>OX422217.1:171519674-172922174 GCA_949130495.1 Sambucus nigra | reverse complement strand
GCTAAGAATTTTTTTTTTCTAATTTTTTTTATTTTATCTTGAAATTAACCTTTCAATCAACTCATATTAAAAAAATTAGGTCAAAATATATTTTGTAACTATTTTTAAAAAAATCACAAAAAACTGCTTGCGTAGACCCTTATAAATAAGGTATTTTGAACAATTTTTTGTGGATTTTTTAAAAATAGCTACAAAATGTATTTTGACATAATTTTTTGAACATGAGTTTATTGGAAGGTTAATTTCAAGAGATAAATAAAAAAATTAAAATTTATTTTTTTAGGGCTTACAACTAGGTGTGATGTATGAATGATGTATAAAGCATGATATATGTAAGAATTCTCATATATATATAAGATTAATTTTTAAAAAAAATCTCAAAGTTTGAGTCAAATTTCTATTTCTGCCTTGATGTTTCAAATGTTTACTCTCAATATATGAAAAGTATTCCAAAGTCACTCATTGGTTAAAAAACTTAACGGATAATACACCTGGAAAACTCTAGAGTTCTCTCTCTCTCTCTCTCCGGTGCCACTACTGTTACCCCCTCCTTTTCTTCTCTTCGTTCTCCTCTTCTTCTACATTTACAAATTCAAAGTACCATGCCCGTATAATACACGCACGCACGCGCGCGTGCGCGCGCACACACACATACACACACACACACACACACACACACACACACACACACACACATATATATATATATGCTCACATAAGGACCTTAAATAAGGACTATAAAAAAGACAAAACTAAGACCTTTAGTAAAATTCTATTTTTGACCACAACACTTTTAGAAAACATTTTTAGCGTATCAGAGTTTTAAAAGTATAGAAAGAGAAACCCGCCAAATTTCGACCCAAAATACCAATTCTGGTATCAGAGCCAAGATGCACCTTTTCGACCTATAGTGAAAAGATTTTAATGCCCTTGGAATTTATCCCCCGCATTTACAAAGATATTTTTGGAACTAATCCAGATTACCAACCCATACCCATAACTGATTTAGACCCAGAAGGTTGCTTAACCTCACACATAGACGGTTGTTCACACACTGAACACATCCCAGCCAAACACACAGATAGTAGATAAGTTGCTGCCAGTGCTATTAGTAACATAATAGATCAAAATAAATGTATACTCCCTATTTTAAAATAATTAATTAAAGACACTCAAATCCTAAAAACGGAGATAAAAAATATCTCTAAAAGAATACAAGAAATATATAGTCAAATCCCAATAGACCTTGTACAAGAACTACAAGAAATAAACATTAAGACTAATCATATAGAAGTCCTTAACAAAGACATTTTAGAAATTAAAACTATGACAAAAAATCAAGAAAGTGAGTTAATTAAACTCACCAAAGAACAAGCTAAGCTTATTCCTAGATTAGAAAATTATCTACTTAATGGAAATAGTTAGATCAGACTGGAATGAGGTCCCTAGAGACCTCTCCATTCAGAACTTAGCAGATTTTTACCAAACAATTCTAGAAAAGATAAATGATGATAGATTTTATTATAAGATAAATGAAAATGAGATCGCCAATGCTGCTAAAGCATCATGACTTATACTTGAGAGATTAAATTAATCTCAACATCAATAGCAGCTGCTCAAGACTATAATATTATCTTTATTAAAGACTTACAATTGGATTTAAAGGCTAAGATAGAAGGATTAACCACCTTCTATACAAACTTTGTTAAATTCCAACCAAATTTAGCTAATTATCTTAACAATATGGAAAGCCATAACCTATCCAAAATGGATAATATTGTTAACGAACTTAGACTAAATATGGTACAAGCAAAAGAAAAATATGAAGAAATTATACAAGAAATTAAGGTAATTTATAATAAACCTTCCTAAGAAGAATTAGACACTCCATTTACTCTAACACGTTTAGATAAAATTGAAAAAAGTGTAGAAACTATAGAAGCTTGAATGACACAAAATCTGTGCAATAACCAGAAAAAGATGATGAGGTAAAATACTATATTAATAAGGTTGCAAATTCTATTGTCAATACTCTCGCTAAACATAATGAAGATATTAATAATAATACAAGAAAAGAGAATAAGATATTTAAAGAAGAAATCCCTAGTCAGATAAAAAGACAAAAATATTATTCAGACTCTTTAGAAAGAATTGAAAAAAAAAACAGAACAAAAATAGGTAACCACCTGTAAATTTAGAGAATCTCCTTATATAGAAACTAAGGAAGGAAAGACTATAACTAGAAGAATCATAAATGATGGGTTAGATAAGACTAGTAAGATAGTTAACCCTATCCAAAATATTGGACATAGTAATTTTATGCTCCAAAGACTTAAAGATTCATCCTTCAATGTTAGAACATGGTGGAAGGAGGGAAATTTCACCAATCATCTCCAATGGAAGTAATGGGGTGAAGTTTACTGAAAAATTATTGAAGATTCCATTCATAATGGACAACTTCTAATAGTTAGATACATAGACTTGTTTAAAAAAGGAGCCACTCCTAAGACTCCTAATTACATCATGACTTATCATTGTAGAAATCATGTGTTAGATAAATCCTATACTGAGCTTCAAGTTTTTGACTCAGAATGGCTAAGATTAAGATGAACTGATAGGAAGTTCTAGTTCTTGACCTTTGGAATCTTTCAAGCAAGAATCCAAGGATTACATATACCTCGAAATAATATCAACATATTATATTGTTTAATAGATAAAAGATGGAAAGGTTTCGAAAAAAGCCTTATTGGGATAACCCAATTAGAAATGTCAGACAATATATGATACTTTAATGTCATTCCGGCATTTACAGTAATCGTAGATTCATCTAAACATTTTAAGTTAATCTTATATGCTAGTGGCTATGGAGACTATATTATCCCATATGCTAATATAAATATAGAATTCCAAAGCTATGTGAAATTCTCCCAATTCCCCTATGAAGGAATGAAATCGGGAATTCCTAGCGGTAGACTTAATAAAGAAATATTAATTAGAACTAACAATTCAGACTACAATCATACTTACAGTATTAAGAATACTGGACTTATGAAAGAAAAAGCTAAGACCCTTTGGTAGTTGCCAGAATTTCAAGAAACTAAGACTATACAGAATAAACCTTTGTTTATTAATCAAGACGATGTCACTGAAATGTTACTATCCAGTTTGGTCCTCCTAAGATTATCAATAAGAATATCAAGACTGAAGAAGTTAGATTTAGGAATATGGGAGAAGCCATCCTTCAGAAAGAGAATGTAGTAGTAAGGATAGTTCTAGTTTACTAAGATAAGCTCCTGTAATTAGACCTAAAAGATCATTTGAACAAAAAGACTTAGTTAGAGAAAAAGATAGAATCCAAAACTTTGGACATAATCCCTCAGAATTGGATATGAAGACATTTAAATAACATCTTAATAGAAGTCATTCTGTTAGGATCCAATAAAGAGATAGATTTAACATGATAACCCAAGACCATATATTAAAATTAAAAGAATCTAAGAATACTAAAGAACTTCTTAGAAACCTAAGACTAATGGAAGAAGGAGAAGAAAGAATAATGCCAACTACACAAGTAGGTCCTAATAAACAAGAAATAGGAAGTAGTAGTAGGCTAAATGATGCTCCTAAACTTTTTAGTAAACCAATAGGAATAAATATTCCTATATAATCAAGCACTTTAGTAAAGACCAAACCTGATTATATAAAGACTTTCCAGCTAGTGACAAGAGTTTTACTCCTGTTAAGACCATGACAAGTCAAGCCATAAATCCAGTTGGGATATACCTTAACTTAGACATTGTCCAAGATAGAAAGAAGGCCTTAGATGAATGGCGCAATCAGATGAACACGTGTTTTGCATCTAATGAACAATGGGATGCAAGTTCATGTAAACAATACACTGAGTAATCCATTAGAGGTACTGCAAAATATTATTTAGATAGTTTAAGAAAATCTATAGATGAAGAATCGCTTGCTAAGATTGAGAAAATGAAAGAAAATCTAGAAGAAAGATCAATTGAAGAATATATCAAATTATTTACTTCAGAATTCATTGGAGATGGATATTTAGCTCAAATCAATGAACAAGACTTAGCAAAAACTAAGTTAGCTCTTCTTAGCATTTGCAAACTAGATAAGATCAATGAATATAGCAATAATTATGAACAACTATATTACCAAATTAAAGAATTTGGAGAGACCTTAAAAGATGAATATTTTAAAAAGATACCAGCCGTAGGACAAATCCTAATTAATGAGTATAGGAATTGACCAGGAGTAGATGGAGTTAAGAATAACTCCCTTTGTGAAAGAATCAATTTTGCCAAAGACTATATCATATCTAAAAGACGAGATATAACTCAAGAAAAGTTAATTGAAGAAACTTTCAAACATATTCCTCCAATTAAAGGTGAAAGAGACATTGCTCCAATACAATGGGGATGTGGTAATGAATCTAAGAGATTCATAAAGAAACTAGATTGGAAACAAAGGAAATTCAAGGCTAGACCTTTAGGTTTTTCAAAGAAATATAGATTTAGACCATCTACTACCTTTAGAGAAAGGAACTCTAGAGCTAAAAAAAATAGATTTAACCAAAGATGATATTTTAAGAAGAACACCGGTAAGTATAAGAAGGTTCCTAATTATAGGAAGGAAAAAGAAGTAGCTCAATCTAAGACTGCTACCAAAGAATGTCGGACTTGTGGCAAAGAAGGGCACTTTGCTAAAGACTGTCCTAACAAGGAAGATAAATGTAACAACCCTCACTTTTGAGAGCCCATTTTATATTTATTTACTATGTGTAATAATTATATAAAATTCCGGAATGTAGAGTGAATATTAATTTAATGTGGAAAAGATTAATATTTACTGAATTGTTGTATAATTACCTTGTGAGTAGGTAAAAATATCCATGTTGTGATTTATGGTGTCATAAGAATTAAAACGACATTTTGGTTTAATATGAAACCGGAACTTAAAATGAGTTATAAAATTTCCAAATGATAATTTGGAGGGTGTAGTCAGTCCCGGTAGGTGCGAGACAGTCAAAATAAGTGCCATATTGTATTTTGGTATTTCGGGCACTTTTGACTGATTATAGCTTAAATGTGTATTTGCGAGTAATTATATCGCGTATTGATCATTTAAGTTGGGCATTTTAGACTTAAGGCCCGATTAAGTCTTGTTAGCCTTATTATTTTCCTCATTTTCTCTTAACACACAAATGAGCCCTAGAGAGAGTAGAGAGAGGAAGAGAACTTTGGAGAAAAAGAGCAAGATTTAGAGATTGGAGCTTGGATGGTTGTCTACACCAAATCAAATATGAATTTGCAAGATCAAGGCAAGTTATCTACTTGCTACTATATGATTTAAGTGGATTAATTAGCATTGATAGTTGTGGATTGTTATGATTTATTTTAGTTAGGGTTTTTATTGGATTTATGGGCTTGAAATTTTTTGGAAGAGATTTGGATGTTTATTGGTGTAGATCAATGTCGTTGGAAGCATTTATAATCAATTAGTAGCAATAAATGATATGGGCTTTGGTTGTTGGAAGAAGAAATAGGGAGGCTAAGTCTGCTATGACCGGTCGACCGCGGTTCCAGGACCGGTCGACCGGGCCTTCGGGGATGGGCACACTGCTTTCCCACCAAGGCCTAAATTTTGGTGTGCGGTCGACCGCGGTCCGTGACCGGTCGACCGCCCCCCTTTGCCTAGACATTATGCTTTTCTTCGTAGGCTAAAACTTGAGACGCCGTCGATCGCGGTCTCAGGACCGGTCGACCGGTCCCCTGTTTTTCCACCCTTAAACTTTATTTTTGTTTCCTAAGTTTCTTCTTTTAATTAGGGACTAGGAACCTTCTTGTATGAAGTAAACTTAGAGTCCTAGAATTTTAGTTGAGTTTGGCCGTTGCCCTAGACTAGAATTGGGTCATCTGGGGTTTATTCCGGGGAGGTTTAAAGTAATGTTAAGGCATTACTTCTTTTATTGAACTTTTAGAAGTTAGGAAGTTAAATGCCCATGCTTGGAGACTTAGGGGCTTATCGGAATTATATGAACTTTGGGAATTGTAGAATCATAATGATTATTTGGAGACTAAATCAAGACATGTAATTTGAGGAATATCAATGATGATATTCGACGTGAATAGGTTCAAATAAAATGAACCCAACTATACAATGATGATAGGTTCGAATAAAATGAACCAAATACATGGGAAATGGAAATGGAAATTGGAAATGAATATTGAAAATGAAAATGAGATTTAAATGGTAAATGTTAATTGTCTTAAACACACCTCTCTAAATGCTATCATAAGGGAAGCTCGCGCATGAGGTGATGTCCCGTAACTAGTGAATGCAGGCTGACTATAGTCCTCGGCCATATGCGGGATTTGTATATGTTTTTTTCTGCACTAGTGAGGTAATTCCGGGTGTGGTTATGACTCACTCGCAGGCATATGGCCACTTCCCAACGTGCGTTAAGTGCCCAGGATGCCTTGTTTAATAGGCCCCTGGAAGATGATAGTCATTTAGAGGCGCGCCCAGTGGGGAAACTCGGAGGGGCGGTCTTAGAATCGTTATATGTATGAGAATATAACTTTTCTGCATCAAGTGGGACTTGATGGATATTAATGCCATAAAGAGCAGGGATACGTGCCACAAAGAGCATGTGAATGAGATGTGTGCCATAAAGAGCACTTGATAGAAATGGTATTCCTATTAAGGAATGGAAAAGATAAAATGGAAATGATGATAGATGATAGAAGTTAATTAATGAAGTGAAAATAATCTCTTCTTGATTTAACCAAATAAATGGTTTTATTCCTATTAAGGAATGAAAAAGGGAACTGGTAATTGGATAAATGAAAAAAGGTTTTCTATTAAAGATGTTTACTTATTATTCTCTTGTGTAAATGATTTACATTTCATAATTAGTTAAATTGTCTTAAATTGTAATGTAAGCTTAACTTGCTAGATAACATGCCATATTATCATCCTTATCATTCATGCATAACTGTTCATTCCTATCATGATTTTTATTCTTCTGGTGATCATATAAAACCCGTCCCTGACCGGTTCATTTTCCTTGTTGTGTATTTTATTGTATCTGCTCAGGTGTTCCGCCACAAGGGCGTCTGTTGTGATTATTCCCAATTCTTTTGCTTTCAACGGGCGGTAAGATTTTGCGGATTATTACAGGACATTGAACTAGACGTTTCCTCTTTTGTTCTAGATATGATCGAGTCTTACTCGGGCGTGTGGACCAAAATTTTGTATTTTATTAATGAATGTATTACGTAAGATATTAAACTATTGTACTCTGTTGTATGTAGCTGTGAACCGACAGCCTATTCGGTCCTTTTGTGTACATTCGTTTTAGTTATATTATATACACTCTTTTGTAATTCCACTTGCTAATCAGATTGGGTAGTTTAATTTAATTTTCTTAACTAGTTTTAAATTTCTAAACTTTTTGGCAACCCGTTTTTTGATTTATTAGGTGGTTTTCTCGTATACTCAGTTTGTTTATGTGATGCTGAGAATGATATCCATCCATGATTCCTGTTACGTTTGAGTATCGGGTTGGCCACCCCTTATCTCGGATCGCGGGTTGTCATAGATGGTATCAGAGCATCAGGTTCTAGAGTCTTTAGGATCTATGTGGATTCGTCACGTTCTACCGTAGCGTTCTTTGATATAGAGCCTAATGTTAGGACTGTTTTGTTGCTTATGTTTGCGATCTTCTGCAAGATAGATTGTTTTAAATAGTATTTTAACTCTATTCTTCATCTCAGATGCCGCCTAAGAGAGGCCGCCCAACGAGGCATAATAGGGTTGTAGAAGAGGAGGTAGGTGCTTCACCGCCGCCTCAAAGGACCATTAACGCTGCGGATGTAGCAAGTATAGTGGCTCAAGCGGTTAACGCCGCCATGACCGCAATGGTCCAACAATTGCCGCAGGATCAACAATGGGGCTCACGTTGTTCAAGCTCCTACGGGACTTACTCCTTGGGAAAGGGTTAGAGAATCCTTTCTAAAGGGCAATTCCCCGAAATTCGAGGGAGGCACGGATGTTATTAAAGCCAACCAATGGAATAAAGACGTACAACGCCACCTTCGAATGGTGGAATGTAGCGAGGAGAAGAAACAAATCCTTGCCACTTTTAAGCTTGTCGGATCTGCGTTACACTGGTGGGAGACGATAACCACACCAGAGCAGAGAGACACAATGACGATCACTGAGTTCTGGGCTTTGTTCGATCGTGAGTACTTTCTTCCCACAATTCAAAGGGAGATGAGAAAGAAGCTCTAAGATGTTGTGCAAGGAGAGAGATCTGTGGCAGAGTATGAAGAGGAGTTCACGCAGTTGGCAAGTTTTGTGCCGGATGAAGTGACTCCGGAAGATAAGAAGATCTCGAAGTTTATGGGAGGTCTAAACTGGAGAATCTGACAACAATTGCTGGGTAATCCAGCTTTACAAACCTTGGATAAAGTTATGAATGCAACATTGCTCCATTGCCAGGAGCATCAGTTATATATGCAGAGTAGCAAGAAAGCTACTGTAGTGGAACAAGCAGGAAATCTTGGAGAACATGGGATTGGAGGAGGAGAATTTCCCTCGTCCCGATCCTCAGGTAGTGAATAGAAAAGTGGGACCCTCAGCAAGGGGATTCGTATAAGAGACAACGCTTCGGAGGGTTTATTGTGGGTGGCAATAACAGTAGGCACGGTCAAGGTGATTCGCAATATGTAGGTCGGGGTGGTCCTGGAGGTAAAGGCCAGCTGGGCCAAGGAATTACCCAGTTTAGAAATAACAGGGGTTGAGGTCGGAAGGACATGAAGGGACGGTGCTTCCATTGTGGGGAGACGGGTCATTACAAGATGGCGTGTCCTCGGTTGATTGGGGGTCAATTTCATAGGGCTCCGCAGCAGCCGCATGTTTAGCCTCCACCTCAGGTACCTAATTCGGTTATTCCTCCGCAGCAGGGACAACTACAGTATGGGAGAGTTTATCAAATTCAGGAGGCTATAATTCCTCCAGCTCCGTTGGCACCGCCCGCTATTGAGGGAAAGTTTTTAAATTCAGGGGTACTTGAGTTGTGTGTTATTTGATATGGGTACTACACACTCATTCATTTCTAGGATCTTTTCTCAGACTACAGATTTGATAAAATTTGCTGAGAGTACTTTTACTAGTGTTGAGTTTTTGGGTGATGATTCGCTCATTTTCTTTGTTTGTAAACATACAGGAAATTTTTCTTAGTAACTTGTGCTTTGAGGCCGATTTACTCGTCCTTGACATGGTCGAGTATGATGTGATATTGAGTATGGATTGGTTAGTGAAGTATCATGTTATTATTAATTGCTATGGTAAGAGCATAGTGTTTGTCGCTTTGGAGCAAGATATGTTTTTTTTAGTGGTTATGCCTCTCTTAAAAAGGGGGTACTAACACATACTTATAATGTATTGCGGAGAAGTTTTCTCGGCATGTAGTTGTTCCCTTGGATTTTATTCCGGTTACTATAGATTTTGATGATGTATTTCGGGAAATACCTGGTTATGCCTTGATAAGGAGGCTATTTAAAAAGATATAAATATGTTGTGGGGTAAATAATTGTAAGACCGTACAGAAAGTGAATGTTTGATTTGTTGAAATCTTTAAGTATTTAAGTGTTGAGATATCGAAGAAGAATCTTATTAGTAAGGATTAAGAGTTAGAATCTTTTCGGTCCCGAACATATGTCTTAGACCTTTATACCTTGATGATCGATAACGCGAGGTAGTAGTGTAATGGGAGGGTTCCTTGTTTGGATTTCGCTTCGGCGAGACGTCCCACGCATGAAACCGAGAAAATGTCGGAAGTTGAGAAAGGTCTTGGGCACTAGGGATATACTTAGTATTATGTGTATACGACTTAGATAGGATATAGGTTGGTAAACTATAGGATTATTTGGACATAGGACCTTTAGGACATACGACGTTAGTTTAGGAAGGCTGTCGGGAGTTGACCACTAATAGGTTGTGCGTTAACTCTAAGAGGGATTGGTTCCCTAGTACCGAGAAGTGTGGAATTTCGAGAGGTTTGGTAGGTAAGGCCGAAGGAGATGAGGCCTCTCGTAGTTAGAAAGTTACATCGGCAACTTAGCTTTCGGGGAGCTATAAGGGTGAATTGACTCTCACTCCTGAGCCACGTTGTTATGCTCGAGGGTAGATTCAGTTAACAAGTCTCTTCCAGGATGGGGAGTAATAATACTGGAGCATAGATCCATTGTTTATGCTCCTCCTAAGTTTAAACTTGTGGGAAGTATTATCCCCTGATTGAATTACAAATTCATTATGGGGGTGACCGTCGTATCGAAAGGGAGGTACTACTTCCTGGGCAAAAAATTTAGTCTTTCGTGCGAGCAAAATTTTGTTGCAAGATGTTGTAGGAGGGACAAGGGTGGATAAGACCACATACACAAGCTGTTGACCGAGGGAACAGAATCCTGCTCTATTGGATCTGGGGGTAGGGTGCGTTTCCCCGGAAGATTTATTACCCCGGATGAGAAGGACTTATGAAGGGTAATAATGGAGAAATCTCATGGTTCTAAATTTACGGTGCATTCGAGTAACGACAAAATGTGTCAAGATATGCGCCGGTAGTTTTGATGGCCGGGCATGAAGAGGTTATGGGATTGCATGGGGTGCCCTTGATTATAGTTTCCAACCGAGACAAGATTTTCGTTTCCCACTTTTGGCAAAGTTTTCAAGAAGCCATGGGAATCGAATTGAGGTTGAATACTTCTTATCGTCCTCAAACGGATGGCCAGACCGAAAGGGTAAACCAAATGTTGGAGGATATGCTCCTTATGTGCGTGCTTGGCTTCAAGAGTAGTCGGGAACAGTGTCTCCCATTAGTTGAATTTGCTTATTATGATTCATGTCAATTCACTGTTGGGATGGCACTTTATAAAGCCTTGTATGTTAGGCCTTGTGGATCTCCCGCTTGTTGGTTAGAGGTGCGAGATAGTGAGTTCCTCGGACCTGAAAAGATCCGGGATACTTTTTCAAAGATCGAGCTCATCCGGAATCGCATTCGGATAACCCAAGATTGACAGAAGATCTATGGCGATGTGGGGATAAGGCATGTGGAGATTGATGTCGGGGACTAAGTGTTGGTGCGAGTATTGCCTATGAAGGGCATTAAGCGTTTTTGTGTAGAAAGTGAAAACTTGCACCGCGTTACGTTGGGCCTTTTCCTATCAGTGCTAAGGTGGGTCCGGTAACTTATTAATTTGCTTTACCGAAACATTTGCAACAAGTTCATAACGAGTTACATATCTCTCTCCTGTAAAGAAGTACAAGAGATGTGATGGGGCCCTTAGGCACATTCCTTTCGAATATTTTGGGTTGCAACCCGGCGTTTCTTGTGTGGAGCAGTCGGTTACTATTTTAGAGTGTGGAGAGCGGCGATTGAGATAACAGGTAGTACCTTTGATTAGAGTGCAATGTAGTCATCATAGTGTCGAGGAATCGACATGAGGGTGCGAGGATGACATGCGGGAAAAGTATCTGCATTTCTTCTTGCAAGGTACGCCTGAATTTTGGGGGCAAAATTCCCTTATAAGGGGGGGAGGATGTAACAACCCTCACTTTTGAGAGCCCATTTTATATTTATTTACTATGTGTAATAATTATATAAAATGCCGGAATGTAGAGTGAATATTAATTTAATGTGGAAAAGATTAATATTTACTGAATTGTTGTATAATTACCTTGTGAGTAGGTAAAAATATCCATGTTGTGATTTATGGTGTCATAAGAATTAAAATGACATTTTGGTTTAATATGAAACTGGAACATAAAATGAGTTATAAAATTTCCAAATGATAATTTGGAGGGTGTAGTCAGTCCCGGTAGGTGCGAGACAGTCAAAATAAGTGTCATATTGTATTTTGGTATTTCGGGCACTTTTGACTGATTATAGCTTAAATGTGTATTTGCGAGTAATTATATCGCGTATTGATCATTTAAGTTGGGCATTTTAGACTTAAGGCCCGATTAAGTCTTGCTAGCCTTATTATTTTCCTCATTTTCTCTTAACACACAAATGAGCCCTAGAGAGAGTAGAGAGAGGAAGAGAACTTTGGAGAAAAAGAGCAAGATTTAGAGATTGGAGCTTGGATGGTTGTCTACACCAAATCAAATATGAATTTGCAAGATCAAGGCAAGTTATCTACTTGCTACTATATGATTTAAGTGGATTAATTAACATTGATAGTTGTGGATTGTTATGATTTATTTTAGTTAGGGTTTTTATTGGATTTATGGGCTTGAAAATTTTTGGAAGAGATTTGGATGTTTATTGGTGTAGATCAATGTCGTTGGAAGCCTTTATAATCAATTAGTAGCAATAAATGATATGGGATTTGGTTGTTGGAAGAAGAAATAGGGAGGCTAAGTCTGCTATGACCGGTCGACCGCGGTTCCAGGACCGGTCGACCGGGCCTTCGGGGATGGGCACACTGCTTTCCCACCAAGGCCTAAATTTTGGTGTGCGGTCGACCGCGGTCCGTGACCGGTCGACCGGCCCCCTTTGCCTAGACATTCTTCTTTTCTTCATAGGCTAAAACTTGAGACGCGGTCGATCGCGGTCTCAGGACCGGTCGACCGGTCCCCTGTTTTTCCACCCTTAAACTTTATTTTTGTTTCCTAAGTTTCTTCTTTTAATTAGGGACTAGGAACCTTCTTGTATGAAGTAAACTTAGAGTCCTAGAATTTTAGTTGAGTTTGGCCATTGCCCTAGACTAGAATTGGGTCATCTGGGGTTTATTCCTGGGAGGTTTAAAGTAATGTTAAGGCATTACTTCTTTTATTGAACTTTTAGAAGTTAGGAAGTTAAATGCCCATGCTTGGAGACTTAGGGGCTTACCGGAATTATATGAACTTTGGGAATTGTAGAATCATAATGATTATTTGGAGACTAAATCAAGATATGTAGTTTGAGGAATATCAATGATGATATTCGATGTGAATAGGTTCAAAGAAAATGAACCCAACTATACAATGATGATAGGTTCGAATAAAATGAACCAAATACATGGGAAATGGAAATGGAAATTGGAAATGAATATTGAAAATGAAAATGAGATTTAAATGGTAAATGTTAATTGGCCTAAACACACCTCTCTAAATGCTATCATAAGGGAAGCTCGCGCATGAGGTGATGTCCCCTGACTAGTGAATGCAGGCTGACTATAGTCCTCGACCATATGCGGGATTTGTATATGTTTTTTTCTGCGCTAGTGAGGTAATTTCGGGTGTGGTTATGACTCACTCGCAGGCATATGGCCACTTCCCAACGTGTGTTAAGTACCCAGGCTGCGTTGTTTGATAGGCCCCTGGAAGATGATAGTCATTTAGAGGCGCGTCGAGTGGGGAAACTCGGAGGGGCGGTCTTAGAATCGTTATATGTATGAGAATATAAATTTTCTGCATCAAGTGGGACTTGATGGATATTAATGCCATAAAGAGCTGGGATACGTGCCACAAAGAGCATGTGAATGAGATGTGTGCCATAAAGAGCACTTGATAGAAATGGTATTCTTATTAAGGAATGGAAAAGATAAAATGGAAATGATGATAGATAATAGAAGTTAATTAATGAAGTGAAAATCATCTCTTCTTGATTTAACCAAATAAATGGTTTTATTCCTATTAAGGAATGAAAAAGGGAACTGGTAATTGGATAAATGAAGAAAGGTTTTCTATTAAAGATGTTTACTTATTATTATCTTGTGTAAATGATTTACATTTCATAATTAGTTAAATTGTCTTAAATTGTAATGTAAGCTTAACATGCTAGATAACATGCCATATTATCATCCTTATCATTCATGCATAACTGTTCATTCCTATCATTGTTTTTATTCTTCTGGTGATCATATAAAACTCGGCCCTGACCGGTTCATTTTCCTTGTTGTGTATTTTGTTGTATCTGCTCCGGTGTTCCGCCGCAAGGGCGCCTGTTGTGATTATTCCCAATTCCTTTGCTTTTAACGGGCTGTAAGATTTTGCGGATTATTACAGGATATTGAACTAGACGTTTCCTCTTTTGTTCTAGATATGATCGAGTCTTACTCGGGAGTGTGGCCCAAACTTTTGTATTTGATTAATGAATGTATGACGTAAGATATTAAACTATTGTACTCTGTTGTATGTAGCTGTGGACCGACAGCCTATTCGGTCCTTTTGTGTACATTCGTTTTAGTTATATTATATATACTCTTTTGGAATTCCACTTGCTTGTCAGATTGGGTTGTTTAATTTAATTTTCTTAACTTTTTTTAAATTTCTAAACTTTTTGGCAACCCATTTTCTGATTTATTGGGTGGTTTTCCCGTATACTCAGTTTATTTTTGTGATGCTGAGAATGATATCCATCCATGATTCCTGGTACGTTTGAGTATCGGGCTGGCCACCCCTTATCTCGGATCGCGGGTTGTCATAATAAAGAAAGTATTAAGATTATTAATACAATACTAGACTTTGCAGATCAAGAATAATTAGATATTCAATATTCTATAGAAATATCAGACATAGAAAATGATGATAATACTAATATCTATAGTGCATATATAGGTAGTGATTCGGAAGACTATAATAGTGATACTGATGAGTATGAAGATTCTCAGGATACTCTAGACTTATATATGATGCAAATTGACCAAGAAGATAAAAAAGAAGATTACATAGACTTTTAAGAAGCTTGGTATAAATGTATATTAAGCCCCTCTTTAAAGAAAAGATGAACAGTTAGTAATCCTGAATTACTAACATATATACTTAGATATTACTTTGATGAAAAAAATTATTGCACATTTGAAATGAAATGTAGCAAGAAAGATTTTAGATGTGTAAAATGCTTTGAGACTATACGAAACAAAATTATTTATAGTTTGTGTTATTTGTTAATTACACTACCATGCAAATTGTTGAAGAACTAAATTTGGAGCAATTTATACTAGCCAGTATGATGCTCAAATATACCAAGATATTAAAACATATTATGAATACATTGATAGAATTATAGCCAAAAGATTATAAGAAAATGAATATATAAAAGGAAAGGAAATTTCCAATAACTTTGAAGATAACCGCTCTGATAGTAGTTCAGAAGACCGAACACTATTAGAATTTATAGATAAACCTAAAAAACGAATATCTATTCTAGAAAAGAATAATTTAGGAATATATACTAAACCACATGCTTATTTTGTAGAATTATTCATAAAACATAAAGATTATCCTAAAAGACTTTCAACCTTTATAGACACAGGATGCTCACAAAGTATTTGTAAGGCTAATGCCTTTCCTAAAGATTATTTTCTAGACAGTAATCAAGAAATCCATGGTAAGTTAGGTAACGGAGAACCATTTACCTTATATTTTCATACTATTCCTATTTATTTTAAATTTGGAAATCAGACTAACAAAACTGTTAATCACCGATTTTGGATAATGGATCCTCGTCCTAGTTTCAAAGGAAACATTATTTTAGGACAAGACTTTATTAGTAAATATCACCCTTATAATCAATATAATGATAAGATATTAATTAGTAATAAAGATAAATTTAATATTAAAGGCCCTTTAATAGATCATAAGACTGCATCCCAATTATAGACCAGTAAAACATCAGAGTTCTTCAGCTGAGCATGGTGTTCTTAGACCTACAAACCAACAAGAAGCCCTCGAAATAACCAAACCCTTACAAAAAGAATGTAAGTGTCCAGACCAAAAGTGTTATAAGAAAATAACACTTATACAACAAGACATTTTAGATCAAGCCCAGCAAACCTAATTAAAGGTCTAACCTATATCCAAACAAAAGAAGATGGATATAGAAGTAGAAAAAGAAAAGATTAGGCAATTAACAGAGCCTACTTTAGGAGAAAATCCCATTGCTAAGTGGGATAAAGATAAAATCTATTGTGAAATTATTCCTATTAACCCAGATGCCACTATTAATGGTGGAACCTATAAGAAAGGATATTCACAAGAAAACATAGAAGAATTTAAAAAATACATAGATGAAATCCTTACGCTAGGCATTATTAGAGAAAGTAAAAGTAGACATAATAGCCTTGCATTCTACGTTTAAAATGATTCTGAACGAAAAAGAGGAAAAAGACGTATGGTTAGAAATTATAGACAACTAAATAAGAATTGTGAATTTGATTCTTATAAGATATCAGATAAGAATAATTTAATCAATTTGATTGAAGACAAAATCATATTCAGCAAGTTTGATTGCAAGTTAGGCTTCTGGAAAATAAAGATGCATCCATATAGCATAACTTGGACAGTCTTTAGTGTGCCCCAAGGAATATATGAATGTCTAGTAAGGACATTTGGATACTTGAATGCTCCTCAAGTATTCCAAAGAAGAATGGATAATATATTTAGACCATATTCAGAATTTTGTCTTGTTTACATAGATGACATTCTTGTAGCCAGTAAAACTGAGATATATCATGTAGACCATCTTAAGAAGATTATTTTAGAATCAGATAAACATGGTATTGTTATTTCTAAAAAGAAAATGCAATTGTTTCAGACTCAAATAGATTTTGTGAGAATGCATATTAATAAGGGAAAAAGATCCTTAGCAGAACACATAACCAAAAAGATTATTGAGTTTTTAGACCAACTTAAAGATAGAAAATAATTACAATCATTTTTAGGATTTCTTAATTGTGCTGCAAACTATATTAAAGACCTTGCTTCAAAAAGACAAAGCCTAACTTCCAAATTAAAAGGAACAGACAAGACTAACTCTTTCTATTGGACTAAAGATGATTTTGAAGTTATAAGACAAATTAAAGAAGCAGTATCCCTTTACTTGAACTGCCTAATGCTGAAGATCAATTCGTAGTAGAAATAAATGCCTCTGATAAATAATGGAGAGCAATATACTTTGCCATTGACCATCAGACTAAAAAGAAGAAACTTTGTAAATATAGTTCTGGAACCTTTACAAATCCAGAAACAAGATATATAACCCATGAAAAAGAAGTATTAACAATAGTAAGGGCTATAGAAAAATATATGTTTTTTCTTAGACCTAAATATTTTACCGTTAATAATGACTATTCTTATGCAGTAAAATTCAGAGTTTGTCCAAATCAAGGACTAATAGACTTATTAGATGGTAACAATTGCTTAGTGGTTATGGCTTCTCTGTCATACATATTAAGGGAAGTAAAAATACCATTCCAGACATTATATCAAGAGAACTAATGTTTGCTAACACTAATATGATTTCATGTTTTATATTGCAAACAGAAGACGTAGACGCAATGAGTTCCTCTGGAACAAATAGACTAAATAAAGAAGACGTTGTAAACTATCGTAGACGTATAAGACCAAATCTGGTGTAACGTAAAGACAGACTCACATTCAAGACTCTCAAGAAAGACCAATCCTGGAGAACTTTGATGATATTCTAGTTCCTCCTGAAAAATCTAGACATGAGATTATTTCCCAGAATAGACTTATTGGGAAGATGTATTTTCCCCAATATAGGCCAGACCAAAGATACCCAGATTTGATCAAATTTAGACGAGAATTTTCAGATGATGAGAATACTCTTATAGATGCCTTATGGTGGAATGTAAAGAATAAACTATGGGTAGAATTCAAGCAGAATTTGGTAGATGTTCCTAGATTCATGAGAACTCAAAGACTTGCAGTTACTTAACTTAGTACTACTGCTACTCCTAGACCTCAGACTCAAACGTATGCTCAGACTCTTGGAAAATCCTCTAAAACTAGACCAACTGATAATTTTTATTATCAGAAAAAGACATTTAAGACTAATATTGTTATACCATTTGGTCATAATAATCTTTTAATTTTAGAAGACTAAGCTAATAGCATTATTGAACATTTCAATATGTTATTATCCGAGATTAATGGAGATGCCTTAATGATTAGAGGTTTCTTCAAAGATGTTCCAAAAATTTATCTTTTGAAAAGGCAGATATAGCTCACATAACTTTAGCAGACTATGGGTTCATTGGACTCGTCCAGATAAAGACTGTAGAAGACTCTTATTGCTCTTGAAAAAATAGTCCATGAGTACGTCAAGAAGGTAGAAGACTTTCTTCCTCTATTTGTCAGGATCTACCAGATTGTTCCAAGTTCTTGTTGAGGAATGATAGTTGAAGGATTTAGACTCATTAGATTTTCCAATTATTCATTTGAAGACGCTGAGATTTTATCCGAAGACGAGACTAAAAACCTAATTATTGATAAGTCCAAACTCCAGATTGCCCAAGCTATGGAGACGATAGAAATCATGGAGCTGTTAACAAGTGAAGAAATATGGTACACTGCATACCATAAAGAAGACCTCATTATCCAAGCCGATGATCCATTCAATGGAAGGCTCAAGAAAGAATCCAAGGATATGGTAGAGATAGCTTTGCCAGCTAGCCTTAGAGTGGTAGGCCTCATTGATGAATTCTTCAACAATAATACCCTTCTAGATAAAGACAAGGTAGAAGAAGACACGAATGAGATAAAGAAGGGCCCCTCGTTAGCTGAAGAATTATTGAAGAATTGAAGACTCAATTATTTAGATTGTTAGACGGCCTTTTTGAAAAGAAAGGAATCGTTCAAAATTATTGCTCAAAGATAAAAAGAGAGGAGACACAAGGCTGTATGCTTTTGGAAAAAGAAAAAGATTCCTACAATTATCACAAGATGTCAAAAGCCTGTAGACCCCTAAGATAAGGTTATTGATAAAAGACAAAGCTGCTTTAAAGACTTTAATAAATTGTATATTTCCACCGGATTACTTTTGGTAGCCGATTATCAATTATTTATAGTGCCCTTGTAATTATAAAAGGGAGCGTCAGTCATTAAGTGAGAGGCATCGAGTATCAAAAGAGTGAGTAAGCTTAGAGAGAATAATATGTACATGAGTGAGTAAACCTCTCATAGTTAAGGGAGAGGGGAGAGTTGTATTTACTTATGCTATGCAATAAAACTATTTTCTTTTTTTAGAAATATCTTATATTAAGTTCTTATTATTCTCCAAACGTCTCCAACTTTCAGTTCATAGAGGACTATTGTGTGGAACCTCTGGTGTAGCACGTAGGTGTTATACCGTTGAACCGTCGTCAGGTACCGATTTTTCGTGAGTCGTTAGTCAGGTGGGCGTTAGGCGTGGTGGCGTACAGTCAGGAAGCGGATCCAACCCCAAACTAGTGGATTGAGGTACGATACATAAAGAGAAAATTGCAGGAGGCCCAAATCGAAGAAGAATAGTAACAAAACTGAAGAGAGAAAGGAAATAAGATAAAGATATTGCAGACCAGAAGGAAGGTATAAACTCGAACCAAACCCCTGGCTATTTTACATATTATTGTTATATTCCAAAGAAATTTGCATGAGCCTACAAATCACTACATACTTTTTAGCATTTGTCAATCAAACAAATCTAGATTTAAAAAGAGAAATCCAAGAGTGGACTCTAACAAACCCTAAAGATAAAGAACTTATAGAATCTGCTTTAACATATGCAGGTGGTACTTTCAAATATATAGACCAGGTTATTAAGTGGTTAGTACGTGAAGTACAAATAATAGAAATAATTAGAATAGGGATCCGTGATCTCTTTAAACAAAAGTTAAGAACTGCAGAGTTCGCTGAAGAACTTTCAAGACTAGAAAATATCAAGAATACACTAGAATACTTGAAGATAGTATAGACATATTAAAATACATTAGACGCAAACGGTAAGCTGAAACAAGAACTATTTTAATCAGATCAGGAGGAATCCGTCATCTTCTTAAAAATGTAGGGACAACTGCTCCTAGAACATATCGTAGATTTTTGTCATCCTATGGTTATAGTGAATTAGACGACTTTATAGAAAACGATATAATTGATATTGCTAATTAGATATATAAATAAATTAGACTGATAAAATCTCAATACCGCATAAGGTATTTAAGACTAGAATATTTTCCTTCAAAACCACTTGCAATTTCCAGACTCCCTGAAGAAAACATTTATATAGATAATCATCGCTATTCCAAATTTCAGTACGATAGTGACGGACGGAGTCAGAGAAGTAGCAGCTCTGAAACTTCTCTTAGACTCCAAGATTAATTAGATAAGCTTAAAGACACTAAAAGTTATTGGGTAAAAATTTCTATTCCTAAAACTTTAGAAAAAGACAATAGTATATAAAAGACAAAGTGATCCCTAACTAGGTCCGCACGAGAGTCGGACTCTCTCTCTCTCTCTCTCTCTCTCTCTCTATATATATATATATATATATATATATATATATATATATATATATAGCAAGGTTCTAAAAAACGCGGGGCGTGATCGAGGCGTGGAGGCCAAGCCTTAGAAGCCTAGGCGGGCCTTGGCATAAAAAGGCGTGAAAAGGCGTTTAGGTCTTTTTAATATATTTTAATATTTTTTAACCATAACAAGACTATTAAAATACTAAAATTGTACATATCATAAAAATATGTCTGAATATTTGCAAAAAAAAATACTATTTGATTATTTTGGATGAGATAATGGTCCGATTTGCAAAAAAATCTTTAAAAAGCAATATCGTTTCACTAAAGCATTGTTGTTTTTAGTGAAAAAGTACGCCTTAAGGATTTTACCAAGCATAAGGCGTCAAAATCTTAAGGCGGGGCGTTTCTCCCAAGCCTCAAGCCTAGGCGAGTTTTTTAGAACAGTGATATATAGTCAGGCTCTTCAATATATCTCTTAGCAACATACCTATGCACATACCCTTTTTTAAAAATAGTAAAAAAAAATTTGAGATGATATTTTTTATATGAGTTCATGATATTTTAATGTGCCCCTGTAAAATAAAATCAACTAAACATAATGAGTTTTGATATTTTTAAAAAATAGGTCAAAAAACTGATAGTTTTTACCCTTTAAAACTGTTAGTTTTTTTTTATCTATTTTTTAAAAGTAACAAAACATATTATTTTGAGCTGTATATTTTTATAGGGGCACACTGAAATATCATGAACCTAGATAAAAAATATCAACTCAAAATTAGTTTTTTTACTATTTTAAAAAACTAGGTATGTTCATACGTATGCTTAAGGAGGTATGTTGGAGAGCCTGACTATATATATATATATATATATATATATATATATATAGTGAGAGTCTCTTATACATACCTAACAGTACATACCAACGGCGTATACCAATTTTAATTAGTAAAAAAATTATTTTTTTGTTGAATTTTTTTATATGATGTTTAAACATTTTAATAGGCCCATATAAAAAAAATCAACTCAAAGTAACTGTTTTACTATTTTAAAAAATCGGTCAAACTTTTGCAGCTTTTAAAACATTTTAAAAGCTGTAAAAGTTTGACAGATTTTTTTAAAATAGAAAAAGATATTATTTTGAGTTATTTTTTTTATATGGGTCTATTGAAATGTTAAAACATCATAGAAAAACTCAACTCAAAATCATTTATAAAATGGGTCCGCACCAGTGATTTGCACCGTTGGTATGTATCGTTTGATATGTATAGGACCTGACTCTCTCTCTCTCTCTCTCTCTCTCTCTCTCTATATATATATATATATAACACCCACCCACACAATATACATGTTTTGATATATATATATCAAAACATGTGTTGATCCAAACTTTAGTTATTTTTTTCAATTAAGGAAAATGATTATATCTGTGCTTTGGTACATGTTTTGAGCCTTCAAATAGTAAGTGTGAACGCTTCACATGAATATTTTTGTCTTATTAATTGTATATCGACACTGTATTCGTATTATTTTTAAATTCTTAGTATGTGACCTTATGACACAGTGTCAAAACCCATTAATAAATCCATATATATAAATGAGTAATGCCACCTTGTCCAACTTACGATATTGAATTTTGGGATAGAACAATATTTGTTGTTAAATAATTGTGGGTCTACATCATTAGAATGTGGTCTACACATAACTCAACTGCAGACATCACATAAATTCTCAAAATTTGGTATCCTAAGTTGGCCAGTCTATAATTTTTGTCTCCTGTGTTGACGCTAACTTTTTTTTCATTAAATTATCCATACAAAAAATGAATTTTAATTTTTTTTTTTACTTAGCTACTACTTTTTAATGTGATTTTTGACTAAATATCTAATCTCTTTAACATAATCCCTTACACGAGGGGTTATCTCAAATACTACATAAATATAGGGGGTTAAGTCTAAGGATTTATTTGACTTTGCTCCTTGTTTATAATGCCAAATTAGACATCACCCCAATCGTCGCCCCTTGTATTGGGGTAAAATCAAAGAATTAAGAAAATGAGGGGTAATTCAAACTAGTCATTAAGATTTGGGGCTTAAATCAAAATGACCATTTAATTAATTATGTGACATGCTAACAAACAATTGATTTATTTTTGAGTGTTTTCATATTTTCTGATAACTATTTATCTGTCAATCTTTTTCCCAAGCGAAAACATAATCGATAATGGTTGATTGTAATTCATTGCAGAACGTTTAATAATTTTTTTTGTATCTTGAATCCATTGCAACTCCTTAGCTCGACTATTTTTTATTTTTTATTTATTTTTATAATATCTTAAAGAGTTGGGTTTGGTCCACTAATTTTTATTGTTTGAACTTTGGGTGGACATTTATGGTATTAATTGGTTGGAGTCCAAAATTGATAAATACTCGCCAATTGACCACTTTGACTGTCAATTGACCATTTTGCCCATAATATATTAATACACATTGATATAGCTATACATTAGTACGATTATAGGTTATACATATATCTAATATTATAAATATGTTAATACATATATTTATTTTAATGCATTCATATATTCACACATTAACATATATGTACATTGATATACATTAATATTTACATTAAAATTAATTTATTGACACTGATATATATATATATATATATATATATATATATATATATATATATATATATATATATATATATATATTAACATTCATTTATTGGGTAAAATCTATGATTTCATGTTCTGTCATGTTTTATTAATGTCGCGTTAGGTAAAAAAAACACTTCTTGTTGTGTCATGTCATGTTTTCATTGGGCCATGTCGTATCGAGTTTTATCCGGGTCGTGTTGGTGTTGGGGTAAAAAAAATAAGTTTTGTGTCATGTTAATAGGGTCTTGTTCGTGTTTAGTTAAAAAAAAAGATTTCTGTTGTGTCACGAACATTTGGTTATTTTCACGCAAGGTAAAAATGATAAAGATTTGATGTGGTATCGTGTTATGTCGCATTTTAGCGGTGTCGTGTTTGTTTTTGGTAAAATTAATATTTCACGTCTTGTCGCTTTTATTTGGATCGTGTTCGTGGTGGGTAAAAAAATAAGATTTCGTGTCTTGTCGTATTTTAATTGGGTCGTTTTTTGTGTTTGATAATAAAATAAGATTTCTTGTTGTGTCGTTTTTATTTGGGCCGTGTTCGTGTTAAGTAAAAAAAATTCATTGTAGTAGTGTGTGGTAAAAATAAATTTGATTCCAAGTCGTGTCACTTTTATTTGACTCGTGTTAGGTAAAAAAAAAAGATTCCATGGCGTATTTTAATTGGGCCGTTTTCATGTCTCGTAAACAAAATAATATTTCATGTCATGTCGCGTTTTGACTGAATCGTGTTTGTGTGTGGTAAAATAAATAATATTTTTTATTGTATCAGTTTTATGCCATAAATGGATCATGTTCGTGTGAACACACACACACACACACACACACACACACACACACACACACACACACACACACACACACACACAGAGAGAGAGAGAGAGTCTTGTGAAGTCCTTAAAAGAGGATCTCCTGTGCGGACTTATGTTTTTAAAATAGTAAAAAAAAAAGATAATTTTAAGTTAATTTTTTTGTGAGGTATTTAAACATCTCAGGAAAGCCCCACAAAAAAATCAACTAAATTTTTTTTTTAGCTACTTTAAAAAACAGGTGAAAATGTGTAAGTTTTTAAGGTGCTTCAAAGGTGACATATTTGACCCTTTTTTTTATATAAAAAAAATATTATTTTGAGCCTATTTTTTGTGGGACTTCCTGAAATGTTTGAATCTCTCACAAAAAAAAAGAAAAACTCATAAATATATTTTAATTATTATTTAAAAAAACTTAGGTCCGCATGAATGGTATTTATAAGTGGTATTTTTAATATTTTCATGGATAAACAATCTTTTTACTTAAAAAATGGGTCAACTGAGGTTCAAAGTTATCAACCAACTGTTTTAGTCAATTTTGAATCCTCACCAGTTGATAGCAGAATTAATGGACCCCAACACCCTAATATTAAAAACTACTAGCCCCAAACCTAAAATGACCAATCTTAATTGCTTGTTAAATGTGCTACAATAATAGTGACATAGATCATATGATGGCAAAAAAAATTATGTGAAGGCAATATTATTTTTATAATAAGATTATGAGAGGATTTTCAAAATAATTTTCAATTTTCTTAAAAAATGTGATATAAAACGCTTTTGCTTATATCAAGATAATTCAAAATAATCCTTAAAAGCAAAGATAATAATTTAACAATGATAAACATGTCATGCTAATATAATTTTTTTTAATTTATATAATTTTAGAAAAACTATAGAGTTTTAGGAAATATTCTTAAGGGAGCTAATAAAGGCACCCAAAAATTCCTCCCTAGCACCACACAATGCATAATAAACATTGTACCTTATATTTTGAAATCAGTGTTGATACCAAATTTAATCTGCTGATATAGACCAATCATATGAAGACGCGTGGCTATCTACATGGCAATAACAAGCACTTCCGCGATGATCGCACGCTCCGAGGAACCATGTTACTCCGAGGAACTCATACGCTCCGAGGAACATACCTCTCCGAGGAACTCTTTAGCACCGAGAAGCTCAAGCGGTCCGAGCAACTCAGGCGCTCCGAGCTGCACCTCGAAGCAGGATACCAACAATTTAATTGCTCATTAAATGCTTATCATTCAGACGCACATGCAAAAAGGGCATTAAATGTATTACCCTTTCATATGTATACCATTTAATGTATTACTGTAATACCCCGTACTTTTATGAATATTTATTTATGGGATTAATTAAATTAAATGTGAATTAATTGAGAATTAATCCGGATAAAATACTAACGAGATGTGAGTTGGTATTTGATTATAACGTTATATGAATATTGAAAATATTGAAATTTGTCGTGAGATAGAAATACGGCAATTTGGAAATTTTGTTGGGACGCGTGTGACAGTCGCGTCAGGAATATAATTATTTTAATTAAAAAGTGAATTTTATTTTAATTAATCGTATGGTCATTTTGAGTGCGCCAACGTGTCCGGAAGGGTCGAAATAGTCAGAAAACACTAGCCGGGGGTTTAGTTTGGGTCCCGGGGCATTTTCGGGCCATACCGGCAACTTAAAAGGGTATTTTGGTAATTTTGAAATTTTGGGAATAATAACCAACGAATTTTTGGACTTAATATTAGGTTATTTTGTAACCCACTAAGCCATTACCAGAACTTAACTAATTTGAGGGCTACGGGAGTTATAGGAAGAAGTGGGAGAGAAGTTAGAAGAGGTTCCCAAAGAGAAAACCACCATCTTCAACCTTGGGAGGAAATCCATAGAGAGAGGGGAGAATCAACCCATTCACCAACACCAAATTCAGAGAACTATCTAAGGCAAGTGGTTTAATTTCCTGTGACACCCCGACTAATTAAATACCGGGTAGCTACTCCTTTATTAAATTGATTCAAAATGCGAAGTTGGTTCAGTAAATAGCATCACTGTTGAAAATATTTAATGATTACTAACCACCTAGTATTTAAAAAGTAAGTTGTCAAATTTTAAATTAAATCTGATTAACATGCAATAAAAGAATTATGAAAGAATAACATAACCATTCACCATAAAGAGGTAATAGAATAACCAACAAATAATAATAAGTCTGGAGGAAACACTCCTCACAACAATCCCACAACTGAAATAAAAAGAACAGTGTACCCTCAATTAATTACATGCCAAAATCTGAATAACTGAAATATGAAATGTATCTAAATAGAAATGGGCGACATGCCCTACAAATGATGGAACTGAATATGGAGTCAAAACCAAAGGAAGCGTCTACTAGCAAGGCCCTGTAACTTCCACAAACAGCTACAACTTGTCACCTGAATGGAAATCCTATGCATGGTGTCCTTGTGGTTGGGCACCTAAAAAGATTTTTACAAAAATAGATTTCAAAGCAAACGGGTCAGAGCCCGAAAGTGGAGAGTATTTTAAAAACAGCAAGTTCTTTAATAACATTAAAACAATGAATGCAAAATACATGTTAGGACGTGCTCTCACATGAAATACTCACCTCTCGACTACTTGTGCACTCCTAACGTCCAGTACCCATCTAAGTGGTATTTATCTCTAACTAAACCGACATAAGTTCTAACCCATCTACTCGATTCACAATATGAATTCCCAATGTTATCACTTGAATAGATAGCTTTACTTAAACTTGGATTCTCAATTATTAGCATTACCATTTACTGGAGGTTATCCCCTTATTTATCTTCTCAAGGAGTTACTATAAATTATTCTCATAATTTAACATGACAAGTCTGCTCATTTAACCGTATATCATTCACATCATAAATATACAATACAAGCACCCCGAGACTAAGCTGCGGTGCACACATACTCTGCTATCCATCCCGGTACCTCACGTACATAAGGATCACGCATTCCGAATCTCTCAGGAATCGTTCTCAGATAACAACAATCACAATCAATGGAGGCGAACACAGTCACATCACATGGGTCACGCACATACCTACGCTCCCACGATCAGCAGACTTATTAACTTCCTAATAAGTCCTTCTCTGACCTATGTTCTCGAGGTACCAATCTATGTCCCCCCGTAGGCACACAAAGATTAGATGGCCCTAAGCGAACGCAAACCTCCCGTGATAGCAAGTATGGTAGTGACAGTTTGCCTTCTAACGAGTTAGATGTTCGTTAGATGCCCCTTTTGTTCGAACGAACTCTCGTTCGAACGAACTCTCGTTCGAACGACCTCGTTCGAACGAGACTTCTAACGAGTTGACAAATGGCCTTTTTGGCCTAATTTGAATTCTAGGGTCCCGTAACCTTGTTTAATTGTAGAGATAACATTCCCTTGATGACTAATTGATATAATTGGGATATTTGGGATATATTGCGGAGTAAAATATAGAAGTGTGATTGGAACCAAATAATATTTGTAGATTAGGACGCGAGTGACTAATCACGTTGTGAGAATAATTGATGACTTAAATACATATGAACCGAACATAAGAAAAGTGTAAAATTATAAGTTGGTATGAGAATGAGAAGTATACCACTAATAAATTATGGTAATTACTAAGATGCGTGCATGCTTAGTATATGTATATGATTTTATGTGTATGACATACCTACCATACTTGCTATCACGGGAGGTTTGCGTTCGCTTAGGGCCATCTAATCTTTGTGTGCCTACGGGGGGTATATATATTGGTACCTCGAGAACATAGGTCAGAGAAGGACTTATTGGGAAGTTAATAAGTCTGTTGATCGTGGGAGCGTAGGTATGTGCGTGACCCATGTGATGTGACTGTGTTCGCCTCCATTGATTGTGATTGTTGTTATCTGAGAACGATTCCTGAGAGATTCGGAATGCGTGATCCTTATGTACGTGAGGTACCGGGATGGATAGCAGAGTATGTGTGCACCGCAGCTTAGTCTCGGGGTGCTTGTATTGTATATTTATGATGTGAATGATTGTGACACCCCGACTAATTAAACACCGGGTAGCTACTCCTTTATAAAATTAATTCAAAATGCCAAGTTGGCTCAGTTAATAGCATCACTGTCGAAAACATTTTATTATTTCTAACCACCTAGTATTTAAAAAGCAAGATGCCAAATTTTAATTTAAGTCTGATTAACATGCAACAAGTGTAATGAAGAAATAGATAACACCATTCACCATATTGAAGTAAAACGAATAACCATCACAATAAAGTAAATAATAGTCTGGAGGAAACTCCTCACTACAATCCCATAACTGAAATAAATAAACTGAAACAATACATGCTAAAGTCTGAAAACTGAAATGTAAAAGATGCTCTAAATAGAAATGGGCAACATGCCCTACAACTGATAGATAGTGACTCTGGAATCCAAAAGATAGAAGCGTCTATAAGCAAATCCCTGTAGCTTCCACAAACAGCTACAGCTCGTCACCTGAATGAGAATCCTATGCTTGGTGTCCCTGTGGCTGGGCACCTAAAAATGGTTTTACAAAGAAAAAGAGATTTGAAAAGCAAACGGGTCAGAGCCCGAATGTGGAGTTATATTTTAAAAACCTGCAAGTGCTTTAAAAACATTTAAAACATTAAATGCAAAGTACATGTTAGGACGTACACTCGCATGATATTCTCACCTCTCGGCTAACTGTGCACTCCTAACGTAAGTACCCATCTATAACGTCCCATACTACTAGTTAACTGACAACATAACTAGCTAGACTGCTAAAGGTTCTACCCATATTACTCGGTTCCATTTAACATAACAACGCTCGTAATTAAATAGAGGTTTAACGTAAACTCAGTTACTAAATATGCCATTGATATAACTATCAGTTAACTCATTATATATCTCGAAACAATACCGTACTATTTTACAACATTCACAAGAGGATTCCCATTAATATAATGTATATTATTCATATCATAAATATACAATACAAGCACCCCGCAATCTAAGCTGTAGTGCACACATACTCTGCTATCCATCCCGGTACATCACGTACATAAGGATTACATATTCCGAATCTCTCAGGAATAGTTTACCGATAACAACATCACAAATAATGGAGGCGAACACAGTCACCATCACATGGGTCACGCACATACCTACGCTCCCATGATCAGCGGACTTATTAATATCACAATAAGTCTTTCTATGACCTATGTTCATCGAGGTAACCAGTCTAAATCCGGGCAACACAAGGATTAGAGGGCCCTAAGCGAACACAAACCTCCCGTGATAGCAAGTATGGTAGGTATGTCATACACATCAAATTATATGCTAAGCATTCACACATCTTAGATATCACCATATTAATAAGGTATACTCTACATCATTATACCATAATTCTAAACTTATATATTTCAAGTCCCCCGTTAATATAAAGTTAAATTGCCGACACGTCTCACGCCGTAGTCCCTTATCCTTAAAACCTATCTATAATAGATTATTAGGTTCCGATTATTCCCAAATATAACATCTTTATTCCTAAGGTCTTTACTTCTGCTCCAAACCTTATTTCATCAAATTACACAAATTTACACGATTAACCCAAACGTTATCTCACTTATCGAATTTCAATAATCTAGAATAATTCCTCGAATTGCATTCTAATTAAAGTCCACTATAATAATCACACCTACTGGTCTTCCTTAAGGGTGAGGGTATTCATAAGTTCTCCAAACATATTCTCCGAGGGTTACCACCATTAAAATCAAAGTTAAGGAAAATTTTACTCATTCTGGGAAGGTCGATCGATCGACCTATGAATATCGATCGATCGATTGAGTCGATCGATCGACTGATGAATGTCGATCGATCGATCGAACAGGTATGGCTACGGACTGCTTCGTTTTGCAGGTTTGAAAACATCCCAAAACTTATTCTTAAGACATGATTCTCTAGTATACGTTATAGTAATGTCATATAACCATCCTACAATATTACTAACGTCCACAAATCAATATTTCAACAACTAAAGGCTACATATGGATCAATCTTCATCAAAAACCTAGTTTTTCCAATTTATCTCAAGAACATTCATAAACTTCATCTTAAATCCGTTTTTGGTATAACAAAAGTCAGTAATTCTCTTAATATAATCTTCCAGTAACATTCTACATGCAACCTATATCCCAAAATTTAAACTAATAACTCCAATCTTATGGGTTTTTCATTATCTTTCAAGAACACACAAAGTTTTTGAATAATCTAACATGGAAGAAGCATTCTCCGAAATTTAAATGGAATAAATCACTTGCCTTGATTGTTTCTGAATCTGGTGTTGGATTTGTAATCTCTTTCTGCAGATTTTCTGCAGAATTCCTCCTCTTTCCCTTCCTCTCTAAGCTTTCTTCTTCCAAAGATGGCTATGGTGGCTAGGGTTTTCTTTGGGAGAGTTGGAAGACTAAATGATAACCTACGTAGCTTTCTAGGTTAATAAGGGTTGGTTATGGGCTTAGTGGGTCTTATCCACATCAGATTTAATTAACCAAATTTTCGTCACTTTTAATTCCTCAAAACGTGAAATTACCAAAATACCCTTTAAGTTGCCAGTATGGCCTAAAAATACCCCGGGACCCAAACTATACCCCCGGCTAGTGTTTTCTGACTATCTCGACCCTTTCGGACGCGTTGGCGCACTCAAAACGACCATACGGATTATAGATTTTAAATTCACTTTTAATATCAAAATATTATACCGTGACGCGGCGGTCCCACGCGTCTCAACAAAATTTCCAAATTGCCGTATATAAATATCACGACAAATTTTATAATACCAAGTTCATATATAATCATATATGCACATAATCAAATACTAACTCGTATCACATTAGTATTTATAACCCGGATTAATTTCCAATTAATACGCATTTAATTAATTAATCCCAAAAATAAATATAGCCAAAAGTACGGGGTATTACATACTTCCCCTCTAATAACTGAATTTCGTCCCGAAATTCGAAACTAGAAAGTACCTGCTAAAAATAGCTCTGGATAACGTTCGCGCATCTCATCCTCGCGCTCCCATGTGGACTCCTCAACATTGTGATGTCGCCACTGAACACGCACTAACGGAACTATCTTTGACCGCAGTTTCCTCTCGCTTCGGTCCAAAATAGCAATCGGACCCTCCTCGTAAGAGCTATCCGGTTGGAGATTGATGTCCTCCACAGCAATGTGAGAATGAGCCAAATTATCTCTAAGGTATTTCCTCAGCGAGGAAATATGGAACACGTCGTGAATCCGATGCAAATGCTCCGGTAACCCGAGTCTATACGCAACCGGTCCGATCCGCTCAATAATAGGAAACGGCCCCACATACCTCGGTGCCAACTTCCCCTTCTTTCCGACACGCATAATCCCCTTCATCGGAGATACCTTGAGCAAAACCTGGTCCCCTACTTGGAACTCCCTGAAAAACCTCTTCGCATCAGCATAACTCTTCTGCCTGTCTTGAGCTACCCGAATGCGACTCCGAATCAACTCAATCCTTGCCGAAGTATCCTGAATCACTTCCGGCCCAAGTAGTTTGTTGTCCCCCACCTCCAACCAACATGCTGGGGAACGACAAGGCCTACCGTACAATGCCTCAAACGGAGCCATGCCAATCGTGAACTGATAGGAGTTGTTGTAAGCAAACTCCACCAGTGGAAGGTACTGCTCCCATCCACCCCCAAAATCAATAATGCACATGCGTAGCATGTCCTCCAACATCTGATTGGTGCGCTCTGTCTGCCCATCGGTCTGCGGATGATAAGCCGTACTCAACCGCAATTCCGTGCCCATGGCCTCCTGGAAACTCTCCCAAAACCGCGAAACAAATATCTTGTCTCTGTCAGACACGATATTCAGGGGCACACCGTGAAGTCTCACAATCTCTGAAATGAAGAGCTGGGCATACTGTCCCGTAGTGTAGTCAGTCCTTACGGGTAAGAAGTGAGCGACCTTGGACAACCTGTCCACAATTACCCAAACGGAGTCGTGACCCCTCTGCGACGTAGGCAACCCCGTGATAAAATCCATGGATCTGCTCTCCCATATCCACACCGGAACCTCCAACGGCTGTAGCAATCCTGCTGGTCTCTGATGATCCACTTTTACAAGCTGACAAGTGGCGCATTTCGAGACAAACTCAGCGATATCTCTCTTCATACCGCTCCACCAATACTGCCGTCTCATGTCTTGGTACATTTTGTCCCCTCCGGGATGTACCGCGAACCGTGAGCCGTGCGACTCTGCCATCACATCGTGCCACAATTCTTCCCCTTCCGGAACCACAAATCTCCCATTGAAGCGCAATCCCCCGTCTGAGCTAACGGTATAGGACTCGGCTCCCTCTGCTAGCAATCGAACTATCTGCTCCTGACAGAACGAGTCATTGGCCTGTGCCCGTACTACCTTTGTGACAATCTACGGGGTAACGGTCATCACAGACATGAAAGATCGGGCCACTGCATCCTGGTGTCCCAATTCCTTCCACTTAGCTTTCCACACCTCTGCCACCTCATCTGCTGGTCTGCGGCTCAACGCGTCTGCTACCACGTTAGCCTTACCCGGGTGGTACTGGATGTCGAACTGGTAGTCCTTCACAAATTCAAGCCACCTACGCTGCCGCATATTCAATTCTTTCTGCGTGAACAGATACTGTAGTGACTTGTGATCTGTGAACAGCTGAAACTTCTCCCCCAAAAGATAGTGCCTCCAAATCCGTAAGGCAAATACCATTGCCGCCAACTCCAAATCATGTGTGGGGTAATTCTTCTCATGAGGCTTAAGCTTACGGGAAGCATAAGCTATGGCCTGTCTCTCCTGCTGTAATACACCTCCCAGTCCTTGCAAAGACGCATCGGTGTAAACCAAATACTCAACTCCCGGTCTCGGCAATGCTAACACAGGTGCTGAGGTCAATTTGTCTTTCAATTCATCGAATGCCAACTGACAGGCATCACTCCAGATGTAAGGCACACCTTTACGAGTAAGATGTGTCAAGGGACCTGCTATCTCCGAGAAACCCCGAATAAACCTCCTGTAGTATCCTGCTAGTCCCAAGAAACTACGAATCTCCGTTGGTGTCGTGGGCTGTCCCCACTCCCTCACCGCTGACACCTTCCCCGGATCGACAGATATTCCCTGGTCGGAAATAATGTGACCCAAGAACTGGACTTCCTTCAGCTAAAACCCGCACTTCTCATATTTTGCATACAACTCGTTCTGACGAAGTGTCTGCAAAACTTGCCTCAAATGCTCGGCGTGCTCCTCCTCTGTCTGAGAGTAAACCAGAATGTCATCAATGAAGACAATGACAAACTGATCTAGGAAATCCCTGAACACTCTGTTCATCAAGTCCATAAACACTGCTGGAGCGTTGGTCAAACCGAAAGGCATAACCCGAAACTCGTAAGAACCATATCTCGACAAGAACGCAGTCTTCGAGACATCCTCCTCCCTGATACACAACTGATGGTATCCCGACCTCAAGTCAATCTTCGAGAAGAAAAAAGCTCCTCTCAACTGGTCGAATAAGTCATCGATTCGAGGCAACAGATACTTATTTCGTATCGTGACCTTATTCAACTCTCGGTAGTCCACACACAATCTCAGTGAACCGTCCCTCTTCTTCACAAACAAAACTGGAGCGCCCCAAGGTGAGGTACTCCTGCGAATAAAGCCCTGCCCTAACAGCTGCTCTATCTGATCTCGTAACTCTCGCATCTCAGCTGGAGCCATACGGTACGGTGCACGTGCTATAGGTCTCGTACCCGGTGGCAAATCAATAACGAAATCTGTCTCTCGACTGGGTGGTAAACCTGGTATCTCCTGAAACACATCCGAATACTCCCTGACAACCGGGATCGAATCTAAAGGAATAACAACCACCTTAGAGGTATCCTCCTCTATGTAATACAGATGAGCGGTCGATCCTCCCTCTAGGCGAGGCATCGCCACTATAAACATCTCTTGCCCCGGAATGGCAAAAATAATGCTCCCGCTGAAGCAATCAATCATGGCCCTATATGCTACGAGCCAATCCATACCGATGATCACATCGTGAACATGCATGTCTAACACTAACATGTCCGCAGGTAATACCAAACCACCAACCTCTACCCCCACTCCCCGGCATATAAAGAAAATAAGTGACCCACTCCCTAATGGTGAGTCGACACACGTCACTGTGCTCTCTGCCGTAGCTAACAATCCTAAAGCTTTCGCGAAGTGTGTAGCAATAAAACAGTGTGTAGCACCCGTATCAAATAACACCCGACCCATAGTGCCATGGATAGGAAACGTACCCTCGATCGCGGGCGGTGCCTGTGGAACTGCAGCCTGGTGAACGTTGTAGACACGTCCATACTGTAGCTACCCCTGCTGAACTGGGACTGCTGGAATGGGTGGCAAAGCTGCCATCTGTGGCGGTGCAGGAAGAGCGGCGGGAAACATAGGTCTCTGCGGCCCCTGGCGAGCACCCTGCTGCTGCTGCTGTGGGGCCCTGCCCCTATCAGGACAATCCTGCTTCTTATGGCCAGTCTTGCCACAAGTAAAGCACTTCCCTGGGAAGTTCACTCCCCTCTGCCCCTGCTGTCCCCGGCCCTGGTGGCCGTTACCATTCCTCCCTTGGCCCTGCTGGCCCTGATGAAACTGTTGCCCATTCTGTCCCTGCTGGCCCTGATGGCCGTTTGGACCCTGATGGCCCTGGCGGAAACCTCCCTGTCCCTGCCTGTAGTTCCCTGACCGGAACCTCTTATTATCCCCCTGCTGGGTACCCTGCTCAGCCTGTCTCTGCCCCTGACCGGTTTGTGCCCCGCTGGCACTATGTCCTCCAGTCCTGCCCTGATGGCTAGACTCCCCCGACCGCTTGCCCTCGGCCATATGAAAACGGTGGTCCTGGCAGTGTAATAATGCAGCGTTAACCACATCAGAATACGTGGCCAACGATAGGTTCCCTAGCAGATGCTGACGGATCCTCCAATTTAACCCATCAGTGAACTTCTCTATCTTCTTCTTCTCTGTTGGAATCTCGTCTGGAATGATATTCAACAGGTTAGTGAACTCGGCCTCATACTCGGCCACTGTCTTGCCCTCCTGCTTCAAACTCATTAGCTTCCTTCTCATCTCTGTATGGACTGCGGACGGAAAGTACTTGCGGTCGAACCGCACCCAGAACTCCTGAATCGTGAGGGTATCCCTCTCCTCCGCGGTGGTGATAGACTCCCACCACTGTAGTGCAGATCCCACTAGCTTGAAGGTAGCTAGCACCTGTTTCTGAACATCAGTGCACTCATGCATCCTCAAGTGCCTCTGCATGTCCTTCCTCCATTGGCTCGAGACAACCACATCTGAGCTTCCTGCAAACTCCGGCGGATGCGCTTTCTGAAAAGCGTCTCGTACACGCTCCCAAGCAGACGGGAATGCATTAACCTGTACTGGCGCGGCAACTGGCGCCTGAGGCGGTGCCTGCTAAATCACGGCATTCACGGCATTCACCGCTTGGGCTACTATAGCAGCAACCTCAGCGGCGTTCAACATACCCTGAACTGGAGCGGGCTGGGGTTCGGGCGTTGCATTCCTGGGAACTCGTCGTGCACGTCGTGGAGGCATCTGAAATAAGAACAAAGTTTATAAGTTCACGGTTATAAACTTAATATAGCTGAAGAACGAAGCATACACAAAAAGAGTACAACAGTCCTAAAATATAGGGCTCTATATCAAAGAAAACGTAGCGGAAACATAATAGCCGTACATATCCTAAAGGACACTAGAACCTGATGCTCTGATACCACCTGTGACACCCCGACTAATTAAACACCGGGTAGCTACTCCTTTATAAAATTAATTCAAAATGCCAAGTTGGCTCAGTTAATAGCATCACTGTCGAAAACATTTTATTATTTCTAACCACCTAGTATTTAAAAAGCAAGATGCCAAATTTTAATTTAAGTCTGATTAACATGCAACAAGTGTAATGAAGAAATAGATAACACCATTCACCATATTGAAGTAAAACGAATAACCATCACAATAAAGTAAATAATAGTCTGGAGGAAACTCCTCACTACAATCCCATAACTGAAATAAATAAACTGAAACAATACATGCTAAAGTCTGAAAACTGAAATGTAAAAGATGCTCTAAATAGAAATGGGCAACATGCCCTACAACTGATAGATAGTGACTCTGGAATCCAAAAGATAGAAGCGTCTATAAGCAAATCCCTGTAGCTTCCACAAACAGCTACAGCTCGTCACCTGAATGAGAATCCTATGCTTGGTGTCCCTGTGGCTGGGCACCTAAAAATGGTTTTACAAAGAAAAAGAGATTTGAAAAGCAAACGGGTCAGAGCCCGAATGTGGAGTTATATTTTAAAAACCTGCAAGTGCTTTAAAAACATTTAAAACATTAAATGCAAAGTACATGTTAGGACGTACACTCGCATGATATTCTCACCTCTCGGCTAACTGTGCACTCCTAACGTAAGTACCCATCTATAACGTCCCATACTACTAGTTAACTGACAACATAACTAGCTAGACTGCTAAAGGTTCTACCCATATTACTCGGTTCCATTTAACATAACAACGCTCGTAATTAAATAGAGGTTTAACGTAAACTCAGTTACTAAATATGCCATTGATATAACTATCAGTTAACTCATTATATATCTCGAAACAATACCGTACTATTTTACAACATTCACAAGAGGATTCCCATTAATATAATGTATATTATTCATATCATAAATATACAATACAAGCACCCCGCAATCTAAGCTGTAGTGCACACATACTCTGCTATCCATCCCGGTACATCATGTACATAAGGATTACATATTCCGAATCTCTCAGGAATAGTTTACCGATAACAACATCACAAATAATGGAGGCGAACACAGTCACCATCACATGGGTCACGCACATACCTACGCTCCCATGATCAGCGGACTTATTAATATCACAATAAATCTTTCTATGACCTATGTTCATCGAGGTAACCAGTCTAAATCCGGGCAACACAAGGATTAGAGGGCCCTAAGCGAACGCAAACCTCCCGTGATAGCAAGTATGGTAGGTATGTCATACACATCAAATTATATGCTAAGCATTCACACATCTTAGATATCACCATATTAATAAGGTATACTCTACATCATTATACCATAATTCTAAACTTATATATTTCAAGTCCCCCGTTAATATAAAGTTAAATTGCCGACACGTCTCACGCCGTAGTCCCTTATCCTTAAAACCTATCTATAATAGATTATTAGGTTCCGATTATTCCCAAATATAACATCTTTATTCCTAAGGTCTTTACTTCTGCTCCAAACCTTATTTCATCAAATTACACAAATTTACACGATTAACCCAAACGTTATCTCACTAATCGAATTTCAATAATCTAGAATAATTCCTCGAATTGCATTCTAATTAAAGTCCACTATAATAATCACACCTACTGGTCTTCCTTAAGGGTGAGGGTATTCATAAGTTCTCCAAACATATTCTCCGAGGGTTACCACCATTAAAATCAAAGTTAAGGAAAATTTTACTCATTCTGGGAAGGTCGATCGATCGACCTATGAATATCGATCGATCGATTGAGTCGATCGATCGACTGATGAATGTCGATCGACCGATCGAACAGGTATGGCTACGGACTGCTTCGTTTTGCAGGTTTGAAAACATCCCAAAACTTATTCTTAAGACATGATTCTCTAGTATACGTTATAGTAATGTCATATAACCATCCTACAATATTACTAACGTCCACAAATCAATATTTCAACAACTAAAGGCTACATATGGATCAATCTTCATCAAAAACCTAGTTTTTCCAATTTATCTCAAGAACATTCATAAACTTCATCTTAAATCCGTTTTTGGTATAACAAAAGTCAGTAATTCTCTTAATATAATCTTCCAGTAACATTCTACATGCAACCTATATCCCAAAATTTAAACTAATAACTCCAATCTTATGGGTTTTTCATTATCTTTCAAGAACACACAAAGTTTTTGAATAATCTAACATGGAAGAAGCATTCTCCGAAATTTAAATGGAATAAACCACTTGCCTTGATTGTTTCTGAATCTGGTGTTGGATTTGTAATCTCTTTCTGCAGATTTTCTGCAGAATTCCTCCTCTTTCCCTTCCTCTCTAAGCTTTCTTCTTCCAAAGATGGCTATGGTGGCTAGGGTTTTCTTTGGGAGAGTTGGAAGACTAAATGATAACCTACGTAGCTTTCTAGGTTAATAAGGGTTGGTTATGGGCTTAGTGGGTCTTATCCACATCAGATTTAATTAACCAAATTTTCGTCACTTTTAATTCCTCAAACGTGAAATTACCAAAATACCCTTTAAGTTGCCGGTATGGCCTAAAAATACCCCGGGACCCAAACTATACCCCCGACTAGTGTTTTCTGACTATCTCGACCCTTCCGGACGCGTTGGCTTACTCAAAACGACCATACGGATTATAGATTTTAAATTCACTTTTAATATCAAAATATTATACCGTGACGCGGCGATCCCACGCGTCTCAACAAAATTTCCAAATTGCCGTATATAAATCTCACGACAAATTTTATAATACCAAGTTCATATATAATCATATATGCACATAATCAAATACTAACTCGTATCACATTAGTATTTATAACCCGGATTAATTTCCAATTAATACGCATTTAATTAATTAATCCCAAAAATAAATATAGCCAAAAGTACGGGGTATTACAATGATATACGGTTAAATGAGCAGACTTGTCATGTTAAATTATGAGAATAATTTATAGTAACTCCTTGAGAAGATAAATAAGGGGATAACCTCCAGTAAATGGTAATGCTAATAATTGAGAATCCAAGTTTAAGTAAAGCTATCTATTCAAGTGATAACATTGGGAATTCATATTGTGAATCGAGTAGATGGGTTAGAACTTATGTCGATTTAGTTAGAGATAAATACCACTTAGATGGGTACTGGACGTTAGGAGTGCACAAGTAGTCGAGAGGTGAGTATTTCATGTGAGAGCACGTCCTAACATGTATTTTGTATTCATTGTTTTAATGTTATTAAAGAACTTGCTGTTTTTAAAATACTCTCCACTTTCGGGCTCTGACCCGTTTTCTTTCAAATCTATTTTTGTAAAAACCTTTTTAGGTGCCCAACCACAAGGACACCATGCATAGGATTTCCATTCAGGTGACGAGCTGTAGCTGTTTGTGGAAGTTACAGGGCCTTGCTAGTAGACGCTTCCTTTGGTTTTGACTCCATATTCAGTTCCATCATTTATAGGGCATGTCGCCCATTTCAATTTAGAGACATTTCATATTTCAGTTATTCAGATTTTGGCATGTAATTAATTGAGGGTACACTGTTCTTTTTATTTCACTTGTGGGATTGTTGTGAGGAGTGTTTCCTCCAGACTTATTATTATTTGTTGGTTATTCTATTGCCTCTTTATGGTGAATGGTTATGTTATTCTTTCATAATTCTTTTATTGCATGTTAATCAGATTTAATTTAAAATTTGACAACTTACTTTTTAAATACTAGGTGGTTAGTAATCATTAAATGTTTTCGACAGTGATGCTATTTACTGAACCAACTTGGCATTTTGAATTAATTTTAATAAAGGAGTAGCTACCCGGTATTTAATTAGTCAGGGTGTCACAATTACCCTTTCACATTACAGCCTCAGGGCTATAAATACATTGTACAATCCTCATTGTAAGGGATCCGAATCCAAACCGAACCTAGAACGGAATTTCTTGTAATCGAGAATTCCCAAATACTCAGCAATAAAACAACAGTGGACATAGGCCATTTTTATAAGGCTGAACCACTTTAAAATCTTTTGTTTGATTTATTTATCTATGATTGAATTATTAGAGTGATCTAATTTTTTACATCAACAGATTGGCGCCGTCTGTGGGAAACGACTGGTAATATCGTTTTCTCATAAAAAATAATCCATTACCAATGGCTGATATTCCTGAATCCAGCAATCGAAACGCTGAAACCCCTCCAAATCCATCTGCTCCACCAATTGTTCCAGATTTGACTGGAATAATGGAAAATCTGGCTCAGGGCCAGACCGTCATGCAAGAAACAATGCGACAACTCATCCAAACCCTCCATGGCGGTGGATCAGCCCATTCCGGACCACGAAGCATTCAAAGAAATACCCGTGCGCCTTCTTCGCGTACTAGGCGTACTAATTCATATCGCAATGAGGAATCTGAAGATTTTTCTTATCAACCTGGATGAACTTCGTCAGTGCGAGCCACAGATACTGAACAACGTGTCACCCTCTCCCCAGAAAGGACCAGCGCATTGGAAAGATTAAGTAGGGTTTCTCCTTTCGACCGATTAGGCCCTAGGAGGAACAAAAGTCCTCTTAATGCAGCGTCGAGGATCTTTCGACGACCATCAGATTTAAGGGAAGGATCTGCCCAGTCGCGACCAGCTGCTCGTCAAGATAAATCCTATGACCGACCAGCTGCTCGTCAAGATAAATCCCAAGAAACCACTTCAACGCGATCAGTTGCTCGAACCAATAGGCCCGAGGAAGGAAATGATGCATGGAAAGGATCTATTCAGAGGCTGGAGGATAGATTAGGGGAAATGGCTAGGGCCAATAACCCTCTACAACGAACCTTTGTTCGAGGAACACCTTTTATCCAGGTTATTGTTGATTTTCCAACATCGTCAAAGTTCAAAGCACTTGTTGTGACTCCCAAATATGATGGGAAGACTGACCCTGTCCTTCATATAGAACAATACCAAGCTGCAGCCGACATCTATGCTGTCCCAGATGAGATGAGATGCAGAGCATTCTCGGGAACAGTTACCGGATCTGCTCAAATATGGTATAATAATCTTCCTCGGGGTAAGATTTCAACTTTTCTTCAACTGGCTGAGTTATTCATTGGGAATTTCTGCTTTGGCGCAAAGCCAGTTAAATGAGTAGCACATTTGTTAAGTGTTAGACAAAAAGCTGGTGAGAGTATCAGAGATTATATAACTCGTTTCAATAACAAAAAACTCGAAGTCATTGATTATGAGGAGAAGACAGCGATTATCGCTTTGATGAGTGGACTATTGCCAAACAAGTTGTACTACACTTTGGCCAAAGATCCACCTCGAACCATGTCGGACCTGATGGGAAAAGCGTCCAAGATTATGAATGCCGAGGAGGCTATGTCTGCGAAGAAGAATATGGACGCCAAAGAAACCAAGGTGGAAGGTGATAAAGCTAAGAAGAAAGAACACAAGAACAATGGTGGTGAAAAAAATCCAAAAATAGGTCGTCATGGGAGGTCTTGAGGAAATTTGATAATTACACACCTTTGAAGGCAAATATCAACCACGTCCTGGAAGAAATTAAGAACAGCGAGGAGTTAAACTGGCCAAAGAAAATGAAGGCAGACCCTGATACGAGGAATAGGGAAAAATATTGCGAGTTCCACAAGGATCATGGCCATATGACTAAAAATTGCATAGCTCTTCAGAATGAGATTGAAACACTCATCCGACGAGGAAAGCTAGCAAAGTATGTTGACCGGGGAGGCGAAAGAAGAAACAACGATCGAACTAGAGAGATGTCTAGATCTCCCCGTCGAGCAGAGGAGAACAAGAAGAGAAACCATGAAGTTAATCCAGAGGATGACCCCGATCTTCCCAAGAAACCAAGGCAGCCAGAACGAGAGGTATTTTCAATACGCTTTGGGTAATTTGATTGTAATGTTATTACAAGAGGAGATGCAGGAGGAGGAGACCTTATTGCAGAAAGAAAAGCTTACCTCGGTGAGGCTCAAGCTTGCTCGTACATTCATCGAATAAATCTAACTGAGGAAGATCGCCCGAGAAAGGTGAACAAGGAGAAATTGGTCATCGATTTTTAAAAAAATGACCTTGCAGGTGTTTTATATCCTCACGATGATCCACTGGTGATCAAGACGAGAATGAAGGAGGTAATGATTTCAAGAGTGCTGGTCGACAATGATAGCTCGGCAGACATTATGTTCTACTCGTGTTTCGATAGTTTAAATCTAAAGCTATCTCAACTGGAGCCTTACCACAAACCCCTCATCGGTTTTGCTGGCGAGAAAGTATTTCCACTTGGGATGATCAAGTTGGATATATTCATTGGTACGTGGCCTGCTTGTCGGACAGAAAGAATACGTTTCTTCGTGATGGATAAGAATGTCCAATGATCATACAATATCATCATGGGAAGAGTAGGATTGAAGAAGTTCGAGGCTGTACCATCTACAGTGCATCAATGCCTAAAATTTCTAACAAACTTTGGAGTAGGAGTTGTGAAAGGTGATCAAAAAGTAGCTCGGGAATGCTATTATTCATCCGCCGAGCAAGAAGAACTGGAAAAATCAAAGAAAAAGACTACTACCTATCAAGTGGATGAAGGTGCAGAAATTGAAACATTGGATCCTCGAGATGAGTCACAACTCGTGAAGGGTCAAGTGGTGGAAGCTACTGAAAACATTATTCTGGACGACGAGCACCCTGAGCGAACTACTCAAATAGGTTCATCGTTGGAAGCCTCATTAAAACAGGAATTAATAACTTTCCTTAGAAGCAGAAGACAAACTTTTGCATGGAGTCATGAAGATATGCCTGGGATAGACCCAAACTTCTTATGTCACGAGCTCAATGTGAATAAGGAAATCAAGCCTGTGAAGCAGAGAAGAAGAGTATTCAGTCCCGAGAAGAATCAAGCTATACAGGAGGAAGTCGAGAAGCTCCAGAAAGCTTGTTTCATTGAAGATGTTAAATATCCAGATTGGTTAGCTAATGTGGTGATGGTAAAGAAGAAGAACAACAAGTGGAGGATGTGTGTAGACTTCACCGACCTCAACAAAGCATGCCCAAAGGATCACTTTCCATTGCCCCGAATTGATCAACTGGTGGATGCTACCTAGGGACACGAATTACTGAGCTTCATGGATGCTTATTCTGGTTACAATCAGATCAAAATGAAACCTGAAGACAGGGAGAGTACTTCTTTCATTACCCCTAAGGGAACTTATTGTTATAATGTTATGCCTTTTGGTTTGAAAAATGCAGGTGCGACATATCAGAGGCTGATGAACAAGGTCTTTGCTGAACAAATCAGTGATAATATGGAAGTCTATGTTGACGATATGCTGACGAAAAGCAAGAAAGCTACCGATCATCTAGTTGACTTAAGTCAGACTTTTGATCAACTAGATAAATATCAAATGAAGCTGAACCCGACGAAGTGCATATTCGGAGTATGAGAAGGCATGTTCCTCGGGTACATTGTCAATCAACGAGGCATTGAAGCAAATCCTGAAAAGATCAAAGCTCTATTAGGGCTGTGATCTCCAACGACGAAGAAGGAAGTACAGAGTCTCACAGGACGAGTAGTGGCACTCAACAAATTTATGTCGCGAGAAACTGATAGATGTCTCCCATTCTTCAAGACACTCAGAAAGACTTTTGAGTGGAATGATGAATGTGAGAAGTTTTTTGAAGACTTGAAGAAATACTTGGGAGCACCTCCACTGTTGTCCAGGCCGGTGATGGGAGAAAAATTGTATTTGTACCTTGCAGTGTCCGAGAATGCAGTTAGCTCGGCGTTGATCAGAGTGGAGAATGGAGTGCAAAAACCAATTTACTACACAAGTAAGGCCTTCCGAGGAGCAGAGATCAGATATCCAAGGCTGGAGAAATTGGCTTTGGCGGTGATTGAGGTGAGTAGGAGAATGAGGTCATACTTCCAGGCTCATACTATAGTAGTATATATCGATGTGCCATTGAGACAAGCCCTTCATAAGCCAGAAAAATCAGGGAGATTGATGTACTGGGCAATAGAGCTCGGTGAATATGATATAATTTATGAACCCAGATCATCGCTAAAAGGGCAGGCTGTAGCAGACTTTATAGCGGAGTTCACCTATCCTGATACCCCCGAGGAGCAAAAGTTGCTCGCTGATCAACCTGTAGATGTTACAGGATCAACAAACACAAGCTCAGACCAATTCCGATTGGTAAAAGGGCGTGTGGATGTTACACGAGGTGATGCAGAGATAGTTGTGAGGACTCCGGATGAGGAACAAGAGTTGCTCGCTGATCAAACTGTGGATGTTACAGGATTGACAAACACTAGCTCAGACCAACTCCGGTTGGTAAAAGGGCAAGTGGATGTTACGGGATCATTAAATTCGAGCTCAGACCAACTCCAGTTGGTAAAAGGGCAAGAAAAGATGATCGACGAGGAGCGAGAAAAATCCGGGAAGGATGAAAGGAAGCAACAAATATTTCACCGAGGAACTATGACTGATTCGAAATTTGAAGACGAGTTACCTATATGGAGGCTATATGTAGATGGCTCATCTTGCACTGCAGGGTGTGGCGCGGGGATAATTTTGAGCACTCCGGACGAGGTCGACATAGAATACGCTTTGCGTTTCCAATTCAAAGCTTCCAACAATAAGGCTGAATATGAGGCCATGATTGTAGGGCTTAATTTGGCAAAAATTATGAAGGCGCAGCAGGTTGTGATCTTCAGTGACTCTCAATTGATTGTAAACCAAATGATGGGAGTATATGCGGTTAGAGGAGAATTAATGATCAGATATCATGTAAAGGCAAAGGAGCTGGTGTCAAAATTTGTCGCATTTCAGCTGGTCAGAATACCAAGAATGGAGAATGCGAGAGCAGACGCCCTAGCTCGACTAGCATCAGCTACTCGCACCGAGCTACGACGAATAATCCCAATTGAAGTGTTAGCTGGTCGGAGTATAGATGAAGATCTGACGATGAACTTTATCACCCTTGATTTAGGACCATCTTGGATGGAGACCATCAGGGCATATATCGAGGAGGGAGAATTGCCAATTGACAAGCTCGCGGCCAAGAAATTGAAGTTTAAAGCTGCTCGGTATATTTTAACTAATGGTGTTTTATATAGACGAGGAATTATGGCAGGTTTGCAGAGATGCGTACATCCCTCCGAGGTGAAAGAATTGATTGAAGAAATCCATGAAGGGTCTTGTGGAGCACATGTAGCAGGTCGGACGCTTTTGCAAAGGGTGATGACGCAGGGATACTACTGGCCAACGATGAGGGCTGATTGTATAGCCTATGCCAAGAAGTGTGACAAGTGCCAGCGCTTCTCCTCCATCCGAAGAACTCCACAAGCATTGTTTACACCCATAACTTCCCCTTGGCCATTTGCCATGTGGGGAATAGATTTGGTTGGACCACTTCCAACGACCCGAGGAAGGTTCAAGTATCTCGTTGTTGCAGTGGATTATTTTACTAAGTGGGTAGAAGCCGAGCCACTCATTGACATGACGTACGAGAAGGTGTACCAATTTGTTTGGAAGAACATCATTTGTCGATATGGTCTACCTCATGCCTTCATCACAGACCATGGAACACAATTTGATAACGAGGAGTTTGCCTCCTATTGTCATCAGTCAAACATTTTGAAGGTTCATTCAGCACCAGGTTATCCTCAAAGCAATGGACAAACTGAAGTGACAAACAGAACGCTGCTGAACGGTTTGAAGAAAATATTAGATGATGCAAAAGCAAACTGGATCAACGAGCTACAATCAGTACTCTGGGCTAACCGAACTGCTCCCCGAGTAGCAACTGGAGAATCACCATACATGCTGGCGTTTGGAAGTGAAGCTGTCATACCTGCCGAGTTGGGCCTCCCAACACACAGGGTACTGAATTTTAATTCCCCTGTCAGCGACTTAATGAGAAGACTGGATTTAAACATGCTCGAGGAAGTTAGAGAAGAAGCAGCCATTAGAAATGCTGCTTACCAGCAATGAACAACTTTGTTCTACAACAAAAGGGTGAAGAAGTGCGACCTGAAAGAAGGAGACTATGTGCTGAAGAAAGTAATTCAAAAGCATAATAAACTGGAGGCAAATTGGCATGGACCATACCGAGTTACAGAAGTTGTTCGACCAGGAACTTATCGAATAGCAACTTTAGAAGGCGAAGAGTTTAAGAATGTATGGAACGCAGAGCATCTGCGTAAGTATTATCAGTGATGTATATGTAACGCAGTTCCATCAGTATGAATAAAACGAAGATATTCTGCCAAAGTCTCTCCTTTTTATTGAGAATTTTTTGGGGAATACTAGTGCTACACACTACTCGACAAAGCTGCTCAGACTGCTCAGCAAAATATTCCTAAAAATGCCAACTTTGGTTGGTTAGGAAAAAATATATTCCTAAAAATGCCAACTTCGGTTGGTTAGGAAACGAAATATTCCTAAAAATGCCAACTTCAGTTAGTTAGGAAACGAAATATTCCTAAAAATGCCAACTTCGGTTGGTTAGGAAACGAAATATTCCTAAAAATGCCAACTTCGGTTGGTTAGGAAACGAAATATTCCTAAAAATGCTAACTTAGTTTGGCTAGAAAACGAAATATTCCTAAAAATGCCAACCTGTTTGGCTAGGAAACGAAATATTCCTAAAAATGCCAACCTGTTTGGCTAGGAAACAAAATATTCTCGCAAATGCCAACTTATGTTGGTCGGAAGGTACATACATTCTCGAAAATGCCAACTTATGTTGGTTGGGAGGTAAGATTATTCCAAAAAGTGCAAAAGTTACTAACTATGGCTGGTCGGGGATAAAAACCCACCAACTGTAGTTGGTCGACAAAGAAAATTTACCGACCTTAGTTGGTCGAAAATATTTAAGAGAAAAATCTACCAAGTATGGCTGGTCGGGGATAAAAACCCACTAACTGTAGTTGGTCGACAAGCATAATTTAACGACCTTGGCTGGTTGGAAAAATTTTAAACATTTTTTATACTCGTGACTTTATTATTAAGTGATCGAGTAATATTATTGAAACTTGAAACTTTTTATTACTGAGCTGGTCGACAAACAACACAATATTGTTATCTTTTTAACAGATATGGATAAATATAAAGTGTTTGATAACTACAAGATAATAGCAAACAAAAATGAAAGTCTTTCATTGAATTCAAAATAAATTATATTGATAATGAAATTACAATTACATTGACATGTATACTAACTATTACATCGAAAATTCCTATTATACTGGTCTCTTCCCCTCTGCATTTGACACAGGTTCCTCGCCAGCAGGCGGATCATTTAAAGACAGAGGAGAATTGATGAAGTTGAGATCCTTCAACATCCTGACATTCATCACGGATGGTCGATCTAAGAGATGCTCGGGATGAGATACCTCAATTTGAGAATGTAAATTGTAGTCACCGAGATACTTTGAAATTAAGCTCCGAGGAATAGCCCGAGCAGGGATCCAATCCATCTCCAAATTGTATGGTGGCACAGGCAAGTCGAGCAACCCGGGATCATGGTAGTCCCACAGATAATGACCTTGTTCGAGCTTCAACACACCTAAGGCATTCAGCCAGCCTTGCTTGTAGCCCTCATTGTTGGCATTCTGGATACGATCGTCCAAGTGGAATAGTGCTTCGTTGTATCCAGCCATCCAGAACTCCCGGGGCTGTTTGTGGAATTGATATTTTAGCTTTTCTAGCTGCTCATGGAGATTCTTGATGAAAAGCTCCTTATTCTCCAAAACTGACTTCTGCGCAGAGAGCTGTTTTTTCAGGTCCCTAATCTTCTTTGACATATCAGACAAAGCCTGGTTCTTCGCCATTAATTGGAAAGCCTAATTCTCTAACGCAGATTGAGTTCTCTGTTCCTCGACAAGAACCCGAGCTTCTCTTGCTCGTCCCCGAGGAGCTCTTGCTCGACCACGAGAAGATGTAGAGGTGCCTGAACTCTTCAAAGTCTCCAACTCGTCCCTCAACTTGGCATTCTCAAACTCTAAGAACGAGAATCCCTCGTCGGTCACTGGGATCAAGGCACTGGAAGTGGAGGCTGCAGACTTCAATTGTGATAGCTCTTTTTGCAAGTTGTTATTCTCTTGCTCCAGCAACTTGGCAATCTGTCTACATTCCTCGACCTCACCCTTCAAAGTTCTCTCCCTCAGATCATACCCAACAAAAAGCTTCTCGTAGCCCTTGTCAGCCATGATCAGCTTGTACTTCTTTTTGTACCCCTCATACAACAGGGCAGTTGATTCCTTGTATTGATTCTGAAGGTCTTCGAGGGTACACTGGAGATCCTCGATCATTTTATAGTAAGCCACATTATTGGCCACTGCTCGGTCAAGTAGACACTTCAGGTACTGATATGCTTCAACTGCCTGTTCTGAAGCATCATGACCAAGGATGTCGGCAACTTGTTCAACACTCAAGTCTCTGTGACCAGCCTTAAAGTACTCATTGGATTGTTGCAGTAACTTTGTGTCATGAGCAGATAGCAATTCCATCCTGGCCAGAAACTAGCAGAGAAAGAAGGGCAATCATCAATAAGAAGAATAAGCAGAGTATGAATGAAATATAGACAACAGTATGCAAAGAAAAGTTCAAGTTTTATTAGATCATAATTCAGAGTTACATCTTCTGAGTTACATTTGATAAAGAGAAATAAAATAAAGAGAACCCGAACAACACTACACCTTTTCCTTATCTCCCAAAACCTTCTCGGGAGGCTGGGATGAAGAGGTAGGTTGCTCGGAGGGAAGAGATAGTTTCTCGGGTAGAGTAGGCAGTTTCTCGGAGGAAGAAATGATGTGCTGATTTTCCTCAGCAGCAGGCTGGATGGTTAGGGAATGATCTCCCATCACCGTCGAAGACTCTTCAGAGGTAGCTTCGTCCTCTTCTAATTCTTCTGGTGTTGGAGGGGGACCAGGGATATGTCTCTGGAAGATCTCGGAAGACTCGTCGACCTTCATTTTCTGGAGGGCAGCAACCCATCCATCCCTAAAGTATTTGAGACTGCCATAGTCTACTTGTGACACCATGGCAGCCAACCCCTTGTTCCACCCCTTGTCCCAGCCAGAGCTGAAGGACTTCTTCACAGCAACTTTTCTCTTCAGCTTCTCCGAGGAAAGCTTCTCGGACAGCAGGTTCTCAGCAGCCTTCAACTTATTTTCTACCTCCTCCTTCTGCCGACCTATTTCCTGAAGTCTAGCCAACTCCTCCTCGACAGCCTTGAGTTTATCTTCAAACTCTCCTGCAGTTTTGAGATTCTCTTCAAGCTCCTTATTTGCCTTATCCAGGGCATTTATTCTCTTCTCCAACTCCTTGGAGGTATCAACAGCCCGAGCTTTTTTTTGCTTGGTGGAAGCAAGCTTCTTCTCCCAGACAGCTTTGTCATCAGCATATTTCTGGCGAGAATCTTCCAGAGACTTGTTAGCTTCTTCCAAAGCTCCTTCCACATTGGATGAGGAGCATGAAGCCTTAATCGCTTCATCCTTATTCAGGATTATATTGAAGCAGCTCGTCAACTGTGAACAGAAAAAGAAAGCAAGTTAGAAGCAAAAATGACAAAGGAAATATGAAAAATTCTAAGTAAAGAGACTTACAGAAGTAAGGTGACGAGCAGCTAGCGAGGTGACCATATCCCGAGTAAGGTTTTCTTCAGTACCTTGGACCTCGATAATGATCCAGGACTTTACCGAGCTCATGGCAGAGCTCGGGGGAATAAAAGTGGGAACTCCAGCCCCAACAGCTGGGGGCTGAGTAATGGTGTCAGCCAAATTGACCGAGGAGCTCTTCTTCAGCCTCCTCGGGGGAACAGGTACAGATTCAACCAAGGAAGAACCCTTGGTCGGTGATATCACAATCACCTCTCCAGGAGCAGCAGACCTGCTCGGATCCACTGCGGGCTTCTCAGCAACCTTCTTGGCAACTTTAGCAGAAGCAACTGGAGGAGCTGCATCATTCTTCTTCGTCCCCTCCTTTGGGACATCAATCCTACTCCTTTTTGCCTCCCCAGAACCGGAGGCAGTCTTCTCAAACAGGGTAGGAGGTCTTCTCTTCTTCATCCTTTAACTTAAAGGAATATGAGATTCAGGCGATGAGCTGGTGGAATCTGGTACTGGCTCTGATTCACTTATCACTGGACGAGCAGTGAAAGAAGTGGTGTAGCTCTTGTACTGGAGCAGATACGAAGCTGATCTAATATGCTCGTCGGCAACACTTTGATGCAGACTCCAGATAAGTTTCAAATGCCTTATATTGACATCTGCTTCTTTTGGGCACTTTCTCTTACTATCAACTGCAAATAAATAAACATTGTTATCAGTGACACATTTTATCAAACACAAAAGAAACATGATTTCAAAATAAATAAAATAAAATGAAAATAACCTATCCCATTGCCATAAGGAGGGCATCTGGGACCCTGGTAAACCTCATCTCCAGTTAATGGAGGGTGTTGCCAATTTTTTATGACAACCCCATGCTCAAAATAATCCCTATTGGCATCAGGGAGATTGACTACTAAGGCTCTATTTAAAAATCTAGTTTTTAAATAAAAAATATTATCATTAACTTCCCATTTATAGCAGAACATGATTTCTGGGATTCCTATACGAGTTCCATGCACTTGATTTAATCTATGCACCCCATTAACTATTCTCCATGTGTTGGGGGCATTTCGTGCAGGAACAACGTCGAAGTACTGACAGAATTCCAGACACAAGGAATTGGGTGGAAAAGAAAATCCACATTCAACAAAAAAGAGACTGGGGAACCAATGTCCCTCAGCCAAATTGAAATAATCAGAAGGCTCAGAAAGCTCTTCCAAGACAACCCAAGAGGGAATGGAGAAATCAGAACGAAACTTCTCAAGAGACTCAACAGGGTAAACCATGGTGAATAAAGAAATAAAGAAGAAGGAAGAAGATCTTACAGGAAAAGAATGGATCTGTTGACAACGAACGACGGAAGAGATGAACGCACAAGAGAGTAGAAGACAATGAAAAACTCGAAGATAAAAATTTGAAAAGGTAGAAGACGATGGGAGTGTCTGTGAAGTTTAAATACCTTGCCTTGGGAAATGGTGAAGTAATGATTACAAAAAAGGATGATTACGTTACGGGCGGATAAAAAGATGAAAAGTGGCGCGGGAATCAAAGCGGACAACAGCGGCTAAAAACACAAAAAAGTGACGCGGGAATCGAAGCACGCAGAAAAGTTCAAAAAATCATGATTCTACGAATTGGGAAGGAGAAATAAATACAAGGGAAACGCTCCTAAAAATCAGGAAGACTATTTAAAGCTACCACATTCCGAGAAATAATGTTCCATACTCCTCAAATTTCGAACTATGAAACATTGGGGGCTTCTGTTGATACCAAATTTAATCTGCTGACATGAACCAATCATATGAAGACGCGTGGCTATCTACATGGCAATAACAAGCACTTCCGAAATGATCGCACGCTCCAAGGAACCATGTTACTCCGAGGAACTCATACGCTCCGAGGAACATACCTCTCCGAGGAAATCTTTAGCACCGAGAAGCTCAAGCGGTCCGAGCAACTCAGGCGGTCCGAGCTTCACCTCGAAGCAGGATACCAACAGTTTAATTGCTCATTAAATGCTTATCATTCAAACGCACACGCAAAAAGGGCATTAAATGTATTACCCTTTCATATGTATACCATTTAATGTATTACCCTTTCACATTACAACCTCAGGGCTATAAATACATTGTACAATCCTCATTGTAAGGGATCCGAATCCAAACCGAACCTAGAACGGAATTTCTTGTAATCGAGAATTCCCAAACACTCAGCAATAAACAACAGTGGACGTAGGCCATTTTTATAAGGCTGAACCACTTTAAAATCTTTTGTCTCATTTATTTATCTGTGATTGAATTATTAGAGTGATCTAATTTTTTACATCAACAATCAGTATTTTGGTGTTAGGAAGATATTTTTAGGGTGCCTTTATCAGCACCCTATTATTAAATCAAATATATTTATAATTTATAATTTACAAACATCTTTCGTATGAGCTACTCTAGGGAAAATAAAGCAATAATAATTTAGAAGGCAGATATTAATGAACATCTAATAAACCTTGGATAGTGTAATATTTTATCTCCTTTAATAATAATAGTAGTAGTAGTAATAATAATAATAAAGTACTTTGCCTCTTTTCTATAGTATGGGGTGAAAATGATAGCTAATTATATTATGTATCTATTTTTTTCAAAGAAGAGGGACGCCCCCCCCCCCCCCCCCCCCCCCAACACACATTTTATTAATGGTTAAAATAATGAAATAGCCTCTCCGTGGCATACAAGTTCCAACATAAAAAACTAGAGGTCGAGCTGAATACTCCAGTTTTAAAAGCTAAAGAAATTTGGGGATTTTAAAAGATCCCCATTACAAAAGGATAATTTAAAAACTGAAAAACTAAAAACTTGGGATTTTATAGAATAACCCCATTACGATTAAATTAACCTACTTCTAATTTGAGGAATACTTTGCCTATCCATATTGAGGAAACCTTTGATAATAGGAGGAAGGAGGTCATGTTGGAAAATTGGAACTTAAATGGGTATTATAAAGCTGTCCAGATTTTTCTGGACAGATTTTTGAGCAACTTTGAGCTCAAATTTAGGTGGGACCCACACTACGAAAATTGTGGGACCATATACGAACTCGTTCATCTCCGCAAGGAGATTAACGTAGTATATTCATATGTCCAATTTCAATAAGTTATGAATAATAATTATGTCCCCAAAGTGACTCACAAAGCAATGAAAGTTAATGAATTGGGTGTGTTTTAACTCTTGTCCCACATTGGAAGAGTAGTGGAATTTTGATGAGTTAATAACACCCCAAGTATGGACTAAGGCTTGGATGCCTTGGGGGTATCCCAACTCTTTGAAGGGGAGATGACCTAAGCTATGCACGGGTTGACTTTCGGTCAAAAGTCCACACGCGCGCGTCCGTCCGTCCGTCCGGCCGGCTCGGCTCGGCTCGGCTTGGGCTTATAAAAATCTCCTACATTTTTGGGCCGAATTTATTTAACTTTCTGGGCTTTAATTATTAATTAATTACGAAATTAATTAATTAGTTGGCAGTTATTGCCAACAGTCAACAGTTAATTTCGTTTAACTGATTAACTGTTTTGACAGTTAATTTCGGTTGACTGTTCCAACAGTCAACACAAAAGCTATAAATTAAACATTCCCCCTATAGAATTTACTACTGAAAAATTTCCCTCCTTCCAGAATTGCTGTCAATTTTGTCCCAGAAAATTTCTGTCCTTCTCCTGCATAACATATCTATACTGTTTGTTATTGAGTTGAGTAAAAGCCACAGATTTGAGTTCGTTGTAATTAATTATTGTCGTGCTACATAATTAATTAGAAAATCCGTTCTATCTTGGGAGACAATATTCATCAACCTCGGAGCACATTGGAGGGAATAAATTGTCTTAAGGAAACTGTTCATAACAGGGCTCGGATTTATCTTTAATTCTTTTTATTATTTCTGCAAATTCAAGTAAGTGTTTCATTTATGTAATTCTGTTTTAATTCTGTCATTATATTAAATTCTTAATTCTGTACAATTGTTTTTATAAATAGTAGACATAACAATCTTAAGACAATTTATATTAGTTCTACTGTTTTTAGTGTACAGAATTTTTTTTATTACAGAAATTTATTTATTGGAAATAAATCTGTTTTGACAGAATAAAATGAATTAATTTACTGCTTTATTGTAGAAATTAGTAAAACAGTTTTGATATAGAAATTAATTTCTATACTGTTTTTATATTCTGTTTTTAGAAAATAAAATTTTATTTGTGTGCTCTTGTTAAAATCTGTTTATCTAAAATTTTTTTTAATCTTAAATTATAATTCTGTTTTGTACGGAATTCTTTTATTATTAAAAATTAGTGTGACACAGATTTTATAATTTAATTCTGTTTTGTACGGAATTCTGTTTATATTATACTTTAATTCTGAATTTTATTTGGAATTCTTTTGGAATTCATTTACTGTGAATTATATTTGGAGGAAATTGTTGCACAGAATTTTGTATTCTGTTTTGATTAATTCATTATATATGAATTTTTTCATTGATAAAAATTCTGTTTTTGTAACAGAAATGGAATCACAAAGTACGAACACTACTCCTACGAAACTGATTGTCACCAACACAAGTGTGACTGCACCCGTATCTATGCCACACGGGGAGAAACCTGAAAAGTTCATTGGGGCTGACTTCAAACGTTGGCAAGGACAAATGTACTTCTATCTCACTACCTGCCAACTGGGCAGGTTTGTATATGAAGATTGCCCCTCTATTCAAGAGGGAGATGATTCTGAAAAGGTTGCTGCTGTCGATGCTTGGAAGCATTCGGACTACCTATGCCGAAATTATATTTTGGCCTACTTGGACAAGACTTTGTACCATGTCTATTGCACTATCAAAACTTCCAAGGAATTATGGAATTCTTTGGAAAAGAAGTATAAAACTGAAGATGCTGGGATGAAGAAATTTATCGTTGGGCGTTTTCTGGACTTCAAAATGGTTGATTCTAAATCTGTAATCTCGCAAGTGCAAGAACTCCAAGTGATTCTCCACGACATTCATGCTGAAGGAATGTCAATTAGTGAAACTTTCCAAGTTGCTGCAATTGTTGAAAAGTTGCCACCTTCTTGGACTTTGTTCAAAAACTATCTCAAGCACAAGCGTAAGGAGATGAATGTGGAGGAGTTGGTGGTCCGGCTAAGAATCGAAGAAGACAACCGTGAATCTCAAAAGAAAAGTGGGAAGAATCCGATGGAAACAAAAGGTCCATGTCGTTGAAGGTCCTAAAAAGAACAAACGAAAGTATGATGGGGAAGGCACTTCCAAACATAACAAGAAAAAGTTCAAAGGCAAATGCTACAATTGTGGTAAACCGGGACACCGCTCAAGTGAGTGTCGTAAGCCTAAGAAGCAAAATAAAAATAACTCTCAAGCAAATGTGACTGAGGGTGAGCATATCACCAATGATTTGGCGGATATGAATCTTTCTGCCATTGTCTCTGAATGTAACTTGGTTGGAAATACCAAGGAATGGTGGGTGGACACTGGAGCCACACGACACATTTGTGCAAACAAATGGATGTTCTCCACCTATAAGCCTTTGGAAAATGAGGAGAACCTTTTTATGGGAAATTCTTCCACTTCTAAGGTGGTGGGACAAGGAAAGATTGCTTTGAAAATGACTTCTGGAAAGGAACTTACTCTCAACAATGTTCTTCACGTGCCTGATATCCGAAAGAATCTGATTTCGGGATCTCTCCTTACTAAGAATGGTTTCAAGCTTGTGTTTGTGTCGGATCGCTTTGTGTTGTCTAAAAATGACATGTATGTAGGAAAGGGCTACCTAAATGAGGGGCTCTTTAAACTGAATGTTCTTACTGTAACCCCTAAAACATCTGTTTCAATAAATGAAGTTGCTAGTTCTTCTTATTTGATTGAGTCATCTAATATTTGGCATGCTAGATTGGGACATGTTAATTTTGATACATTGCGTAGATTAATTAACTTGGAATTTTTGCCAAAATTCAATATTGATAAAAATCATAAATGTGAAATTTGTGTGGAATCTAAATTAGCTAGATTACCTTTCCATTCTATTGAAAGGATAACTGAACCTTTAGATTTAATTCACACCGATATTTGTGATTTAAAATTTGTTCAAACTAGAGGTGGGAAAAAGTATTTTATTACTTTTATTGATGATTGCACAAAATATTGCTATGTATATTTATTACATAGTAAAGATGAGGCTATTAATGCATTTAAACAATATAAAAATGAAGTTGAGAATCAATTAAGCAAAACGATAAAGGCTATTAGAAGTGATAGAGGAGGTGAATATGAATATCCATTTGAGGAATTTTGTTCTGAAAATGGGATTATTCATCAAACAACCGCTCCTTATTCTCCTCAATCGAATGGTGTTGCTGAACGCAAAAACCGTACTTTGAAAGAAATGATGAACTCAATGTTATTAAGTTCAGGAGCTCCACAAAATTTGTGGGGGGAAGCCTTACTTTCTGCTAATTACATTCTCAATAAAGTACCTCACAAAAAGACTCACAAGACACCTTATGAATTATGGAAAGGTCGAAAACCTTCCTATAAATATTTACGAGTGTGGGGGTGCTTAGCCAAAGTGATGGTTCCTAAACCTAAAAAGGTAAGAATAGGGCCAAAAACCGTGGATTGTGTATTCATCGGTTATGCTACTAATAGCAGTGCATATCGATTTCTAGTTTGTAAATCTGAGATTTCGGACATCCATGTAAATACGGTTATTGAATCGAGGGATGCTTCATTTTTTGAAAATGAATTCCCGTATAACATGACCCGAGAATCTGGTCCTTCGAAAAGGACAAATCAAGCTACTACAAGTGGTACTCATCAACCTATTGAATCAATAGAGGATGAACCAAGACGTAGTAAAAGAGCAAAAACCTCGACTTCTTTTGGTCCGGATTTTCTAACATATTTGTTAGAAAATGAACCTCAATCGTATAAAGAAGCTATATCCTTACCCGATGCTTCCAATTGGAAAGAAGCAATTAATAGTGAAATTGAATCCATATTACAAAATCATACATGGGAACTAGTGGATCTTCCACCAGGTTCAAAACCGTTAGGTTATAAATGGATCTTCAAAAAGAAATTGAAGGCCGATGGATCAATTGACAAATATAAAGCTAGACTTGTAGCTAAAGGCTATAGGCAAAAGGAAGGGTTCGATTACTTCGACACATATTCACCGGTAACAAGAATAACGTCCATTCGGATGTTAATAGCAATAGCTGCTATTAATGGACTTGAAATACATCAAATGGATGTAAAAACTGCATTCTTAAACGGTGAACTAGATGAGGAAATTTATATGGAGCAACCTGAAGGGTTCAAAGCTCCCGGACAAGAAGGAAAAGTATGTAAGCTTGTTAAATCACTATATGGATTAAAACAAGCACCTAAACAATGGCATGAAAAATTTGATAATGCAATGTTATCAAATGGTTTCAAAATCAATGAATGCGATAAATGTGTTTACTTTAAATACATTCAAAATGGAAATGTCATTGTATGCCTCTATGTTGATGATATGCTTATCATGGGTAGTAACTTGGAAATTGTCAAAACTACAAAACAAATGTTGAGTAGTAGATTTGACATGAAAGATATGGGAATCGCCGATGTTATATTAGGAATTAAAATTTCTAGAACATCGGATGGACTTATATTATCTCAATCTCATTACATTGAGAAAGTTCTTGAAAAATTCAAGAAGTATGATATTAGTCCTAGCAAGACACCTGTAGATGTAAATTTACATCTAGCAAGAAATAATGGTGAAAGCATATCTCAACTAGAATATTCTCGTATTATCGGCAGTTTAATGTATGTCATGAACTGTACGCGACCGGACATAGCATACTCAATAAGTAAGCTAAGTCGATTTACGAGTAATCCAGGAAGAGATCACTGGAAAGCAATATTGAGAGTTTTGGGTTATTTAAAATATACTCAAAACTATGGTTTGCATTACTCAAAATATCCAGCTGTTCTTGAAGGACATTGCGATGCAAATTGGATATCTGATACAAAAGACTCTAAGTCTACAAGTGGGTATGTGTTTACCCTCGGAGGTGCAGCCGTATCTTGGAAATCCTCAAAACAAACGTGCATTGCTAGATTGACAATGGAATCTGAATTCATTGCACTAGACAAAGCTGGAGAAGAAGCTGAATGGCTTCGAAATTTTTTAGAGGATGTTCCAAATTGGTCTAAACCTGTGCCCGCAATATGTATACATTGCGATAGCCAATCAGCGATTGGAAGGGCACAAAATCACATGTATAACGGAAAGTCACGACATATTCGTCGTAGACACAATACCGTTAGACAACTTATCTCAAACGGAATTATCACAATTGACTATGTAAAGTCAAAAGATAATATATCGGATCCACTAACGAAAGGTTTAAACCGAGAGCAAGTTGAAAGATCATCGAGAGGAATGGGTCTAAAGCCTATAAATAAATAAGAATCAATATAGTGGCAACCCAACCTAGCTGACTGGAGATCCCAAGATCTAGGTTCAATGGGCAAACCGAACTACATTGTATTCAGTAAGCACTGGAGGATATTTAATCCTATCCATTCCAAAGATGAGACAGTGCATATCTGTCGCGAAATTAGGATAAGTTATGCTTTTAATGACATCTATATCTTAGTACGTCTAAGTGGGGTATTGCAGAATACTCTTTATGGAAGTCACCTACGTGAGTAAGAAGGGGGCCACTTCTATGAGAATAATGAAAGGCATATTCTCTAAAATACTTGCGGAACCAAGTGGTGTTCACGGCCAAAATGAACACAAACGTGAGAACCAACTGTGTTGAAGAATTGTTGTGTGAATACTGTTGTCTAGGTTTACAAAAACGGTTGACGGTTCAAGGACGTGAAGTCTACTGATTAACCAAGTAAATTCGATAGTATATCACTAAGGAAAGTTCAAGGCCACTAGGCTACTTCTCCCGGTGCAATAAGTCTTCAGTTTTACTCAACTTGTGTCTGCATCTGCATAAGCATCTGTTTTGTTTTATTTATAGCGATATATCATTCATGTGGGGGATTGTTGGAAAATTGGAACTTAAATGGGTATTATAAAGCTGTCCAGATTTTTCTGGACAGATTTTTGAGCAACTTTGAGCTCAAATTTAGGTGGGACCCACACTACGAAAATTGTGGGACCATATACGAACGCGTTCATCTCCGCAAGGAGATTAACGCAGTATATTCATATGTCCAATTTCAATAAGTTATGAATAATAATTATGTCCCCAAAGTGACTCACAAAGCAATGAAAGTTAATGAATTGGGTGTGTTTTAACTCTTGTCCCACATTGGAAGAGTAGTGGAATTTTGATGAGTTAATAACACCCCAAGTATGGACTAAGGCTTGGATGCCTTGGGGGTATCCCAACTCTTTGAAGGGGAGATGACCTAAGCTATGCACGGGTTGACTTTCGGTCAAAAGTCCACACGTGCGCGTCCGTCCGTCCGTCCGGCAGGCTCGGTTCGGGCTTGGGCTTGGGCTTATAAAAATCTCCTACATTTTTGGGCCGAATTTATTTAACTTTCTGGGCTTTAATTATTAATTAATTACGAAATTAATTAATTAGTTGGCAGTTATTGCCAACAGTCAACAGTTAATTTCGTTTAACTGATTAACTGTTTTGACAATTAATTTCGGTTGACTGTTCCAACAGTCAACACAAAAGCTATAAATTAAACATTCCCCCTACACAAAAGCTATAAATTAAACATTCCCCCTACAGAATTTACTACTGAAAAATTTCCCTCCTTCCAGAATTGCTGTCAATTTTGTCCCAGAAAATTTCTGTCCTTCTCCTGCATAACATATCTATACTGTTTGTTATTGAGTTGAGTAAAAGCCACATATTTGAGTTCGTTGTAATTAATTATTGTCGTGCTACATAATTAATTAGAAAATCCGTTCTATCTTGGGAGACAATATTCATCAACCTCGGAGCACATTGGAGGGAATAAATTGTCTTAAGGAAACTGTTCATAACAGGGCTCGGATTTATCTTTAATTCTTTTTATTATTTCTGCAAATTCAAGTAAGTGTTTCATTTATGTAATTCTGTTTTAATTCTGTCATTATATTAAATTCTTAATTCTGTACAATTGTTTTTATAAATAGTAGACATAACATGTCAAACACCCAATAATAATAAGAAACTTGAGTAGATGCTGCTATAGAAGCCAAACCATCCGCAACACCATTAATTTCCCTCCATATGTGCTGAATTTGATAATTTTCAGGAATGTCGTTAATCAATTCTTTGATTGTCCATGATGGTTTATTTTTTTTCAACATAATTTCCACAAGACTTTTAGAGTTAGTTTCAATCAACACGTTATGCAAGTTTAACTGCTTACAAAGATTCAGTCCTTCGTATAAACCTTTGGCTTCTGCGTAAATTGAAGTATTCTAACCAATAGCTACGCCGAATCCAGCAACAAAACAACCCTTATAATCTCTAACTTCTCCCCCAATGCCACTATGGCTAGGATTGCCTTTAGAGGCTTCATCTATGTTGAGTTCAAAGAACCCAATGGGAGGCTTGGTCCAAACACATTTGGAGATATTGATTTGCCTATAATTGATTTTTAACTTAAACCAATTAACAATGAAGGAATCATCAGCTATACACCTGTCTTTGAATACAATTTTATGGGCTATGTCATCAAGAAGAGAAAAAACATTTCTGAAAATATTTTCTGATTTGACTTGATTATTGTCAAAAAAGCTTTTATTTCTTGCCTTCCATATTTCCCATATAATAGACTTAGGAAGATTGGTATATATGAAACATTGATGATCTCTTCTAGGCATATGAAACCACAAGGAAAGAAGGAGGGACTTACAAGATGAGAAGTTCATGTTAATACCAACCTTGTTTCCCAAGTAGGACCACACTATTTTGGTCGCAGCACAGTGCATAAACAGGTGCTTTATATAATCTTCTTGTTTGTGACAACAATAGCATCTTGAAGCTAGATTAATTCCAAGGCTTTGGATAGACTCATCCACAAGGACTGCTTTAAGGATCAATTTCCATATAAAAGCAGAAATTTTAATGGGACAGTTACCTTGCCAAATTAGTTTCCACCTAAGAGATTTGGGTCTGTATGGTCTAGATAAGTCAAAGGCTAAATTGAATTCAAATTCCCCACTTGAAGAAAATTTCCAAATCTTTTTGTCAGCATCTATATATTCATCTGCCCAGTCCCTAATTGCTATAATTCTTTTCAGGGATTGAGAGCTATTACTCCTGATATTTCCTCTTTTGTATATGTTCCTCATAAAAAAGCCCATAGACCATTGCCACAATTGAAATTCCAGTAAAGTTTAATATTGGATGCAGTGATGATATCCTCAACCCTTGTTAGATTAAGGCCTCCCTCCTCATATAGATAGCATGCTTCTGTCCATTTTACCCACTGATGAGGATTATCCCTATGGCAACTTCCCTAAAAGAATTTGTTGACCATATTTTGAATCCTCTTTAGCACTATTTTTGGAGGACTAATCACATAAAGGATATGGATAGACATAGAGGCCAGAACATGTATGATTAGAGTCACCCTCTCACCTTAGGAAATGAGTTTTGATGACCATCCATTAGTTTTCTATCTTATTTTATTCAAAATCTATGAGAAGTGGATCAGCTTCCTTCTGCCCTTTACAAGAGGGCAACCCAAATATCTCAAAGGAAATTTCTTATGAGAGAGGCCTGTTTGATTAGCAATTGCTTAAATTCTATTTTGATTTACCTTGTCATCCATATAGAAAGAACTTTTGGTTTATTGACAAGTTGGCCAAACACTGCTTTATACTCTTCAAGTTATTTAAAAAGAGGTTTAAGACTATGTTTCCCTCCATTGATAAATACAATTAATTCATCAGCAAATCCCAAATGGGAGATCAATTAGATGCTTTGTGGGTGAGAGAATGGGGTTGCCTTTTTAGTAAGAAATATTTTGTCAGTATTCCTACTGAAAGCGTCTGCTATAATTAAAAAGACTAGGAGACAAGGGGTTCCTCTAGAAGAGTTAAAGAAACTAGTAGGATGGCCATTAATAATAATGGAAAACTAGTTATTTGAGATTAGTCTCTAAACCATGTCGATAAATATCTCATAAAAGCCAAAACTTCTGAGTAGAGTATAAGTAAGGCCAATAAACTCTATCATAAGCTTTATCCGTATCTACTTTGAAGATGACATTAGCTCCATGAGCTTTTCTACCCACTGAGTGAATCCATTCTTGGGCAAGGAGAATGTTATCTTGAATGCTTCTGCCTCTAATAAAGCCACTTTGTTTGGGTGAAATTATGGAAGGTAATATAGTTGATAGTTTTCCAACTAAAATTTTTGAAACAACTTTGAGAAACTACACAAGCTAATTGGCTTGTAGTTGGAATAAGTACAGGGGTTATTCAATTTTGGAATCAGCACTACATTAGTGCTTGTCCAATTTTTTAGAACCTCAACCCCTATAAAGAATGAATGAATGGCCTTGGTCAGGTCATTTTGATGATATCCCAAAATTGGACATAGAATTCTCCTCCAAATCCACCAGGGCCATGTTCACTGTTTACATTAAGGCTTAAAATAGCTTTGAATATCTTCATTTCTGTAGGGACATCAGTCAACATGTTATTGGTTTCATCAATTATAGATTTTTGGATTACTGATGTGACTGTAGTTTCTTGGATCAAATAATTAGCCCTCCAAAACTCTTTAAAATGGCTTATGAATGTGTTGTTTATCCCCTTATTAGTTTCCTCCCAAGTACTAGAGTTGTTCTTAATTCCGTGGATCATTAATTTCTTCTGTTTAACTTTACATGTGGAATGGAAAAACATCATATTCAAATCCCCCTTATTAATCCATTTCACTTTGGATTTTTAATGCCAATAACTTTATTCCATCTTTAAGGTAGTATTCAACTTAGCTTTGGCCTCATATAATTCACTTCTTGAGCTTGGATTGGGATCAACTTCAAAAGCCTTTTCTTTGATGAGTAAACTATCTTCCAAATCTTGGAGTGTCTTAGATTGGGATCAACTTTAAAAGCATTTTCTTTGATGAGTAAGTCATTGTCCAAATCTTTGACAGATAAAAAAATAATTTTAAATTGGGAGGAGTTCCACTGTTTGAGGAAATTTTTCAGTCTTTTGAGTTTGAGAGCAAATAACACCCTTGGAGGAGCCTTCAAGTAAGTAGACCATAAGTCCTTCACTATGGTTTTGATATTGATTTCAATGCAATATATTGTAAGAAACTTTAATTGCTTTGGACAGTCATCAATCTCTATTTTTATGGATAACAACAATGAGTTATGGCCTGAGCAGTTTTTATGGAGATGGGAAATACTTATTTTCGGGAAATCATGAATCCATTGTGGGTTAACCAGAGCCCTATCCAGTCTGCTGAAAATAATGCCATCCACGCTGAAATTAGACCATGTTACCTTGATCATATGTAGCCTAAATCCATAAGAGATTTAGTAGAGATCATATCATTGAAGTCTTGAATTGAATGAAATTCAGGATCATTTCCTTTGATTTTTTCATCTACATTAGTAATCACATTCAAATCACCTATGACTAGCATAAAATGTGAATTTTTGTGAGAGATGACATCTTCTAAACTTGCCCACAATTGCCTCCTTTTTACTGCTGTACATTTTACATAAACTATCACAATGTAAACTGGTCTGTTTAGGCATTCAACCTTAATACAAAGCAATTGCTCCTCATTATAAGTGATAGCAGCTTTTACATCAGAGTTCCCCATGAAACAGATTTTATTTGAGCAATTAAAAACACTGTTGTCAAAATTCCACTTCTTCTGATATCTGATAATACTATTGGACTCCACTTTGGGCTCCAAAAGAGCTATAACAGGAGGCATGTAAGTTTTTTTGAGTCTTTTTATTCTTCAATTAGTCGCTTTGTTAACAACACCTCTCATATTCCAACAAATAAAATTTATCATTGAGAGGATGAGGAGGTATTTAATGATGTTACCTTACTAGTGGATCTGGTTATTTTTTTGAACATAGGATCATGAGGGCTGGGCTTATATTGCTTGCTTTGCCTAGGCTCTTTGGCTTGATTTTCTTCCTGCTGTTATGTATGAGGCTGCTGACTTTTAATTTTGGATTTGGCTTTGAGATTTTTGTACTGTTACCAAGTTTCATTGAACTTTTTGGCAAATCTTATGAGTTCTTCTTATACTGGCACTGGGACATCTTCTTCTTCTTCTTCATTATTTGAACGAAACTCCTTGTTTTTGTCTTGGTTCTGATCGTATTCTGGAAGATCAGTTGCTCTAGGATATAAGTTGTAATTCTTCACAATCATAACATCTTCATCGAACATTTCAAAATGTTTAATCTTCTTTATATGGCTTTGAATCAGTTATTTATTCAAAGGGATTTTATGAGAATAATTGCTTTCATGAGCTATGGGCATATGTGACTTCTTTTGCTGGTCTTCACTGTTGGTCATGCTCCTCCAACTTGTTGTGCATCATTGCCTTATCTTTTTGAGTTTTAACAACCTTGACGTTAGCCTTCACAAAAGGGTTTTTGAATATGCATTTAGTTATGTGATGGCATTTTTTCATGCAGAATTGACAAAAGTGAGGAATGTTTTCATATGAAACTTGTTGCTAGAAGCCTTTAGATTCTACACATCCAATCCAAATTCTATTTGGCCTATCTTCCAAAAGATTCACCTCCACACAAACCCTATTAATACTAGGTCTTGAGGCTAGCAGTGGATGAATCCATCTTAAGTGGTTTACCCACAAGTTGTGCAATGGAATACAATGAAGATTTTGCATAAAAATAAATAGGTAGGTTTGGAAAATTGATCCAAATGGGCACAATTGGACTTTCTTCATCTGGTTTGAAATCAGATGCCCATTTAAATGTTCGCATTAAGTACTTGCCAATGAACCATTGATCTCATAGTCACAATCTTACGAAATCTTCTTCGCAATTAATCTTAATGAGAATATGCTTCGAATCCATTAACCCCATTGAATTTGCAACCTTTAAAGAAAAGGTTAAGAATGCCTTACGTATCATGCAAATGGATGGTCTGCCATGTGAGAGTTTGCCTATGATGGAGTATTTGAATGGTTCATCTAGGGATGCTATATCTACTTTTGTAAAAATAATCCTTGGTTCTCGTTTAAAGCTCGTAGGGTTTTTCAACGTTGGTTCTTTGGTCAAGTTATTTACATCAACACTTGCAAATGAATTGGTCCATGGATTGAGAGGATCTGGAGGTTTCAAAGTCTGGTTTGATGTGGGTTCAAGGGGGTTGTTGGCCATAATAGCCATGCAAACCCTAGGTCGCCCAAGAGAGAGAGAGGGCCATGCAAACCCTAGGTCGCCCGAGAGAGAGAGAGAGAGAGAGAGAGAGAGGTTTATTTATCAATTAATTACAGTTGTTAAATTGAAATATAAAGATTGATAATTTTTGTTGATATTGGTCCACATTAAAATTTTAAATAACTGAGTTTAAATCCACCCATTAAGAAAATGAAACAACCTCAAATGTGTCCCCACTAAATTTTGATTAAATAAATTTAGACATTGAAATGTATATAACATAAAAATCTATATAATTTGAAGGTTTAGTTTAAAATTTAATATGAAAACATAAAATTCTAAACTAAATTTATAGTTATTTTAAGTGTATTTACTTATGGCCTCATGGTCAAACTAATTAATTAAAATTGAATGGTTGAGTCGTAATGAACTAAGAATGAAAACAAGACCACCACCACCACTAACGATGAAGTTGATTTTAGCACACGTACAATATGAAAATTGAAAAAAAGTGAATGATATGTGTTTAAAGAGAAATGACCTCCTGAGGTCGTATAACCCATATTCTTGCATACTGCCATAAGACCACCTAATGAGGAACCTCTCCTGATTCCAGACCCCTCAGACGTCAGGTTAAGCCCCTACAATATGTTTGGAGGGAAGGTGAAAAGATGAACACTGTTTAGCCTAATGTCACCACTCATGTCCACTAGCATTAATGACTCACATCTTCATTAAATGAACCCATCAACTACCTTACATCACTCGAAAGCCTTTCTCCCACGCTCCACCTTACTACTATAGCTGTCAGACCTCGAAAGAGGCCCTAACTATGCTACTGCACTTCATTCATTCTTTCTCCAAAGGAATGAATATATAGGGTAGGCTTGTGAACGGTTGAAGACATATTCAAATCATCATACACAAGCAGAACAAATAGCAAATAATTTAAACAAGCATCTACTCACTGTAATACATGCTATCAACCCATTATTGTTAGCAAATAACTATAATTTGGATCATTTTTGACTATTTTATATATTGTTTACCCCGTTGAGTCCTAAACTAAGACTTAGGAACCCTAAGAGATGTCCATATCTTACTACCTAAGGTCCACTGTGATAGTGACAAAGACTGCAGTCACCTTAGACTCTTTTAACTAAAGCTTAAGAAGTTTTCCAGATTATAATGCTCACTTTATGATCTAATATATACTAAAACACCATTGGACAATAGACTTATGATCCTCAATTGAGGTCCAAACCACTTTATATACTTGTCTATCACTTGGATACACCCCCCCACTAACTCGTCTAAGGTCCCGCGCAGGGAAACTTACTAGGTTTGAGGTATCACGTGATTTTAACACCCACTAGTTTGGCTTTGTCTTTGGGAAGTCCAAGTTCCATTCATTTTATATACAATCTTATTTTTTTGTTGGGATGATAACCAATGCCAAGTTAGCTCTCTCTCTTGGAATCTTGATAAAGGGAGATTCAAGAACAACTCAACGATGTTCTTAGACGGCTTTCTTTACAACCGGTAGTTGAGGAACCTGCTGAATCAAAACATATGAAAATGGAGAAAATTGTGAGCCCCATGTGGAAGAATAAAATGATCCAGAGGATGTAGCCAAAGCTCCACAACGGTCAGTGACCCGTATCCCCTACAAGTATAGGTTGTCACTCCCAAGAGATCATTTCCCATTATGGTTCCAAGGTGGCCAGGTCCTGGAATAATTGTAATACCCCACATTTTCTGGTATTTTTTTTTATCATTTATAATGATGTGAAGAAATTAATAAATGGAAATAAATAATTACTTGAGATAATTGGTAATGACTATTGCATATTTAGATAATTATTAAATGTGCATATTATTTGATTTATTTGTGCCTCATGCTATGGTTAATTAAAGAGTGTAATTTATTATGTTAGACTATATATGGTTATGCATAATATAATTAATTAGTGATTTTATTTTACGTTGTGAGGTTTTACTAGTGAGATGTGAAGTATAACCAGTTGGAGAGGACTATATAGTGATAAGAAGGTTTAATTATGTATTTTTATTATCTTAAGTTGGGTTCGGGAGTAATTATACCTTTAGACTAAGTTGTGGACTATTTTCGATAGTTTTTGCACCCACTTGGTGGTACAAAAATAGGCCCAAAGTGGAGGTGCATGGATTAGAGTGTTTTATGGGATTAAAACTCGTTATTTATTCATATATTATTAGAATAGAATATCCTAGCAGCCATAAGACTTATGGGAGAAGCAGAGAGAGCTTGGAGAGGAAGAAAGTACAATGATTCAAGATAAAAGTTCATCATTCTTCAATTTACGATAATAAATCTCTTGCAACACTTCATTTAAATTTGTAATTGATTTATAATTCATGCCTTCCTTCAAATAATTTGATATTTGAAAGCACGTTTAAGTTATGTTATGATTAAGTTTAATCACGTTTATATTTTTGGATTAATTAGAGATTGTACTAATCAATCATATCTTAAAGACTTGTACCTTTGAAGAGAAATCTTGAAATTTAATTATGTGGTTGTATAAATATATAATAGGATTGATGTTTTAAGATTCATACCCATGTTAATTTGAAGATTAGTACTGAATTCGTGGGTAAATTAACCCTCTTTCATGCTGATGATAAACTAATTTGAAAATATGTATTACAATGAATTAAATTTTGTTTTTAATGTTTTTGATCCCTAATAATTAATGAAAAATGTTTAGAATCACAACCCAGTCGTTAGACTTAAGTTTGGTTGAGTATTGAACCTGATTTGAGAGCTTCGAGAACTCTAATGGAGGTTTTTGAGGAACTAAACCCATAATGGAGAAGAAAACCTGCGATTTGGGAGCATCGATCGATCGACCCCTTCGATTTTGCCCAAGAATGGGCCAAGGTGTGTTTGGTTGGGATTTTGAGCCTAATGTGAGTCAGTCTTTATTTTATGGTGGTTTAAATTAGTTTATTAAGAATTTAAACTTTTTAAATAACGATACTAGTCACGTAGGATGGTGACATTCACCTTAGTATATTTTAGTACCTTCTAATATTGGGATGGGGTCGAATTGGGTAAACGTGTGAGTGGTAGATATCCTATAGCTGAATGTGTATATGGAGTAATATATGTATTTGTGCTGGATTTTATATGAACACAATATTATCGTGTTGAATCTACCGGTCAGGGTTGTGTTCGATATTGTGACTGTGTATCGTATGCCTAACTGTTGACGCATGATGTTCGGAGGTGTAGACACCCCATTTTAGAACCCCCTAGGCATCTCCTTAGGTCCCTAGCACATTATCTTTCACCATAAACCCTAGGTAATACTCTAAGTACTAATTTAGAGGCTACCAAGCACTCTCGAGCCCCGTTTGACTGTCAATCAACTTTCTCACCTGAGTGACAGCTCATTGGATCTTCAAAGGGCCCTGAATCCACTTTCTAACGGTTCGCCCCATGCATAAATCGGCCTTAAGGTTCAGACGAACGGTATATTTTCCCCTAAAAATTGATTTGGAGGCCACTGGGTGCTCCCGGGACCCGTGTGACTCTAGTTAACTCTCAAACTCAAGCAAAGATATTTGGATCCTCTAAGGGCTTTGAACCTTCTTTCCAACGGCCTGTCCCGTGCGCGAATCGACCTTATGGTACGGACGATTAACCTGTTTCACTCTAAGGGTCATCGAGCGCTTTCAGGACCCGTTTGACCTTCGTTAAATCTCTGAACCGAGCGAGGCTATTTTGAACATCGAAGGGCCATGCATAATATTTCTAACGATTTGTTCCATATGCGAATTGGCCTTATGGTTCAGACGAACGATCCGTTTCCCTTTTGTCTAAAAGACTAATGGGCTCTTCCGAGCCCCTTTGACTACAGTCAATTCAAAAACTCGGGAGCGACCTAATGGATTCTTAAAGGGCTATGAATACCCTTTCCAATGGTTCATACCGTACGCGATTTGGATTTATGAATTTCATTTTACGATCATTTTTCTAAAAAATCTACAGAGGACTGCTGAATGGCAAACCCATTTCCCTGCCAATCGGCAGTGTGTCTGGGGTTTCCTACCGATAGGCAGGACAAGGACAATGCCGATCTGCCTTGACCCTATATAAAGAGAGAATGAGCTTACTTTGAAAGGGACGTCAGAACATCCCTCTCAGTGATCTAAGCTACATTCTTTCGAAGTCAACATGGTTTTTATCTTAAAACCTCTCTACCACATTCCATTTCCATAATTTCCTTACCCAATTTGGCAAATTCCCTTCCATCTCATCCTACCACATTTATCCACTTGTATGAGCAGCCCTTCAACATTTAAGATCAACCTCAAGCCTTCAAAAGAAGGTCCAAATCTTTCATTCTCTCTTTAAATTCTCTTATTTTTGCATTAGTTACTTAATTCTTATTTTAGCATTTAATTTTTTATTAGATCGCACATATCAATATCCAACTTTTTATGAGTAGTATTCCACATACTATACTTTCTATAAAAACCTCAAAAATAAGAAAAAGAGGGTTTGCTTGTAAATTCCAAATGGGGATTTCTCACTACATTTTCTCACACTAAAACATCCTTTTTCCACACACACATATTATAAGGGGGATTGAAGGTAATATCTAAATAAGAGAAAGCTTCCCCAATTAACAAAAGAGACTCAAGAGAAGGAAGCAACATGAAGACAACGAGGTAACTCAGCGAGACAGCTCAGTGATGGAGCTCAGCGAGGAAACTTGCCGAGAGAGATTTTCTTTATCTTTCATTTTTACTTAATCAAATTGTATCCTTTTAATTACATTGAGGTCAAATGGTACTCGCGAGAGACCAGGCCTGGCAAGGCTTGAGAGAGCTTACATGCTCTATGGAATGACCTCGCTATGAGAACTTTAGAGGGACTTAGTTTCGAGGATTGAGAAGCGAGGCAACATTAAGGTTTGTCTTGGACATCTTTGATACACCTGGTAAAACACCGAGAGGCCTTTTACCATAGAAGCTTGTGCAGAATAACCATGAGTTCTATCATATACTAAATTTTGATCCAAACAACTCTCTACTAAATATCACATCTACTTTAGGTGATGTCGCTATCCACCTACCCACTGTCCAATCCAAACTTGAGTAAACCATTGTGGTATTAGGGCTATCAGACAATTTGGTGAGCCACTACTGTTGTGGCAGCCCTCTGACACACAGTTGGTAACCAAAAGGGATGTATAGGCATTTAATGATTATAACATAGGGTGTGGTGACCCATTAGGTATTTAATTCTTGAGACTTAAAGTGTTAAAGAAATGTATTTCACATCAATGAGGACTGAGACATCTCAGGAGGGGTGTGAGGCTATTTATTGGCCTCAACCACTTCTGAGAAAGGGTTTCCTTTCAGAGTTCTTGAGAGAGTTCTTTCTAGAGAGAGAAAAACACATTGAGAGAAAAAGAGTTATTGCAAACTAGATTTTTATCCACCCATTATTGACATTTATTACGAAGCTTTTGTTAGCTACCCCGAGATTATTAGTGGTTGTTGGTATGTTCGGCTGCCTGTAAAGGTGTATCTAATATGCTTACTTCTCTCTCCATTTAAATGAGTTGTTTCTTAAGTCCTTTTATTATTATTTGAGTTATACATGAGAGATTTGTGCGTCTAATCCAAGTGCTTATTATATACAATATTGTGCGTTCATGTGCGATTGTTGAAGGTATTTGGGTTACTGTTTTATCACCATATCTATAGGGTTATGCCTCTATTTTTATTATCATACTCCCATCCTTAAAGGGGACTACCCTCTTACATTTGGTGACTCCATTGGGGAGGCATTCTTCTAGAAAGTTTGGCACAAGATAATGTTAACCATACCCTTGAATTTGATGTTATTCAGTGAAATGAGGAATATGAGAGGAGGGAGCTTGAAGCTTCCAGAGATGGGGTGCCTCAGGCGGAGGTACCCCATGTTTAAATGGTAATAGTAATACCAACGGTTACACAGGTTTCCACTAGCGTTGTTATGTGACCAACACAGATGGCCCTTCTAATGGGTAAATTCTTTGCAGACTCCGATAGATGCAATGGATTTTTGGGGAGGAATAGACCCCAGTTTTTTCGTCGCTCCAATGGCGGCTCCAATAGCCCCATCGAGTGCAGCTCCAACGGGCGCAACTCTCGCTACCACTACTCCCACCCCTGTCAAACGGTGGGTGCCCCAGGTGTGATCGGTATTCCACATGTGGTTTCTCAGCCCATTGCCCTAATAGCTTAGAAAACTCTCGCATCTTCCTTAGAAAAAATAAGGAAGGAGATGCAAAAAGAAATGCTAAAGATAATAGTAGCTTCCTCGTAGTCAGCCAATGAGGTAGCATCATTATATGATGATTCCCTAGTCCCTATCCATAGGTGTACAATGAGGAACCTTACCCGAAGGATTACATAGATCCAGTCTTTGAAAAATACACAGAGAATGGAGGAAACCCGAAGGAGCATATCAAGAGGTTTATTGAACATTTGGGGGCCCACTGCAATAACAAGAAGTTGAGACTGAGGGAGTTTTTTAAATCCCTCACCGATAAAACATACGCCTTGTACTCTCAATTGGCATCAAATAGTTCTCAACATGGGAAAAGATGCACATTCTTTTTGTCAAAAAGTTCTTTCTAGCAGAGGACGAATTTACATTGACACAGTTGGGTAGGGATAAATAAGGACGAGCGGAGGAGGTGGGGGCGTACATTCGAAGATTAAGATAAAGGTACCTCGACGCGAGGGATGAGGCCAAGGAGTCCAAGTTGTTTCAAATCTGTGTTAAAGGTTTACTCCTGAAATACATTTGTCATCTTCTAAACGAGACGCGTGAAGGAACTTTTGTTGCGTTCTTAAAAGCTGTGAGAGTGGTACGCCTAAACCTAATCGTGGTGCCTATGATGTTCAGGTAGCCAGTACAACCTGTTATAGAACATAGCCATCCCTCACAAGTGGGTTACATAAGTGGGGGGAAGGAAATGTTAAGCACTTGAAGAAGGAAAACAAGAGGAAGTTTGACAGAGATAAAGGATCCACCACTATAGCCTTGGACCATTGAGGAGATATTTAGTTGTTATAATTCCATGTTACGGGGGTGATAGTCTATGTACCTAAAGATTCTCCAATAATGGATCCATAAGCAGAATTGAGGGCTAACTCCAAGTACTACCAGATCCATTGGAAGATTGGTCATCCAATGACATCATGTTTCATGCTGAGGAAGATTATTAACAAGCATGTGAAGGCAAGGACTTTGCATATTCCTTAAGGGAACGTCAATAATGACCCATTACCAAGAAATGGAGCATACCTGGTAATGGCCTATGATAAAGAAATTGAGAGGGAAGTAAGAGAGTTGGTGTTAGAGAAGGAGAAGTTTTAGGAAGCCTTGGAGGATTGCAAAAGGGGTATGGATAATGTTGTGATAGCTTATGATGAAGAGAGTGCGAGGGATGTGGAGGAAGTATACAACCTTGACAATAAGGATATAGATCAAGGGCTAGAGTACCATGCTATATCGTAGTTACCCCAGTTCACATGGTTCTTCGACCAAGTGGGAATGCCCAAGGAGAGCAAACTAGAGATAACTCAGGTGATTTTAGACATTACAAGGAAGAATGCCGTTCCATCGTTGAGATGGAAAGGGCTTATGGCTAGGCCGATGAGGAAATTTTTATTTGAATTGACTTTCTCTAATGCCGATAGAGCTATGAGATTCCCTCACAAGAGACCCCTGTACGTAAAAGAAAGCATCAACGGGGTGAGTTTTGTGAGAGTACTGATGGATTGGGGAGTTTCTATAAACATCATGCCTATAAGTTCATTATATGTATCCAACATCTTTGAGGCAAGGTTGATACCAATGCCTTTGGTGATCTCTGGTTATGACAACCAATCCTCCAAATTAATTGGGTATGTGAACCTATGGATAGTAATGGGGAATCTCACTTCACATATCAAATTCTATGTGATCGAGAGTGCTACTTCCTACAATCTCTTGATAGGAAGGGTGTAGATGCACAACCATAGTCTAGTTCCTTCGACGTATCACTAATGTGCCAAGGAAAATGTGAAAGGAACTAAGATTGTTATACGGACAACCAAGAAGCTATTTTCAATCAAAGAGGTTCACTTAGTGGATGCTGCATTCTACATAGAGATGGAGGAAGATGTAAGGGTCCTAACGAGATGCATGGATGGTGTCAGAGTACATTCTATGGGGCCTGTGAATGGTCAAAGTGATGAAGGAGTAAGCAAGCACGAAGTAACTGAGAAGGTTACAGTGCAAATCCTAAACCTAAAAATATTTCTAAGAAATTAAGAGATAAGAAGAGGCCCAGGATTAATCCGTTAGAGTATGAGCTTAAATGACAAAGTGTGCTGAGTAGATTCTCAGGAAATATCTGGCAGAAACTTCAAAGATAAAAAATGAAAGGCAGTTAAATGACAAGAGATGGAGCAGCTTGATGTAGCTGAAGAAGGAGAAGGTCCAAGGCCTATCTTCATTTCGAAGGATCTGAGTGTAGATAAAAGAAGGGCCTTCATTGAGATGATTAGGGAATACAAAGACGTCTTTGCATGGAAGTACACATAGTTGAAGGGGTTGGATAAGGAGGTAAGTTTCCATAAGATGAACGTTATGCCTTCAGCCATACCGGTGAAGCAAGTTACAAGAACTTACAATCCAGAGTTGGATCTAAAGATTAAGAAGGAGGTCCAAAGGTTATTAGCGATAAGGTTCATCAAATCGATTCAACACCCACTTTAGTTATTTAGCATTGTCCTAGTGGGTAGGAAGGATAAAAGCTAGATATGGATCTACGTGGACTTCAGAGACTTGAACAGAGCTTGCCCAAAGGATGAGTTCCCTCTATCGTCCATTGATAGCTTGATCATTATAACTACCGGGCATAAAATGTATAGCTTCATGGATGGGTATATGGGATATAACCAAATCAATATGGATCCAACTGATGTGGAGAAAATAACTTTCAGATCTCTATTAGGCAATTTTATGTACACAGTAATGCCTTTCAGGTTGAAGAATGGTGGAGCAACATGCCAGAGAACGATGATGGCCATTTTCCATGACTTTTTTAATAAATTATTGGCATTTTATGTGGATGACTTGGTCATCAAGTCGAAGAAGGAAGAGTCCCATCTAGATGTCTTGGGGAAGGTGTTCATCCAATACAGGAAGTACAAACTAAAGATGAATCCATTGAAATGTTCTTTCGTGGTAACTACTGGGAATTTTTTTAGCATTTGTAGTGGATTGACAAGAAGTAAAGATGGACCAGGATAAACAACGAGCGATTCTAGAGATGCGATGTCCAAGAACTGCGAAGGAGAACAAGGGTTTCCTCGATAAAGTCTCATATCTCATGAGATTAATTACATGACTGACTGAGATAATTCATCCATTGATGGATCTAATATTCAAGAGAGGATGGGAGGATGCTCACCAAGAGGCGCTCAATAAGATGAAGAAGCTGCTCACTTATCTATAGACAATAATTCCTCCCAAGGTAGGGATACTGTTGTAGCTCTATCTCACCTCTACCACCAGGTCCGTCAGAGTTCTCTTGGTGTAAGAAATTGATCAGAAAGAAAGGCCAGTCTACTACCTGAGTAGGAACATACATGGACCTAAGGCAAGGTACACTAGCATAGAAAGGTATTGCTTAGCTTTAGTATTTGTAGCATAAAAATTTAGACATTATATGATATCTTTCACAATTCATATTGTGATAAGATAAGATGCTATTAAATTTTATTCAATGTAATTATTTTAATTAGAAGAGAAGCTAGTTCGTTACTTATCCTCCCAGAATATGACTTGAAGTGTGTGGTCCCTCGATCAATCATGATCCATACGTACGGATAATCTTTTTGTCAAGAGTATATGAGCAACCTTGTGAGAGCATTCCAGGAGATGATCTGCAGGCTAATTTCTTGGACGCAAACTTTGAGGAATGGACTATGGAATTTGATGGTTCATCAATAGATAAGAAGGGGGAGCAAGGGTTATTCTTTCAAGAGGGAAGGAAGAAATTTTCCTTTCCTACAAGTTAGATTTCACTCGCTCTAATAATGAATAAGAGTATGAGGTGTTAGTGCTGGGATTACTAGAGGCCTTTAAAAGGGGCATCCGTTCCTTGTGCATCAAAGATGATACGAACTTGGTGGTCCAGCAAGTGAATGGGGAATACACATTTAAGCACCTCAACCTGGCACCCTATGGAATAATTATACAATGACTGATCAACCAATTCCATCAGGTTAAAATAAGGAGGCATCCTAGAATGATGAATATGCATGCTGATGCTTATGCCACCATTGCTTAGAAAGTGGAATGAAAAATGACACAACTAAGATTGTGATACAATGAAGAATAACTCCCTCGATGGTACAATCAATATTGCCGATGGAAGATGATTCAGATTGGAGAGGTGGGATTAGGAAACAGTTGGAGTCCGGGGAAGAAAAGATGGAACTCATAGAATTGGCACAATACTTTGAGAGCCAAGGAAGTTTAACGTGGGAGGATGGATATCAAGGTATATTAGGATAGATAAAGCAGAACATATGCTAAAGAAGACACATGATTAACACTGGAAGATAACTAAGATCCCTCTATATAGAAGAATCCAGAGAGAGGGATATTTCTAGCCAATAATGAAGCAAGATAAAACATAGTTACAATAGAGGTGCGATATATATCAATTTTTTTTTCAAGCAACCGAATGTCACTTCGTTGAGGCTCAGGCAGATTGGAGGCAACCTTACATTGATTTCATTAAATATATAATTGTTCTTTAAGAGAAAATTGATGCTATGGGACTCATGAGACGGGCACAACAGTCTACATTCAAGAGGAGCATATCTATTATGGAGGATATTTCAATAGGCTTTTACGATGCATCACAAGGGGGGAAGCAACAGGAGTCTTGAAGCAAGCTCACGAACTACTTCACATTGTAGGGGCAAAGCTATATGACCAATTAATGACATTAGGTCATTATTGGCCAATAATGGAAAAAGATTCTACGGAGTTCGTTCATAAGTGCAAGGCATGCCACCTGCATGGAAGCATATTTCATGATCCCTCAGTGGAATTAGACTCTTTGGCCACTCCTTATCCATTCCACACTTGGGCGTTTGACCTGGTAGGGGCAATACATCCATCTTCTAGAGGAAAGATTTTGATACTCGTGGCAACAAAGTGTTTCACTAAATGGACTGAGGCAATACTTCTGAAAAGGGCAACACTAGGTGTGGTGGAAAATTTCATCAGGGAGTATATAATTAGCAGATTTGGGATTCCAAAGGTCATTCTATCTGATAATGGAACCCCATTTGTTAACAAAGAAGTAACGATGCTAACGGATAAATACTTTATCGTTCACCACACCCCAACGGTGGCATACCCTAAGGGCAACAGGTAGGCAGAGGCAACTAACAAGATCTTGATAAATATTTTGTCTAAGATGATGGAAGATTTTCCAGGAGCATGGGATGATAAGATCCCAGTAGTCTTATGGGCCCATCGAATAATAAAGAAGAATCCAATAGGGTATACACCATTCTCACTAGTCTATGGAGCAGAGGCTGTCTTACCAGTAGAGCTGGAAGTCCTATCATCCAGATACGCCTTGCGAAGCAGCATGTTACCCTAGAGTTGACACGTTTAGTTGGAAGCACTTGATGAACACAGAGATAACGCGATGCAACACTTCCAAATGTACACGAAGCAACTCTTTAGGGCATACAAGAACTTAGTGAGACCACAAAATTTTATGAAAGGGGACTTGGTTTTGAAGGCAGTTGTGAAGCACATTCGGGGGCTCCCACTACCCAAATTTTCTACGAATTGGGAAGGGCCTTTCATAGTAAAGGAAGCTCATGACTCACTGCTCAATCTGAGCGATAGAAGAAGATAAACCTTTTAAGATTAATAACAAGTGATTAAAGGTCTATCATGTCTAGAGTTGTGTCACACGAGTTGGTTTTTTTGGTATTAACTTTTTATTATGTTAAAGTCTAATATTTTCTTTTTGTTATTTTCTTTCCTCTGAGAAGTTAAAATTAGAGGGAAAAAGACTATGAATTATAAGATTTTTCACCTTGCAATGAGAATATAGAAGAAACAAATTGAAGCATAAATTGAGACATGATGTAGCCAAAATAATCTCCTTTAATATATATTTCTTTCACTTCAAAAAAGTTACAAGTAAAGGGAACTACTGCCCAGAATTACATGTACGAAAAGAAAAGAAAATACATCGAAAGGGCTCAACCCAAAAGAAACCAAAGTTCAGGAGAAGAGAATAAGTCCCCAGGTAGGCCCGAAAAAGCTTGTAGGAAAGATTGTTGATCAGCAATGGACCCTTCAAGTCTCGTTTGAACTTGAGTGCATTTAATGACCAGAGCTTCTTGTTCTTACATAGCTTTAGCCAAAGCCTCCTCGACGGCCTTTACCTTCTGATCTAAAACTTTTAACAAAGGGACCAATTCCCTCAGTGTGGCTTATTCAGACCGTTGGGCCTCAACGTGCTTTTGGTAGGGCTCCCTCTGACTCTCCAACTTGGCATCCTTCAGTAACTTTAGGTGTTTGATTAGCCAATCAATATGGAACCCATCCTTAATTAGGAATCTCAAATTACCCAAGTGTTTATTTATAATGGGTCTTGAGACGTCCACAGTCTAGGTATTTGCAATATCAACGATGATGCTGGCCATTCCAAATAGCTTGAAACCCATCAAAACTTTATTTGAACGTAAGCACTCAGGGGTAAATGTCTCTGGATGATGCGAGGCAAGTCGTTCAATGATAGATCACTAGCAGGCTGGGATTTCAGGAGATTACTGAAGGACCTGGAGACAGAATTCATGAGGAGTCATAAAAGGCAGATGAACCTCATAACCAGATTCGCTATCATCTTGAACGTCAGTGGTGGAACCACGCTCGTTATGACTAGATTCATCTGGGGAAGCAGGTTCTCGCTGAGGAGAGGCAACAAGCGAAGGAGCATACTGAGGTTTCGCTTGTAGGTATGGGCTCCTTCATGACTTGAAATGTGAAAAATAAAAAATAAAAATGACATTTTAAAAATCTAAACAAGTGTTTTTTCATTGTTAAGTCACCTCGTCGATGGAGTTTTGAGAAAATCTTAACAAGTGTTTTTTCATCGTTATGTCACCTCGCAGGTGGAGTTTCAAAAAATCTTAACAAGTGTTTTTTTCATTGTTAAGTCACCTCACATGTGGAGTTTTGAGAAAATCTTAACAAGTGTTTTTTCATTGTTAAGTCACCTCACAGATGGGCTTTTGAAAAAATCTTAACAAGTGCTTTTTCATTGTTAAGTCACCTCGTTGGTGGAGTTTTTAACAAGTGTTTTTTCATTGTTAAGTCACCTCGTAGGTGGAGTTTTGAGAAAATCTTAACAAGTTTTTTTCATTATTAAGTCATCTCACAGGTGGAGTTTTGGAAAAAAATCTTAACAAGTGTTTTTCATTATTAAGTCACCAATAGGTGTGAGTTATGTTTTCCTTATTGTTTTCATTTAAACACTAGTATAATGGCAAAACTTATGTAAGAAAAGGACAAGTAAAAGTTAGCTATGCAGGAATGGTATTGGAAGGGGGAGTAGATCCAATACCCCCAGTGGCCTGAAAGGAACCTTCATCTAGAGGGATCTCAACTCCTACCGAAGAAGCTTCCCGATGAAAAGGTACAAGTGCCAAAACAAGGGAAGTTCCCACTGAATTCTCTTGGGATTCAGCAACTTAAACCACCAATGATGTTGAGGGAACTTCGGGATGAGAGGATGGCGCAAGGTTTTTTCAATAACCCTTGGAACCTCATAAGGGGTAGGCGAAGCAACTACAACTTCATAACCTAATGATACCTATAGAATGGGATACCGAAGAACTCCCTGAGAAGGCTGCAAATAATCAAGAAGTGTTAAACACAAAGAGACACCATGTGAGTTGGAGGCAAATATACAAAGAAATTACTGTTACCTCTGGGGACTTACCGATACAGGTAGCACAACCTGTTGAAGAACCTGTGAGGGGGATGCACCAGAGGAAGCCAGGGGAGTCTCCTCTTCCTGAGAGGAGGTTCTAATGGATTCTTGGGACATCATCGCCCTGCCATCAGCCTCATCCACACGTTGAGATGGAGAACACCTTGAGTATATAAGTCCCGTCATGGGAGAAAGGGAGGAGCTTCAACGATATTAGAAAGACCAAACCGTCCTCCCAGAAAATGACTTACAAGAGGTGAAGGAGGAGGAGAAATGCCACCCAACTGACGTTCCTACAAAGACAAAGATTATTATTATTTTTTCTAAGTGTTGAAATACTTGCATAGAAATTATAAAAAAGAAAGTTACCTCTGGATCTAGAGATGACTGGGCAAAAGGAACAACTGGAGAAGAAAGGGGTTGGGGTACTGTAGAAGAAGTGTGGCACCCCGCCTATTCTAATCCTGGGTGATCAGTCCATTATTAAATTAATCAGTAATAATTAATGGTGTCATTCTTAGCATCACTGTCGAAGTTCAATTTATTTTACTAATACCCTAATGGCTCAGTGTCAAAATTTTAATCCTTATTATTAACATGCAGTATATATAATCGAAATAAATATATTATTCATCATTTCCATGCTCATAACAATGAGTAATGAGATAATGACATAAATATATAACCAAGTCTAGAATAACACTCCAGAGAAAATCCAAATACAATCACCCATAAGTAAGGTCTAAATCAATACTGGAAATAAACAAGAATAACTAGAAATACAAAATCTGTGCAAATGGTAACCACTATGAATGGGCGATATGCCCGACGGAGATAAGTAAGGATAACTAAGAACTGAATAAATGTGGAGGCATCTAATAGCAAGGTCCTAAAACTTCAACGATCTCAGAAAGACCAAACCGTCATCCCACAAAATGACTTACAAGAGGAGAAGGAGGACGAGAAATGCCACCCAACTGACGTTTCTGCACAGACAAAGATTTTTTTTTCTAAGTGTTAAAATACTTGCATAAAAATTATAAAGAAGAAATTTACCACTGGATTTAGAGATGACTGGGCAAAAGGAACAAATGGATAAGAAAGGGATTGGGGTACTGTAGAAGAAGTGTAACACCTCGCCTATTCTAATCCTGGGTGATCAGTCCATTATTAAATTAATCAGGAATCATTAATGGTGTCATTCTTAGCATCACTATCGAAGCTTAATTTATTTTACTAATACCCTAATGGCATAGTGTCAAAATTTTAATCCTTATTATTAACACGCAGTAAATATAATCGGAATAAATATATTATTCACCATATCCATGCATATAACAATGAGTAATGAGATAACGACATAAGTAAATAACTGAGTCTGGAATAACACTCCAGAGAAAATCCAAATACAGTCTCCCATAAGTAAGGTCTAAATCAATACCGAAAATAAACGGGAATAACTGGAAATACAAAATCTCTCCAAATAGTAACCACTATGAATGGGTGACATGCCCGACTGAGATAAGTAAGGATAACTAAGAACTGAATAAATGTGGAGGCGTCTAATATCAAGGTCCTACAACTTCTACAATAGCAACATCACGTCAAATGTAGGAACTCCTATGCCTGGCGTTCCTGTGTCTGGGCACCTAAAATGGTTTTACAAAAGGATTTGAAATGTGTCAGAGCACAAGTAAAACAGTTTGAAAAAGTTTAGCAACTGCTTAAAATGCATCAAGATAAGATATTAAATACATGTTAGTACCGATAAGCACCTAAAAGTGTATTTTATACCGCGAATAGACAATTTTTAATTGCTAATTCTTCACAAAATGGGTCTTATGTCCATAATTGTCTATTGTGCAAGCTTTCTTGCAATTACGGTACCAAAAGCTCTATTTCGAGGTAATTTGTAGCAAGAAATGGCTAAACCCCAAGTCCCCGAACCCTAACCTAGCCTAGACCCTCTCTGTCCTATCCCAAAACCATCACCCGAGCCCCGTGTGTGTTTGGTTTGTCCCCCTTTATTTATTTTATTTTATTTTTAAAATTTTATTTGTGTCGTTTGTATTTATTTTATATGTTGTATTTTGTTTTGAGTCATGTATATATTCTTAGCAATTTTTATATTTTATTATTGCGTGTCGAATAGTAGTTGTTATATTTTCCTTTATTTTATTTTTATTTGTTTTTAGTTAGTTTATTTTTATGTTTTTATTTGAGTCGTGTTTATTTATTTGTTCATAGTTGTATATATTTGAGTTTTTATTGTGTGTCGTTTTATTTTTTATTTTAGTGCGTTCTTATTTTTAGTTTAGTTTAGTTTTACTTATTTATTTTTTATCTTCTATGTTTTTAATTATATTATCTATTATTTTTATTTTGTGTCCTAGTTTATTTTTTAGGGTTACAAAATTAACACACACACTTATCCCATACAATACATACCCTACACCAAATCATCCCTCACTCATCATCTTCTACCTCCCACTTTCTCTCTACTCTCTCTCCTCTATAACCACACTAGCAATTAAACATTAACCCATCATCTTCCACCCAACACTCTCTCTACTCACACCTCCATTACCAAACAACTCCTTAAACAACCATCTCATCTCTCTTTCCTCCAAAAAACCAAAAACCAACCCATTACCCAAACTGGTCGCCTCCGACCCGGGCGCCCACCAATCTATTAACTCAAACACCAAAAATATCCAATCTGAAATCTAAAACCCGACCCCCATTTCTTAAAACCAACTGAAAATTCGGCCAACACCCTTATCCTTCTAACGCGATTTCAGTCCAAACCCCATTTTCGATACTACCCAATACCCATCAATCCCTCCTCATCTCTGACCTCCCAACAGGACTCGAATTCGAGACCAGTAATTCGGGGGCAACCTTGAACAAGCTGACCTTACTCCAACTCGAGCTCCGAATCTACAGCAACCCGAGCTCCATAAACTGTCCAACAACCTACGCCCCTGTTCCAGACCACCTTCCAAACCCAATACCCATATATCAACCCAAAATCCATTTACCTTAAACCCACACAAAGCTTACACGATTTCTTCACCTGTTAAAAACAAAATAAATCCAAAGACCAAGTCAACTAAACCCACATGTTTAATAGCCCACTTATCCTTTTACCCACTTTCCAAAAATGACCTCAATTTATCCTCTCACCCATTACCTCACAAACCACATGCACCTCTCTAGTCCATTATGCCCCTTGACCTAATGTTCCCATTATAAAATCAAAGAGAAGACCCATTTGGGGAGACTACTTATTTTTTTAGAGAGATAGTTAGAGTAGAAAAATACCATAGAGAGATAAACACCTTGTAAATACTTTTTTTTCTTTTATTGTCTAGATATTAGTGAGAAATCAAACTGTTGAGAGATTCAATTGAGTGTATGTATTGAATTAAAAATATTTGGATGCTTATATTGAATGGAGATACTCAAGCTCAATGAAGATCAGATTTCAATTTTGCAAATCAAGGAGACTTGTTTGAAGATTTGTTCTCTTATCTCTACTTTTTTAGTTCTTTCTTAGCTTGTTGATAATATTGTATTTGTGTATTTTATCATCATGTTAGTCTAGAAAACCCTTTCAAGGGGTGGGATGATACCATCATTTGATGTTAATCCACTTTACTTAGTTTATTTGAATTTAATGTCCCTTTGATGATTAATTTTGCACTCTTACATTTTGATTTACGTCACGAGAGAGGATAAATAATTTTCGAGAGAAAATCGAGATTCTAGTCTTAGTTTCCTTTTTAGAATCGAACTAGAGATAGGTTTTTCTAAATGTGAAATTATTTCTTGAAATTTCAACTCTAAGCTTATTTCTATGATTTAAACTAATTTAGTAAATCGATCCTAGCGGGTGGTTTGTTATATGATGTTTGGATCTACCTTTCAAGAGTTCTAGGAGTGTTAAATTTATTTTTCTAAAGGGTTATTATTAAAATTATATTTGCAACGAGAGTTGATTTGTAATTTTGATACTAACTTAGGAGGTTCAATTTGAATGAATGAATTAAATATATTAACTAGAATATATGGTGTAATCCCATCCCTTATTAACTCTCACTTCGATTTCCTCATTCATCTCATATTTTACATTTTATTTAGTTAGATTTCACTTATTTATCACCACACTTTTTGGTTAGTTTTTAGATCTTTGATTTAGTTTTGTCTTATTTCATCCTCATCAAAAATTGTTTTAATATTAAAAAAAAATCTAAAAAAATAGAAATAGTAAAAAATCAAAAAAAGAAATTAAATAAAAATTGAATTACATGAGTTTTCACCTCGTTTCACTCCTTTGATTTGGATTGATACCTCACTTACCACTATTCTCTAGTTTTGTTATACTTTTATAGGTAATTGAAGGATTTTGATTAGATAGGCTTTCAACAACGACTCATACAAAAAACTGTCTATCAAGTACCGCGTGCCCTCACTTGAGATCCTTACCCCTCAACTAATGTGCACGCCTAATGTACTACTCTAACCCACCTAGTTATGCTACCCGCCTAACTAGTCTGGCTTACGTCTCTTCTCATCTAATCATTTATTATGCCCACCCGTGTTTCCCATACCAAATGATACTACCTTTTTAATTCTTTATGTACATTAGGAATACTAGTGAATGATTTCGTTCTCATGTACATTGATTAATTTAGATATCACTACCTATCTTATCTACTAATACACTCGTAGTAGGATCAATCACACGTATATACACATTTATCACTCTTATTATATATACATATACAATACCCTTAGGTGGAGACCTGTGGTGCGAGCGTATTCTACTATCAAGTCCTGATTCATCGCGTACTATATAAGGATACTGGTTCGAATTATCTCCTTTGAACCATAACTTAAATCACACAATATTGGAGGCGAACATAGTCCTAAGCCTTTGGGATATGCTCATACCTAACGCACCCAAATGATCCATCACACCCTTATTCACACAAGTGGTGCTCAATCTTTAAGTTCTATGTCTTGAGGTACAAGTCAATATTCCCCCAGTTGGGCTCATCAGAATAAGACTGTCCACGATGCGAAACCTCCCGTGATAGCAAGTATCTTAGGTATGATTACACATACAATTTAAACAATAGGTATACACACCACCCATATATATATATAAAATCATTATTTATATACACGTAACTGTGGTATCAAAAAATATCATAATAGAGGTTTTATGAGGAACAATCACAATCAATAAGGAAAGCAGAAAATCACACGCACAACACAACTATGTACGTGGTTAGGAAACTTGCCTACGTCCACGGAGAGGTCTACTATTTTATTAATTATCTCTCAATATGCTTGGTTACATGCCCCTCTGCCCCGAGCTAAGGGTTACAATTTATAGATGTAGAATCCTCATTCTTCAAGTAACTGCACGATGCGTATGATGATCCATGAATCCCTTGAATATATCCACAAGATTATAGGGGATTGATTTGGTTTTGGGGCAGTGTGGAATGCACGCGTATGTAGCTTCTTTTTACGATGTGAGGCTGGGCTGCTTTCTAAATTTGTTGGGCCAAGTCGACACTTGTTGTGGTCTAAGAACAAAATATGGTCCCCATAATTGCCCCTAAAGTCCATGGGCCATTGCTTGGGCCGATGTATTTTACATGTGGCTAAGGGTACAGCTTCGTCATTGGCATACTTGTAATTTATTAAAGAAGGAGAGATGCGCTTGTCTTTTTGTGAGATATTGAAGTGCCAAATCTTCCTCGAGAAGTGAAAAATGTCATTTCAGTGTTTAGAACTCGGTTTGTCAAAAACCCAACCCTTAATTCATTGTCTCTGTTCGTTTTTGCATAAATTGTGTACTCAGGCTTCATTCCTTACTCCCACTCTTCAAAATCAAGACTTTCTCATCTTTCCAAGTCTCCTCTTTGTCTCGTAAGTTTTATCTTTTTTTTCAATTTCCTTTCTTTTGTGCATCGATCTTTTACTGTAGCTAGTGTTTTTGTGTTTTCTCTCATGGCGATGCTTGATAATAAGTCTCTTCCTAAGTTTAGGAAGTGTTACAATATACCTGATTGGGTAGAGATATAGTGTACGTCAGTCCCCAGAAATGTTCGCGATCTAGACGATGGTCACTATATCCATGTTCTGTTAATTTCACAAGGGGGATTAACGTTTCCCCCTAACCCTCTGTTTTTAGATTTTTTCCAATACTTCAACATAGTCCCTGCTCAATATTCTCCAAACGTGTGGAAGATTGTTAATGGAGTTCATAGGATAAACCAACTTTATGGCATCAACTTAGAATTAGTTGAGATTTGCTATTGCTATTCCTTCTCTTGCACCATTGGTGGTTTTCTGTACTTGAAGGCAAGAAGTCCTGATAGGGTGTTGGTAGTAAATCTACCTGATTCCCATAAAGACTATTGGTCTGAAGGTTTTATTGCCAGGAATTGGCAATTTCCTCCACAATTAGGGGGCATAAGGTACTTGGGACCTTCGATCCCTACCTTTGGGGAGGAATACATAGATTATCATCTTTATCTCTGTTTTATTGCTTATTTGCCATCCTCTGTGAGCATTCCTTCTAATTTTTCCTTCTTTTTCTTTTATAGCGAAAGCCAAGAATCAAGAGATAACTCTTCGCGAGATCTGAGCTTCTGAAAGCTTGGAGGATAAACTATTACTGAAGGGGAACATTGAAAGAGTCGCGCTTGAGTTCAAATTAAGAAGCTATATAATTAAACACAGTTTAACCCAATTAGATCCTAAACATGCATCTAGGAGTGATTGAATAGGATAAAAAGCATGCAAGAACATTCAAACACACATGTGAGGAAAAATCCCCCAAAGGGGCAAAACCATTTATTTCACTATAATTTTGTAAAGTACAATTTACACGGATTACAATGAAATACAAGGGTGACATAGAATTACCCGTAGGCGTCAGATCTGTAGTCGGCGGCTGGAAGTTTCCCTTTCCAGGAGGGCAGCAGTGAAGAAGAAGGTCGGTCTTCTCCACAAGGGTATGAACAGCAAAAAGTTTTGTGTTCTAGGGTTTAAAAAACGATTCACAAATGATTTGGAAATTTGTGTGAATCAAAACATGAGTTTGGTAACTCACAAAGGTGAAGACTTTGAGTTTATTAAATCTGAAAATCGTGTGAAGAAGTCTTTAGCAACCAACTCCCCGTAGTGGGTTTATAAAAGAAAACTGGCCCTTAAAAATCTGACCACAATCTGCACGAAGTTATCCCAGGCGGACCGGTCCGGGGGGGGTGGGGGGTGGGGGGGGGGTGGACCAGTTCGTTTTAATTTTGGCTTTATCGGTTCGCTACTAGTTCGGGGTCTACTGGATCTTCAGCAAGGTGGATCGGTTCGGGCAATGGGCAGATCGGTCCGGGATCGGATCGGTTCTTTTTCTCTGGGCGGACCGGTCCGACCTGTCAGAATTTTGATTCCTCCTCTTCTTTGATATTCGTATCCGTTGATGACGATATGAATCTTGACTTTCTTCAACGATGTAACGGCGTACGGCATAACAAATTGATAATGGACAAAAATGTCCTTACAAATCTCCCCCTATGTCTATGCCGGTACATACATAAAAATAAACATCCGAATTATCAAACAACAAAAATGCCTATACAAATCTACCATTCCATGAACCCAAAACTGGAACGAATACAATTGAATAAGACTTCATCGTTTGCTCTTCGAATCTTTAGGAATCTCAACGCTTGCAATTCAGAGATCATCAATAAAGTACCTACACACATGAGATAAAGAAAAATACCAAGTGACGTGTCGAGTTTGAAATGAGATAAACATAGATATCAAATGATGAAGGAATACTTTATCAAATTTCAAAAACTCAAAAACTCCCCCAAAACAAAATATGATAATTCCTTCTCCCCCTTTTTATGATGTCCCCAAATAGACAAATGAGAAGAATAAATCAAATAAGCAAATTAAGGGTGTCACAAGGAATAAACAACTATTTTTTAAATTTTTCAAAATTTTTCAAACAAACAAGAACACACCATGAATGAACACAAAACAACCAAGTCGATGATAGCGTAAATGAATGGGTGTGATCAAATTCGATAGGAAAATCAATGCATACAAACATGACATATGTGCACGATGAATATTGGATACTCCTAACGAATTAACTCAAAAGCTTCCTTTGGTGTAAAAAAAATGGAAATAAGAGACATTGACTCAATCAAATCAACAGATCAAAGTTCACAGTGATTTCCACACCAATAACGTCCAAAATGATTTCAGGCTTTTTCAGGACTTTAAAGGAAGTGCAAACCCGTTTAAATTCTCCAACCAAACATCCTCAGATTTATATTTTGAATAGAGGTATTCTAAATTCTCAAACTTTGGAGAATTGTTGAGGAAACCTAACTGGCCCATATTTGGCATATAATTCTTTTTATTGCCTTTAAAATTTTTTCGGGGCTCTTTTACATCTTTGGACCTCGGATAATAAAATACCTTAATTTTTTAGGTCCTTTTGAACGGTGGCTTTTGCGCAAAGAATAGATAATGACCTTTCGCAGCCCCTCCCCGTTCTCAATTAAACACACAGTCTCACCAAAATGGTTTTTACATGCATTCCAATCTTATCAAGTTTTATCGCATATTGTTCATTGCATAGACAAAATTGAGATGGAAACACTCAAACCAATATGTTATAGACAAGTGCAATAATCAAATATAGCCGTGTATGTGTGCAGTAAAGGATATAAGAGTCAAACATGTAGGAAAATATCACTAATTACATCTCAAAGACTCCAAACAATGTAAAGCACATGAATGAAATGATGTAGCGTCTCAAATCTCTATCAAACAGTCACATGGATATGAAGTGAAGTGGTGACTTGGCTATCTTAACTGCTCATCCACAAAAGGTGCAAAAAAAAAAATCTTTTTGGATTTTTCAAAAATGTTATCAAAATAAAATCTTTTTGAGCTTTTCTAAAATTTTTCTAAAAAGAAAATCTTTTTGAGTTTTTCAAAAGAAATATAAAAAGCAAAAAGAATAAATACACTAAGGATACAATCTAGCAATAGGAATCAGAGGATATGATAATGATAATACATCCTATGCTAGACATGGACCAACCCTTCAGTCAACTGTGCAAATCCCCAAAGACTCCTAAGACTCTCGAATCTAAGGGCATCTAAAGGTTTCGTGAAAATATCGACTAACTGACGGTCGGTGGAAACGAAACTCAGGGATACGATCTTTTCCTCAACTAACTGACGTAGGAAGTGCTCGCGTAACCTGATGTGCTTTGTGCGCGAATGTTCGATGGGATTGCGGGATATATGAATCGCGCTTGTGTTATCACAGGAAATGATCATGGTGTCCTGTGAAATCCCATAATCTTCCAACATTTGCTTCATCCACAAGAGTTGTGTGCAATAACTCCCGGCGGCGATGTACTCAACCTCCGCAGTGGACAAAGAGATGGAGTTTTACTTCTTGCTCAACCAAGAGACAAGAGCAGAACCAAAATAGAAACACACACCAGAAGTGCTCCTACAACCATCTCCATTCCCAGCCCAATCGGCATCCGAATAGGCAGGCAAACGGTCATCGGTATCAAAGGAATACCAAATACCGTATAAGAGAGTCCCACTCACGTATTTGATGATACATTTTAGATAGAGTAAGTGTGACTCTTTCGGGGACTCCTGATATCGCGCACAGACTCCAACACTAAAGGCTATGTCGGGATGACTGGCAGTCAAGTAGAGAAGACTACCTATCATACTCCGATACAAGTTTTGCTCTACGTCCTTACCTGAAGTGTCCTTACTAAGCTTGATAGAAGTACTCATAGGTGTACGTGCATGCTTAGCGGAGTCTAAACCAAATTTCTTCACTAGGTCTCTAGCATACTTGGATTGAGAGATGAACATCCCATCCTCTAGATGACGAACCTGGAGACTGAGGAAGAAAGTAAGCTCACCTACCATGCTCATCTCAAACTCACTTTTCATCTCCTCCTCAAAGTGGTGAGCATGCTGGGAGCATGTGGATCCAAAGACTATGTCATCCACATAGACTTGGGCAACCAACATAACACCATCATCTCTCCTGACGAACAACGTCATATCAACTCCCCCTCTCTTGAAGCCACGAGCTAAGAGATAGGAAGTAAGCCTTTCATACCAAGCACGGGGTGCTTGCTTCAAACCATACAAGGCTTTTCTCAGATAGAAAATGTGCTCAGGGTTCTTAGGGTCTTCAAACCCTTTTGGTTGTTCCACATAAACCTCCTCCTGTAGAATGCCATTCAGGAAGGCACTCTTGACATCCATATGATATAACTTAAAGCGCAGATAACATGCAATGGCGAGTAGTAAGCGAACGGACTCAAGCCTCGCAACAGGAGCAAATGTCTCTCCAAAGTCTACACCTTTTATCTGTGTGTAGCCTTGGACGACCAGCCTAGCCTTGTTTCTGATTATGGTACCATTTTCATCCATTTTATTCTTAAAAATCCACCGGGTACCTATCACATTAGTATCACTAGGTCGGGGGACTAGTTCCCAGACATTATTCTTTTTAAACTGAAGAAACTCATCCTGCATAGCAGATATCCAGTGTTCACCCTTGAGAGCTTCTTTATGATTCTTGGGCTCGACTTTGGACGTGTAGCAAAGATGGCTAACAACGTTCTCTAGCTGAGCACGAGTCTTGACTCCTAGAGTGGGATCACCAACAATGGCAGAAGGGTCATGACTCTTGCGAACCCAAGCGGGTGTGTCCCCTAGCACAGGAGTGGGGTCCACAGAGTGTGAGTGAGGTACAAGTAAATCACTGCTAGAAATATCCTCTTCCTCACACTGAAGTTTAGAATCAATAAATGCCGAAGCTTCGTCATCTTGCACGGTGATGTTTATTGATTCCATAACCTTAGAGCTCTTCAGGTTAAAAACCCGGTATGCTCTACTATTCGATGAATATCCCAACAGTATTCCCTCATCGCTTCGGGAGTCAAACTTTCCTAATTGCTCTCTATCCCGTAGGATGTAGCATTTACTCCACAAAACATGAAAATATGCCAGGTTGGGTTTCTTGCCAGTCCATAATTCATAAGGCGTCTTAAGTGTGTGTGGACGCAAGTAAACCCTATTCACCGTGTGGCATGCAGTAGACACTGCCTCTGCCCAAAATCTCCTAGAAACTTTACGACCTAGAAGTATAGATCTAGCCATCTCCTGGATCGTTCTATTCTTTCTCTCAACAATTCCATTTTGCTGAGGAGTCTTCACAGCAGAAAAATCATGTTTGATCCCAAGGCTATCACAATAAGAATCGACTTTTGCTTCCTTAAATTCAGTGCCGTTGTCACTACATATCCTATTAATAGTGACTCCGTATTGATTTTGCAGGACACGACACTTGGTCATTAGAAACTATACAACATCGGATTTCTCTCTCAGAAAACCTACAATTGAGTATCTGGAGAAATCGTCTACCATCACGAGGATATACCTCTTACCACCCAAACTCTCAGTACGAGTAGGACCCATAAGATCCATGTGAATCAGCTCAAGAACTCGGGAGGTGGTAATAGAATGCAACTTCCTATGAGGGCTCCGAATTTTCTTTCCCAACTGACAGGGTCCACAAACCATGGAAGTTGGCTTTCCAAGTGATGGTAAGCCACGTACTAGGTCCTTTTTAGCTAAACGGTTCAAATCTCTAACGTTTACATGACCTAGACGTTGGTGCCACTGATCCATAGGAGTGATCGTGGTGCTGTTGCAGACAAGTGAGGATGTGTGCTCAGTCCCATAGCAATTATCCTTTGTCCTAACCCCTTGCACTAAAAGTTTATTGGCTTGATTGTAGACCTTACAAGCGTCCCGGTCAAACTTTACAGCAAAGTCAGCATCGCACAACTGGCTAATGCTGAGAAGGTTTGCTTTCAAACCTTTGACGTACAAAACATTTTCTATCTTAGTAAATCCAGGTAACTCGACAGTACCACATCCTATAATGCTAGACTTGCTCCCATCTCCAAAGGTGACTCTGCCATCCTGATAATCCTCAAGAGATGTAAAAAAATGAGGCATCACCTGTCATATGTCTGGAGCACCCACTGTCAAAATACCACTGTGAGGTATTATGTGCTTTGAGAGCAATATGAACAACAAAGGCCTTTTTATCTTGCTTAGGTAATGAAGAAGTGGTGACCTTTTGTTTGCCTTTGTTGTTGTTGGTTTTAGTTGGAATGTGAGAAGCATTCATTGACGGGAAAGACATCCGTCGGAATTCCTCCATCAAACTCTGTGATGTGGCGGCTAAAAACTCAACACGCTCTCTCAGACTGGTAAATTCATCAGTATGACGTGGTGGAACAAAAGTACGTCGTGTTCGACCCAAACTATAACAAAACTCCCTAAGGTGGCCTTTTCTTTTGCAATAGGTACAAAAGAACACAGTCAAAGGCGGACCTTGGTTTGCTTTTCTTGGTCGAACTCTCCTTCGAGGATTTTGACGATGGCCATAAGGAGTCGTAGTAAACTCAGGAACTGGTCCAAGTGAAATTTAGGATGTGGAGGCACCATCATAACCTATTCCCTGCCTATCACCAAAACCTAAAGTGGGGCCGAGGAGCATCTTTCCCATCTTCCCAGATCTGTCCTCGATTTGAACCTTGACTTCCCGTGCTCTCTCAAGATCATGAGTCAGCTGGGCAACAAGGGCTTCAAGTTTCTTCCAAGTCTTCACGGAAGAATGGAGCTCACTCGTAAGACTAGCCACTTGTTTAGTCAAGTCCCCTCTCTCTTTCTCAAAATTACTCTCTCTTTCTCTAAACAAACTCTCTTTCTCAACACAAGCAGATTCTCTCTCTCTCATGGCGGTGCAGGTTGAGGACTCTCTCTCTCTCTCTCTTTTCTTAAATCTTCCTCTAAGCCGGTGATCTTAAGAACTAACACTTTGTTAAGCTTTTTAGTTTTAAATGACTCAGAATATAACTCAGCGTAGGCACGTTGAATATCACTCTCGCTCTCACTTGTGTCATCCTCCCCCTCACTCACATCGATCTCACTGTCGAGGTGTCCCTGTGATGCAACATCCTCATCGTCGTGAGAAGTACTCAACGTGCTCACATGACTAGCCATGAATGCGGTGAAGTTACACTCATGCGGTGACTCATCTCCCGAGTCCACCGACTCAACCTCACTATCGTCACTAAGGGTAGCATTAAGGATAGCTTTCCCTTTCTCTCTGTTCAGTCGTGTGGCACATTCAAAGGCTCTATCACCCCTATCGTCGCACTCATAGCATCTCTCACTGTCTTTCTTAAGAGGGTTATTAACATCTTTTTCAATTTTCTTTACAAATTTATTTTTTAAAAAATTCTTCTTATCTTTAAAATTTCCACTTTTCTTAAATTTGAGAATTTTCTTAAAGTTTTTAGCAAATAGAGCCAAATCATCTAAGTCAAAATCACACTCAGAATCAGAAGTTTCACTCTCTTTCTTTCTAGATGACTCTACTCTCTTTCTTGCGATCCCCTCACTTTTTCTCTCTTGGGCATTAAGTGTAATTCCCTTATCTTTAGACTTCATAGATTTAGGAAACATATCTATTTCATATGTTTGCAAGTCTCCTACAAGTTCCTCCAATTTTAGTGTATTTAAATTACCCATAGAATTTAGCACAGTGACTTTAGGGATAAAACGCTTAGGCAAAGATCGAAGAATATTTTTCACAACTCTTGCATTAGGAATATGTTCACCAAGATTAAAGCTAGTATTTACAATATCAAATAGCCTAGCATAAAAATCATCAAAACATTCAGTTTCAAGCATGGTGATGGTCTCAAATTGAGTTGTTAAATTTTGTAATTTAGATTCTTTCACAGCATTAGTTCCTTCATGGGTAAGTTGCAAAACATCCCATGCCTCTTTTGACGTGGTTCACGTCATGATACGTCGAAACTCATCGAGAGTGATGGATCCAGAAATAGCACTCAATCCCTTAGAATTAAAAGAAGACCATTTAAATCCTTCTTCAGTCCAAGAAGTGACAAGTTTTAAACTGGTCACATTTTCAACAGTGGCGGAGGGAGGTGTCCACCCTCTTTCAACTAAAATCCAAACACGTTCATCTATGGCCTTTAAAGCATATCTTATGCGGGCTTTCCAATATGCATAGTTAGTCCCGTAAAAAAATGGCATTTTATTATATGATTTCTCCATTGAACACGCTCTTTTTTAAAAATAAATTTTTCAGAAAATTGATATCTTTTAGAAAATTTTTGCGGAAATTAGGAATACGCGTTAGATTAGCATAACCGGCTCTGATACCAATTTGAAAGAGTTGCGCTTGCATTTAAATTAAGAAGTTATATAATTAAACACAGTTTAACCCAATTAGATCCTAAACATGCATTTAGGAATGATTGAATAGGGTGAAAAGCATGCAAGAACATTCAAACACACATGTGAGGAAAAATCCCCCAAAGGGGCAAAACCATTTATTTCACTATAATTTTGTAAAGTACAATTTACACGGATTACAATGAAATACAAGGGTGACACAGAATTACCCACAGGCATCGGATCTGTAGTCGGCGGCTGGAAGTTTCCCTTTCCAGGAGGGTAGCAATGAAGAAGAAGGTCGGTCTTCTCCACAAGGGTATGAACAGCAAAAAGTTTTGTGTTCTGGGGTTTCAAAAACGATTCACAAATGATTTGGAAATTTGTATGAATCAAAACATGAGTTTGGTAACTCACAAAGGTGAAGACTTTGAGTTTATGAACTCTGAAAATCGTGTGAAGAAGTCTTTAGAAACCAACTCCCCGTAGTGGGTTTATAAAAGAAAACTGGCCCTTAAAAATCTGACCACGATCTGCACGAAGTTATACCAAGCGGACCGGTTTGGGGGGGGGGGGGGGGTCGGACCGGTTCGTTTTAATTTTGGCTTTATCGGTTCACTAGCAGTCCGGGGTCTACTGGATCTTCAGCAAGGCGGATCGATCCGGGCAATGGGCGGACCGATCCGGGATCGAATCGATTCTTTTTCTCTGGGTGGACCGGTCCGGCCTGTCAGAATTTTGCTTCCTCCTCTTCTTTGATATTCGGATCCGTTGATGACGATATGAATCTCGACTTTCTTCAACTATGTAATGGCGTACGACATAACAAATTGATAAGGGACAAAAATGTCCTTACAAACATTCTCGGTTTGCTGCATTCTTACTGGAATATAGGAATACTACTTTCAGCTTTATTGCTCGTTTAGTAGACACAATCCCTCATCTAGAGGTTTTAGAAGAAGAAGTTGGTGGTACCTCTGAACCCATTGAGGTAGAGGAAGAGGAAGAGGAAGAGGAAGAGGAAGAGAATATCTCATGGGAGGATCAAGTAGAAGGCAATGAGGAAGGAAGTGGTGAAGGTGAGAGTAGCGAGGAAGAGTCCAGTGAAGGAGAGTCCAGTGAGGAAGATATGGCCCTTCCTAGGAGAAGAATCTTAATCGATGATGATGATTATGACGATCTATTATCCAATAGGATGAAGTTCCTCAAGCAGAAGGATGAAGACTTTATTGGCAGCTGAAGAGAAGGAGGTGGAGAGAAAGAAGAAAGAATAAGAGGAGAAGAGAGAGAGAGAGAGAAAGAGAGAAGAAGATAAAAAGAGAGAAGGAGAAAAAAAAAGTGCACAAAACTCAAAGGCTTTGATAGTGCCTTCTATTACTGTTGTTAAGGGAGTCTCGGTGGCTGATGCTCCTCAAATTACCCCCGTTATTGGAGAAAGCAGTGCTCGTGGCTGGCTATGAGCGCTCATCGAGTATGGGGGAGACTAGTTAGCCCTCAAGTTTGCCCAAGGGCTTGCTTTGGTAAATACTCATTTATCTATACTTATTTGCTTTATGTTTTCCTCTAACATCTTCTGCTTATCCTGTATTTTTTTTGTTTTGCAGTTTGTCTCTGACTACACTGTGCTACTCTGTGGTCAAGGTGAGCTATTGAGGACAAATTCAGAGCTGGATGAAGCTCTAAAGTCTTCTGAGAAGGCCTTTACTGACACTAAGGCTACCTTTGACAAAGAGATGGAGAAGTCTGCTAAAGAGTTGTTCGACCTTCGTGAAGCTTATGGAGTATTGATTGCGGGCAAGCTGGCAGTGGCAGAGGCAAATAAAGGGCTAGTCGCAAAAGTGGAGAATTTAAAGGAGGAGGCAGCGATCGTTCAAGAGAGTGTATATAATGAAGGTTGGGATGCAGCGTATGATGACACCGAACACCAAATTGCTTATCTTCGGTGAGCATGTTTCAAAAAAGGCTGGGACCAAGCCTTGACTGTTGCTGGAGTTGTTACTGATTCAACCCTTTTCTCTCAGCATTATACTGGTCACAATCCTATTGAAGAGTCTCCCTCTGTCCAACCAGATGCTCAGGATGGCATGGGGACCATTACTCTTGCTGTTGGGGCTGCACTGGTCAAGCCAGAGGGGGTCATTATCCCAGCTGGAGGAGCTGCCCCAGGTGCTGGTGAAGGGGAGGTTCCTATCTACCAAGCTGTTAATAAAGGGAAAGGGCTCTCCACATCTGAACAGGTTAAGGCCTACTAGGAATTTTAGGCATTGCTCTTTTTTTTTGTTCACTTATTATATTTTTGCTTCTTCCATTCGTTGTACTGGCCTGTGCCCTTTGATTTAATGAAAAAAATAACCTTTTGTTTAATTACTGATTATTTTTACTTCTGCTGCTTGTTTGGTTGGTTGTAGCTCATTGATTTAGACGAATATATCCCTGATAACTCCCGCCTAGGCTAGATTCTTGGTCCGAAGATAAGCGCTCAAGCACCCTGAGCTTTTGTAAGGACTTATAAACCCTTGAGGGTGAGAAACCAGGATTACAAAGATCAATCTGAGGTGGTTGCCAAGCTAAAGGATAGGCTCGAAGAGACAGAGGGAATAGGCTCCTCTGTGCAAGAGGATATAGATGCCTTAAAAGTAAAGCTTCTAGATGCGTCTAAAATTAACCAGGTGGGGCAATTAATGTAAAGAGAGAATAAAGCTTCAAGGAGAGAAATTGCTCGCCTTAAAAAAAAAGACTCCATCTGGTCCTCTTTTGGTGCTGTGGCGCTCCTCCTCATTGTCTGCTGTGGTTGCTCATACTAACAACCAAGCTTCTGGGAGGGAGATTATCGAGATAAAAGAAGATGTTTGTCGAGCATATATGATTTCTGGTGGTCTTCAATAGGATGTCACACAATTGAGACAGTTATTCCAAAAGGTTCCTCGGTAGGTTTGGGCTGATGGGTACGACCAAGGTTGGACAGATGCCCTAGTAAGACTGAAAGAGGTCGAAGAACTTGATTTTTCTAGGGGATGGTTGAACGTTTTTAAGGATTTGAAATTTTTCAGGGAATCCACCCTGTGGTATAAATATCAGACTATTCGCTCATCTGTTCTATGAAATCCCTTCTCGAGGGATGGTCGATGGATCCCAATAGATGCTATTTCGGTGTAGCTTCTAGATCCATGCCTAGAGATATTTGAAGAAGACTTAGTTCCTCATCCTGATGATGGTCGGAGAGCTCGAGCAGCAAACTACCTTGCTCCTCGCGCTGGGCCATCGTAAGTATTTAAGTATTTTTTTAGTCTTTTGATGTAAATGTAATTGTATTATTCTTAATGATAGATAAGCTGATTATTTATGTTTTGAGCATTTGCTGACTAAACATGTGTTAACCTTACTTGTTGTTTGCTTGGTATCAATGTTTGACCAAAAAAGGTACTTGATAAATCTGATTATATTATAAATGAGTTAGTACAAAACTTTAATCATTTTCTTCATATCTACCGACTAAATGACATTGAGTTTTGTTATCTCGTGTTTGAACATTCTCCTAGTCCAATTTTGCATTTTCCATATGATTCCGTCCCACTTTACCTTTTAAGTAATGTCGTCACACTTCCTTAGGCCTAAGTCGGGCGATGGCGAGAATGTACCTGGTTAAGGGGACATCCGTCCGAATAGGATTTTTCAACCAACCTAAGTTGGCGACCAACCTTGAGTTGGTTTTATTGCCTAAAGATACCCTGTAGGCCTTTCATTATTGTCGGAGAAACTCAGGAGGCCAATTGTGTTTTCATGAAATACCTGAGGAAGGTTAATCGTAAACCTTGCTTTATATATATTTTAGCTTTGCATACAATAAGTATGGCACACTGTTACGACCATATGAGCTCTGTTCCTTGACGGGAGAAAGTTGACCAACTTGCTGGTTCTGTTATGTTTTAAGGGGGTGCATATTGCTTAGAAATGATGCGTATTGAAGTTTGATCAAGAGATATTAAATAACCAAGATGTTCGAAATGCGCAGGCCAATCGACCTTTATTGACTAAAAATGATAAGTAAAAGGCAACATCAGTTTGTAAATGAAGATTTGCCTAAACTACTGATGCTGAAAACTAAAAGATATAGAAGTCTAAAAGTAAAACTTCTTAAGGTTGGTTGCATTCCAGGCCCTTGGTATCTCCCTGCCCTCCAGCGTTTCTAAGTGATAGCCCCCCTGTAAGTCGTCTCTTATTATCTTGAAAGGTCCCTCCCAATTGGGTCCCAGTTTATCATCTACTGGTCTCATAGCACTATCGAGGACTTTCTTTAGGACGTAATCCCCTACTAGAAATTTCCTTGGATTGACCTTTTTATTATATTGTTTAGCCAGTTTCTGTTGGTAAGATGCCAACCTAACTAGTGCTAGTTCTCGTCGCTCATCAGTTAAGTTAAGCTCATCGAGTAATGCTTCATCATTGAGGCCTTAGTTGACCAAGGCAGTCCTCATAGTAGGAAGTCCTGCTTCCAGTGGGATGATTTCCTCCATTCCATAAGAGAGCGCGAATGGCGTTTCTCTCGTTGCTCTCCTAGGAGTTGTGCAATACGCCCATAAAACGTGAGGTAACTCATCTACTCAGGCACCTTTGGCTCTTTCTAGCCATTGTTTTAGTCCCTAAATCTTTGTCTTGTTGGAAGCTTCAGCTTTACCGTTGCTCTGGGGATATGCTACAGAACTAAAGTGGTGCTTGATGCCTTGCTCATTATAAAAGCCTCGAAAGAAGCCACTTTCGAACTGCATGCCATTGTCAGTGATGATCGTCCTTGGTGTCCTAAATCTAATGATGATGTTCTTACATATGAACCTCATTATGTCAAAGTCCCGGATGTTTGTGAGTGGTTCTCCCTCTATCCATTGGGTGAAGTAGTCAATGCCGACCAACAGATAATTACGATTTCCAGATGCGGTAAGCATAGGCCATACAATATCCAAGCCCCACTGGGCGAATGACCATGGGTTGGTTAATGACTTGAGGTTGCTAGCTGGTTGGTGGACCATAGGGGAGTGCTTCTGGAACTTCTCACACTTGCGAACATAAACTCCATCACCCTTCTGCATGTACGGATACTAGTAACCCTCCTTGATCGCTCAGAAAGCCAAAGATCTCCCTCCTGCATGATTCCCACAAATGCCTTCATAAAGTTCACTAAGAATCTACTCGACATCTTCTGGGTGAACTCACTGGAGGTAGGAGCCAGTGAAAGACTTTATGTAGAGTTTTCCTTTAGGAGATAAGTGAAAGCGAGCAACCTTGACTCTTATCTGATGCGCCAATCTCTTGTCGCCTGGCAGTGTGTCGCTCCGTAGGTAAGTTGTGATGTGATACATATAAATGGGTGACTTTTATATGTGGAGGACTTGCTCTGCGACTGCCTGGTTGATGCTTGGTTGTGCGAGGAATTTTTTCTGAATGGTTCTCTTTAAGTCGGAGTCAATGATGGAGCTTAGCGCTGCTAGGGAGTCGGCGTGACTGTTCTACTCCCTGGGGAACTGCTGAACATCAAATCTATCAAACTTTTCCATAAGACCCCTTATAATAGCGAGGTAAGCTGCCATCCTCTCATCCTTGGCACTGAAGTCTCCACTTATCTGATTGGACACTAGCTTTAAATCGTCAAATACCCGAAGCCATTTTCCCCTAGAAATTGTGCTTTGCATAGGCCGACGATTAGCGCTTCATATTCTGCTTTGTTATTAGAGACTTCAAATCCTAGCCCGATCCCTTGTTTGAGCATAGTCTTCTTTGGGGTAACCAATATAATGCCTACTCCTTCCCCCTGGAGTTGGAGGCTCCGTAAACATAAAGGGTCAAGTTGAAGGTTTTTGCTTCCTCTTCTGCTGGTTGCTCAATTTCTAACTGGGTAGTAAGCTGATTTCCCTTGAACTAAGTGATAAAATTTGCTAAAATTTTCCCCTTAATTACTATTCTTAGTTGAAAGTGGATATCGAATCTTCCAATCTCCACCGATCACTTTGTCAGTCAATCGGAGAGGTCAACTTTCCTTAGAATAACTTTGTGGGGGTGAGAGGTGATCATGATGATGGAATGAGCCTCAAAGTAATGTTTCAGCTTCCTCGAGGCTATCACTAAGGCATATGCGAGCTTCTCTAGGGGAAAATAATGTTGCTCGGAATCCAAGAGCATCTTACATGCTTAATAGACTGGGTGTTGGCCTCCTTCCTTCTCGCATACCAAGGTAGAGCTCACAGTGTTATCTGATATGGAAAAATAGAGATATAAGGGGTCGCCTTCATTTAGGATCACCAACAATGGTGGATTACTGAGGTAAGACTTGAGCTCTTCTAGGGCTTTGAAGAAGTCTTCGTTCCATACCAAGCCCTAATCTTTCTTCAACAGTTAGAAGAATGATTTACAGCGCTACGAAGAATTATAGATGAAGTGGTTAAGTGCGATGATAATGACGGTAAGCTTCTGAAAATCTCTAATCGTCTGAGGGGGATGGACTTTTATGATGGCCTCAATCTGATCAGAGTTTTCTTTAATTCCTCTTTTGCTGACCAGGTATCGTAGGAACTTTCCTGACTAGACACTGAACGAACACTTGCTTGCATTAAGCTTCATCCTGAGAATCTCAAAGGTTCCTGCTAGGTCTAAGAGATGGACACCCTTGAGTTTACTTTTGATGAGCATGTCATCGATGTATACCTTCATTATTTCTCCTATTTATTTATTGAACATCTTAGTGACCAGTCGTTGATAAGTCCCTTATTCATTTTTGAGGCCGAACGACATGACTTCATAATAATATAACCCAGTAGGCGTTATGAAGGAGGTCTTATCTTGCTCTGGATCATAAAGTGGGATTTGATGGTATCCGGAGTAAGCATCTAGAAATCTCATTCTTTTATGCGTTGCAGTGGCATCGACCAGCTGGTCTATCTTTAGGAGAGGAAAACGGTCTTTTAGACAGGCCCTGTTGAGGTCGGTAAAGTCAATACAAACTCTCCATCTTCCGTTGCTTTTGGGTACTATGATTGGGTTGGATAGCCATTTGGGGAATTGAAGTTCCCAAATGGAACCTGCATCCAGTAACTTTCCTACCTCTTTCTCTACCACCTTCGCCTTTTCTGGGGCTATTCGACGAGACTTCTGAGTGACTGGTTTGAAAGTTGGGTCGACGTGCAGTTAATGGCATGCAATTGAGGGGTCTATCCCATGCAGCTTGTATGGTTCCCAAGTGAAAACATCCTAATTTCTTCGGAGAAACATGGCGAACTCCTTCTTTTCTTGGTCAGTGAGGGAGGCTCCGAATAAAAATCTCCTTTCAGGTAAGTTGACTCCAGCTGCAACCTCTTTCAGGTCTTCGACAACCTTATTTGTGGGGTGGTCCCTGGTTTCTTCCACCACTGGTTGGTCGTACCGTAATTTCTATTTTGAAGGAAATGCGTCCTTGGGCTTCCCCTGGACTTTGTTCTCGTATTTTTTCTTCTCGTGCTTTGGGCGATATCCGTGATAAAGAATTTTTTGCCTAAATCATGGTCACTATGGATCTCGACCACCGTCGATCTTTTATGCACTTGAGTTTATGATAATATGAGGATGGAGTGGCCTTCATGGCGTGGAGCCAACCCCTGCCCAGAATTACGTGATAGGGGGATTCGATATCTACACCCAAAAACTTGATCGTCTTCGAAATACTTCCTACCCTAACTGGAAGGATTGTCTTTTCCAGTAGCATGGTTATCTTTCCTACAAAGTCGACCAGCGGAACGGTGGCCTCTTTAAGGTTGGCAATATTCGGCTTCAATTTGTGGAATAAGTCTAGGTACATCACTTCGAAAGAGCTACCTTGGTCGACAAGAAACCTATCGATGTCCCAATTATCTATCCTAAGTGTGATGACCAATGCAACATGGTGAGGGGTTCTCACCCCAACTAAGTCGTCTTTGGTAAACATAATGTGTTTGCTGTAGTCGACATCTTTTGGTCGACGACGCTTCTCGGCCTGAGTATTGGCAGGGTCTATTTGAAAAGTTTTCATAGCGGCAGTAAGCTTCTTAATTTCCATCCTAATAGCATTTCCTTGTACTTTCTTGAGGTCTGATGCCCCATGAATTACTGTGAACTCGTGGCATATCTCTTCCTTGAGGACGTTGTCTGGCTTTTGGTCACCGTTGGCTACGACTTTGTCTGCCTTCTTATCTATGAACTCATTGAGATGACCAGCTCGGGCCATCTCCTCAAGATAAGATTTGAGTGCTTTACAGTGTTCATTTCTGTGACCGCCCTCTTTGTGGAATGCAAACCTCAGTGCGTTATTGCACTGCGTTGGATATCCTCCCATCTTCTTAGGCCACTTGACAAATGGCTCTTCCTTGATCTTGGCGAGGATTTTGTATATCGGTTCTTTGAAAACTATGTTAACAACATGGAAGACTTTAGAGGGGTCATTCTTGTTGCCATTTTTGGTGCCATTCCTACCCCCATGGAAGATTTTAGAGGGGTCATTCTTGTTGCCATTTTTGGTTCCATTCCTACCCCCATTCTTATTTCCTTTTTCTGGGAATCATTCTTCTTTGTCCCTTTGTTGGTCTTCGCGCGACCATTGTCCCCTGCATTAAGATGGATTATATCTTCAACTTTAGCATATTTTTCAATACGGGCCATTAGGTCGTCGATGGAATTAGCCTCCTTCTTAGTTAGGGATTGGTGCATTAACGAAGTGCTTGGTAGACCAATCTTAAAGGACACTATGGTAACCTGCTCCGAGAAGTCCTCAATCTCACTGAAAATATCCCAGTACCTCTTGGCATACTCCCTATGGTTTTCCTGTGGATTTTTTTTTCATTGTGAGTAGTGCATTAATTCACTTGGGGTGGGAGCTGCTGGTTATGAAGCGAGCTGTGAATAATTTAGCCAGAGCTTTAAAGCTCTTGATAGATCTATATGGTAGCCTCTCAAACCATTTCCGGGCCACGTCGTGCTGGATGGAAGGGAAAATATGACATATCAATACATTATTGTGGCTCCACAAGGTCATGGCCTACATGTACTGCCGGATATGATCGATAGGGTCAGCTTTCTCATCATAGATCTTGAATATATGGATTGCGAACTTCTTGGGGGTCTCTTCTTCTTCTATATCCCTTGAAAAAGGAGAGTTCATCTGGCTGTTGAGAGCTCTTTTGGCTAGCTCTCGTGTGGACCTGGCCCCTCGGTGGGTTGGGTGCTGATCCATCTCCCTACGAACCAAACTCCCGATTTCATCATTCTGTCGACCATGACTCCCACACTGTCGAGCTGGCTAAAGTCAGTCTGATCGACCATCCTCTGACCTATTTCTCTCAATTCTCCCTTGGTTGTGACTGAGGGTCCTTCCTTGGCTGTGAGACACACTCACCTGAGGACTAGGAGTCCGATTATAGCATCGCTTTGTATTTTTGTGGAGATCACTCTCTATTCTTTCTAGTCGCCTTTTTGAGCGAGCATTCTCGTGTTCTTGGCGATGAGTGGATTCTTCTTATTTTCGAAGTCTGGCCTCAAAGGCGTGGACCAACATGGAAATCTGTGTGGACCTTGGTGGTCCATGAATCTCTTCAGAAGGCTGCATTTGCTGGCAAAGCCTTGGATTTGGCTGGAAAACTTCAGACCTTACCCTGTGAGGGGCAGGTTCTTCCTGAACATCATCGACTTGAGGGATGCTAATATTGTGGTGAAACATCAAGGGCTTTCATTTAGTGAGTGTTCTCATAGGAATAACAGTCGTTCCCACAGACGACGCCAATTGTCGTATAAAAAATATCACAATAGAGGTTTTACGAGGAACAATCACAATCAATAAGGAAAGAAGAAAATCACACACACAACACAACTATGTATGTGGTTCAGAAACTTGCCTACATTTATGGAGAGGTCTACTGTTATATTAAGTGTCACTCAATATGCTTGGTTACATTCCCCTATTCCCTGGGCCAAGGGTTACAATTTATAGATGTAGAATCCTCATTCTTCAAGTAACTCCACGATGCCCATGATGATCCATGAATGCCCAATATTAGCCTACTGGTAGATATAATATCTCTTATTAGGATTTAGAATCACTTCAAATGTCAACCCAATCATTTCCCATGATTCTAAGAAAAAGGGAGAAAATTGTGCAAATCTGGGAAATCGAATCGATTCGGCCAAGGAGTCGAATAAATTCACTATGGTAGATATCATCTTCTTCACTAAACTGTTACAGGAATTCACCATTGTTGTAAAAGCTGGATCCCCGGGAGGGTGATTTTCTCAATTAAAATCAAAGTTAACAATTTCCTTTTTATTTAAACTCAAAAGATGATGCGGAAGCGAATATAAGTGTGATGGTTCAACTTTCAAAAAATTAACATAAACAAAAGTGAATAATTAATGAAACATACCAAATTAATTATTACTCACTTAAACCGTTTAAGTCCAATTAATTAATCCAAGTCCTAGAATTTGCCTAAGTCATATTTATCAATATTAGTAAATTAGGCGAAACCAAATTTTAGTAAATGACTTGAATAAACCAAATTTACCCAATATTTAATTTAGTCCCAAATTAAATGAGTGTGATAATTAAACTAACTTTTATCTTGAATTTATTCTAAGCATGCGTTCTAAATTATGATGCAAGATAAAATAAACAATATCACACTACGCCGAGATGTACGAGGAAAAACCCAAGACGGGAAACAACCTCGGACGACCCTAGCCACAAGTCCACTAGATATGGAATTACAATTACAAGACAAAAGACTTACATCCTCGACTCAAACCCTCTCAAGCCTTGTTGCTCCTTCTCGTAGAAACCTCTTCTTAGCGGACAACCTCGGAACACCACCGCGGTCTCGGAATCCACCGATGGGACTTTATATGGTCACCGTCACCCAAGCTTGGAGCCTTTCCCCAAGTGGGTAATATCGCAACAAACTTCTTCCTCTTTGTGATGGGGTGTAGAAGCAAACCCGAAACGTCTCTTCTTGAATTCGGTCGAGAAAATCGGTGCCAAAACTCCAAGTAAAGAATATGAATATAGAAACTTGGAATAAACAACTATTGGGTGTAAACTAGAGTGTGTATGAATTTTTCTTTAAAAATTAACACTCAAAACATGAACATTTTCCCTAAATAAATTAGCTCTCAAACTCTCTCTAAGAGATGGATATGGAATGGAAAAGTTGTCTTGGAAAATGTGTTTCCCGCACATAATAATGTATGAAAAAAAGTTGGTTGAAAACCAAGTGGAGAAGTGGGGAAAAACTGCAAAAAAACTGCTCAAAACTGTTCCCGCCCTGGCGTCTCGTTCGAACGAACTTGACTCTCGTTCGAACGAGACTTCTAACGAGCGACCAGCCTGGGCTCATTAGAATCTCGTTAGATACCTCGTTAGAACGAAAAACTCGTTCGAACGACATATCGAACGACTGACCAGTTTAGGGTCGTTGGTAAACTCGTTCGAACGAAAATTGGTTCGAACGAAAAAATCGTTCGAACGAAACCTGGTTCGAACGAAAAAACTCGTTCGAACGACATTTCTAACGAACGACCAGAAAGTTTGAAAAATTCGATTTTGGTCCAGAAACTTTTATATACTTATTTTAAAGTTCTAATTGATTCTTTCTGAAAATAAAATGCAGTTTTTTATTACACCTAACACCCAATACATATTGTTCTAAGCTCCTATATAAATATAATTACATTCATACCTTGGGAGCATGGAACCTTAGTTGATTACGTAGAAACGAGGCACACAAATCGGCATTTTGATGAAGCTTTAAATTCTTTGCCGCTACGTCTTCAACATACACTTCATAGGCTTGAGAATATTACAATTGAATACTATCCTATGAATAAATGTTTTTGTCCGGAATTGAGCCAAAACTATATATGGACTCAATTGGAAATTTGTGTCCTTACAATTGTTAAACCTCCAAACCAACATTACACTATCCCAAACTCCCAACCAATGGCCTCTAACATCATAGTAACATGTATCAACAATTTTTAACGTATAAGAATCATTAAATCTTTACAGAACAACCTCAAATCAGATTTAATCAAGATTAATTTATGAAATCCTAGGCTACTATTCATGTTCAAGAACCTCAACATAATTCCAGATTTCTTCCCCAATTTCGTGATATTTCTCATCAAATGCATCCTACATGTATAAAGGATCAAATATATTATCATTCCTACCCAAGAATATGATTTATATCTCCAATTTTAAGATCAAAGTTCATAAATTTCGTAAGATAATCATCCGATTCTAACATGGATGGTATATCAAATCAAAAGTTAGCAAGATAAACACTTGCATAATTCAGAAGTCTAATTTATGCAGAAGTGATGGTGGGATTTTTGTTCTTCTCCTCCCGATCTACAATCCGACGGTGGTGGTGCAAGAAGGTGGTTTTTAGCCTTGGAACCCTAGGAACAACTCTGCTTCTTCCTCCTTCGACTCTCCATTTGGTTTTGTAACTAATATACCCAATTATCTTTATGTGTTATCAATTATAATCCTCTAATTTTCGTGAGTTTATTTTCTCCAAATTTTTAAAAATTTGAAATACCCCTTCGGGGTGCCGGTTTGGCCTAAAAGTCCCCCCCGGAGCCAAATTAAACCTTCGGATAGACTTTTCTGACTATCTTGACCCTTTCAGACACACTGGTGCACTCGAAATGACCGTATGGAATATCAAAAGTGATATTATATTTTACTTCCCAAATTAAGTCTCGACACGACTGACGCGCATGTCCCAACTAAATTTACCGTAACTGCCGTATTTCTCACTCACGACAATCATAATATTTTGTTATCATTATTATTACTCATTCACTAAGTAATATTCAATAATAATAATAAATATTAACCCTTATCTTGGTAATTAATATTTATTTTAGCGAATAATTTTCCCAATATAATTTAATTAATCCCAAATTAATTCCTAATATAAAATCAATAAAATTACGGGGTGTTACATACTTCCCCCTAATAACGGAATTTCTTCTCGAAATTCAAAAAAGGGAAATACCTGGCATGAACAACTGTGGATACTTTACGCACATTTCCTCCTTGCGCTCCCAAGTGGACTCGTCGAAATTATGTTGCCTTCACTGAACCCGTACAAGGGGAACTACCAGTTTCCTTTTGCTATGGCTTTACGCACATTTCCTCCTTGCGCTCCTAAGTGGACTCGTCAAAATTATGTTGCCTTCACTGAACCCGTACAAGGGGAACTACCAGTTTCCTCTTGCTATGGTCTAAGATAGCGACCGACCTCTCCTCATATGAAATATCGAGCTGTAAATAAATCTCATCCAAAGAAATGTGAGTGTGGGCCAACTCATCCCGAAGGTATCGCCTCAGCGAAGAAATATGAAATACATCATGAATTCGATGCAAGTCCTCCGGAAACCGAAGTCTATATGCCACTGGTCTAACCCACTCAATGATAGGGAATGGCCCCATATACCTTGGACCCAACTTCCCTTTATTCTCTAACCTTATTATCCCCTTCATAGGAGATACATGTAGCAACCTGATCCCCCACATTAAACTCCCGGAAGAAATGCTTAGCATCAACATAACTCTTATGTCGGTCCTGGGATATCCGTATGCGACTCCGAATCAACTCTATTTTGGCCGACGTATCTTGAATCAACTCTTGCCCGAGAAGCTTATTGTCCCCCACCTCCAACTAATAAGCGAGCGAACGACAAGACCTACCGTACAATGCCTCAAATGGTGTCATGCTAATCGTGAACTGGTAGGAGTTATTGTATGCAAACTCCACCAGTGGAAGATACTGCTCCCAACCTCCCCCAAAGTCAAGGATAGACATCCATAGCATATCTTCCAACATCTAATTAGTCCTCACCATCTGTCCATCCGTCTGCAGGTGGTAAGCCGTACTCATTCGCAACTCGACACCCATGGCCTCCTGAAAACTCTCCTAAAATCGAGACACGAAAATCTTATCCCCGTCGAACACAATATCTAATGGTACCGCATGCAATCTCACTATCTCAGCAATGAAAATCTGGGCATACTGTCCCATACGATAATCAGTCTGAACTGGTAGGAAGTGAGCTACATTGGTTAACCGATCCACTATCACCCATATAGAATCGCGACCTCTCTGTGAAGTAGGCAAACCAGTAATAAAATCCATGGAAATGCTCTTCCATTTCCACATCGGGATCTCTAACGGCTGGAGGACCCCTGCCGACTTTTGATGGTCCACTTTCACTAACAGACAAGTGGTACACCTCAAAACAAACTTGGCGATGTCTCTCTTCATCCCGCTCCACCAGTACTACCGTTTTATATCTTGGTACATCTTATCCCCTCCAGGATGTACCAAAAATCGTGACCCGTGTGACTCTGCCATCTCTGCGTGTCGTAACTCCTCCCCATCCGGGACAACTAATTTCTCGTTGAATCGTAGACCTCCCTCTGAATTGACAGAATATGACTCGGCACCCCCGGTTAGAAGGTGTCCGATCCGATCCTGATAAAAGGAATATGCTGCCTATGCTTGTACCATCCTCGTTATAATCTGGGGGTGACGTTCATAACTGACATAAATGATCGGATAACTTAATCCTCATGTCCCAACTCCTTCCATTTTGCCTTCCAAACTTCAGCTACATCCCTTACTGGCTTGCGGCTCAATGCGTCCGCCACCACATTAGCCTTTCCCAGGTGATACTGGATGTCAAACTGTTAATATTTCACAAATTTAAGCCACTGACTCTGACATATATTCAGCTCTCTCTGAGTGAATAAGTAATGCAGTGACTTATGATCTGTGAATAGGCAAAATATCTCCCCCAGCAAATAATGTCTCCAAATTCGCCATGCAAACACGATACATCAGTGAAAATAAGATACTCCATCCCTTCCCTGGGAAGTGCGTAGGGTGCTGGAGTTAACTTATCCTTCAGTTCATCAAAATCCAATTGACAAGCGTCATCCCAAATATATGGTACACCTTTGCGAGTAAAATTGGTCAATGAACCCATAATCTTCGAGAATCCCCTAATAAATCGTCTGTAGTACCCAGCTAATCCCAAGAAACTGCGTATCTATGTCGATGTCGTGGGCTTTACCCACTCTCGATGACACCTTAATCGGGTCCACCGATATCCATAACTTAAAAACTATATGCCCTAAAAATTATACCTCACGCAGCCAAAACTCGCATTTTTCAAATTTCGCATACAACTGATGCTGACGCTGTTCTTGTAAGACCCAACGCAAATTATCGGCATGCTACTCCTCTGTTCGGGAATAAATCATGATGTCATTAATAAAGATGATAACAAACTGATCCAAGAACTCTCTGAACACCTTATTCATCAAGTTCATAAATACCGCTGGCGCTTTGGTTAGCCCAAATGGGATAAACTGAAACTCATAGGACCCATATATCGTTAAGACGACATTTCTAGATACGTCCTTCTCCTGAATGCGCAACTGGTAATACCCGAATCTCAAATCTATCTTAGAGAAGTAGGCTTCTCCTCTTAACTGGTCGAATAAGTCATCGATTTGGGGCAACAAATACTTATTTCATATCGTGACTTTATTTAACTCCCGATAATACACACACAGGTGTAAAGACCCATCTCTATTCTTCAGAAATAATACTGGGGCACCATAAGATGAAGTACTATGACGTATAAAGTCCTGTCCTAATAACTTCTCAATCTGGTCTCGTAGATCCCTTATTTCCATAGGATCCATACATTACGGTGCACGAGCTATTAGCCGAGTGCCCGATGATAAGTCAATGACAAACTCAATCTCTCTGCTAGGGGAAATCTCGGTATCTCCCGAAACACATCGACAAACTCACATACGACTGGAATCGAATCAAGGGAAATCACCACCCCTGATATGTCTCCTCCTCTATGTAATACATATGAGTGGATGGTCCTCCTTCAGGATGAGTCATTGCCACTAAGAACATCTCCTGGTTGGGAACTGCAAATACTATGCTCTGGCTATAGAAGTCAATCATGACCCTATACTCAGTAGCAATTCCATGCCTCTGATGGCGTCATACTCTATAATATCTAATACAAGCATATTAGCAATCAAAACTAGTCTCCTAAAATCTATACTCACACCCCGTTATATAAAGAAAATCAGTGTCCCGCTACCCAGTGGGGAATCTACACATGTGACTGTACTATCCGCCGTCTATAATAATCCCGCGGTTTATGCAAACCTAGTGGCTATGAACGAGTGTGAAGCCCCAGTGTTAAATAAAATGCATCCCAAAGTACCATGGATAAGAAACATACTCTCAATAGCGAGTGGAGCCTGTGGAGCCGAAGCTTGGTGGACGTGATACATGCGCCCATACTGTACCTGCCCCTGTTGGGGTGGGGTTACTGGAACTGCTAGTACTGTAGGCAAGGCTGTTACGGGTGCTGGTGCTGGGAGGGCGATGGGGAAAATAGGTCATTAAGGCTCCTGGCGAGCTCCCTACTACTGTTGAACCCTTCCCTTATCAGGGTAATCCTGTTGTTTGTGGCCAGTCTTACCACAATTAAAACACCTACCTATAAAATTATCTTCCCTCTGGTCCTGCTAGCCATTACCACTTCTACCCTGGCCCTACTTGCCTTGATGAAAACGCTGCTGGCCCTACCTCAATGCACCCTGTCCCTATCTATAATCCTCTGAATGGAAACTCTTAGCAGTATCCCCCTGGTGGGGACCCTGTTCACTCTGTCTCGGCTGACTCTGAGTCAAATGTGATCCACTAACTTTGCTACCCCAAGTCCTACCCTACTGGTTGGACTCTCCTGAGTGCTTGCTTACCTTAACATGGAAGCGGTGATCCTGATAGTGTAGTAGCGCTGTATTTAATACCTCCATATAAGTCTTCAGGGATGGATTACCCAACAAATACTGTCAAATTATCCAATTAATACCATCTACAAACAACTGAATCCTTTTCTCCTCCATCGGCACCTCATCGAGAACAAAATTCTCCAGTCTGGTAAACTCTTCCTCATACTCTGCTACGGTCCTCCTCTCCTGAGAAAAATCCAAAAATTTCTGCCTCATCTCAGTTTGGATGGAGAAAGGGAAGTATTTGTGGTCAAACCGCTCCTAAAACTCTTGAATAGTCAAGGTGTCCCTCTCCTGTGCGGTGGTGATGGACTCCCACCACTATAATGCTTCCTTTACTAGCTTAAAGGTAGCCAACATCTGCTTCTGTGCCTTCGTGCACTCATACAGCCTCAAATGCCTTTGGATATCCTTCTTCCATTGGCATGCTATAACTACCTCAAGGCTCCCCTGAAACTCTAGAGGATGTGTCGTCTAAAAGTTAGCTCGGACTCGCTCCCAAGCAAGAGGAAATGAGTGGGCAGGATCTGGAGCAACCACCTGAGGCTAGGGTGGCACCTGTGGTGTTTACTGGGTGAAAGTAGTCAGGGCTGCATTAACCGCATGTGCTATAATAGCGGCACCTCGGTAGCATTCATAGATCCCGGGGCCTGAGCTGGATATGGCTCGGGCTGTGCCTATGAGGTGGCTCGCAGTGCACGTCGAGGATATATCTAAAACGATAAAGAATTTTCCATTAGTCCACAATTCAATATGTCTTAAAATAGTTGAAGATGTAAATGCGTAATAAAGAATACAACAGTCCTAATAACAAGGCTCTATATCAAAGGATGCTACGCTGAAAATCGTAGTAATCCGCACAAATCTTAAGGACACTAGAACCTGATGCTTCGATACCATATGTGACACCCCGCATATTCTAATCCTAGGTGATCAGCCCATTATTAAATTAAATAGTAATCATTAATGGTGTCATTCTTAGCATCAGTGTCGAAGTTCAATTTATTTTACTAATACCTTAATGGCCCGCCAAAATTTTAATCCTTATTATTAACATGTGTAAGGACACAAATTTCCAATTGAGTCCATATATAGTTTTGGTTCAATTCCGGACAAAAACATTTATTCATAGGATAGTATTCTATTGTAATATTCTCAAGCCTATGAAGTGTATGTTGAAGACGTAGCGGCAAAGAATTTAAAGCTTCATCAAAATGCCGGTTTGTGTGCCTCGTTTCTACGTTATCAACTAAGGTTCCATGCTCCCAAGGTATGAATGTAATTATATTTATATAGGAGCTTGGAACAATTTGTATTGGGTGTTAGGTTTAATAAAAACTGCATTTTATTTTCAGAAAGAATCAAATAGAACTTTAATATAAGTATATAAAAGTTTCTGGGCCAAAATCGAATTTTACAAACTTTCTGGTCGTTCGTTAGAAATATCGTTCGAACGAGTTTTTTTGTTCGAACCAGATTTCGTTCGAACGAGTTTTGTCGTTCGAACCAGTTTCGTTCGAACAAGTTTTGCCAACGACCCTAACTGGTCAGTCGTTCGATATGTCGTTCGAACGAATGTTCGTTCTAACGAGGTATCTAACGAACTTCTAACGAGCCCAGGCTGGTCGCTCGTTAGAAGTCTCGTTCGAACGAGAATCAAGTTCGTTCGAACGAGATTCCAGCGGGAACAGTTATTTGGCAGTTTTTTGCAGTTTTTCCCCACTCCTCCACTTGGTTTTCAACCAATTTTTTTTCATACATTATTATGTGCGGGAAACACATTTTCCAAGACAACTTTTCCAACATTGTTTATCTCCTAGAGAGAGTTTGAGAGCAAAATTACTTTAGGAAAATGTTCAAGTTTTGAGTGTTAATTTTTAATGAAAAATTCATACACACTCTAGTTTACACCCAATAATTGTTTATCCAAGTTTCTATATTTATATCAATTGCTTGGAGTTTTTGGCACCGATTTTCTCTACCGAATTCAAGAGACGTTTAGGGTTTGCTTCTACACCCCATCACAAAGAAGACTTTTGTTGAGATTCTACCCACACGGAGAAAGGCTCCATGCTTGGGTGACGGTGACCATATAAAGTCCCATCGGTGGATTCCGAGACCGCGGTGGTGTTCTGAGGTTGTTCGCTAGGAAGAGGTTTCTACGAGAAGGAGCGTCGAGGCTTGAGAGGGATCGAGTCAGTCGTTGTAAGTCTACCTGTCTTGTAATTGTAATTCCATATCTAGTGGACTTGTGGCTAGGGCCGTCCGAGGTTGTTTCCCGTCTTGGGTTTTTCCTCGTACATCTCGGCGTAGTGTGATATTGTTTATTTTATCTTGCATCATAATTTAGAACGCATGCTTAGAATTAATTCAAGATAAAATTTGGTTTTATTATCACACTCAGTTAATTTGGGTCTGAATTAAATATTGGGTAAATTTGGTTTATTCAAGTCATTTGCTAAAACTGGTTTCGCGTAACTTTGGATAATTGAAAATTATGACTTAGGCTAATTCTAGGACTTGAATTATGTTTTAATTTGTTTTGAGAAATTAAAACTTGTTGTTATTTTTGAAAGTTGAACCATCACCTGTTTTATAACGCTTCCGCATCATCTATATTGTGTTTTACATTAACAAGGAAATTAAATATTCTTAATCGAGTGAATTGTTCAAAACCCGGGGATTCCACTTCTTCAAATTGGTATCAGAGCCAAAACGATAAATTATTTCGTTAAGATCCTTTACTTTTTGGCTAAAATGGATTTTTCCCCATTTTCAAAATTTCCTATTTTCGATGGTTCAAACTACGCGTATTGGAAAGCGCGAATGAGATCGGCACTAAAATCTATCGACGAGAGAGTTTGGATGTCTGTTGTTACCGGATACTCCCCACCAACTTATTTAGTTGAAAAAGAACGTGTTATCAAACCCGCCGATAGATGGACTGAAAATGAGTTTAAACTTGCTAATTTTAATTCCCGTGGTTTAAATGCCTTGTTTAGCGCTGTCGCACCGGATGAATTCCGACGTATTATGACGTGTGAAACCGCTAAAGAAGCTTGGGATATTTTACAATTAACTCATGAAGGTACTAGTGTCGTTAAAGCTTCAAAACTCCAAAACCTCACCACTCAATTTGAAACTATCAAAATGGATGAAAAAGAAACTTTTGATAAATTTTATGCTAGACTTTCAGACATTGTTAATTCATCCTTTAACTTGGGAGAGAAAATACCTGACGACCGTGTTGTAAAGAAAATTTTAAGGTCCCTACCCGATAGATTTATTCCAAAGGTGACCGTTTTAAATTCTTTACCCACTTTAGCCTCTACGAAATTAGAAGAGCTTGTAGGTGATTTACAAACCTATGAACTGGATATGTTTCCCTCTAAAAATGAAAAGAAAATCGAAAAGGGCGTTGCTTTAAAAGCCCGAAAAGAGGTCAAACAAGTAGTAGAGAGCGATAGTGACAGTGACTCGGAAGATATGGCTTTGTTTGCTCGTAAATTTAGAAAATTTCTTAAATTTAACAAAGATAAATATAAAAATGATTTTAAGAAATTTGACACCTCTGAACATGATAAAAGCGAGAAGGTTTCTAAAGCCGAGAAGATCCCTAAACCTAGTAATGAAAATATTGATAGGGACGAGTCTAATAAATGTTTTGGTTGTGAAGGTTATGGCCATAGGGCTTATGAGTGCCCCACTAAACTAAGGAAAGATGGTAAGCGACCTATTTCATATAATGCAACCCTTAGTGATAGTGATAAGGAAGAAAAGCCCGATTCCCCCACTAAGAAATTTTTTGTGGCTTTTATGGCTAGTCATGTGAGTGATAATGAGAACTCATCGATTGATGACACGATTGCACATGCCACTTCCAAGGTCATTGTTCATGATTCCCTTGTTTTTAATGATAGTGAGAGTGAAGAAGAAAGTGAGAGTGAAAATGAAGAAGAGGTTGATGTGAGTGAACTTCAAAATGCTTTTCATGAATTATATAAAGAATCTATTAATTTGAAAAGAACTAATTTGAAGTTAGAAGCTTGTTTAAGAAAGAGTGTCAAGGTCGTTGACGATAGTGCCTTAATAGAAGACCTTAGGACACGTGAGAGGACTCTTCGAGAGAAGCTAGAATACGTAGAAGGCGAGAGAGATAGCCTTAGGGGTTTAATGGAATCCTTGAAAAAGGAGCTTCTTGTTTTTGAAGAGCATAATGGTTTACTAGAATCTAACATTGCTGAATTGAAAAATAAATTAAAAGATTCTAGTAATGTCAAATTTGATTTGGAATGTCGTTCAGAAAAACTAGATAAAATGTTAGGAACGGTCCAAATTAAAAATGACACTTGTGGTTTAGGCTTCAATCCTTGTAATGAATTTACTCATAATGCCCAAACCAATGTTTTAGGAAAATCAACTAGGAATACCTTTAAAGATCACTCCTTAAGTAAATCTTTTCGACATGTTCTCACTTGTACACATTGTGGTCGACAAGGTCATCTTAGGAAATTTTGTTTAGATCTTAAACGAATTCCTAGAAAATCCCATAGTAAAGTAACCACGATAGCTAACGTTCCTACACCCCAAGATAGTAATTCTTCATTAATTTGGGTTAGGAAATCTGACTTGGTTGCCTTACAAAATAGGGTTGTTGATTCTCATTTACTTTCACATCCTTCCTCCATTGCTAAATTTAAAGGTTGATTGTGTTAGTGTTTGCATACTTTAGTTTTTGTACTTCATGCTATATTCACATGCTAAATGTATGCTTGTTTTAGTCATTTTCTAGTCATAACCTTATTTCATATCACATGCTAGAAATCATGACTTGTTTATCTTTTTGTATTATATTTTGTGTTTGAATTAATTGAAAAATATAAAAAGATTTTTGTTTATCATTTGTGTTTTATTTATTTCATTTAAGCTTAATGAAAAATACAAATGATTTTTGTTTGTCCTTTTGAGTAAATATTTATTTTTGATTAAAAAATGTTAAAAACTCAAAAAGATTTTATTTTGTGTGTATTTTAGTTTGACACACTTTATGTGGCATATATTTGTGTTTGAATCCTATCGTTTACGCTCCCATGTAGCTAGAACTTTTGGTTTAGATTTTCAAATCCTTAAAATGTTCTTTACCATGTTTTATATGGAGTAGTTGGATTTTGTATTGTTTAAATGGATTCTATTTCTATATGCCTCTTTTCACACATGCACGAGCTCCTTTGAAATCTTAATGTCACATGTTATATTTGAGCTTTTTGAAGTGTTCTCCTACCAATCTAGTCATCTACATATCTATGACCTAGGAGGACTAGTGCATGTCAAAATCCGTTGCATGTGAGATTTGTGTGAAAATTGAAAACATGATAAATTAATATATGCACGGGGAAGGGCTCCGAAAGGATGAATTAAATCCTTTGCGATAGTAAGCCACCGTTGATTGGATTTAAAAGAAATACGTGATCCAAAGGCCTAAAAACAGAATATTTGGCATTTAAAAGAAAGCAATTGCCAAGGCCTATGTTTGTTTGATATATTCATTCAAAAATAAAAGAATATATATGCTCATTGAGGGAGAATTGGATGGTATATCAACGGTTTGCACAATGTCCGTTTATCCTAGTTGTCTTTAATGTCATGACTCTATTTGGTTTGTAGAATCATCATCATGCTAGGCTTGTATGCATTGTGTATGTTTGTTCATTGAGTTCAATCTTTATATTGTCACATGAGGTTATATTTAACTGTGATGAAGTTTGCAATCAAATGAGAACTCCGTGAACGTTTCTTAAGTGTTTGGGTCTAAATTTAATTGTTGCTAGTTCACACCCCTACACTTCCGTTTCCATATGACACATTTTTGCCATACGAGTGTGCAAACTTATTGTATTTTGTGTCATGTGTGTGTTTATATCTATCTATATATGCACGTACTTATTGGTATATTTATAGTATATATATATATATATATATATGATATTTGTTTGTCTTTGCCTTGCTTTTATTGCCCATATGCTGTCATGTCTTTTATTTAAGCTTCCACATGCTGTTTATTAGTTCTTTATCCTTTGCCTATTCCCGAACAAAAAGGGGGAGAATGATGATAGGGGGAGAAATGGTATCTAATCCTATTATTATCGTATCTTAGTTTGGGGGAGATTTATCTTAGGGGGAGACGTCTTTCTAAGTAGGTCATGTGTTTAAAGGGAGAATTAATTTAGGGGGAGTAATTAATTAATTGCATTTAATATTTTGATATTCCCTATGCATTTGATGAGTTTGCTTAAGTGTGCAGGAATTATTCTAAAGCGGCATCTTTCTATGGCAAAGCGTTTGATCCTTGGGGTGAGTCAAGTTTGGGCGGGTTATGTTTTGAGTCTAGTAGAGCTTGACGGCCCTTTAGGATTTTTTGTTTGGTTTTTGTCCCGGAATAGCCAAAGGGGGAGATTTGTAAGGACACAAATTTCCAATTGAGTCCATATATAGTTTTGGCTCAATTCCGGACAAAAACATTTATTCATAGGATAGTATTCTATTGTAATATTCTCAAGCCTATGAAGTGTATGTTGAAGACGTAGCGGCAAAGAATTTAAAGCTTCATCAAAATGCCGGTTTGTGTGCCTCATTTCTACGTTATCAACTAAGGTTCCATGCTCCCAAGGTATGAATGTAATTATATTTATATAGGATCTTGGAACATATTGTATTGGGTGTTAGGTGTAATAAAAACTGCATTTTATTTTCAGAAAGAATCAAATAGAACTTTAATATAAGTATATAAAAGTTTCTGGGCCAAAATCGAATTTTACAAACTTTCTGGTCGTTCGTTAGAAATGTCGTTCAAACGAGTTTTTTCGTTCGAACCAGATTTCGTTCGAACGAGTTTCGTTCGAACGAGTTTTGTCGTTCGAACCAGTTTCGTTCGAACAAGTTTTGCCAACGACCCTAACTGGTCAGTCGTTCGATATGTCGTTCGAACGAATGTTCGTTCTAACGAGGTATCTAACGAACTTCTAACGAGCCCAGGCTGGTCGCTCGTTAGAAGTCTCGTTCGAACGAGAATCAAGTTCGTTCGAACGAGATTCCAGCGGGAACAGTTATTTGGCAGTTTTTTGCAGTTTTTCCCCACTCCTCCACTTGGTTTTCAACCAATTTTTTTTCATACATTATGATGTGCGGGAAACACATTTTCCAAGACAACTTTTCCAACATTGTTTATCTCCTAGAGAGAGTTTGAGAGCAAAATTAGTTTAGGAAAATGTTCAAGTTTTGAGTGTTAATTTTTAATGAAAAATTCATACACACTCTAGTTTACACCCAATAATTGTTTATCCAAGTTTCTATATTTATATCAATTGCTTGGAGTTTTTGGCACCGGTTTTCTCTACCGAATTCAAGAGACGTTTCGGGTTTGCTTCTACACCCCATCACAAAGAAGACTTTTGTTGAGATTCTACCCACACGGAGAAAGGCTCCATGCTTGGGTGACGGTGACCATATAAAGTCCCATCGGTGGATTCCGAGACCGCGGTGGTGTTCCGAGGTTGTTCGCTAGGAAGAGGTTTCTACGAGAAGGAGCGTCGAGGCTTGAGAGGGATCGAGTCAGTCGATGTAAGTCTACCTGTCTTGTAATTGTAATTCCATATCTAGTGGACTTGTGGCTAGGGCCGTCCGAGGTTGTTTCCCGTCTTGGGTTTTTCCTCATACATCTCGGCGTAGTGTGATATTGTTTATTTTATCTTGCGTCATAATTTAGAACGCATGCTTAGAATTAATTCAAGATAAAATTTGGTTTTATTATCACACTCAGTTAATTTGGGTCTAAATTAAATATTGGGTAAATTTGGTTTATTCAAGTCATTTGCTAAAACTGGTTTCGCCTAACTTTGGATAATTGAAAATTATGACTTAGGCTAATTCTAGGACTTGAATTATGTTTTAATTTGTTTTGAGAAATTAAAACTTGTTGTTATTTTTGAAAGTTGAACCATCACCTGTTTTATAACGCTTCCGCATCATCTATATTGTGTTTTACATTAACAAGGAAATTAAATATTCTTAATCGAGTGAATTATTCAAAACCCGGGGATTCCACTTCTTCAACATGCAGTAAATTTAATCGGAATAAATATATTATTTACCATTTCCATGCACATAACAATGAATAATGAGATAACGACATAAATAAATAACTGAGTCTGGAATAACACTCCAGAGAAAATCCAAATACAATCACCCATTAGTAAGGTCTAAATCAATACTGGAAATAAATGGGAATAACTGGAAATACAAAATCTCTGCAAATAGTAACCAATTATGAATGGGCAACATGACCAACTGAGATAAGTGAGGATAACTAAGAACTGAATAAATGTGGAGGCGTCTAATAGAAAGGTCCTGCAACTTCCACAACAGCTGCAACACGTCAAATGTAGGAACTCCTATGCCTGATGTTCCTACGGGTGGGCATCTAAAATGGTTTTTACAAAAGTATTTGAATCCGGTGGTGGTGGTGGTGCAAGAAGGTAGTCTTTGGCCTTGGAGCCCTAGGAACAACTCTCCTTCTTCCTCTGGTGACTCTCCCTTTGGTTTGGTAACTGATAACCCCAATTTCCTTGACTTTTTATCAAATATAATCCTCTAATTTTCTCCAAAATTTTAAAAGACCAAAATACCCCTCCGGGGTGCCGGTTTGGCCTAAAAGTTCCCCGAAACCCAAACTAAACCCCCGGGTAGACTTTTTTGAATTTCTCGACCCTTACGAATACACTGGCACACTCTAAATGACCATAAAGAATATGAAAAGCAAAATTATATTTTACTTTCCAAATTACGTCCTGACACAACTGACGCGCGCGTCCCGACTAAATTTACCGTAACAGCCGTATTTCTCACTCACGACATTCATAATATTTTCTTGTCATTATTATTACTCATTCACTAAGTAATATTACGTATAAATAAATATTAACCCTTATCTCGCTAATTAATATTTATTTTACCGGATTAATTTTCCTAATATAATTCATTTAATCTCAAATTAATTCCCAATATAAAAATCAATAAAATTACGGGGTGTTACAAGAAGCTCCATCAGGTTCAGGGGATTCTTGAGGGATATCCTCCATATCAATACGCCCAATGATTGATGGAGGTGGAGAGGTCCTGGTGCTTGAAGGATAAGCTGTGGGTTCAATAACATAGGCATGTGTTTTCTGAATCTTGGTGCCTAATGTTTTCTTTCTCCCAGAAGGAGCACCAGCAGTTATTTGTGAGATCTTGGGATGCGTGGTGATTTACTTCATGGGACCCACGGGAATTAATGGGAAAATAGCCAGAGGGGGAATACCAGGGGTGTGTTTTCTAAACTCGTGTTGAATCCATTTGAATTCAACACAACACTTTTGTCGAACTTCCTCCTGTATTTCTGCAGATGCTTCGGGGGGAACGGAGGCAATGGGGAAAGCATCAATAGGAACTTGTGATTTGGACTTAGACTTGGACTTGGAAGAAGTCGCACTCTTAGAAGTCCTGGATTTTTGGAGGTCAGTCGAGAAATCCCCTCGCTAGGAGCACCTTTGGCAGGAGCACCTTCGGCAACGACAGGTTGACCTGGCATGAGAGACTTCTTGGCCCTAAGAGAAGAAGTAATGATGGAGAACATATATGGAGGTAGCTTGATAGGGGGACCTTTGGGGGCGTCACTCAAATGAAACTCAATCCCTATAACATCATTGCCTCTAAGGCTTGAAAAGTGAGAACTGGTGGATAGATGGGGGGATTTTGAATAAATTCTTCAATTTTAGATGACTGGGCTGGCCAATATTTAACTGCGATCTGAGAAGATACATCTCCCTTCCTCGTCAAGCTTGGAATGGTGACTTGACCACTGAGTTTGGAGCACAAAGATGAAATGACAGAGATGGTGTAACAGGAGCACGCTTCAAAGAAAGAAGCCTTGGGGTGAGATGCTTGAAAAATTAAGGAAGGGGCCCCTTGGTCATAGCCAGACTGGCAAAAGAAATGATCAACATTATACATTCATAGGAATAACCCCACTCAGTGTAAGAAGTCAAGAAACCAGGGGTCAAGAGAAGTACCACAACAAATATGGATCCTCAACAACAACCTTCTCAGTAATGACTTGAACTCTACTGGATTCATGAGAGAAAAAAGATCAAGTGTGAGCAGAAATGTCTTCTTCGTAGGGCTTAATGATGAAGCAGATAGGTTTGTCAAAGATAGGCATGATCTCTTTGTGACTCTGCTTCTTATTGTAATGCAGTAGGTGATCGGGCTTGAGAGTTGGCTGATTTGGAAGTGTCACTTCAATTGCAGCTATCTCTAGATAATGGGTGTAGAGAAAACCCATAAGAAGAATGGTGTTAGAAAAACTAGCTAGATTATAATAGCCCAGAGAGCATTCCATGTCAAGTTGAGTCATGTCTAACCATGGGTAGAGGGATCCTAAAGCCATGGCAGCCAGAGGAAGCTTGAACCCCCTGGCCAATCGAATAAAGATATCGATCAGATCCCTTATGGGGATGATCGTTTGGCTTCCTAGTCAAAAGAAAAAGGGAAAGAATTACTAAGATATATGAAGGTAGTTCCAAGGGTGTACCCTTACCCTTACCCTTACCAAAATTTCGGTGCCACCCTTGGTAGAGGGAGAATAAAAGAAATAGCTGATAAGGGGGGTAAAGGTGGCCTTATTAGAAGAATCCGTGCACTTGCGACATATCTGGTCTAGCTCCCCTTGGGCCGCAGCCTCTTAGACATCCAAAGGCTCATTAGAGTAAGGAGATACACCTGCAGGCTCAAGCCCAAGAACCTCACATACATCTTCTAGGGTTATGGTGAACTCCACCTACGCAGCAAAGAAGGTATGGGTAGTAATGTTCCAATGAGATACATGTACTTATTAGGCAGCGTTGTGCTTAGACAGAGTAAACTCACCAAACCATATATCTCGATGGATCCCATTCTTAGTGAGTACATCAACATAAGTATTCTTCATACAACTACTCCAAGCAGCGAAGTGGGAGGGGAAGCCTCCAGGCCCCTTAAAATATTTTCAGGAGAAAGGAAAGTTCCCATGATCAAGATGGAACCTGAGAGTCCCCTCTAGGGGAAAGTATCCCCGAGCTAAAGAATCATGACTTTCAGCGCCAAGTGTCATAGGGTCGTACTGGGCATTCGCAGAGTAAGTCTTGCAGGCACCTTAGAAATCTTCTCCCTAACCAAAGATGGGAGAGAGAAGATAAAAGTGGAGTTAATCTTGGCAAGCTGACAATAGGGAGGTGGCATCCAAGTCTGAGGTAGGAATAGTAATGGTGGTAGGAGAAATAGTGGTGGTTGGGTCAAGTGGAGTATCAGATGAAGAAGACATTAGATCTTCATGTGAAGAAGTGGTGGTAAGGAAAGGGAGTATGCTGAAAGCGACTAAGTAGTGGCGGTTGAGGGTGGAAAAGAGAGGAGAAAAAAAGAGAAAGCTTGAGCAAGAGTTTAACAATGGCGAAAGAAGTTCTTTTTCTCTATCTAAAACTTTGGGGACGATGAAGACAAAATAAAGCATGGAAAGGAGAAAATGCTAAGTGTTTGAGATATTAGACGTTTGAGATTCAAATGGGCAGTTGAGTTTCCCATAAAAGCACGTCTTAACCATCAATAATGATTATAAAGGGAAACATGGTGCATCGAGGAGTGCTCTGTTAGTTGAAAGTCAGCCTTAAGTCATTAATGAAGTGACATTTGGCAGAGAGAGAGAGAGGGCTGCTTTCTAAATAAGTAATGGTTTGGCAATAATTTTTTGAAATTTATAAAAATTCCAAAAGCCTAACAAAAGACTGTCCCTTCTCTCCAAGCTCAAACTATGGTAGAATGGATTGAGGTACATCAGGGAGAATTTTCAATAATAGTGTGAAGTCATATGGAACAAATGTCAATTGCAGGGAATAGTCACTCAAAGTTTGAAAAAGGGTCACGATGTCCCCTCGTAATAGGCTCATTTGGGATAAATTTAGCTTGGGTATCTCAGGGAGAGTTTTCATTTTTTGAGCATCCAGAACGATGACAGCCAGGAGCTATAGGTACTTCGAGAGAATTTCAACAAGATAAGAAGAACACTCAATGGTTAGAGTCTACTTAGAGAAAAAACCTACAATGTCCCCTCATCAGCTTTGGCTCAGGTACATCGGGGAGAATTTAACTTTTTTTTCTAACATATTTAAGGAAAATAATTGCAACGAAGGAGGATAAGGGAGAATTTTTTCTTGCAAAAGAAGATGGTCCATCGAATTGAGAAGTTTTCATGCACATATTTCTTGCGCTCTCTCTATACAATAAGGTAAATGTATGGGGGCTTGAAGGCAATATCTGAATTATAGAAAGCTTCCCTAATTAACAGAAGAGAATCAAGAGAAGGAAGCAACTGGAAGAAAATGAGGCAGCTCAGCGAGGCAACTCAGTGATGGAGCTCAGTGAGGAAACTTACCGAGAGAGGTCTTCTTTATCTTTCATTTTTCCTTAGTCAAATTGTATCTTTTTAATTACATTGATTGCAATGCTGCAACGATTGTAATATTAAGTGTGAGGTCAAATGGTACTCGCGAGAGACTAGTATTGCAAGGGCACGGGGGAGATTACACGCTCTATCGAATGACCTCACCTTGGGAACTTCAGAGGAACTTGGTTTGGAGTATTGAGAAGTGAGGTAGCATTAAGGCTTGTCTTGACCATATAAGATACACCTGGTAAAACACCAAGAGGCCTTTTAATTTGGAAGTTTGTGCAGAATAACCTTGAGTTCCATCATATATTGAGTTTTGATCCAAACAGACCTCTACCAAATGTCACATCTACTTTAGGTGATGTCACAAGCCACCTTCCTGCTGTCCAATCCAAACTTGAGTAAACCCCTATGGTATTAGTGTTATCAGATGGTTTGGTGAGCCACCACTACTATAACAGTCCTCTGAAGCACAATTGGTAGCGAAAAGGGATGTACAAGCATTTAATGATTGTGACGTAGGGTGTGCTAACCCATCAGACATTTAATTATTGAGACTTAAAGTGTGAGAAGAATGTCTTTGACATTAATGAGGACTGAGACATCTCTGGAGGGTTGTGAGGCTATTTATTGGCCTCAACCACTTTTGGGAAATGGATTCCTTTCAGATTTCTTGATAGAGTACTTTCTAGAGAGAGAGACAAAAACATTGAGAGCAAAAGAGTTATTGCAAACCAGAGTTTTATCCACCCACCATTGACATTTATTACGAAGCTTTAATTAGCTAACTAGATATTTTTGTCATGGTGTATCTAGGGCGCTTACTTCTCTCTCCATTTGAATGAGTTATTTCTGAAGCCCTTTTATTATTATTTGACTTATACACGAGACATTTGTGAGTCTAATCTAAGTATTTATTGTATACAATATTGTGTATTCATATGTGATTGGTTAGGGTATTTGGATTACTATTTTATCACCATATCTATAGGGGTTACATCTCTGTTTGTATTATCATACTCCCAGCCTTCAAGGGGACTACCTTCTTACACATAAAAAAAATCCCCGGTTGGATTTATGGGATAAACCCCACCCCATATTATATGCGAACTATGTGGACTTTGATGCCTTTTTAGGATACGTAGGCATCTTGGGTAAAATTCAAGATTCGATTCCTCTCCTATTTTGTTTCATATATTATTTTCATATCATATATTTGTAATTCATGGTTGTTTTTTGTCCAACCCACACCATTTTCCATCTATAAATGATCGGTGACCTGATAAACGTACACATAATATTTTGATTACTATTTTGGGAACAATCCTAAGGATGACCTCAATCTGCCTTTATCCATGATGCGAGTCTAGTAATTCCACTATCCACTTATATATACACGTACACACTTCACGAAGTTATTATGGAGAAGAATAACACATGCCCATGAGAGACCGAAAGGGTAGGATGGATGCCTAACACCTTCCCATTCCATAACTTAGTCTCTGAATCCTTAAACTAATTGGTTTTGCAAGAGTCAGTATGTCTTTAATGCTGTTCACTCGAGGCGATAACATTTCTTTTTCCCGTTTTATGCAAAATAGGCTGGCGACTCTATCTATATACATTACCTATACATCACCCCAATTGACGACGATCAAAGAGCCCCGAGGAAGGGTGCAAGACCCTCACGTGAACACACGCTCTCACCGACCAGGGAGGGATTAACATAGTGGAGACTCTACTAGGGATGACATTCTTTGAGGACTAGACTCTATTTTTATGTGGGTGTTATTATTGTCTACATGTGTGCGTATACACCAACTTATATGTTCCATTTTTTCTCCATTACTTCTTGTATATATCTACCTCATGTATATATCACTTCTCACTCACTTTTCACTTCACACACTTGTAAATACCCTCCATGTACACTTCAAACTACCTACACTTGTATATAGGATCACTTATACCCACATGCTTCACACACCACTTAGAATATCCATGCTTAGGCTTCACTAGCACACACCTCCACTTATCACACTTACATATGTCCATGCTCACTTGCACATATCACACGCCACTTGTAGTCAATCCATGCTTAGGCTCACTACCACACACTCACTTGTAGATATTCACATATCACTCACTCACTCACTCACATCTAGTCATGCTTAGTGTAGTCTTCATGCTCCATGCTAGATTTACTTTTCATGAAACTAGTACATTTTTTCCCATTAGTATAGTGCTTCTTTTACTCATCATGCCAAATAATAGACTCTCTCCATAATATACTAATTAATCATTGGACATTTTGCACACTACATAACCAAGAGAATCGCAATATTGACCAAAATTTTATCCCATACTGGGGGGTCACTTTGTGATAGGTGCTGGTCCTATAAGTCGCAGTTAGCCTAAGTAATATGACTCTCACCTTTCATTGGCCTAGTACCTTTGACGTATATCGAACAGTTCCCTCCGCATCATACCTCTTGACCGAACTCATGATGGGAGGTATATAACAGGGAACTCATTCAGGTACATCAAGTATATCGAATTTTCTCTCACACGTACTATCCCCAAGAGGTATATAGTGAGGCAATTTAAGTACACTCAGGTATATCAAATGGCTTGTACACATGTGCTGATTGACCTCAAAATCAAGAAGTATATCAAGGAAGTCATGCTGTAGATACCACATTATAGGTCCCCCTAAGTCTTTCCTTGGTCCCTAACACCTCCTCATTTCACTACATACCCTAGGTCACACTCCGAGTACCAATCTAGAGGCCATCGGGCGCTCTCAAACCTCGATTTGACCCCAATTAACTACATCATCAGAGAAAAATATCTTTAAATCTTTGAAGGGCACTGAAAACCCCTTTCCAACGGTCTGCCCCATGCGTGATATGACATAACTATTGAGATGAACGATCAGTATTACCCCAAAAATCAATTCCGGAGGCCAGTGAGTCGATTCAAGTACACTCAAGTATATCAAATGGCTTGTACACATGTGCTGATTGCCCTCAAAATAAAGAAGTATATCTTGGAAGTCCTGCTGTAGATACCACATTATAGGACACTCTAAGTTTTTCCTTGGTCCCTAACACCTCCTCATTTCACTAGAAACCCTAGGTCACACTTCGAGTACCGATCTAGAGGCCACCGTGTGCTCTCAAACCCCAATTTGACCCCAATTAACTACATAGTAAGAGAAAAAGATCTTTAAATCTTTGAAGGGTACTGAAAACCCCTGTCCAACGGTCTACCCCGTGCGTGATACGACATCACCATTGAGACGAACAATTAGTATTCCCTTAAAAATCAATTTCGGAGGCCACTGGGCACTCTCGGGCTCCATTTGACCAAAGTCAACTCTTCATATTGAATAAGACTGAATAAATATCCTAAGGGAACTGAATACCCTTCAAAGGACCACCCCGTGAGAAATTCTAACTTATGGTGCAGAAGAATGATCCGTTTGACTCTGAGAGGTCATCGAATGCTTTCGGGCCCGAGTTTACCAAAGTCAACTTTTTGAAATGAGCGAAGCTCTTTGGAATGTAGAAGTACATCTCTTAAACTTTCCAACGGTATGCCCTGTGCGCAATTCTGACTTACCATTAGGATGAACGATCTGATTCTGTCTGACGATCTCCTGTCTAAAGGATCGACATGCGCTTCCAAGCCATATTTGACCCAAAGTGAACTCCCGAACCCAGAAGTAGTCCAAATGACTCTGGAAGGTTTCTTAATTACCTTTCTAAATGTATGACCCACGCATGATTAGGATCAACTAATTACATTATGCGACTATTTTTCTAGAAAAATTTGTACGAGACTGCCAATTGTCAGGTCTAGTTCCCTCCCAATGTGTCTAGGGTCACCTGCCGATAGGCAGCACTAGGGAAATGCCAACTGGAACCACCCCTAACCCTATAAAAATAAGGCATGACCTCACTTCCAAAGCACACCTCAGATCCATCAGCATCAGTGATCTCAACAACATCCTCTCGAAATCAACAAAGTTCCTCCATGTGAAATTCCATTCAAGCTTACATTACCATCCTTTTCATACTCAATTTGGAAAAATCACATTCTCTTTCATCCAACATTCATCTCACATTCAAGGGAGTTCATCCAAGATCAAATATCAATCTTCAAAGAATGTCCAAATCCTTCCCTCTTTCTTTAAATTCCTTGTTTTTGCATAAATTTCATTAGATTCATAATCTAGTTCTTACTTTAGTTCATAGACATTAATATCTACATTTTTATTAGTATATGTCACATAATTTATTTTTTATAAAAAACCCAAACCAAACAAAAAAGTGGGCCACACCCTTAAATTCCGAACGGGATTATCCATCACACTTTTTCAAAACGGAAACACATTTTTCTACACACACCCATAATAAAATTTCGTTCGAATCTATGGGATAAACCCCACCTTTACGCCGCATTTGAACTACATGGACTTTGATGCCTTTATAGGCTACGTAGACATCTTGGATTAAAATTCGAGACTCGAGTCCAATTTTCCAGTTTCCTTAATTTTTTAATTTTTCCATTTCTCCAAATTTCCAAATTTTCCAAATTCCCCATTTTCGCACTTATCATATTCTTGTATTAATATACATATTATGTTTGTTAGCATTTCGTCCAACACATATTATCATTTCATCATAATGATCAATGTTGCGATAAACGCAGAAATCATATTTTCTATATATTACTTTGGGAACATTCCTATAGATGACCTCACTCTATCTCTTCCATGGTATGAGTTGGGTGATTTCAATCTCTATTATATATACACGCACACACACTTTACGAAAAAATAAAGGAAAATAATAACACTAGCCCATGAGAGACCGAAAGGGCAGGATGGGTGCCTAACACCTTCCCATTACTTAACTTAGCCCCTGGACCCTTCGAACTATTATTTTCGTATGCATCAGTTTGTCTTCGATGCCGCTCTCTCGAGGCAAAAATATGTTATTTTTCCTGTTTTGTGCAAAATAGGCTGGCAACTCATCTTTTTACATTTCCCCACACAGACGACGATCGAAACGTTCCCAAGTAGGGCGCGAGACGTTTTGATCCCTCTTACTTCCACATTCCCCCTTTTTTGGGGAGGCAGAAGAGGAGGAAGTGGCGCGCGATCTCGATCAGGATGGCCACAGTGGAGACTCCACAGTGGTGGCTCCGCTATGGACTTTGCTTCATAAGAGGGCTAGACTCTATTTGCATAGGTGTTTTATTTTGATTGTGTTCATATGCACCTATATGTATTTTCCCTTTTTCTCCTCTATTTCTTGTACATATATACCCCATGCTTATGTCACTACTCACTCACACACTTGTATAAATCCATGCTCACTCGCACTTATCACACACCACCTGTAGTTGATCCATACTTAGGTTCACTACCACACACTCACTTATAGATATTCACACATTACTCACTTTCACATAATCCATGCTTAGTATAGATTTAATTTTTATACTTATATATTATCCCCTGCTTGGCATGATGCTCATTAATAAAGATACTCTCTCCATAATATAATAATCAAGGATCATACATCTTTTCACTTTACATCACCAAAGAGCACTGCTATTGACCAAATTTTGTCCCGTAACTGGGGGGTCACTTCGTGATGGGCACTGGTCCGGCAGGGCGGAGTTAGACTAAGTGATATGACTCTCACCTTCCATTAGCTAAGTACCTTTGACGTATATCAAACGGTTAACCCCGCATCGTACCGCTTAACCGAAGTCATGACAGGAGGTATATTGCAGGGAACTCGTTCACGTATGTCGAGTATATCGAATTCGCTCTCACACGTACTGTCCCCAGGAGGTATATAGTGAGGTAATTCACATATACTCAGGTATATCAAATGGATTGTCCGTAGTTTGATATCATATTTAATTGATTAATTCGAGTTTTTTTAAGTAAAATAAAATTTTGAATTGAATTATTTTTAGGAACTTAAAATGTGAGTTTTAATATTGAAAGGTTGGATTTTAATCGAAATTGAAATCGGAATCAAAATGAAAAAAAAACATTTGTCACGGTCCTGGACCGTGACTAACGGGGCGATTTTTGTTTTTTTAGGGTAAATAGAATTCTATTAACATTAGGAATCCTAATCATTATAAATTAAAACTAATCCATGCACTTTTTTCACAATTCTTCCACAAGAAAAATTCTCCAAAATATTTCTCTTCCATCTACAAACCTTTGTCCCAATTTTCTTCAAAGTTTCAACTCAAGATTTGTCAAGATTAACAGGGTTTTCTCAAGATGCATCAAGAACGGATCTTTATCAATATTTTTTGAGAAGAATACATCTTCAAGATCATATTTCTTAATCAAATTTTATTCAGGCATGAATACTCTATTCCTTTCCTTTAGTATTATGCGTTTTAAGTGTCACCTAAACCCTTAATCACGTGCTTTGGATTAAAATCAATTAGTAACTTAATTATAAAAAGTGGACACTAATTATGGGGCTATTTTTATTAAATCTTTTAATCTGAATAATATTCATAACCTTGGGTACGTAGGATTAATGAGTGGATTTTGGGTGTTATTGGTGTAGGTTGGATGTAGAAAAATCTTGGTTTTGAATTAAATGAATTTTGGGGACGTATAACTCATGTAAATTGTGTAGAGATAATGAAATTGGAAATATGATGTATGATTGATGAAATCTCGGTGTATTTAATTTAAAATAATTAAATGGGATTAATTGGGTGTTTATGACGGGCACTTATATTTAGTTTACTAGTTTCAACCCGAAACTTTTCAGAAATAACGGGTCGGCATGCCACCCAAATTTTTGCACAATTTTTTAAAACGGGACCCTGCCCATAAGCCTGGTAACAAGTTCATCCATAGCTTGCACATATTTTTCAAACCCAATTTTTCTAGGCTCGGGTCTCTTCCGACATTACTTTTTGCATTTTGGTAAACCTAATACTCGTGAGAACATAATAAACATAATAATAGTCGTGTTGAGACCCGTCTCTCATCTTTTTCCTCTTTCTTTATCCAAAAGTGTCAAAAACATTTTTTCTTATTTTACCAAAAATACCAAAAATACTTTTCTTTTCCTTATAACAAAAATACTTTTCCTCCCTTTTACCTAAAAACATTTTTTCCCCTCTTTTCCCCAAAAAAAAAATGCCTTCCTTTTCACAGATAACAGTTTCCTTCCTCCTTTTTTGAAAATAAATCCTAATTTTTCATCTCAGGTCGATCACATACCCTTGCCCTGGATCCTTATTGGCTTAGGTCTTCAGTTGAACCGCCCCGATGTTTCGTCAGTCCCCTCACTTCCTTCTAGTATGAAATTCATCCACTTTCCATGGAGAACACATACCCAGTACAGAATGTTCATCCATATTTAATGACGATTCTAGCTCAGCTCACTGCCAAGATTAACAACCTTTAAACTGAAGTTCCTGAGATGTAGCAAAATCGAGTACCTGTTCCCAAAGATCCCGAGGTCCTCTTACCTCGTGCTATGGGTCCTCCTATACTCGAGCCTATTTGGGTTCCCAAGGATTACTAGAACGCTCCACGTGCACCTCCTGCTAACGGGCTGTCGCCAACCCAGCTTCCTATGCCGAATCTTGCCCAGCCAGGGACTAACCTACCCGTGACAATCGATTCAAAAGAGAAAGAATTGAAAAATATCAATTAAGGCCTTAAGATGTTGGCCAAGAAGTTCGACCAAGTCAGAATCTCTGGAAACTACATGGACTACACCAACATGTCTCCCTATCCAAAAGCCAGGTTCCTGAAAAAGTTCAAGATGCCCAACATCAAGAAGTTCGGGGGTAGTGGACCCCCCAATTGTTCATCTTCGTAGTTATCACCGCGTCAAGACTCTCTTAAGTGCCTCCGAGGAAATAATGGCCCAAATGTTCTAATAGACCTTGAAGGACAGTGCTCTTCGCTAGTTCTTATCTCTCGAGTAGTCCAGAGTCCTCAGTTAGGTATATGTGTCCCGTGAGTTCATGTCACAGTATGAGTACAACGAAGAGTTAGAGGTTACTCACCGTGATTTAGGGTTTCTCAAGCAGAACCCTGAGGAATCAGTCAGTAACTTCATAGCAAGGTGGAGAGAGAAAGCAGCCACCATGATCAATCGGCCATCCGAATAGGAGTAAGTTAACATTATGAAGAAGAAATTCTTACCCCATGTTCGAGCAACAATGGGAGGATAATACTGCCCTCATTTTTTAGCCCTCCGAGAAGAAGGAGTGGAGATGAAAGAAGGTATTTCCAAGAGATAAGTTGAACCAAAGAAAGTATCCAGACAGTCACTCCCAAAAAATTTAAGAAGACGATCAGTACCGCAATTTTAACCATTAATAATATCTCTCAGGTTGCTACTTCATGGGCACCAAAAAGTTGCCCTAACCCCATCCGAAAGGAATATACTGAGCTTCACGCTCCCCTCTCCAAAGTTTACCAGACCCTCTTAAGTCGAAACCTTATCAAACGATTGGACCCTCGTTCATTACCAAACCTACTTTCCAAAAATTTTAAACCAGATGCTTGTTGTGACTTTCACCAAACTGCTGACCATACCACCAACTTGTGTTTCCAGCTCCGAAATATGATTCAAGGATTAATCTATCGGGGTGTTATTGCCCCACCAGCCAATCATAAACCAAACACTAACCACAATCCACTCCCGAATTATACAAATGCCATCTTTCTAGAAGAGGATCCAGAATTTGAACCATCTAACCATATCATACCAAGAAAATCACCAATAGTACCTATACACCTTCCTAGACCTCTATAAACTTGCCCATCTTTTCTCCTACACCCTACCAGCTTCACCGATCTGACCTTATCACTCCTTACCAGAGCATGCCTCGCTGTCCGCACCTGTTCTACAGGTAAAGATATGGAATTGTCAGAAGTGTTGAACCAACTCCTAGAGTTCGGGCTGAAATTTCCCTCCCAGATGACCATTGACTGCCAGAGATTTAGTGTGCTATTCTTAGAAGCTCGAAAATGGGCCCGAGAGTCAGGAAATTGTAACACCCCGTGTTTTTATTTTTATTAATTAATTATGTTCGTTTTATTATTTGGAAAGTAGAATTTCAAACCGAATCGAAATCGGAATTAAAATGAAGTTTTTACGAGAGTTTTAAGTTTAACTAAAAAAACAAAGAAAAAAACATTTGTCACGGATTTAGGCTGTGACTAATGAAAAATTTGATTTTTAGTTAAGTGGTATTAAATTAAGGGGAAGGGCACTGGTCGCATACCTGATCGATCGATCGATCGACTATGCCAGATTTGAGACGGTTCAGTGATTTTATTTGAAGTGTTAGATTGGGATTATGATTCCTAACCACTATATAACCTTAATAATCCGTAGGGAGACTTCTCATAATCACTTTTTCTCAAGTTTTTCACCAGAGAACACTTATAAATATTTTTCCTCTCAACCATAATTATCAACCTCCAACATAATCAAGTTTTTGTCATAAGTTTTGGGAGGCTTAATTGGGGTTTAATCAAGTTTGTTCAAGAACGCTTCTTCGCTAATTTTTTGAGAGGAATCCAACCATGCTATCAGTTTATCTACAACTTAATCTCAGGCATGAAAAATTTATTCTTTTCCTTTAGTATTATGCGTTTAAAGTCTTGCCTAAACCTTAATTTAATATTTTCTTAAAAATAATTAGCAATCTAATTAGAAAAAGTGGACACTAACTCTGGGGCTGTTTTTATAAAATCTTTTAATCTGAATAATATTCATAACCCTTTGAGTACGTAGGATTGATGAGTAGATTTTGGGTTTTATGGACATAGGTTGCAGGTAGAAAAACCCTAGTTTTTTAATAAATGAATTTGGGGGCGTATAACTCATGTAATTTGTGTTGAGATAATGAAATTGGATTACGATGTTTTAAATGATGAAATAACGGTATATTTAATTTAAAATAATTAAATGAGATTAATTGGATGTTCATGACGAGGTGATAATTAAATTGAGATTTAATTGAATGGACCATCATGTGCAGTTTTATACGTTGATTAATTATGCTTGTTTGTGTGACTTATTGGTATCATTATATTGCCTTTGTGACGACGGTTTGTTGGATAATTTTGCTCTCCCTATATTTTAGGATGCCTTCTAGATATGGGACCAGTGGGTAGGCCTTTTGATGATTTACGCCTTCTAGGTATGGAACTAGTGAGGGTAGATTATTCCGACTTTATTATGTCGGGATGGGATGATTTTTGATACTTTTATCGTCGTTACGCTAGCCTAGGCATGAGACTAGGTTGATATTTATGTTTGAAAATCCTCCTATACATAGGGTAGGACTTATTGATAACTTGGGGATCCTTAGGTATGGGAATAAGGAATATTTTGAGGATCTCACATCGATAAAAAGGGTGGGGTGATTTATAAATTGAGAAATTGTGAATTAATGCCTATGATAAAAATGGGTATTAAAATTTGTGGTGACATAATGTGTCGGGGCCGACAGTTTAAATGGGTCAGAGGGCGATTTATGTCGTGTCGTGTGTGGAACCTTGTCATGTGTCGGGACCGACAGTTTAAACGGGTCAGAGGGCGTTTGACAAGGGGAAGTGTGACACTTTGGTGGATTACCACTCGGGATGGGAGGACCATCATAATAAAAAGTGAGAACAATAATAAAATTGGGTTAATTAAATAAAAATTAACCCCGTGGGGCTTGGGAATTTAAAATCATACTGGTGTGCCTTTATAAATGAGGATTTTCGCGGGTAGTTAGTGATTTATATTTATCGTGTTTAATTATCCCGTTTAATTTAAAATATTCTATTGTGATATTTATTACATATAATGTTAGTGTCTGGATTCAAGGATCCTATTTAAGGGGAGTAGTGTGTATTCATTCTCGGGGCTCTAACCTCGTGCGTTGACTAACTTTTCAGGACAAGTTTTGGAGGAGCTGCATAGGATTATTGGAGTTAACATTTGGAGGAGCAGCTGGAGTTATTTATTTTATGGCATAGTTTAGTTAGACTTTCCTTTTCACTCGTATTTATTTATGGGAAAACTTTTGAGTTTTATTGGGCAATTCGGTTCGAAAGTTTTTAGAGGTTTTCAGTTGGATTACTGAAATCTTTATTACTAAGATTTTATCAATTATTGGAGATTGAATTTATTCGGAGTTAACATTTGATGGATCTTTTATTGTTTAGTTGTTTATGATCATTTGAGATTGATTCAATTATTTATCTCATGGACTAATTTATTTATGTCTCATATTTGTCTCATGCTAAGAATGGTATTTATTTAGTTCACGCCCGACATAGTTCGACGGCGGTGGGTGGCCACCCCGTCTGTCGAATTTTGCGGGGTGTGACAACAATTAGGTGGTATCGACTGATTAAGTCTAAATGATGTGGCCCAGATCATGGTGTATTTATTACGACAGACCGGTGGTATTTGCAGTATATTCGAGCTACTTGACTCTTTGAAACTATAAAGACGTCTAGTCCCTTCACTTCTACATCTCCCCGCCAAATGGAAGGACTTATACGAAGAGGCCATTGGAGTTGTGGAGTGTATTGACGTTTTATGGAAATATAATATCATTGCTACCGGATTGGGGGGTGAGTTCGATGGTTCAGATGAAGAGTAGAGACCAGAAAAGGCTAGTCCAATAGTCAACATATATGGGTTGATATCATTTGAGGAGATGCTTGAAGAAATCCACAAGGTGGATGAACATCTCGAGATCGATGAGGATATAGGGTTTCTATTTTCCCCCTCTTTTGTGAACCATATGATTAGGTTAGGAAGGCACTACCAAGGCCCAAGCCTATTGCCATCAATAAGCAACAAAGGAAAGGGTGTCGAGAATCTTCTTATGACATAAATGACCCTCGAGGAAAGTAAGATCCTCGATAAATTGAAGAAGACCCAAGAAAACATCACTTTATGGGGACTCTTTATGTCATCACAGCTGCATCGGAATGCCTTGGTCAAGCTACTCACATGACCCATAGTTACTCTCTCAACTACGCCAAAAGAAGCAGTGAATCTGATTGGATCTCTAGCCTCTACTGGAATGCTCTCATTCTTTGAAGAAAAAATCCTCAAAATTGGGCCAAACCATAATTATGCTCTCAATATCTCCGTCGAAGTCATGGGAAAGACTGTCACACTATATCTTGTCGATAATAGGTTAACTTTTAATGTCTACCTGTTGCAAACCCTTAATTATTTGGGACTGAAAGTGAACGAGCTTGCTCCAAACTTTGTCGCGGTGCGCGCACCGCTGAGAAGTTATGGGATCCATAAAGCTTGCAATAGGGGCTGGACCTATAAATCATGTTGTTGAATTCCATGTCATCGATATCCCAGCCTGTTTCAATATTTTACTCATATGACCATGGATCTATAGCATCAAGGGTGTGTCCTCTTCTCTTCATCAGAAACTGAAGTTCTTTGCCAATGGGTAGGTCATCACCATCTTGGGCATTGATGAAAATACCAAGAATGAAAGCACCAGTAATCCTGTACTTGAGATATAAGACGGGGTGAACGATATGCTTTTGTCAAGTTTTCGAGTTGAACCACTTCTACTCCCAGCAGGGGACGATTTCAAAGATAGGGTTTGTCCAGAATATAACCCACATGGCAATGTCAATGTGATCCATATGTTAAAAAATATGTACTTCATGCCTGAAATGGGGCTAGGATGAATAAAACAAGGGATACTTGAACCCATTGTGTTAAAGAAAGCTTTTCCTCCCTGTGGCTTGGGTTATCATCCATCAGCAGAAGAACTCAGAATGCTCCGCCTACCTCGACTAAAAAGAAGGTTAGAAAGTTCCAAGACTATCTCAAGAGACTCCTTGAATGGAAGATTCATCAGAGAGGGTGAAGATTTCCCATTTTGCAGCTTTCCTGAACCATGGTATGATCATGTGGATAAGAAGATAAAAATGGGAATGGAGATATTTTTCCAAGACAACTACTCATGGGCCGAAAGTTCCCAGCATCATGTGCAACCACTCATTGAGAAGACCATGGATGATACGAGAGATTCTGAGGAAAGTGACTCCGAGGATTCTTTTAACTTGAAAACACTGGGGATGACACTCTTCATTATCCACTCAGGGGTTGCATCATCGGATCCATCCCGCCTGATCAAAGTTGCTGATGTGCCTCTCCTCAACTAGCATGCTGCACCAGTTCCACATGCTGATATTCAACCTAACCCTGATGTTTATCCCATTTCTTCTGCTATTGTTCCTCCTTATTTTGATGTAATAGAGTCCTCCTTTGATGAGGTTCTCAATGCTATTTTTTCTATCAATGCAATAAATGAAGATTTTGAGTATCTTGCTGTGCCTTACACTCATTATTTTGATTATAATAAAACTCTTGATGATGATAATGATTTTGCAAATGAATAATTCTTAACTGATCTAAATAAGGTTAATAAAAAACAACATAATCACGTTCAAGTTAATGAAGATGAAATTATTGTTATTCATCTCGGTTCTAGTAGTCAACTGCGTGAGATTAGGATAGGGGCCACCCTTGATGAGCATGAGTACGTTCAACTAGAAGAATTACTAAAAGAATTTATAGATGTCTTCACATTGTCCTATGATGACATGTCTGGCATTGATCCTAAGATAGCTCAGCACGAGATTCCTACTCTCCCAGAATGCAAACCAGTCAAATAAAAAACTGCGAAAGCTCTGCACTGAATAGTCTCTCAAGGTTAAGGAAGAAGTGATCAAACAATTGAACATGGGTTTCATTATTGCGATTGAATATCCTACATGGCTAGCCAATATTGTACCTGTACTAAAATCAGGAGGGAAGGTTCGCATGTGCGTTGAGTACCGAGACTTGAACAAAGCCTATCCAAAGGATGATTACCCACTACCCAATATTGATATGATTATGGACAATACAACCAGTCGCGCTCTCAAGTCATTCATTGATGGGTTTGCTAGATATAAGCAGATCAAAATGCACCTGGATCATCAAGAGAAAACTGCCTTCATCACCCCTTGGGGAACCTTTTTCTACACCGTTATGCCATTTGGTCTAAAAAATGCAGGGGCTACCTAACAAAGGGCTGCAACAACCATCTTGCATGATCTAATTTACAAATAAGTCAAGGTCTATATGGATGATATGATTATCAAATCTGAGACCAGGGAAGGTCATGTTCCCGCTCTTCAAAAATTCTTTGAATGATTGTGATAATACCAGATGTGACTTAAATGTGTCTTCGGTGTTACCAAAGGAAAACTATTGGGATTCATGGTGACTGAGAAACGGATAGAAGTGGATCCTACCAAATTGAAAGACATACTCAAAATTCCACCACCCCTAATGGAGAAGGAAGTTTCCTTAGAAAATTATAATATATTAGCTGGTTCATCAGCCAATTAACTTCCATATGTGAGCCCATCTTTAAACTCCTTCGAAAGGATTCGACCAAGGTTTCGAATGATGATTGCCAAGAATTATTTGACCGAATAAAGCAATACCTAACCCGACCTCCGATTCTCATGCCAATGTAGCCTAGTCTTCCCTTACTCCTATACCTAACCGTAATACATACTCCAGCTGGAGCTTTGCTAGACCAATACCTTGAAGAAACCCACAAAGATAGAGCCATCTACTATGCCAATCGTAAGTTATTCGGGTATGAAGTTAACTACACTATCTTAGAGAAAGCATGTGTCGCTCTTATCTAAGTCACCCAAAAGTTACGGCACTACATGCTCGCCTTTCTCATCAAACTTGTATCCCGAATGGATCCTATCAAGTACCTACTCAAGAAGCCCGCCTTGTCTAGCTGAATGGCCCGTTGGTTGATGCTTTTAGCTAAGTTTGATATCATGTATGTCACATACAAAGCCATGAAAGGAAGATCCATATATGACTACCTTGCTGATTACCCTATTGAAGAAGTTGATGTCTGAATTTCTGAATTCCTAGATGAGAATATCCTTTATACCTGCCAATAAGATATTCGATGGTAAATGTTCTTTGACGGATCCAACAACAAGAAAGGGTATGGCATTGGGATACTCCTAATTTTCCCTGATAATCTCACACTCCTATTGCCATCAACCTAGATTTTCCTTGCACCAATAATATGACTGAATACGACGCTTGCACGATAGGCCTTAAGGTTGCCATCAAAAAAGGAATTCAATACCTCGATGTTTATAGGGAGTCTGCCCTTATCATCGGTCAAGTGCTCAGAAGATGGAAAGGTAAGGATGAAAAACTCTTACCCTTCCATGCCCACCTAGAAGAGCTAGCTTCCCCATTCCAAGAAATAACCTTCCACTATCTGCCTCGAGTAAAAAAACCCTAATCGATGCCCTTGCTACCTTAGCCTCCATGATTGACATGCCCGAAGGAATAACCATGGCTCATCTCCTTGTCCAAAAGCAAGATAAACTAACCCACTATTACCACATTGAGCTCATCACAAAAGAAGATCTCGAGATAATCGACTGCTGGTACTATGATATTTGGCGCCTCTTCAAATATGGTAGGTATCCCCAAGGTTCTGATAAGAAAGATCGGATAACCCTCTGTAGACTGGCTGCCCAATACATTATCTGCAATAAAATACTGTCCAAGAGAAACTTCGATGGAACCCATTTGCATTGCATCGCAGGGGTTGACATTGAAGGGATGATGCAAAGAATAATAATGGGGAATACATACCCCACATGAACGGTCATATGCTCGCCAAAAAGATCATCCGATACAGTTACTAATGGACTACCATGGTACAAGATTGCGCAACTTATGTTTCAATATGCCTCAAATGTCTGTAGTTTTCCAACCTATAACACCTGCCTCCACAAGAATTGTACAACATGACTTCTCCCTAGACATTATCTATATGGGACATTGACATCAGAGGTAAGGTTACACCTAAAGAATCCAATGGGCATGAATTCATCCTGGTTTCCATTGACTACTTCACTAAATGGGTTGAAGTCGAGTGATAAGCAGTTCTAAATGCTAAGAAAGTGGCAAAGTTCATCAAGAAAAACATCATCTGTCGATATGGGGTCCCGTATGAGCTGGTGTCAGACAACGAGTTTCATTTTAAGGCAGAGGTTACAGAGGTGGTCGACGAGTATGGGATTCAGAGAAACAAATCTTTTCCCTACCGACCTCAAACTAACAGAGTAGTCGAAGTCACCAATAAGAGTCTCAAATCCATCATCAGTAAGATGATCGAGAGTTACCGAGATTGGACCAATCATATCCCCTATGCCCTTTGGGGCTACCATACTTCTGTTCTAACCTCTATTGGGGAAACCCCTTACTCTATGGTATATGGCATGGAAACAGTATTACCCGTAGAGATGGAAATCCCTTCACTGCATGTCATGCTAGAAAGTAAAGTCAGTGAGGAAGATTGGCATCAGAGCCGTCTTGATGAGCTGTCACTTTTGGATGAAAGAAGACTGAAGGCTCTATATCACATACAAGGGTACCATCGCCGAATAACGTGATCATTCAATAAGAGAGTTAAGGACCGCGGTGTCCTAGAAGGGGACTTAGACCTTAAAGAAATAGTAGAGCCTATCTGGGACCCTAGAGGGAAATTCAAGCCTAATTGGAGCGGGTCATACATCATGAAAAAAATCTTAGCAGGCAGCACCACTATGCTCACCGACCTTGATAGGGGAGGAAATGGAGCGTCTAGTCAACCTAGATCGTCTCAAGAAATTTTACCCCTAGTTCGAAATCTGGGCGTGCTATGACTTTTCCCACCTCCCTTTTATTCTTAAAAAATAATCTCTTCATTTTCCTCTGCTCAGAACTACGTGGGGTATGATCCTCTAAAAAAGGTAGTTTTTCTTTCAAAAATGAATTTCAAAAAATTGTTGAAACCACCAGAGGTACGTAGGTAGATCATACCCTTTACATGAGCATGAACCCCCTTTTTTTCACAAAATGCTATTCTTTTCTTATCCGTGAGAATGACAGTTCATTTTATCATATACATGGGCAAAAGATTTATGTATGACTTAGCGATTGGTATCGATAATTCAAATGCGAAAACTCATCGAGAGGCATAACTAGATGATGAAAAACTTTTTTATTCCATTATTTGAAAATTCTAGTACACTTACACCAGTATGAGGAGTCAAACGACTTACCTTTTCAGCCAACTCCTGCCTTTCTAAAAAAAAAAAAATAAGCCTCAGTACAATCAGAATAACCCACAAATTATTCCCAAATACCCATTACAAAAGTTTCACAAATACACTCCTCAGGGATCCTACCCGCAACCGCCAAAAAAACCAACCCCATCATCACCCACATTCTGGGGTCCCCAAACTTTCCATGCCTGAATGGAGTGCCGCAGACACTCCATAGAGCAATAAGACCGGACTAGCTTGGGGAAAGCTAAAACACCTCCCTCCATGGTGTTAGATATGGTGAACCACCTTTACCCAGTCTCCACAGCCAACATCTTGGCAACTACCTTTCTCCATAACCACTTCATGTAATCCCCTGAAATATGCTAGACTCTTCCAACAGACTTGGATGGACGGGTCGATGGTCGACGATTCTCCTAAAAATTGCCAAGCCGCATGTGCAAGAGCTCTGTTAGATCTTCCATAGGAAATAAGTCCAGTGCCCGAGGTAGCACAATCTATTCCCAGCCAAATTGGCACAGAAGGCGCCATAGAAATAAGTCTTCCTAAGACCAACTAACCGAACATACTTGTATTCTTTGAGTTCCAAAATGGGCAATAGTTCCCCCACCAAGACACTGACCAATGGAAGCCTCGATCCCCGTGCTCCACAAACCAATTCTCCCAGCTCTTGATGTCCAAACCAGCACTGATAAAATAGCGTGAGAAGAAATTTGGCACCACCGACAAAGGATACTCAGGTGGGACCACCATACGGAATCTCTTTTACAACCACATGAACAACATTACGGGGCTACCCTTTAGAAAGTCGGAACGGCCTTTGATAAGCACCCAAAGGTGTTATATTTATACCTCAAATAGACGCATTTTACTGGCTAGTTCTCGATAAAATCGAACTTATGTTGATATTTCTTTATTTTGTAGGTCAATAAGCATTTGCGGTATTAAACAAGCTTAATTCGAGGCAATCGCTATAAATATGTGGTCAAGTACATCAAATATGGTAATGATGCGGTTAAATGTGCCCAAAAATGTCCCGAAACCCAAGCCTAAACCCCTAAGCCATCACCTTAGCCTTGTGTGTGTTTAGTTTGTACTTTTGGATTTTTTTAGATTTTTATTTGTATCATATTTATTTTTTTAGAATTTATTATATATTTTATTATGGGTCGTGTATATTTTTAGGATTTATTTGTGCGTATAGTTGTATATATTAGAGTCCGTATTGTGCGTCAACTATTTTTATTTTATTTATGTAAATATAATAGGTGTGCATATTTATTAGATTTTTGGTTATTTTATTTTATTTCATTTTTTTTAGTTTAGTTTTATTATTATTTTATTTTATCTTATTTGTTTTTAATTTTATTAGTTTAGTTTTACTTTTATTTTATTTTATTTTGAGTTTTTTTTATTAATAGATTTGGATTTTAGTTTTCTTTAGATTTTATTTTATTTATTTATTATTATTATTATTATTATTATTATTATTATTTTATTAGTTTTATTAGTTTGGTAATGTTAATTTTATCTTTAATTTTATTTTTTATTAAAGGTACAAATAAACACATACACACCTACTAACCAACACCATACTCACACCATAACACTACACTCACTCACACCCCACAACACACCAAAACTCCCCTCACCATCTTCCACAAACCCCCACGTTCTCTCTCCTCCATTAACAAAAAAAACTTCACCATAAACTCTTCCCAACCCATCAAATGCCCGACCCTCTACCCGCCGGCGTCCATCCCAGAGCAACCCTTACACCAACCATTTTCGATCGGCAGGACCCAAGCCCAACCTTCTCCTCCCGTGTCCTCACGAACCCGACACCATACTCGAAACACATTTCCCTACCTGCACAACCCGACCATATATAACCTTCTAAAATTCGAGCCCCTTAATTCGATTCCAGCCACCCATAAAAATAGACCTTCTTCGGCCATAAGTCGAAACTCGGAACCTATCTCTCATCAACCTGTGATCCACCTCATGACTTCGATCCATCTAGAACCCATTTCGTCCAAACCCGCACCTACGAACCCTAACCCACCTGCTATCTCCCCATAATAAAAAACTGACCTCCCAAAACTTGCGCTTACATTTGACTCCCCCTTTTCCAAGCCCAGCTACAAACGGAACCTAACCTCTGTGAAGCTCATCATCTACAGTGACTCTAGCTTCATGTGATAAAAGATGACTCTCTCTTCATTTCAAGGGGAGTAATTCGGGTAGGAGAGTTTTTTTAGAGCTCCATTTTTTGAGCCCATTTTTTTTATTGTAGATTGTACAAAAAAATTTAGTTCTTCTTTTATCATTTTTTTAGAGTGACTTGAGTGAGAGAGATAATATATTGTGAGACACAAATTTTGGAGTTTTGGCATATCTTTGAGTGTTGTAAAATTTAGTTTTGTTGATGCAATTATTGTTCATGTTTGGAAAATTATTATTGTGTTCAAGGAGACTTGGTTTAATTATTTTTTCTCATTTCATTTTATTTTGTATGCCTCTTATTGTGACATTATTACATTTTATATGTAATAATACCAAAATGAGAGGCTAAATACCCCATTCAAGGTGTGAGATGGGGCCCTTAACTTAATTATTTCTAGTTTTGGTTTGTTTATTTATTATGCCCCTTTAAATATTAATATTAAAATTTTACAAGTTATATTTACGCCTCGAGAGAGGGTGAATTATTTTTGAGAGAAAATCGTAAATTCAAATTATAATATTTATTCATTAATTAAATTAGAGATAGGCTATTTTTGAATGATATTGTAGTTTGAATTTCTCAACTCTAAAACTTATTTTTTTTATGATTTAAATAATTTTAGTAAATTTTCTCTAGCGGGTGATTTGTTAGAAGATGTTTAAATTTAATTTTTGTGAGTATGTGAAATTTAAATATTAATCTTCTAAAAGGAATATATGTAATTTTACATTTGCAACGAGAGTTAATATGTGAATTTATATATGTTTTGGGGTATTTCAAATAGACAAACTAATTAATGAAAATAAATATGTTAAGTGGTGAAGTTTAATCCCTTGAATTATCTCATAATTATTTTCTCCTCATATTTAGCTCACTTTATCATTTTTCTTATTTATTAGTGTAGTTTTAATTTTAGTTCATAATTAGTAGTATAAATATCCCTTCAAAATTATTTTAAACCATACTTAGTCTTCATTTTTCTCTTGTCCACATTAAGGTGTGCGGATTGACCCGTTACTTACCTCTATACTCTAGTTTATTATATTTTTTTAAGTATTTGAAGGTTTTGATTAACTTGACTTTGAAGACAACGCCACTCAATACACAAAAAGCCTGTTATCAAATGGCGCCGTTGCCGGTTTTTAAGCATTGGACTTTGCTCAAACTTTGGCGATTGACTTTTCACGAAGTGCCATTGCCGACTTTTCGAGTTGAGGAGCATTTTGAAGACTTGTACATTTATTAATTTGTATATATATTTTTCTTTATTTTTCATAGATTGTTTGTATTAGGATATTGAGGCCTTGTACATTTATTCATGGTGCTTTGGACACCAATTATTTGTAATAATTAATCATTAAAAAAAAGCAAAAAGGGAAACGGGACAAGGTAGAGAGAGAGCACCCTTGGAGTGGAATTTTGAAGCCTCTCCACTTTGGGTCCGTAGGACTCCCGACCGACTCAACTCAATCTTCACCCCATGTGTGTAAAATCCGTAGGAGGTACATTTCTTTATCACTCGCGCATCTCCTATTTGCGAGTTCATGTACTGTTTGACTATATGCTTTTATGTGACTTTATTTTTTGCATAGTCTTACTTTGCATAGTCTTACTTTATTTTTTGCTCAAACTATTTTTCCTTCTTTTTCAAAAAATTCAAAAAACCAAAAAAGATTCTTTCTTTAAAATAAATAAATTAAAAAGCCAAAAATATATTTGGAGAAACCTTTTTCTCCCCTCTCCATCCCGTCATGGCGGAAGAACATCCCTTATGGGACGACTTTAACCATTTCCCATATTCATCGTGCACCTATTGTTATCATGCCAATCACTTGTCCTATGAGTTCCCTTACCTTCCTTATCCATCCGAACCCACCATGGAATATGTGTATCCATATGACACTGTTTTGGAACCCACTTTGACTTATTATACTGACATATATAATATCGAGTTGTGTGAGAAACCAAGCTCTTCGTGGAGGATTGCTTCCCCGCCCACGCAATACGAATCCCAACGCCTTGTTGTGAATCCTCACGAGTTCAAACAGTCATCATGGCAATCAAGTGCACCCCATCCCTATCAATTCCCTCACTATGCACCCAACGATTATCATCCTTTTGCCTCTCACAATGATGCTTCTCCCATGTATGATACACTTGACCACATTATCCACACTTTATATGAGTATTCTTCGTTTCCTAATGTCCATATTGAGTTATGTCCACCTCCACTACTGCTACCACCCATCACTCCACCACATTCCTCCACCTCTACTCTCGAGAGCCTCTTGCAAAAGTTTATCCTTGAGCAATAGCAAGCCACTAAATATCAAAATGAATCCCTTCAACGGCTTGAACAAAGGTTAAATGAAATTGAGTGTGCGAGAGATTTGGATTTCACCCCAAGTCAACCCATTGTTGCCCCCACGTGGAGTGATGACGAGTCGTCTTGAAACACTGATTTTGAGTGTGACTAACCCGATCACCCCGAAAATCTTGATGTTGATACCATTCCATGGTCGGGACCTCAAGTTAAAAATTGTGTTGACTCATCCAAAAATAGTGAGATTGGTGAAATCCTGCTATATCCAAAAGAACCCACCATTGAGGTTCGCACTCCCTTTCCCGAAGAATCCAAAAAATGCCCGAGTCTATGCCTATTGAGCCCATCGCGTGTGATTTTGAGTAACCACTTCATCACAGGTTAGCTCCGGCTATGAGTGATCTCCATTTTATCGAGATTGAATCCGAGATGGTTTCTACCTCTCCGTATTTGGATCCTTTTCCTCTATGCACGGCTCCTTTTGAGCCCAATATTTGAGTGATTCCTCTATCTCTAATCTTGCTGCCTCGTTTGACTTACTCACTGCATTCATTGGTGATATTCTTGTGGATAAGTTTACCACTCCATCTTTAGATACCACACTCCCTTGTGAGTATTCATTTACTCCTCCCGATGAGTGTGTGTCCCCTACACTTGAGTTGGACCATCTTCCTTAACCTTTTATCCCACCCGACCCACCCATTAGTTCACACTCTCCACCACTATGTTTGGACCTTGTTCCCTTACCATTTTCGTCTAACTACATAGGTCCTTACTTGAAACCACCCTCCATCCATGAGAGTATTTGTGGTGCCACTCTCACCGGTGACATTGAGCTTGTTCCTTCATGCACACCGCTTCCTCGTGGTGTTGATTTTTCATATTGTCAGCTCCTTGATGTGTCATGGCGCGACCATTATCATCGCCCATTTATAGAATGATCGTGTGCTTTTAATGATCCCCACCACATCCCCATTTCCAAACCATATTTTCGTCCCATCCAGTTAGAGCATCATGCTTATAGGGCCCTTGTTGCCCTCACCTTTTGGCTCAATAAGGCCCGTGACCGGTGCCTATTCACCCTCACTCTTGCCTTTCTCAACTTTACTCTAATACCCACCCACCCATGGTCCACTTATGCTTTGCATTGTGAGAATCACTTTGCCATACAAGTGCATTAACCAGGGTAGCCAATGTCCAAACAAAACTGATTTTTCACTCTTGATTGGGTGTGACTGCCGTCACCAACACCTTCTGCCACCCTGTGTTATCATAGTTCATATCTTCAGGGGTGAGTATGCTTTTGTATGGCTCAAGATGTTAAACTTAGTGCTATCGGGAGGCAACCCGTTGTTTTTGAGTAGGAGTCTTATCCTATGCGGGGGTGGTGCTTCTTACCACCCAATGCTTTACCATGTTTATAGACTTGTACACATTTTTGTCTCATCACTTATTTAGGTTTCATGTTGGATACATTCAGTGCCACTTCCTTATCGGTCGATTTCAGTATATTATTTCATTCCGTGTGCTTTAAAAAGTTCAAAATATGTCTTAAACATCGATGACGATGTTCTTCTTTGTTTGGGACTGGGGTATTTCTCAAAATCGTACCTATTTTGAAATTTTTTGTCAGAAACAAGTTACATTTTTACTTTTTACACGTTTTTCTTATCTTTGACGTGATTTATCTATCATCCACCATTAAAAGTCTAGAATACTCTATGTTGAGCCTGAAGTCGATTTTTAATTTTATAAGCTTAAGTAATACTTCATAAGGCATATTGCACCATGAATTCCTAGACTCAACAATTCTTGCGCACTTATCACGTCATTACAGTCTAAAGTTGAAGAGTGAAAATATTTTTCATGAAAACCTTAAAAATCATTTGTGAAAACTTTAAACCCATGAGATTTGAGATTTTCATCATTTTTTAGAATTTTTATGCAATCTTTGAGCCACAAGTTGACTCAACTTCCTTTGGATACCGTACTTTAGGTCGTTGCATGATCTCATTATTCTTGAAATTTTGGCATAATCACTCAGCATGACTTCACTTTCGAGTTATAAGAAACATGTGTCTTCTAGTTTGTCCCGACACTAATCATTTACACCATTTTCCATTTCCCACAATCCATTTTCCATATTACCACATTATTCATACCATCCATATATCATTATTCCATCATCACCCTTGGTTCTTGAGAAAAAGAGTGTTTGAAATTATATATGTAAAATGTCTTCATTCGTGCTCTAAAAGTCGAATTGTATCGCATAAAAAAAAGAAGAAAAGAAAAAAAATGTGATATCTCGAAAAAAGAAAAACATGTGATCAAAATTTTGTTAAATGGAGACAATAATTGTTCAAGTTGCCCACTCTTCTCAAAATCGTAAAAATCACCATATCACCCATATCATTCCCTCTCATCCCTTAACATCCATATACCCTCGGTGACGTGTCTAGGCGAATGAAAATTATACGTGGTGAATAACTCGACATTATCGATTTAGTGATTTGCATTCCCTTCATGAGATCAAATTCATTCTTGTATGTGCGTGAGACATTTGAACTTGTTTAAATTTACTCACATCCTCACACACAAGAGAGATACACTTACCCAAATCTCGAGAGATCATTTTAGAGAGATATATCAAGTGAAATTTGGAAGTCGAAGCATTGATTTTAAAAAGGTGATCCACAAATTACTCTTATGATACTTAAAACCGTTTTAATTGATTCACACTACACACCTTGAGTTCTAGAAAGGATTTGCCTTGGGTATCAAGCGAGTTTACTTTAATATACTTTATGGTTCATTTCTCGTATTCCTTAAATGATGGTTGTATGATATTACTCTGTATAAAGATGAGATTAACTTCCTTTTTCAAATAAAGAATTTTTTGGGTATATTAATTGAAAACCCTCAGGAGACAACACCCGTCCTCTAGTGCAACCTAGAAGTTTAACGACTTGTTGCACATGTTAAGTCTAATCGCTTGTACCCGCGAAAGTGTCACACTTTTGGTTTCTTATCTTTTATCTTTCTTTCTCTCTATTTTTGCTCGAGTACTAGAAATGTTCTGTTTGGGGGTGGTGTGATAAGCACCCAAAAGTATTATATTTATACCTTAAATAGACTCATTTTACTTACTAGTTCTCGGTAAAATCGGACTTATGTTGATATTTGTTTCAATAAGCATTTGCTGTGTGAAACAAGCTTAATTCGAGGCAATTGATATAAATATGTGGTCAAGTACATCAAATGTGGGAATGATGCGGTTAAATGTGCCTAAGTCTGTTAGAAACCCAAGCCTAAACCCCCAAGCCATCACCTTTGCCTTGTGTGTCTTTAGTTTGTAGTTTTAGATTTGTTTTAGATTTTTATTTGTATCGTATATTTTTTTTTTCTAGAATTTATTTTATATTTTATTTTGGGTCATGTATATTTTTAGAATTTATTTGTGCATATAATTGTATATATTAAAGTCCGTATTGTGCGCCGACTATTTTTATTTTATTTATGTAAATATAATAGGTGTGTGTATTTATTAGATTTTTGGTTATTTGATTTTATTTTTAGTTTTTTTTCAGTTTAGTTTTATTATTATTTTATTTTATCTTATTTGCTTTTAATTTTATTAGTTTAGTTTTACTTTTATTTTATTTTATTTTGAGTTTTTTATTAATAGATTAGGATTTTAATTTTCATTAGATTTTATTTTATTTATTATTACTATTTTATTAGTTTTATTAGTTTGGTAGTGATAATTTTATCTTTAATTTTATTTTTTATTAAAGGTACAAAATAAGCACACACACATACACACACTAACTGTAACAACCCCTATTTTCTCACATAAAGGTTGGTCAGGCACGATACGCTAAAGATAAGGCTTGCTTGTCAATTAATACCATTCTTAGTACCATAGTAAATATAAATAAATTATTATTCCAAAACTTCGGCATTTATAAACGAAGAACACATACACAATGATACAAAAATCCACACCACCATAATAATAATAATGAAATCTAGCTAACATAGTAAATCCCAACTGACATGAAATAAAAGAGTGTCGGGCTTATGCCCTTATAAATATTCCAAATAATACATGACTAAATCTGAAAAGCACCTATGCTAGAAGGAGAATGAATCTGGAGAGTAAACTATATCACGGGACTACCACACTACAATCCAACTACCCCCGTCTATGAGCATCTGGGGGAGGGGGCATTTAAATTTGGGTCAGAGCCCAAGGTGTGCAAGAATAAACTTGAATAAAATATGAATATAATTCCACAGTCGATGCACAATAAATATTCCCCCTTTTCGAGACTCACATGCGTATGACACCTCGCCCCTCAACTAACAAAATATCATTCGCACCCCCAAACATCCCAACCAATAAATTTATGACATCATCTCAATTTTAGAGGAAATCCCTTCCCAATTGATTTAATTAAATATAATCCCGACATTATTAAAATTTATCAACTTACATTAATTCTGGTCTCCCCCTTGATCAAATATAAAGCATAAACATCTATTACGCGTTATAGGATCAAATATTAGACAGTGCCTATATCCTTAGGCAATTAAATTTATTGCCACAGTCTCCGGGTAAGTAATAATATATGTCCTTCCATCTATGTGACACACAAGGGCATCTATCGTCACTACACCAAATGAGGAAAATTGTAACGGATTTTTTTTCCTATTTGTAACAAATTTTGTCCTTTACACATTTGTAACGGACAAAATCCATTATTAATAGCAAAAAAACGTTACAAATATATTAGAATTACATGGAAAAGTCATTAAAAAAATGAATGTGGGAGAGAACCAAGCGGCTCCCACTCTCCAACTCTCTCCCATATCTCTCTATACCTTCCCATACCTGCACCGTCTATCTCTATAGGTATATCGTCTGCCCTCTTTTAGTCTTTCCATAGGATTCACACGGTTTCGATTAGGTCCCATACCTGCCCTGTCCTACTCTCCATTGATCAAGTATTTTTCTTTGTTTGTTTCTCTCGTTTCTATCCACAACTTTCACGATTTTGTTAGGCACAATTGTGGTTATTGGGGATGGAATCAAAAGTTTAAATCCTAGTTGAACACAATTGTGGATGATAAAATTCCTATATATGATAATATTAAAGCCAAAAAAGTAATAAATCAGGAAATAAGATCTAATGTTCATAATAAATTAAAATAATGAAGGGAAAGAGAGTTTTTTCATTTTTGTATCATGTTTATTATGGACTATCGTGTAGATGTTAAGTGACAATAATGTGTAATGAGAAACAATTTTTTTCTGATTTGTAGAACTCAAATTTCTGTCTAGATTGACAAGGGAAGGCTTAAATATCAGAGTATCCCTAAAAAAGAGTTTACTAGAGTAGCTCTATGACATAATTGTTTTTTATGCAACCATGGTTGGGTTTTGAGCTCTTTTGAGGAAATTTGTTAGGCCCGGTTTAGATTTTAAATCTATCTTAGAACAAGTTGATTCTTGTAGGTTAAACAAAGGTTGATTGGTTTAAGCGAGCTATGTACACATATGATAATGAAGCTTACTGCTTGTATAATAATTGAGGGATGATTCTTATTATTATTACATTTTTTGGTTTAGAGATATAATATGATAGAAATTGTGATTTTCGGTGGGGGCCAATTGTTTAATGCCGTGACTTTTTGTTGGTTCGTTTTGGTGGGTGTGGCAGACGTTAAATTAGTGCTTTTTGTTTTTTGATCTTTCATTTTTCTCGATTGCCATGTTCCTATATGCCAACGTCTATATATGCATATGCATCTATATAAATTTGTTTAATTGATCAAATTAAACTTTGTTTCTAGATTAGGAGTTTTACTTTTTATTTTCAAATCATATAACCATTGTTTACTGTGCTGATTTTATGTTATGACCACTAATTATATTTATTAGTTTGATGCATGTTGTTTTACTAAAAAAGTCTTTCTTTAATATTAATATGTTATACACAGTCCAAAATATGATGATTAGGTACTTATTGTTATCTTTTGGCAGCTAATGTTAGTGACAAAGTGAAAATTTAAGGTTAATACTTTATGCATGCTAATAGTTATATTGTGTATTTTTTTTATTAACCAAAGTTGTTGATACATATTTGGTGTTAAAAATATGGGCTTTAGGATAAGTATTCATTTTAGGTTGAGCCGTTACGCAGAGGGTCATTTTCTTATCTCTATCTTAAGTTGATTAATTAGTTTTGCCCAATGCACTTATTGCGATACACATCTTAAGTTTTATGGTAAATCAAAAGGAACCCCAGGAATAATCACGTTAGTTGCAAATAAAAATCATGATGAGTTATGTGTTTTAGTTACTTGATATGAGGAATATGCTCAAAAATTCTTTTTATTTATTAAAAGTGTGTTTAGAATATAAAAATCATGAATTTAGCATAAGTCGTGGTATAATTAGTTGCCATAAGTAGACACCAACCATTACCGAAGATTACTGCTGCAACTTATTGTTAATGTGTGTTTTATCTTATTTAATAGAATGTTATGACCGATTAATAAAGACTAGATGACCTAAGAGAACAAAGGCAGCTTGTTGTATTTAAAAGGCATTGAAGATTTTATTAAATTTACAGAAGAGAACAATGATTAGGGGTTGACAATGATACCTTGTCCACGTTCAAAGTGTCGCAATAAATTGTGTCTAAAATTGAAAGAAATAGAGAGACATCTGTGGAGGAACGATATGCATCAGTTGTATACTGTGTGGTTTTTTCACGGTAAAAATACACCCATGAACACTATTGTTCCCCCACCGTTAGAAAAAGTTGAGGAGAACATACTAGAAGAAAACATCGAGGAACAAGGTGTTGGGGTGGAAAATCTTGTTGATGTTTGTTACGGAGTGCATGTGGAACCTTATGTAGATCTTGAATGCAATCATCCGGGAGTTTCCAAAGAAGATCATGTCGGAAATGATAAGTACAATGAATATAAGAGATTATCAGTTGAGAAATTATATCCTTTAAGCGAGGGTCCTGAAACAACTCTTTCTTCAATTGTAGAACTTCACAACTTAAAGAAGCGATTTGGTTGGTCAGGAAATAGTGTCATGACACTATTTTCTATCTTAAAAAGGTTGCTCCCAAAAGGTAATACACTACCAAAAAAATATCCAAAGATGAAGAGTATGATGAAAGAGTTGGGGATGAAGGCTAATTACATTAATGCATGCATCAATAACTGTGTCTTATATTAGAAGGAGAATGAATATATGGATGAATGTCCCTAATGTTGAGAAGAAAGGTATTCAGTTACTATGAGGAAAGGGGGAAGGATTTCCAAAGAACCTAAAAAGGAGTTAAGACATTTCCCTATGATTCCAAGGTTGGTGAGTTTTTATACTATTTCGTGGATTGCCCGAGAAATGACATGGCACCATAGGGCAACCACTTCATGGGATTACCAGTGACATCCATATGATTCATCCTAATGAAGAAATTTCAAATCAAAATGACCTATATTTTCTAAATAAGGACACAATGTTTGGCTCTCAATAGCAACCGATGGGTTTAATCCTCGTGGCATTCAGTCTGCTAGTTATAGCTGTTGGCCTATTATCACAGTGCCGAATAATCTTTCACCTTCATTGTGCATGAAGAGCGAGTTTCAAATGTTATCTTTGTTAATACCTGGTCCAAAAGAACCAGGGCAAAACATTAATGTTTTTCTTCATCCATTAGTTGATGAGTTGAAGGAATTGTGGGAAGTAGGTGTTTTGGCTTATGACATGTATGAGATGCAACCTTTTACATTGAAAGCTATGTTAATGTGGGGGATTCACGATTTCCCTACATATGGGAATTTATCTGGGTGTGTTACACATGGTTATAAAGCTTGCCCAGTTTGTGGGGACGATACTCCATCCATTCGACTGACGTACGGTAGTAAGATAGTTTATACAAACTATCGTATTTTCCTTGACATGGATCACCCTTTTCGGAAAGGTGGGAGTTTGGGGCTTAGGTCAACAGAGCACATACCTCCTCCATGTCAGTTTAATGGGGATGCACTTTTAAAGAAGTTACGTTGCATCGAGTATACAACGGGAAAGTCTCTAAAAGTTTCCAATATGAAGCGAAAGATGGGTGATGTAAATGAGAATTCTAATGTTGAAGTTAAGGAGGCATGGTATAAAAGGTCAATTTTATTTTACTTCGAATATTGGAGTACTCATAAAATTCGATATGTTCTTGATGTGATGCACATCGTGAAGAATGTTGCAGAGCATTTAATAAGTACAATCCTTGATGATAAAACGAAAACTAAAGATACAATAAATGTGCGAAAGGATATGAAAGAATTGGTAATACATAGTGGTCAATGGATGCGAGAAGATGAGCAAACCAGAAAATGGATGAAATCGAAAGCATCATTTATATTGAATAAAGAAGAGAAATGACAGTTTTACCAAAATTTGAAAGACTTAAAGTTACCTTCCAGTTTTTTGTCCAACCTGAGCACTATCGTCACCCTTAACTATCACGTTATTATGGAGTATTTGTTACCCGTATTACTTCAGCATGCATTTTTGAAATACAAAGATTTGCGAAGAGCTATTCAGCAGTTGAGCTTATTTTTCATGAACTGAAATGGGCTAATTTCTTTGCAACCTTTTCACTAATCTGAAGTTAATCTAATTATAAAATTGTTTAACCATAACTCCATAATAAGCATGATGTCCCTGATTATTGCTCTGAAGAGTCAAGCCATATACAGTGTACTAGATGTTTGTTATTTCAGGGTCATCTTGAGATACTCTTATTGACTGGATCGTTTAGCTATCTAAGAGTGGAGGAATAAGGAACCTGGTGGAATGAGTGTTTTTTTAGCGATCCCATACGGACGTGTTGTTGGGGGTGGCATTGCTGGTCTATTAGTAGATGCGAGTCCAGTCCAGGTATGCTGTCTCTTTTTGTCGTCTTCCTTTTGTTAGCTTTTTTGACTCTGGACCTCATTTATTTATGCTTGTCTATTTTTCCCTTGAAGTTTGACCCTGAAATGGCTTTTGAGACACTTTGTCTAACTTTTTGCGACACCTTATTTTTTGTCGTAAAAGTCATTATGGGGGGTCAAAGGCTAAGAACTAAAAACATAAAGTGCTAGTCGTCAGACTAAATAAATGGGGGCAACATCTTAGTTTTTCTACTATTTCGTCACTGTTTTGATACATTGAGAGCTACCTTAAGTATCCGAGCTTGTGCAAGTCAATTATATCCAGTACTACTTTGATTCATTTTTGCACTATGTTATGCGTACTACCTTACCTCCGTATGATTCTTATTTCCTCTCTCAGCCTTGGTCCTGTTAGAATACTAGTATCTTAAGTATACTGCTTTGATTTCATATAATCTTTCAGTTAGAGAAATTTTCCATCCAGTATACCAAAATGGATGTAGGTAACCATAACTCTTTGACCACCAGATACCATTTTCCATCTTTTATTAAACTGGATGGATGTGCTTATTCGCAAACATAATAAATTATAATCAACATTCCCAATGGTTTACACATAAAGGTAATCCATACACATAAATTGAGAGAATTAAAATAAGGATTCAAATGGGAACTAGCAACCAGATGACTAGTGTGAGCACTTATGTTCCCACCTTCATGGTCAGTATGAATGGTAACATAAAGCCTCATATGCTCTTTCTTGCTGGGACTATCAGAACCAAGTATGTGTGCAAAATTTCCTTCATAATCTAGGGAGTCATCCATCAGTATAGTTCGTCATTCTTGTACATCCTGTGGTAGACATAAGAAGCTACAACTGGTACTTGAGCAATAAAAGTAAGACAACCTTCATATGTTGGCTCCCAATACTTTGATTTTTGAATCCCCTTCTCACATGACTTTTCAAATTTACTTTGGACGTAAAGAGCCATGACATAGTTGTAAATTGAGTCATTGGTTGAGTTGTAATAGGAAAGGCATCAATATTTCTATAAATATGATCTAGGACAGCAGAACGACTTCATAATTACTTGGATCATGCATCCACTTGCTCTCTAGTTGGTGCCTTTCGAGTTAAAAGATGTCGAAGGAGACCCTCAGGCAATGTCACTCCATCAGGTCTTGCTGCTAGTAATACCTTCTGACATTCAGTTATCGATATGCCCCAAAATCGAATTCCCTCATCTAGGTAAAGTAATGAGGTCTCCAATAACAACCCTGTCATTCCTCTCATCCCACCAAGTACCATATCAACGGTAATGTTCCCCAGTTTAACCTTTACGTATTCTGACATGAGTTTCTTAGTCGATCCTGCTGTTTTGGAATCAATTTCTTAAGCTGAGAATGTAGGTCAAGATCAGAGGAGGTTTGGATTTGAAACCCCATATGAAATTACTGAGATTGGACTATTGGCCAACACGAGAACACGACTTTGAAAGCAAAGAAACGCATCTAAAGAACACCATCGCTCATAGTTAATTGGCTTTAGATTATATACAAGTATTAGTTACTTAAAGTTTTTTGTCTATAACAAACTAAATATGTCAATGGAGGTTTGTGTTTTTATATCTAGGTGATTAACTTATTTCTTATCAATAATTAAGGAATAAATAATTTGTCACTATGATATATCATATATACTTATTATAACTGGTAAATGATTCTAATTTTTGTACTGTGAATGTAGATAATACTAGTAGTAATAAATTCTAGATGGTAATATTTTTTCAACTAGAGCTAAAGAAAAAGTAAAAAGTAAAGAAAGAATGAGCTAATTAACTGTTTGTGGTACATTCAATCTTAATAGTTGAATTTATTTGCACTTCGATAGTTTTCCCATCTAACATGTTTCATTTGTTTTCTCTTTATATTTATTTTGTGGTTCTGTTCAGGTGTGAAGCCTTCTCCACATACCCTAGGATGTAATGTGGAAGATATTCTTTTGGAGATGGATAGAATTTTACGACCTGAAGATGCGGTTATAATTCACGACGAATTGGATGTGTTAGACAAGGTGAAAGAATTGTGGAAGGTATGAGGTGGAAGACAAAAGTGGTGGATCGTGAGGATGTCCCTCTTGTCACTGAGAACCATGTTTTCAATTTACTATAAGCCAAGGTGGTTCTATTACCTAATCTTTCATGGAAATATGTTTGTATGCCATTCTGGTGGTTGAGAATTGTTTTTAGAGATTTCATAGTTGGATTTAGAGAAACAGATCAGTGAGGCATGGTTGTGACGTTATCTTTATTTATTAAACAGAGGATGCTCTCTTCATATATGAAAAGTTCAAAAGATCAATTTCATCATGTGGTGGAAAACAATACTCAAGTGTAGATTGCGATGTGGAATTTAGTGGCAATAATAAATTTTTTGATTGTCTTAGATGCGAAAATGCCAAACTCTATCAAACATAATTGCGCTGTCAAGCTCGAGGAAGAAAATGCACCGAAGTGCTGTAGATGTGGTGGTAGAATAGGGCACATCAAACGAGATTGTGGTGTTGAACTAAATGAAGGTACAAATGGTGTATGGGGAGAAAGACGATGGGAGAATAATTATTTTTAATTAAAGTCTCTCAAAGGAGGATGATGTAGGTGTTGTATCTTATTAGTATTAAACAACTTGTGATGCTGATGGCTCTTTTGATTATGAGAAAGAGTGGGTTATTGATTATAGTTGCTCCCATCATGCAACCGGCGATGAATCGTTACTTTTAGGAGTTCACGAACAGTTATAACATTAGACAAACAATGAATTATGGTGTCATGGAGTGTGGTTGGGTAGGGGCTCATCGAAGTTTCAACTGACACGCCAATAAGACTCACCGGATGGAAGCTATCAGTGGGATTATAATGAGGGCAATAATGGTACATCAGGATGTGGTTTACCAATTATGCCAGTGCGGTAATTGCAAGATATATTTTTTTTGTGGCAATTTACTCTTTTACATTTTTGTTAAGTTATTTCACATCTGAAGTTGTGCCTCTGTTGTCATCCATGTTCAGGTTCAATGGGATGAATCTTCATCAATTTTACGTCCAGAGAGGGTTTCACCATGGGAATTAGATACTCTTGTGGCAGAAACTCCTTCAAACACACAACCTAAACAACCTCATCAATTTTATGTTATTAGGAATGTTATTCAATATTTCTTAAGCCCCCCTTTAGTTCGGGTGAAATATCTTCCACATGAATGAAAAGTATGCGAGGTCTCAATGAGGATTTTGTAGCCGATTGTAGGTTTACCCGTCAAGCATGAACAACTATTTGCATACCCTTGCATTTGCTTATGTCGTAGCTTCAAATATCTTCCCCGAGAGGATTAACAATTATTGATGCAATATATGATCGTTAAACATGCAGGTTCACATGAAAGAGATGGTTGTTGGCAGGGTAGTAGATTTGATAAGGTTTGACAAGTATGAGGATCTGCTAAAAAAACTTTAGATGTTTGAGATTGAAGGTGAACTTTGTGGATCAACAAAGAAATGGAAGGTTGTCTATATTGAGAATGAGGATGACATGATGATGGTTGGGGATGATCCATGGCAGTTAAGTCCTCAGAACATAGTTCATTATTATTTGCTTTCTTTTGCTTCGTTTCGACCTCACTCTCCTCTCTCCCACCCCCACCCCCTAAAAGGAAAAAAAGTGTATATATATATATATTAATGTATAAATAAAAAACAAAACAACTTGTCTAAACTAAACGCATCCTCATTGAACTCTTGGTTGACCTAATTAACTATTATACGCTTTTTTGGGGTTAAAAATGGGCATTGGAGGGTGAAAACTTAAAACAAAAATCTAGAGGCCTAGATTTAGGTACAAACACATCAAACGATACCAACGTAACTTGTTTAAACTAATCGTGTCCTCACCAGACCCTCAATTGGCCAAATTGACTAGTATATGCTTCTTTTATGTTATTTACTCCTTTATGCTAACGCATTTACTAAGATTGAGTTTGTTTAACAGGTTCTTATGGGGAAATATGAAGATTACTCTTGGGAGAATGAATTCTACTTTTGCAAGGAATATCATGAACATTACTTTTGGGAGAATAATATGTTTAGAACTTTAATCATGTTAGACTTCGTTTCCACTTTATGGTTAAAAGCTAAATGGTTCATCTTGTAGTACATTTTGTTTTGAGAACTTTAATGGTTATGAATGAAATATAGTTTTAGATCGATTTAATATCACTGAAATGTAGTGTCATTCATTTTGTCACGTGTGCTTTCAAATTATGTTTTGAGTGAAATTTATGGGCATTGGTTCTGCATTGCCAATGGTTGAGCACAAGTTTTTATTAGTGTATTTATATCTACTCGTTTAATGAAAAATTAATATTTTTTAAAAAATAAAATAATATTGCCAACGGACTTTAACCGTTACAAATAAAAATATCAGTTACAAATATATGACATTCCCAATCCGTCGCAATGTATTTTGTAACGGTTTTTATCCGTTATAAATTCTATATTTATAACGGATAAAAAACTTCACAAGTTAGTATATTCGTTACTAATATGAGATGTGTAACAATGCTAAATCCATTACAAAATATTTTGAAACGGATTTAGCCCATTAAAAATATTAAATTTGTAATGGATTTTATCCGTTACAAATTTCATTGGTAAAATAAATAATGCCAATTTTATAATGGATTTAATCTGCTACAAATATTTTATCTAACGGTTTTTGCCCCTTACAATGGACCTGTTTTGGTGTAGTGCGTTGGTGTCATATTCGTGCTCTATCGGCGAGTCCGAAGGAATCCTAACATCCAAATCGGACAGTCCGAAGGAATCTTGAAATCCTAAATGGACATCACAAAACACATACAGTTGGGGGTGGTCCCTATGCAGGATACCTATATACGGCCCATACCCAGCGTTGATACAGGAACAGTCAGCACCACACTTACCTCTAGTGGGTGTAGCCTCTACATAGTACCTATTTTCCTAGTCATCGTTAATCCCACATATGCCGACGTGTGGTCACTGGCCCGAACGCGCAAACCCCCGAGCCGATAGGAAAGTCCACTGGTATGTCCACACATAAATATAATATAATAAATATTATTTTTCCTATAACAGGTAAGGTAATTATTCTTAAATTACCATAAAATTCCAATATAAATCCCATACAATCATTTATCCATCAATTATTTATCATATAAATAATTACTTAACCATCTAGTCATAGGTAATTATTATTAATTTGGATATGGGTATAATTTTATTCCATAATTTAATTAACTCAACCATAACATTTTTAAGTCCTAAATTAATTTCAAACATGCATAATAATACCCATTGGTTAATCTTCATAACCAAATTTGTATTTATCAAGGAGTTTATATACGTTTCAGTTCACTAATCATCATCAACAACCTACACAACAGCAACCCCAAATTTCTACTCAGTCGAACCGATCCGGTCCAGATGAATCGGTTCGGTTCGCCATTTACAAGAGGTTTTTACCCTATTGAATCGGTTCGTTTTCTTTTCCATCGGTTCGGTTTATGTCTTTATAGAAAAATCAACCCACACCGGATTGGTTCTTTTTCCTCTCGATGGGTTCAGTTCGGTTTACGGGTTTCTAACCCCAAGTATTCAAATTTAGATTCCTAATTTTTGGAAATAATTTCTACATGTAATCATTCCTCTACATGCATATCATCATCAAATTTGATTTATCATTCCTCTACATGTGGGTATTCAATCATAAGAATCAAATCTAATAAACCCTAATTTCCATAAATCTAAGGGAATAAAATTCTGCATTGAGAAGTAAATTATAGACATAAATTATGCAAGAAATTCTTGCCTGAAATTAGTAGTAGAGAAACCCTTTAAAGCTACCGATCTCCCTCTTATTCTTCCTCTTTTCTCTTCTTGGGTTTTTCTAACTTCTCTCACCCATGGCTGCTATTAAGGTTTGATTAATGTGATAATGGGATATGGTTTACCCCCACTAAACCCCTCATTAAGTGTTAAATCCCGAGTTGGGTTATAGGCCCAACTTTTGGACCCTCAAATTAGTTCGAATCCATTATGTAATTAGTCCAAAACTTCCCCAACCCAAATGTTATTGACCCCAGACCATTTTTAAAGGTTTAAACCACTTAAACGGGTACATATAAGTCCCAAAACGTGCTCCGAGTTATTTATGCCGAAATAATTACTTATTATTTGTGTCGCACATAAATTTTTATAATTTCCTTTTATGATACGCAAATGACATATTCATTCATAAAAATGAATAATACACATAAGCGCAAATAACAAGTTTCCACTTAACATATTTGAATAAAAAAAATTATTTAGATTAAATTTCCAAAATTAATCATTTATTTGAAAAAAATTAATTTTCCACTAATTATTTAAGAGAAAAATGCGGGGTATTACATTCTTTCCCCCTAATAATAGGATTCTGTCCTCGGAATCAAGAAGGTACGTACCTAGCTAGAAGTATTCTAGATACTTTGTGCGTATGTCGTCCTCTCGCTCCTAAGTCAACTCGTACTCCCAGTGGTGCCCCCATTGCACCCGAACTGAAGGAACAATCTTGTACCGCAATCAGTGCTCCCGTCTATCCAAAATGGCTATCGGTATCTCCTCGTAAGTAGCATCTAGATGGAGATCGATCTCATCGACATCCATGTGCTGGTACTCCACCTCATCTCTATGGAATCTCTGCAACGAGGATATATAAAAGATATCATGGATCCGTTGTAAGTGTTCTGGTAATTCTAATAGGTATGCTACGTGTCTAATCCTCTCTAAAATAGGGAAAGGACCCACATATCGAGGTGACAACTTCCCCTTCTTCCCAAATCCTATCACCCCTTTCATGGGAGACACTTTAATCAACACCTAGTCTCCAACGTCGAAGTCTAAGTGTCTCCGGCCCGCATCCACGTAGCTCTTCTGCCTATCTTGGGCAATCCGTATCCTGTCTCGAATCATCTCTACCTTCTCTGAGGTATCCTGAATGAAGTCCGGCCCTAGATATTTATTCTCCCCCACCTCTAACCAGCATGAGGGCGAATGACAAGGTCTCCCTTAGAGGGCCTCAAATGGCACCATCCCTATAGTGAACTGGTAGCTGTTGTTATAGGCGAACTCCACCAATGGTAAATAATGCTCCCAACTTCCTTTAAAGTCCAAAATACACATACGCAGCATGTCCTCCAGCATCAGGTTTACCCACTCCGTCTGCCCATCAGTCTGAGGATGATACGAAGTGCTCAGCCTCAACTCCACCCCCAAGACCTGCTGGAAACTCCTCCAAAAGTGGGACACAAACGTCCTGTCCCTATCTGACACTATGTTAAGAAGCACCCCATGTAGCTTAACGATTTTTGCAATGAAGAGTCTAGCGTACTTCTTGGAGCTAAAGTCTGTCCGGATCGGTAAGAAATGATACACCTTTCTCAATCTATCGACAATCACCCAGATCGAATCATGCCCCCTTCGTGAAGTAGGTAGCACCGTAATAAAGTTTATAGATATTCTTTCCCATTTCCACACTGGGATCTCCACAGCCTGCAAAGTGCTTGTGGGACGCCGATGATCCACCTTCACCAATTTACAGGTAGCATAATTAGACACAAACCAACTATATCTCTCTTCATACCGGCCCACCAATATTGATGGTGCATGTCATGGTACATCTTATCCCCAACGGGATGCACCATGTATCACGAACCATGAGCCTCTGATATAACGACTCATCTTAAATCCACATCATCCGAAACAACAAGTCTCCCTTAGAGCCTCAAACCTCCATCAGACCCAATAGAAAATATGTTTCGCCCGTCGATTAGCAACTGTCTCACCCGCTCCTAACAGAGATGGTCCTACGCCTGTGCCTTCACCATCCGAATAATGATCTCGGGGGTGATGGTGAGGACTAACATAAATTCTCGGGTTAACTCATCATCTCCATGAAGTGACTTCCACTTCGCCTTCCACACCGCTAACAACTCCAGAAACAACTTACGGCTCAGCGCATTCTCTACGACATTCGTTTTCCCTGGGTGGTACTGAATGTCGAACTGGTAGTCCTTTACAAACTTGAGCCACCTCATATGTCGCATGTTCAGCTCTCTCTGCATGAACAAATACTGTAAACTCTTATAATCTGTGAAAAGATGAAACTTTTCCCCCAGAAGTTAGTGTTTCCACCCTCGTAAGGAAAAAACCATGGCAGCTCCAAGTCGTGGGTGGGGTAATGTCTTTTGTGAGGCTTTATCTTTCGGGAAGCATAAGACATCGGCCTCTCCTCCTACATCAGAACCCCGCCAAGTCTCCTCAGGGATGCATCAGTATAAACTCTGTAGTCGACTCCCACCTGAGGTAATGCTAGAATAGGTGCTATAGTCAATCTCGTCCACATCTCCTCAAACGCCTGTTAGCACACCTCATCCCAAATAAAAGGTACCCCCTTACTCATCAAATTCATAAAGGGCCTGGCTATCTTCGAGAATCCCTGAATTAATTGACGGTAGTACCCTACCAATCCCAAGAAGCTGCGCACCTCAGTGGGGGTAATGGGCTATCCCCACTCCATCATGGCAAAAACCTTCCCTGGTCCGCGGATATCCCCTGTTCGGACAATATATAACCAAAGAACTATACTTCCCTCAGCCAAAATCTGCATTTCTCAAGCTTCGCATACAGCTGGTGATCCCAAAGTGTTTGTAAGACCACCCGTAGTTGCCCTGCGTGATCTTCCGCAGTTAGAGAATATATCAGAATAGCATCTATGAATACTATAATCAACCTGTCCAAAAAGTCCCTGAAAACTTGGTTCATCAAATCCATAAACACCGTCGGTGCATTGGTTTTCCCAAATGGCATCACCATAAACTCGTATGACCCATAACGAGTAAGAAAATATGTCCTTGAGATGTCATTCCCATAACGAGTAAGAAAATATGTCCTTGAGATGTCATTCTCCCTGACTCTCAATTAATGGTATCCCGACCTCAAGTCAATCTTCGAAAAATAAGTAGCACCCCTCAACTGATCAAACAAATCATCTATGTGTGGCAACGAGTATTTATTTCGAATCGTGACTTTGTTAAACTCTCTGTGGTCGACACAAAGCCACAAGGATCCGTCCCTTTTCTTGGAAAACAACACTAGAGCACCCCAGGGTGAAGTACTCCTCATAATGAACCCCTTCCCTAACAACTGCTCAATTTTCTCTCGTATCTCTCTCATCTCCAATGGAGCCATCCTATACGGAGTGTGGGTAATAGGTCTGGTGCCCGAAATCAGATCTATCACAAAATTGATCTCCCAACTCGGTGGTAATCTCGATATCTCTCCAAAAACAACTGAAAAATCCTTAACCATAGGAATGGAATCTAGAGTTACCAAAACCCTCGAAGAGGTATCCTCGTCAATATAATATAGAGGCGTGATCGACCCACCCCCTCGGTGAGGTATCGCAACTAGGTACATCTCCTGCCCCGAAATAGCAAAGACGATGGACCTTCCGAAGCCATCCACACATGAACTATAAGTATCTAACCAGTGCATCCCCAGAATGAATTCATACTCATGCATATCCAGCATTAGTAAGTCCCCCTCTACCCACTGGTGAGTCGATGTGCAATACTACATTTGTGGCAAAGTATATCATACCCGACTCCCGTGCAAACCCCATGCTAACAAAAGAGTGCGATGTACCCGTGTTAAAAAATATTCGACCATCATGACCAAAAATAGGAAGAACACCCTTAACTTCCTATGGAGATGCGAGTCCATCTGCTTCTACTACATGGTAGACCCGACCATACTACCGCGGCTGTTGACCCTGAGGTGGGGTGGTAGGAAATGGAACGGCTGGTGCAGCGGCTCCCTCAGTTGGAATTGGTGGGCGTTGTCCCTAAGGCGCCTGTTGTCCCCTGAAACCACCATACCTCTGAGCGGCCTAATTCCCCCGTGGGTAAAACCTCAAAGAATGACCCATATCCCCACAAGTGTAGTAATTTCCCAGAAAGGGCATCCGTGCAAATCGTTGGCCCTGTTGGCCTCTATCCTATTGACCTTACTGGACCTGACCTGCCTGACCCTGGCCCTGCTGGACCTGCCTCTGCCTATCATCTGCACCCCTGAATCTCTTACTTTGATTAGTGGGTGAGGTGTCCCTCTGCTGTTGGGCCCCAGACCTACTACTCCCACTCATATTGCCCTGCTGTCTAGATGACTCTCCTCCATGGAACTTTTCCCCTTTACCCTTCAGAAATGCCCTCTGATCTTAGCAATGAAGGAGTGCAGGGTTAACCATCTGGTTGCACGTTAAGAAGGATGGATTTCCCAAAATAGCCTTCCTAATATGCCAAGCCGCCTCCTGATAAAATGGTCCATCCTTATCTGCTCTATCTGAACATCCTCCTTTACAAAATACGAGAGAGCGATGAAATCCTCCTCGTACTTGCGATTGTACGTCCCTCCTACTTCAGATTTATAAACCTAGTCCTCATCTCGAACTGCATAGCTAGGGAAAAGTATTACCCCTCAAACCTCTCCCAGAACTGATCTATCCTTAGGCTGTCCCTCTCCTCAACTGTCGTCACTGTTTCTAACTGATAGAAAAAAATTTACGTCTCTAATGTATTTGTGTTATTGTTGCACAATTCTTTTTCCATGAAAATTCCCTTGAACCTACAAAAATATAACAAAACTAGTGTAGAGGGTAAGTAAGGGAGTATCAATCCAACTCTAAGGATGAAACACAAAACATGAGAACACAAAGGTGTAAATTCATTTGCATTTCATTATATATTTTTCTATTTTTGCTTTTTATATTTTTTTTATGAATTTTTCAAGGGATTATTATTTAACTAACTATATACTAATTTTTAAAGTACTAACTAAGATGTAAAAGAGCATAAAAAAAATGAGGTAAACAAAATTGTGCTAAAAAGTAAACTAATTAAATTGGACTCATGAGGGCTTCAAAATACACCCCATGATGGGAGATTAGCCCTCAATAATTATCATCCAAAAATATAAGATAAACAAATGAAGGCATGTGATGATTAAAATAAAAGTAATAAGAGAGGAATATATCAAACCCATTTGTACTTGAATTGGAGAAACTTTTCAATTATACATCAAAATTCTCTCAATCACAATCCTTCACTAATGTATTTATTGAATCTAAAATAAAAACTACAAAGAAAGGATAATGGATGAATTCATAATGGACAATTAAATAATAAAAGAGATTTGCTAAATATGCAAATCCTAACATTATAAAATAGTACGTTAGAACTTATCCAAAGATAAATTCTAGATTATTACTTTATATTGAGATAATTGCTAAAAATGCAAAATCTCAACATAAAGGAATGGATTAGAATTTACCTCCCATAAGGGATGCATTCAACTACATCAATCTATTTTGAAATAATTGCTAAAAATGCAAAAATTCATTATAGAGGGGTGGGGTGGAATTCATCCTAGAGTTAAATTTCACTACACAGCTCTATATTTAGATATTTGCTAAAAATGCAAATACTCTCTATAGAGGAGTGTAGAGAAATTTATCACACAAGAGTTTTAAAAACTAAATTTGAGATCCTTTGAAAATGGTCCCAAGTCTTCAATTTATATGGTGCACATGGGGGCTAGGGGTAAATTGGAAAGTTGCACATAAGTGCATGTGGGAGAGGTGGTAAGGGCATTTTTGGGAAGTGACACACAAGTGCATGTGTGTTGGGTGAGGTAAGGAGAGTGTGGAGGTTGATGGGGTTATTTTTGGAATTAGGAAAAAGGTAGCATTTAACACACATGGGTTTTATGGTTTATTTTGTTCTTTTATTTGGCAGCTATGATTTAAGTCTCATGGGTTTAAAAAGGAACTTGGGTAAATGGGAAAATTAGGTATATGGGTCATGGAATTGGGTATGGGAGATGGGGGTTAGGAGTTGGGCATGGCTTTCGAGTATGGGTAATGGAAGCTACTCGAGTTTAGGATTGTGGCTGCTGGATTCGGGTTGTGTTCGCGAGTTTGGGCTGACGCTTGGTGGGTATTTGAATTCGGGTTGCTGGTGATGATCGGTTAGGTCCGAGTATGGGGGAGTTAGGAATAGGTTCTCGGGTTTGAGGGTTAGCTCGAGATTTTGGACAATAGGAGTAAGAGTTTGGGTTTTTAGCAGAAGGGTCGGAGGGAACACCGACGGGTTTAAGGCAGGGGCGGTTTGGGTTAGGTTAGGCTAGGCTAGGCTAGGGTATGTGATTGGTAATTATCTCCATGAATTGCATATCTGACTTGATTTATCGCTCTTACATCCACAAGACACAATTGACCTACAAAATAAACATTAACACTCATAAGAACCAAATTGCCGAGAATTAACAACTAAAATACGTCTATTCGGGGTATAAAATATATATTTTAGGTGATTATCACACCACCCCCAAACAAATCGTTGCTAGTCCTCGAGAAATAAGATAGAGAGGAAGAGAAAGATAATTAACCAAAAGTGTACCACTTTCGCAGGCACTTGCGATTGCACTTAGCATGTGCAACAAGCTTTTAAAACTATAGGTTGCCCTACAGGACGAGTTGTGTCTTGTGAGGGTTTGCAGGGAATATACCAACAAATTTTTTTATTTAAAAAGATTTATTGAAAGGCAGTCAATCTCTTATTAGATGTAGAATAATCTCACAATCCATTATGAGAGATATAATTTCAGAAATACAAGCTAGAACGCGTAAAAAGTTTAGCTATATGAATACTCAAGGCACATCCTTCCTAGAACTCAACGCGTGTAATGTGAATCAGTTAAAACGGGTCGAGTATCATAAGAGTAATTCCTAGATGGCCTTTTCAGAATCAACGCTTAACTTCAAAATCTCACTAGATACATCTCTCTCAAACGAACTCATGAGATCTGGGTAAGTGTATCGCTCTTGTGTGTGAGGAGGTGTGTAAATTTAAGCAAGTTCAAATGTCTCACACACATATAAGAAAGAATGAATAATTTGAAAGAAAAGTTATCTCATGAAAGAATGCTAATCACTATAGTGAGAACGTCGAATTATTCACCACGTTGACTCTCATTTGCCCGAACACCTAGGAAAAAATATGGATGTTTATGGGTGAGGGGGAAATGAAATGGGAAGGATATGATGGGATGAGATAGGATATGATGGATTGATGATGGATGTGTGAGAAGAGTATATTACACTTTGACGAACAAATGTCTTTATTTCTTGACTGCAACTTTCTCTTTTTCTTCTTTTCCAAACACTTATCAATGTATGAGATAAATCTTCCAAAAATACAAATAACCCCAACATAGATTTGTATCAAATTTTTCTCCATCTGAATCGGCTTTGGGAGAGATATTCACTAAAAATGCAAACACTCTCTATGACGGATGTTCTCCTTTCACTTTTTTTTTTCTTTTTTTTTCTTCTTTTTCCAAATACTCATCAATGTATGATATAAATCTGCTAAAAATACAAATAACCCCGACATAGATTTGTATTTAATGTTTCTCCATCTGAATCGACTTTGGAAGACATATTCACTAAAAATGCAAACACTCTCTTTGATGGATCTTCTCCTTTTACTTTTAACACTCTTCTCCGTGGGTGAAAAATGGAGGTGGATATGGAAATGGGGGGTATGGTATATGGTGTTAATATGGAAAATGGAAGTTGTATGGATGTATGATAAAATGGAATTTGGTTGGTGTACGGGTGAAAGTATGGTGATTGGGACAACTTCAAGACACGCATTTCTTATAACTCGAAAGTGATGTTATTCTCAGTGATCAAGCCAAATTTTTTAATAAAGAATAATGAGATCATACAACGATTAAGTGCAGACCCAAACGAAGTTGAATCAACTTGTGACTCTGAGATTGGGTAAAAAGATCTAAAAGGTGAAAGGCACATATCTCACAAGCTAAAGTCTTTACTAGTGATCCTTAAGGTTTTCTTGGGAATTGTAGTACTCTTAAACTCTAAATCGCAGTGACGTGATAAGTGCACAAATTTTGTTGAGTCTAGAAATTCATGGTGCAAAATGCCTTGAAATGTATTACATAAGCTATTTATAAAAAGATAAATCCTCTAGCTTGATTCCTAAACTTAAAAGATGGATGATAAAAAATTCACGTCAATGAGTTAAATGAAAGAAACTGCACGGAAATTTTAAAAATCAGGTTTAAAAATTAATTTTTTTTAAAAGAGGTAAGATTTTGATAAAATTTCCCAACTCTAAATAGAAAGGAACATCATCCTCGATGTTAAATAAAATAATTTTTAAAATTGAGAGCAGAAGGTAGGAAAGAGATTACCAGAATCAACGGCTAATGAAATGGACATATGTATCCAGAATGAGCTCGAATAAATGATAGGAGAAAAAATGTGTACAAGTCTACAATGCATGGTATAGCATTGGGTGATGTGAAACACCACCCCCAAACAGGATGAGACTAGTACAAGAAACAACGGGATGCCTCCCGGTAGCGCTAAGTTTAATGTCTTCAGCCAGACCGATCGGAACTCACCCTAAGGATAAGATCTATGAAAGCACGGGGCAGCAGAAAAATTGAATGATGAGAATCACCCCCAAATAAGACTGAAGCGTCAGTCTTTTTGGATAAAGGCTAAAAGGGGTGAGGGTGAATAGGCGGTCACGAGCCGTATAATTATTATTATTATTATTATTATTATTATTATTATTATTATTATTATTATTATTATTATTATTATTATTATTATTATTTTCTTTTTTTTCAAGATAAAAGCTTTTTTTTGTTTTGTGGTTTTTGAATATTTTGAAAAAGAAAGGAAATATTTTTGGGATTTTTAGAGAATGAAAGGAAAAAAATGTCTTTGAATTTTTATAAAAATAAAGGAAGATTTTTTTTTGGATTTTTGTGGAGAAAAACAAGGAATATATATATATATATATATATATATATATATATATATATATATATATATATATTTTGGAAAAGAATGGGAAAACATTATATTTTTGAATTTTTTTTTGAAAGAAAAGATGCGAAAAATATATTTTTGGATTTTTTTATAAAAATAAAGGAAGAAAATATTTTTGAAAAAAATAAAGGAAAAAACAGTTTTTGGATTTTTTTTAGAAAATGAAATAAAGAAAATGTTTTTGGATTTTTTTGAAAGAAAAGAGCGGGAAAAATAGGTGGACTCTTGATTTCGGATGAACTCACTAAATTGACTACTGAAAAATTGAATTTGGTCATACACACAAGTGAAGGATAAATCCTAACTATCACATAGCCAATTTTTATCTTTAAATTTAGGTGAGAGGGTGGTCAAATTTTAATGAAGTCCGCAGGCGATAAAAATCACATAATTTAGGTTTGTGATCGCCTTTGCAAAAATGTTCTCCTATTGGGTTACCTAGTTGATTGATTTTAAATTTAGTGATGGCTAGGATAGGACACAATGGTAAGCGAGTGAGTCGGGTGATGAAATCCCTTCTTGTGAATGACCGAGTGTAGGTCTTAGTTGATTAATTCATCACACACATTAAAAAATAAATGCGAGAATAAAATCAAATAAGAGCACACAAGCACACACAATAATTGACTCGCTAATAGGAGAGGCGCGAGGATTTAGAAATGTACCTCCCACGATTTTTACACCGTGGGGTGCTGAAAAATTTGAGTCGACCGGGGAGAGATAATGCCTATCTCAGTCGGCCCCGGGAGTCCTACCAACCCAAGGTAGAGAGGCTTCTTTTCCTCACCTTGGACGCCCTCTCTCTACCTTGTCCGGTTTTCTTATCAAGCTTTCTTCGATTATTACAATTTTAAATGTGAAATAATAAGGCGTCTCTATGCACCGCAATAGAAACCAAGAATAAATATCCTAATACAAGCCTTATAAAAAAAATGAAAAATGACACGAAAATAAAAAATACAAATGAATCACAAAATGGATCCTCTTAAGTTTTTCGAGCTCCAAAGAATGGCAATGGCGCCATTTGATAGAAAAAAAAGTTGCGTCTCTAATGTATTTGTGTCGTTGTTGCACAATTCTTTTTCCATCAAAATTCCCTTGAACCTACAAAATATAACAAAACTAGTATAGAGGGTAAGTAAGGGAGTATCAATCCAACTCTAAGGATGAAACACACAAATATGAGAAGACAAAAGTGTAAATTCATTTGCATTTTATTATATTTTTTCTATTTTTGCTTTTTCTATTTTTTATGAATTTTTTAGGGGATTATTATTTAACTAACTATATACTAATTTTTAAAGTACTAACTAAGATGTAAAAGCTAATAAAAAAATGAGGTAAACAAAATTGTGCTAAAAAGTAAACTAACTAAATTGGACTCATGAGGGCTTCAAAATACATCCCATGAATGGGAGATTAACCCTCAAAATACAGAAGGGTGGCTCCCACCAATCTAAAAGATGCTAACATTTGTTTCTGAACGGGCGTGCACTCCACCATCCTTAAGTGCCTCTTAATGTCTTTCTTCTAACGACTAGAAATCAGAATGTTAGACCCTCCTATAAATTCTGGAGGCTGTCCTTTAAGAAAGTCCTCCCTCGCGTGGTCCCATGCATAGCCCGGTGCTTGTACTGGGATAGCCACCTGCTGTGGTGGCTTCTGTGGTGCCTGAGGCAGCAGAAAATGCTGTAGCATGGCCGCCATCACTGTGGATACTGCTTGGAACACTATAGTGTCTATCTCCACCGGAGTAATCAATTGTGGGTCCTGTGGAGCCTGTGGTGGCTGCGGTGGCTGAGGTGACTCCGGGTGAGCCTCCTCCTCCTCCACTGGTGGGGTTACTCTCTTGGGTTTGCCCCTACGTCCGTTTTCCATCTGAAAGAAAATAAGATTCGAATTAGTATTAATCATATGAACTTAACGAGTCCTGAATATAATCTCTATATCAAAGAACGCAACTCAGACCGTAGTGAGCATAATGATCATAAACACAAATCCTAAGGACACTAGAACCGTGCTCTGATACCGACTGTAACAACCCCCATTTTCTCACGTAAAGGCTGGCCAGGCATGATACGTCGATGATAGGGATTGCTTATCAATTAATACCACCCAAGTAAATATAAATAAATTATTATTCCAAAACTTCGGCATTTATAAATGAAGAACACCTACACAATGATCCAAAAATCCACACCACCACTATAATAATAATAATAATAATAAAGAAATCCAGCTAACATAGTAAATCCCAACTGACATGAAATAAAAGAGTGTCAGGCTTATGCCCTTACAACTATTCCAAATAATAAATGACCGAATTGGAAAATCATCTATGCTAGAAGGAGAATGTAGTTATATAGTCGATGTACAATAAATGTTCCCCCTTTATGACACTCGCATGCGTATGACACCTCGTCCCTCAACTAACGAAATATCATTCATTCCCCAAAACATCCCAACCAATAAATTTGTGACATCATCTCAAGTTTAGAGGAAATCCCTTACCAATTGATTTAATTAAATGTAATGCCAATATAGAATCAAATATTAGACAATGCCTATATCCTTTGGCAATTAAATTTATTTTCACAGTATCCGGGTAAGTAATAATATATGTTCTTCCATATATGTGACACACTAGGGCATCTACCGTTAGTGTCATATTCGTGCTCTATCGGCGAGTCCGAAGGAATCCTAACATCCAAATTGGACAGTCCGAAGGAATACTAACATCCTAAACGAACACCACAAAACACATCCTGTATACGGCCCATACCCAGTGTTGATACAGGAACAGTTAGCGCCACACTTACCTCTAGTGGGTGGAGCCTCTACGTAGTACCTATATGCCTACACATCGTCATGTTCACCTATGCCGACATGTGGTCACTGGCCCGAGCGCGCGAACCCCCGAGCCAATAGGAAAGTCCACTGGTATATCCACGCGCAAATATAATATAATACATATTATTTTTCATATAATATGTAAGGTAATTATTCCAAAATTACCATAAAATTCCCATCCAAATCCCATACCATCATTTATCCATTAATTATTTATCATCTAAATAATTACTTAACCATCTAGTCATAGGTAATTATTATTAATTTGGATATGGGTATAATTTTATTCCATAATTTAATTAACCCAACCATAACATTTTTATGTCCCAAATTCATTTCAAACATGCATAATGATACCCATTAGTTAATCCTCATAACCAAATTTTTATTTATCAAAGAATTTATATACGTTTCATCATCAACAACCTACACAAGAGCTGCCCCAAATTTCTACTCAGCCGAACCAATCCGGTCTAGATGAATCGGTTTGGTTCGTCATTTACATGAGGTTTTTACCCTACCGGATCGGTTCATTTTCTTTTTCGTCGGTTCGGTTCCGTCTTTATAGAAAAATCAACACTCACCGGATCGGTTCTTTTTCCTCTCTATGGGTTCGGTTCGGTTTACGAGGTTCTAACCCCAAGTAATCAGATTTAGATTCCTAATTTCTGGAAATAATTTGTACATGTAATCATTCCTCTACATGCATATCATCATGAAATTTGATTTATCATTCCTCTACATGTGGGTATTCAATCATAAGAATCAAATCTAATCAACCCTAATTTCTAAAAATCTAAGGGAATAAAGTTCTGTATTGAGAAGTAAATTATATATATAAATTATGCAAGAAATTTTTGCCTGAAATTTGTAGTGGAGAAACCCTTGAAAACTATTGATCTCCCTCTTATTCTTCCTCTTTTATCTTCTTGGGTGTTTCTAACTTCTCTTTTCCGTGGCTGCTATTAAGGTTTGATTAATGTGATAATGAGGAAGTGGTTTACCCCCACTAAACCCCTCATTAAATGTTAAATCCCGAGTTGGGTTATGGGCCCAACTTTTGAACCCTCAAATATGCTCGAATCCATTATCCTATTATTCCAAAACTTCCCCAACCCATATGTTATTGATCCCAGACCATTTTTAAAGGTTTAAACCACTTCAACGAGTACATATAAGTCCCAAAACGTGCTCCGAATTATTTATGCCAAAATAATTACTTATTATTTGCGTCGTACATAAATTTTTATATTTTCCCGTTATTATACGCAAATGACATAATCATTCACAAAAAATAATAAAACACAAATGCACACGAAATAACAAGTTTCCACTTAACATATTCGAATAAAAAATTTTATTTATGTTAAATTTCCCAAATTAATCATTTATTCGAAAGAAAATAATTTTACACTAATTATTTAAGAGAAAAATGCGGGATATTACACTAACCAACACCTTACTCACACCATAACACTACACTCACTCACACCGCACTATCCAACACCCTCTCACACACACCAAAACTCCCCTCACCATCTTCCATAAACCCCCACATTCTCTCTCCCCCATTAACAGAAAAAACTTCACCATAAACTCTTGCCAACCCATTAAACGCCCGACCATCTACCCACCGACGTCCATCCCGGAGCAACCCTTACCCCAACCATTTCCAGCCGGAGCGACCCAAGCCCAATCTCCTCCTACTCGTGTCCTCACGAACCCGACACCATACCCGAAACCCATTTCCCTATCTGCACAACTCGGCCATATCTAACCTTCTAAAACCTAAGCCCCTTACTGCTTCCAGCCACCCATAAAAACATACCTTCTCCGGGCATAAGTCGAAACCCGGATCCTAACTCTCATCAACCCCTGATCCACCTCATGACTTCAATCCATCCAGAACCCATTTCGTCCAAACCCACACCCACGAATCCTAACCTACCTGTTATCTCCCCAAAATCATAAACTGACCTAACCCACCTATGGCCATCCCCGATCCTCGCAACGGGAGAGATGAAGAAGCAAGTATCTTCATGTCGAGAGGATCTTGGTCCCGCGCATCGCTCTTGGGAACGCTTTGGCCGGCGTTGGTGATGAGGTGAAAAATGAAGAGAGATGGAGTCTCCAGCCTATTTTACTCAAAACAGACAAAAGAAAAAGGGAACCATCCCTAAGGATAGCATTCAAAGACATAGTGATACATACAAAACCAAAATGATTCGAAAAAGGTTCGGAGGCTAAGTTACGAAATGGGAAGGTGTTAGGCACCCATTCTACCCTTACGGTCTCTCATGGGTTATTGCTATTTTCCTTTATTTCTCTGTGATATGTGTGCATGTGTATATGTAGTGGAGATAGGAATCATCGAATTGTATCATGGAAGAGATAAAGCGATTCATCCGTAGGAATGTTCCTAAAAGCAATATTAGAAAATAGGATTTACGCGATTATCCTAGCGTTGATCGTTTTAATGGGACGATAACGCATATGGAATAATACGCCACTAAGAACAAATATATGTATATATAAATATATATAATCTAAGAGAGTTAAGTTTAAAGAAAATAGAAAAATAAAAAAAGTAGGAATATGACTGGAGTCTCGGGTTTTACCCTGAGATGCCAACGTAGCCTATAGAGGCATCAAGGTCCACGTAGTTCCTATGCAAAACGAGGGGTGGGATTTATCCCATAAATCCAATCGGGAATTATCTTATATGTGTGTGTGTGTGTGTAAAGAGTGTTTTAGTTGTGAGAAATGTGTGAGAAAAGTGTGAGAATTCCCGTTTAGAATTTATGAGCAAACCCTCTTTTTCTTGTTTTGTGGGTTTTATTTATATGAAAATAAGAGATGTGAAATAATACTAGACAAAAAGTATATTAGGATATATGAGATGAGAGAATAAATGTGCTAAGTAATAAAAGAAGTTTATGCTAATTTAGGAGAATTTGAAGAAAGAGTTGGGAAAGTTGGACCTTCTTGAAGATCTTGAGCTGGATCTTGGATGTTGGAGAGCAGCCCTTGCACTTGAGTGATGATGGAGAGTAATTAATTCACTATGTTTGATGAAAAAGATAATGAAAGGTGAAGGTTGGAAAGGGATTTGGATGGGGAAATCACCCTGACTTCGAGAAAGGTTTTCTGAGCTCGCTGAGAGTGATGGATTTCAGATCTTGTGTCTCTTTGCAATGAGGCTAGGCCTTCCTTTTTATAGGCCAAGGGCATTGCCGATAGACATAGTACTAGACCTACCAATAGGCAGGTGTTTTTAGGCACACTGCCGATAGGCAGGGTTTGGAACCTGTCGTTTGGCAATCTCTTTCAAGTTCCTTCGAAAAATCGATCGTAGAGCGCAAACTGTTGATCCAAATTGTGCACGGGGCAAATCGTGTGAAAGGTACTTCAGAGATCTTCGAAAGTATCTGGACTTCTCCCGGGTCCAGGAGTTGACTTTGGGTCAAATGTGACTCGAAAGCGTTCGTCGGTCCATTGGACGGGGGATGGTCGAACGCAAATGGATCGTTCGTCTGCATGGTTATCGAGGTGGAAACCAAGCATCCGTGTAATACGCTAGTAGTTTTTATTGTCTTCCAACCAAAATACAAAACCTAAACTGTAACTACACTCTTGCGGAGTATAGTGGCTAGTTTGGGTATCGAATCCTCAGGAAACTAGGACGAGTGAACGTGACGATAAAGGTAAGACTGTTAACCCTAACTTGACTCTAAAAAGAAACAAAAAGATGATTGAGATGGGAAATAACTAATCAACTAAATGCAAACTCTAAATTACTTAAAAGACTGAAGATGACTAAACTAAAACTTGAATTATATTATGAGAAAAACAGGTCGGGAATACAATCCCTCAACCCTAGTGTATTGATGGTATAAAACTAATCATAAATTTAAGTAATTAATTAGACCCATAATTTAGTACTCCCAAGAATTACGTATATGAGGTTCAAGCCCTCACCATACTTAATAAGAGGACGAGTAAATCGGTATTGCGATAGTTACACTCGAAGTGCATTCTGAAGCATCCATGTTACCCTGAATCAAACGAGATCCAAAGATCTACAATTGTCGTGTTTCTATGTAATACGGTCATAATCAAGTCATTAAATTTAGAGGATTAATTCTATACACATGCAACTACCACATTAGGTTGAGTTCATGCATTCCAACCATAAAGAATTTAGCTACACATATTGAACCTAACTATGCATGAATTAACTACGTTGCATGAATTCATAATTGCATGGAAAGGGAGATTAAACATGATAAATAATAATAAAAGTGCTGGAAATAAAAGTTACCAAGATTGAAGAACAAGAACATGCAAGAAGAAATCAATGGTTGAAGAAAAACTGGAAAAGCTCTTGAATTAAAGGTGCGAAATATGTAAATTCTTCTCCTTGATGTTCCTACCTGTTATGGAGATTTTACATGAATGAAATCTTAATGAAAAGAGTCCCAATAAATAAATACATAGGCTATAGTTTGTTTAGAAGAGTCCCCAAAACATAAAACTCTTTTGGCTAAAAGATAAGCACAAAATAAAAATACCGTATCTGGCAATTTGTCATGCTTAGAAAGCGTGACTAATATTGTAACGGATCTGGAGCATGACTAATGACCGGATCAGTTCTTTTAATTTTCATCAACTTCGATCCATCTTCGGTCTGGGGTTAACTGGAACTTTGTATTTCGGATCGATCCGATTTTTCTTTGACTTTTTCTTCTATCTTTGACTGCTCATAACTTTCACACTGGGACTCCGATTGAGTTGCCGTTTTTTCCAGTGTTCTTTTAATTGGAAGCTCTTCAACTTTCTAGTTGGCCCCACCTTCGGAATAAGGCTAAAAAATTACAAAAACTCCCTTTAACTTCCCGTTTCTTGGTTTTTTTTCACTGTTTTGAGTTCTCTTTGGCACTAACTTGTATGAAATACCTGTAAAACACATAAGAGATACACAAAATACGAAATACTTTCCAAAAAGGGTTATTAGCATAAATATGAGACAAATCCAAGCTATTTACACCGCACGGGATCATAAAAATACCGAAATTAAGGGGATAAATGTGAAGAATTTATGCCTAATCAAACCCCCCTAACTTAGAACTTTGCATGTCCCGAGCAATGTAAAAGAATGAGAGTATGAGTTAAAGACCCTTCAAAAACTTTATTCAGATAAAATACCTCTTTCGCGGGCAAGCGATTGCATTTAGCGTATGCAACAAGCCTTTAAACCCCTAGGTTACCCTAGTAGGACGAGTGGTGTCTCGTGAGGGTTTGCCGTGAATATACCCACAAAATTCTTTATTTACTCAAAGAAAAATCAAAATACTTAAAAATTGTACAATTCAAAATTTTTCAGAAAATAGTCATCATCAATTCATGTTCAAGAGTCTCAAATCATAGTGCGTGTGTGCGAAACTGAAGATTTAACCGCGAATTTCCATCGATTGACCATTGCGTTACTTATCTGAAAATTCGTTTTGATTTTAAAATCTCACGAATAACTAGGATTGTGGCTATTCTCTCGGTGTGCGGGATATAAAGAGTAAATATAATGGAGGCAAAGTCACGCACACAAATTGAAAGACGGAAATATAGGGTGAATAGATCTCATCATCGGAATATGATCATTGGAAAATGGGAACATAGCCTCTTTTTCACATATTGAATCTTTTTTTATTATCTTTTGGTGTCTTAACTCTCCACGCAATAACTAATTTATCAATTCGGACTCGGTTAAGACTTTTTCGGGCTATAGGTGTATTGGGTAACATGGGAATGGTTGGAAAATTCGGAATTGGAATTTTTTTTCTTATGATGTCCTGTAGTGCTTTTTTTTTTGGGATTTTAATCATTTTCTATTCATTTTCTCTATTTCTTTCTTTTCTTATTTTTCTTTTTCTTGCTATTTTTGTTGAGCATTTTTCTATTTTTTTCTTGCCCCTTTTTGTTGCACTTTTTGGACTTAAATTCTGACTTTTTTTATTTTTCACAATTCTGGGCTATTTGGGTATTTCGGGTTGTCAAACGAAAGGAGAAATTATTCAGCTCAAATTTGGGTTACAAAAAAGGATGATTTTTCACAACTTTTTATGGCCAATATTTTTGGGTAACAAACGATGGCCTACTTCATTGTCCAAATACGAGCTGCTTTACCATATGTGTCTTGAGATTAATTTAGTTTAAAGATATTTTAGTGCACGTTATTCAAGATAATATCTCACACATTTCCCATAACCAATCAAAACAATAAAATAGAGATCATCAATGACTTATTAAAACGCTGAAAAGAACATTGAGTTAATCATAAACTCGGATTGATTTAAAAACTCAAAAATAATTGATAGGCTCGAAATCTCACCGGGGTTGTTAATATTCGCACTTATTCGTTAAGTCGTCAATTTTCGCACAATTTCCATCCTTGGTCAATTTCGACTTTGTTTATTGTGTTTTTACAATTTGAGACTTTAAACCGACTTTAAATGATATTTTCAAAAAATTTGCATTCCAAATTTTATTTATTTTGAAAAAAATATTTTTGGTTTTTTTAAGATTTTATGATTTTTTTTTGAAATTTCTGGGCATTTTTGAAAATTCGTGAAGTTTTAGAAATACGCACTTGTGACCCCCCTAACTTAGACTTTTGCATTGTCCTCAATCAAAAGGACTAAAATCTAAAGAAGCAAAAGAATAAGTGTGACAAAATAAAACAAGCAAATTATCAAAATGCACCAAGACACTATATGACACTCATACATGACTAAAAAATACAACAAAAATCACCCCATACGCATCGGGGTTGCGACGATCTATCATCTCTCTATATAAACTCACCCGACCCCTTGCATAGGAAATGGTGCTCTTCTTGTCTCGCTCGTCTTCCTCACATCGTAAACCAAAAGTCGGAACAATTGGGAGTCGACCTAATAGAAAAAATGAACACCTCGAGGCATATGATGAATGAGGTGAGTGAATTCAATGAGGTGCTCAATCACCTTGTAGCACAAATGGGCCTACTTGGAGAGAATATCAAAGTGAATTTTAGAATGGTCCAGATTGTCCCTAAACGTGATAATGCATGGATCGAGATATAAATCGGACGATACTCTAACCATGGCCTTGATTTCATCCAATAACTCCAGTGGCATGGGTGGATGGTCACAAAGAAGGAAATCATCCATCCTATCTTTCCATGCGCTCTCTTCTAAGTGACAAAATAAGTCCAATAGAGATTGGACTTCGATTGTGAAGATCTCATCCACCGGCCCGAATTCGTTCTCAAAGTCCTCTAGGCTTATATCTCCTAACGCTTTTTCTTGCTCATTATCTGAATATTCCTCCGAAGGCTTATGCGATGTGGAGGGATGGTTACTACAAAGGAATTCATCTATTATATCTTGCCATTCTCTCTCATCCTGCATCTCCCTCGTAATACTCATCTTTTTTTTTTTTGAAAATTTTTATGGTCAAAGTTTTAGATTAACTCGATCTATACCTAAGTCTACCTAATTCCCCGGCAATGACGCCATTTTGATCGAGGTGGAAACCAAGCGTTCGTGTAATATGCTAGTCGTTGTTATCGGCTTCCAACCACAATACAAAAACCTAAACTATAACTACACTCTTGCGGAGTATAGTGGCTAGTCTGGGTATCAAATCCTCAGGGAACTAGGACGAGTGAACATGACGACAAAGGTAAGACTGTTAACCCTAACTTGACTCTAAAAAGAAACAAAAAGATGATTGAGATGGGAAATAACTAATTAACTAAATGCAAACTCTAAATTACTTATTAGACTGAAGATGACTAAACTAAAACTTGAATTATATTATGATAAAAACAGGTCGGGAATACAATCCCTCAACCCTAGTGTATTGATGGTATAAAACTAATCGTAAATTTAAGTGATTAATTAGACCCAGAATTTAGTACTCCCAAGAATTACGTATATGAGGTTCAATCCCGTCCCATACTTAATCCGAGGACGAGTAAATCGGTATTGCGATAGCTGCACTCGAATTGCATTCTGAAGCATCCCGATTATCCTAAAGCAAACGAGATCCAAAGATCTATAATTTTCGTGTTTCTACGCAATATGATCATAATCAAATCATTAAATTTAAAGGATTAATTTTATATACATGCAACTACCACATTAGGTTGAGTTCGTGCATTCCAACCATAAAGAATTTAGCTACACATATTGAACCTAACTATGCATGAATTAACTACGTTGCATGAATTCATAATCGTATGGAAAGGAAGATTAAACATGAGAAATAATAATAAAAGTCCTGGAAATAAAAGTTACCAAGATTGAAGAACAAGAACATGCAAGAAGAAATCAATGGTTGAAGAAAAACTGGAAAAACTCTTGAATTAAAGGTGCGAAATATGTAAATTCTTCTCCTTGATGTTCCTACTTGTTATGGAGCTTTTACATGAATGAAATCTTAATAAAAAGAGTCCTAATAAATAAATACATAGGCTAGAGTTTGTTTAGAAGAGTCCCCAAAACATAAAACTCTTTTGGCTAAAAGATAAGCACAAAATAAAAATCCCGTATCTGGCAATTTGTCACACTTAGAAAGCGTGACTAATATTGTAACGGATCTGGAGCATGACTAATGACCGGATCGGTTCTTTTAATTTTCATCAACTTCGATCCGTCTTCGGTCTGGGGTTCACTGGAACTTTGTATTTCGGATCGGTCCGATTTTTCTTTGACTTTTTCTTCTATCTTTGACTGCTCATAACTTTCACACTGGTACTCCGATTGAGTTGCCATTTTTTCCAGTGTTCTTGTAATTGGAAGCTCTTCAACTTTCTAGTTGGCCCCACCTTCGGAATAAGGCTGAAAAATTACAAAAATTCCCTTTAACTCCCCATTTCTTGGTTTTCTTTCACTGTTTTGAGTTCTCTTTGGCACTAACTTGTATGAAATACCGGTAAAACACATAGGAGATACAAAAAATATGAAATACTTGCCAAAAAGTGTTAGTAGCATAAATATGAGATAAATCCAAGTTATTTACACCGCACGGGATCATAAAAATACCGAAATTAAGGAGATAAATGTGAAGAATTTATGCCTAATCCCATGGTAAATCAGAAACGCGTACGGGGCAGATCGTTGGAAAGGTTAGGAGATGTACTTCAACATTCCAAAGAGTTTGACTATGTTTGGGAAGTTCACTTCAGTCAACCGGGGACTGAAAGCATTCGGTGACCTTTTATAGTAAAATGGATCGTTCGTCCTCACCGTAAGTCAGAATTGGGCCTGGAGTTGATCGTTGGAAAGGTGTTTCAGCACCCTTTGAAGATTCATCCAGTCTCGGTCGAGATGAAGAGTTGACTTTGGTCAAACGGAGCCTGAGAGCGTTCGGTGGCCTCCTGATCAACTTTTGAGGGAAAACGGGTCGTTCATTTGCACCGTAAGTCAGAATCGTGCACGGGGTGGACTATTGGAAAGGGGTTTCAGTGCCGTTCAAGGATTCATTCAGTCTTAGTCGAGCTGAAGAGTTTTATTTTCAGTCAAATGGAGTTTGGGAGTGCCCGATGGCCTATAGGTCGGTTCTCGGGGTATCACTTATGTTAGTAGCGATGAGGGGAGGTGTTAGGGACCTAAGGAGAGTTTAGGGAGTACTAGAATGGGGTGTCTATAGATCCCCTGGATGGGTGATTTTGGAGCAAACGATATCCGTCGAATAGACACTGCATGATGCCTTTGAAAGAGTATGACCAATTCAAACGGTCGAGGCCGATTCTGAGGGCTTGAATATGAGGGTGACCGATTCTGCGGGTTGAAGCCAATTTTGAGGGCTTGAAGATGTGGGTGACCGATTCTGTGGGTCGAAGACAATTCTAAGGGCTTAAATTGAGATGATCAATTCTACGGGTCAAAGCCAATTCTGAGGGCTTAAGTTGAGATGACCAATTCTGCGAGTCGAAGCCAATTCTGAGGGCTTAGATTGAGATGACCAATTTAGTGGGTCGAAGCCAATTTTGAGGGCTTAAGTTGAGATGACAAATTCTGCGGGTCGAAGCCAATTCTGAGGTCTTGAGATGAGATGACCAATTCTGTGAGTCGAAGCCAATTCTGAGGGCTTAAGTTGAGATGACCAATTCTGCGGGTTGAAGCCAATTCCGAGGGCTCAAATTGAGATGACCAATTTTGCAGGTCGAAGCCAATTGTGAGGGCTTAAGTTGAGATGACAAATGCTGTGGGTTGAAGCCAATTCTGAGGGCTTAAGTTGAGATGACCAATTCACTAGGTCGAAGCCAAATTCCGAGGGTTTAAGTTGGAATGACCAATTTAGCAGGTCGAAGCCAATTCTGAGGGATTAAATTGAGATGACCAATTCTGCGGGTCGAAGCCAATTCTGAGGGCTTGAGATGACCAATTCTGCGGGTCGAAGCCAATTTTGAGGGCTTAGATTGTGATGACCAATTCTACGAGTTGAAGCCAATTCTGAGGGCTTAACTTGAGATGACCAATTCAATGGGTCAAAGCCAATTCTGAGGGCTTAAATTGTGATGACCCACTACACCAAATTTGCCGAATTATCACGGTCATTGACCTTGACAAGTTGGACTTGTCAAGGTCAATGACCATGACAATTCTGGAGGTGACAACAAAAGTTGAGAAAATATCTTGGACCATTGTCTCCAAATTACCGTGACAATGAATGCTTCATGAATATCTTGGACCAATGAACACTTACCTTTCCCCTTACGGTTTTTTCCAAATGAATGCTTCATGAATGAGAAAATATCTTGGATCGTCGCCTCCAAATGGTACAGCTTCGCGTCATGCGAGTCCACCGTTCCAACCCGATGTCGCTAGTCTCCAATCCGATGATCTAAGATTTTTCCACCCGCGAGCTCACCCCCGTTGACTTCCCCTTGCGATCACCGCCAAACACTTGGTTGAGTGCGTATGTGGACAAAGATGCGACTCATGCACTTCCTTAAGCTTTGCCTGAAATGACAAAAAGGACATGATTAGTAAAATAAGTAAATAAATAAATTATAACGTAATTAATAAAAAGTAAATTGTCGAATTAGTTATAATCATGGCCGCGAGCTTCGGGGACACCTCCTTATCTTTCCCCTTCTTCGTTCGAATATCCACATAAGTGTCGAGCCTATGTGCCCTACCCTCAGGGCCACTCCCTGTCCCCTGAAATAAAATAAAGCAAAATTAGTATCGACCCCACAAAGTAAAATAATGCAGAATAACATAGTTCTGTAGTTATATAGAAAAATTAAATCTTACCATCATCCTATGATCCACCTTGGCATAAGACGTCCTACCGGAGTAGTGCACGTCCATCTTTTTTGCCCGATTTTCACTCCTCAATTGGCGAGATGCCAATTGCTCCCCGATCTCATTGTCAATGAACTTTTACCATTGTGCCAATGAGATCGGCTCCTTCGGCGGACACATTCGGATAAGGACTCTCAGGTCTTCCCAAAGTATCGGGTCCACATATTTTTCTTTCACGTCTTGTGTTTCTCCCTCAACTGCTCCAAGACGGAATCACGTAGCTTTGGATCCAGGCTGAATTGTTCATGTTCAACAAATACATTGTTAGTTGCGAATAAATATAAATATAAATATAAATATAAATATAAATATAAATATAAATATAAATATAAATATAAATATAAATATAAATCAAAATTGAAATTGAAATATTCATATAAATATAAATATAAATTCATTACCTGTAGTGCCACCTAAATAGCTAACTTGAGCTCATTTGGCACCTCCCTCCAATTAGTGTACCCCGGGCCGATGCTCGTCTTTACCAGCTCGAGGGATCTCGCTAATAGCCCCGTCTTATTCTTGATGGCCATCCCCAATTTGCCATATTTGAGGAGCCTAGGGGCCGAGGATCCCTCCTCGCCTCCGCTACCACTGAGCCCAGACGACATCATCATAATAAGCATCATCATCCTCGCCTTAATACCTGAAGGAGACATTTGCTGTAAAAAAATATTGTTATTAGTACAAATCAAAATGAATTAGAAGAAGACATGCAAATATGTACAATTACTACAAATCCAAATGAATTGTTACTATTTAACACCTCAATTCTGAATTCCAAAACAACAGCATCTAGCTCATAATATGTACAATTACTAAAAATCCAAAACATCCCCACCCCTACTGCCCACACACACGCGCACTACACAAGAGTGAAAATGATAAAGTTCAAATCAATTAAAAGCATTAAAAATGGATTGATAAAGTACAAATTGGAATATTTATTACAAATTGAAAAATTGTTTCAAATTTGGGTTATCATAAAAAATGGATTGATATTCGGTAGGAGCAGCCAAGTCATCCACACTACTATTTAAATGCTTTGGCGCATGTAGGACAATTGACAAGGGCTCGTTGTTGATATACTCCGAGTAAAACACTTGGTTAACCTTTTGAAATGCACAAACAAATGGCTCATCGATCACGTGGTCGTTGCTCTTCAACTTGGACAAGTCAACCATGATCAAATTGGTGACATGATCAACTTTACAAGCATTTTTATCCTCAACTCTTACCCAGTCACGGTAAAATACAACCTCTTTGAAGCTTATATAATCCAATTCAAATATATTTCTAATTACACCATAGTAAGTCATTTCAGCTTCAACGAGGTTTTTATCTTTTGCACTCGCTCGAAAGAAAGTAAGAGACTTGTATGAGATGCCCGAGTTTTGTACATATATACTTTCCTCATACACTTTTGCGCTGAATACGTAACCGTTCAATCGATAATTTTTATACTCTTGTGCCACGAACAAGGGCCCAGTGGCTAGACGAGCAAGCCTTGATGTCGCATCACCCATTTTTAAGAGCTAAAAATATAGATAAATTAATTAAACTAGTTGTACAGTTTGAGTGTTATATAACGTTATATAACGGCCATTTTCATTATAATTACCTCTTGTGACAACCACAACCTAAATTCACTGTCTGATTGTACCATTATTTTTCATCTTTTATTATTCTCACGGGCTTCGTATTTTCTGCATATTACAAAATTAATCATGTATAAAAGAATCTAAAATATTCTAAAATAATGTTAAACATTAAAATAATTTAAACTTACTTTTTCCATTCTTCGACATATTCATGTGTGTCAAATAGATAACGAGCTACTTGTTCATGTTCCAAACTCGTTAATTTCACTCGTTTTCTCATCACATGACCACAATCATCGACGAACTCATCAGTGTCATCAACGCTGATTGAGTCAGGCATATATTGCCGAGTATATATTGATGACTCCACGGTGATGTATTCCTCTGCAATTGATCCTGCAATGTAGCGCACATTCTTGACGTAATCTTTAAAAACTTTCATCAATCTTTCAAACGGATACATCCACCGATATCTAACTGGATCACAAAGAAGTGCCTCATCGCATAGGTGTACCAACAAGTGAACACTTTTTGAGGAACTTTTGAGCTTGTTCCTTCCTTACCAGTAGATTGGACATATCTAGGTTCATACGAAACCGGACAACGATCTAGATTTTCATACTCCTTTTGGTATAGTATGCAGTCATACACACAAGCATGAATCGATTTATACTTCATTCCCAAACCTTTCCAACTGTTCTTCATAACAAAATAGCTATTTAGAAGCGTATTCTCCTTAGGTAGTAACCCCTTCACCCATTTTAGAATTCCTGTCACGTTATTGCTAGACAAACCGTACTACGTCTTCAAACTATGCAAACCAACCATGGCATGTAAAGTTGTTTGATCTTTCTCACAGCCAAAGTATAACTGTTGGGTTGCCTTAAATTTTAAAGTTTGGTAGTCATCGTCAAGGTTTATCGTGATATCTTCACGAGAACTTAAACCTTGTACATCAGCAGTAACCTCATTCTCCTCTGCTTCATAAACTCCGTACGCATCATGAACTAAATCCTCTAACATATTATGATCTACGTCGTCCCCTTCTACATCTGTCCTACTTGTTGAAGGTTGTTGTGAAGGTTGTTCAGGGATAAAAGGAACTTTTAATTCACCATGAAAACTCCAAAATCGATAACTATCTTGCATACACAATCATAACACTGTTTTCCACTCAAACACCTTACTATTCTTACACCTAGCACACGGACTCAGAAACTCTTCATCATTATGACATCTCTTTGCGTATTTCATAAATTCATTAGTACCTCTGCGAAACACATCCCCCATTCTATTTGTCTCACCATCCACTCTTTATATTTTGGATATCCCATCACAGCTACCACAACTAATCACCTATTAAAGGTAAGAAGCGTATATTAATAAATTAGTATAGTATCTTTATATTCAATTTATAAACGTAGATTTATAAAGGTAAGAAGCATAGATTTATACTAAGTTTCATTTAATTATGTCTTACTTACATTCGATTTTTAAATTTCAAATTCAAATTCAATTTATAATAGAAATTTATATTTCCTCCATCTCTTCTAAAGGGTGAGTGGTCCTATCCCATTCAAGACTGCATTTTTCTGTAATATACTTAACAACTCATGCACATTTTTACGATTTGAGAAAAATTCGACAGCATATCCCCGTAGTTCTCCAAGTACACGACGTAAGTGTTAGTGTTATTTCAATTGATCAATTGAAATAATAGTCACACTTGTCAATCTAGTATGTACCCAGAGAACATTAGGATACGACTGCAAAACTTCCTCCGAAAGTAACAACTTTATGCCACTATGAATATTATTATACATAAATTATGCAGTCCCAAACTGTCCAACGAGACAATTCGAGAGATCTCATTACAGGGGTAGTGACTCTCGAACGGGTCTAAGGGATATTGAATGCGTACACATAAGAACTATAAGGATAGTATCTATGCGCACTATATGTAATTTCAAGTATATTTCATTTAATTATCATACTATATATATATATTGTTCGTTATACAAAGTAATTTAAAAAAAAGTTGAAACATTCCACCCCTATATGGACAATAATCCAGTGGTCATACCACTTTTAAAATTAACCAACCCAACATCGATCCATTATAATCCAACCGCAATGGTAACAACAAATGTGTATCCCGTACTCCTTCTAATTCATCTACTCAATTAATTATTTTCATCAATTAAACTAACAATTAAAGTATACAATTATTAATTTACTAATTCACAATGAGGGGCAATCCTACTTGCTTATGAAAGGGGCACCAAGTATTAATTTACAAAAAAAATTAACAACCAATCAATATTAAATCAATCGATTCTTTTACAAGGGGCACTACAATATAAGGGGCAATATCTAATAAACCAATAAAAATATAATTAAAAAAAACACACACACGCACATATACACCCTTCCCCCCCGCTGCCCCTGCCCACTCCCCCCCCGTTGCCCCTTCCCACCACACGCACACACACATATATATATACACATGCACATATACACACACGCGCGCACATACACCCCCTCCTCTCCCCCCAGCCCTGCTTCCTCCCCACCCACATGCATATATACACCACACACACACACACACATGCACATTTACACATACATATATACACACACGCACATATACATACACATATACATAAATGGAGGAGAAATAGAGAGATAAGACATACCAAAGTTATAGAGAGAGAGAGAGAAATGGGGGGAACAAAATCGGTGGGAAAAAAAGAAGAGGGAGTGTGTTTTACTGATAGAATTGTCACGAATATGTCACGATCATTGATCGTAACTTTATAGGCTTGTCACAGTCATTGACCGTGACAACTTTATAGGCTTGTACAAAAAATGTGTTTTTTTTTCACGGTCAATGACCGTGACAAGGCTAAGCGCTTAAAGGGTGCCAATTTGATCATTTTGGTGTAGTGACCAATTTTGCGGGTCGAAGCCAATTCCGAGGGCTTAAGTTGAGATGACCAATTCTGCGGGTCAAAGCCAATTCTGAGGGCTTAAGTTGAGATGTTCTCGAGGAACTCTGCCGGGGAAATTACCTCATGATTTTGATTTGAGCTGGGGAGCCGATTGCTGGGGAAATCCTTGTATCTTTTGGAGACTTTGCGCAGTAATAGCCATTCTGATTCTATAAATTCCACTTGGGAAGTGATTAGGTGGTCTAGGATTTGGACGTATTTCTCAGGGAAATTTGAGACCTTTGGGGAATAAGAGATGATCTTGAAGTTTGGGATACTTTAGAGGTCCTCTAGGGACGTTGCCGGGAGGAGATTCACTTGGCTTTTTAGAGTTTCGCTAGATAAATAGGGGTTTCGCTTGAGGGAGTGTGAAATTTTCTTGGGGAAAATGTTCTAAATTCCCCATGGGATTTTTAGGAAATTTCTGAGGATTTTTCAGGATTTTTTGGTATTTTTTGCGAGTTTCTGTATGAAAACTTAAGGGGGTGCAGGTCGGCATGGTGCGGAGGGTGCCATTCGACAGTGGCACGGACTTTTGGACTTTCTCGAAAAGTAAAGGGGCAGTGCCGATCGGTATGTGGGGATGAATTTCCGATCGTCATGACCCTTGGCTTCCTATAAAAAGGGGAGGGTTCCCCTCATTTTTCACATTTTCTTTCCCTGTCTTTTTCTGTAATTTTCTTCTACGAATCGTTCTAGCATTCCGCGATCTAAAGAATGGCCACTTTCGTGAGCACTATGGTACACATGGAGTGGTTGGCTGTTGACGGCTGGGCGAATGTGGAATGGAGGGCTAGGGTGCCTCTTGCTTTGGGGAGTGAGAACTTTTTTGATGCATTTGAGCCAATTGCGGATGATCAGACTTTGCTGCGAGAGCCGTCGCATCATCGTTCTTCTAGGATGGTGAACCCTCGTGGTTATGTAAGTAATAAGATGACATTTGGCATTATTTTTTGGTGATTTCCTTTTTTTCTTGGATTTTGACAAGGTTTTTCTTCAACAGTCTGATGTTTCTTTGTCGACTATGCGTGCCTGCAAAACGACGGGGATTAAGGATGTTTGGGATCACCTTCCACCTGTGGTGCGTTGGGTGGTATCATCAGTAGGCTTTGGGAGGCTGGCATACCTATTGGATGAGATGCCTCGTTTAACGACGGTCTTATGCGCTCTGGAGGAGAGGTGGTGGGACACTACCCACACCTTCCATTTTGGCTTTGGGGATATGACTGTGCCTCCCATAGACGTGCAACAGCTACTGGGGCCGGATTGTGATGGAGAGCAGATAGAGGTGGATCGCTCTTTGTGGGTGAGGCTGGAGGCGATGTGAGCGACGCTTGGTGATGTGGGGAGGATAGTATCTGGGGATTATATCTGGCTGTCCCTGCTAAGGGATGTTTTACTAGGTAGGGTGATTGATGCGGAGGACCGACTGCAGGTGAGGTAGATGGCCCAGTTGATTATTTTACTGGAGATGGGGGGATTTTTGGTGGCGTCGAGCGGCGACGTTGTCCACTTATGGTTTTTACCATACTTGAGGATGTTTTCGAACATCCCTCTCTATGATTGGGGGAGATTGACTTTGGTGACCCTTTATTTTTCTTTGGATGCATTCAGCCAGTGATGTCGGTAGTCTTTCACTGGAGCCATGCATCTTCTTGAGGTATTATTTAATTTGCGAATTTTCCTTTCATGCATTCGCATTTTCCTTGTGCGTCTCTTTTTGATTGCGGACTCTTGTATTTGGTAGACGTGGTTCTATGAGGTGATTGGGTGTAATACCCAGCTGGTTGCTCTGAAGGATGAGACTTTTGGGGACTTTTACCGGTTGTATCAGTGGCGAAAGGCCAATCGATAGTCGAGGACGTCTCTTTATCTGGAGGCGGTGCGTCAGGTCTTGAATGGCCTAACCAGTGATGGGGTAAGGCTTTTTTCTTCTTCAGTTCTGGTCTTTGTGTACTCTTATTCTGTATTGACTTATATTTTGTTGGGGATTTTTTAGGTGACTTTTTACCCTTGGGGGACGGCTGTTCAGGATATGGGGTTGACTAGAGTGAATGCGCAGATGAGGCGTTTGCTGGCGCATACGTTTGGCCACTCTTGGTATCTCTGGGAGAGGGTGGTTCGACAGATTACTGAGGAGGAGGTGGTGGTGCCGCCTACGAGCCCCCCTATGTCAATGAGGCGGGAGCGGCTGCTGCCGGAGGATGCGAGGATTGTAGCGATGATTAGCGAGTCCTATCTGTTGTACACCGATACGACTGTACCGTATGATTATATTGACTTCGTGATGAGCTGGCTGATGGCTCCCTACATATATGATGCACTGCCCTTCCCTCCTGTGAGTTCGAGTCGGTCAGTGGGGTCCTCCCACAGCGGTGGAAGTTCATCGACATCTGCATCAGCGACGACTTCGAAGGTCCCCTTTGTGAGGTTGCATACCCCTTCATACAACATTTGGTGGCCTTATGGAGGGATGGTGCCTATGTTGAATCGTCCTCATGCAATGGACTCGGAGGAGTTGGGCTTGACAGAATATGTTGTTCATCCTTTGGTATATCTTTATGTTCTTCTCTTTTCCTTTTTTTTGGTTTCTTTTGATATTTTCTGCTTGATACTGATTTTGCCTTTTCTTGCAGAAAGTAGGAGTGTCCACCACTTGGTTGAGGGATATCAGGGACTGGATATCTTCGACATGTGCCCATATTCGGGATGTTGTTCCTGTTCCTTCTTGCTTGGTTCCATTTGTCTCATTTGGGGAGGAGTCTGGTTTAGGTAGCTGTGGTGCGTCATCTCGTTGCAGGGGAAAGAGAGCCCGTCACAGGGATGGAAGCTTTTAGGAGAGAGGGGGAAGGGTAAGTGAGAGAGAGAGAGAGAGAGAGAGAGAGAGAGAGAGAGAGAGAATGTGGGTTCGGGCTGAGTCCCATTGTTTTTGATTTTCTTTATTTCCTGCAAGATTGATGTAACACAAAAAAATATCTATGCAATGCAATGAAGTTTTTTTATTATCTTATGTTAATGATGGATGAATAAATGCATGCACATACGATTTTTACTTTGCTGCTGAGACGGTAAAATATTTTTGGAAGTTTGAAAGAAAGTTTTATTCATAATGAGAAATTATATAAAGATGGAAAGGGGATTTTTGAAATTCTGTTCAGAATAACGATTTATTTTTATTGAGTTTTCTGATTTTGACAAAAGAGGAAAAAGGTAAGTTTCTAAAAATAGGGGGTTGCTGATCGGCAAGCACCTTATTCTGCCTATCGGTAGGTCAGTCTAGTCCCATCAATTCAAAGCTTTTGGTTGGTACCCTCTTAAGCCTTTGGAGACTTGTGGGGCATGATTTCCTCCAATTTCTATAGGGGTTATGGCTTTTGTGAGGGTTTTCAAGTATAAAAGAGGGGTAAGGGTGGAGTGTTTTTATCACACCTTCACATTCTATCTTTCTTATTATGTGAGATGGCTCTCCCTGGTAGTGTTGAGTTTGCCAACTACCTCGAGACTTTGGAGGCGATGTGCTCCTATAACGTTGACTATGATGCTTTTAACATGCATCGAGTCTCTTTATGGCATAATTGGCCCATAGAATGGAATATGCTGATGGCGGTGGTACAATTTTGATAACCCGAAGACCATGTATTTCTCTTTGGCTTGGAAGAAGTCTATCCGATTTATGAGGAATTTTCTGCCATGTTGGGAGTAAATCCTATTGTGGCGGCTGCTATGCCTGAGTTTTCCCAATCTCCTCGGGAGCTGTTGGTTGGACTTCTCCGTATCTCTCCCTTGGCGGGTAGATCCTTGGTTACTGGAGGAATGATTTCTCTTCCGGAGATGCTTCCATCTGTGCATTTGCAGGAGGTTGGTGATGCTGGATATGCTAGATCCGTTATTCTTATCTTGGTTTTCAAATTGCTACTGGTGATCGGGGGCTACTGGTGGATCCAAAACTTACAGCTATTACTTCATGGATGTCCTACCGTCGTATTCCTATGACGGTGATACTGGCGGAGACTTTGAATAGCCTAGATGCTTGGCGAGAAGGTCATTCTGACTTTCTGAGGGGTAGCCCCGTTATCTTGTTCATGTGGTTGTCTAAAAGACTCCGTCTAATGACTCCTACGGAATACCCTTTATCGGTTGTAACTAACTTCTTTTTGCAGTATTTCATCAGTGTTGGCCTGGATATTGAGAGCTGGTAGAAATGGTTTGTGGAGCATGGGGCTCTAAATCTGCGCTAGTCAGTGCCTTGGCGGGGACAATTGCTGCCTATTCTGGAGTTGGGGGAATACCCGTACGTCTGGCTGGTTGGTCGCAGACATACCTCTTTCTATTTACCTTGGCGGCTTCTGCGCCAATTTGGCTGGGAGAAGATTGTGCCACCTCGGACACTAGATTTCTTTTCGGTAGAAGATTTGACAGAGTGTTTGGGCATGAGGCTTGGCTCTTTGTGGGAGAGTCGACGTCCGTCGAACCGTCCCTCTCAATCTATTGGGAGAGTTTGTCACATCCCTGGGGATTATATGAAGTGGTTATGGAGAAGAGTAGTTAGCAAGATGTTGGAAGTGGATACTGGACAAACGTGGCTTATTTTATCTGATACCATGGAGGGAGGTGTTGTGGTTTTTTCAAGTCTGGTTCGAGCTTATCGGTCTATAGAGTGTCTGTGAAACTCTATTCAGGCAGGGGAAGCTTGGGGACCCCACGATGTAGATGATGACGGAGCGAGCTCCTCTGGTAGCTGTGGGTAGGGCTCTTAGAGAGTTTATTTTTGTAATGGGGAATAAATTTGGGAATTTTATTTGGGTTTTTAGGAAGGTAGGGCGAAGGGAGTCATCCATTATTTTTCTTATGTAATTTCACTGTAATCTCTTATTAGTGAAATAAATAAGTTTTTGATCATCAAGCTGTGCCTTTTGATGAATTTTGTATTTTGAATTATCTATACTGATCGCTAAGGTATGTGTAATATTTTTGTTCAAATATATGCTAGAATGAACTATCGTTCTCAGAGATAAGAAAAAATATTTTTTTGTGAAAAAGAAAGGGTTGTGCTCATGTAAGATGTATGAGATGACTACGTACCTCTGGGGTTTTTTGAATTTTTTTGAATTTTTTTAAGAATGGTTTTTGCATAGGATCAGGCCCACGTAGTTTTGGGTAGAGGGAAATGAAGATTTTTTTTAGAATAGAAGGGAGATGAGAAAATTCGTAGCGCGCCAAGATTTCGGACTAGGGGTAAAATTTCTTGAGACGGTCCAGATTGACTGGACGAGCCATCTCTTCTCCATCTAGGTCGGTGAGCACGGCGACACCACCAGACAAGAGTTTCTTAACGATGTATGGGCTTCTCCAATTGGTCTTGAATTTCCCTATAGGGTTCTAGATGGACTCTACTATCTCCTTGAGGGCTAGATCCCCCTCTGGGACATAGTGGTCCTTGACTATCTTATTGAATGATCACGCTACATGATGATGGCACCCTTGTATGCAGTATAGAGCTTTTAATCTCCTTTCATCTAGGAGGGTTAACTCGTTAAGACAGTTTTGGTACCAGTCTTCTTCGCTGACCTTGCTTTCAAGCATGATGCGCAACGAGGGTATTTTCAGCTTCACGGGTAGGACTTCTTCCATGACGTAGACTAGAGAGTAAGGGGTAGCCCCAGTAGAAGTTCGGATTGAGGTTCAGTAGCCCCAGAGGGCGTAAGGGATTCAGTCGACCCAATCTTGATAGCTTTCGGTCATCTTACTGATGATAGCTTTGAAGTTTTTATTGGCAGCTTCGACTACACCTTTGGCCTGAGGTCGATAGGGAGAAGATTTATGTCTCTGGATCCCATACTCGTTGACCACGTATATGACTTCTACCTCGAAATGCAACCCGTTAACTGACACTAGATCGTGCGAGACCCCATATTGGCAGATGATATTTTTCATGATGAATTTCGCCACTTTCTTGGCGTTTAGAACTGCGTATGACTCAGCTTTGATCCATTTGGTGAAGTAATCAATGGCAACTTGGATGAACTCATGACCATTGGAAACCTTGGGTGTAACTTTCCCTATAATGTTGATTCCCTAGGTGGAGAATAGCCAAGGATAAGTCCTGTTGTACAATTCACGCGGAGGCAGGTGTTGAAGGTTAGAAAACTATTGGCATTTGAGGCATCTCCGGACATAGGCGGTACAATCTTGGATCATGGTGGTCCAGTAGTAGCCTTATCGGATGATCTTCTTGGCAAGCATGTGATCGTTCATATGGGTCCCACATTCCGCGCTGTGGATTTTTTGCATTATCTCTTCAATTTTAGCCCTTGCGATGCAAAGTAGATGGGTTCCATCTAAGTTTCTCTTAAATAGTGCTTTGTGACAGATGATGTATTGGGTGACCAGTCTTGGGAGAGTTGCCTGGTCTTTCTTATTGGAACCCTCAGGATACCTACCATGCTTGAGGAGGTGCCAGATATCATAGTACCAACAATTGTCTATCTCGGGATCTTTTTTGGTGATGAGCTCAATGTGGTAGCAATGGGTTGGTTTATCTTTCTTTTGAACTAGGAAGGGGGCCATTGTTATTCCTTCGGGCATTTCGACCATGGAGGATAGGGTAGCAAGGGCATCAACTAGGTTATTCTTTGCTCAAGGAAGGTAATGAAAGGTGATATCTTGAAATTAAGAGGCTAGTTCTTCTAAGTGGGCATGGAAGGGTTGGAGTTTCTCCTCATTAACTTTCCATTTTCTAAGCACTTGACCGATGATGAGGGTATAATACCCATAGACATATAGGCATTGAATACCTTTCTTGAGAGAAACTTTAAGGCCTATCATACACACCTCGTATTCAGTCATGTTGTTGGTGCAGGGGAAATCCAATTTGATGGCGATGGGAGTGTGAGATACATCTGGGCGATCAGAAGTATCCCAATGCCATATCCCTTTTTGTTTGCCGCGTTGTCAAAGAAAATTTTCCATCAAAGGTCGTCTTAGCAGTGTAGAGGATGCTTTCATCTGGGAATTCAGATATCCAGTCATCAACTTCTTCTGTGGGTAGTTAGTGAGGTAGTCAAAGATGAATCTTCCTTTCATGTCTTTCTGCGTGACGTACATGATATCAAACTCAGCTAGGAGCATCAACCATCGGGCCATTCGGATAGATAAGGAGGGTTTACCAAGAAGGTACTTGATGGGTTCCATTCGGGATACAAGCTTAATGGGGAAGGCGAGCATGTAATGTCACAACTTTTGGGTGACCCAAATAAGTGCGACACATGCCTTTTCCAAAGCAGTGTAGTTGACTTCATATCCAGCCAATTTGCGATTGACGTAATAAATGTCTCTTTATTTGTTGGAATCTTCAAGGTATTGGGCTAGAAAAGTCCCAGCTGTAGTGTCGGTTATGGTTAGGTATAGAAGCAAGGAGAGACCAGGATGTGGTGGCATAAGTACCGGAGGTTGGGTCAGATATTGTTTGATTCAGTCAAAAGCTTCTTGGCGGGCCTCATTACAAATCTTGGTTGAATTCTTTTGGAGGAGTTTCAAGATAGGTTCATAGATGGAGGTTAGCTGGCTAATGTATTACAATTTCCTAAGGAAACCACAGACTTCTTTTTCTGTTCTGGGAGGTGGCATCTCAAGTATGGCTTTTAGCTTGGCAGGATCTGCATCTATCCCTTTTTCACTAACCATGAATCCTAAGAGTTTTCCTTTTGTAATGCCGAAGACACATTTCTATGGATTGAGTCTCATATGATATTTTCACAATCATTCGAAGAACTTTCAGAGAGCGGGAACACGACCTTATCTAGTTTTGGATCATATCATCTACATAGACCTCGACTTCTTTATGAATCAGATCATGCAGGATGGTTGTGGCAACCCCCAACATTCTTGAGATCGAATGGCATAATAGTGTAGAAAAAGGTTCCCCATGGGGTGATGAATGCTGTCTTTTCTTGATGATCTGGGTGCATTTTAATTTGGTTGTATCCGGAAGACCCGTCGACGAATGACTTGAGAGCATGACTGCCTGTGTTGTCCACAATCATGTCGATATTGGGTAGCGGGTAATCATCATTTGGAGACGCTTTGTTCAAGTCCCGGTAGTCTACACACATCCGAACTTTCCCTCCTGATTTCGGTACAAGCACTATGTTGGCTAGCCATGTGGGGTATTTGATCACATGAATGAAACCCACGTTCAACTGTTTGACCACTTCTTCTTTGACTTTGAGCGACCATTCGGTACGGAGCTTTCTTAACTTTTATTTAATCGGCTTATAATCTGGAAGAGTGGGGATCTCATGTTGAGCTATTTTCAGGAACAATTCTAGGCATATAGTTGTAGGACAATGTGAAGACATCCATGAATTCCTTAAATAATTCTTCGAGTTGTGTGCGCTCATGCTCGTCTAGGGTAGCCCCTATCCTAATCTCGCGCAGTTGGCTACTAGAATCGAGGTTAACAATAATAGTTTTTCTTCATTAACTTGAACGCAGTTATATTGTTTGTTATTAACCTTATTTAGATTAGTTAAGAATTGTTCATTTGCAAAATCATCATCATCAAAAGTTTGATTAGAATCTAAACAGTTAATGTAAGGCACAACAAGATATTAAGAATCTTCATTTATTTCATTGATAGGAAAAACAACATTGAGAACCTCATCAAAGAAGGTATCAATTACATTTGAGCAAGGATAGATAACAGAGGAAGAAATGGGGTGGGGTTAGGTGGGATTTCAACAGGGAGAACTGGCACAGCATGCCAATTGAGGAGAGGTGTATTAGCAACTTTAATCAGGTGGGATGGATCTAGTGATGTAATGCTTGAATGAACCATGCAGAGTGTCAGCCCCAGTGTCTATAAGTTGAAAGAACTTTTGGAGTCACTTCCCTCAAAATCATCGGTATTTCTGATGAGCAGTTGTACATGGTGTTGGGAACTTTCAGCTCATGGGTAGCTATCTTGGAAAAATATCTCTATTCCAAGCTTCATCTTCTTGTCTGTATGGTCATACCAGGGTTTCAGAAAGCCGTAAAAGGGGAAGTCCTTTCCCTCTTCGATGAATCACCCATTCAAAGAGTCACCTGGGATAGTCTGGATGCAGTCTAGTCTTCTCTTTGGTAGAGACTGGGGGATCCTTCTGAGCACTTGTTCTGATGGCTGATACCCCAAACCATAAGCGGGAAAACTTTTTTCAGTTCAATGGGTTCAATTATCCCTTGTTGTCTTTGTCCTAGCCCTAGTCCGGGCATGAAGTGCATGTTTCTGAATATTTGAATCACATTGACATTATCATGTGGGTCGTATTCTGGACGAACCCTTCCTTTGAAATTGTTCACTGTCGGGAGTAAAAGTGGATCAACTCGGAATCCTGATAGGGGAATATCATTTGACCCGTGTTGTATCTCAAGGATTGGATTGCTGGTGCTTACACCCTCGGCATTGTCGTCGTTGCCTAAAATGGTGATGACTCGTCCGTTGGCAAAGAATTTTAATTTCTGATGGAGTGAGGAAGACACACCCTTGATACTGTGGAGCTAAGGTCGCTCGAGCAACAGGTTGAAACAAGCGGGGATGTCAATAACTTGGAATTCAACGATAGGGTTTATAGGGCCAACCTCTATTACAAGTTTTATGGATCCCATCACTTCTCGACGAGTATTATCATAGGCACGTACAACATCGGAGGTTGTAGCGAGGTCACTTTCCTTCAGTCTTAAGCATTTGAAGGTTTTTAATGGGCAGACATTCAAGGCGGATCCATTATCCACAAGAGAGAGCGGTACGATTTTCCCCATAACTTCGACGGAGATGTTGAGTTCATGATTGTGATTTGGCTCAATTCATGGGATTTCTTCTTCGAAAAAGGATAACATTCGGGTATAGGTCAAGGATTCGACTAAATTTACCGCTTCTTCTGGTGTGGTAGAAGGAGGAATTGTGGGTCCAGTGAGAAATTTGATCAAAGCATTTATGTGCAGCTTGGAAGACATGAAAATCCCCCATAGAGTGATGTTAGCTTGATTTTCTTCAATTGATCAAGGATCTTGCTTTCCTCGAGTGTCATTTCTGGCATCAGAAGGTTTTGAACGCCCTTCCATTTGCCATTGGTTGGTGGTAAGTTTGGGATCTGGTAATGCCTCCCCGACCTGGCCATGTGATTTACTGAAGAAGGGAAGAACATGAACCCTTTTTCTTTATTGATCTCAGGTTTTTCTGCCACTTTGTTTATATATTTGAGGAGTTATTCAAATGATATCATCCCACACAAGTCGTCTATCGGGCCAATTTTCTCTGAAGCTTGCTCTTCATTTGAATCATTAAATTCTCCCCCCCCCATCCGGTGGAAACAATTTCGTCTTTCCATGTAAAGTTAATGCATTCCACAACTTCAATGGCTTCTTCATACATGTCTTACCATTCTGTGGGGATAAGTAAGGGTGAAGGGACCAGGCATCCTTGTATCTTCAGAGTACCAAGTAACTCGGTCATACTGCAAATATCATTGGTTTGCCTGAATAATTCTGCCATGATCTGGACAACATCATCTAGGCTGACTTCATCGGTCGGTACCACCCAACTTTCTGACTCTTGGGCCCATTTTCGTGCTTCTAAGAATAACGTTCTAAACCTCTGGAAATCAATGATTATATGTGAGGGAAATTTCAGCCCGAACTCTAGGAGTTGGTTTAATACTTCTGATAATTCCATACTTCCATTTTCATAACATCTACGGACAACGATGCATGCTCTAGTAAGGAGTGACAGTGCTTGATCAGCGAGGCTAATAGGGTGTAGGAGGAAATATGGGTAAGTTTGGAGAGGTTTGGGAGAGTATATGGGTGTGATTTTAGTTGAGGGATCAAATTTTGGGCTCTCTTCTAAGAATATGGCATTGGCATGATTTGGGAGTGGGTTATGAGTAGTGTTTGGCTTAGGATTGGCTGGTGGGGCAATGGTACCCCGGTCAATTAGATCTTAGATTATGATTTGGAGGTGAAAGCATTGGTTGGTGGTATGGCCAATAATTTGGTGAAAGGCGTAATGGGCATCTGTCTTGAAGTTTCTTGGAAGTGGATTTGGTAATGGACGGGGGTCCAAGGGTTTGATAAGGTTTCGGATTAACAGGGCTTGATAAACTTTGGAAAGGGGATCATGGAGCTCGGTGTATTCCTTTTGGACAGGGACAGGGATGCTTTCTGGTGCCCAAGAGGTTGTTGGTTGAGAGATGTTGTTGATGGTTGAGACTGCAGCACTGGAAGGTTTGTCATATTTTCTGGGGGTGAACTGTCCGGACACTTTCTTTGGTTAAACTTCTGTTTTAGCAAGACCTTCCTTGATTTCTACTCCTGCTTTTCTGAGAGCTCATCAGTGGGGATATTATTGTCCGCCCATTGTTGCTCGGACATGGGGTAAGAAGTTCTTCTTCACTATGTTGACTTGTTCTTCCTCGGATGGCCGATTGGTCATAGTGGTTGCTTTTTCCCTCCATCGAGCTATAAAGTTACTGACTGATTCCCCAGAGTTCTGTTTAAGCAGCTCTAAATCATGACGGGTGACCTCAATCTCTTCATTATATTTGTACTGCGAAATGAATTCTCAGGCTACATCCTCCCAAATACGGATTTTGGACTCCTCGAGGGACAAAAACCATCGGAGGGCTCTATCCTTCAAAGTTTGATGAAATAATTGGGCTATCACTTCTTCAGAAGCCCTTAGGAGAGTCATAGAACGGTGATAACTGCGAAGATGAACAACCGGGGGTCCACTTCCTCTGAATTTCTCGATATTTGGCATCTTGAACTTCTCAGGTAACCTCGCCTTAGGATAAGGAGACATGTGGGTGTAGTCCGTGTAATTTACAGAGATTCTAACTTGGTTAAACTTTTTAGTTAGCATCATGAGATCTTGTTTGAGTTTGTTCAACTCTTCCTCTTTTGGATAAATGATCATAGGAAAGTTAGCCCCATGCTGGGCAAGGTTCAACATAGGAAGATGGGCAGTGGCGGCCCATTAGCAGGAGGGGTACATGGAGCGTGCTAATACTCTTTGGGAACCAAATAGGCTCGGGTGGACCCATAGCACGAGGGAATAGGGCCTCGGGCTCTTGAGGAAAGGTAACCTAATTTCGTTGCATCTCTTGAACCTCAGTCTGAAGGTTGTCAATCTTGGACATGACCTAAACTAAAATTATCGTCAGACCTGGCTGCACAACTGGTACTTGATCTGTGTTTTCCATGGAAAGTTGATAGATATCGGACTCGGAAGAAGTAGCAGATGAACAGATGGAGCTCTAGGGTGATTTAACTGAAGACTGAAGCCAATACAAGGGGATACGATCGACCTGAGAAGGCGTAAAACGGGATTTATTTCTGATAAAAAAGGATGAAAATATTTTTGACATTTTTTCTTTTTGAGATTGAAAGACAAAATATTTTTGGATTTTTGGTAAAGAAAGGAGAAATATATTTGGATTTTTGATAAAGAAAGGAGAAATGTTTTTGGGAGACGGGTCTCAACATGATTATTATAATTATTATGTTCTCACTAATATTAAATTCTCCTAAATGCAAAATGAAATGCTGGACGGGACCTGAGCCTGGAAAAGTTGGGTTTGTAACATCTGCAAAGTTATGGCTGGACTTGTAACAGGCTCACGAGCAGAGTCCCATTTTAAAAATGCACGAAAATTAGGCGACAGGCCGACTCAGAATTTCGACAGAGTTTCAGGTCAAAATGGACAATCTAATATGTGTGTCCTAGGCTTGACACCTATATGTGGGTATGCAGTTGGTTGGGTGAATCGGAGAAGGTTACCCCCTTTGGCGAGGCTTCCACGATATACGTCTTGATTTTGAGGTCAATCGGTACGTGTGGACAAGCCATTTGGTGAACGTGAATTGCCTCACTATATACCTCATGGGGACGGTACATGTGAGAGAGAATTCGATATACTCGGCATATGTTAACGAGTTCCCTGCGATATACCTCCCGTCATGACTACGATCAAGCAATACGATGCGGGGGAACCATTCGATATACGTCAAAGGTACTTATCCAATGGAAGGTGAGAGTTATATCGCTTAGGCTAACTGTGCCCTGTCAGACTAGTGCCCATCACGAAGTGACCCTCCAGTTACTGGACAAAATTTAGTAAATCACAATGCTCTTTGGTGATGTCGTGTGAATCATGCATGATTCTCTTATTAATATCTTATGATGAGAGTATCTTTCTTGATCATGCCTAACAGGGACCAAAGTACAAGTACCAATGGTATACCAAGTATGGATGGGTGATGCGTGCAAAATGTGGATATATGTGATACTAGGACCCGAAACCTAACTCTCATCAACCCGTGATCCACCTCATGACTTCGATCCATCCAGAACCCATTTCGTCCAAACCCACACCCACGAATCCTAACCAACCTGTTATCTACCCAAAATTAGAAATTGACCTAACCCATCTGTTTCCATCCCCGATCCTCACAACGGGAGAGACGAAGAAGCAAGTATTCATCTTGAGAGGATCTTGGTCCCGCGCATCCCTCTCGAGAGCGCTTTGGCCGACGTCGGTGATGGTGTGAAAAATGTAGAGAGATGGAGTCACTAGTCTATTTTACTCAAACAGACAAAAGAAAAAGGGAGCCATCCCGAAGGACAACATCCAAAGACATACTGATACATATAAAACCAAAATGATTTGAAAAGGGTTTGGAGGCTAAGTTACGAAATGGAAAGGTGTTGGCACCCATTACGCCCTAACGGTCTCTCATGGGTTATTGCTATTTTCCTTCATTTCCCCATGATATGTGTGCATGTGTATATGTAGGGGAGATAGGAATCATAGACTTGTATCATGGAAGAGATAAAGCGAGTCATCCGTAGGAATGTTCCTAAAAGCAATATTAGAAAATAGGATATACACAATTATCCTAGCGTTGATCGTTATAAAGGGACGAAAACGCATATGGAATAATACGCCACTAAGAACAAATATATGTATATATAAACATATAGAATCTAAGAGAGTTAAGTTTAAAGAATATAAAAAAATAGAAAAAAGTAGGAATAGGACTCGAGTCTCGAGTTTTACCCCAAGACGCCTACGTAGCCTATAGAGGCATCAAAGTCCACGTATTTCCTATGCAAAACGAGGGGTGGGATTTATCCCATAAATCCAATCGCGGACTTATCTTATGTGTGCGTGTAAAAGAGTGTTTTATTTGTGAGAAAAAGTGTGAGAATTCCCGTTTGGAATTTATGAGCAAACCCTATTTTTCTTGTTTTATGGGTTTTATTTATATGAAAATAAGAGATGTGCAATAATACTAGATAAAAAGTATATTATGATATACGAAATGAGAGAATAAAAGTGCTAAGTAATAAAAGAAATTAATGCTAATTTAGGAGAAGTTGGACCTTCTTGAAGATCTTGAGCTGGATCTTGGATGTTGGAGAACATCCCTTGCACTTGAGTGATGATGGAGGGTAGTTAATTGACCATGTTTGATGAAAAAGATGATGAAAGGTGGAGGTTGGAAAGGGATTTGGATGGGGAAATCACGCTGACTTCGAGAGAGGTTTTCTGAGCTCGCTGAGAGTGATGGATTTCAGATCTTGTGTCCCTTTGCAATGAGGTCAGTCCCTCTTTTTTATAGGCCCAGGGCATTGCCGATCGGTATAGTCCTAGACCTGCCAATCGGCAGGTGTTTTTAGGCACACTTTCGATAGGTAGGGTTTGGAACTTGCCGTTTGGCAGTCTCTTTCAGGTTCCATCAGAAAATTGGTCGTAGAGAGAAAACCATTGATCCTAATTGCGTACGGGACAAACTGCTGGATAGGTACTTCAGAGACCTTTGAAAGTCTTTTGGACTGCTCCCGAGTTCGGGAGTTGACTTTGGGTCAAATGTGACTCCGAAGCATTCGTCAATCCTTTGGACAGGGGATCATCAGACGCAAACAGATTGTTCGTCTGCATGGTAAGTCAAAATCGCACATGGGGTGGATTATTGGAAGTTTAGGAGATGTACTTCGACATTCCAAAGAGTTTGACTCGGTTTGGGAAGTTGACTTCGGTCAATCGGGGCCTGGAAGCGTTCGATGACTTTTTAGAGTAAAACGGATCGTTCATCCGCACCGTAAGTCAGAATTGGGCCTGGAGCGGACCGTTGGAAAGGGGTTTTAGCGCCCTTTGAAGATTCATCCAGTCTCTTCTAGTTGAAGAGTTGAATTTGGTAAAACGGAGCCTGAGAGAGTTCAATGGCCTCCTGATCAAGTTTCGAGGGAAAACGGGTCGTTCGTCCGCACCGTAAGTCAGAATCGTGCACGGGGCAGACCATTGGAAAGGGGTTTAAGTTCCCTTCAAGGATTCATTCAGTCTCAGTCGAGTTGAAGAGTTTTATTTTTGGTCAAATGGAGCTTAGGACTGCCCGATGGCCTCTAAGTCAGTACTCGGGGTATGACTTAGGTTTGTAGCGATGAAGGGAGGTGCTAGGTACCTAAGCAGAGTTTAGGGGGTACTAGAATGGGGTGTCTACACCACCTGCAAAAACTGTTTAAAATCTTACTTAGTCTTCACTTTGATCTTGCCCACTTTAAGGAGCACGAATTGACCCCTTAGTTGCCAATATATAATTTTAGTATGTTTATAGGTACCAAAAGGGATATTTGATTGACCGTCTTTACTCTATAATGACATATACATAAAGATCCCTTTGATTGACCGAACATACTGATATTCTCTGAGATCCAGAATGGGTAATTGTTCCCCAACCAAGGCACTGACCAATGCAAGCCTCGAGCCCTGTGCTCCATAAACCAATTCACCCAGCTCTCGATGTCCAGGCCAATGCTGATAAAATAACGTGAGAACAAATTTAGCACCATCGACAAAGGATACTAGGATAGGACCACCATACGGAATCTCTCTGACAACCACATGAACAACATTACGGGGATACCCCTCAGAAAGTCGGAACGGCTTTCCCACTAGGCATCCAGTCCATTCAGAGTCTTTTCCAGTATCACCATTGCAGGGTTACGACGGTACAACATCCATGAAACAATGGCTGCAAGTTGTGGGTCCACTAAGATTTCCCTCGTCACCAATAACAGTTTTGAAACTAGGCCTAGAATGACGGCTCCAACATAGTCGGCATCACCGACGTCCTACAAATGCAGAGAATGCAACACCATAGGAATAGAAATCATTCCTCCTGTGACCAACGACCTGGCCATCGAAGGAGAGATATGGAGAAGTCCTTCTAATAGCTCCCTAGGGGACCATGAAAAGTCAGGCATTGCCGCAGCAATGCTGGGATTTATCCCCAACATGATAGAAAACTCTTCATAGTTTGGACTAATTTTTTTCAAACCGAAGCGAAAGACATGGTCTTCGGGGTACCAAAACTCAATCACTGCCATCAACATACTCCACTCTATGGGCTGATTACACCATAAAGAGGCTTGCTACATGTTTAAATCGTCATAGTCAACGTTATAGGAACACATTGCTTTCAAGGTTTTGAAATAGCTTGCAAACTCAATACTACCAAGGAGAGCCATATCAAAAAATAAGAAGATAAGTAAGCAAGAAGAATGTAAAAGACAAGGAATGTGGTGGTGTGAAGAAAATGCTCCACCCACACCCCTATTTATACTCGGAAACCCTCAAGAAAAGATAAGGAACACTGTAAAAATTGGAGGGAAACTTACCCCACCAAGTACCAGGAAATTAAAGAAAGTACAATCAAAGCCTTGGATTGAGTGGACTGGACTGACATGCCGATAGGCAAGATAGGGGACATGCCGATCGGCAACCCCCAATTTTTGGAAATTTCCCTTTTTCCTTTTTTGGCAAAACCAAAAAGCTCAATAGAAAATAAATTCTATTCTAAAAGAATTCCTAATTTTCTTCTCTTTAAGATTTTTACTTATAATATTATCTCCCAGATCATTTTTAATCCTTTTTACAGTCTCAGCGGCAAAGTAAAAAGAGCATGTGCATTATGTCATTAAAAATAAAAATAAAAAAACTTCATTCCATTTGCATATTTATATGCTGTGTTACATTGTTGGAAAATAAAAATACAACGGGACTCAGTCCGAACCCACATTTTCTCTCTCTCACCTACTTACATCAATCTCCACTATTTCTATCTCTTCTCTCTCTTTTTTTCTCTTTCTTCTCTTTCTCTTTCTCTCTCTTTAGGAGCCTCCTTACCTACGACGCACTCTCTGCCCCCTACGGTGAGACGACGTTACCCCCACTCCCCGAGCCAGACCCTTCCTTAGACGAGGCATACGATATTAGATAAGGAACCGAAATCGCATCCCGAATATGGGAGGTCACCAAATATATCCAATCCCTAATATCCCTCAGCCAAGTAGTGAAGACTAGAATATGATGTAAAGAGAAATAGAAAAGAGAAAATCAGTCAATCTGAGGCAAAGGAATAAATCAATAAATCAAAAAGACAAAGAGATGAAAAGTATACCTCAGGTCGGAGAACCTCCTCTATCAAGCCCAACTCCTCCGGGTCCATCGCATTAGGATGATGCAACATACTCACCGACCCTCCGTCAGCCCTCCGGATATTGTAAGTAGGAGTGTCCATTCGTACAAAAGAAACCTCTGAGGTCATTGCCCCTGCTGATGTTGATGCACCACCTGCGCTTTGGGAAGACCCCACTGGCCGACTAGAACCCGGATGAGGGAGGGGAATCACATCATATATGCTGGGAAACATTAATCACCTCGACACAAAGTCCATATAATCATACATCATCGCCCCGCGCATCATCCGACATTTCCCTCCCTCTCCTCATGTATACCGGGGGCCTCGCCGGTGGCACTGCAACCTCATCCTCCATGATCTGTCAGACCACTCTCTCCCCAAGGTACCAAGAGTATCCAAACTCATGCGCCAACAAATGCCGCATCAGCAGATTTCCCTCGGTCAACCTTGTATGATGAATAACCATCCCTCAGGGATAAAAGGTCACCGACAAATTCCCTAGCAAGAGCAGAAGATCAATATCTAAAAGGATCATCAAAGGAAAAATGACCTCAGAAGAAAAACAAGGATTTATCCACTCACTTATCCGGCCATTCAAGACCCGATGCACCGCCTCCAAAGAAAGGGACTTCTTCGACTGCCGATTGGACTTCCACCACCGGTACAACCGACAGAAGCCCCCAACAGACTCATCTTTCAAAGATATCAATTGGGTGTTGAAACCAATCAACTCATAGAACAACGTCTACAAAGGACAAAAGGCCAGCGATCAAGAAATCAAGAATAAAACGCATAAAGGAAAATGTGAATGCCTAAAAGGAAAATACGAAAAATAAAGAATACCTTAAAAAGATATGTGGCCCAGTAAAAGTTTGCGGGCAACGCCAAATGAACGCATCAAGAGAATAATAAAGTGTCTCCAAGGTCAGTCTCCCCCAATGATAAAGAGGGATGTCGAAAACACCCTCAGAAATGGCAAATACCACAAGTGGATGATGTCACCACTCGTTGCCAAAAAAAAAAAACCAAGCAAACGAGCCATCTACCACACATGTTGTCCATCACTCTCATCAATCCTCCTCCTTAGTAATAACTCCCTTAAATGAGACAAATGAAGAGAGTCCTTAAAAACTACTCTCTCCACATAACCTAACGTCATCGTCACCCTCAAAGTCCTATCCATATTAATTTATACCCATCACAATCCATCCCCAATAGTTGATGCATGTCTACCAGAGTCATCGTCTTCTCTCCAAAGCTAAAATGAAAGGTGTGGGTGGTATCCCACCAACTCTCCCCCAGAGCACAAAGAACGGTCGTAGAGAGAGGCATCTCATCCAATGCAGACACCAGTCTCCCAAAACTGGCTAATGACACCATCCAATGGACCACAGGAGGAAGTCGCTCCCCAACGTCCCTAAGCCCCGTCGTCCCTTGGGCATGCAGAGTCGATATAGAGTCATCAGACTGTCAGAAAAGAAAAAAATGAACAACCCCTTGTCAAAATTCAAGAAATAAGGAAGGGGCGCACAAGAGGGTCCTATCATCCGCCACTGTCTTGAATGAGTCAAAAGAGTTTTCACTGCCCAAAGCAAGGGGCACCCTAGCTTTCCATTCCAATTTTTCCCAATCGTCAGCATTAAGCCGCGCCATGTGTGTCGCGCTACTTGATAAATCAACCATCCTTTGGTTTTAGAACGTTAAAATAATTCACATAAGGTAATTGCAGAAGAAGGCAAGTCGGAAAGCTATGAAAAATGAGAAGAAACCTCCCCCTTTTATAGGAGGCCAAGGGGCATGCTGATCGGAATGTCATTGCCACCCATTGATCGACACTGTCCCACCACCTACTTGAGGAACCCCAAAAGACCATGAAACTATCATTTGGCACCCCTCACAGTATGCCGATCGGTACCATCTCTAAAATTTCGTACAAAAATTTCCAAAAAATGCCAGAAAATCCTCCAAAAATTCCTTAAAATACCAAATGAATTTTAGAACCTTTCTCACCAACATTTTTACCACACTTATCTCCCCAATGGAACCGTGGAATTACCAAAAATAAATTGTATATCCTCCTCATCAACATCTCAAAAGGACACCACAAAACTAATATTTCCCCAACCGAGAAACATCCAACCCTCGGATCATTCCCTCTTCCCAGGGGAACCTAAAATCAAATACTCCTATAAAATCCCCAACTGTAGGATACATATCCCCAGTAGAGTATCCAAATTTACCCAAAGGAAGTTACAACCTCAGCCCCCAGATTTGACTTTGACCCATAGTATTGGTCACCCTCTTTTAGGTCAGAATTGACCTCGGCCCTCGGTCGTCACCTCCTTTAGGTCAGAATTGATCTCGGCCCTGGGTCGTCACCTCTTTTAGGTCAAAATTGACCTCGACCCTCGGTCGTCACCTCTTTTAGGTCAAAATTGACCTCGACCTTCGGTCATCGTGTCTTTTAGGTCAGAATTGACCTCGATCCTCATTCATCACCTCCTTTAGGTCAGAATTAACCTCAGCCTCGGGTCTTCACCTCTTTTTAGGTTAGAATTGACCTCGACCCTTGTTCTTTACCTCATTTAGGTCAAAATTAATCTCGGCCCTTGGTCACCACTTCCTTTAGGTTAGAATTAACCTCGGCTCACAAAATTTGTCATCCTCAACATTTCTTTTAGGTCCTCAGAATCAACATTGACCCTATGAATTGGTCATCTTCGTCCCTTAGGTTAACTAAATGGACCTCTTTCAAAAAACATCGTGTGGTGTGTATTCCATGGATTTCACTTGTTCCGAGATCACCCATTGAGGGGATCTATAGACACCAAATTCTAGGATCCCCTAATTATCTCCTTAGGTCCTTAACACCTCATTTCACTACAAACCCTAGGTCACACTCTAAGTACCGATCTCGAGGCCATCGAGTGCTTTCGAGCGACCCCGATTTGATCACAAATCAACTTCATCGTTGAGTGAAAGCTCTTTAAATTTTTGAAAGGAAATTAAACCCCTTTCTAATGGTCCACCCCGTGTGCAAAATGGCATAAACATTTGGATGAACGATCAGTTTACCCCAAAAATAGATTTAGAGGCCACTGGGCATTCTCGGGCTCCATTTGACCAAAGTTAACTATTTATCTCGAATGAGACTGAATGAATATCCAAAGGGAACTGAATACCCTTTACAACGGACCGTCCTATGTGCGATTCTGACTTACGGTGCAGACGAATGATTCATTTGACTCCGAGAGGTCATCGGGCACTTTCGAGCCCCAGTTCACCAAAGTCAACTTTTCAAACCGAGCAAATCTCTTTGGAATGTCGAAATACATATCTTAAAATTTCCAACGGTACGCCCCGTCCATGATTTTGACTTACCATGAGGAAGAACGATCCGTTTCTGCCTGATGATCTTCCGTCCAAAGGATCAACGTGCGATTCCGAGCCACATTCGACCCAAAGTCAACTCCCGAACCCAGGAGTGGTTCAAATGACTCTTGAAGGTCTCTGAATTAAATTTCTAATGGTATGTCCCATGCACGATTCGAATAAATTAATTACGTTCTACGACTATTTTTCAAGAAAACAAATTGCACGAGACTGCCAATTATCAGGTCTAGTTCCCTGCCTATCGACAGTGTGTCTAGGGTCACCTTTCGATAGACAGGACTAGGGAAATGCCGATCAAAACCACCCCTAACCTTATAAAAATAGGGCGTGACCTCACATCCAAGGCACATCTTAGATCCATCATCATCAGTGATCTCAGCAACATCCTCTCGAAATCAACAAAGTTCCTCCATGTGAAATTCCATTCAAGCTTACATTCCCATCCTTTTCATACCCAATTTGGAAAAATGACATTCGCTCTCATCCACATTCATCTCACATTCAAGGGAGTTCATCCAAGATCAAAGATCAAGCTTCAAAGAAGGTCCAAATCCTTCCCTATCTCTTTAAATTATTTGTTTTTGCATAAATTTCATTAGATTCATAATCTAGTTCTTACTTTAGTTCATACACATTAATATCTATAGTTTTATTAGTATATTGCACATACTTTATTTTATACAAAACATACAAAACAAACAAAAAAATAGTGCTACACCCATAAATTCCGAACGGGATTATATATCGCACTTTTTCAAAACTAAAATACATTTTTTTACACACACGCCCATAGTAAAATGTCGTTCGAATCTATGGGATAAACCCCACCCCAACTCCGCATTCGAACTACGCGGACTTTGATTCCTTTATAGTCTGCGTAGGCATCTTGGATTAAAATCCGAGACTCGAGTCCAATTTTCCAATTTCCTCAATTTTATAATTTTTCCATTTCTCCAAATTTCCAAATTTTCCAAATTCCCTATTTCCTCACTTATCATATTCTTTCATTATTATACATATTATGTTTGTTATAATATCATCCAACACATATTATCATTTCATTATAACAATCAATATCGCGATAAATGCATAAATCATATATACTATATATTATTTTGGGAACATTTCTATGGATGACCACACTCTATCTCTTCCATGGTATGAGTTGGGTAATTTCGATCTCCATTATATATACACACACACACACTTCATAGAGAAATAAAGGAATAAAATAACACTATCCCATGAGAGACTAAAAGGGCGGGATGGGTGCCTAACACCTTCCCATTTCATAACTTAGCCCCGGACCCGTCGAACTATTGGTTTCGTATGCATCAGTTTGTCTTCGATGCCACTCTCTCGAGGCGGCAACATGTTCTTTTGCCTGTTTTGTGAAAAATAGCCTGGCGATTCCATCTTTTTACATTTACCCCACACTAACGACGGTTGAAGCGTTCCCAAGTAGGGCGCGAAACCTTTCGATCCCCCATTCCTTCCCTATTCCCCTATTTTTCGGGAAGTAAAAGAGGCGGAAGCTGCGCGTGATCTCGATCGGGATGGCCACAATGGATATTCCACACATGTGAAATGGAGGAACCCTACCACTAAACCAACAAAATTCATAAACCTCACATATGCGTCAAACCTAGGCCATTCATATTTATTTTGTCAATTGGTGCACAAAACTCTATCAAAATGCCAGGTTGGCATGCCGCCCAAATTTTCGTGCTATTTTTCCGTGTGTCAAAATAGGGCCATGTACATGATCTTGGAAACAAGTCAAACCATGTCTTACATATTTTTCAAACCTAATTTCCCAGGCTTAGGTCTTGTCATGCATTTTTTGCATTTAGGTAAACCCAATACAAGTGAAAACATAATAATAATAGTAATTATGCTAAGATTCTTCTCTTCTTTTTTCCCTCCTTTTTTCTCAAAAAACTAAAATACCAAGAACATTTTTTCTCCTTTTATAAAAAATGCCCAAAACATTTTCCCTCATTTTATCGAAAAAATACGAAAATATTTGTCCTCTCTTTTAAAAATACCAAAAAATAATCCTTTCTTCCCTCTTTCAAAAATAAACTTAAACCATTTTTTCCTTTCCAAGTCGATCGCATACCCGATTCTTGGCCTGGGTTCCTATTTGCTTCAGTCTTCTGTCAAACAGCCCCGAAGTTCCACCAGTTCCTCTACTACTTTATCCGATTTCAAAATCTACCCTCACCAGCTTTATATGGAAAACACCGACCAAGCACAAAGCATGTAGCCTGATCTGATGGAAGTCTTAGTCCAACTTAGTGCCAAGATGGATAACCTTCAGACCAAGTTCCATGAGATGCTGCAAATCTAGGTCCAGATTCCTAAAGAACGTGAGGTCATATTTCCTCGTGCCATGGGTCCACCCGCTCCCGAGCCTATCTAAGTCCGAAAATAATACCAGCATGCTCCGCGTGCCTTGCCTGCTAATGGGCTATTGCCAGGGGCTAACATGCCATTGCCTGTTGATCCTAAGGAGGAAGAACATAATAAGGTCAAGGAGGATCTCAAACTGCTGTCCAAGAAATTCAATCAAGTTAGTAAATTCGGGAACTACATGGACTACACCCATATGTCTCCCTATCCAAAAGAAAGATTACCGAAGAAGTTCGAGCTGCCATCCATCGAGAAGTTCGGGGGTAACCGGCCCCCAATTATGTGCCTTCACAGTTATCATCGAGCCATGACCCTTATTGGCACCTCTGAATAGATAATGTCTGAAATGTTTCAACAGACTTTGAAAGAAAGTGCTCTCCGATGATTCCTATCCCTCAAATAATCAAGAATCCGTAGTTAGGAAGATGTCGCTAGAGATATCATGTCTCAATGCAAGTATAATGAAGAACTAGAGGTTACACGCCGTGATCTAGAGATTCTTAAGAAGAACTCAAGTGAAATCATCATTATCTTCATAGGGAGGTTGAGATAGAAAACTATTACCATGACCAACTGACCCTCCGAAGAAGAACAAGTCAGTATCGCAAAGAAGAATTTCTTGCCCCATATTCGAGCGACTATGGGAGGTCAATATTATCCACACTTTTGAGACCCCTGAGAAGCGGATGTATTAATTGAAGAAAATGTTACCAATATAGAAGACGAGCCAAATAAGGTGACTGGGAAATTCATTCCCCAAAAGTACGAGAAGTCGGCTAGGGCTACAGTCTCAACCATCAATAATGTCTCCCAACCTGCCACCTTTTGGGCACCAAAAAGTCGCCCTAATCCCTCCAAAATGGAATACACTGAGATCTATGTTCCCTTATTCAAAGTCTACCGGCCTTGTTAAACTAAAACCTCATCAAAACCTTGAACCCCTTTCCATTACCAAACCCTCTTCCCAAGAACTTCAAAACTAATGCCCACTGTGACTTTCACCAATCTATGGGCCATACTATCGACCGATGCTTCCATCTCAAAAATATGGTTCAAGACTTGATTGACCATGGTCTCATCGCTCCATCAAAAGATTATAAACCCAATACCACCAATAACCCACTTCCTATACATGTAAATGTAGTCTATCTAGAGAATATTTGACCCATCCACTCAAATTGTACCTCTTAAAGTTTGCTCGCATTTTCTCTTACAACCTGCCTGCTTCACGGATTAAGCTTTGTTACTCCTCACAAGATCCGCATTGCCATATACACCCGATCTGAGGGGAAAGACATGGAGTTATCAGTTATATTAAACCAACTTCTGGAGTTAGGGCTAAAATTTCCCACCAAGATGACCATCGACTGCTAGAAATTCAGTGGCTTATTCATGAAAGCGTGTAAATAGGCTCAAGAATCAGATGAATGTGTAGTACCTGCTGAAGAAATCAGTTTAGATGACGTGGTACAAATCATGGTCGACATGTTTTGCCAAACCACCGAGAACTGCAACATTTTCGAACTACTCACTACTTCGAAGCTTCAAGGGCGGTTGGTCCCTTCACTTCTACACCTCCCCGTTGAGTGGAAATATTTATATGAGGAAGAAGTTTAGGTTATTGAATGTGTAAGAGGGTAGCTGTACTGGGGTCTATGAATAATTGGAAAGGGTGAGACGTGACCCACTCTAATAGACTCTTCCTTTAAGGTCTTTTAAGAGCTTCTTGAGAAGCACCTGGTAAAACCTTATCTTTTGGGTAAGAATTGAACTAAAGCAAGAACTATTCCCTACAAGAAGATGAACTTCATAGAACAAGTAACTTTTTCTTAAGAGAAAACTCCTGAGAGTGACGGCTGTTAGTGTGGAGTGAAAGAACAAGTAACTTAGCACTTAGAGAGAGAGCAGGGAGAGAACACTAGGTATCTGGGGTGATTTTTACAGAATAATGGTATGACTTGGGTTGTATATCTGACTTGACCTTGACCAAGGGTCCTATTTATACTTGGGCACTAGGTCTGAACTAGCACTTTCTCGATGCCAAAACTGAGAGGGTTGGTGAGGGACAAGGTCTGCAATGTACCTTTTATCCCTATCTGCATGTAGCCGCCTCTCCCCTTTGATAGGTGCCACATGGTGTAAACCAAATTCAAAAAGCAAATATTTCCGAGCTTGAAGAAAAAATCTCTGATTTGGTAAATATCTTTAAAAACAGTAACTTGGTGTACAAGCTTTGTGAAACTTGAAGAGGGTTTCAAGGACCACCGCCTCTAAAATAGTTTTTATAAACTTGAGGAGGAGCCTCAAGGACCACCTCCTCTAAAATCATTTACAGACTTGAGGAGAGGTTTCAAGGACCACCTCCTCTAAAAGTTCTTTATAAACTGTTCATTTCTTATGAGAAACCACTTGGTTACTCACTTCAATTATGCCTAGGTGTGGACTTTGTAAGGACTGGGGTCTATCTACTAGTGTTCTATGAATCTTGAAATGCTAAGTGGTTGAGCTTGCTCAATAAACCTTGCTCTACAGCCACCAACCCAAAACTCCCAAGAGATCCCATTTTGCCTGGTTGAGCCTTGCATACTCATCTAAGATACCTATATAAGAAAGTGACATGTTAGTACTTGGATCTTATGTGAGTAACAAAACTTGGGGAGGAAGTCATTCTAGGTGGATCTCCTCGCCCACTAATTCTATTCTGTAAGGAATTTGGTTTTCTAGGAACGAGGAGCTCCTCATGGTGAGACTCCTCCTTCATATTGTATTACTATAGTTTTGAATAATCTGGAATGAAGAACTGTTCCTGGTGATCCTCCTCGCCTAAATTCCAAGTTGTGAGTTCTGGGATCTTGGGCCCAGGAGCCCTTCCTTATGGGCCTCCTCGCCTAAGTTCAATTTTTGCAAACTTTGATTAAACTATCATGAGGAACCTTTCCTTGTTGTCCTTCTTGCCCAACTTCTAATTTTGGGATCTTGGGGAGATTGAGGGCGAGGAGCCCTCCCTGGGGCCCTCCTCGCTCAATATGCTAATTCTAAGAATTTAGGGAAAATTGGGACGAGGAGCCCTACCTGGGGCCTTCCTCGCCCAATATGCTAATTCTGGGAATTTGAGGGAAATGGGGCAAGGATCCCTCCTCGCCCAATCTACTAATTCTGGGAATTTTATGGAAATTGGGGTGAGGAGATCTTCCTCGGGACTTCCTCACCCAACTTCAACTTTTGAGAACTTTTTGGAGCATTGGGTGAGGAGCCCTTCCAGGGGCCCTCCTCGCCCAATTCATCTTTTGGAAACTTTGGGGAAATTGGGGCGAGGAGCCCTTCCTGGGGCCCTCCTCTCCCAACTTCTATTTTTGCTGGTGCTTGTGGTGAAGCCCTCCTCGCTATTTGGGCCTGCTCGCCCAAGCCTTTAAGCTATCAAGTTTGTACCCCTTTAGAGAATGCATCAATTTCTTTTAGAAAGAAGACATCATCGCCACCGGATGGGGGGATGAATTTGACAACTCAGATGATGAATCGAGTCAGGGAAAAGTCAATTCCGTAATCACCATGTGCGAAATGATATCCGTTGAAAACTTGTTGGTGGAAATCAGTAAAGTAGCCATTCAGCTAGAAATAGATGAATATAAAGGTTCTTGTTCTTCCTCGCCTTAGTAAACCACAAGATCGGATCAGGGAGACATTACAAGGATCTGAATCCTCAGTCATCGAGAATAGATAAGGGAACTTTATCATACTTTTATGGTCTCGAGGTGATACATGTCGAATGGGTAACAAACATCTCACCATTGGAAAATATTTAGTCCCCTTTTTGATTGGCAGTCTGCGTGTGTCTTAATAGGTTATAACAAACCCTTTTAATTATCTCTTTCTTTTTACCTTAGAATTTTCTTTCAAAACTCAAGTTTTTTTTCTGGTGAGAGAGAGAGAGAAACCAAGAAAACCTTGAAAGCTCCCATATCCACCTTCGTTCTTTCCTTCTTCCACTTACTCAAATGGCCTCTCCGTCTTCTCAAAACCCTATTTATACTGTATCCACTGCCATCGACGAGGTTCTAGTGGGTGCAATGCCTATCTCCATCACCATCTCGACGGTTTTGGCCACCGGAGCCACCACCATTTCTTCTCAGATTTTGAACTCTACTACTGTCAGTATTGGCGATTTAGCTATCGAGGGACCATTTTGAGGGTCTCCTCATCTATTGAGGCAACTGCGACAAGATCTCCCTAGTCCACTGTGTGATCTCTGAGGGGGGTCTCATAATGCCACTACGTCTGTCATAGAGTCCTCCCCGTCCAGGGGCTTCCTTGTTGCTGGGGCTACTTCATCTACTGGATTGCATACCCCAACTGGGGCATCCTCGTCCAGGGGGTCCTCACTACTGGGACTACCTTTTCTTCCTCACCTGTGGTGTAATAAAAATCTTAAAGGGAGTACCTTGTCGTGTGTCAACAGAGGGATTTTGGGATTTATCGTTTAGTGCCCTACTTTGGCAAGGAAGATACCTTCATGACTCCCCTTGCAAATTTTGAGCAGGAGTTTGTGGCTAAGATCAACGAGTGGCCCCAAGTGGGTTTAGGTAAGTCTTATGATTTTCCCATTATTTTACCTGAATCAATACTTAGGGTACTAGTAGACAGAGGTGACTTTCCCTATTCCATTATTGAAGTCAAGGCATGTGGGGGTGCCACATAGGAATGGGGTCTCTGGGTAGATCATGTCTTGTCCCCCTCCTCGTACAAAATTATTATTGAGGGGCTAAGTCTTCTGACTACTATTAGCAGTGTCAAGGCTTGCTCTATTGCCAAGCAGAAACGTGCTTTTACTTTGCTAACTTCTCGCTGGAGTAGGGATTCCCATACCTTTATTACTGGCTGGGGGGGGGGGGGGATTTACTATAACTTTGGAGAACATATGTGAGCTGCTCACTTTTCCCTACTTGGGAAGCCATATTCTTACTGATGGTTTTGAGGAGGAGATCGAGGAGAAAATGGTGGGGGAGATCCACTCTTCTTTGGGTGAGTGATCAAAATACGTAGTTATCAATTTGACTGGAACCACTAAACACTCTTTCACCAAATGGTTTAAGGATTTTGAGCAGCAGCCTAAGGGGGAGAACTCGAGCAGGGCCTTAAGGAGTCAGGAGGGCCCAAACATTAACTCCCCATCACACTTGGCAACATTTTTTGTCACTATTATGAGTATATTTCTTCTCCCTGGGAGGACAGATGACTCTCCTCGTGAGCTTTTCTTCATGCTTTCCGTGAGGCTTGCTAGAGGGAGGGCAATCCCCCTCGCAGCTTTGACTATGGGGTCTTTGTACACTTGGTTAGATAGGGTTCATGTGGACATTAAGCTCTTTTGTTGTCGTTATGATGATGTCAATTTTTCCAACACTTTTATCATTATGTCATTATTGTTTGAGAGATTTCTCAACTTTTCCCCAGAGGCTATATCTTTCCACAACGGAGGTTCTCGTGCTGCAAGATGGCACAAGACGACTCCTAAGACTCCATTAGGGTCTTTGATAGACAACATCGATAAGTTTTCCTTTAGGCCCTGTTGCAAAACTATGGGAGGTATTTTTTCTTGGGATTAGTTCTCTGCTACTGGGGGCACTTTCTACTGCCCTGCTGATGTGGATTCTTTTCCTACCTGCCACTATATTTATGTGGTCATTATGCTTCTTCCTTGCACTTTTCCCTCACTAATGGACTTGGGTCAGGGTGTGGAGTTATACCACTCTGAGAGAGTGAGGAGGCAATTTGGTTACGACCAGGGGGTTCATACTCCCACTTATCCTTCAAGCACCTCCCCTTTCGAGTTATATCTTGAGGCTTTTGCCAACTTTACATTTGGGGGGTGGTTGGCAGAGTAGGTCATTTAGGCAACTATTTTATGCCTTCTCGTGATTACCTACTTTTTTTCATTCCTGGTTTACCTTTTGGAAGAATCAGGTCCTCTTGATTCAGAATTTCATAAAGGATGTTCCTCACAAAAATATTTACACAAAGAGCCCCAATAACGATAGGTACTTGGGTAAAAGTACCCAAAGGTTTGTGTGGCACCGAAATACCATCCCTAAGGCTCCTCTTGAGAAACTGACTCCAATCTTGGTGAGGTCTCTACTCATTGAGTCTATCTATTCTAAGCAACCTGAGCATCAACCTGCTAGGCCCAAGTCGATAGGCAAGTCAAGAGATCCTGCTGCTTCAAAGAGGAAGCATCCCGTTGTGGATGTTTCCAGTTTCATACCATCTACCATTGGCCTTACTGGAACTACTACTTCCACTACTTCCCCCACTTCCCCCATGTAATACCCCGTATTTTTATGCTATATTAATTTGGGGATTTATTAAATTTAATATGAGTTAATTATTTAATAAAAATCCAAAAATTACTTATGTTATAATTATTAACGTGACGAGAGTTAGTAATTATGGAAAATTTGTTGAATATTACTAATGAGCAAAGTAATATATAATATTGGTTCTATTAAATGTCACGAGTGAATAGAATGACAATTATGGAAATTTAAGTGGGGACGCGCCTGTGTCGCGTCGGGAATAAATGTTGATTAATAAAAGTGAATATTTTATAAGTCATTCGTATGGTCGTTTTGAGTGCGCCAACGCGTCCGAAAGGGTCGAGATGGTCAGAAAAGTGTACCCATGGATTTAGTTTGGGTCTCGGGGCGTTTTAGGCCTAATTAGTACCCCGGGAGGGCGTTTTGGACATTTCACAATTATGGGTAATTAAACCCACGAAATTCTTAGGGTTATATCAGATGCCTAAGGTTGTATTCTAGGGTTAGAACAACCAAAGGCAAGTGATGGCCATAGGAGAGGGAAGAAGAGAGCTTCCAAGGCAATCCAATGCCCAAAAGTCATCCGTTTGCACCGCCACCACCACCAACGCGTAGATCGCGCAAGGGGCTACGCAACCACACCAAAATCATCTGCAAATCAGAACACCAAAAATCCCAGGCAAGTGTTTATCTTGCTTATTTCGTTGATGCATCTTTCATATTAGTGTAGGAATGATTAGGATGAGTTTTATGGAAGAAAACCTAAGATATGAGATAGGAAATCGCATGTAGTGATGGATTAATTGTTATTCTGGAAACCCCTTAACATGTAGAGGATTGAACCACGAATTTATGAGGTTGTAGATGATGAAAATTCTGGAAAAGATGGATTGGAACATATTAATGAAATTTTAGGGTTCTTGAGGTTTTGTACGAATTTGGGGCTTGTTAACCCATGTTTAATAATAGAAATCTACATGCTTTACGTTGAAAGTCCATAATATGATGATATAATGTTAGTAGTATAAATTTTGGGTCGATTGGGTATGAAAAATATGATTTTGGTGAAGGTTAGAAGATGAAACCCGTAACTGCAATTCTGCAGAAATCGAAATACCTGTTTGATCGATCGATCGAGCCCAGAGCTTCGATAGATCGAAGGTTCCATCGATCGAGCCCCAGACCTCAATCGATCAACCCCTCCTGGCAGACTCCTATTTCCCTTTTTAAATTAGTTAAATTCAATTTAATGTGAAATAATTCTTGGACGTCCTTAATAAAGTGTTTTGGGGAGATAGGGAAGATCAGTAGGACATATGAATAATTTTGGGACTTTTAATATGAGACGAGAATTGTATTTTGGGGATAATTACTTAAGGGTCGATGAATTTATGTATTAAAGGGGGAGATACATAAGAGGGTTACGTTGGAACATAAAAAGGACACCTACTGAATTTTTATACTTGGGAGGATAGAGTCCATGTGAGTTACGTAATAAGTTGGAAGAATCCTTCGAATTAAGGTTAGAGACGAATCCTTATACGCGATACTAATAATGTGAAAATAAGGATAAATGTCGTAACTATGGGATTTTAGATATACCTAATATTGATAATGTAATATTAGTATAGTTATATGATTGTGTATGCATATACTATCTATGTGTGAAAACATACCCACGCTACTTGCTATCCCATAGGTTTCCGAACTGGGAAAATCTTATCCTGTGTTGCCTTATGGGGGATATTGATTCGTACCCTAGGAGATAGATATGCTTGGTACAGGCTATCGATTTGATAATTCAGACGGTCCTAAGAGACGCGGGTATGTGCCATCCTCTTAGAGACTTGGAATATATGCTTCGCCTCAATATTTTTGTGTATGTGTTAATACAATTCGAGAGTGATTCCGAATTTGTATTCCCCTTAATATGAGTGATATGGGGTTTGGATAGTAGAGTATGCCCGCACCATAGTTTATTTGGGGTGCTGTTGTAATATATATATTATATGAGTAGTAAATATATATATATGAAATTCTGGAATCTGGAACTGCCTACTGTGATTTGATATGTAGGACATGGTTGATGACTCAAATTGTAAATACTTGTTTTGAGAAAGTATATTATGACACTGGAAAACATTATTGATTTATAAAGTTAAAATGAGAACTTTGATTACTAATTGAAATATTCTTTTCAAATAATGGAATCATTAAATTTTGAATCCTGTGAATAATCTAAGATAAGTTAAACTATTGGGAAAGGATAGCGTGATATATGATGAGTTGTACCACTAGGAAGGTTAGTGCGATAGGTGTGCACATTAGAAGAAAGGTGAGAATTTCTCAAGAGAGTGTCGCACTAATATGTTGTTGCATTGGCCTGTATCAATTTAAATACTTGCTAAACAATTTTTAAATCATATACACTATCGAGCTCTGACCCGTTTTTCTCTCTCTGTCTCTCTCTTGTATATATATGTATGTACTGCAGGTGCCCAGCCACAGGGGCGTCTTGCTTAGGATACCTTGGAAGGAACGTGCTGCAGCTTAGGTGGGAGTTGCAGGCCACTTGCTTAGACGATTTCATTTACTTGATTCCACTCCTATGATTCTCAGTTATTGGGGCATGTGTCGCCCTTTCCACTGTTTATCTATTCTGTTGGGACATTTGTATTTCAGTTATTTCTAAGACTATTACTTTGGGATTTATTCAGCATGTATGTTTTACATTTAGTTTTAAATGTTGGGATTTTGGATGTTGAATGTTTAAAGTAATTGGATTATGTTCCAGGATAATTGTGGAATGATTCTTACTTAGTGATAATGTTGTTAATAAATAAATAAATGATTTTTTTAAAAAAAAATAAAATTTGGAAAGTAATGTTAATAATGGTTTTGACACTTAGCTTAATTAATTAGGGTGTTAATTTGGAAAATTTATTTTTACGACAGTGATGCTAAGAATGAACCAACTATTCACCTTGATTTTAATTTAATAAAGGAGTGATCGCCCGGTATTTAATTAGGCGGGGTGTCACACCCCACTTCCCTCCCTTATCCAGTAAGAACTAGGGAGAGAAGAAAGAAGAAGAGGACTGACACTGAGACTTCTGCCCCCTTTTTAGCACCAGATCTAGGGTCTGATACCAATGATCTTGGGGTAAAGGAGACATATAGGACTGTACATGAGCAGGGTTATGAGGCCCTCAGATTGTCTACTAAAGATCCCGCTACTACTTCTATTCCTATAGGTGAAGGTACTACACCTCATTCTCTTTTACTTCATTAAACTGGCTTTATCGGGGTTTCACTTGCTAGTTCCCTTTCTCAATCATTTGAAGAGGAACTAGTCGATTGTAAAAGCACTCCCTCCTATGATGATGACGACTCTTCTTCAAATGATATAAGTGTTGTTGATCTTTTTGGTGATCAGCATCCTGATACTTCTTCTCTATTACCATTTTTTGGGGAGTCTTTTAGCGAAGATGCTCTCATATACGCTTTGTCTGCTAGCAGCCCCACTACCGGATATCTACCGTATGGGCAGGCCACCCGCTCTACTACTGTAAGTATTTTCTCTTAACTTATCTATTACTATTTTACTGTCTATTTTCATATACATAGTTCATATATGAATCATCTCTATCTTTGTAGCATTTACAGGGTGTCTCCGTCGCGATGAGTGATCCGTCATCTTTGCCTCCTGCCCGAGGGCCTTTTTCTAGTGCCCAGAGTTCTATGTTAGTCTAGTCTTTGGGTCCATCTAGGGAGGTTTGTCATTTCCCCGTACTCAGTCATTATTCTTTTTTTGTTGTTATTATTGTTTTTTCACTAATAAATCTTCTGTCTTTGTCTTTTTTTTTTTTATAGTTATCCATTGTATTCACGACGGTAGCGAGGACTTCTTATGTGTTCTCCTCTTCAGTCCAAGTAACCATTAGCTCTCCTGAGTCTCTTACTTTTATTTGCTACATTTTGAGGCATATCTTTTGAAGTCTCTCACTTTTGTGCACACATGAGACTATTTCTCTTAGTCGCCTTTCTTCATCTCCCCCTTCCTCTGTGGTGAGAGGTTCACCTAACGGGTTTGTTTGAGGTACTTTTAACCTATCTTCTTTATTTCCTTTCTCTATTCTGTCATATTCCCTATATCCATAACTGTATTGTCTTTGCTTGTTCTTTTTTGTAGGCACCTTCTTCCAGTGGCCTTTCCTCTACTAGGAGAATAAACTCGCTTACGAGAGGCACTACCCTAGTCTTATCTCCTTCAGGGAGGATTACCATCTCCTGGGTCTTTGTGCCTATGGACTATAAGCCTCACATTCAACCTTTATCCTCTAGACCAGTTTTCACTATAGCATCTAGCGAGCCTGTTACACAGGTTAGCTCCACCTCTCAGGTATTTCTTATTCTCATTAGTCTTCATCTTTTTATTATTGTATGTTTTGGTTTTCTGACCATTTTGCTATAACTAGGCTGTTGTATCCACTGCTACTACCCCATCGGTCATCTTCCCTGCTTCTCCTCTAGAGGGGCTTCACGTATGCCTGTAATGAATCTTTATTTTTTTTGACTAATTTTTCTATGCCATTGGGAATCCATTTTCATACTCTGTTTCTATTTTTCTTTATGCTAGTTGGTTGGCACTACTGCTTCTCCATCTGCATCTTTAGTTCCCCCTTTAGTAGTCCCTACTACCTGTGGACAAGATCCTGTAACCGTCGTATCTGCGGGAGGCATTATTATAGAACCTCTCCTGGTAATTATCTCGACTTGTCCTTACTTGCATTTTATGCCTCCTTTTTTATGACTTATGAAAGATTCATAAACTTTCATATCCTTCTTATCTTGCAAGGTAGTGCTAGTGATACCCCCTCACCTACGGTGCCTGTGGTGGAGGTCTTAAGGATAATTCTTAAGGTAGCACCTGCGAGTCTCCCCTCATCTTCTATAGGGGAAGATGCTTCAGCCAATCTGGTGAAGTCCCCTTATCTAAGGGGATTATTCTCAGATCTGCAGGACTAGCTTAAGTGGTATGTTCAGTCTTTGCAACCTCTGATAGCAAGCTTAGTTACACATATGTGTATTCTGTATTTTTTTCTAACATATTTGCGGATGTGGTCCCTTTACTTACGGTACTTATATTTAGAACCTCAGGTGAGTAGTCCATCAGTTTCTGTGCTTGAGGAGACTTTGGTCACCCCTCCATTTAGTACCACTCTTGCTCCGGCTGCTGAGGAGTCTCTAGCAGGTATCTTAGTAGGGATCTCTCAGGTAAATACCTAATCTGCCTGGATCTTTTGAGCTTACATTTTCTATGTAAATACTTGCTGGCATTTACGGTGTTTCCTATTTTCAGGTTAGCACATGTGACACCCCGCCAAATTAAATACCGGGTGATCAGTCCTTTATTAATGAAATCCAGAATATCCAGTTGGTTCAGATAATACATCACTGTAAAAAATCATCAATTTTTACTTAATTAAAACTAACCACCTAATATTTAAAAAGGTTGATGTCAAAATTTTATCTTGTCAATAATATATACCGTTTGAGGAAATAATAAAAAAATCACCATTCAATGTAAACTCATAAGAATTTAAATGACTCACATATTATAAAGAAGACGGAGTAAACACTTCCACCCCAATTCCAATACAGTAATCCAACAAAATAAAACCAGCAACTGACAATAGTAATGAACTAAATCTCAAATCTCTGAATATAAGAATAAGAAGGGACGACATGTCCAACTGATGCAACTAGCTCAAAATTAAGGAATGATAAACTCAGAGGTGTCTACTACCAAGGTCCTGTAGCCTCAACAGCAACTACAGCTCGTCGAATGAATGAAATATCCTAAGCCTGGTGTCCTTGTGGCTGAGTACCTAAAATAATTGAACAAGAAAAGGGATCTGTAGAAAATGGGTCAGAGCCCAAGTTGAAAATAGTTTTAAAGTAGAAAGTTCTTAAAATTATTAAATAACACATATATTATTCATGTTAACTTAGCGTACTCACTTGAGATGCTCGCCTCTCATCTAATGTGCACGCCTAGCGAACCTATCAACCCATCTTAGTTATGTTACCCTGCCTGACTAATCTTGTGACATACGTGTATACCCACCACTATCGAATCAATTATCTAAGTGGCCCGAATATAACATTACTATAATTTATGAGTAGATATTTAGATGTTTAACCTTTATTCTCATAACATTCTCTATTCTCAACAATTTACGTAATAATTGTATACTTTACCAAATCATCTAACATACAACACAAGATATATAATCGGTATACATATATTAATACTGCACCCATGGTTAGGAACCCCTTGGTGCCTTGGTTAATCGGCTATTAAGTCCTATTTCACCGCTTAACGCATAAAAGACAATAAGTTCAATCTCTCGAAAACCATAAAAAATACACACATAATGGAGGTGAACATAGTTCTAAGCCAATGGGATACGCACATACCTACGCACCCATATGACCGTCAACACTATCGTTCTCACAGATAGCCCATGCCTAGGTTCTATTCCCTAGTGGTACGACTCAAAATCCACCTGCAGGAACACAAGATATGATCGTCCACAATGCGTAAAACTCCTATCGATAGCCAGTAGCATAGGTATGTCATACACATATTATCTCAAGTAATAAGGATGCACACAACTTCTATAATTCATCAGGCGTTCACGCAACCTAATTTCCATAGTATACAAGTAGTATTATTATTTCTACCACTCACCGCAATTCAGCCATATAATTCCTCTCTCGAACATACATACTCTCCCAGGTTCTATAAACTCTCTATATCCCAAGAACAATCACACTCACAACTGACTAGTAATTCGGAATTTATGTTACCCGTTACTCATGTGGGTTATTTCTCTCACTTGGATAAACCTAGGATAATTTTTAACTTGACCGGACCTTAAAACTACATTCTGGAATTTTGTTAGAAGTCCATGGATTCTCGTTCGAAAACGAGTTCGTTGGAACCAAATTTCTCATGAATTTTAAACCTAGAAATCTCGTTGTTAGACTCGTTAGAAGTTCATTGTAATTCTCGTTCGAACGACCTGGGCAGGTCTTCGAACGAGAATTCTAGATTGGTCTGTTCTTCCCCAAAATTCAATTTTCCCTACATTCCAACTTTCAATATCAACCCTAATCTCAACTAACATCAAATTAAGTGACTCTAAACTATTCCTAATCACTATAGGTCACTTTCTAACACAAATTTGAGTTCAAATCCTTATATGTTCAAAGGGAATCCAACAATTTCTTTCATCTCTAAAGATTGTCATATAATGAATCCAGCAAATTTTAATTATTCAAAACCCTTAATTTAATTCGTGATTAGAACATAAAATCTCCAGATTTAACCGTCTACAAAAGTGCAAATCCTCTACATGCATTCCCATCTCCAAATTCTAAAATCTCTTTACAATTAAACCTAATTGAACCCAAATTTCATTGTAATGTGACTATATCATCAACTGGAGATTAACACGAACAATATATGCTAAATAGGTAGCAAGATAAACACTTGCCTTTTTGTGGATCACTGATTTTCTAACTGAAACTAGTATGGAGTTGATCCTCTCGTTGCGATCTACGCTTTGGTGTAATTCTTGGTGGGAAATCTTGATTTCTTGGCTTAGTTCTCCTATGGGGTATTTTTCCTCCTCCTCCTCCTCCTCCTCCTCCTCCTCCTCCTCTCTCTCTCTCTCTCTCTCTCTCGTAGGTTGTAACTGACTGCAACCTCTAACCCACGTTACTTTTAATTAAAACCTAATTTTCGTCCATTTAATTCCCCAAAAATTCCAAAAGACCAAAGTACCCCTCCGGGGTGTCGTTTTGGGCTAAAATGCCCCGGAATCCAAATAAAACACCCGAGTAGTGTTTTCTAACTATATCAACCCTTTGGGACACACTGGCGCACTCAAAACGGCCATACATGTTATTTAAAAATAATTTGTCTTTTTAACTCCAATAAATAATATTGACATGCCTCATACACATGTCCTAAACAATTGTATTTTAACTGCCGTATCTCTCGTCTCCGACCATATTATTATTTTCGAAACCATATATTACGTTACTTGCTACGTCATGTTCAATATAATTATTATTCGACATAATTATTATCGATAACTAATAGCTCTCTTCACGCTAGTAATTATTACCATTAAATTCAGATTAATTATAAATTAAGTTTTTCCCTTTATATTAATCAATCCCAATTTCCAAAATTTCAAAATAAAATAAATGTACGCAAAAATACGGGGTATTACATACTTCCCCCCAATAACAGAATTTCATCCCGAAATTCGAAAATAAAAATATACCTGGCAAGAATAATTTTGGATAACGATTGCGCATCTCATCCTCGCGGTCCCAGGTAGACTCATCGGCACTATGATGCCACCACTGAACACACACTAGTGGTATTATCTTTGACCTCAATTTCCTTTCACTCTAGTCTATAATAGCAATCAACCCCTCCTCATAGAAGCTATCAGGCTGTAAGTCAATCTCCTCCAAAGCAATGTGGGTATGGGCCACATCATCTCGAAGGTATATCCTCAACGAAGAGATATAGAAGACGTCATGGATCCTATGCAAGTGTTCCGATAACCCAAGTCTATAAGCAACTGGCCCAATATTCTCGATGATAGGGAATGGCCCTACACACCTAGGCGCCAACTTTCCCTTCTTCCCAAAATGTATAATCCCCTTCATAGGAGACACTCGTAGTAGCACTTGGTCTTCCACATTGAACTCTTGGAAGAATCGCTTGGCATCGGCGTAACTCTTCTGTCGATCTTGAGCAACCCGAATATGGCTCCGTATCATCTCTATCCTTGTTGAAGTATCCCGTATCACCTCCGGCCCAAGTAACTTGTTGTCCCCCACCTCTAACCAACATGCTGGGGAACGACAAGGTCTACCACATAACGCCTCAAATGGATCCATACCAATAGTAAACTGGTAGGAGTTATTATAGAAGCTATCAGTTTGTAAGTCAATCTCCTCCAAAGCAATGTGAGTATGGGTCACATCATCTCGAAGGTATCTCCTCAATGAAGAGATATGGAAGACGTCATGGATCCTATGCAAGTGTTCCGGTAACCCAAGTCTATAAGCAATTGGCCCAATCTTCTCGATGATAGGGAATTTCCCCACATACCTAGACGCCAACTTCCCATTCTTCCTAAAATGCATAATCCCCTTCATGGGAGACACTCGTAGTAGCACTTGGTCCTCCACATTAAACTCTTGGAAGAACCTCTTGGCATCGACGTAACTCTTCTGTCGATCTTGAGCAACTCGAATACGGATCTGTATCATCTCTATCCTTGTCGAAGTATCCTTTATCACCTCCATCCCAAGTAACTTGTTTTCCCCCACCTCTAACCAATATGCTGGGGAATGACAAGGTCTACCATATAACGCCTCGAATGGATCCATACCAATAGTAAACTGGTAGGAGTTATTATAGGCAAACTCCACCAATGAAAGATACTTCTCCCAGCCTCTGCCAAAGTCTATGACGCACATACGCAACATGTCCTCTAACATCTGCTCGATCTGTCCATCAGTTTATGGGTGATAGGTTGTACTCAATTGCGACTCTGTACCCATAGCTTCTTGGAAGCTATCTCAAAATCGAGGCACATATATATTATCTCTGTCAGACATGATATTGAGAGGCACGATGTGAAGTCTCACTATCTCGACGATGAATATCTGGGTGTACTGTCAACCTCCCATTGAAACGTAAGGCCCCATCTGAACCCACGGTATAAGACTCAGCTCCTTCTGCTAGAAGCTGTAATATCCAACTCTGACAGAATGAATCCACTGCCTGAGCCTATACTACTCTCGTAATGATCTGGGGCATAACTGTCATCACAGACATGAACGATCAGGCCACTGCATCCTGGTGACCTAACTCTTTCCATTTCACTTTCCACACCTCGGCTACCTCACCTATCGGCCTACAACTCAACACTTCTTCTACCACGTTATCCTTCTCTGGTTGGTATTGGATATCAAACTGGTAATCCTTCACAAATTCGAGCCACCGACGTTGACGTATATTCATCTCCTTCTACGTGAAGAGTACTATAAGGACTCGTGATCTGTGAACAAGAAAAATTTCTCCCTCAAGAGATAATGTCTCCAAATCTGAAGTGCAAACACGACTGTTGCTAACTCCAAGTCAAGGGTGGGGTAATTCCTCTCATGAGGCTTAAGATTACGGGAAGCATAAGCTATAGCCCTATTCTCCTACTGAAGTACACCCCTAAGTCCTAGTAAGGGTGCATCAGTGTAGACTAGATACTCCACTCCCGGCCTGGGAAATGCTAAAACTGAGTGCTGAGGTCAACTTGTCCTTCAACTCATCAAAGGCCAATTGGCAGGCATCGTTCCAGATAAATGTCACCCCTTTACGAGTCAAATGTGTCAATGGACCCACTATCTTCGAGAATCCCCGAATAAACCTCCTATATATCCTGATAGGCCCAAGAAACTGCGTATCTCGATCAGTGTCGTGGGTTGTCCCCACTCCCTCATCGTTGACACTTTTCTCGGATCTACGGATATCCCTCTGTCAGAAATAATGTGCCGCAAAAATTGGACCTCCTTTATCCAAAACCCACATTTCTCGTATTTTGCATACAACTTATGCTGACACAGTGTCTGAAAAACCTACCTCACTTGCTCGGCATGCTCTTCCTTGGTCTGAGAGTAAACCAGAATGTCATCTATGAAGACAATGACAAACTGATCCAGGAACTCTCTGAACACCCTGTTCATCAAGTCCATAAACACGTCTGGGGCATTGGTTAACCCATAACGCATAACCATGAACTCGTAGGAACCATATCTCATCAAGAAGTCAGTCTTTGACACATCCTACTCCCTGGTACGCAACTGATGGTATCCCGACCTCAAGTTAATCTTTGAGAAGAAGGCAACTCCTCTAAACTGGTCGAATAAGTCATCGATTCGGGGCAACGAATACTTATTCTGTATCGTGACTTTATTCCATTCTTGGTAGTCAATCATATAATCATAAAGATCCATCCCTTTTCTTCACAACCAACACGGGAGCACCCCAAGGTGAGGTACTCCTATAAATGAAGCCTTGACCTAACAGCTGCGCAGTGTGGTCTTATAACTCCGAATATTCGATAAGGTTAGGCTCAATTACCCTAATTATTTCAATAATAATATCCTCCCTTGTTACACTGATGTATTCACGATGCGAGCCTTTTAACAAAGATTCTTATGTCGTATAATACATATCTTCTGGCCTTGAGTGGTAATATAATAAATCTTAAGGTTATAATTTCCTTTAAGGATGACACATAGGGTACTAACCCGTGTACTAAAGGCCAAACATTCCCAGCTTTCAACATTTGCTAGGTTTCATGTATCGGATGTCTCGCAAAGTGAAATCCAAATAAGGAACCCCCCGATACACTACTAACTAACATTGTCGCTAACAAGGTTTGTGGGCCATCAGTATCTGACTTGTACCCCGCATCCCTACTTCTTGCTATAAGATTCACTCACCTACTCTCATGTTATGAGAGACGATATTCCACACACTACTCCTACAAGCTCGGCATTGGAATCTAAAATTTTCTACGCAATAATCCTCATGCTCAAAAATATTTCATCTAGTCTTGAATCACTTTAATAGACATTCCTACTCCCCAAGATTAGGTATAACTAGATGACATACGCCATGAAGTCTTTATACACTACCATTTAAAAGAATATATATATATATAGCTCTGCCTCCTCTCAAGTGAATCTTAGCACCAATATTAACGAACACAAAAATATCACTATAACGGTCTATTTTCCCTCAACCCATCGTTAGCTAGTTCGAGAGTCAGGGTAGTAATACATTTTACGCCCACGTTTCTCAAAGTACTACAATAGACTATAGCGCATCTAAGTTATTTGTGATTTCCACTTTATCTTAAAGGACACTATAAATAATGAAGTATCGTACCTCCAAACGTGAGTGATAGTTGCGGCATCAGTGGCATAACCACATATCGGGCATTATAAATACGTCCATACTGTACTCCTTACTGTTGCTGTGGAGTCTGCGCTGTTGGGGTAAATATCCATATTTCCCCATGTTGGGCATTTTGTGGTTCCGGGCGGACACCCTGCGGATACTGCGGGGTCCTGCCCTTCATAGGGCATTTTCGATAGGAGTTGCCCCATTCGCCGCATATAAAATACCTACTAACAAAATATCTAATGTGTTGTCCCTGTTGAGCACACTACTAGCCCTGATGGACTAGCTGACCTCGATGATTTGACCGTGGTTGTCCCCCAACTCGTTATGGGAAAACTTGGCATTTGTGACCATTTCTTCCACACTTAAAACACCTCTTTGTGACGGTTCTCTGTCCTAGGTTTTGCTGGCCCTGGAGGGTTTGGCTCTTCATGCGATTTCCATTGCTATCTTGGTCTTGATGACCCCGAGGAACTTATCGCTGCTTCGACGGTACTTTCCAATTATTACTGTCCCTATAAATGCCATATTGATCGACTTCTCTTCTTCCTTTGCCCCTATAAGATGCACACTGCGATTTTGGTACTGTAATATTGCAGTAGTTACTACTTGTGCCATAATATTCGCTATCTTAGTGATTCCCTCTCTCTCCTGATGTACCCGAGGTACTTGTTGGTTTGGTCCCACATTTTCTTCTTCAGCAGGGTTAGTTTGTCTCTCCCTCATATGTGACATCTAAAATTCAAATTAATTTTATAAGTCTACCGACTATACATAAAATTGTAGCAGAAGTACATAATAGACAACACGTAATAAAGAATGCAACAGTCCTAATAATAGGGCTCTATATCAAAGAACGCTACGTGGAAACATAATAAGCCGTATAGATCCTAAGGACACCAGAACATGTCTCTGATACCACGTGTGACACCCCGCCTAATTAAATACCGGGTGATCAGTCCTTTATTAATTAAATCCAGAATATCGAGTTGGTTCAGATAATGCATCACTGTCGAAAATCATCAATTTTCATTTAATTAAAACTAACCACCTAATATTTAAAAAGGTTGATGTCAAAATTTATCTTGGCAATAATATATACCGGTTGAGGAAATAATAAAACATTAATCATTCAATGTACACTCATAGAATTTAATTGACAGACAAAGTATAAACACTTCCAGCCAAAATCCAATATAGTAATAGAAGAAAATAAAATCAACAAGTGACTATAGTAATTAACTAAATCTCATATCTCTTAATATAAGAATAAGAAGGGACGACATGTCTAACTGATGCAAATAGCTCAAAATTAAGGAATGATAAACTCAGTGGCGTCTACTACCAAGGTACTATAGCCTCCACAGCAGCTGCAACTCGTCGAATGAATGAAATATCCTAAGCCTGGTGTCCGTATGGTTGAGCAGATAAAATAATTGAACAAGAAAAGAGATTTGCAGAAAACGGGTCTGAGCCCGAGTTGAAAATAGTTTAAAAGTAGCAAGTGCTTAAAATGATTAAATAACACATATATTATTCATGTTAACTTAGCGTACTCACTTGAGATGCTCGCCTCTCATCTAATGTGCACGCCTAGCGAGCCTATCAACCCATCTTAGTTATGTTAACCTGCCTAACTAATCTGGTGACATACATGTATACCCAACACTATCGAATCAATTATCTAAATGTCCTGAATATAACATTACTATAATTTAGGAGTAAATATTTAGATGTTTAACCTTTATTCTCATAACATTCTTTATTCTCAACAATTTATGTAATAATCGTATACTTTACCAAATCAGCTAACATACAATAAAGGATAAATAATCGGTATACATATATTAATAATGCACCCACGGTTAGGAACCCCTTGGTGCCTTGATTACTCATATATTAAGTCCCATTACATTGCTCAACGCATAAAGGACAACAAGTTCAATCTCTCGAGAACCATAAAAAACATTCACACATAATGGAGGCGAATATAGTTCCAAGCCGATGGGATACGCATATACTTATGCACCCATACTACCGTCAACACTATAGTTTTAACAGATAGCCCGTGCCTAGGTTCTATGTCCTAGTGGTACGTATCAAAATCCTCCCACATGCATATAAGATATGATCGTCCACAACACGCAAACCTCCTCTCGATAGCGAGTAGCATTGGTATGTCATACACATTATATCTCAAGTAATAAGGATGAACACGACTTACATAATTCATTAAGCGGTCACGCAACCTAATTTCCATAGTACGCAAGTAGTGGTAGTATTTCTACCACTCATCATGATTCAGTCATATAATTCCTCTCTCGAACATACATACTCTCCCAGGTTCTATAAACTCTCTATATCCCAAAAACAATCACACTCCTAACTCACTAATAATTCGGAATTTACATTACCCGTTACTCACTTGGATAAACCTAAGATGATTTTCAATTTGACCAGACCTTAAAACTACATTCTGAAATTTCGTTAGAAGTCTAGGGATTCTCGTTCGAATGACCTCGTTCGAACCTAATTTCAAACGAATTTTAAACCTAGAAATCTCGTTGTTAGGCTTGTAAGGACATTTTTCTTATGTCCAATATGTTTCATTTATGTATGTCGTACGCCGCTACATTTGGCACGTCACCTCAAGATCGCACATGACGGCCTCTATCCGAATTCCGGGAATCAAGCATTCAACATCTCCATTAATGTGTCCTACATATGCCTCAACGACTTCACGTTCCACGATTTTAGGGACTTAATGCAAGTGGTACGCAAGGGAAGTCAAAACAGTGAAGTCGGGGGAGTTGTTTTTAAGAGTTTTAACAAAGCGGGATTCTTCATATTTTTTCCTATAAATACCAACTTCGGGGGAGTTGTTTTGCAAGACTTTAGAAGACGTTTTTGAGAGTCCAAATTACTCTAGTCTTCATATTTTTGAGTCCCAAGACTCATGTTTTGATTCACACAATTGCCAAACCTTAGTGAATCTTTTGGTAACCCAAGAACACAACTTTTTAGTTTGTTCAAACCTTTGTGGAGAGATCTTTGCAACCGAGGGCTGCGTGTCATTGCTGAGGGAGTCTCTACAAAGTTTTATGGCTGCGTGTCATTGAGGAGTGCTGCGGTTCTTCCTTTGCTGATTGGACTGAGGTTCATGTGGGTTCGCTGCATGTGGATTCATTGCTGTATTTCATTGTAAATCTTGTAAGTTGCGATTTACGCTTTATAGTGAAATAAAAGGTTTTGCCCTGCGGGGATTTTTCCTTAAACTTGGTGTCACATGATTTATTTGGTTATGGGTTGACACACACGCGCACCTTAGATGCATGTTTAGGGGCTGAAATTTAATAAGTGTGCTAAATTAGAAATCTGCGAAGTTTTTCAATATCACGCATTCTCAAATTGGTATCAGAGCAGGTTACGCTAATTTATTGCGTATTCCTATTTTCCGCAAAATCGTGTGATATTGATTTTTTTTAAATCAGTTTTGTGAAAAATTCGCATTTTTTCCTATGGAGCACTTATATAATCAGATGCCTATTTTTGATGGGTCTAATTATGCCAATTGGAAAGCTCGTATGAAATCGATTTTAAAATCTATTGACGAGCGGGTTTGGTTGCTTTGCGAAAATGGTTGGACTCCTCCCACGATCACTGTTAATAACATCACCTCTCTAAAACCCGTGTCAGCCTGGACTGAGGATGATTATAAGTTGTCCAATTTTAACTCCCGTGGTCTGAGTGCTATTTCTGGTGCTATCACTCCTGTTGAGTATCGCCGAATCATGACGTGCTCCACGTCTAAGGAGGCTTGGGATGTTTTGAAACTGACACATGAGGGTACGAACGCTGTTAAAGAGTCTAAGTTACAAAATCTGGCCACCCAATTTGAGACTATCACCATGTCTGAGTCCGAATGCTTTGATGAATTTTATGCACGTTTGTCAGACATTGTTAACACTAGTTTTAATTTGGGTGAGGTGATTGATAACACGCGTGTCGTTAAAAAGATTTTGAGATCTCTTCCAAAACGCTTTATTCCGAAAGTCACTGTTTTGAACTCTTTGGGAAATCTGAAATCACTTAAGTTGGAAGAACTTGTAGGAGATCTTCAAACCTATGAGATAGACATGTTTCCTAAAACCATTAAGGCTAAGGATAATGGTATTGCTTTAAAGACTCATTTTAAGAAAAAGAAAGAAAAAGTTTGTGAGTCCGATTCTGAGGGAGATTTTGATTTTAATGATATGGCCTTGTTTGCGAAAAATTTTAAAAAAATTCTCAACATGAACAAAAATAATTCTTCCAACAAAAGGAATTTTTTTGAGAAAAATAAAAAGAAAGGAAAGGCCAAAGAAAGTAATGAGAGGAATGAATCTGATGAGGAGTGTGAGGAAGATTTAGAGAACATCACCTGTTTTGAATGTGGGGGTAAGGGACATAAGTCGTTTGAGTGTCCTACTTGGCTTAGAAAGAAAGGGAAGAAAGTAGCCATGCCTGCCACACTTAGTGATGATGAGGGAGATGAGTCGGATAAAGGTTTAGGACATGGGATGGTTGTCGCCTTTTCTAGTCGTGTAAGCACACCCAGTTTGTCTCACAAAAGTGCACACGAGAGCGATAATAGTGATTCATGTTCTTCGAGGGAGGGAGAAAGTGAAAGTGAGAGTGGAGATGAAAGTGAGCTCCAAAAAGCCTTTCGAGAGTTGTACACCGAGACCTTGAAAACTAAAAGGTATAATAGGGATTTAGGTCGTCGGGTTTTAGATTTGGAGAAAGAGAAGGAGGTTTTGAGAAAGGAGAAGTGTGATTTGGCCGACACGTTGTCTAGTCTGACGACACGTGTATCCCAACTCGAGAGTGATCTCGAACGTGCCCGGGAGGTCAAAGTCAAGTTTGAGAACGCACCTAAGAAGGTTGAAAAGGTGGTTCTTAAGGGTAAAGGTGAGAAGTTAGGAATAATTCATGACGGTGCTTCTGCTTCCCAATTAGCACCCGAGCCGGTTCCCACTTTAGTGACAGTTTCACATGTGTCTCACCCTAACCCACCTAGGCGTCCCATTCCTATTAGGAAAGTGCGTCCTAGAGTTTTTGAGAGAGGTGTTCCTAGGCCTATTTATGTTTGCTCACATTGCAAGAGGCGAGGTCACCTTAGGGAATTTTGCTTTAAGTTGGGGTATGTGTCACGTTTTGCTTCTACACGTGTTTCTGCCACACATGCACCCACACATGATACTTTACATGCTCCCGGAGACTACATGAGAAAGTTTTTAGTCAAATCTTCACAAGAATTGATGGAGGTTTTTCATAAGTTGTCACCACCTTTGGAAAACCCCTCTGCACCTAATGATTGAGGTTTGACTTGTTTACTAGCATAGGGTGATTTTCATGATGTCATTGTTTGCCTATTGCTAGTATGTATCATTTTTGTATATATTTTTTTGAAAATTTTTTGAAAAATACAAAAAGATTTTATTTTGATAAAATTTTTGAAAAATTCAAAAAGAGATTTGCCTTTTATGGATGAGCATTTAAGATAGCCAAGTCACAACTTCATTCCATATATCCATGTGACTGTTTGATAGAGATTTGAGAGGCTACATCATTTCATCCATGTGCTTAACATTGATTGGAGTCCTTGAGATGTAATTAGTGATATTTCCTACATGCTTGACTCCTATATCCTTTAATGCACACATGCACTGCTATATTTGATTATTGCACTTGTCTATCACATATTGGCTTGAGTGTTTCTATCTCAATTATGTCTATACAATGTATAAAATGCGATAAAACTTGACAAGATTGGATTGCATGTAAAAACCGTTTTGGTGAGACTGTGTGATTATTTGCATAACGGGGAGGGGCTGCGAAAGTTGATTCTTATCCTTTGCGCAAAAGCCACCGTTAAAAAGGACCTAAAAAATTGAGGAATTTTATTATCCGAGGTCCAAAGAGGTTAAAAGAGCCCGAAAAAAATGATATGGCAATAAAAAGCAATTCATGCCAAATATGGGCCATTTAGGTTTCACCCAATTCTCCAAAGTTTGAGAATTTAGTATACCTCTATTCAAAATATAAATCTGAGGGAGTATGGTTGGAGATTGATAACGGGTTTGCACTTCCTTGAAAGTCCTGAAAAAGTCTGAAAATCATTTTGGACGTTATTGGTGTAGAAATCACTTTGAGCTTTGATTTGTAGATTTGATATAGTCAATGTCTTATATTTCCTATCTCTTACACCAAAGGAAGCATTTGAGTTCATTCGTTAGGAATATCCAATATTCATCGTGCACATATGTCATGTTTGTATGCTTTGATTTTCCTATCGAATTTTGATCACACACATTCTTTTACGCTATCACCGACTTGGTTGTTTTATGTTCATTCATGGTGTGATTTTATACCATGACACCCCGATTTTGCTTGTTTGATTCATTCTTCTTATTTGTCTATTTGGGGACATCATAAAAATGGGGAGAAAGAATTATCTTTTTATGGGGGAGTTTGAATTTTGGGGGAGTTTTGAGATTTGACTTATGCTTATCATATATTGGTATCTATGTTTATCTCATTTCAAACTCGATACGTCACTTGGTATTTTTTTCTTTTTCTCATGTGTGTAGGTACTACAATGATGATCTCTGAATTGCACATCCTGATGAGAAAAGATTTGAGATTCCTGAACATTTGAAGAACAAACGATGAAGACTATTCATTTGTACCTTTTCCAGTTTTGGGTTCATGGGAGGGTAGATTTGTATAGGCAATTTCATATTTTATAATTCGGATTTTTTATGTATGTACCGGCATAGACATAGGGGGAGATTTGTAAGGACATTTTTCTTATGTCCAATATGTTTCATTTATGTATGTCGTACGCCGCTACATTTGGCACGTCACCTCAAGATCGCACATGACGGCCTCTATCCGAATTCCGGGAATCAAGCATTCAACATCTCCATTAATGTGTCCTACATATGCCTCAACGACTTCACGTTCCACGATTTTAGGGACTTAATGCAAGTGGTACGCAAGGGAAGTCAAAACAGTGAAAAAAGGCTTGATCGGGAAGTTCAAGGGCATTTTCGTAATTTCACATCCATAGTTAGGAGGTTTGGTCAACTGAAAAGTTGAAGAGCTCACCGCAACGAAGATACTGGAAGAAACGGCACCTCAATCCGAGCTACGGTGAAGAAGTTATGACCTTTTGAAGTTGGAGAAAATTCCTTGAAGAATGCTGTTTTTTTTTTAACCTCATACCAGAATGGGAACACCAAACCGATTCGGTGTACCCCAGATGGGGTTCGGTGTACCTGTACGCTGATAAGTTTTTAAGAGTTTTAACAAAGCGGGATTCTTCATATTTTTTCCTATAAATACCAACTTCGGGGGAGTTGTTTTGCAAGACTTTAGAAGACGTTTTTGAGAGTCCAAATTACTCTAGTCTTCATATTTTTGAGTCCCAAGACTCATGTTTTGATTCACACAATTGCCAAACCTTAGTGAATCTTTTGGTAACCCAAGAACACAACTTTTTAGTTTGTTCAAACCTTTGTGGAGAGATCTTTGCAACCGAGGGCTGCGTGTCATTGCTGAGGGAGTCTCTACAAAGTTTTATGGCTGCGTGTCATTGAGGAGTGCTGCGGTTCTTCCTTTGCTGATTGGACTGAGGTTCATGTGGGTTCGCTGCGTGTGGATTCATTGCTGTATTTCATTGTAAATCTTGTAAGTTGCGATTTACGCTTTATAGTGAAATAAAAGGTTTTGCCCTGCGGGGATTTTTCCTTAAACTTGGTGTCACATGATTTATTTGGTTATGGGTTGACACACACACGCACCTTAGATGCATGTTTAGGGGCTGAAATTTAATAAGTGTGCTAAATTAGAAATCTGCGAAGTTTTTCAATATCACGCATTCTCAAGGCTCATTAGAAGTTCTTTGGAATTCTCATTCGAACGAGGCCGTTCAAATGACCTGGGTAGGTCTTCGAACGAGAATTTCGGACCTGTCCGTTCTTCCCCAAAATTCAATTTTTCTTACATTCCAACATTCAATCTCAACCCTAATCTCGACTAACATCCAATTAAATAATTATAAACTATTCCTAATCACTATAGGGCACTTCTAACACAAATTTGAGTTCAAATCCTAATATGTTCAAAGGGAATCCAACAATTTCTTTCATCTATAAAGATTCTTATATAATGAATCCCGCAAATTTTAATTAATCAAAACCCTTAATTTAATTCATGATTAGAACATAAAATCTCCAGATTTAACCGTCTACAAAAGGGCAAATCCTCTACATGCATACCCATCTCCAAATTCTAAAATCTCTTTACAATTAAACGTAATTAAACCCAAATTTCATTGTAATGTGACTATATCATCAACTGGAGATTAACACGAACAATATATGCTAAATAGGTAGCAAGATAAACACTTGCCTTTTTTTCGATCACCGAATTTTTAGCTGAAACTGGTATGGAGTTAGTCCTCTCATCGCGATCTACGCTTTGGTGTAATTCTTGGTGGGAAATCTTGAGTTCTTGGCTTAGTTCTCCTATAGGGTGTTTTTCCTTCTTGCTTCTCTCTCTCTCTCTCTCTCATGTAGGTTGCAACTGACTGCAACCTCTAACCCACGTTGCATTTAATTAAAACCTATTTTTTGTCCATTTAATTACCCAAAAATCCCAAAAGACCAAAATACCCCTCCGAGGTGTCGTTTTGGTCTAAAATGCTCCGGACTCTAAATAAAACACCCGAGTAGTGTTTTCTAACTATTTCAACCATTCCAGACACACTGGCGCACTCAAAATGGCCATACGAGTTATTTAAAAATAATTTTGTCTTTTTAACCCCCAATAAATAATATTGACATGACTTATACGCGTGTCCTAAACAAATGTATTTTAACCGCCGTATCTCTCATCTCCGTCCATATTATTATTTCCTAAACCATATATTAAGTTACTCACTACGTAATATTCAACATAATCATTATTCGACATAATTATTTTCGATACCTACTAACTCTTGTCATGATAGTAATTATTACCATTAAATTCGGATTAATTATAGATTAAATTTCTCCCTTTAAATTAATCAATACAAATTTCCAAAATTTCAAAATAAAATAAATTTACGCAAAAATACGGGGTGTTACAACACAAAGATTGTTCCTCTGACTGTGGAACAACTATAGGGAACTACTGTGAGTCAGGTATTATAATGTCATACCTTACTCTTTTCTTTATTCCCCATTTTTTTCTTGCTTTTACTGTGTAAGTTGGCTCACCTTTACGTTCCCGATTCCTTGTTTTCAGGTTAGTGAGGCGGTCGTCCCTAGTTCTGCGGGACCTAACGCGAGTGATATACTGCGGACTCCCTAGGTATTAAACTGTCATACCTTGGTTATTGTTGTCTATTAAAGCTAGTACATTTATCTTTTTCCTTAGCTAAAAGAAAAAAAATACTAACTCTTATCTATTTCTGTTAGGCTGGTTCTTAAGGTCACGTGGTTCCCCCTCGCTTGGGTGACAGCATATGGACCCCTATGGACTTTGAGGTAACATTTCAATGATATTTGTTTAAATTCAAGTATGGGTAACTCACCTCCTTCTACTTCTCTTATTTATAGCTTATCTCCTTTTCACTTTCATCCTGTAGGATCCAGTTTATGAGCCTACTGAGGCCACTGGTGAGGCTGGCCAGAGTTTTGACGCGACCGGTGATAGTGTCTCCGATGATGATTCTTCTATACCTCTTTTAGAGCTTGAGTCCCATAACACGGGATATGATGATATAGATGTAGAGGCTCTAGAGACTTTCACGAGTGCGTTGTGGCATTCAGAATTGCCTTCTCGATTTTGTACACTGGAATGAAAGGTGTTGGAGATGTTTCTGGAGCACAGACTTTCACCTCCCAGAGAATCCTCAACATTGATATCCTTATGGTCTTCAACTTAAAGGCCTAGCTAGACATCTTCATGAATTCTTATCTACCCCTCCTGCCAATATGACTAATCAGAGAGTTTCACTATTTCTCCAGGCTCTTCATGATCTTCAACGCTTCTATCATTTCCAACTGGATTAGCTCAAAGCTTTAGTTCATCATTTTCTTAGTACCACATTTAGGATGATGATTAAGCTCCATACTTCCTTGCAAACTAGTGAGAAGTAACCTCAGGATGAGGCTACTCAAATTTTGTCTCAGATTCAATCTTCCAGGCCAAGCTGGCCAAACTAGAGGTTGCTGTTGCTGAGGATGAGGATGAGGATGAGGATGAGGATGAGGATGATGATGAGGATGAGGCTCGGATGGCTATATTAGAGGAGTCGATTGTTGAGGAGGTTGGTCCTTCTTACACAGACCTGTGCTCCTGTCAGGATTTATTTTTCATGTTGTCTAATGGGTACATAGCCTGTGGGGTAGACATTCTTTTGTACACTTTTTCATATGTAAATAACTTTGTCATTATTAATGAAAAAGTTTTTTTTTTGTTTCTATCATCTTGCAGATCTGCTTTTATGTGGACTTTGATATCTTCATACTATGACTTGCTCTAATTTTCTTTGGACACTTCATCTGCTTGAACTATCCCCTTTAATTATGGGATACTTACATATTGTAACTACCCCCTTTAACTATGGGGTACTTGCATATTATCTGAGAAAGTAACAGTTTTAGAACCATCCCCTCTAACTGTGGAGTACTTGCATATTATATGAGCAAGTAACATTTTTATAACTGTCCCCTCTAACTGTGGGGTATATGCATTTTATCCGAGCAAGTAACATTTTTGTAGAACTGCCCCCTCTAACTATGGGGTACTTGCATATTATCCGCGCAAGTTATCATTTTAGGACTATCCCCTCTAACTGTGGGTTACTTGCATATTTTCTAAGCAAGTTATCAATTTTAGAACCGTCTCCTCAAATTGTGGGGTATTTTATCATGGTTATCATTTCTTAGGGAATAACTGGGAGATAAAGGGTTAGCTCTTCTCCTTCCCCTCAACTCTTTTTTTTTTAAGAAATTAGAGCAGGGGAGTGTAAGTCCCCTTTTCTCTATATTTTATATGGACGGGTCAAATAAGACCTTTTCTTTGAGAATGAAAGTTAAAACTTGTTCTTTAGGAAATTTAAAAAAATATCTCCTATATATTTTTTATTATGACTTGGAGGGTGTCCTCCTATTGGTCTGGTGACAATATCGAAATCATTTGTCTAATATGCCTGGGGATACTTTGCACAATATACTTTTCTATCGGGATGGATGTACCTCGAAGCGTAATGAGAAAAAGTTGTCTTTATCTTGGACCCTCTTCTAGTCTAGTAGAGGGTATAAAAAGGAAATATTCTGATGGATCTACATTATGCCGTAGGTAAATAAGAAAAATAAGAATCATCGTGCAATGCTAAAAAAAAAGTTACTATTCATTTCTTTTCATTTTCTGTATCATTTACAAAATTGTATTACTCTATCATTTTTACAAAAAAGAACTTTTCTGGTGCTAGAGCAAGCTGATTAAAGTCTATAACAGAAACATAAATTTTTAACACTGCTTAGCATAATACCTCTTCAGCCACTTGCAGTTAATTGATTGGAGGCAATGACTCTCTAGTTCTGTAATCTGGAAATAACCCGACTTGCCTACCCCTCTCACGACAAAGGGGCCTTCCCAGTTAGATTTGAACTTTGATGCTACCATGCCGTGGATATGGTGAGTGGATTATCGCAGGACTAAGTCCTCCACCTGGAACTCCCTAGGCTTGACCAAATTTTCATAGGCTCTGGACAGTTGCTAGGTGTAGACTTTAAAATTCTCTTTCACTTTATCTCTATGCTTGTCCAGTGCCTCCAGCTGCATATGTCACGGGTTAGAGATGTGTCCATTGCTCTCTGGCCGAGGGTACCGCTAACTCCACTGGTAATACAGCTTCCGTACTGTATACCAATGAGAACAGGGTGAACCCTATTACTTTTCTCTTCGAGGTATGATATACCCATAGAACCATAGGCAGTTTATCATCCCACGCCCCAGGCATATCCTCTAGAATATTCTTCAAGATGTTGATTAGGGTCTTATGGGTAGCTTCTGCTTGGCTGTTACCCTTAGGGTAGGAGATAGTTAAACTTTTGTGCACAATTTTGTACTTGTCTGTGAGGAGCGTCATCTCCTTGCATTCGAATTTCTTCCCATTATCAGTCAAAATTACTTTGGGTGTGCCAAACCTTCATATTATATACTCTTTGATAAACTGGGTTACCACTTGGACAGTCACGTTCCTTAGAGGGAATGATGAAAGCTTTTCCATGAGAAGTTGGGTTGATTTTTCTAACTAGGTCAAATTCCTATGTGTGGAAGGGAGAGGGAGCTTTTAGGCTTTGTAAGCTGACTGAAGGAGCATATATCATATTTCCATGTACTTGAAAGAATTTTCACCTCTTCACATAACCAATGGAGTCAACCTCTATGGTTGGCCAGTAGTACCCCAACTTCATCAGCTGATCATACAGTTTGCCCCCCTATGTGGGAGGTCTCATGGGCTTCTTTCAGCACTCTCTCTGTGTCTCCCTTAGCTATGCGCCGCAGTGCCTTCTCATTGTATCCCTTCCTATAAAGCTCTCCTTCCACCAAATAAAAGCGAGCTATCCTTTTTTGCAGATAAATTTCATCTGCTCCTTCTGTCGGTAACTCACCATCTTTTAGATATGTTGTGTATGGATGCCTCTAATCTTCGAAGGCTTCCAAAAAGTTATCTTTCACTAGCTAGTCAAAATGGGCCTGGTACTTCAAACAACCTTGTTGTAGATGAGCAGCCTCTGTACTCAAGGTGGGCCAATAGTATCCCCCCCCACTACAACCGATGATAAAGAGGGATATCAGTATCCCCACAATACTTTTCATGCATCTCTGCCAACCTTTACTTAGCTTCTTATTCTCCCACGCATCTTGCTAGGAACCCTCCAGGGCTTTTGAAATAAAGCGCTCCCTACAATAAGTGGTAGTTAGCTAGTTCTAACATCTTCATTGTCCCTTCTCTGGTCTCTAACTGCTTCACAACTATGTGCCTCCAATCTTCTGCCTCGTTGTTTGGGAATAAATATTTTACTATTGTAGGCATTGTTCTTCGTCGTACTGTGATCGTTGCTTCTGGCTCATCCATGTCTAACTTCTGTTCTATCCTAGCCAGTGCATCGGGGTGTCTATTCATCGTACTCGCGTGCCTCTCTACAATTACCTCTAAGAACTGTCCCAATAATCTATAAATGATGTATATGTAAGGTGCCAGGTTGGCATATTTAAGAGAAAACTCCCCATTAACCTATTTTACTACAAGGTTGGAGTCCTCTCATATGCCCAACACACTAACCCCTATTCTGAGTGCCTCTAACATCCCTAAAATTAGGGCTTCATATTCAACCTCATTGTTTGAGCATTTGAAATTTAACTTGAAGGAGAGGGTGATCTTATCCTTACTGTTTGACAGTATAACACTGACACCTCCTATTCCTTGAGAATTGGAGCCATCAATATCAATCGCCCACTTTTCCATTTCTTCAGCCATGCATGCTTGGAAGTTTTCCCCAGCTAGTTCTTCACTAGGTGCTCGAAATTCCCACTTGGAAAATGGGCGAGCATATTTGCTACCACTTGAGTTTTAATGGCTTTGGGTATTATGAATCTTAAATCATATTCTAACAAGATCAAAAACCACCATGATGCTCATCCCACATGTACCATTCGTGCGATGAGATACTTGATATGGTCACACTTAGTGACTATGTGAACTGTGAAAGCTAGTAAATAATGTCTAAACTTATGAGCAACAAAAACTAGGCAAGGCAGTGCCTCTCTATGCTGGTGTATTGAGAATTTTTACCTGATATCACCCTTGACAAGTAATACACTGGCTTTTCTACTCCTTCCTTTTCTTGGGTCAGCAGTGCTCCTATGGACCTTTCTATTGAAGTAAGGTAGAGCAGTATTGGCGCCCCAGCTTTTGGCGGAGTCATCGTTTATGGGGAGGATAAAATTTCTTTGATCTTTTAAAAGGCCTTATTCTGCTCGTCTACCCAAATCCACTTGGTTTTGTCCTTTAGAAGGGGTGTGAATGGGTGAGTCACTTCTGCCAGCACGTTTATGAACCACCTCAGATAGGATACCTTTCCCAAGAAGCTCTTAAGTTACCTTTAACTCTTGGGGGGGGGGGTGTAACACCCCGCGCGCCCGAAAAGACACGTGGTGTGCTACAGCGATAAAAACTAAGATAAAACCATCCAAAATAAGTATAGAGCATATAAATTCCATAATTTAAATATAACAAATCCACAATTCTTCTATTTCCACCATGATGATTTACAATAACGTTTCTCCCAAAATACACGATTCTCCAACAAAATTAAACCACCAGTTTATCCATCAAAAATAAATCTTCCAAGCCATGCTCTAAAATATTTCTCCAAAATAGACAATAGCATCCCATTCCACGCTAACCTGCCAACTAAAAGAAAATACACGAAAGTACACAATATGACAGGAATAGATGCTCAAAAATTAATTAGCATGATGAAATAATCGCAACAATACGAATCGCATATACAAATCAAATGCAACACTCAAGCATTATATTAATATTAATTTCTCAGTAACACATCAATGAGTCATAGGGCCTCACCTCACCGCGCCTATGCATTCTCAAGCATATCCATATTTTGGACTATTAGTTGGTGCTCATTCTCTGTGCCATATTAAAATCTCATGACATGATTCTCAAATCACAATATAATATATCATAATGAATCAAATAATAGATTTCAACAATTTTCCAGATTTCAAATGAATATCATAATTCAACATGAGTGCAATCGACACAGAAAACAAACGGAATACTCTCGAGAGAATTTAGGATCGTATTGTGTAAATCCCGTACCTCAAAATCATCATATGAATCGACACATAATTTCAGCCTCTAAATTTGATCGCACCATCACGTTCCTCTCGCGAAAATAATCTTATCACGTTCTACCCCCAACACGAGATAACCCCAAATAGGCCTCTAAATCTAAGGTTGAACATTGAAGAAAATAGGGGCTATGGTTTGCATATAGAGGGAGATGAAATAAAATATGTATTCTGCATTTTTGTGTTTGTGAAAAAGTGGTTTAAAGGTTCACCCGCGTCTTTTTTTTATAAGGGAAAAAGATAAGAATTTGTAAAGCCTCCAAATCTTAAAAAAATAAATATGCTGACTCAAATCTGGACATAGCCGATCGATCGACTCCCAGGGTTGATCCATCGACCCTACAGGTCTGGCGACAGTTCCACTAAAAAATGCCTATAAGGCAAAAATAATGAAAACCTTATAAAAACTCCATTTTAATTTAGAATTCAATTCCGCTTGAAGTTTTATTCTTCTAATATTAAAACCAACATATTTTACTAATAAAAATTATTAAATCCAAAATTTTATTTTTCTCGAATATTCCAATTAATTAATTAATAAAAACATGGGGTGTTACACACTTCCCCACGAGCAAAGAATTTCATCCTTGAAATTAGACGAAGCGTACACATCAAATGTAAATCTCTCAAAAATAAATAAGGTTGACATATGCCGACCCATAGAATGTCATAATTGGGCGCGCATACACACAATCCTACACGCATCTAGCCCACGAACAATAAAATAATATATATATTGCCTATATACATACGTATAACTATGAAAATAATGGTGTACCACACGCTCTCACAAATCCGCACTCGATCCTATCTCCGAAAGTCATCAAAATGCTAACGTCCTCAAATTAAATCTCAACACCAAAAATTGATACATACGATTCCTAACATCTGCACTAAAATGTCCAAAATAATTATCGTCTCCATAATCCATTCTATGGATCCTTACATCAAGCTTACTAATTCTAAACTCAATGCCTACAACGTCCTTAACACAAAACTTCATATCACCAAGAAACACATCTAACACATATGCTAGACCCTCTACCTTAAGGAGTACGAATCAATAAAGGGAATCAAAGATCAGTAATGCGGAAGCTAAATGGACTCACAACCTACGAGACCTAAGACCATACGAGCTCGAAAAAGACACGCGACGTGCTACTGCGATAAAAACTAAGCTAAAACCATCCAAAATAAGTATAGAGCATCTAAATCCCATAATTTAAATATAACAAATACACAATTCTTCTATTTACACAACAATGATTTACAATAACGTTTCTCTCAAAATACACAATTCTCCAACAAAATTACACCACTAGTTTATACATCAAAAATAAATCTTCCAAGCCATGCTCTAAGATATTTCTCAAAAATAGCTCATAGAGTCCCAATCCACGCTAACCTGCCAACTAAAAGAAAATACGGGGAAGTATATAATATGATAGGAATAGATGCTCAAAAATTAATTAGCACGATGAAATAAATCGCAACAATAGGAATCACATTTACAACTCAAATGCAACACTCTAGCATTACATCAATATTAATTTCTCAATAACACATCAATGAGTCACCAGGCCTCACCTCACCGTGCCTATACATTCTTAAGCATATTCAAATTTTGAACTATTGGCGGGTGCCCATTCTCCGTGCCATATTAAAATCTCATGACACGATGCTCAAATCACAATATAATATATCACAATGAATCAAATAATAGATTCCCACAATTTTCCAGATTTTAAATGAATATCATAATTCAACATGAGTGAAATCGACACAGAAAACAAACGGAATACTCTCGAGAGAATTTAGGAGCATATTGTGTAAATCCCGTACCTCAAAATCATCACATCAATTGACACTTAATTTCAACCTCTAAATTTGATTGCACCATCATGTTCCTCCCGCGAAAATAATCCCATCACGTTCTACCCCTAACACGAGATAACCCCAAATAGGCCTCCAAATCTAAGGTTGAACATTGAATAAAATAGGGGATAGGGTTTGCATATCGAGGGAGAGAAAATAAAATATGTATTCTGCATTTTTGTATTTATGAAAAAGTTGTTTAAAGGTCCACCCACGACTTGTTTTTATAAGGGAAAAAGATAGGAATTCGTAAAGCCTCCAACTCTTAAAAAAATAAATCTACCAACTCAAATTTAGGCATAGTCGATCGATCGACTCCCAGGGTCGATCGATCAACCCTACAGGTCTGGCGACAGTTCCCCCACAAAATGCCTATAAGGAAAAAATAATAAAAACCTTATAAAAACTCAATTTTAATTCTGAATTCAATTCCTCTTGAAGTTTTATTCTTTTAATTTTAAAACCAACGCATTTTACTAATAAAAATTATTAAATCCAAATTTTTATTTTTCTCGAATATTTCTATTAACTAATTAAATTAATTAATAAAAACTCGGGGTGTTACAGGTGGAATCATCATTATCGATTTCATTTTTTTTTCGTCAACTTGCACCCCCTGCCTGTTTACAAAAAACCCTAGAAAATTTCCTGCGGTGACCCCAAAGACACAATTAGAGGGGTTCATCTGCATCTTGTACCTGTGGCACCTCTCAAACACTCTCTTGAGGTCATGTATATGTTTACTTTCTTTCTTGGATTTCACCACTAGATCATCCACATAAAATTCTAATATATCGTGAAATAGGTCATAAAAAGTTGTCATCATGGTTCTTTGGTATATGGCCCCGATATTCTTCAGTCTGAACGACATGAATGTGTAGTGGAAATTTTCCAGGGGCATGCAAAAGGCAGTCTTCTCTGCATCTGATTGTAGCCAATGTACCCATTCATGAAGCTGTTCATCTCATGGCCTGCAGTAGCATCAAGTAAGCTATCTATGACGGGCAAAAGAGATTCATCCTTAGGCCATGCTCGATTCAGGTCGTGAAAATCCACACAAATTCGAATTTAGCTCTTGTCCTTCTTTGCCACCGGCACTATGCTGGAGAGCCACACATGATATTGAATAGGCTTGATGAACCCTGCTAGTAATAACTTTTATACCTTTGCTTCTATCTTTAGATTAAGGTCATCTTTGTACGTGCGAGTTGCTTGCCTGACTGGGAGAGTGTTGGGAAGAACATTCAATCCATGAGAGCTCACCTCTGGGTCTGTCCCTGGCATTTTCATGTATTTCCAGGAAAATACATCACTGAACTCTTTTAGCAGGCCCTCAAGCTCTTCCTTTTGTTTTGGGTTCAGGTTCTTGGAGATTAGAATGGGTATTCTTCTACCCCCTTCCACCCCCAGGTTGATCTCCTCTAACTTTTGTAGCTACTCCATGGGTCCGTCCTGGATGCTTTCTGGAGCTTCATTTGGTTCTTCAACACGCTCAATGATATGGGATTCATCAACAATAAAACATTCTAGTGCCGTATCGGTGCTCTCATCCCAGAACACCACCTGTGCAGACCGTTATAAATAGTAGATAACTTTTCCATTTGGTAAGACCACTTTCTTTTAGGCTCGAGGAGGTTTAACCACCTCGTCCCCCTTTCTCTTGACTTTTTATATATGGGGAATCACCCTCCCCCAAGACGATCATCGACGGCCTTTTTTTACTGGGCAGTTCCTCCAACCACCTGTTTCACTTCTAGCTTCTTACTAAATTCTTTCTTTCCTTGTCCAGTTCCATGTAGAATGCCGCATCTACCAGATGGGCCTCCTTAATGTAAAAGGGCTTTTGTATCGCTTTGATGATGATCTCTGTGCCTCGAATATTGGCCTTCGCACACTGATGGTAGGTTGAGGGCACTATGCCATGGGTATACATCCATACCCTCCCAATGAGCAGTTGGTAGCTGGCATTGGCATTGATGACGTGGAATTTGATGTGAGAAGTGAAATTCCCCAACTTAATTCCCACATTCACATATTCGAGGGATTCTATTCCAGCACTATCAAATCTCGATATTACTAGTGATACAAGGACTATTTTCTCTTTATCAATCCATGTCTTATATAACGTGTTGATTGGTATAATGTTAATAGATGTTCCTCCATCCATTAACAGTCTGGGAAATGAGACTCCATTGATCATAGCTGTGACATATACTGTGCGGTTGTGGAAGTAAGGCACCGGCCTATCTACCTCAGAAAATGCCATTTCATAAGTATACCTCTTGATTAGCCTGCCAATCGGCCCCTGCCAATTCAACGAAGGGTCTCCTCTTTGTTGTACCTCCTCCAAGACTTTTCTTGTTATTACCACCCTGGTGTCATATTTTACTCCTATTTGGTCAAAAAACCACTTGAACTTGGGGCTCCTCACTATGTCTTCGCATTCGGAATCAAGATCCACTTCATATGTTTGAGCATTGTAGATGTATTCTACCTTAGATGTCCCCCCTCATCCAAGGCAAGGATGACATCCACCTGGTGCTCTAGGATGTTGACCTGATCAAGTTTTTCATCTCCCTCCTCTTCTTGGTCTGGGGTGAAAAACCACTCCTCTCTCTTTCTTTCCAGCTCAGTTCTTTACTTGCTGCTCAGTGATAACCTTCCAAACTCCTCACATATCTTCTCATAGTTTTCCCACTCCATGAGGTCATGGCTTGCTTCTGCATCATATGTTACTACCATATTGGTAGTGGCATAATGATGAGCTGAAAGTGGGTTATCATTCACATCCACATCTGGTATCTGCAAAGTGACACTGGCTACCTTCTTTCCAATGATCCTCCTCAAGTAGTAATAGTCCTTGGTAGAGTGTTGCACCCGCTGGTGTAACTCACAATACTTAGGGTTGGCTTTATCAGCTGCCGTTGGATTTTCTCGATTCAGGTGGGGGGGGGGGGGGGGGGCGCTACTCCTTCTCGTACCAATGTACGATAACAATCCATAGCTTCTGCTACATTGCAAGGTAGCGGTGGTGGAGCATCTTCTTCAAACATTCTCTTGTTACCTGTGTTGTTGTTCTTGGACCCGGAGCCTCCCTTCTTACCTTTGGGGATCCCATCCACATAGTTGACTTCATGTCTCCGTGAGACTTAAAACCTTCCATAAGTCAATGACACCTGTGTCCTCCAACTCGAGGACCTCGGCTTGATTATCATGGTTATATTACTGGAAGCTTTAGTGAACTCTCTAAAGGTTCCATCTCTAGTTTCATTGATTACATGGAGTTTGTACTCCTACAAGAGCCCCTCAACACAGATTTGAAGCAACCTTGCCTCGGCTACCTCCTCATGTACATAAAGTGCCCTCTCGTGAAAGCTCTTGATGTATTTTATTAACTCCTCCCTAGGATTTTGCACCTCTTGTGCCAGGTGTCTCAATGTGAACTCATCTTCTATTATAACGAACTTTTGGAGGAATTGTCCGTGCATCTCTTCCCATGAGGGAATGCTGTTGGGCTCCAGGTGGGAATACCACGTGTAGGCTTTTCCAATGAGGGTCTTGGATAACTCCCTCAACCTCAAGTTCTTATCATTTCCATGCACCCCTAGGTACTCAACGAACCTTTTTATGTGCTATCTTGGGTTTTCTCCTTTGCCATTAAACTTAGTGAATTTTGGTGGAATATACCCCTCAGGGTATTGTTTCTCATTCACATCCTGAGGATAAGTATATTACAGCTCATCATACATATGAGGTGTTTATCTTTGAGTGAAGCAGAGTAACTTTCTCACTTCCTCCATAGTAACTGCTTTGGAAATGGATTCTTCCAAAATTATGGACTTTGTTACTGGTGAGCTTGATGGTGCCACAACCTGATCTGACACCACCTTTCGTGATAGAATAATCTTTGCAGGAATTGTTGCTGGTGTGGCTGCCCCTCCACAGGGGAAATCTCTTGGTGTCACACAACCTTGACCCAAACTTGATAGCTCTACATTGTTTTGCTTTAAAAAGTAAAAAAACGAGCTCATAGGACTCATACCTATCATTAGAGTTGCTATCGGTGAGCTAGTCTGCCATCCTTGAGGAGCAGGTTTCTTTGCTCCGATCACCACCACAAACTCCTAGGTGGCCTGGTCACTTTGACTTCCATTCCTAGGTGTAATGTCATAAAAAACAAGATATTTAGAAACATTGAAACCTTTTTTGTCCATTAAAGGAAGAATACCTCCCCAGCGAAGTCGCCAAATGTAAGAGGGTAGTTGTATTGGGGTCTATGAATAATTGGAAATGGTGTGGCGTGACCCACTCCAATGGACTGTGCCTTCAAGGTCTTTCAACAGCTTCTTGAGCAGCACCTGGTAAAACTTTATCATTTTGGTAAGAATGTAACTAAAGTAAGAACTATTCCCTGCAAGAAGATGAACTTCATAACAATAATAGCAACTTTTCTCAAGAGAAAACCCCAGAGTGACGACTGTCAGTGTGGAGTGAAAGAACAAGTCACTTAGCATTGAGAGAGAGAGCAGGTAAAGAGCACTAGGTATCTAGGGTGATTTTGATAGAGTAACGATATGACTTGAGTTGTATATCTAGCTTGACCTTGCCCAAGGGTCATATTTATACTTGGGCACAAGGCTAAACTGAAAATTTTTGGGCGCCAAAACTGATAGGATTGGTGAGGGACAAGGTCTGAAATGTACCTTATATCCTTATCTATGTGCAACCACTTGTCCCCCTCTGATAGGTGCCACCTGGTTTAAACCAAAGTAAAAAACAAATATGTTTGCGCTTGAAGAGAAAATATTTGATTTGGTAAATATCTTTTAAACTGTAACTTAGTGTACAATCTTTGTGAAACTTGAAGAGGCGTTCAAGGAACACCTGCTCTAAAATATTTTTTATAAAATTGAGGAGGAGACTCAAGGACAACCTTCTCTAAAATTATTTACAGACTTGAGGAGGGTTTTCAAGGACCATCTCCTCTAAAATCATTTTATAAACTATTAATTTCTTGTCAGCAACCCTTTGGTTGCTCACTTCAATTATGACTATGTGTGAATTGTGTAAGGACTGGGTGACCCCTAGGGTTTATCTACTAGTGCTATCTAAATCTTAAAGTGCTAAGTGGTTGAACTTGCTCAACAAACCTTGCTCCTATGCCACCAAGCCAAAACTCCTAAGAGATCCCATCTTGCCTAGTTGAGCCATGCCTACTCAACTAAGCTACATATAAAAGAAAGTGACATGTTAGTACTTTGGCACTTATGTGAGTAACAAAACTTGGGGAGCATGTCACTCTAGGTGGATCTCCTCGCCCACTAGTTCTATTATGTAAGGAATTTGGTTTTCTTGGAATGAGGAGATCCTCATAGTGAGACTCCTCCTTCATACTGTATTACTTTAATTTTGAATAATCTAGGAAGAGGAACTGTTCCTGGTGAGCCTCCTCACCCAAATTCCAAGTTGTGAGTTTTGGGGATCTTTGGGCAAGGAGCCCTTTGTGGTGTCCCCCCTTGCCTAAGTTCATTTTCTGCAAACTTTGATTAAACCATCATTAGGAACCTTTCCTTGTTAGCCTTCTTGCCCAAGTTTAAATTCTAGGATCTTGGTGAGATTGGGGGCGATGAGCCCTCCCTAGAGCCCTCCTCGCCCAATCTGCTAATTCTGAGAATTTGGGGGAAATTGGGGCGAGGGGCCCTTCCTCGCCCAATCTGCTAATTCTGGGAATTTTGGGAAACTTGGGGCTAGGATCCATTTTAGGGTCCCTCCTAGCCCAATCTACTAATTCTTGGAATTTGGGGGAAATTGGGGCAAGGATATCTTCCTGGGGCCTTCCTCGCCCAACTTTAACTTTTGAGAACTTTTAGGAGCATTGGGGCGAGGAGCCCTTCCAGGGGCCCTCCTCGCTTAATTCAGATTTTACGAACTTTGGGGAAATTGGGGCGAGGATCCCTTCTTGGGGCCCTCCTCGCCCAACTTCTATTTTTGCTGGTGCTCGTGGTGAGGCCTTCCTTGATAATTGGGCCTGCTCGCCCAAGACTTTGAGCTATTAAGTGTGTACCCCTCTACATAATGCATCAATTTCTTTTGGAAAGAAGACATCATCGCCACCAGTTCAGTAATCAGTCCAGTAATCAGCATGTGTGGAATGATATCCTTTGAAAACCTATTGGGGGAAATCAGTAAAGTAGCCATTCAGCTAGAAATAAATGAATACATGGGTTTTTATCCTTCCCTGCCTTAGTAAACCACAAGACCAAATCAAGGAGACATTATAAGGATCTGAATCCTCAGTCATCGAGAACAGATAAGGGAAAGGGAATTTTTGAAGAACTTCCCATGCCAGAAATGACTGTTGAGGAGAGCAAAATCCTTGACCACCTTAAGAAGACTCAAGTTAACATCACCTTATGGGGACTCTTCATGTCTTCCCAATTACACCAGAATTCTCTGACAAAACTTCTCACTAGGCCCACAGTCCCTTCTTCCACCACTCCCGAAGAAGTTATCAACATGGTTGGGTTCTTGTCCTCCACTATAGTCCTTTCCTTCTTCAAAGAGGAAATTCCAAAGATCGGTCCCAATCATGACTATGACCTCAACATCTCCGTTAAAGTGATGGGAAAGACAGTAATACTCTCAATCATTGACAATGGATCCATCCTCAATGTTTGTGTGCTTAGAAAATCAATTGCTTGAGGTTGAAATTCAGTGACTCTACTCCTACTTCCGTCGTAGTGCATGCTTATGATACTACCCGTCGAGAGGTAATGGGATCCATAAACTCATGATAGGGGATGGCCCTATTAACCCTATTTTAGAATTCCAAGTCATTAACATACCTTTATGCTTAAACCTCCGAGTTGGTTGGCCATAGCTTCATAGCATCCGGGGCTATCTTCTTCCCTTCATGAGAAATTAAAATTCTTCGCCAACGGAAAATTCATCACCATTTTGGGGTATGACGATGGCACAGAAAAAGCCAACACCAGTAATCCGATATTGAAAATCCATCATAGGACGTATGATGTGCTCCTCTCTGGCTTTAGAATTTATCCACTTCCCCTTCCAGCAGGAGAAAATTTTAAAGACCGAGTGTGTTCTGATAGACAGGGTTTTGCCGCGGCGCGAGAGTCACCTACGCGCCGGTCGTTTTGAATTCGGCTCACCTGAACTATACAAAAACCTAAATTAGAAAGCAAGAAATGAACAACACAAAGCTTAAACAAAGAAACAACAATTAATAACAATGGAGGAGATAATGAATAGTGCTTACAATACCCAAATGGGTGCAAACCCTAGGAAGAGAAGCTCCACCCAAAAATCCCCTATCTCCAACCTAAAATGAAATATCTCCCTCAAATAAAAGCCCCCAACATTCTATTTATACCACAAAACAAACCCCAAACAAAACCAAGCCAAAAAACCCAAAATAAGTCAATTTTCGTCCATATCTGATGGGACCGGTCGACCTCATGTTTGTGACCGGTCGACCGCACTTTTGGAATTTGCCTTGGGCTGGAGGCAGCCCACTTTTCCACTTTGAACCAATTTTGAGGCGTTGCACGGAAACGGCTATAACTCCCTCATACGGAATCGAAATGAGGCGTGGTCGGAACCGACGCGAAGCTAATTCAATTATCTACATGATTATGTTTTGAAACCCTCCAAATTATGCAGTATGAAATTAACAAAATGCCCTTGAAGTAGAAGAAAATACCGAAACCTTCCGGAAATGGGCATAACTTCCACATACGGAGTCAGAATGACGCACGGTCAGTGGCCACGGAAAGATAATTTGATGATCTACATGTTGGTAACTTCATTCCATAAAAAATAGTGACTTTGAAAAGACCAAATTGCCCTTGAAGTAGCATTCGACGACGAAACTTCTCCGAAATGCAACCGAACCTCACTTTTAGCGTTCCAATACCTACAAAAACACAAATAACCCCTGTAAAGCATGTATATATCCAAATACAAGGTTGTCTGGTTAATGAGCATAATTATAGGCATTTAGGACCGTAAAAGTGCTAGAATGCATAAAGATAAAGGGCAGAAATATGCAATATTCGATACGAATCACACCCCCTAACTTAAACATTGCTAGTCCCTAGTGATGAAACAAACAAAACTAGTCCATAGAAGGAAATACAAAACGTATATATGCATCGAAATATAATTGCCACTTTCGTAGGGAACACGATTGCATTTAGCATATGCAATAAGCCGTTAAACCCCTAGGTTACCCTAGTGGACGAGTGTCGTCTCGTGAGGGTTTTCAGGGATGATACCCACAAACATCATATGGTTTCCTCAAAATATGCCCAAACCAACGTGCGACAAGCCCAACAATGGCAAAAAGGATTTCATACGCATTATTAGCAAAGTGAATGAATTCACACAAAAGTTCGAATCATTAACATTATAGAATGCACCTCATAGAATTGAAACCTTAATATTTGGGAGGGGAGCGAGCACATGAAAAGTGTGATTTGGCGAAAAACTTATATAAATCGGATACTAAATAAAGCAAGCATATATTCAATCCTCACGGGCATTACACTCATCAAGTGACTTCACTCGAAACAGGGAGGTAACACACGGGACATGTGGGCTAAAGAGTAAATGTAAATGGAAACTAGGCCACACACATGTCACAATGAAGAACGCTATGTATAAACTGAAAAACTGCAATCTCAATGAAAGGATACCGCACATTAAAAGAGTCGAAATGTATTTTCACAGATTATCACAACTATTATGACTTTTAAATTACATCAACCTAAGATCACATAGGACTTTAATATGGTTATGATATAAGTATGGCTAAGGTACGAAACGAAGGAATATATGTACGGATTCAAAGTGTTCGGAATGAAAACTCGGGATAATGCGATAATGCGGGCAATATCAAAATCGAAAAACAAGTTCCAAAAAGGCATTAGATATATCATCGGGGAGAGTAATCAAAGATTGTTAAACACTATACAACATTTACAACTTTCTCTTTCTTTTCTTTTCTTCTTCTTCTTATGTTTTCTTTTGTTTTCTTTTGCTTTTTGCTTTCTCTTTTTCTTCACTTTTTTCACTACTTTCTTTTCTTTTCTTCTCGAACTCTCATATGCCTAAATTGCAACCGGCATCATAACAACAACATTCAATCCCAAGTAACATTCCAAACAAAGGTATGGAAAGTGTATGTATGGGTTCAAACTCCAATTTGGAGTTGGTTATGGGATTTGGGGTTATGAAACGAAAGGCTATATTTAGGCTCAAAGGGGTTAACGAGGGTAAACATATAAGGGTGAGGTCAAGGCTAATATGGGTTACATAACAAAGAATGCCTATGATCATTTCACAAAGGTTACGCAATTCTCGAATCAAAACAATACATGAAAATCATGATCAAGTAACACATTTCAAGTATGAACTCAATTAATGAACGGTCAAATGAAAGAATAGTGAGATTACCGACGAATTCAACATTTTCAAAGAAGAAAGAATAGTGTATAACACTCACAAACGACGAAAGGTACAAAGCTTACTCGGTGTAAGTATATACAATGCAACAAAAGATTACCGAGTTATAAAAATCTTAAACCAAATCAATATAACAATAAAAGTGCATATGCTCATGGGATAAAGTTTAATTCATGAAGTTATTCATAATATCAATAATTGAGACTAAAGTCTAATAACTTCTAAAATCGAGAACATGCATCATTGGGTTGTCAATTGGATCGGGCAATTATTGAAATTTATCATCGGAAACAAAGGCAAAACGCCCAAAAAAAGGAGAAAAAATTAGGAAAATCTTTTTGAAATTTTTGAATTTTTCTAAGAAAAGCGTACTAAGTAACTAACATGTGAGCAAAACATGGACTAAATAATGAAATGGATAGACTATCCCACACCCCCTAACTTAAAACTTGACATTGTCCTCAATGTAAATTAAGAACCAAGTCAAAGAGAGGAAAGGAGCGATATTACCCAAAATTGGAGCGATCCCCATAAGAACAAGTCCAAAGAATCTACAAAACAAGTTAGTACCGAGCATAGCAAAAACAAATAATAAAAAGTTAACTAATTACATTAGACTAAATTAACAAAGGAAGGAAAAATAAATAAAAAGAAAAAATAAAAAGCTAACTATATACAACCTACTATTTAGACTTCACACTAACTGTACACTAGAAGTCTAAATAGCTGAGGGTCCACCATAAAAATGATTTGACTTTGGAGGATAACCGCTGTACCCTCACATACAAGCATGCCTTTTGAAAAATATGAATTCCGTTTTAACAACGGAAGGCATGTGTAAGGCGGAAGAAATGAACCATCGCCAATTAAAAGTTTTGGTGGGACGATGGGGGGTTTGGATAAGGCGGGTGACAAAAACAAGTGGGGACCGAGAAAAGCCGAATATCCTCCCAGTGATTTTGAAGTTGGAATGGGAGGTGGCGCACACAAAGGCAAAGATGCGATCGTGGAGGGTGACTCGAGCAAGTACTCCTCATCGGCGATAGGGTTTAAAACATTAAAGTTTGAAACCGAATCATCGGGTACTTGTTCCGGTGGGGTAATAGAGAATGAAAATGGGGATGAAAGAAATTCAAACTCATGAGATGAATCATTATCGCATGAAGTTGGAATTTCAAAGGAAATAATATCATTTTCAATGAAATGTTCTTCTTTGGGGGCCAAAGAAGAAATCATTTCATTGCAAATAGATATTACGTCATTTTCATCCTCACTTTCAATATCTATTACGAGATGGGCAAAGTCTAGAATGGCTTGTTCCAAAGTAGGTACAAGTACTTCATTTGGTTCAAAACATTCCTCGACTTCAAAAGTCTCGGAAGCAAAATCGTCGTCGGACTCAAATAATAAATCCAACTCATGTTCCCACGAACGATTTTCTTCCCGATAGCGATTTTCAATTTTCTCATTTTCATACATACGCAAGCCCTCACCGAATGCCATGGGTCGAGGCGCGGATGCATTAGAATGGGAACTTTGAAAATTACCATCGGACTTAAACGAAAACTCATTATTATAGGAATTTTGAAAACTATTGCAATTCGTTTCAAAATTCCTATTATAAGGAGGTAAAGGCCCAAAATCATTATCATCATCATCAAAATTCCAATAACCTAAATTTTGACTTTCGTTATACTCGCCCAATGTAATATTTGAATTTGCAAATTTTTGGGATTCTAAGTATTCACCGAAAGTCATAGGCTTGCGAGAACTTTGAGAATTATAACAAGGATTACCGAAAGAATTGGAATAAGACATGCTTACCCCAAAAATGGCTCAAGTGACGAATTCCACAAAATAGGTGCGCGCGGGAAATTCGAGCGTTTCTAAGTGCTCAAATGTGGAAGTCCTGCAAAAAGTTAGCAAATAATACACATAGAAAGAAAATACTATGAAATACTAAATCAAATAAAGTCTAAAACAAACTCATCCCCGGCAACGGCGCCATTTTGATAGACAGGGTTTTGCCGCGGCGCGAGAGTCACCTACGCGCCAGTCGTTTTGAATTCGGCTCACCTGAACTATACAAAAACCAAAATTAGAAAGCAAGAAATGAACAACACAAAGCTTAAACAAAGAAACAACAATTAATAACAATGGAGGAGATAATGAATAGTGCTTACAATACCCAAATGGGTGCAAACCCTAGGAAGAGAATCTCCACCCAAAAATCCCCTATCTCCAACCTAAAATGAAATATCTCCCTCAAATAAAAGCCCCCAACATTCTATTTATACCACAAAACAAACCCCAAACAAAACCAAGCCAAAAAACCCAAAATAAGTCAATTTTTGTCCATATCTGATGGGACCGGTCGACCTCATGTTTGTGACCGGTCGACCGCACTTTTGGAATTTGCCTTGGGCTGGAGGCAGCCCACTTTTCCACTTTGAACCAATTTTGAGGCGTTGCACGAAAACGATTATAACTCCCTCATACGGAATCGAAATGAGGCGTGGTCGGAACCGACGCGAAGCTAATTCAATTCTCTACATAATTATGTTTTGAAACCCTCCAAATTATGCAGTATGAAATTACCAAAATGCCCTTGAAGTAGAAGAAAATACCGAAACCTTCCGAAAATGGGCATAACTTCCACATACGGAGTCAGAATGACGCACGGTCAGTGGCCACGGAAAGATAATTTGATGATCTACATGTTGGTAACTTCATTCCATAAAAAATAGTGACTTTGAAAAGACCAAATTTCCCTTGAAGTAGCATTCGACGACGAAAATTTTCCGAAATGCAACCGAACCTCACTTTTAGCGTTCCAATACCTACAAAAACACAAATAACCCCTGTAAAGCATGTATATATCCAAATCCAAGGTTGCCTGGTTAATGAGCATAATTATAGGCATTTAGGACCGTAAAAGTGCTAGAATGCATAAAGATAAAGGGCAGAAATTTGCAATATTCGATACGAATCATGTTCGAAAGACAACCCTCATGGCAACGTCACTCTAATATAAATGCTCAAGAATTTCATGCCCATACTGGGGCTAGGGAGACGTCAACAAGGGATACTTGAGCCCATATTTCTGAAAGAGGCATTTCTCCCATGTGGCCTGGGATATCAGTGTTCACCAGAAGAACTCAAAGCGCTTTGCCAATCACGACTGAAAAGGGATTTAGAAGATACAAAGTCTATTTCGAGAAATTATCTGAATGGAAGATTTATCAAGGAGGGTGAAGACTTCTCTTTTAGTGGCTTCCTTGAACCATGGTATGACCACATCGATAAAAAGATGAAATCAGGGATGAAAATCTTCTTTTTAGATAACTACTCTTGGGATGAAGACTGCCAGTTTAAAGTGTAACCTCTCATCGAGAAAGTTGTAACAATTATCGAGGTCTCCGAGGAAAGTGATTCTGAATACTCATTCAACCTACAGACATTAGGGCTGACTCTCTATATGATCCATTCAGATGCTTCAATATCGAATGACTCATCCACTCTGATCAAGGTTGTTGATGGACCTCTTCTCATCTGGAATGATATACCAGTCCAACTTGTTGAGATTCAACGCAACCTTGTTGTTTACCCTATCTCTTTACCTACTTCTCTTTTTTCTGATATTAATATAACTGAGACCTCCTTTGACGAGGTTCTCAATGCTATTTCTTGGAAAGTGAAATAAATGAGGATTTTGAGTATCTTGCTATTCTTTACATTAATTGTCTTATTTCTAATTATGCACTTGATGATGATGAGTTTGGAAATGAAAAATTCTTAATTGATCTTAATAAGGTTAATAACAAATAACATAACCGTGCTTAAATTAATGAGGATGAAACTGTTGTTATCAATCTCGGTCCTAGTAGCTAATAACGCGAGATTAGGATAGGATCCACCCTTAACGATCATAAGGGATCTTAATTCAAAACGTTATTAAAAGAATTTATGGACGTCTTGCTATGGTCCTACGATGACATGCCTGGCATCAACCCCGTTATAGCTCAACATGAGATACCGGCATTCCTACAATTCAAGCCAATCAAACAGAAGCTCAAGAAACTCCGCACCGAATGGTTGCTCAAAGTCAAAAAAGAGGTAGTCAAGCAGTTGAATGTTAGCTTCATCCGTGTGATCGAATATTCCACATGGCTCTCCAACATTGTAACCGTACTAAAATTAGGAGGAAAAGTCTGCATGTGTGTTGACTATCAATATTTGAACAAAGAATCTGCAAAGGAAAATTACCCATTACCCAACATCGACATGATTGTGGACAACACAGCCAACCATGCCCTTAAGTCATTCGTCGATGGATTTTTCAGATATAACCAGATCAAGATGCATCCTGACCATCAGGAGAAAACCACATTCATCACCCCTGGGGAACCTTTACTACACTGTCATGCCATTCGGGCTCAAGAATGATGGGGCCATTTACCAAAGGAGTGCCACGACGATCTTGCATGATTTGATACACAAAGAGGTCCAAGTCTACGTAGACGACATATTATTAAGGTTAAGACACGGGAAGGTCACGTTTCCCACCTCTAAAAGTTTTTTGAATGACTATGGCGATACTAAATGCGGCTAAACCCACATAAATGCATTTTTGGTGTCACGAAAGGAAGATTTTGGGATTCATGGTTAGCAAAAAGGGAATTGAAGTACCAAGCTGAAAGCCATACTTGAAATGCCACCACCCCAAACAAAGAAATAAGTCCAGGGATTCCTTGATAAACTTCAGTACATCAGTCGGTTCATCAACCATCTTACTTGTATTTGCGAACCCATCTTGAAACTCCTCCGAAAGGATATTACCAAAGTCTAAAGTGAGGCTTGTCAAGAAGCCTTCAATAGAATCAAGAAATACCTTACCCGACATTCGGTACTTATGCCACCGTAGCCAGGTGTCCCCCTCCTCCTGTACTTAACCATAATAGATATCATGACAGGGTCTTTGCTAGCCCAATATATCGAAGAATCCCATAAAGAAAGATTCATCTACTACGCCAACCAAAAATTAGTTGGGTACGGAGTCAACTACACTGCCTTGGAGAAAGCATGTTTCGCCGTAGTTTGGGTCACTCAAAAGTTATGACACTACATGCTCACTTTCTCCATCAAACTAGTGTCTTGAATGGTTCCTATCAAGTACCTGCTAGAGAAACCCGCCCTATCTAGCTTAATGGCCCAGTGGTTTATGTTACTAGATGAGTTCGATATAGTGTACATCACGCAGATTACTATGAAAGGTAGAGCCCTCTTCGACTACCTTACTAACTAACATATGGAGGTAAACGATGTTTAGGTATCCAAATTCCCTGATGAATATACCCTCTACACTTCTCAAGAAGGCCTCACATGATAAATGTTCTTTGACGGTCCTACCAACAAGAAAGGATACGGCATTGGGATACTCTTGATCGTCCCTGATGACTCTCACACTCTTATTTACATCAAGATAGATTTCCCCTACAACAATAATATGACCGAATACGAGGCTTGTACTGTAAGCCTCAAAGTCTCCCTCAAGAAAGGTATCAAAAACCGAGATGTTTATGGGGATTCTTCCCTCATTATCGGCCAAGTCCTTTGAAAATAGAAAGTTAATGACGAAAATCTATTACCCTTCCATTCCCACCTAGAAGAGCTAGCCTCTCAGTTCCAAGATATCACCTTCCACTACCTACCTCATGCAAAGAACAACTTATTCGATGCCATTGCTACCCTGGTCTCCATGGTCGACATGCTCGAGGGAATAACTATAGCCTCCTTCCTAGTCCAAAAACAAGTTATGCCGACCCACTACTACCATATTGAGCTCATCACTGAGGAAGGTTTCGATATGGTCAGGTTATGGTATTATGATATTTGGATCCTTCTCAAACACGGCAGGAATTCTCAAGATGCTAATAAGAAAGACTGCGCGACCCTTTGCAAATTGGCTGCCGATTACATCATATGTGATAAAGCATTGTTAAAGATAAACTTCAATGGAACCCATTTGCACTGCATTAAATGGGTTGATGCTGAAGAAATGATGTTGAAGATCCACAGTGGGGAATGCGGACCCCACATGAATGGTCATATTGTTTCTAAGAAAATCATCCGTCAAGGGTACATTTGGACCATCACGGTTCAGGATTGCACCGCCCTATGTCCGACGATTCCTCAAATTCTAGTAGTTTGCCAACCTCTAATACTTAGCTCCTTGATAATTATATAACATGACTTCTCCATAGCCGTTCTCCACCCGAGGCATTGACATTATAGGAAAAGTCACACCTAAAGCTTTAAATGGGAGTGAGTTCACCCTAGTCTCCATTGATTACTTCACCAAATGGGTCAAAGCCGAGTCATATGCAGTGCTGAATGCTAAAAAAGTGGCCCAGTTTATCATAAAGAACATCATCTGTCGATATGTGGTTCCTCACGAGATAATATTAAATAACGGGTTACACTTCGAAGCCTAGTTCACAGAACTAGTCGACGAGTATGGGATTCAGAGACACAAATCATCTCCCTACTGACCCCAAACCAATGGTTCTATCGAAGCTGTCAATAAAAACCTCAAACCACCAACAGAAAAATGATTGAGAGTTACAGACATTGGGCCGACCGGATTCTTTAGGCCCTATGGGGCTATCACACTTTAGTCAGAAAATCTATTGGGGCTACCCCTTATTCTCTGGTATAAGACATAGTAGCAGTCCTACCCGTTGATTTAGAAATACATTCCCTATGCATCATGCTCGAAATCAGAGTTAGAGAAGAAGATTGGCATTATAGACGCTTTGATGAACTGTTACTCTTGAATAAAAATAGGTTAAAGGATCTATACCACATACAAGGGTACCATTATCGGATAGTGCGATCATTCAACCAAAGAGTTAAGGACCGTAGTGTCTATGAAGGAGACCTTGACCTGAAATAGATCATAGAACCCATCTGGGACCCCAAAGGGAAATTCAAGCCAAACTGAAGCGGCCACTACATAGTGAAGAAGATCATGTCTCGCGGTGCCTCTATGCTCGCAGACCTCAATGGAGAAAAGACGGCACGCCTAGATAACCTCGACCTTTCAAAAAAGTTCTACCCTTAATCTGAAATCTCAGTGCACCATGACTCTTCTCATCCCCTTCTATTATAATTAAAATCTCTTCATTTCTATCTGCCTAGAAATACATGGGTCCTGATCCTCTCAAAATCCTTTTTGCTTTCAAAATAGAACTCACAATTTTTTTTCAAACCCCCCCAGAGGTATGTAGGCATCTCATACACCTTACATGGGCATGGTCCACTTCTTTTTCACAAAATGCTATTCTTTTCTAATATTCGAGAACGACGGTCCATTTTATTATTTACATGAACAAAAGGATTATGTCTGCCTTATCGATTGGTATAGATAGCTTAAAATATGATCAAAATCATTTTTTATTTGAAATAAGGAAATACGACACCATTACATGAAGTATCAACAAAGGGAGTTAAATAAACCACACCTTTCACTAACTCAATCTAGTCTTAAAACAACAACCTTATCAAGCAACACCAAATTTATTTCAAAAAACTAGAAAAACACACAAGCTCTCCCCTAAATTCATAAAAATGTTCACACAAATTAGCCCCAGCTTCATAAAATCTTCACACAAATTATCCTCAGCTTCATAAAATTCTATCCACAACTTCCAAAAGACCCAACCTCATCACCATTTTTATCCCCCAAAGGTCCCAGGTCTCCCTCACCTGGTTTATATTCTGAATACATTCCGTGCAGAGGTATGCCCTCGCCAATCTATAAAAAAACACTATCCCCCCTTCCATGGTGTCGTAAACATAAACCACCTATGGCGAGTCTCTTCCACTAGGATATTCTCTACTACTTATTTCCATAACCACTTCAGATAGTCCCCGAACACATGCCAGACCCTTCCTACAGATTGAGATGAATGGGTAGACGGTCGATGACTCTTCGACGAAGAACCCATCATCATGCACCGGGATTTGGTCAGGTCCTTCACTGGAAAGAAGTCTAGTGTGCGAGGAGGCACTATTTTCTCCCACCCAACTTGGGACAGAAGCCGCTAAGGGAAATAAAATAAAGTCTGTCGTAGGCCAACTAGCCACACATATTGATACTTTCCCAGCTACGAAATAGGTCGCAATTCTCCCCACTATGGCACCGACTAACGAAGATACCCGGATCCATGCTCCATAAACCAATTGACTCAGTTCTCTACAGATGGGCCAAAGTGAAAAAGTATTGAGCAAAAAATTCGGCACACCCACTAAGGGGTACTTAGGAGGAGCCGCCTGATGAAAGCTATTATCAATCCACATGAACAATATCATCGGCATCCCCTTAAGAAATTTGGAGTGACCTTCTCTCCAAGTGTCAAGACCATTTAGAGTCTCATCTAGTATTATCGTAGTAGGGCTACGATGGTAAGATATTCACACTATTATCGCAGCCAACTGAGGATCCACTATTAAGTCCCCATCCACCAGCAAAAGCCTCGAAGTCAGGCCCAAGACAACAACTCCGACATATCCCACATCATTAAAATCCCTTAAGCGAACGGAGTACATAACATCCTAGAGGAAAATTATCCCCCTAGTAACAAACGATTGATCCATTGAAGGGTAAACACGGAGCAACTCCGCTAACAATGCCCGTGGAGAATTAGAAAATTTGGGCATAGCTGTCACTACATTGGGGTTGATCCCTAACATAGCCAAAAATTCTTCATAAGTCGAACATACCTCATCTAGGACAAAATGAAAGACATGGCCTTTGGGGTACCAAAATTGTACCATCGCCGCTAGCATATTAAGGTAAATGGCTCGATTACACCACAGAGAGACTCGACATAGGTTAAAAGCCTCGTAGTCCACATTATACAAACACATGGACTCTACACCATCAAGGTAGGAGGAAAATTATTCATGTTGCCGAAGGGCCATTTGGGAATAATAAAGCAAGAAGCAATAAGAAGAAAGTGGGTATGGGTGGAAGAATCACATTCCTTACCTTTCCTTTTATATACAGAAGACTTGGCAAAAGACAAAGGATCTAAAAATCCAAGTAAATTCCAGCCTTACAAGGGTACTCTGATGTACAAGAAAGTGTAATCAAAGCCTTAGAGTGATTTGACTTGACCCATATGCAGATAAGTAGGATAGGGGGTATGCCGATCAGCAACCCCCTTATTTTGGAAAACTCCATCTTTCCTCTTTTGTCAAAATCAAATTCTCAAAAAGAAATCCTTATTTTGAAAAAAAAACATGTCATTTCACCTTAATTATCCATTTTTACTTATTTCCAAAATAAATCTTTTCCCTGAGTTAATTTACACTCTTTTTTCGAATAAATAAACATCATTTCATCTTTGCAGTCTCAACATGAAAGCAAAGTGCATATAGGATAAGTCATTAAAGCAAGAAAAGAATAAAAATGAATCTCCTCCATCTCTCTCTCTCTCTCTCTCTCTCTCTCTCTCTTTATATATATATATATATATATATATATATATATATATTATTGCATGATTACATCCTTGCAAGTAAAAGAATAAAAATAGAAAAAGACAATAAATAGGATGCCACCCGAACTAACAACACTCTCTCAAAATCCTCACCCTTTGTGACGGACGTGCTTTCCCCGTCGACGAGTAGTGGAACCTCCACTCCTATAACCCGATCCCTCATCCGAGGATATAGATGGATTTAAAAAGGAAAGAATTAAATCCATGATGTAAACAGACGCAGAGGCCACTCAGTCCTTAATGTCCTTCAGCTAGGTGGTTGGCACCCGAACATACTACAAGCAAATAAACGAAAGTAAAAGACCAATAATTTAGTGAAGAACATAGAAAGAATCAAAAGAAACAAGACAAGGGAAGAAGAAGAATCTACCTGAGGTTGAAGGACAACATCCGTAAGCCCCATCAACCTCGACATCGATGCATTATGACAATGCGACATGCTTAATGACCCCCCCCCCCCACTACTCAATTGAAAATTATAGAAAGGGGGAGTAACCTGAATAATCGAAGCCTCCTCTGCCCCTACCGCCGTCGAACCACTATATGTGATGTGGGAAAATCCCACTGACGTTCTATTACCCTTACCCAAAATCGTATGAGGCATATTCTTCATATCATAACTGCAAGAGGTAATCAACGAACTCATCACGATGTTCAAGCAATCATAACTTGCCACCGTGTCTGTATAGAGCGTGTAGGGATCGTCGACTGATAGCACTCCCTTTGTGTACATATCATTGTAGAGTAAAGAGAGTCAATCAAAAATTCGTTTCGGTACCTACAAACACACTAAAATTGTATATTGGTAAGTAAGGGGTCAATCCGCTCTCCTTAATGTGGACAAGAGCAAAGTGAAGACTAAGTATGATCTTTAAAACAAATTTGGAGGGATATTTATACTACTAATTATGAACTAAAATTAAAACTACACTAATAAATAAATAAAATAATAAAGTGAGATAAATACGAGGAGAAAACAATTATGAGATCATTCAAGGGATAAAACTTCACCGCTTAACCTATTTATTTTCATTAATTAGTTTGTCTATTTGAAATACCCCAAAACATATATAAATTCACAAATCAACTCTCATTGCAAATGTAAAGTTACATATAGTCCTTTTAGAAAATTAATATTTAAATTTCACATACTCAAAAAAATTAGATTTAAACATTTTCTAAAAAATCACCCGCTAGGGAAAATTTACTAAAAGTACTTTAAATCATTAAAAATTAAGTTTTAGAGTTGAGAAATTCAAACTACTACATCAATCAAAAAATTTATATCTCTAGTTTAATTAATGAATAAATATTGTAATAAGAATTTATGATTTTATCTTGAAAATAATTCATCCTCTCTCGAGGCGTAAATAAAAATTGTAAAATTTTAATATTAATATTCAAAGGGGCATAATAAATAAATAAATAAACTGAATATAAAACAATTAAGTTAAGGGTTTCATCTCACCCCTTGAATGGAGTATTTATCCTCTCATTTTGGTATTATTACATATAAAATATAATAATGACACAATAAGAGGAATTAATTAAATAAGCTAAGAGAGAACAAAATAAAAACAAAGTCTCTTTAAATTTTCATTGTAATCCTAAGATTTAACATGAATAGTAACCCACAAATTTGAGTTTTACAAGACTAAAAATAATGTCACTCAAGTCACAATTTGGATCTTACAAATATAATCTACCTCATACTCAAGTCACTATATAAAAAAAAATAAGAAATAAAAACAGAACAAAAAATGGAGCTCCTAAGCTAAAAACTACACTACTGCAAATCCCCCCACCCCCTCTTGCGCTTTTGGCTCCCCCTTATCTGGAATGAAAAGTCTTCTTTTATAAGAGATTACACGGGGCTAGGCTTGATGGTAGTTTAGGAAAAAAGGGATAAAAGTTAACATGTGACTTTTATTTATGGATAATGGGCAGAAATTTGGGTTTTGGAGATAATGGTTTGTTCAGATTGGGTAAAGATCTTTGGGTTAGAGGTTTCAATTTTAGATTTTTGCAGGTGGCATGATGGGTATAGGAACTAGGTTCAGTGTAGGTTGGTTCGTGGGTTTAGATTAGAACCAGAGCAGGTGTGGCATCCGAGTCAAATCAAAGTTGGTTTGGGATTTAAATGGGCTCGGGTAGGCTGCAGGTCCATTTTTAGTTTGGGTTGAGTATGGTCGAGTGGGTAAGTAGGTTGTGTATGGAAAGTTAATGGGTTTTGTGGTTTGGTGTTGGTTAGTTTACCCATAGAGGAGAGAGAAAGGATGGTGAGACGCGTGAGGAAGAATATGAGCTAGATTAGGTATAGGTGAGGTGTATGGTAGTTAGGGGTATGTGTGTAATATGTGCACCTAAAACTTTCTAAGACTCAATTAATAAAAAAATCTAATCAAAAACTAAAACTAAAATCCTAACTTAATAAAATAAAACTAGAGAAAATATAAAATCTATTAAACTTAGAAAATTAAATTCCTAATCTAAAGACTAAAATAAAGTAATTTGAATAAACCTAAACTAATAAAAAGAAAATATAATCTAATATTAATAAAACTAAACTAATAATAAAAACTAAAAAATAAAAATAAACTCGCACCTATTATAATATAAAAACACTTGACGCACAATATATATTTACATAAAATAACAAAACACTGAAAATTAAAACACTAAAATAAAATAAAAGAAAAAGAAATAAAAATGCACATCCTAAATAATACTAGACACACACAGAATAACTTTAGGATAGGCTAGGGAGGTTTGGGCTAGGTTAGGGGACAATATAATAGATACGGGGATTAGGTTTTGAGAAGTGGGGTGGTCCCTACGTGTGTTTCAAATCAAACCAATTTTTACCAAAAATTATCTAACTTTTAATTTGCACCAAACCAAGTTGTGAAAAATCAATTCTTACTTTAAACCAATTTTATCTTGATTAATCCTAAACATGCATCTAGTTATTAAATCAAGTAAAGTAATGTAAAGAATACTCACAATGCCAGATGTACAAGGAAAAACCCAAGACGGGAAAAGACCTCAGACGACCCAAGCCAGACAATCACTTTGAATATGGAATTATGATGAACAGAAAAAGACTCACTCAACGAATCGATCCCTATGGGTCTTGATGCTCTTATGATCTTCAACCACTCCTCTCATAGTGCCCATGCAGAAACTCCTTCCACAATACATGTACATAACACATGCGTCCACGTCTGTCTCGGTGTCCACCGAATGGCATTGATACGTCTACGATGTCGAATAAGAAGTCGTTCTCTTTACTAATTTACAAAACCCTGATGTTCAATTGTAGAACAAACCTTCTTGGTGCAGCAAGATCATATAAACATGTAATAATGATAACTCGGATCTTTGCAAACTCGAAGGATGTGTTTATGCTTTGAAACCTTAGAAAAACTTGTGCAAAACTCGTACTGTTTTTCCAGAATTCACACTTTTTAATTCTGCTGAAAACACACTTCAAATAGGAATTAAGCGCCGCCTCAAAAACTGTGTCACTCGAACGATATTGACATGTCATTCATGCGACATGAGCATCTCGCTCGAACGAGCTCTTATGTTGTTTGAACGACGCCGCGTGTCAGTTTGACTTTTTGACTTTTTTCTTTAAAACGTCTCTTCCAAAAGAGATTCAATTAAGTCAAACTCTATTTTGAACTTATCAGAATAAAACATATTTTAAAACATTTAAAACACTTTTAAAAAAAATTTCCTTATAAAAATTACATCCTTATAATTTATAAAAACAATTTCGAGAACCATTAATTATACGCATTCATACATGTGTGATCTCAGAATACAATTAACTTGAAGACGAATAAACTTGTACCAATTTAAACTTCGACATGATTAATTCTTTGAAGCTTTGCCGCAACGTCTTCAATTTCTTCAATACGTCATAGACCAAGTGGGATCGTGACAAAATAAAATGTCCCTATGACATATTACAAACACAAATTTGTTCACGGAATTAAGTCAAAACAATACAGGGACTCAATTGAAAATTTATGTCCTTACAAATCTCCCCCTTTGACTATTTTGGGAGAAAACTAAACCAGTGAAATGCCTAAGCTGGGCCATCAAGCCGTGTGACGCCTAAATCCCATTCCATAAACCCAAAATAAAAAATATAGGACACGAACTCGTATATGAAGCACCGACAAGCATCAACTGTCTGAATGTGATGTAGACATGAAATCTCAAATCGCTGAAGCATACCTACACACATGAAACAGATAAACAAAGACCTAGTGAAGTATGGAGGAACAAATGAAACCAATATATATATATCCAAATAATACCAAATGACAATAGATACCAATATGAATAAATTCTGAAAAATCATTTTTTAAACAATTGAGCAAGAAAATGATATCAATTTGTACTACCAATTTGTAAAATATGTAATAAAAAACATGCTCAACAAAACTCAAATCTCCCCCTACATCGCATACATCTCTCCCCCTTTTTGTCTCGAATAGATAATCCGGTGAAAAGATAAACCAATCAACAAGTATCTAGCATGAGAATATATCAATTTGAAATTTGAAATTGTTAGATAATCATGAAACAACCAGCTAAATATGATCAATAGATGACAGATCAGTATCTAGTAAACCAATGGATCACACAAAGAATATAGCAATCTAATCAGGTGTGATAAACGGAATCATATGCAAAATATCAATATGAGACAATATGACCTGCATATAAACCAGTTAGTCCAGAAAACTTCCAGCAGTACCAAAAAAATATACCATAGTAACCAAGGGACTGCAAACCAATCCGAAGCAAAAATTTAGGATGTCGTTCGAACGAGCCAGGGACGTCGCTCGAACGAGACTTTGCGCGACATGGTAATGTTGTTCGAACGAGTTCTCATGATAGGCCAAAATTTTCCCAGATTCCCAGAAATATCTTATATTTTTGCCCAGTGAAAAATATTCCAGAAAACAATACTATGAAGGGCTTGACAGTAGCAAAATAGTGCTAAAACAGTAAGCTTTTTAACATAAAATGCAAAAATTCATAAAAACTAATAATGCGAGTTACATGCAAACATAATACTGATGTGCTCAAACATGGACATGGAATGTATGGGCATGAAACTACAACAAATGAGTCACAATTTGAACACATCGAAATGATCAAGAAGCTCTAATTGATAGCGATAAATCATCAAACTTTATCATAGACATATGATAATTAAAGTGTGATCTTAATGAACTAAACATACTACATGCACACAAATCCAAAATTTTGATAATGCTAAAAACAATAGCGTCAAATTGCAATATTTTAACATTAGGATTAATTGTGCAAACCCGTTTAAATTTTCTCCAAACAAACTCCCTCATAAACATACTTTTCAAGTTCTTTTGAGGTTTCTATAATTCTCAACTTAGAGAAAATCTCATTGTCCCTTTTTCTTAGCATATTTTTTCTTTAGGGATCTTTTAAACCGTGGCTTTCACAACGAGTTAATTTGAACTCTCGCATCCCTTTCCCGTGAATCACTCATCATTTTTTCAATTACGAACCAATTCAAATCCTCACGGTAAACGATTCTTACATGCACACTTCTCCTTAAGTCTACTTACACATAGATGACAAGATTGATGTAAGAACGCCTCACCAAATTTAAATATACAAGAGAAGTCAAACATCCATATAAACTTGTGCATGTGTGCAATGTTGGCATATATACAAAGTCGAATAAAAATGCATATCAACTTCGAAACAACCCCATATAAACAATGGTTAAGATCATTATAAGCATCGATAATAATGACCAAATGTCCTAGACACATGGATATGAAACGACGGGGGGGGGGGGGGGGGGGGGGGGTCAAGCACACCAATATGCCACATCAAACATGTAAACTCAAAAACAAAAAACAAATAAGAAAACAAAACTATATTTGGTTTTTCAAAAAAAAATTATCAAAAACAAAATCTTTTTGTATTTTTCAAATAAGACTCAAACAAATGAAAAATATAATACAAAAAGATAAACATGTCATAACACTAGCAAATTATAAATCATGATGTAAGGGCTAGCATATGACAAAACATGCAAGCTACTATCCTTAAGAAATTTCAAGAGATGAATCATGTGCATGCATGTGAGAATCAACCAACAAAGCATTTAGCATCTTAAAAATGGATTTCCTAACCCAAACAGGTATATACCTAACAAAATGAGTTATGGGAACCAACGGGACACTAGGTTTAAACTTCCTAGGGTCTTTTATAAGATCAAAACAAAAATTCCTAAGGTGACCTTTCCTACCGCAATGCGAACATGTGAAAACACAACGAGGAACGAGACCTTTAGGTTGACCTTTTCTAATACCCTCGGATGTGGTTGATGATCTAAAACAAAATATGGTTTTTTCTTTTACATTCGAACCACTAGAACAAGATAAGCCGCTACCATCACTACTTGAGTCATTTAAATAATTTTTAACTTCAAAACATTCGACTCAAGCAAACAATTAGACTCCTCAAACTTTCGGGACTCCTTCTTTAACTTTTCAATTACCCCTATAAGGGTATCTTTCTCTCCCTCAATATGAGCAAACTTATCCCTTAGAGTCTTCTCACGTGCCGCAAAATCATTAATCGAATTATTTTCCTCAATGACACAAGCCCTAGAATTTCTCAAATGTGAAACCCTGCCCAATTAAATATCGGTTCATCAGTCCTTTATAAAATTTATAACAGAATGTTCGGTTGGTTCATTCTTAGCATCACTATCGAAAACTTAAATCCAATTAATTACCTAACATTTAATTAAGCTAGTGTCAAAAAAATTCCCAATTTAATTTGAAACCAATTAATTCAATTAATTTCTGAACATTGAATTATAAACCACACATAATAAATGAATGCTGATTGAATTAAATACTGAATAATTAAGACTGGATAAAACCTTCCAGTTCAAAGTCACAAACAAAACCAAAATAAATACTCAATTCAATAGAAAAGAACTACAAAGGAACAGAGTACAATCCCGCTAATGAGGATGGGTGACACATGCCCGAGCTGAAGCATCTAAACTAGGAACTGAATAAAATGAGAGAAGCGTTTAATCTCAATGACTCGCAACTTTCAGAACAGCTGCAGCTCGGCAAACCATCCAAGTCTCTAGAACCGGTGTCCCTGTGGCTAGGCACATGTACTAATACATATATATATATATATATATATATATATATATATATATATATATATATATATATATATATATATATATATATATATAGCAAAAGAGAGAAGAAATACAAGAAAGGGTCAGAGCCCGAGGTGTAAAAATTATTTAGCAAGTATTTAAAACTGGCTCTTAAAACAAGACTTACACGCATGTTAGTTATCGAACTCTCACATGAGTTTCTCACCTCTCATCTATTGTGCATGCCTAACGTACAACTAATCCCCCCCTTGTTATACCTCCTAGTCTAATTAGTCAGAAACCATACGAATTCTAACTATGCTCACTAGTAGTATTCCCGTATCGCCCATACAATACGCTATTAAGATAGTTTATCTCACATACTAAGTTAAATTATTCACCGTTTGAATGGTTAATCTTTTATCTACTAAGATTATTTCATTTCTCAATTCCATTTTATCTACTATTCTCATAAATTAGAAAGTTACCCAAGTAGACTCATACATATACATAGTCTCATCATCCCTATATATATACACTAATCCTGCACCCTTAGGTTACCACCACTTGGTGCAATATAATGATTATTATTATTACCAAGTCTACTAATTTCACATAGTAGAAATATTCACAAGTTCATATATATATATATATATATATATATATATATATATATATATATATAGTCACATCATCCCTATACATATATATATATATATATAGTAATCCTGCACCCCCAAGCTAAGACCCAATAGTGCACCTATCAAGAAAATCGTGCATCCCCGGGTTAGCACCCATTAATGCACCTATCAATAATAATCCATCACCCCCGGGTTATTACCCATTAGTGCGCCTATCAAGAGAATCATGCATCCCCGGGTTAACACCCATTAATTCACCTATCAATAATAATCCAGCACCCCCGGGTTATCACCCATTAGTGCGCCTAACAATATCATCCTTGTACTCCCGGGTTATCACCCATTAGTACACTTAACAATAGAGTCTCTGCACCCCCGAGTTATCACTCATTAGTGCGCTTAACTATAAGATTCTTGCACCCCCGGTTTATCACCCATTAGTGATCTTAGCAATAATATCGCATAATAGGCATACACACGTCCTATTAAAATTTATAGGTATTTCCCTAACCTAGATATACACCCCTCATACATATTTTAATCTCATCACTACGTATAGTATAAATATTTAGATTACTATCTCTCTCATAATCTCCAAGGTACATTCTCTCTATACCGAAATAATTAAAGTATTAAGCCTCACATACTTTTCTCAAAACCCTTTCTTGCTTAAGTTTATTATCGGACACTTTCTCTCACTCCAAGAAACCGGTAAACGCAAATTTGGACTCAAAGAAAATCCCCAAAAATTTCTGCCGTCGCTCAAACCAGATGAGTTGTCGCTTGAACCAGAAATTGATCTCGCTCGAACTAGAAGGAGATGTCGCGCGAACGTCTTCCAGGTGTCGCTCAAACGACTTCGCGCGAGATCCCTATCTCGCATGAGATTGCGCGAGATGTCCCTGTTCGTCTTCTTGCCCAGATTTCCAGCGTTTTTCACCATTTTATTATCCTAAAAACCTCTAAGATTTTATCATCCAACACCTCATCATCAATCCAAATTGAGCCATAGAAGTTTATATAACATTCCTATCATCCTAGGGTCATTAATTCGTCATCAATTCTCATTATTATATTAAATCCCGAAATTAGTTCATATGAACCCTAGTTTTCAAAATTTCAATTAAGGAACCTAATCAATTCAGATTCATTCATCAATATGTAATTCAATTTCTTGATTAATCCTCTACATACATGAAGGAATTCCAACCACTAATTAACCCAATCCTTAATCATAATTTAAATCTCCAATTTTCACCCAATTAACATGTAAATCATGATTAATTTCACCTACACTAACATGAGCGTGATTATTTCTAAAAGAAAGCAAGTAATAAAGACTTGCCTCGAATGTGACGCTCTGATCCGTTGGTGATGTTGGTATATACGCGTTCCTCTCTTCTCGATCTACGCGTTGGTGGTCACGGTTGTGCAAGGTGAGGATAATTTGGGCTGGAGTTTGGTTCTCCCTCACACCCTCTATGGCCGTTCTTTCCTTCCTGTGTCTCACAATCCTAAAAGACTTTTCTTTGATGATAAAATAACTCCCAATTTTCGTCCATTAATTAAACCCAAAAATACAATTTACCAAAATGCCCTCTCGGGACGCCGGTTAGGCCTAAAATTGCCCTGAGACCCAAACTAAACACCCGGGTATACTACGTTGACTATCTCGACTCTCCCAGACTCAACGACGCACTCGAAATGACCATATGAGTTAATAAAAATAAATTCTCTTTTTATTCTATTCAATTATTCCCGACACGACTCACACACGTGTCAGACTTAAATTACCAAACTGCCGTATTTCTCACTTCCGACAATTTATCAAATGTTATAATTACATATTACATATCACACAGTAATATTCAATAATTCTCAACAATAAGTATTAATCCTTGGCACGCTAGTTAATAATTATTTTAATCCGAATTAATAACAAATTAATTTCTCGCATTTTAATTTAATTAATCCAACAACAATAATTAATCGCGTACTTATTCCCATAATAATAATTAATCACATAATTATTTAAACCATAAAAAATATGGGGTGTTACATACTTCTCCCCTTACAACGGAATTTCGTCCTGAAATTCGGGAAAAAAATATACCAGGTACAGACAACGCTGTAAAAATATTGTGCATCCATCCTTGCGCTCCCAAGTAAGCTACTCCGAACCACCCATATAGTACGCTATCGAATACCCTTAATAATAAACACTTCACATGTGTTTGTTTTAAATTCCAGGTTACCCTGTCATATAGGCTCTTGCCCAAGCCTTCCTGCTGAGGTTTCACTACATAAACTTTATTTTATATATTCACTATCTAGCCTTCTACTATTTGCACCTTAGTAGATTTATCCTCTTTTCATATACATAAGATTTCATCTCGTGTCGTTCATACAAGTAAATTGGCTGTGCAATATATATTTCACACACAATATATACGATAATATCGATTCTTCTCCAACATTTGTAATCATAAAATTTTCTCTCCCGCATTCGATTAGACCGCTTGTCCTGCCCATCCCTCTGTGGGCATTAGGCCGTACTCAATCGCATTTTAGTACCTATAATCTTACCATCTCAGCTACATGAGAATATCCTTGGGGATACTCTTCCAGTCTCTAGTGGAAGGAGCCCCTACTGGTTTCGAATTGTCCGCACTTTTTCTAACAGTCAGCTGACCCACTGCAAGACTAACTTTGAAAATTACTCTACATTAAACCCATTACCACTGTTATTTTTATCCTCATACATTTTATACTCTCTTGAATGTACTTTTAATCGTGATATGTGTGACTTTGTCGTACCGTGTGACACAAGTCTCTTTCCCCACTCAAAAATCTCAGTTTATTTTGAAACGTAAGTCTCAAACAAACCTTATGGAGTATTCTTCAGCTTACTCGACTACATGTTATCGAATTCACAAGATAATCATAATCCACCATTTGATTCAATCCCCTAGGGCTCCCATACACCCTATGCCTCGCGCATCATTATACAAATGACATAAATTTTCTTACTTAAATTCTTGCACACTCGGTATGCTGATGTGGTAGGGGTGCACTCAACCACCCCACTAGTCAAAACATAATCAATCCTTCAATGGTACCATTGCTCTATTCAGAATGATACTAAGACTAGGCGACTCTATTGGCCTTAAGTCATAAAAGAATTATCAACTCTCAATTATATTCTCGTATAGGTACAATAACCAACATACAAAACTTATGTACTATCGACCAAACTTCTCTCCAACTCCCGACGTTCGCTAGTTTCATGCGTGGGATGTCTCGCAAGGCAAAATCCAAACAAGGAACCCCCCTGATACACTACTATCTAACCTAGCTGGTTGTCGAGGTCCATAAGGCCTTCAGTACATACTATGCACTCTCCCACAATCTACGTATTGTGACGCAAAAGTCTATCGTCCACTCTCATGTCCCTAAAAATGTAACATGAAGCATAGCGCCCTTAATAACCCAAGTACTCAGCGCAATAAATATAACACGTTCTATCTCTATGCTTGAAGAAGAACAAAATGAAACCTGAGTCTCCTCATTAAAATAAATTCCTATGCACTGGAATCACCTATAACTAGACAACATACTCAATGAGGTCTATAACACCATGAATTTTTTTATATATTCATATATCTGGGCCCAACCCTATTTCAGGTGGCGCCACACAAAATAAAGATTTCTCCTCCCGGAGTATCCGGCACGACAGTCATATCACTACATTTTTACTATCGTTTAACAATATGGTAATTAATCACTACACATTACCATAATAAAATCTACTAAAGTTGACTCAATACAGTAGTAAATTATAACAACAAAACATATTCTTAGGTCCCACCCGGTTCACTCATGGGAAATCATCAAAATGCCATGTTAACAACGGGAAATACGTTTGTAACAAGACTGTTAAAACTAACGTTCCCACTAAACTCGATCCGCAAGCGAATTTTAGGGTTTCCAATTTACATAAAAGTTATGGCACACCCATGTCACTAGAATCTATCCTTTACTCACAAGGAAGAAGCAAAACCTCACCAGCCTCGCCAAATCACAGGGGCTCAGCACGTGGTTGCCATCAGGATCCATGAACATATGCAATCGTCATACATCCTAGGATTTCATCCTATAGTTGTCCTCTCTCACCATGGATAATTTATTCCATCATGTGGGTTTCGCGCCCATTATTAAAACGTTGGCCTAAACTCTCTAGGCCTCAATTATAGCTTTATTGAACTCTCGTTTACATCTCGAGCACCGTAGACCCTGACATACTATATGCTACTATTAACGAGGACTCTACTGGTCCAGCCTGGACCCATCACTCTCGAGTTATAAATTTCCTGGGCCTAATTCTCTTGACCCCAAATTCTTTAGCTAGAAGTCTCGCTCCCCCAGTTATTATGCCTAGCTGGCATGGTTTACCATTTCTAATCTCTTCGGTCTCACTTCTCAATTGTGGACACCTTCAATACTTGTAGTTGTACTTCCTTCACATAAGGAAAACTTCACGAAGCATTTCCCCATCACTGGTCCCACTGACCATTTTGGGAATGTCCTTCTCTCGGACCGAGTAGTCTTAACTTACTGGCTACACTTGCCTTTCGGAACTATGTTTGGCCTCCATGGCCCTGATTGACTTCATTGTCACTTTGTAGGAAGCTAATCAACTTAAAATCATCTAACCGTGTTCCCTATTGGGTATACTCTTATGTGGGGTTTCACTAACACCGTTAAGTTCATTTTTTTTTCTTTTCGTCCAGATTCTCTAACCTTTCTGGCTTTCTTCTTCTGGAAAGAACGCAATAACTAGTCACCATATAACCTTGATGACATCAATATTAGTCATCCTAGCTAGATTTCTCATTTATGCTTGTATTTTACTCACGGGTCCTTTATCAACTATAGACCCTTTGGATAATTTATGCCCCTCTGCCAAGTACGAAGTTCATTATGCAATTTAACCTTTCTCTCATGATCAGTTTCTATCTTACCCACTGCTAAACATCAAATTTCACTCGCATTTTGTTACCACATCAAATGGAAGACCTCACGGTCAAATCGTACCCAAATTTCTCTCTAAATTTCAAACACACTTCTTCATAATGGTGATTGCCTCTAATCACTACATGATTCTCCTAAGAGTTATATCTTTTAATTCCAAATTTTAATTCTGAGTGTCGTCACACCCCATTCTACCCCATTGCCTTCGGATTTTCTACTTTCGCTGGTCTGTTACATTTTCTCATTTTCTTCTCCGCATATTCACTGATGGGTTTTCAAAAGAGTCCCTCTGATTTCCCCTTTATCGACTATGCTAGGTGGTCCTGAAATCACTCCACCGTTATCTACGACTATGTCCTGGGAACCCACAATTCCCGAGTGATGATTTTACTATCTCTTACTTAAGTAATCCTCATGGTGATATTTGTCCCGATTACTCTATGTCTGCTGTTGAGCTTCTTCTCCCGCAGTTCTTCTTACGTCCCTCGCTAGTCATCCTAAAATGTTCAGTGTTCGAATCACACAGAATTTTGTATAATGAGTCACATCCATTATAATTCGTATCAGGAGAACATAAGTCGCATACGTAAGGGAACACAACAATCCTATCATAAGGCTCTACATCAAAGAACGATGCGCTGAAACGTAATAAGCCACACAGATCCTAAGGACACTAGAACCTGATGCTATGATAGCAGTTGTGACACCCCGCCCAATTAAATATCGGGTGATCAGTCCTTTATAAAATTTATAACATAATGTTCGGTTGGTTCATTCTTAGCATCACTATCGAAAACTTAAATCCAATTAATTACCTAACATTTAATTAACCTAGTGTCAAAACATTTCCCAATTTAATTTGAAACCAATTAATTTAATTAATTTCTGAACATTGAATTATAAACCACACAATAAATGAATGTTGATTGAATTAAATACTGAATAATTAAGACTGGATAAAACCTTCCAGTTCAAAGTCACAAACAAAACCAAAATAAATACTCAATCCAACAGAAAAGAACTACAAAGGAACTGAGTACAATCCCGCTAATAAGGATGGGCGACACATGCCTGAACTGAAGCATCTAAACTAGGAACTGAATAAAACGAGAGAAACATCTAATCTCAATGACCCGCAACTTTCACAACAGCTGCAGCTCGGCAAACCATCCAAGTATCTAGAACCGGTGTCCCTGTGGCTATATATATATATATATATATATATATATATATATATATATATATATATATATATATAGCAAAAGAAAGAAGAAATATAAGAAACGGGCCAGAGCCCGAGGTGTAAAAATGATTTGGCAAGTATTTAAAATTTGTTCTTAAAATAAGTCTTATACGCATGTTAGTTATCGAACTCTCACATGACTTTCTCACCTCTCATCTATTGTGCACGCCTAACGTACATCTAATCTCCCCCTAGTTATACCTCCCAGTCTAACTAGTCAGAAACCATACCAATACTAACTATGCTCACTAGTAGTATTCCTCTATCGCCCATACAATACGCTATTCAGATAGTTTATCTCACATACTAAGTTTCATTATTCACCGTTTGAATGGTTAATCTTTTATCTACTAAGATTATTTCATTTCTCATTTCCATTTTATCTACTATTCTCATAAAGTAGAAAGTTACCCAAGTACACTCATACATATATATAGTCTCATCATCCCTATATATATACACTAATCATGCACCCTTAGGTTAACACCACTTGGTGCAATATAATGATTATTATTATTATTATCAAGTCTACTAATTTCACATAGTAGAAATATTCACAAGTTCATATATATATATATATATATATATATATATATATAGTCACATCATCCCTATACATATATATATACTAATCATTCACCCCCGGGCTAAGACCCATTAGTTTACCTATCAAGAAAATCCTGCATCCCCGAGTTAGCACCCATTAATGCACCTATTAATAATAATCTGTAATACCCCGTATTTTTATGCTTTCTAAATTTGGGGTTTTATTAAATTTAATGTGAGTTATTAATTTAATATAAATCCAAAAATTAAATATTTTAAATTTCTAATGTGACGAGAGTTAGTAATCATTGGAAACTTTTTGAATATTACTAATGAGTAAAGTAATATAATATTGGTACTATTAAATGTCACGAGTGAATAAAATGACAATTTTGGAAATTTAAGTCGGGACGCGCCCGTGTCGCGTCGGGACTAAATATTGATTAATAAAAGTGAATAAATTATAAGTCACTCATATGGTCGTTTTGAGTGGGCCAAAGTGTCCGGAAGGGCCGAGATAGTCAGAAAAGTGTACCCGGGGGTTTAGTTTGGGTCTCGGGGCATTTTTAGCCCTATTTAGCACCCCGAGAGGGCATTTTGGACATTTTGCATTTTTGGGTAATTAAACCCACGAAATTGATTAGGTTATATCAGCCCTTTGGAATGGTCTTTTAGGGTTAGAAGACTCACAACCTTAGAACGGCCATTAGAGAGGATGGTAGAAAGCTTTCCAAGCAATCCAAGGGCAAAAATTCATCCGGTTGCACCGCCACCACCACCAACGCGTAGATCGCGCGACGGGGAACGCAACCACACCAAATTCGTCCACAAATCAGAACCCTGAAATCTACAGGCAAGTATTTATCATGTTGAATTCTAGTTAATGTTCCTCTCATGTTAGTCTAGGAATAAAAATTTCGTATTTTGATTGAAAAATTATATCTTTTGGAAGAAGAAATCGCATCTGTTGTAAGGAGAATCTGTGTAGCTTGAACCTTGATCATATGTAGAGGTTGTATTACAAAATTTGGAATTAATATGGATGAACGAATTGATGTTGATTAGGTTCTTTAATTGAAAATTTGGGAATTAGGGTTCTTACGAATTAATTTGGGGATTTCATGTAATCTAAATGATTTTTGATGAATTAATGATTCTAGAAAGTTATTAATGTTATATAATCATGATACTATTGATTGAGATTGGAGAGTAGACGTTTGGGATTAAACTATAGAGGTTTTAGGCTTAAAAATGGTGAAAAACAAATCTGCCAAAGGTTGAAGACGAAACAGTGCAGTTCGTGCGATGTCGCGCGAAGTAGTTCGAGCGAGATGTCAATGTCGCACGAAGTCATTCGAGCGAGATGGACAAGTTGCTCGAAGTAGTTCGAGCGACACGTGGAAGTCATTCGAGCAAGAACCATTCTGGTTCGAGCGAGATTTTCAATTTTTAGGGAAATTCCTATTTTTAACCCTATTTTAGAAATCGGTTAATTTGAGTGAGGAAAACCAGTATTCAAGGAATTTAGATTAGTACAAAATTTTCGGGGTTGTGTAGGTGTGACGATTTAAGTATTTGGGACGGTGAGGTTACTTTAAAGATCACGAGAGGGAGATAACCGTAATAAATGATATGAGCCCGTTATACGGGATACGTGAGTAAAATGTCTTCAGAACAAGAAGTTATAATTATAGGTTGTGGGTACACCAAATTGATAAATGTGAATAAGTGTTGTATATATATGACTATGTGATTGTGCATATATTATAAATGTGTAAAAACCATGCTCGTGCTACTTGGTATCCCTGAGGTTATCGCGCTGGGACAGTCTTATCTCGATGGATCCTTTATGGGGGATATTGACTTGTACCCTAGAAAATAGAGATCCTTTAGTACAGGCTAATCGGATCGATAGTCAGACGGCCTAAGAGACGTGGGGGCATGTTATGACCTCTTAGAGACCGGGACTCTATGCTTCGCCTCAATGTTGTTTGTGTTTATGTTAATACAGTTCGAGAGTGCTTCCGAACTTGTATTTCCCTTAGTACGAGTGATATGGGGACTGGATAATAGAGTATGCCCACACCATAATTTTTATGTGGAGTGCTGTTAGGATATATATATATTATATGAGTATTTAATATATATATTTAAATTCTAAAATTTGAGAACTACCTCCTGTGTTTATAGTAAGTAAGATATGATAAATGATTTCAATTTGGAAATACTTGTTTGAAAAATATAATGTGATAGGAAATCTTTATTAGAAAATAACGTTAAATTGAGAGCTTTGTTATTAAATGAAATTTACTTCTTAAACAGTTGAATTGCCAGTTTAAATCTTACGAGTAACCTAAGATAAAACCAGTTTAACCGTTGGGAAGGTTAGTGCGATAGGTGTGCACATTAGAAGAGAGGTGAGAATTTCTCAAGGGAGTGTCGCACTAATATGTTGTTGCATTGGCCAGTAAACATTTTAAAATACTTGCTAAACAAATTTTTAAATTGTTTTTACAATCGGGCTCTGACCCGTTTCCATTTTCTTTTCCCTCTTGTATATATATGTGTATATTACAGGTGCCCAACCACATGGGGCATCTTGCATAGGATCCTTTGGAAGGAATGCGTTGCAGCTTAGGTGGGAGTTGCAGGCCTCTTGCTTAGATGACCTCACTTCTTGATTCCTCTTCTAGCACTATTATTTCAGTTGGGCATGTTTCGCCCTTTTCATTATTCAGTTGTTTTATTGGATATTGTAATCCATTTATTTTCAGTATTTGCACTTTGGGATTAGTATTGTCAGGATGTTTTTCATTTACGTATTAAATGTTGGATTCAATTAATTGAATGTTTGGCTATTTAGATTTATATATTCCAAGATAGTTGTTGTGTGATTCTTTATCTATAAATGATGTCCAGTTTAAATGTTGGTTTATATAAATAAAATTTGGAAAGTAATGTCTAAAATGGTTTTGGCACTTAGCTTAATTATTTAGGGTGTTAAATTGGTAAAGTTATTTTTATGACAGTGATGCTAAGAATGAACCAACCGTCATCTTGATTTTAATTTGATAAAGGACTAATCACCCAGTATTTAATTAGGTGGGGTGTCACATAATCCAGCACCCCCGGGTTATTACCCATTAGTGCGCCTATCAAGACAATCCTGCATCCCCGGGGTTAACACCCATTAATGCACCTATCAATAATAATCCAGCACCACCCTCGGGTTATCACCCATTAGTGCGCCTAATAATATCATCCTTGTACCCCTGGGTTATCACCCATTAGTACATTTAACAATAGAGTCTCTACACCCCCGAGTTATCACTCATTAGTGCGCTTAACTATAAGATTCTTGCACCCCCGGGTTATCACCCATTAGTGCTCTTAGCAATAATATCGCATAATAGGCATACACACGTCCTATTAAAATTTATAGGTATTTTCCCAACCTACATATACACTCCTCATACGTATTTTAATCTCATCACTATGTATAGTATAAATATTTAGATTACTATCTCTCTCGTAATCTCTAAGTACATTCTCTGTATACCGAAATAATTAAAGTATTAAGCCTCACATACTTTTCTCGAAATCCTTTCTTGCTTAAGTTTATTATTGGACACTTTATCTCACTCCAAGAATCTGGTAAACCCAAATTTGAACTCAAAGAAAATCCAAAAAAAAATTCGCCATTGCTTGAACCAGAAATCAATCTCGCTCGAACTAGAAGGAGATGTAGCGCGAACAACATCCACGTGTCGTTCGAACGACTTCACGCGAGATCCCTATCTCGCGCGAATGACTTCGCGCGAGATTGCGCAAGATGTCCCTGTTTGTCTTTTTGCTCAGATTTCCAGCGTTTTTCACCATTTTTTATCCTAAAAATCTCTAAGATTTTATTACCCAACACCTCATCATCAATCCCAATTAATCCATAGCAATTTATATAACATTCCTATCATCCTAGGGTCATTAATTCGTCATCAATTCTCATAATTATATTAAATCCCCAAATTAGTTCATATGAACCCTAGTTTCTAAAATTTCAATTAAAGAACCTAATCAATTCAAATTCGTTCATCAATATGTAATTCAATTTCTTGATTAATCCTCTACATACATGAAGGAATTCCAACCACTAATTAACCCTGTCCTTAATCATAATTTAAATCTCCAATTTTCACCCAATTAACATGTAAATCATGATTAATTTCACCTACACTAACATGAGCATGATTATTTCTAAAAGAAAGAAAGTAATAAATGCTTACCTCGAATGTGACGGTCTGATCCGTTGGTGATGTTGGTATATACGCATTCCTCTCTTCTCGACCTACGCATTGGTGGTCACGGTTATGTAAGGTGAGAATAATTTGACGTTCCCTCTTGGAGTTTAGTTCTCCCTCACACCCTTTATGGTCGTTCTTTCCTTCCTGTGTCTCACAACCCTAAAAGACTTTTCTTGGCTGGTAAAATAACTCCCAATTTTCGTCCATTAATTAAACCCCAAATAAAATTTACCAAAATCCCTCTCGGGACACCGGTTAGGCCTAAAATTGACCCAGGACCCAAACTAAACACCCGGGTATACTATTTTGACTATCTCGACTCTCCCAGACTCAACGGCGCACTCGAAATGACCATATGAGTTAATAAAAATATATTTTTTTATTCTATTCAATTAATCCCGACACGACTCACACGCGTGTCAGACTTAAATTACCAAACTGCCATATTTCTTACTTTCGACAATTTATCAAATGTTATAATTCCATATTACATATCACACAGTAATATTTAATAATTCTCAACAATAAGTATTAATCCTTGGCAAGCTAGTTAACAATTATTTTAATTCGGATTAATAACAAATTAATTTCTCACATTTTAATTTAATTAATCCAACAACAATAATTAATCGCATACTTATTCCCATAATAATAATAATTAATCACATAATTATTTAAATCGTCAAAAATACGGGGTGTTACATATCCTCTAACTCTTTTTCTAAAATGAGGACTCTAACATCACTCTCCTTTTTGCCCAATTTTAACATATTAAAATCACTAAGGAAGGAACCAAACATCACGTGACAAATATCTCTTTGAATTTGAAACGTTTTCAAATATTCAATCATATTTTTAAAGAAGGAATTTTATTTCTCCAAAACTTCAATACGTTTTGCAAACTTTATATTCAAACGATGTAAATTGTCAAAGCTTAGAGAATCCATCGAGATAAAACAAACACAAGAGAGATAAACAAACACGAGGGATCACAAAACTAATAAATTATGTTTTCTAGTCTGATACCAATTTGAGAAGTGGGGTGGTCCCTATGTGTGTTTCAAATCAAACTAATTTTCACCAAAAATTATCCAACTTTTAATTTCAACCAAACCAAGTTGTGAAAAAACAATTCTTACTTTAAATCAATTTTATCTTGATTAATCCAAAGCATGCATCTAGTGATTAAAGCAAGTAAAGTAAATAAAGTAAAGTAAAGAATACTCACAACGCCGGATGTACGTGGAAAAACCCAAGACGGGAAAAAACCTCGGACGACACAAGCCAGACAATCACTGTGAATGTGGAATTACAACGAACAGACAAAGACTCACCCAACCACTCGATCCCCACAGGTCTTGACATTCTTCTGATCTTCAACCACTCCTCTCACTTTGCCCACGCAGAAAGTCCTTCTTCCATGATACATGTCCAAAACACACGCGTCCACGTATGACTCGGTGTCAACCGAATGGTTTTGATACCTCTACGATGTCGAACAAGAAGTCCTTCTCTTTTTTTTCCCCGCAAAACCCTGATGTTCAATTGTAGAACAAACCTTCTTGATGGAGCAAGATCACATAAACATGTAATAATGATAACTCGGATCTTTTCAAACTCTAAGGACGTGTTTATGCTTTGAAACCTTAGAAAAACAAGTGCAAAACTCGTACTGGATCGTAAACTGTTTTTCCAGAATGCACACTTTTTAATTCTGATGAAAACACACTTTAAATAGGAATTAAACGCCGCCTCAAAAATTGTGTCGCTCGAATGATATTGCCACGTCGTTCGCGCGACATGAGCATCTCTCTCGAATGAGCTCTTATGTCGTTTGAATGACGCCACGTGTCAGTTTGACTTTTTTCTTTAAAACGTCTCTTCCAAAAGAGATTCAATTAAGTCAAACTCTATTTCGAACTTATCAGAATAAAACGTAGTTTAAAACATTTAAAACACTTTTAAAAACATTTTCCTTATAAAAATTACATCCTTATCTTTTATAAAAACAATTCCGAGAACCATTAATTACACGCATTCATACCTGTGTGATCTCGGAATGCAATTAACTTGAAGATGAATAAACTTGCAGCATTTTAAACTTCGGCATGATTAATTCTTTGAAGCTTTGCCGCAACATCTTCAATTTCTTCAATATGTCATAGACCAAGTGGGATCGTGACAAAATAAAATCTTCCTATGACATATTACAAACACAGTTTTGTTCACGGAATTAAGTGAAAACAATACAGGGAATCAATTGGAAATTGATGTCCTTATAGGGTTTAACTCAATTTAACCGCATAATTGTCACATTTGATGTACTTGACAACTTATTTATAGCAATTGCCTCGAATTAAGCTTGTTTGACACCGCAAATGCTTATTGACCTACAAAATAAACAAATACTAACATAAGTCCGATTTTATCGAGAACAAGCAAGTAAAATGCAACCATTTGATGTATAAATATAACATTTTTGGTTCTTATCACACCACCCCCAAACAGAACATTGCTAGTCCTCGAGCAAAAATAAAAATGAAAAATGAAAAAAGATTAGAAACCAGAAGTATGACACTTTTGCGGGCACTTGCAATTGCAGTTAGCATGTGCAACAAGCCGTTAAACCTTTAGGATGCCCTAGAGGACGAGTGTTGTCATGTGAGGGTTTGCAATGAATGTACCCACAAAATTCTTTATTTGAAAAAGGAAGTTAATCTCATCTTTAGATAGAGAAATATTATACAATCCATTAATTCAGGAATACGAGTAATGAGTATGAAGTATATTAAAGGTAAACTCACTTAATACCCAAGGAAAATCCTTTCTAGAACTCAACGTGCATAATGTGAATCACTTAAAATGGTTTTAAGTGTTATAAGTGTAATTGGTTGATCACCTTTTAAAATCAATGCTTCGACTTCCAAATCTCACCATATATATATCTCTAAAACGATCTTTCAAGATTTAGGTAAGTGTATCTCTCTTGTGTGTGAATATATGAGTAAATCTAAACAAGTTCAAATATCTCATGCACATATAAGAAATAATGGATACAAGAATGAATTTTATCTCATGAAGGGAATGCAAATCACTAAATCGAGAATGTCGAGTTATTCACCATGTAGACTTTTCATTCGCCTGAACATTTCACCAAAGGTAAGAATGGGATTTAGTGTGAAGGATGAGAGTAAATGAGATCGCTGATATGGATAATGTGATGATTTTTGGTTTTTGAGAAGAGTGGACAACTTGAACAATTAATGTCTCAATTTCACAAATATTTGATCGTATTCTTTTCTTTTTCTATATATTGCTATTTTTTTTTTGTTTTTTTTCATTGGCGATGGTTTTCTTATGCGGTACAATTCGTCTTTTAGAGCACGCATGAAGACATTTAACATATATAATTTCAAACACTCTTTTTGTCAAGAACCAAGGGTGATTATGGAATAATTATATATGGATGGTATGAATGATATGGTAATATGGAAAATGGATGGTGGGAAATGAAAAATGGGGTAAAGGGTTAGTGTTTAGGGAAAACTAGAAGACACACGTTTCTTATAACTCGAAAGTGATGTCATCCTCAATGATTATGCCAAAATTTGAAGGATAACGAGATCATGCAATGACTTAAAGTACGATATTCAAAGGAAGTTGACTCAACTTATGACTCGAAGATTGCTCAAAAATTCTCAAAAACGATGAAAAGCTCAAATCTCATAGGGTTTAAGTTTCCACAAATAATTTTTTAGGTTTTTATGAAAAATATTTTCAGTGTTAAACTTTAGACTGTAATGACGTGATAAATGCGCAAAAAGTGTTGAGTCTAGGAATTCATGGTGCAATATGCCTTATGAAGTATTACTTAAGCTTATAAATTTGAAAATCGACTTCAGGTTCAACATAGAGTACTATAGGGGGCTAAGCACCATGACGATCGATAGACCCCTGTACATAGTGATCAAAACCTGCATGTTCCTTTTCCTAAGGAAGCCCAGGAGTCTGTGACCTTGCCGAACGGCAACCCCTCCATCCTGCCTATCAGCACCCTCCTGCAAATTTTGTACAAAAATGCTAAAAAAATTATCTAGAAAATTCCTAAAAATATTGGAACATTTCTTCATCAAGAAAACCATTTTTTAGAGAACTAAGCCCCTTATAATCCCTTAAGACCCCTAGCAGGATTAACCTTCCAACATTGCATCATCATCCAAATCTACTACCATTCCCCAAGAGAATCTCAATCTCAAGTCAGCACTTCCCTAACGGAATTGCAAGATAATACCTTCCCATTACCCAGTGGAATCTCTAGCCTAAACCAGTACCCTAGTGGAACTTCAAGATGCGCTTGCATAAAAAATCCTTCACAGCTTCCCCAACGAAGTTATCCCCTTTATAAAACTACAAGTTCCTAGGAGAGGAACTCCTCATGTCAACTTTAGGCCCTCAAAATTAATCTCGACCCGCTGAATTGGTCCCTATAACTTTAGGTCCCCAGAATTAACCTCGACTCACAGAATTGGAACTCACAACTTTTGGTCATCGAAATTGACCTCGACTCACAGAATCAGTCCCTAAAACTTTAGGTGCTCAGAATTCACATCGACCCGCAGAATTGGTCCTCTAAACTTTAGGTCCTCAGAATTGACCTCAACCCGTCGAATCGGTCCCTACGACTTTAGGTCCTTAGAATTGACCTCGACATGCAGAATCGATCCTCATAACTTTAGGTTCTCAGAATTTACCTAAAGTCACAGAATCGGTCCCTATAACTTTAGGTCTTCGAAATTGACCTCGACCCGCAGACTCGGTCCTCACAAGTTTAGGTCCTCAGAATTGACCTCAACTCGCAAAATCGGTCCCTACAACTTTAGGTCCTCATAATTGACCTTGACCCACATAATCAGTACCTACAATTTTAGGTCCTCATAATTGACCTCGACCCACAGAATTGGTCCTCACAACTTTAGGTCTTCAGAATAGACCTCGTCCTTTAGAATTGGTCGTCATAACTTTAGGTACTTAGAATTGAACTCGACCCAAATAATTGGTCACTACAACTTTAAGTCCTCATAACTAACCTCGACCTCCGAATCGATCATCAAAAATTTAGAATCGACCTCGACCCTCTGAATTGGTCACCCTCATCCTTTTGGTTTGAAAAATTAACCTAAACATCCTTTCTCCCAACGTCAATGTGGTTTCTATATGATGGCCTTCACTTGTACCAAGCTCACCCGTCGAGGGTCTCTATAGACAACTCATTCTAATACTTCCCTAAGCATCTCCTTAGGTCCCTATCACCTCCTCTTTCATTATAAACCCTAGGTCATACTCTGAGTACTGATCTGGAGTCCACTAGTCACTCTCGAGCCCCATTTGACTATCGATCAACTTTCCCACCTGAGCTACAGCTCATTGGATCTTTGAAGGGACATAAATCCCCTTTCTAATGGTCCAGCCTGTGCACGAATCAACCTTAGCGTTTGAAAAAAAACTTCTTGGAGGCCATCGGGAGTTCCTAGGCCCCATTTGACTTCGATAAACTCTCCAACTCGAGTGAATCTTTTTGGATACTCGAATGGCTCTTAATCCCCTTTCTAATGGTCCATTTAGCGTGTAAATCAGCCTTATGGTACGGACGAACAACTCGTTTCACTTTGAAGGGTCACCAGGCACTTTCAGGCACCGTTTGACCTTGGTCAACCCTCTGAATCGAGAAAAGTTATTAAAACATTCAAGGGCCTTGCATAACCTTTCTAACAGTTTATCCCGTGTGCAAATCAACCATACGATTCGGATGAATAATTCATTTCCCTCTTATCTAAAAGATCGACCGGCGCTTTCGAGCCTCATTTGACCACAGTCAATTCTTGAACTAGGGAACGGCCCAATGGATTCTTAAAGTGATCTGAATACCCTTTCCAATGATTCAACATGTGCACGATTCAGACTCATAAATTTTGTTTTACGACCATTTTTTTAAAATTGATATATTTGACCAGGCATGTATTTGACTACGCATATTTATAATTTTAATAAAGATGTATTTGACTACGCATATTTATAATTTTAATAAAGATGTATTTGACTATGCATATTTATAATTCAGACTTATATATACACAAATTTTGTTTGACTACGCATATGACTACGTATATTCTCATATGCGTAGTCAAATACATCTTTATTAAAATTGATATGATTTACTTGTTCATTAGTCTAGTGATTGGGTATCTTAGTGTAGTAATTGTCTTGGGTTAGGAATATGCAAGTAGTATCTCCTTTAGCTGAGGGGTGAGATACTAAGTGCATGAGAGTGCCGACAGGTTGCACGTTATTGTAACTTAATCGCATGATTTATATTGATGCTATTGGATATAATTCTTGTAACTTTGGGCTCTGACATATTTTATGTAAAAACTTTTTTCCACACATTGTTAAGTAGGATCCATAGGGATGGGGAAATTCAGACTTGGAGTTTTACTCATTCCGTTCCAGTTTCAGATTCGGTTGTATCTAGCATGAGTTGTTAATTATTTCAGTTTGTTCAATTATTTTCTTTCAAGAGATTATATGGACATAGAGTCCCATTTGTTTCCTTTCAGTTAGTAGTTGAGTCGGATTTGTAGACTTTTATTATTTAGTTGGGATTTCACTCTATTAAGAGTTTATTTACAGTTTAATTTATCGCATGTGTGGATGGTTTTAAATTTATTCGTATTACTTTATAGTTTTGATGATAAGAATGATATAAATTGTTTTACATGCCCCATCTTCGGTATATTAGTCTGGCCGATTGTTATGTGGAGAAGTGGGGTCATAACAGTTGGTATAAAACATCTAGGTTCTTATGTCCTTAGGATCTATGTGCACTTGTCACATTCTTTTATATGTAGAGCACTATTTATTAGGATCCATTGTACTCTTTTGCAAAATTGTTTTACTGATGCAAACCTTGTTTACTTTCATATTGTGAACACTAGGAAGAGTAGGACACAAGGGACTACCAATGAGGCTTCACAAAGGGAGGCTCAGCAAGAGCTCCAGCCCTAATAGGGACCACCCGTATCTTTGGTAGTAGCCATAGCTACCCAGGAAATAACCATGGTGATAACTACCATGTTATAACATGTTCATCCACTGCATCTTCCACCATCACAAATAAGGTGGTGATATCGATGCACACACAAATTATAGTATGGAAAGAACATGAAAGGCATTGGCTAAGGGCCACCGATTAGAGTTTTCTAGGGTACTAACATCTTAGTGTCTTGCTAGTGGAGAAAGGACATGTAGAAGCATTTAAAGATGGTTGAGTGCTAAAGTGCAGAAAAAAATATTAGTTTTGTTCAGATTAGTTGGAAAAACCTTATAGTGGTGGGAGTCAGTCACCACCATCGAGGAGAGGGATGCAATGAACATTACATAATTTTGAGTTAAGTTTGATGATAAGTAATTTTCTCCTGCAGTCTAGATCGAGAAGATGAAAGAGTTGTTGGACCTCAAGCAAGAAGGTCATACTGTAGCAGGTGGTGATACTGATACAATCACATACTACAATATGGGAGAGAGCACGAGAGTCCTTAGCTAAGGGCCAACCACTAGAGTTTTTGGGGGGTACTGACATCTTAGTGGTGTGTTAGTGGAGAAAGGTCACGTAGAGGAATTAAAAAATGGTTGAGTATTGAAATTTACAAACAGATGTCAATTTCATTTTAATTAGCAGGAGGAGCCTTGTAGTGGAGGGAGTCAGTCGCCACCCTTGAGGAGAGGGATACAATTAACATAAAATAATATTGGGTTAAGTTTGACGATAAGTACTTTTCGCCCGTAATCAGGATCAAGAAGAAGAAATAATTTTTGGACCTCAAGAAAAAAGGTTGCACGGTAATGGTGTATGAGGATGAGTCTACCACTCTTTCTCTGTTTGCCTGGATGAGGTACACACTTAAGAGAATAAGATGGAAAAGTTCATCTATGAATTGATTTTGTGCATCGAGATGGCCTTTTTAGGAGCCCCGACTTTCACCATTTATACACAGGTGGTGAATGCAGTATTACTTCACTGTCAGGATCATCAAGGGTTTTTGAAGTGTAAGGGGGAGAAGAGGCATAGTTTAGAAATGTAATCCAGGAGGGAAAGACTAATAGAGGTGGTAATCAGGGGGCAGCAGCTAAGGGGACTCAATCGCATGAGCAACACCACAAGAAACACCGGGATTTTGAGGATCGTAGGGTCCACCAGGGCCAGACACAACAGTTTTAGCATGTCCAGGTACATCACGATCGAGGCGAATTATCAAAACCACTTGAGGTAATAACAGTTGCCAACTCTTCCATTCCAAAGGCATAAGCACCAGCGACACTTCCAGAATCACCAGTCGCATCATCTAAGCCTCAACTCCAGTATGATAGGGTCTATCAAGTGGGACCTAGGAATGAGCCCGCACCTATTCAAGCAGTTTATGTTACATTTTTTATTCATGGTTCTTTATCTTGGGGTTTGCTTGAAATGCGGGGCTTCACATTATTTTATTGCATGACATGTCGGGGGTATTCAAGGGTACTCTGCTATTTCGGGGATAATTTTGACTTCTTCTGATGTGATAGGTATTGTATGAGTTGATAAAGAAACTTTTGTGGTAATTTTCTTCGTTATTGAAAAGCTCCTCTAATAAAAAATCTCAAATACCTACAAAATATAATAAATTAAAGTGTAGTGGTAAGTGAGGTAGCAATCCACATCAAAGGAGTGAAACGAGAGGAAAACACATGTAATTCAAATTTTTTATTATCTCTTTTTGGATTTTTGCTTTATCTATTTTTTTTTTAGCTTTTTCAAATATTAAAACAATTTTTGAGGTTAAGGGTTAGTTAACTAATAACTAAATAAAAAGGGGTAATCAATCTAAAATAAAAGTATGAAAAATATAAACTAGTGAGTGATAAAAATGAGTGAGATGTAACTAAATGAGAGAAAAATATTCAAGGGATGGAAAATCCACCCCCACTTCACACAAATTAATCTAACTTGCACTAGTTTAATTTCATCAATTTCCAAAATATTCATTTAATTCAAAAGCTAATTCTCTTTACACTAATGAATTAATTAAATATTCTTTTAGAAAAGTAAGTTTAATTCCCACAAGCACTACTCTAAAGGAATTAATATCAATTAAATGAATGACCCGCTAGGATCGATTCATCAAACTAATTTTAATTAGACAAAATAAAAATAAGAGTAGATGAAAATTATACTAACATTTAAATCGTGTGATAAGCCTATCTCTAGTTCAAATCAAGATAATACAATTTTCAATCCTTTCTCGAGGGTGATTTTCCATTTCTCAATGTGAAAATAAGTAGGAATTAAATTTACTAGTAAAAAAAAATTAACAAAATTAGAATTAATAATTAAATCAAATTGGATTCATGAGGGTTTCAAATCATCCCTTCAGTGGGATGATTAGCCCTCCATAATCATCATCCAATAAAAATTAGAATCAAATAAGAGCATAAAATAAAAATTAGATAGGATTAATCAAACGAAAATTGCCTTCAATTTCATTAATTCTTCAATTCTTCCGTCATCTCAATTAATTACAAACACTCAATTTATTGAATTTTTTCTCTAATCTAAAAAATAAAAAATAAAAAAATAAACTACTAAAAAAATAATAATGGTGTTTCTCTATCTATTTCGCTCTCTAGCCTAACTCTTCTCCTAAAAGCTAGCTTCAAATTGGGTCTTCCATTCTTTAAATAGTAGGCATGGAGCTAAGGGTAAATTGGGGAGGTTAATGGTGTAAAAGGGTGTGTGGCACATGGAGCTAGGGGCATAAATGGGAGGACAATGGTGTGCATGTGGGGTGTGAGGATATTTGGGTGAGGGTAATTAAGGAATAAGGGGTCTAATAAGGTGTTGGGGGTAATATGGGTAAAAGGGTTAGTTGGTTTAAAACATATGGGTTTTGTTTTGTTTCATTTTTGGTTTTGTTTGGCTTGGGAAGTTTGGCAGCTAAAATCATGTAAGGACTTTGGTGGGTTTTGAAGTGGGTATTGGTGGAATGGGAAATGGGTAAGGGTATATGGTTTTGAACTGGAGATGGGTCGCGAGTTAGGCCGAAATGGGTCGCGCTGGGTCGGAGATGGCGAGTTAGTCGGACCTGGCGTTTGCAGGTGGGTTGCGTTGGAGGTCAAGGGTCGCGGGTTAGGCCGGAATGGTTCCGGGTTCGGTTGGTTGGATTGTGGGTTCCATTTGGGTTAGGATGGGAGATGGTAGTAGGTTCCGGAAGTGATTGGATCTAGGCAGCAGGTGGGGGTTTCATGGACGCGGGTTATGAGTTGAAGGTTGGTTATGGTAGTAAGGGATTAGTGAGAAGATGGGTTTGCAGAAGTGGGGTTTGTTAATGGAGGTGAGAGGGTGAGGAGAGAGATTGGAGGTAAAAGATGAAGTTGGGGGTGATGATGGATAGTGTAGAGGTTGTGTTTGTGTGTGGTGAGGGTGTTTGGCATAAGGTAAGGGTGAGATGAGTGTGTAGTGTAGGATAAGTGTGTGTGAGTGTGTTTAATTTGTACCTTAAAAATAAATAGCACTAAAAAATAAAACTAATAAAAATATAAATCTAAAAATAAAATCGTACTCTAATAATAAAATAAAGACTCAATTAAAATAAAATCAAACTAACTAAAAAAAGCAAATAATAAGAAAAAAACTAAAAATAAAAAACTAACTAAAAATAAAAATAAAAAATAAATTCGCAAACTAAAAACAAACGGACCCTAATATATACAACTACGAACAATGACTCAAATAAAAATAAAAAATAAAAATAATAAAATAAAATAAAATAAATAAGATAACATTAAACTAACTATAAACTAAAAACAAACAATCTAAAATAAAGGAAAATATTAAAAATCCTACTCGACGCACAAAAAAATATATAAAAATTACTACAAATATATACAAGACTCGAAAATAAAATATATTTTAGAAATTAAAGACGACACAAATAAATAAATAAAATCTAAAACATATAAAATAAAATAAAAGGGAACAAACCAAACACGCACGTGACTCGGGGTGATGGTTTGGGCTAGGCTTAAGGTACGGGGATAGGTTTTCAGTTTTTGCTCTATTTGAACTACAAATTGCCTCGAAATATAGCTTTTGACACCGCAACTGCAATCAAGTCTGTACATTAACATTTACGCATATAAGACCCATTTTATCGAGAATTGGCAATTAAAAACGGTCTATTCGGGGTATTATTTGAACACTTTTGGCTGCTTATCACACCACCCCCAAACAGTTAATTGCTAGTCCTTGAACAAAATATAGAGAGAAAGAAAAAGATAAGTAACCAAAAGTGTACCATTTTCGCGGGCACTTGTGATTGCACTTAGCATGTGCAACAAGCCTTTAAACCAATAGGTTGCCCTACAGGACGAGTTTTGTCTCGTGAGGGTTTGCGGGGAATATACCCACAAAATTCTTTATTTGTAATGGCAGTCAATCTCTTGCTAGACGTAGAATAATCGCACAATCCATAACATGAGAAATATTTTGGGAAATACAAGGTAGAAGTGCATAAAAAGTTTAGCTATGGGAATACTCAAGGCACATCCTTCCTAGAACTCAATGTGTGTAGTGTGAATCAGTGAAAACGGGTCGAGTACTACAAGAGTAATTCCTAGATTGCCTTTTCAGAATCAACGCTTCAACTTCAAGATCTCATTGGATATTACTCTATCAAACGAACTCTCGAGATTAGGATAAGTGTATCGCTCTTGTGTGTGAGGAGGTGAGTAAATGTAAGAAAATTCAAACGTCTCACACATGCATAAAAAAGAACGAATATTTAGAAAGAAAAATAATCTCATGGAAGAATGCTAATCACTATAGTGAGAACGTCGAGTTATTCACCACGTTGACTTTCATTTGACCGAATACCTAGGGTAAATATGGATGTATATGGGTGAGGGGGAAATGAGATGGGAAGTATGGAATGAGATGAGGATGGTGATGTATGGATGAATGATGAGTGATGGATGTGTGATGGATAAAAGATGGATGCGATAAAAGAGTATTGTATACTTGAAGAACAAATGTCTTTATTACATAAAACCAACTACAAACTTCCTTTTTCTTTTCTCTCTTTTTTTCCAATTTTCTTTTCTTTTTCTTTCCTTTTTTTTGTTTTCTATTCTTTTCTCTTTTATACTCTCAACTCTGAAGACATTTAACATTTGGAAACACTCTTTTTCAAGATGATGATGGATGATATATATATGGAGTGGGGAATGTGTATGGATGATGAGAAAATATATGTGAATATGGAATAATATGGGAAAGTAAAGAGTGAAATGAATGGGAATGCGATATGGAATAAAATCTAGTGATCGGGAAAAATTTCAAAACACGTGTTTCTTACAACTCGAAAGTGATGTTGTTCTCAGTGATCAAGCCAAAAATTATTATGAAAAATAATGAGATCATACAACAATTTAGAGTGCGGACCCAAAAGAAGTTGAATCAACTTGTGACTCGGAGATTACGTAAAACACTCTGAAAGGGTGAAAGTCACAAATCTCACAAGCAAAAGTCTCTACTAACAATCCTTAAGGTTCTCTTGAGAATTGTAGTACTCTTCAACTCTAAACCGTATTGACGTGATACGTGCGCAAATTTTGTTGAGTCTAGAAATTCATAGTGAAAAATGCCTTGAAATGTATTACATAAGCTATTTGAATAAATATCATCTAGCTTAATTCCTAGACTTAAAAGATGGATGATAGAAAATTCACATCAATGAGTGAGATAAAAAAAACTGCACGAAATTTAAAAATTAGGTTTTAAATTAAAATTTTCAAAAGAGGTACGATTTTGATAAAATTCTCCACCCCCAAATAAAAAGGAACACCGCCCTCGATGTTAAGTAAAATGATTTTTAAAATTGAGAGCATAAGGTGGAAAGAGATTACCAGAATCAACCTCTAATGAAGTGGACAGATGAATGCAAAAATGAAACCTGAATAAATGATAAGTGAAAAATGTGTACAAGTCTATAAACATTGAAAGCATAGGGTGATGTGAAACACCACCCCCAAACATGATGAGACTCATACAAGAAATCACGGGCTACCTCACGGTAGCGCTAAGTTTAACGTCTTCAGCCAGACTGAAGGGATCTCACCCTAAAGATAAGATCTATGAAAGCATGGGTTGGTAGAAAAATTGGGTGGTGTAGATCACCCCCAAACAAGACTGAAACATCAGTCTTGTTGGATAAAGGCTAAAGGGGTCAATGAACCAGTATGGAAAAGAGAATCACATGATACAAAACATCAGTGGACCATGGGTGGGTGGGGATTAGGGTAAGGGTGAGAAAGGCATGGGTGATTATGCATCGATCACGGGCCTTATTGAGTCGAAAGGTGAGGGAAACAAGGCCCTATAAGCATGGTGCTCAAGTTGGATGGGGAGGAAAAAGGGTTTGGCAATACTGATGGGGTGGGACTCATAGAAATAACACGATTGTTCTATAAATGGACGATGATGATGGTCACGCCGTGACACGCAAGGAAGCTGTCGATGGAAAAAATCAGCACCACAAGAGAGTGGCGGGCATATGGTAACAAACTCGGTGTCACAAAATTTGAGAGTAGCACCACAAATACTCTTGTGAATGGTGGGTGGTTTTAGGTGAGGATCTAAAAATGTGGAGGGTAACATGAAATGTGTCAAATCAAGATCCAAACCAGGTGGTGTGGTGGAAGCGAAAATGGGTGGGGTAAAGGGTGGGACAAAGGGTGGATCGGGTTGGATAAATGGTGGGGGAAGATGATCTATCTCTAGATTAGGGGACACACACTAATTTGGAGGGACATAATGATCCTCAATATCCTCCTGAAGAGGGAGTGTGGTATCAAGTGATGGCTAGATCAACTAATCCACCAATGTATCACCATCTGATGTGGTGAAAGGGTCTAACGAGGCATCCAAATTCGAGAGAGACGAATCAACATTAATATATGACTCAAATTGAGTCAAGCATGGTAGAACATGATCCATATGTGGAAAGGCAGAAACCATCTCGGATTCAATCTCGAGAAAATGGTGAGCACTCGTAGCCGTAGCTAACTATGATAAATTGGTTCCTCAGGAACATAAGCGGTGGGCTCAATAGGTGTAGTCTCGGGAATTTTGTTCAATTCAAAGGGAATGGGAAGGTGAACCTCAATGGTAGGTTCATTTGGATATGACGGGATTTGATCAGTCTCACTATTTATGGATAACTCAACGCAATTGTCAACTTGAGGCCCGGACCATGGAAGGTCGCAACTTCGAGATTCTTAGGGTGATAGGGTTGGTCACACTCAAAGTCTGTGGCAGAAGAAAATTCATCATCATTCCACGTGGGGGCAACAATGAGTTGACTTGCGGTGAAGTCCAACTCGCGCTCACAGCCAAATTCATTTAATCTTTGTTGAATCCTTTGAAGAGATTGATTTTGAATTTGAGTGGCATGCTATTTCTCGATGATAAATTGTTGCAAGAGTTCCTCGAGAGTGGAGGTGGAAGATGGTGGTGGAGTGATGGGTGGTGGTGGTGGTTGAGGTGGACACAACTCACTATTAACAGGGCTATACGGAGAATACTCAAAGAAAGTGTGTGGAACGGGGTCAAGTGTGTCATACATGGGAGAAGCATCTCCGTGAGAGACAAAAGGGTGATAATTAGTGGGTGCATAGTGAGGGAACTGATCGGGATAGGGTGCACAAGGTTTCCACGATGACTGTTGGAACGTGTGAGGATCCACAATATTGGGTTGGGATTCATATTGCGTGAAAGGGTGATCAGGCCTCCACGAATAGCTAGGGTACTCACACAACTCGGGATTTGATTCATCGTGATAATAGGCTGAGGTGGGTTCCTGAATAGTGTCATATGGATACACGTGTTCCATGGTGAGTTCGTAGGGATATGAAAAGTAAGGGAACTCATGGGACATGTGATCGCCATAAGAACAATGGGTGCACAACAGAGTATGCGACACGTCGACACTTGACACTGAGGGTGATGGAATAGGAGGTGCGTACATATATGGTTCAAGAATATCAGTGGTACTCGTGAGAGAGCTGAGACCACTAAGTATATCATAAAGAGACGGCTCGGGATCACTCTCACATGTGTCGCGTGACAATGGAAAATGACCAAAGTAGTCTCGTAAGGGACGTTCTTTGGCCATGTGTAGAGAAATATTTTTTTTTTGAATTTTTTAAATTTTTTTCAAAAGGAAAGAAAATATTTTTGGATTTTTTTTGAAAAATAAAGGAAGAAAATATATTTTTTGTTGGAAAAATAAAGGAAAAAAATATTTTTTGATTTTTTGGAAGAAAAGAGAGGGAAAAATATTTGGACTCTTAAATTTTGACGAACTCACTAAAATCGACTATCGAAAAATTGAATTGGACACACAAGTGAAGGAGAATTCCTAACTACCACATAGCCAATTTTTATCTTTAAATTTAGTGAAAGGGTAGTCAAATTTTAATTAAGTTTGCGGGCGATAAAAATCACAAAAATTATCTGAGTGATCGTCTTTTCAAAAAATGTTCTCCTATTAGGCTATATAGTTGATTAATTTTAAATTTAATGATGACTAGGGTAGCACACAAATGGTAAGCGAGTGAGCCGGGTGATAAAATCCCTTCTCGTGAATGACCGGGTGTAGGTCTTAGTAATTTAATTCATCACACCATTCGAAAATAAATACGAGAATAAAATCACACAAGAGCACATAGTCACACACAAAAATTGACTCGCTGACAGCAGATGCGTGAGGGTTTAAGAGATGTACCTCCCACGGTTTTTATGCCGTGGGGTGCTGAAAAATTTGAGTCGATCGGGGGAAGATTATGCCTCTCTCAGTCGGCCCTGGGAGTCCTACCGACCCAAGGTAGAGAGACTTCTAAATCCTCGCCTTTGGATGCCCTCTCTCTACCTTGTCCGGTTTCCATATCACGCTTTTCTTCGATTATTACAAATTTAAATGAAAAATAAAATGGTGTCTCTAAGCACCGCAAATACAAGCCAAATAATAGAATCCTAATACAAGCCTTCTAAAATAATGAAAAAAAATGGTACGAAAAATAAAAAATACAAATGAATCACAAAATGGATCCTCCCAAGTGCTTCAAGCTCCAAAGATTGGCAACATCGCAATTTGATAGACGAACTTTTTGGTATTTCGTGTCATTGTTTGAAAGTCCTCTAATCAAAGCCTTTCATACCTATAAAAATATAATAAAACTAGAGTGTAGCGGTAAGTAAGGGAGTCAATCCTAATCTAAGGGTGAAACATGCAAGAGAATAAATATGTAGTTCATTTGTTTATTATTCTCTTTTTGGATTTTGTCTTTTTCTATTTTTTTTTAGCTTTTTTCGATATTATAACAATTTTTTAGGTTAAGGGGGAGTTAACTAATAACTAAATAAAAAGGGGTAATCAAACTAAAATAAAAGTTTGAAAAATATAAACTAGTGAGTGATAAAAATGAGTGAGATGTAACTAAATGAGAGAAAAATATCCAAGGGATGGAAAATCCACCCCCACTTCACACAAATTAATCTAACTTGCACTATTTTAATTTCATCAATTTCCAAAATATTCATTTAATTCAAAAGCTAATTCTCTTTACACTAATGAATTAATTAAATATTCTTTTAGAAAAGTAAGTTTAATTCCTGCAAGCACTACTCTAAAGGAATTAAAATCAATTAAATGAATGACCGCTAGGATCGATTCATCAAACTAATTTTAATTAGACAAAATAAAAACAAGAGTAGATGAAAATTATACTAACATTTAAATCGTGTGATAAGCCTATCTCTAGTTCGAATCAAGATAATACAATTTTCAATCCTTTCTTAAGGGTGATTTTTCATTTCTTAATGTGAAAATAAGTAGGAATTAAATTTACTAGTCAAAGAAAATTAACAAAATTAGAATTGATAATTAAACCAAATTGGATTCATGAGGGTTTCAAATCATCCCTTGAATGGGATGATTAGCCCTCCATAATCATCATCAAATAAAAATTAGAATCAAATAAGAGCATAAAAAAAATTAGAGAGGAGTAATCAAACCAAAATTACCTTCAATTGCATTAATTCTTCAATTCTTCCATCATCTCAATTAATTACTAACACTCAATTTTTTGAATTTTTTCTCTAATATAAAAAAAACAAATAAAAAAAATAAACTACTAAAAAAATAAAAATGGTGTTTCTCTATTTATTTCTCTCTCTAGCATAACTCTTCTCCTAAAATATAGCTTCAAATTGGGTCTTCCATTCTTTAAATAGTAGGCATGGAGCTAAGGATAAATTGGGGAGGTTAATAGTGTAAAAGGGTGCGTGGCACATGGAGTTAGGGGAATAAATGGGATGACAAAGGTGTGCATGTGGGGTGTGAGGTGTGAGCATATTTGGGTGAGGGTAATTAAGGAATAAGGGTTCTAATAAGGTTTTGGGGGTAATCGGACCTAGCGTTTGTAGGTGGATTGCGTTGGAGGTCAAGGGTCGCGGGTTAGGCTGGAATGGGTAGGAGTTCAGTTGGTTGGATTGTGGGTTCCATCTGGTTTTGGATGGGAAATGGTAGCAGGGTGCGGAAGTGATTGGGTCTAGGCAGCAGGTGGGGGTTGCGTGGACACGGGTTATTGGTTGAAGGTTAGTTATGGTGGTGGGGGATGAGTGAGATTATGGGTTTGAGTAAGTCGGGTTTGTTAATAGAGGTGAGGGGGTGAGGAGAGAGATTGGAGGTAGAAGATGAAGTTAGGGGTGAATATGAATAGTGGAGAGGTTGTGTTAGTGTGTGGTGAGGGTGTATGGCATAAGGTGAGGGTGAGATGAGTGTGTAGTGTAGGATAAGTGTGTGTGAGTGTGTTTAATTTGTACCCTAAAAATAAATAAAAATAAAAAATAAAACTAATAAAACTAAAAATAAAATCCTAGTTTAATAATAAAAAAAAGACTGAGTTAAAATAAAATCAAACGAACGAAAAAAACAAATAATATGAAAATAATAAAAACTAAAATCTAACTAAAATAAAAACTCGACACGCAAACTAAAAACACACGGACCCTAATATATACAACTACGAATAATAACTCAAAGACAAATTAAAAATAAAACTAATAAAATAAAATAAAACAAATAAGATAACATTAAACTAACTATAAACTAAAAACAAACAAACTAAAATAAAGAAAAATATAACAATAACTACTCGACGCGCAAAAAAAAATATAAAAATTACTAAAAATATGTACATGACTCAAAAATAAAATATATTTTAGAAATTATAGACGACACAAATAAATAAAATAAATCTAAAACATATCAAATAAAAGAAAAGGGAACAAACCAAACACACACGTAACTCTGGGCTAAGCTTAAGGTACGGGGATAGGTTTTCAGGTTTTGCTCCATTTGAACTACAAATTGCCTCGAAATATAGCTTTTGACACCGCAACTGAAATCAAGCATGTACATTAATATTTACGCATATGTTTGACGAGAATTAGCAATTAAAAATGGTCTATTCGGGGTATTATTTGAACACTTTTGGGTGTTTATCATGAGTAGGAAACGATTTGTGGATAATTTACACTACACCAAAAAGGCTAATTTATCACATTTGAGTTGGCCAGCCTTGTCACAGTCATTGACCGTGATAAAAAAAACACGCATTTTTCGTCACAGTCAAAGACCTTGATAGGTCCGTGACAACTCTTTTTTTACAAAAAAAACCTACTCCCTCTTTTTTCCCAACATTTTCTCTTCCTTTCATTCTATCTCTCTCTCTCACTCTTGGCGGTTCTCTCTCTCTCTCGATTTTCAGGTCAGCTTTTTTCTCTCTCTCCATTTTCTTTTATGTAAATGTGTGTGTGTGTATTGTTGCATGTGTGTGTGTGTGTATATGGATGCGTATGTGTAGGTGGGTGGGTGTGCAGGTGGGTGTGGGTGTGTGAGGGGGGGGGGGGGGGGAAGTGGAGGTGCGGGGAGTGTGGGGAGAGGGGGGTGATGTTGGGGGCATGTGGTGACAGTGTGTGTGTGGGGTGGGGGGTGGGGGGGGTTAGAGAGGCAGGGTGTGTGAAGGTGGTGTTAGTTGGTGTTTTAGGACTTGAAATTAATTGGAAATTATAAATATTGATTGGGTATTTTTAGTTTAGGGCTTGCAATTGATTGTTATTTGTTAATGTTGATTGGGTGGTATTAGTTGGGATTGAAATTAATAGGTATTGTTAATATTGATTGAATCTTATTGTTTAGAGAATGAAATTAATTTGACATTATAAATATTGTTTGTGTCTTATTATAGAGGTTTGAAATTGGTTAGAAATTGTTAATATTGATTGGATGTTATTATTTAGGGGTTGAAGATAATTAGTCATATGTATTTAATTTCTTATATTGTTAGAAATGAATTAATTGAGTAGATGAGTTAGAAGGAGTACAAGATACACATTTGTTGGTTTGTTGTAGGTTTTTAGATTATATTGGATGAATGTGGTTGGATATAGAAGTTGGTTGTTTAATTTATTTAAAATCCTTAATTTAATTCACACTAATAAATCCTTAAATAATTACATCTTTGTACTAATAATAACAATTTTGTAGAAAATGACTTCATCAGGACGAGGTAGCGGAAGCGATCAGGGCTCCTCGGGCAGTAGGCCCCCAAAATGGGGCAAATTAGGGGTTGTCGTAAAAAATAAGACGACATTATTATCTAGAGTTCTACATTTGTTGAAGGCGGTTGTCAGCCCGGGGTACACTTATTGGAAGGCCGTGCTTATTGACCTCAAGATGAACATTTGGGGGCGCTATAGGTTGTGTATTTACTACTTATATTCATATTTATGTTTATAATTGTAATAATTACTTACATGACGGTTTGTATTTATTTTACAGGAAAAATTATGCCTGTCGCATATCTCCGCGACCCCACATTGGAGAAATTGAGGGATCAATATAAAACGTTGAAGAAGATTTATGGGCATGGTACTTTGGGAAGATGTGGCAGTCCATTCTGAAACTCCGTGAAACCGTCCCCCCTTAGGAGTCAATCTCATTGGCATAGCGGCATAAATTTATTGACAATGAGACCAATGAGCAGCAATTGGCATCTCGGCAATCGGGAGGGACAACTGGGCAAAAGAATTGGATGTGCACTACTCCGGGCGAACGTCATACGCCGAGGTTGAGCATAGGATGGAATGTTTTTAATTTTAGTTAGTATAATTGAGCATTAATTTGCGTAAATACTAATCTATATTATTTTATTTCAGGAGACAGGGGGTGGCCTTAGGGGTAGGCTCGATGCCTATGTGGCAATTCAGACAAAAAAAAGGGAAGGACAAAGAGGTGGCCCCGAGCATCACAACCACCATTATAAGTTATAAATGTTTAATTTTTTAAATTATGTTATAATTTTTTAATTTACTTAATTTACTAATCGTGTAATTTTGTTTTTTCAGGCAAAGCTTAAGGAAGTGCATGAGTCGTAGTCTGATGTCGACAAAGCATCTTTGGCTACGAACACACTCAACCAAGTGCTTGGGACGGATCTCTAGGGGAGGACTAGGGGGTGATCTCACGGGTGGGGAAGTCCAGGATCATTGGCATGGAGACGAGCAACAACGGGTTGGCCCATAAGGTGGACTCCCATGAAGATAAGTTATGAAGGTTGGAGGCAACAGTCGTAGATATGTACGCCTTCATGAAGCGTCACTTTGGCAAGGCAAGGGCAAGGGGAAGGGGAAGGATACGGTGGTAGAGGAGGATGAGTATGAGGACGTCGTCGTTGATGGCATTACTTCACTACCGATACGCACAGACTCAACGCCATATGATGATCCATTTCCCATTGTGACCCCCGTCGAGCGGCCTATATCAACACTCGGTTGGTCGAGCGTGCATTTACTCGACATATATTATGGACTGCCGATAGTGAGGGGGTTGAGGTATCCTAGCTTCCTCCGGGGCATGCCGATTCATGGACGTCCCCTCCAATACATTAAGGCCATAGTGATCATCACGCATGTGATGGAGGGAAAGGAGAATACACCTGTGTGGTTGCGCAAACAATACGGCGTTCAGCATATTGCGGGGTGTGTCAATTCATATGTTGTGTGGACTTCCTTCCTCCCCCGACCTGCTAAAGATTGACATTATTTCTATCTCTTTTTATTTTTAAAACTAGATTGTATTTATATTCTTTTGATTTTCTTACAATTTGGTTTAGATATGATGGATATTTGCATTTCTACTACTTATTTGGATATGGATTATAAATGCCTTGATTTGGTATATGATTTGTATTTTATTTGGATATATTCTTTTTGAACAAGTAAAATTTTGATATAACAGGTACAAATATACTGCTAGGCAGTCGCAATGGCCATACTGCCCAACAGTTTTTTTTTAAATTTTGCCCAGAATTGTCACGATCAAAGACCGTGATAATTTTTTTGGTTTTGTCACAGATTTGTCAAGGTCTTTGAACGAGACAGGACCATGATAATCTAGTGAAATTTTCACGGTCATTGATCGTGAAAAAGTTCATGACAAAGAAGTTGTCACCTCCAGACTTGTCACGGTCATTGAACTTGACAAGTTTGACTTGTCACGATCAATGACCGTGACAATACGATAGTTTTGGTGTAGTGTTATTAGTGTTAGATATCTATACATATGATGTCATATTAGGGATGAATTAGTTGTGTACCTATAGGGATCGAATTGATTGTATAGGTAGAGCTATTATGTTTGCTATACCGAGCCAAGAGATGTTTTTAGCCACTATGCCTAGAATAGAAGTTTTATTTTATGTGATGATGTGTTTGGGAGGTATATTATGGAGGTTAGATTTGTATGTAATGGTATGTTTGGGGTGTATATGGAGGAGGTATTATATTATAATGATGTGTTTGGGGTCTATATGGTTAAGGTTGGACTTTTTAATGATGTGGAATTATCTGATATTCTTTTACATACGTGTTATGGGACTGGTTACCTTGAAGGGACTAGGGACTAGACACGATCACGGTCTTTAATAATTATTAAGTAATTAAATTGTGGAAATTATAATTGTCCACAAATGAACGGTGATGGACATTAATACAATGAGAGTTATGTAATATTATGAACTGTGGATTTAATTATTTATTTACAGAAATGTTTTTGGGTTGCATAGCTCTATTAGCTTGTGCTCGTCTGACCATCACAATTGAACTAACATTTCAGGTGCTCATGGGTAGAATGAGATTGATTTTGAGGTCATGGTAAATATTTCAACACCTACTTATTCAACATGGGAACATTTTAAAATATATTTTTCATAATTAAAAATGAGATTGAATTACTCTTACGAAATAATCAAACCTTTATCATTATTAACCAAAATTAGATGTGTTGCACGAGGTGTGATCCTGGATTGTGTAAGCTACCATGAACACACTTTTAAGGGGGAATTCTCATTTTTAAAAGTGGCACAATGTCATATAATTAGATATATAACATTGACATAAGGTCGCAATCTCGACATTTGCACAATGCCTTATTTTCACCCCAAACTTTTAAATGCTTTTGAGTCAAAGTTTTGGGAAGAGGCTTAAAATTTCCAAATATGAAAGCATATTGTTAGTGCTTCCCAACAATTATTATCCTTTTAATCTTTCAATAAACCATATAACTTTAATTTATGCTTTTATTTTATTTTTGAGTAATAATTTTAGAGACTTCCTTCAACACGCAAAAACTTAGATCAAATTTAAAATAAAAAACTCTTAATTGATCTCAACTCTGGGATATCAAATATACTTTATGAATTATTCATTGGAGAGAGGAGTCAAAGGATGAGAATAACTTAGATGGTGGACTACATCTTTTCAACTATAGATCTTAGTGGAAGACTTACTAGATAGGCGTAATGTTTAAGGACATACAAATTCTTAAAGATCTTTGTTTTGTCTTGTTTTGTACAACAATGAGATAGATCATGTATTTTTAGTATTTTACCCCTAGGTCGGGTTTTCCTCGTAGATCTATGCATTGTGTTGAATTAGTGAATTAAAAAAATTTTATTAGCACCAAACACACATAATCACTCTAGATTCGAGTTATGATAATTGATCTATAGATTAATTTAACTAATCGTGGATTAAGCTTAGCTGAATATGATAAAACTAAAAATACTTCCATCTGATGTGTGAGAAGTGTAATTATATTATCCCAATATGAAAATTAGTCATAAATAAAATTATGTTATCAGTTAAATTGAAATTCAAAATCATGTTATCAATTGAATTGAAATTCATACTTAGAATTTTTGTATGCAATTTAATACACTCACTAGAATATGTTTTGCTTCCACTTTTAAAAAAATAGTATAAGTCCTATTCACCACATTTTAGGACATTGCTAGCAAATTTTTTTCTTCCACTTTTAAAAAAAATAGTATTAGTCTTATTCATCATATTTTAGGGCATTGTTAAGAACTTAATTTATCCCACACTCTAATAATGTAATTTTAATATTCAGTAGATATCGGTTACTCCCACAATAAATCATTTGAGCCCTGATTGAATTAGATGTAAGGTGTTTGAGAGTTGCCTCGATCTTATGTTGATTGCCTTCACACTTGATAAGGTATCGTTGATTCAACACACATATAAGCTTCTGACTACACACAAATTTGAGGATTGTCCTTTTAATTGGTTAAGTGATTATTGACACATATGAACTTATACACACCCAAGTTTTTGCATGTTAAACGTGTTCTGAGAAAATTGAAAAATGTTTTGCAAATGTGTAAAGTTTTCAAAACCATATGATGTCATTTAAAAATCCTACAAAATGTTAAATATGTCCAGCAAGCACAAGCGTGCACACCATGACAAGCTTAACCGTACTCAAAGTTTTAACAAGGTGGGTAAAATCAATCAAATATTAATTTATTGTTATATAATCTCCACATCATGTGCACAGTGGATGATTTTGTCGATGCAGACGGAAGCTACATATGGCCATCCGGTTAGATTCCTTCGATGCGAGCCCAGCCTTCGGGATAAGGGAAGAAGGAGGAGCAGAAGGGTTCCCCTTCCTTTTTGCCATGTGCGCGTGGGTGATTCGAGGATATGGAGGTCCTCTTCCTGCCACTCGTGTTAGTGTCTTCATGGTCTAGCCTTGAATATAAAATTGATCATCATCAAACGGGGATAACACAAAGAGATGGAGTCGCCATCCTATTTTGCTCAAACAGGAAAAAGAATGTCGCCGCCTCGGGAGAAGGACATCAAGGTCAAAATAATGCATATGAAACCAAGTGATTCGAAGGTCCGGGGACTAAGTTACGGAATGAAAAGGTGTTAGGACCCCATGTTGACCTTTCGGTCTCTCATGGACTATGTTAATTTTCTCATTTTTTTTCTCCTTGATGTATGTGTACATGTGTATAATATAAATAATGAGATAATAGAATTATCCAAATCACATCATGGAATGGACGGAACGGATTCATCCGTAGAAGTGTGCTCGAAAATAATAATAAACATATGATATAAGTGTTCATCGAGTCACGAATTGCCACGGAAGAGTGAATGTGTATGTCGGACGAGACAAAAATATAACGAGTCTGAGACTCACAAAATAGATATAATAGAATATAAAAGCCATAAAAATAAAAAGGGAGGACTCGAATTTCGAGATTGGCCAAAGATGCCTATGTAGACCAAGGGGCATTAAAGTCTACATAGTTTAAAGATAGCATAGGGGTGGGGTTCAACCCATAAATCCAAATGTTGGACTCCTCTTTGAGTGTTTTTGGAGAAAAATATGTTCAAGTGTTCAAGTGTGGAAGTCTTACTTTTAGAATTTATGAATAAACCCTATTTTTATCTTTTTTGAGATTTTATAAAAATATGTTGTATACAATACTTATAATAAAAGGTGAATGCTATTTAATATGAGATAATAAAAAAAGTTAGAAGATATCAAAAAATGAGAATAAAGTGGATAATAACACTAAAATGAGTATACTTGAGAAAAAAGGGGGAGGAATGGACCCACTTGTAGATCTTTGTTGCTAAATTTGGAATGTTTGTAGGCTGATTTTTGTAGTGGTATGAAGGTCATATAGTAGGATGATGTGGGTGACCAAGTGTGGTAAGAAAGTGATGTGAGGGAATGTCATATTATGGACTTTTCTGGAAAAGAAAAGGCTCAAATTTCGAGAGAATATTTGCTGACTATTGAAAGGGACGTCTCTCCCAAGGGTGAAGTCATGGCCCTTTTATAGTAGTCTTTACGGTTGGGGGGCTGATTGGAATGGACCATGGCCTTCCTATCAACATAGATCCTGCCTTGTTGGGCAAGGAAACTACACCTAGGCAGTTCAGAATGAATTTTTTGGGAAAACGGGCACAAAACGCAAACCGTAAATTCGAATCGAGCATGACTGAGACCATTGAAAAGGTGATTCAAATCCCTTCAAGAATGCATTAAGTTAATCCCGAGTCCTAGAGTCGACCAAAGTCAATTGGGACTCGAAAATTCCTGATGGTCTTTAGATGGAGGGTTTTCGGAGGAAAACGGGTCGTTTGTTCGACCCATGAGGTCGATTCGATCATGACACAGACCGTTGGAAAGGAAATTCAACACCCTTTGATATTTCATTGATCTTCGCTCGATTTGGAGGGTCGAACATGTAGGCCCCCTTTTCTATGCGGAGTGTGTTTTAAGGATGACAAAAATAAACTTTCTTTTTATGAAAAACCTTTTTTTTCAATTTCTAAACCGCACCAAGTTGTTAACCAATTTAAACTTAAACAAATTTTATCTTGATTAATCCTAAACATACATCTAGTGACTAAAGCGTAAAGTGAGGAAAAGAATGCTCATAACGCCGGATGTACGAAGAAACCACAAAGGCAAAATACCTCGGACGGCCCAAGCTAGACAATCACTATGACATGGAATTACAAGGAACAGACACAAGTCTTACTCAACGACACGAGACTTTACACTCTTTTTATCTTTAACCACTCCTCCATAGTGCCCACGAAGAAAGTCCTTCCACGATGCTCGTCCACAACATAAGCATCCAGGTATGTCTCGATGTCCACCGATATGGCTTTGTGTCATGTACGATGTTGAACATGAACTCCTTCGCTTCTTCACCACAAAATCCAATGTTCAAGTATAGAACAAACCTCTCTTAGTTAAAATAAAGATCACAATAGCATATGTAAATGAAAGCTAGAATCTTTGAAACTCTAAGGATGTTTTTAAACTTAGACAACCTTAGAAAACTTATGCAAAAATACGTACTGGTTTCTAAATTGTTTTCAGATTGCGTACTTACAAAATTCAATGGAAACCACACCTTAAATAGATTTCTTGAGGCGGAGGCTCGCTCGAATGATTTTAGCAGTCGCTCGAACGAGATGTGATATGTCAAAATGTATCCTCGTCTGGGATGAGGGTTATCTCATCCCTAGAGAAGGGAGCAAGTGAACCACAATACCAAGTTTAGGGGTCGTACCAAAGACTAGGGTCAGCCTAGCCAACCCTCTAAGTACTAAGCAGCAGTTTGGGCGCCCGAACCAGCCTGGACCCTCGGCCTACCTGCACACAAAAGCATTCTGTCGACCCTATCCACACATTGTAGAATTTGTCGTATAGAGCCTCGTGAAGACTAGCCTCGGCCTTGGCCTTTAGGTGCGAGCCGAGAGTGACATCAACACAACGCGCGAATTGAGAGGCTCATGGATCAGTGCGCATAGGACACATACTCCACGTGGGCAAAACTGTCACAATCGGATCATTCACTCCTATGGGGGAATATTTGGTCATCATACTCTACATGTATGGCAGCCAGGTGTCACCACTAGAGAGGCTAAGAGCAGCGCATTTATGCTCATTGCATGCTTGGGGGTACACTATACCCCCCAGGCCGTATATGTACCTGTCTTATCCTACCTTAAAAAAGGATCTCATGATTCACAACCCTAGCATAACTCTGTAAAAATATATAGAAGAGAGAGAAAAAATTGAGTGTTGTATTTACAGGCCATTAGTGTCATACTTATAGTGAAAACCACCATTCACACTTCACAGTGGACGTAGGCTCTGGCCGAACCACTTATATTTGGTGACATATTCGTCTTTGCCTCATATCCTTATATCTATACATGTATATCTTATGTACACCATTGTTGTCTGGTTTGAGCTTACATATATCTTGACCTGGTGATACCATTTCTGGTATCATCAAGATGGATATGTCGTTCGAACGACATAGTGATCTCCCTCGAATGACTGTTGATGTCGTTTGAGCAACATAGTGAAATAGAGTTTGTATAAAATACAACTCCTAACATCCTTATCAGAATAAAACGAAGTATAAAAACTTTGAAACACTTTAAAAACATTTTTAAAATATTTTCCTAATAAAATAACATCCTTAAATAAATAAAAATATATTTCGAGTCCCATTAACATTACGCATTCATACCTATGTGATCTCGGAATACAATTTGATTTGAAGATGAATTGTGCACCATAAAACATATATGATAATTCTTTGAATCTTTGTCGCAATGTCTTCAATAAACTCCAATACATCATAGTCTGTGTGGGAGTGTGATGATAAAAATACGACATGTGACTCAAACGTGTTTTGTTTCGGGAATAAGTGAAATAAGCATACAGTGGACTCAATTGGAAATTATATCCTTACAAATCTCCCCCTTTAACTATTTCGGGACAAACCAATAGTGAAATGCCTAAGTTGGGTCGTCAAGCCGTATGATGCCTAAATCCCATCCCATAAACCTAAAATAAAAAAATTACAAAACAAGACTGAGAAATGATTGTTCGACAAGCATGAACTGTCTGAATGTGATGTAGTATTGAAATCTCCATTCTCTAAAGCATACCTATACACATGAAATAGATAAATACTCAGTGAAGTATGGAAGAACAAATGATATAAACCAATATGTAAAATCAAACCCAAATCATTTATTATGTGAGAAAAACATGATACCAATTTGTAAACAACATCTAAATCAGGATATCAACATATGATCACAAATATGATACCAATTTGTGCAAATTAATCAATATCGACATATAAGCATGAAAGCATATTATATCCATTTGTAATGCAACAAAATCTATGTGCTCAACAAATCTCCCTTACATCACATACATATCTCCCCCTTTTTGTCTCGAATAGACAATACGGTGAAAAGATAAACATATTTATCATGAGATAATCAATGAAGTGTATCTAGATAAACATGAAACAACCAACTAATAATAATCAAAAGATCACATCCGTAGCTAGTAAACAATAATCACATGTGATAAATCATCAATCTAATCAGGTGTGACTAAATGAACACAATGTAGTAATATAAGTAATCAATGAGAATCTGCATACAACAAACTGTCCAGAAGCAACCCAGCAGTACCAAAAATATGACAATATGAACTAGGATACTGAAATAGAAGAAATCAAAGAAACAAATCTCCAGGCTATCGCTCGAACGACACAGCCTTGTCGTTCAAACGACATAGGCTTCTCGCTTGAAGGCTTAGCGCGAGTTCGATATCTCGCTCGAACAAGAAAACCAAAAACTCACATCCAGTTCTAAATATTATGCAGTTTCACCTAGTGAAAAAATTTCCTGAAAAAAATTAACTGGAAAGAGCATAAACTGCAAAATAGTAGCAAAACAGAAAACAAAACAAATAAAACAAAGTGAGTTATATGCTCACATAGTACCGATGTGCTTAAACATGAACATAGAATGTATAGGCGTGAACTATAAAAAATGAATCATAATTCCAACAAATCGAAATGATTAAGAATCTCTAATTGATAGATATAAATCATCAAACTTTATTTTAGCCATATGTGACAATTAAAGTGTGAGCTAAAGGAACTAAACAATCAAACATGCACATAAATCCAGAATTTTGACGATTCTACAAACAATAGCACTATCACATGATTTTCAACGTTAGGATTCGTGGTGCAAACCCATTTAAATCTTCTCTAACCAAACTCCCTCAAATATACATTTATATTTTTTAAGTTCTTTTGACGTCTATTTTTCTAAACTTAGAGAAATCCTATTGGCCCAATTTTTTGCATTTGTTTCTTTTTATTTCATTTATTTTCTTTTGGTCTCTTTTTAAACGGTGACTTCCAAGACGAGACAATTTTTACTCTCGCAACCCTTTCCCGTGAACACTCATCATTTTTACAATATCAATCCTCAATGGTAAACGGTTCTTACATGCACACCTCCTCCTATGTCTACTTACGAATAGATGACAAAATTTATATATGAACGTCTAACCAAACTCAAATATGCATGAGATGTCAAATATTCATATTAACTCCTGCATGTGTGCAAAGATGGCATGCATACAAAGTCGAATCAAAATGCATATCAACTTCGAAACAATCCCATAATACAATGGTTAAGATCATTCTAAGCATTAATAATTATGACCAAATGTCCTAGCCACATGGATAATGAAAGGATGGGGGTCCAAGCACACCAATATGCCACATCAAACATGTAAACTCAAAAACAAAGATAAACTGAAAATCTTTTTTGTTTTTCAACATATTTTGACTCAAATGAAAGTAAAATCTTTTTGTATTTTCTCAAAAATAAAATCTTTTTGTATTTTTACAAATAAGACTCAAATAAATGAAAAATGATACAAAAGATACACACGTCATAACACTAGCAAGATATAAATCATGATGCAGAGACTAGCATATAATAAACATGGCAACACAATCATCCTTTAAATCTATCATGGGAAAAATCAAGTGCAACCAAATGAGAACCATGAAGTTTAAATCCTAAAGCCTCTAAGTTCGATTTTCTAACCCAAGTAGGTGTCAAATTATGCATGGGGGTTTTGGGAATCAAAACGACTTTATTTCTTAACTTCCTAGGAGCATTCCCAAGGTCATAGCAAAAATGTTTGAGGTGACCTTTCCTACCGCAATGTGTGCAAGTGTAAATATGGTTGGAATGATTACCAAAATGTTGAATTCTCCTCACGTTGCTAGTGGGCTCTCTCACTCAGTTGGTATTGACTTTGGGAATGGGAATAACTCTATCATTTTAGCCTATACCAAACCTATCACATTTGACTTGGATAGTTCCTAATATCCTATCAAACTATTTTGACCTAGCTTCCAAGTCAAACTTAACCTTACTCGAGTCTTTCAACTTCTCTTCTAACTCACAAATCCTAGACTCAAGCACATGCCTAGACTCCTCAAACTCTAGAATATCCCTTTTCAATGCCTCCATCAAACCATGAAGGCTATCTCTCTCTTTCTCCACATATTCTAGTTTCTCCCTAAGCATATTCTCCCGTTCCCTAAGATCCTTAATCAAAACATCATTATTTTCTACGGCACGCTCATTCAACCTAGATTGCAATTTAGAATTTTCCTTTTTCAACTTTACCGCCTCAGCATACAATTCATTAAAGGCAACTTGCAACTCTTTCACATTAACCTCCTCTTCCTCACTCGCTTCACCCTCACTCACTTGGAATTCAATGGCCTTGGAAGTGTCATGCACATGAGAATCTTCATGGGAAGATTTATCACCATCGCTAACATCACATGCTAAGAAAGAAACAAACTTGATCTCATTATGGGATCTCTCTCCCTCTTTCGGATCACTATCACTTAAGGAGGCCCTACAAGATATTATTGTCTTCCCTCTTTCTTAAGTCTAGTGGGACACTCAATAACTTTGTGACCATACCCCTCACACCCAAAACACCTATCCGACTCAACCCTATTAAATTTCTCACTCTTATCCTTAGGGGTGGAATCTACCTTGTTGTTTTTGAATTTCTTAAAGTTTTTGGCATCTTTCGATTTATTTTGAAATTTAAGAAACTTTTTGAACTTCTTTTCCAATGAGGAGACATCCTAAAAATTGAAATCAGAATCGTCTTTCGAAACATTAGTCTCCTCCTTCAGGGCTTTCAAAGCAATGCCCTTTTCTTTCTTAGGCACTTCCTTAGAGGTAAACATTTCGAGTTCATAGGTTTGTAGGTCACCTACAATCTCTTCAAGTTTCATTGAATCAACCATACCTAAGGAGTTTAAAATAGTCACTTTAGCATCAAACCTAATCGACAAAGATCTCAAAATTTTCTTTATCACACGGTTGTCGGGAATCTTCTCTCCTAAGTTAAACGACGAGTTGACAATTTTAGATAACCTAGCATAGAACTCATCAAATGACTCACTATGATTATATTATACTCTTCAGGTGTGACGTGTGAGGAAATTATGTGAAGACCTTTAGAATTGTAAAGTGCAAGTCTATGTTCGCCTTCAGTCCATGACTCAACAGGTTTCAAACTAGTGACCTCACCCTCTTGTGTGATTGGTGGTGACCAGCCCTTTTGAACTGCCAACCACACACACTCATCAGTGGATTAAAAAGCACTTCTCATTCTCATCTTCCAATAAGCGTAATTAGTGCCATAAAAAAAGGAGCACGAAAACTTTCAAAACCACCCAAATTCATCCTGAAAAAACACAAGGAATCAACACAATAAAAATATGTTTCTAGCTCTGATACCAATTTATAGGCCCCTTTTCTATGATGAATGTGTTTTAAGGATGACAGAAATATACTTTCCTTTTATGAAAAAACTTTTTTTTCAATTTTTAAACCGCACCAAGTTGTGAACTAATTTTAACTTAACCAAATTTTATCTTGATTAGTCCTAAACATGCATCTAGTGATTAAAGCAAGTAAACTAAGGAAAAGAACGCTCACAACGTCGGATGTATGAGGAAACCACAAAGGGAAAAAACCTCGGACGGCCTAAGCCAAACAATCACTATGATGTGGAATCACAAGGAACAGATAAAATTCTTACTCAACGAGTCGACTCCCCATGAGACTTGATGCTCTTCTGATCTTCAACCACTCCTCCACAGTGCCCACGCAGAAATTCCTTCTTCCAAGATGATCTTACACAACACACGCGTCCATGTATGTCTCGGTGTCCACCAATATGGATTTATGTCATCTACGATGTTAAACACGAATTCCTTGACTTCTTCATTGCAAAACCCAATGTTCAAGTATAGAACAAACCTCTCTTGGTGCAAATAAAGATCACAATAGCATATGTGGATGAAATCTCAAATCTTTAAAACTTTAAGGATGTTTTTAGACTTAGAAAACCATAGAAAACATGTGCAAAATAAGTACTGGTTTGTAAACTATTTTTCAGATTGCACACTTATGAAATTCTGAGAAAACCATGCCTTAAATAGATTTCTTGAGGTGGTGGTTCGCTCGTACGATTTTAGTTATTGCTCGAACGAGATGGCTATGTCATTTGAACGACATAGTGATCTCGCTCGAACGACTGCTGATGTCGTTTGATGTCGTTTGAGCGACAGAGAGAAATAGAGTTTGTATAAAATACAGCTTTAAACATCCTTATCAGAATAAAACAAAGTGTAAACACTCTAAAACACTTAAAAAATATTTTAAAAATATTTTCTTAATAAAATAACATCATTAAACAAATAAAAATATATTCTGAGTCCCATTAACTTTACGCATTCATACCTGAGTGACCTCGGAATGCAATTTTCTTTGAAGACGAAATATGCACCATAAAACCGACATGATAAATCCTTGAAGCTTTGCCGCAATGTCTTCAATAAACTTCAATACGTCATAGCCTGTGTGGGATCGTGACAATAAAAATATGACATATGACTCAAACATGTTTTGTTCCAGTAATAAGTCAAATAAACACACAACGGACTCAATTGGAAATTATGTCCTTATAAAACAAGGTCAAAAGGTCCCAAAAGTGCCCAGTTGCCCCTTAGAGTAAAATGGATAGTTCGTGCAAACCATGAGGCCGTTTTGTGCATGGGATGGACCATTGGAAAGGGGATTTAGATCCCTTCAAGGATTTATTAAGATACTATCAAATTGGAGAGTTTATCTAGGTTTAGCGGTTCTTAAGAATGCCCAATGGCCTCCATATCAATACTCAGAGTGTGACCTAGGGTTTATAATGAGCGAATGAGTATTAGAGACCTAAGAAGATGCTTAGGGGGGTCCTAGGATGGAGTGTCAATAGATCTCCTCGATGAGCAAGCTTGGAACAAGTGAAGGTCATCCAAAGATAAACACCTCATCGATGTGGGAGAAGAGGGTGGAGGCCAATTCTGTGGACCTAAGGGACAGAGCTGAGTGAATCGGAGGGTCGAGGTCAATTCTACGGACCTAAATGGTGGGATGACCAATTCATCGGTCAAGGTCAACTCTAAGGACATAAGTTTTGAGATGAGCAATTAAATGGATCAAGGTCTATTCTGTAGACCTAAAGGGTGAGGTGACTAATTCAGCGGGTAGAGGTCGATTCTGCAGACCTAAAGATATAGTGACCAATTCTGCGGGTCGGGGTCAATTCTACGAACCTAAAGATATGATGACCTATTATGCGTGTCGAGGTCAATTCTATAGGCCTAATGATGTAGCGACTGATTCTCCGGATCGAGGTCAATTCTGTGGACCTAAAGATATGACGATTGATTCTGCGGGTTGAGGTCAATTACGAGGACCTAAGTTTGTGGGTTGAGGACCTAAGTTTATAAATCTCCAAGTTTCTTTTCTCTCATTCTAGAGTAATGGACCCATCCTCTAGAATTATTTTGTTCTTGGGTTTGTAAGCTTCGGAGAGGCTTTTTCTCCTTTATGGTATAAATAAAATGGGTGGGGGTACCGTCCCTCTTTGGTAAAAAAAAAAAAGTCTGTGGGTTGAGGTCACTTCTGCGGATCTAAAAGTGTAACGACCAATTATTTGGGTCGAGGTTAATTCATAGTACCTAAGGGATGAGGACCGATTCAGCGAGTCAAGGTCAATTATGTAGACCTAAAGAGTGAGGTGGCCAATTCTGCGGGTCAAGGTCAATTATGCGGACCTAAAGAGTGATGACCCATTTAGTAGGTCGAGGTCACCTTTTTAGACCTTAAGATGTAGCGACTGATTCTGGGAGTCGATGTCAATTTTGCAGACCTAATGATGTAGCGACTGATTTGCGACACGAAATCAATTCTATGAACCTAAAGTTGAGATGACCAATTCAATGGGTCAAGGTTAATTCTACAAACCTAAAGATATAGTGACCGATTCAGTGGGTCAAGGTTAGTTTTATATATCTAAAGATGTGACAACCAATTATGCGGGTTGAGGTCAATTTTGAGGACCTAAGGATTATGATGACCGATTTTGTTGGTCGAGGTCAATTTTCCAGACTTAAAAGTGTGAAGACTAATTCTGTGGGTCGGGGTCAATTCTGGGGACCTAAGGGGTGAGGACCTATTTAGTGGCTCAAGGTCAATTCTACGGACCTAAAGAGTGGGGTGAGAAATGATGCGGGTCAAGGTTAATTCTATGGACATAAAGAGTGATAATCGATTTAGTGGGTTGAGGTAACTTCTGCGGACCTTAAGATGTAATGATCGATTCTGCATGTCGAGGTCAATTCTGTGGACCTAAAGATGTCACGACCAATTTTGTGGGTCGAGGTCAATTCTGAGGACCTAAGGGTTGTAACGACCGATTCTACGGGTCAAGGTCAATTCTGCAGACTTAAAAGTGTGACGACTAATTTTGCGGGTCGAGGTCAATTCTGCGGGCCTAGGGATGCAGTTTACGGAGGGTAGCTTCAATGGGGAAATCATAAAGTATTTTTGTACAGGGACGCCTTGTCTTACACTAGGGATTATGCTGATGTTGAAAGTGAGTGACGATGATCCTGTTGAGGATTTTTGAGAGTTTGTAAGTGTATTGGTGCTCCAAAAAGGATTTTCCTCGAAGAAATAATGTTCTTGACCTTGCGTGGATTTTCTAAAAAATATTAGGAATGTTTTGGACAATTTTTGAAGTTTTTCATCATTTTCAGGATGAAATTTAGAGAGGACTGTCGATAAGCAGGCCTAGGGAGGTGCCTATTGACACGGGGCACAGACTCATGGGTTTCTTGGGAAGGGGAAATGCCACTGCTGATAGGCAGGACCATCGGACTGTCGATCGGCATACCCCTTACCCTTATCTAAAAAGAGGGTGACTCCTCCTTATTTTTCACCCCTCTAAGCAATTGAATCTATTACTTTATCTCTCTAAAAGTCATTTTTTAGTCCATTTCTTCCTAAGATCTGAAATGGTAGGTATTTTGGCACTAATAACAATGAGTGGGTGTCTGTTGATGATTGGGCAGATTTGGAGTAGTGGGCTACGGTGCCGCTTGCTTTGGGCAATGAGAATGCCTATGACCCTTTTGAGTCAGCACTAATGAGAGGATCTTGTTGCGCAATCTTACGCACCCCCATTTAGGGAGGGTGAAGAACCTTAATGGTTGTGTGAGTTTTTATCTTTTGGTTTTCCATTTTTTCTTTTTCTTTTTATTCTTGGTATAATGAAGGGTTTTCTTTGGTTTCTTACAGAGTAACATTGCTTCTTCGAGCATCCGATCCTGAGGGACGACTAGGATGAAGGACATTTGGGATCATCTTCCTGAGGTAGTGAAATGGATGGTGGCATCCACCAGGTTTGGTATGTTTATGGGTGCACTGGACGAGACGCCGCGCTCTACTACAGTGTTATGTGGGCTTGGCGAGAGGTGGTGGGATACGAACTACACATTCCATATGGGGATTGGGGAGAAGACTGTTACTCCCTTGGATTTCCAGAGGTTGATGAGACTGGATTGTGTTGGTTATAAGATTGTGGTGGACCATACTCTGCGGGTTACGGAGGCAGTGATGCGAGCTACCTTGAGAGATATTGATAGAATGATGTTGGGGGGTTCTATGTGTATATTAGTGCTGAAGGAGACTCTACTATCTTGGCGGATTGATGACACGAATGGGCATCAGGTGAGATAAGTAGCCTGATTATTTATTTTTCTTCTACTGAGAGGGTTTGTGGTGACGATGAGTGACGACGTCGTCCATCTTTGGTGTTTTCCTTATTTGAGGATTATTTTGGATGTTTATTTGTACGACTGGGGGATATTTATTATGTCATCCCTTTATGCTTTTCTGGATGTGTTTAGTCGGTGCTGTTGAAATACGTTCATCGAACCCACATACCTGTGGCGGGAATCTTTAAGTTTAAATTTTTTTTTATATTCTTGTAGCCATTTTTTGCTTTCTCTTCTGATTCTTGATGTTTGCCTTTTGCAGATGGGCCTTTATGTGGTTATAGGGTGTAATATGGGGTTGGTGTCCCTGAAGGAGAGAGATTTAGGAGACTTCTACAGGATGTACCGATGGAGGAAGTTAAATAGGCATTCAAAATAATCCCTGGTCCTGAAGGATGTGCGAGAGGCGCTAAAATCCTTAATGAACGACCAGGTTAGGTTTTCTATCATTATCTCTTTCTCAATTTGTATTCTTTTGGGTAGTTACGGACTCTTAGATGGGGATATAGGTTACCTTCTATCCTTGAAGTCTTCATTTAAGGACTGTGGGAGCTATGGGCATACACGCATAGATGGGGTGGTTATTAGCGCACGAGTTCGAGTACGTCTGGTACCTCAAGGAGAGGGTGGTGCATCAGATTATAGAGGGAGAGGGGGAGGTCACACCATTGTCGCCCCCAAAGTACATGAGGTGAGTTCAAGATATTACGAATGAGGCAACGGAAATTACGATGGAGGGTGAGCCTTATATATTCTACATCGATATGACAGCGAGCTGTAACTACCTGGATTTTATGACCACCTGGTTGATGCCTTTGTGCATATATGACATGGAGAATATGCCTCCACCTTCTACTTCTTCGAGGACAATTACTAGCATGCCAGTAGTGTCAGCCCAAAACACTAGAGGAGGAACGACGACAGTGGTAGAGGATGTCTCTCTTATTCAAGTTTCTTCCCCCTCTTACCATTTTAGGTTGAGCATCAAGGAAGTGTTGTCGATTACCCACTTACCCCATGTGCCAGCAAGTTATCGGGTCTTTCTGATGAGGCCCTCCAGACTGAGGTATACACTTTTCTTTTTCTTTCATTTCTTGTTTCCCGCTTAATTTTTCTCTTTACTGACTTGCTTGAATTTTGTTGCTCTTATTCCTTTTTCTTGTAGATTGTCTGTGTGTCGACCACTTGGACTAGGGACATTGAGAACTGAATGGCATCGATGTTAGACTATGTGAGGAAGTCAGTCAGTGCCTTTCTAGTGTTGTCAGCCACATCTGAAGAGTGTTTTGGCTCCAAAAGTGGAGGGTCTACTGCTCATTACAGGGAAATCATGTATGCCGCAGAGGTTGAGGATTGGTTTTTGAGAAGGTCTTTGGGGGTTCGGGTTTTGTTCCGATGTATTTTTTTTTTCTTATCTGCAAGAGAATGCAATAATTATAAAAAATATATATATGAGAGATGCATTTATTTTTGGTATTTTCCTTGGTTTAATGACTTAATCTATATACATTTAAGTTTGTTGCTGAGGTTTCTCATTTTTTTGTGAATATGGAGGTAAGAATGATAAAAGGACTCGAAATAGAAAGAAAATATTTATTTTTAAAAATTATGCACAAAAGGGAGATTGGTAATTTTTAAAAAGGGACAACCCAGAGATTTGACTTTTTTCAGAGTAAATTCTTATTTTGGAATTTAGTATGTGCAAAAGGGGAAAAAAGGAATTTTTCTCAAGGGGTTGCCTATTGTCATACCCCTTGACCTACCTATTGGCATAAGGGTCAAGTCCAAATCACCCCATTGGCTTTGATTACACTTTCTGCATACTTTGAGTACTATGGGGGTAGAGAATCTGGTGTGGCTTTGAATGGTTTACTTTTTGTGGGAATTTTTAGCATAAAAAGGGGCTTTGCATATGTTTTCTTCACCATCTTTCACATTCTCTTTTTTGTAGCTTTCTTCTTCTCTGCAAATGGCTCTCCCAATTGTCGAGGATTTTTCTTCTTACCTCGAGAATTTAAAGGTAATGTGCCTCTATAATATTGACTACGAAACCTTTAGTTTGCATTGGGTATCCTTCTGGCATAACTATGGCAAAGACTGGAATCTTCTAAAAGCATCGGTACAGTTCTGGTACCCCGAGGACCATATTTTCCATTTCGGCTTAGACAAGTTGTGCCCCACCTATGAAGAATTTTCTGTGATGCTGGGCGTCAGCCCCAGTGTAGTGGCATCTATGCTAGATAAATTCAATTCTCCCCGAGTGACTTCGGCGGAGTTGCTTCATATCTCCCCCAGCCTTTCGACCATTGGTTCATGGAGGAAGTATCATCCTCTCGACAGTCTTAAACTAGGTGTTTTGGAGGGATTTTCCTAATGTTCGTTTTGCCAAAGCTATGGCCTTGAGTCTTACTGCTTGGCTCTTATTGGTGATAGTTGACCTCTCGACTGAACCTGAGGTAGCCACGATAGTGGCATGGTTTTCCTACCAATGTAGTCATGTTATAGTGGTGTTAGAAGAGACCTTAAAATGCTAGGATGCCTTGAAGGAAGGTCGGGCTGACTTTCTGAGAGGGAGCCCAGTCATGCTATTTATGTGGCTTTCTGAGAGACTGTGTCTTGCGACCCCTCCTGAGTACCTTCTATCGATCATCCCCAATTTCTTTACTAGGCCCTTATTCAGTTTTTTTCCCTTTGATGGGGAACTAGTTTAGCTGGCTTGTGGAGCGTGAGACCAGATGCCTTCGATGGTCTGTGCCATGGTGGGGGGAGTTGCAGCCCCTTTTTGAAATTAGGGAAATACCGATATGTGAGGTTAGTTTCTTTACCAGACTTCTTTCTATTTTCTTAGGAGGGTTTTGCACCAAGTGGGATGGGAGTAGACTATGCCAACTCGTATACCCAAATTCTTTTCTACCGAGGACTTGACCGAGTCCTTAAGGATGATACTGGGGCCTTTATGGCAGCGTCATCGGCCATCCACCCGTCTGTCATAATCTATTAGAGGGGTTTGGTTTGTACGTGGGAATTATTTGAATTGGTTATGGAAACAAGTGGTTGGGAAGATTTTAGAAGAGTAGATTGGGCAAAGTAGGCTTGTTTCTTTCAATACCATGGTATACGGTTGCATAGAGCGCGTTTAGAACACCAATCAGGAGTGGGAAACTTGGGCACCTCTAGGGGGAAATAACGATGATGAATCAAGGCCATTAGGTAGCTCAGGATAAGGTTTTTATGAAGTTGGTTGTGCTTGTGGGAATTTGTGTAGGTGTTTGGGTATTTTTTTTGGAATTTTTGTGAAGCTAGTGATTGGTAAGGACTGGTAGGTAGTTGTTTGTAGATTAAAAGGGGAGATGTTTTTTTACTCTCGTCATTGATATTTGGTGTAACATCTGTATTCCTAATAATAAAAGAAAAGTGATTTTGACAGATTTTTTTCTGTCTTTTGATGAATTTTGTATTTGGACTATCTATACCAATCACTAAGGCAGACATAATCCTCTTATTCATGTAAATAATGAAATGGATCGCCTTTCTTGGGGCAAAAAATAGTAGCATTTTGTGAAAATGAAAGGACCGCGCCCATATGTCGGATGGACTACCTACGTACCTCTGTGGGTTTTGAAAATTCGTGAGCTTCATTTGGAAAAGGGTCTTTTGCGAGGATCAAGTCCCATATAGTTTTGGGTAGGGGAAATGAAGAGTTTTTTTTAGAATAGAAGGGGGATGAGAGGAGTCGTAGCGTGCTGAGAGTTTGGATTAAGGGTATAATTTCTTAAGATGGTCCAGGTTAACTAGATGTTCCATCTCTTCTCCATCGAGATCTGTGGGCATAGCGACACCACATGACAGGATTTGTTTCATAATGTAGGGACCATTTCTATTAGGTTTGAACTTCCCTTTTGGGTCCCAGATAGGTTCTACAATTTCTTTGAGGGCAAGGTCTCCTTCTTGGACACCGCGATCCTGGACTTTCCTATTCAATGATCACGCGATTTGGCGATGATACTGTTGTATGTGTTATAGGCCTTGAGTTTCTTTCATCTAAGAGTGAGAGTTCATTATAACATCTCTGATGCCAGTCTTCCTCACTGACTTAACTTTTTAGCATGACACGCAAAGAAGACACTTCTAGTTCGATGGGGAGGACAACCTCCATGCCATATATTAGGGAATAAGAGGTAGCCCCACTAGGTGTCGTGATAGAGGTGCGGTAACCCCAGAGGACATATGGGATCCAGTGAACCCAGTCTCTATAGATTTCTATCATCTTGTTGGTAATGGTTTTAAGGATCTTGTTGGTGGCTTCGAAAACGCCGTTAGTTTGGGTCGATAGGGAGGGGACTTGTGTCTCTAGATTCCATACTCGTCCACTAATTTTGTGACCTCAGCTTCGAAGTGGATTCCATTGTCTGATACTGATACGACCCAAATATTGCGTATTTCACCCGTTAACCTACGCCTTATTAGCCCCCTTAGGTATCTTAATCCCTATACTTATGCTCGTTAACCAGACAACCTCGGATTTCTATGTTAACATGTTTTTCAGGGATTAATTGAGCTTTTGTAGGTGTTTCGATGCTTAGTATGAAGTTTGGACGCTTTCCGGAAATGTTTCGTCGACTTTTGCAGCTTCGGGGGCATTTTAGTAATTTCATCATTCGGGTTTGAATCCCGAGCTCTTCACGGAAGTTGAAGCCCTTTGATTTCTCTTCGTGGGGCCACCGACGGTGCATGATTATGAGTTGTAATAATGGAGTTATGGCATTTTTAGGATGATTTTTACTGCAAAAGTACACTCAAGGTCACATTCAAGGGCATTTTAGTCATTTAATATTTTGGTTTTTTAGCCTAATGTCTTCTTGGATGTTGTAGTCCTCTGAGTTATCTTCGCGTAGCCTCTGACCGTACCTCAGTCCGAGCTATAACGAAGAAATGGCGGCATTTTCCATAAAACATGACAAAGCTGCAGAATTGCAGACCTGTAGGGGCGAATCGATTCGCCCCAAAACCGAATCGATTCGTAATTGCTGCAGAATTGCAGTTCAAACTTCCCTTGTTTTCGAATCGATTCGGACCATTTTCGAATCGATTCGTCCCTCCAGATATTTGGTTTTCTTCCCTTTTATTACAAGTTTGCCATGGGATATTTTGTATAAAACCAATCCATCTCATTTTGAGATAAAATAATCAGATTTGTAGCTTAGTTTAGGGTTTGGTTTGGGGAGCTTTTCTTCATTTCTCCTTGGGGTTATGCCCTTTTTGGGTTTTGTAAGTTGGTTTTCATTATCCATTCCATTAATATAGTTGTATTTCCTAAATTCTTGCTTTGTTAATTAGATTTACATGCTTTCATAATTAGGTTTACATGCTTTATTTATTGCTTTTATAGTTTACTTAGTTTATTCATTCTTAGCCCTTAGATAAATAGGGTCGGGGTTGTGTTCCGCCATTAACGGGTTTGGACCTCGAAAGTTAGGGTTTCGTGTAAAATTACATTTAATTGAAACCGCGTGTATTAAAGTTGGATTGTTATGCGTTTAACTTTATTTGTCACGCAACTTTAGTGTTTATAGCGATAATCCGAATTTAATCCGCGTGTGACCATTTTTTATTAAATGTTTAATCTCGCAACTTTGGCTTAAATTCCTTATCGCGTGATGTTTATGCTTAATTGAAAATGATCGATTAAATGTTTCCGAATCGAAATTCTAATTAGTAGTTGTTTAGCCCGTGAATGTGTGTATGCGATCCCAATCCTCGCTTTACTTTTGCGTAGCGTAACTTATTCTTTTTCTTTTGTCACCATTTCCAACCATCACCTTTTCATTTATTTATTTTACACTTTTATTCCAGAAGTAATTAAACAATTAAAATCTAAAATTCAATCACTCCCTGTGGATTTCTTACAATACCCGACTTACCGCTGTGCTTGCTTGTCAAGTGTAGTAGTAGCTTAGGTTTTTTGTATCGCGGCGGCGAAACACACAACGATTGTGTCCTCACACGAACACACTTTTTCCGCTCGGTCATAAAATGGCGCCGTTGCCGGGGAGTGTGTTTTAGATAGTAATTGTTTTATTATTTCGTAGTATTTTCCTTTTGTATTTGTATTCTTTGTTTTAACCTTTTTTGGAGGATAGCATATTTGAGCGCTAAGAAACTTTGATTCGCGGTTGCTCACTTTCTTGCTCGGATTCTCCATCTACAAACAACGAGGTAATCATGTCCTACTATTATAGTTATTACGGTTATTCTAATGATTCATACTTTGGGGATAGTTTTCAAGTTTTTCATTTTCAAGATTTTCTTGAAAATGAAAGACTTGAAAATATTTATCGGAATGAAAATCGTTATTGGGAACTTGAGTTAGATTCATTTTTCGAATCCAATGACGATTCTTATTTCGATACTTTCGAAGATGAGTTTCAACCAAATGAGGAGTCCGAGGCTCTTGAGCCGAGGAAGCCTACTTTGGAAGAAACTTTGCTTCTTTACTCCCAAGGTTTGGAAAGCCTAAATGATGCTGGAATGAGACTTGGAGCACTTTGCGATGAGATGAATTCTTATGCATAAAACAACGAGGCGGTGTAAACTTGTGTTTCACCTAAATTTTTCGAAGAATTTCTCATCGAATGTGAGTCTCTCTCCCCCGAAATTCAATCTCCTTCCGACGATATATTGACGGAGATTGAATTTATTTCATTACCATTTACGTTTTCCGTCATTGAACCATTAGAATTACCGGTTGATTCCTATGAGTCGGTAGAAACTTTTAAAACTTCTACACTTTTTGTCGATGAGGACTCCTTGCCGGACTTGTTTTCGATGGATGTTATCCCGATGTGTGCACCATCTCCCATTCCATTTGAAAAATCTTGGGGAGATGAGTCAATTTTTCTTGGACCTCAAGTGTACCTTTCCCCCTTATTATCCAAATCCCCAACGTCCGCCCAAAATTTCAAATTGGCGATGGTTCACTTTTTTCACCACTCACATGCCTTCCGTTGTTCAAACGGAATTCCTATTTTTCGGGAGGCATGTTCGCTTTGGAGGCTCCACCGTTGATCTTTCAAAGTCAAAACCCTTTTTGGGTGGACCCTCAACTATTTAGACTTCTAGTGTATAGTTAGTGTGAAGTCTAAATAGTAGGTTGTAAATAGTTAGCTTTTTAATTTTCTTTCTTTCCTTTTTAATTTAGTCTAGTGTAATTAGTTAACTTTTTGTTATTTGTTTTTTCTATGCTCGGTACTAACTTTTTTTGTAGATTCCTTTGGACTCGCGCTTATGGAGATTGCTCCAATTTTGGGTAATATCATTATTTTCCTCTCTTTGTGTTGTGTTCTTAATGCGCATTGAGGACAATGCAACATTTAAGTTAGGGGGTGTAGGATATTTTATCCATTTCTTTGTTTTGTCCATGGATTTGCTCACATTTAGTTACTAAGTACGCCTTTTTGTTAAAAATTTGAAAAATTTCAAAAAAAAATTCTTTCTTTTTTCTCCTTTGTTGGGCATTTTTGCCTTGTTTCCGATGACAAATTTTAATAATTGCCCGATCCGATTGACAACTCAATGATGCATGTTCTCGATTTTAGAAGTTATTAGACTTTAGTCCTTAAATCATTGATATTTTGAATAACTTCATGAATTAAACTTTATCCCATGAGCATATGCACTTTTCTTGTCATATTGGTTTGGTTTAAGATTTTTATAACTCGGGAATATTTTGTTTCATTGTATATACTTACACCGAGTAAGCTTTGTACCTTTCGTCGTTTGTGAGTGTTATACACTATTATTTCCTCGTTGAAAACGTTGAATTCGTTGGTAATCTTTCTATTCTTTCATTTGACCGTTCATTAATTGAGTTCATACTTGAAATGTGTTACTTGATCATGATTTTCATATATTGTTTTGACTTGAGAATTGCTTAAACTTTAGGAAATGATCATAGGCAATCTTTGTTATATCACCCATATTAGCCTTGACCTCACCATATATGTTTCCCTAGTCAACCCATTTGAGCCTAAATACTAGCCTTTCGTTTCATTACCCAAAATCCCATAACCAACTCCAAATTGGAGTTTTTAGCCCATACATACACTTTCCATACCTTTGTTTGGAATGTTACTTGGAATTTAATGATGTTGTTATGATGTCGGTTGCAATTTAGGCATATGAGAGTTTGATAAGCAAAGAAAAGATATGTGAAAAAAGTGAAGAAAAAGAGAAAGCAAAAAGAAAAAGAAAACAAAAGAAAATAAAAGAAAAAGAAAGAGAAAGTTGTAAATGTTGTATATAGTTCAATAAGCTTTGATTACTCTCCAGTTGTTATATCTAATGCTTGTTTGGAAGTTACTTTTCATTTTTGATATTGCCCGCATCCTTCCCATTATTCCAAGTTTTCATCTCCAAACACTTTGAATCCGTATATACATTCCTTCATTTCGTACCCTAGCCTAACCTACATTATAACCCTATAAAGTCCTATGTGATCTTAGGGTGCATTTAATTTAAAAGTCATAATAGTTTTGATAATCTGTGAAAATGCATTTCGCCTCTTTTGATGAGTGGTATCTTTCATTGAGATTACAATTTTTCAGTTTATATATAGCGTTCTTCATTTGTGACATGTGTGCGGCCTAGTTTCCATTTACATTTACTCTTTATGCCCGCATGTCCCATGTGTTACCTCCCTATTTCGAGTGAATTCACTTGATGAGTGTAATGCCCGTGAGGATTGAATATATGCTTGCTTTAATGTTTATTCGGTTTATATAAGTTTTTCGCCAAATCACGTTTTGCATGTGCTCGCCCCCCTCCCACTTTTAAAGTTTCAATTCTATGAGGTGCATTCAACTTGTTAATAACAACAGACTTTAGCTTGAATTCGTTCAATATGCTAATAACATGTTTGAAATCTTTTTCGTTGTTGTTGAGTTTGTCGCATGTTGTGTTGGGCATATTTTGAGGAAACCATATGATGTTTGTGGGTTTCATCCCTGAAAACCCTCACGAGACGACACTCGTCCACTAGGGTAACCTGGGGGTTTAACGGCTTATTGCATATGCTAAATGTAATCGTTCGCCCGCGAAAGTGGCCTTATCTTTTTATTGCTTTTTCATCCCATTTTGTACTTGTATCCTGCTTTTGATTTTCTTGTAGTTCTTGTTGTTTCCTATTTCATTGCTAGAGACTAGCAATGTGTAAGTTAGGGGGTGTGATATGACGCAAATATTGCGTATTTCACCCGTTAACCTACGCCTTATTAGCCCCCTTGGGTATCTTAATCCCTATACTTATGCTCGTTAACTAGACAACCTCGGATTTCTATGTTAACATGTTTTGCAGGGATTAATTGAGCTTTTGTAGGTGTTTCGATGCTTAGTATGAAGTTTGGACGCTTTCTGGAAATGTTTCGTCGACTTTTGCAGCTTCGGGGGCATTTTATTAATTTCATCATTCGGGTTTGAATCCCGAGCTCTTCACGGAAGTTGAAGCCCTTTGATTTCTCTTCGCGTGGCCACCGACGGTGCATGATTACGAGTTGTAATGATGGAGTTATGGCATTTTTAGGATGATTTTTACTGCAAAAGTACACTCAAGGTCACATTCAAGGGCATTTTAGTCATTTAATATTTTGGTTTTTTAGCCTAATGTCTCTTGGATGTTGTATTCCTCTGAGTTATCTTCGCGTAGCCTCCGACCGTGCCTCATTCCGAGCTATAACGAAGAAATGGCGGCATTTTCCGTAAAATATGACAAAGCTATAGAATTGCAGACCTGTAGGGGCGAATCGATTCGCCCCAAAACCGAATCGATTCGTAATTGCTGCAGAATTGCAGTTCGAACTTCCCCTGTTTCCGAATCGATTCGGACCATTTCTGAATCGATTCGTCCCTCCAGATTTTTTGTTTTCTTCCCTTTTATTACAAGTTTGCCATGGCATATTTTGTGTAAAACCAATCCATCTCATTTTGAGATAAAATAATCAGATTTGTAGCTTAGTTTAGGGTTTGGTTTTGGGAGCTTTTCTTCATTTCTCCCTGGGGTTATGCCTTTTTTGGGTTTTGTAAGTTGGTTTTCATTATCCATTCCATTAATATAGTTGTATTTCCTAAATTCTTGCTTTGTTAATTAGATTTACATGCTTTCATAATTAGGTTTACATGCTTTATTTATTGCTTTTATAGTTTACTTAGTTTATTCATGCTTAGCCCTTAGATAAATAGGGTCGGGGTTGTGTTCCACAATTAACGGGTTTGGACCTCGAAAGTTAGGGTTTTGTGTAAAATTGCATTTAATTGAAATCGCGTGTATTAAAGTTGGATTGTTATGCGTTTAACTTTATTTGTCACGCAACTTTAGTGTTTATAGCGATAATCCGAATTTAATCCGCGTGTGACCATTTTTGATTAAATGTTTAATCTCGCAACTTTGGCTTAAATTCCTTATTGTGTGATGTTTATGCTTAATTGAAAATGATCGATTAAATGTTTTCGAATCGAAATTCTAATTAGTAGTTGTTTAGCCCGTGAATGTGTGTATGCGATCCCGATCCTCGCTTTACTTTTGCGTAGCGTAACTTATTCTTTTTCTTTTGTCACCATTCCCAACCATCACCTTTTCATTTATTTATTTTACACTTTTATTCCGGAAGTAATTAAACAATTAAAATCTAAAATTCAATCACTCCCTGTGGATTTCTTACGATACCCGACTTACCGTTGTGCTTGCTTGTCAAGTGTAGTAGTAGCTTAGGTTTTTTGTATCGCGACGGCGAAACACACAACGATTGTGTCCTCACACGAACACACTTTTTCCGCTCGGTCAGATACCAACTCACAGGGAACCCCGTAGCAGCATATTATATTCTTTCGAATAAACTTGCCCACATTCTTCGCATTTAGTACCTGGTATGACTCGGCTTCGACCCATTTCATGAAGCAGTCAATGTCGATTAGGACGAGTTCATGCCCATTTGAAGCTTTGAGGGTTAACTTCCTTATGATGCCTATGCCCCAGGTAGATAAAGGTCAAGGAGAGGTCATGTTATACAATCTCGAGGAGGCAACTATTGGAAGTTTTAAAATTATTGGCATTTGAGGGCATCTCTTAACATCGGTAGTGCAGTATTGGATCATAGTGCTCCAATAGTACTCGTGATGGATGATTTTCTGCATCATTCCTTCAATTCCAGCCCTTACTATGTAATGCCAATGGGTTCCATCGAAGTTTCACTTGAATAATGCTTTATCGCAGATATTGTACTGCGTAACCAGTTCATGAAAGGTTGCACGGTCTTTCTTATTTGCATCTCAGAGATACCTACCATGCTTGAGAAGGCGCCAAATATCAAAATACCATAATCTCACCATGTCAAATTCTTCTTTAGTAATGAGCTCGATGTGGTAACAGTGTGTTAAGTGCATCTTATTTTTTAACCATGAAAGGGGCCATTGTTATTCCCTCAGGCAAGTTGACCATGGAGGCCAAGGTTGCTAGTGCATCGGCTAGGTTGTTCTTCGAGTGAGGAAGGTAATGGAAGGTGACATCTTTGAATTGGGAGGTAAGCTCTTATAAATGGGTGTGTAAAGGTAGGATCTTTTAATCTTTGACTCTCTATGTTTTAGGATTTGTCCGATAATGAGGGCAGAGTCCCCATAGATGACTCTGTGCTTGATACCTTTCTCGAGGGTGATCTTAAGCCCTATGGGGCATGCCTCATATTTTGTCCTGTTATTGGGGCAAAGGAAATCTAACTTGATGGCAATGGAGGTGAGAGAGTCATCGAGAGCAATCAGGAGTATCTCAATGCAATATCCTTTCTTATTGACGGCTCTGTCAAAGAACATCTGCCACTTGAGGTCCTCTTAAGAAGTGCATAGGATTTATTCATCTGTAAATTTGGAGACCCAAACTTCGATTCCTTCCATGGGATGATCAGTAAGGTATTCGAAGATGGCCCTCCCCTTCATGGCTTTCAATGTGACGTATATAATATTGAACTCTGCTCAAAACATCAACCAACGGGCCATTCGGATTGGCAGAGAGGGTTTTTCTAGCAGGTGTTTTACGAGATCCATAAAGGATACTAGTCTGATAAGGAATGCAAGCATAGAGTGTTGTAGTATCTGTGTTACCCGGACCAAGGCAACAGACGCTTTCTCTAAGTAAGTGTAGTTAACTTTGTACTCGACTATCTTTCAACTATCATAGTAGATGGATTTTTCCTTATGGGATTCTTTAATGTATTGGGCCAGCAAAGCCCCTTTTGTGGTATCGATGATAGTCAAGTATAGGAGGAGGGGGAGATGTGGCTGCGAAGGCATGAGAACGAAGATCGGGTGAGGTATCATTTGACTTGGTCAAAGGCTTCTTGGCAGGCCTCATTCCAAACTTTGTTTGAGTCCTTACAGAGAAGTTTTAAAATTCGCTCGAAGATAGAGATCAGTTGGCTGATGAACCAACTGATGTATTGTAGCTTACCCAGGAATCCTCGTATTTCTCTCTCCATTCAGGGTGGTGGCAGTTTAAGTATGGATTTTAGTTTGGCAGGATTTTCTTAAATTCCTTTCTCGTTGACCATGAATCTAAGGAGTTTCCCTTTGTGATGCCTAAGACACACTTCTGTGCATTAAGTTGCATCTGGTATTATCACAGTCGCTCGAAGAATTTTCTCAGGACGGGCATATGACCTTCCCAAGTTATGGACTTGATGATTATGTCGTCAACATAGACCTAGACTTCTTTGTGAATGAGGTCGTGCGGGATGGTTATGGTGTCCCTTTGGTAGGTATCCCCAGCATTCTTGAGCCCAAACGACATGACGGTGTAGCAGAAGATCCCCTATGGGGTGATGAAGCATCTTTCTCTTCATAGTTAGGGTGCATTTTGATCTAGTTGTAACCGAAAAATCAATTGACAAATGATTTGAGGGTGTGGATATCCGTGTTGTCCATGATTATGTAGATGTTTGGAAAAGGGTAATCATCCTTTGGATATGCTTTGTTCAAATCCTGATAATCAACGCACATGCGGACTTTCCCTCCTAATTTCGGCACGGGGATGATATTTGCAAGCCATTTATGGTATTTGACCACGTGAATGAAATCCACTTTTAACTGTTTGACATAGCCCATGAGAGACTGAAAGGGCGGAATGGGTATTTATATTATACATATGTACGCACACATCAAGAAGAAAAACTTAAAAAATCAGCATAGCCTATGAGAGACTGAAAGGGAGGAATGGGTACCTAACACCTTCCTATTCCATAACTTAGTCCCTGACCTTTGAATCACTTTGTTTCGTATGCATCAGTTCAACCTTGATGCCGTTCTCTCAAGGCGATGACATTCTTTTGCCTATTTTGATCAAAATAAGCTTGCGACTCCATCTCTTCGTGTTATCCCCATTTGATGACGAACAATTTTATATCTGAGGCTAGACTACGAAGACACTGACACAAGTTTACCAAGGTTAGACGGGGCTCGAGAGTGCCCGCTGGCCTCCAGATCATTACTCAGAGTGAAACAAATCGTTCGTCTTAATTGTGAGGTCGATTTGCACACGGGATGGACCATTGGAAAGGGAATTCAGAGACTTTCGGGGTTTCATTGAGATTCGCTCAATTTGGAGAGTTGATTAAAGTCAAATAGGTCCTGAGAGTGCCCAGTGGCCTCCAGATCAGTACTCATAGTGTAACCTAGGGTTTATGATGAGCATATGAGTGTTATGGGGCTAAGAAGGTGCTTAGGGGGGGTCTTAGGATGGGGTGTATACATTACATATTCAAATAACTTATTTAAAGGATTTTTGTCTTGAATTTCATGATGTATTATTGGTGAGTGATATTAGTTGAGCTCATTTCGATAGGTTTTTGCGATACTTTCTTTTTTAGTTGATCTAACTTACCTAAGATAATTCCATTTCTCTACACTTTATTAATGAGTGAATTTCAAGGGCTATGCTTGAGAATTTCTTTTACATACATTAGCCTAAATCAATCATCACATATCCATAATATTGTCTCAACGGTAATTGATACTAACATACTTCTCCCCTTGGAACTTCGATTCTTCATATATTGGAATACAAAAATAATGTAAACTTGATCGAGTGTTTAGATCAGCACCACCTTTGATCCTTGCTAAGATGTGCAAAACACCTTCGACAATTTAGTACATGATTCACCCACCCCCTCGATATCCTTGCTAAAATGTGCAAAACAACTATTACAAAAGAAAACTAGGTAAAATAAGAGGAAAATAATGTTCTCTCTCCTCACCCCCTCACAAAAACATGAATAATATTTTTAACTCACCCTCTGTAGGATTGTTAATATTTCTTATACCCCTTCCTTCGACCCATATAAATAGGTACATGAACTAGGCTTAGGTTAATTAGGTTTTCTAAAGAGTTATGGTATTGCTACTTGGTACAAAGACTATAATGATGACCCAAGTAAAATAATTAAATTTGAATTCAAAAAAATATGAAAATTTCAAATATGTCCCTTAAATTTACTTCCATTTCAATTTAATTGCAATTAATTCCACAAAATAATTACACGTGCACTATAATTTAATTATCACAAAATTATTCGAATAAATAGGCCTTTCTTGCAAAGTTAGATAACACATAATGTGATTTCCCGTGTTAAGTATTCATTAGATGCTTGGAGAAAATTAATTTGTCACGAATCAATTTTCCCTAATGTCTTATTTACTCCTTGATATTAAACTCAACTTATTTGATAATTAACTAGGATAAAAATCCATCGGTCGATTTTACTATTGGAATCAAAACTTATAAGTTTATCAAGGGGTATCACAATCTAGAATGTATATTAGATACGGATTCGTCTGGACTATGATCTAAGACATATTCACATAGTACTTTCCCAACCATCAAAGATTATTGTCATAATAAATGGAATCTCACTCATATAAAATAAAAGAAATAGTTATGTGAATACTCTAATATTCATATCCCTGGGGATAAAGAATCTATACACCCATTGAAAACTATGAGATTTCACAAGTCTAATCTAGTTAGCATCTAGGCTGGAATATCAATGTTGGTCTTATTTAGTACATTCATGACGTACCGGTAGAATCTTCTTTCAACTATCATATATGTTCCCTAAACATGAGATATGTTACCATAGTCAAGATAAACTACTCAGATTATACGCGTAATTAAATTGATAGGATGCCAACTCCTTATCGAGGCTATGAATTGCTCAATCATAATAGAACTAATACTCTTATCTATTGTGATTGGGTCGAACCCAGACTGACATATAAAAATATATTTTTAAATAAATAAGACGCCTTTGTATAAACCTGATTCATATTTCAAATGAGTTAAGACAATCCTTTATTAATAAGGAATAAATATCCTCTAGAATGGTTTTAAGAATAAAGCCCCAACATATTTGTTGTATGATCATTTATTGGAGATTAGATCTAGAGTGGATTTGCTTATTGAAGCATCTTCATAATAGATTGTGATTCATGGAAGATGGGGGTCTTGGTCATGCTAGAGTTCCATGATTCAGTTATAATTGAAAATGGATGAGATTTGAGGTGTTAAAAGAATATGTTTATAAAGGATATAATGTAGAATAGTCATGCAATTTCACCTTATGAAATTCACTTTTCAAATATAATGAGAGAGAACATGAATTTTGATATTTTCCCCTTATCTGGTTCTTTCTAAGGGTTGAAATTTTAGAAATGACATGAAATGAAACAAACTGACCCAAATTTGACATGATATATTGTGTTTGTATCGTGTCTTTTTTACATGAATTTGTGTTGTGTCGTGTCATGTTTATGTCCAAATCAGAGGCTTGCTAGTTATGTTATCGTGTCATATTGTTTTAATCATGTTTTATTTTACTTATTGTGTCTATTTGTGTGTAATTAGTGTAAAATTTAATAAATTTTATTATGTCATTGTAACACCAACGACTTTTACGTATAATTTTGTTAGTCTTATATGCCAAAAATAGGGAGCATCAAATAATTTATATCATTCTAAGCATTAATGAATAACTAATGTCATAACAATCATAACATAGGTGATACTCAAATGAGTAAATATGATAAATCTAAAAGTGAAACTAAAAACTAAATGGAACCAACTCCATAATATAAAGTTCGGAATACATGGTCTAACGAATAAGTGAACAAGTTGTGAACCTCGAAGGGCCCATAAAATAAATAACTAGAATTTACAAAACTTAGCTACAAAAAGAGATACTCGAACATTTCTTACTTTGATAACTAGATAGTGTTGATTCTATAATCGATACATTAACCCTTAATCTTGTGATTGTCGAATACATGAAAAATGATTCCTTAAGAAAAACAGTGATTAAACCCCATATTTAAAAGAAATATCAATCTCATCTAAAATAGTATTAAATGCGACTTATATATGTCTCATGTGATGCTTGTCGGCACCCGAAGTAACTGACCTCACCGCTATTTAAGGTAATCATAGTCATACATGTCAATCCTATACTAGGAATAACTAACAATGTAAGTACCCAAGTCCCATGATTATCGTGTAACCTATGTAGATCCCATCTCACATTATATATAATTTCACCATCTATAATAAAATACTAAACTTAATACCCTCGTAGTATCCTTATAACACACAATATCGAAATATGTTAAGCCACATAATATAAAATAGATAATATCCTATTTAGTATCACATAAGCTATACCCATCACTTAGCTAACTATAGTAATACAAAATATCCTGATAAAGCATACCCTTCACTAGTCTAATTGTTATGCTATATAATATATTTAAAAGTTAGCCCGTCACTGACCTAGCTACTATACTCTTCTCTAAGTAGGTTATTTCCATCATTGGATAACAACCCTACTAATTATTTTACTGTTTCACTGGCTTTGGTTGGTTTTTATGTTTTGATTATGCGCAAGCGTGCCAAGAAAGGTTATGTCCTTGCCAACTAGTTCATTATTTTAGACTGTGATAATCAAGTGATCGTATATCGTTTGATGATTGAACTAAGGGGGGTTTCCAGTGAGTTCCAAACAAATTTGTAATCGAAATAAGCTAGAGTAAGGAAAAGGTTGGAAATGGAGATTTAACGGTGAAAAGGACATTCGAAGTAATTAAAACAATGAAATAAGACTATATAATGATAAACTAATATATAATTAAATCAAATAAAGCAGTTTACACTAAGAAACAGTTTGAACGAATAAACATAAAGACAGTTTAGAATAAGGTAAAGGATATTTACAATAATCTAAAAGAGAAATATAGTAAATCTACCTTACAAGTTACTTTGAAGAAGAAATATTAAACTATGCTAGAAAAACTATAAATAAAAGAAAGAAAAAAACGGTTTAAACGAGTAAAAGCGGGTTTTTGGTGGGAGAGTCCTCTATAATCATCCATCACTTTCTTATATATCGTATCCTTTACCTTTCAATTGCTATCTTAATTATTGGTTGGTCACACATTTAAATGTTCTCGCCCTAGTGAAATTTTGTCCCAAAATAGTTATATATTGTAGTTAACCTATATTCGGGAGACACTTGCCATCTTATTTAGCCACTTTTACTCACGTGGCCTTTTATATACTTCAGCTATAATAACCATTTTGTATTTCCATGTGTCATTTTCCCAATGGCTAGTAATTAGATAGTGTAAACATACCCCCGCACTTATTGATTTTTTGAGAAAAAATAATTAGTGGACTACTAAAATACGCACATCATATATTTATGTCCAACTATCATTACACTAATATCATTATTGATTAAATAGACACTTTAACGGTGAAATTAATTTCATCATTTATCTATTCGTATTTTGTCTTCTCATATGAGCTCTTATCACATATCATTTTGTAAGGACACAAATTTCCAATTCAGTCCTTTTTAGTTTTGGGTCAATTCCGGACAAAAACGTTTGAGTCATAGGATAGAGTATATTGATCATCCTTCAAGCCTATGACGTGTGTGTTGAAGACGTAGCGGCCAAGTGTATAAAGCTTTATCAAAATGCCGAGTTTAAGTGCCTCGTTTTCTATGTCATCAATAGGGGTTACATGCTCCCAAGGTATGAATGCATTAATATATATATAGGAGCTTGGAACATGTTTAAATGGGTGTTAGGTTTTAAAACTGCATTTTTTTTTCAAAAATGTTTTCTATTAAAACTTATATATAAAGTATATAATGTTTCTAGGCTAAAAATGAAATTTTGGAGCTTTCTGTAAGTTCGTTCGAAGTGTCGTTCGAACGAGATTGTCGTTCGAACCACAAGTCGTTCGAACGAGATTGCCAACGACTTCCCATATTGGCCACTGGAACTTCGTTCGAAATGTCATTCAAACGAGATGGCTATTCGAACGAGATTTCCAACGAGCTTATAACGAGTTCACACTGGAACTTCGTTGAAAGACTCGTTCGAACGAGATTTCGTTCGAACGAAAATGTCGTTCGAACGAGATGTCAGGCGGGAACAGTTTTTGACAATTTTTACCCATATTCTCCACTTCTTTCCCCACTATCTTTTCACAGCATAACTATGTGCGGGAATCATTTTTGAAAGACAATCTTTTTCATATCCTTCTAACTCCTAAAGAGTGTTTTGAGAGAAAAATCATAAAGAGAAAAAGATCAAGTGTTGAATGATAATTTTAAAAGACAAATTCATCTACCACTCTAGTTTTCACCCATAGTTTTATTTATCTAAGTTCATATATATACATCTTGCTTGGAGTTTGGCACCGATTTTATCTCTACACCGAATTTAAGAGATTGTTTGGGTTTTCTTCTAAATCCCTCAAAGAAGAAGAATTATTTAGCTGCGGCTTGCTCACATGGTGAAAGGCACCATGTGTGGTTGACGGTGTACCTATTGTCCGATCGGTGAGTTCGAGATCGTGGTGGAGCTCCGTGGTTATTCGCTAGGAAGAGGTGGTTACAAGAAGACGCGTCAAGTCTTGAGAGGGTTCGAGTTGAGGAAGTAAGTCATCTATCTTGTAAATGTAAATTCCGTACTTCGTGTATTTGAGGCTAGGGCCGTCCGAGGTTTTTTCCCATTGTGGGTTTTTCCTCGTACATCACGGCGTAGTGTGATTGATTTACTTTGATCTTGCATAATAACTTAGAATGCATGCTTAGGATAATTTAAGATAAAATTGGTTTTAATTGTCACTCTTAATTTAATTTGGTGCTAATTAAATTTGGGTAATGTTTATTTAATTCAAGTCTATTATTAAAACTGGTTTGGCCTAATTTGGAAATATTGGTTAATATGGCTTAGGCAAATTCTAGGACTTGGATTAATTTGGTGTTTAAGTGAAATTAATATTGTGTGTTTAATTCCATCACATTTCACTTTGTTTTATTTTAATTTGAAAGAAGAAATTAAAATTTGTTTATTATATTGAACCATCAATTTTACGCTTCCGCATCTTTATCAAGGAAATTGACTTTAAAGTTTAAAGTTTTTAAAATCGGGGGCCTCTTATACCAACAAGTGGTATCAGAGCCAAAGCGATAAATTATTTCGTTAAAGATCCATTAAATAATTTTTTGCGAAAATGGATTTTTCCCCATTTTCAAAATTTACTATTTTCGATGGTTCTAATTACGCGTATTGGAAAGCGCGAATGAAATCGGCACTTAAATCTATCGACGAGAGGGTTTGGTTATCGGTAGTTAACGGGTGGTCTCCACCAACTCATTTAGTTGAAAATGAACGTGTTCCCAAACCAGCTGATAGATGGACTGAGAATGAGTTTAAACTTTCAAACTTTAATTTTGGTGGTTTAAATGCCTTGTTTAGCGTTGTCACACCGGATGAATTTCTACGCATTATGACGTGTGAGACCGCTAAAGAAGCTTGGGATATTTTACAATTAACTCATGAAGGAACTAATGTCGTTAAGGCTTATAAACTCCAAAAACTCACCACTCAATTTGAAACCATCAAAATGAATGAAAAATAAACTTTTAATGAATTTTAAACTAGACTTTCAGACATTGTTAATTCATCTTTTAACTTGGGAGAGAAAATACCCGACAACCGAGTTGTAAAGAAAATTTTAAGGTCCCTTCCCGATAGATTTATTCCAAAAGTGACTATTTTAAATTCTTTACCAACTTTAGCCTCTACGAAATTACAAGAACTTGTAGGTGATTTACAAACCTATGAACTAGACATGTTTCCCTCTAAAGCTGAAAAGAAAATAGAAAAGGGCATTGCTTTAAAAGCCCAAAAAGAGGTCAAACGAGTAGTAAAGAGGGAGAGTGATAGTGAATCGGAAGACATGGCCTTGTTTTCTCAAAATTTTAGAAAATTTCTTAAATTTAACAAAGATAAATTTAAAAATGATTTTATGAAATTTGAAACTTCTAAGTATGACAAAGCCGAAAGGATCCCTAAATCTTCTAACGAAAATTTAAATAGGGACAAGTCAAATATGTGTTTTGGTTGTGAAGGGTATGGCCATAGGGCTTCTGAATGCCCCAGTAAACTAAGGAGAGAGGGTAAGCGACCCATTTCATATAATGCGACCCTTAGTGATAGTGATAAGGAAGAGGGACCCGATTCCCCCACTAAGCCTAACTTTGTGGCTTTTATGGCTTGTCATGTGAGTGATAATGAGAACTCATCGATTGTTGAAACTTCAACACATGACACTTCCTTGGTCAAAGTTTATGAATCCCCTATTTTTTATGGTAGTGAGAGTGAACAAGAGAGAGAGAGTGAAAATAATGAGGTTGATGTGAGTGAGCTTCAAGATGCTTTTCAAGAATTATTTGATGAATCTATTAAACTAAAAAGAGCTAATTTGAAGTTAGAAGCTAGTTTAAGAGAGCGTGTCAAGGTCGTTGATGAGAGTGCGTTAATAAAAGACCTTAGGACACGTGAGAGAGCTCTTCTAGAGAAGCTTGAATACATAGAAGGCGAGAGAGATAGCCTTAGGGGATTAATGGAAAGCTTGAAAAAGGAGCTTCTCGCTTTTGAAGAGCGAAATATTTTATTAGAGTCTAACATTTTAGAATTGCAAAATAAATTAAAAGACACTACTAATGTCAAATTTGATTTGGAGTGTCGTTCGAAAAAAATAGATAAAATCTTAGGAACGGTCCAAATTAAAAATGACATGTGTGGTTTAGGCTTCAATACTTGTAATGAATCTACTCAAAAAGTCAAAATCAATGTTTTAAGAGAATCGGCTAGGAAAACCTTTAGAGATCACTCCTTAGGTACTAATTTTCGATGTGTTTTTACTTGTGCTCATTGTGGTTGAAAAGGGCATCTTAGGAAATTTTGTTTTGATCTTAAACGAATTCCTAGAAAATCCCAACGTAAAGCAACTAAGGTAGTTAAAATTCCTACACCCCAAGATAGTCATTCTTCATTAATTTGGGTTAGGAAATCCGACTTGGTTGCCTTGGAAAATAAGGTTTTTTTATTTTCATTTACTTTCACATGCTTCCTCTCTTGCTAAATCTAAAGGATGAATGTGTTAGTGTTTGCATACTTTATCACTTGTACTTCATGATATTATTATGCTAATTGTATGCTTGGTTAAATCATTTTCTAGTCTATGCTCTATACTTAATCACATGCTAGAACTATGATTTTTGTTTATCTTTTTGTATTATATTTGCTTATTTTTGTTTGCATTAAAAATTCAAAAAGAATTTTGTTTATCATTTGTGTTTTATTTGTTTCATTTAAGCTTAGTGAAAAATATAAATGATTTTTGTGTGTCTTTTGAGTATATTTTTTTGGATTAAAAACGTCAAAATCTCAAAAAGATTTTTATTTTTTTTGTATATTTTAGTTTGACACACTTTATGTGGCATACACTTATGTTAGAAATCCATCTTTTACGCTCCCATGTGGCTAGAACTTTTGGTTTAGATTGTCAATCCTTATTATGTTCTTTACCATGCTTACATGGAGTGGTTGGATTTTGTGTTGATTTAAATGGATTCTATTTTTATATGCCTCTATTCACACATGCACGAGCTCATTTAAAAGTTTAAAGTCACATATTATATTTGAGCTTTGTGAGGTGTTCTCCTTCCAATCTTGTCATCTACATATTTGTGACCTAGGAGGACTAGTGCATGTCAAAATCCGTTGCACGTGAGTTTGTGAGATATAAAAAATGATATATAAATGTGCACGGGTAAGGGATCCTAAAGGAATAATAATCCTTTGCGATTGTAAGCCACCGTTTGAAATGGACCTAAAAGAAATACGTGGTCCAAAGGACTAAAAACAGAAAAATGGCACTAAAAGAAAAATAATTTCCAAGGCCTATGTTTGATTGATATATTCATTCAAAGTTGATATAAATGCTCATTGAGGGAGATTCGATGGTATATCAACGGTTTTCACAATGTCCGTTTATCCTAGTTGAGATTTCAATGTCATGACTCTATTGGTTTGTAGAATCATCAACATGCTAGTCTTGTATGCATTGTGTATGTTTGTTCATTGAGTTCAATTTTTATTGTCACATGAGGTTATATTCAAATGTGATAAAGTTTGCAATGAAATGAGAACTTCTTGAACATGTTTTAAGTGATTGGGTCTAAATTTAATTGTTACTTGTTCACACCCCAACACTTCCATTTCCATATGACACATTTTTCCCATACGAGTGTGAAAGACTCCTATTATATTTTGTGTGTGTCATTTGTGTATTTATATCTATATATGTGTACTTACGTCTATTAGTTTTATCTTATGTATACATATATTTGATATTTTTGTTTCGTCTTTGCCGTGCTTTCTAGTCCATATATGCTTTAATTCATAATTGGTATCTATCTTATTGCATTCTTTGTTGATATCACATGGTTAATACTTTATGTATCTTATTGGTATCATTTTCTTGCATTCTAGTTGGTATCCGTTATTATTTTTTGGATTAGTTGTGCTTTTGTTGCCCATATGCTTTATTGGTATCACTTTATGCACACTTACATGCTTTATTTTTCTATTCCTGAACAAAAAGGGGGAGAATGATAGGGGGAGAAATGGTATCTAAACCTATTATAATCGTATCTTAGTTTGGGGGAGATTTATCTTAGGGGAGACGTCTTTCTAAGCTGATCAGTATTGATAAAGACTACTTTACTTTACTTGCATTAAATATTTTGATATTCCCATGCGTGTAATATGTTTTCTTAAGTGTGCAGGAATTATATTATTAGTGGCAACTTTTATCGGCAAAGATTGTGATCCTTTGGGTTGTTTTGAGTCAAGCATTGTATTTTTATTTTGGGTGGGACTTTTATTAGTCTAGTAGAGCTTGACGGACCTTTAGGATTTTTGTTTGGTTTTTGTCCCCGAATAGCCAAAGGGGGAGATTTGTAAGGACACAAATTTCCAATTGAGTCCTTTGTAGTTTTGGCTCAATTCCGGACAAAAATGTTTGAGTCATAGGATAGAGTATATTGATCATCCTTCAAGACTATGACGTGTGTGTTGAAGACATAGCAGCCAAGTGGATAAAGATTTATCAAAATGCTGAGTTTAAGTGCCCAGTTTTCTACGTCATCAACAGTGGTTCCATGCTCCCAAGGTACGAATGCATTAATATATATATAGGATCTTGGAACATGTCTAAATGGGTGTTAGGTTTTAAAACTGCATTTTGTTTTCAAAAATGTTTTCTATTAAAACTTATATATAAAGTATATAATGTTTCTGAGCTAAAAATGAAATTTTGGAGGTTTCGGTAAGTTCGTTCGAAGTGTCGTTCGAACGAGATTATCGTTCGAACCACAAGTCATTCGAACGAGATTGCCAACGACTTCCCATATTGGCCACTGGAACTTTGTTCGAAATGTCGTTCGAACAAGATGGCTATTTGAACGAGATTCTAACGAGTTCACACTGAAACTTCGTTAGAAGACTCATTCGAACAAGATTTCGTTCAAACGAAAATGTCATTCGAACGAGATGTCAGGCGGGAACAGTTTTTGATAGTTTTTACCCATGTTCTCCACTTCTTTCCCCACTATCTTTTCACAGCATAACTATGTGCGGGAATCATTTTTGAAAGACAAGCCTTTTCATATCCTTCTAACTCCTAGAGAGTGTTTTGAGAGCAAAATCATAAAGAGAAAAAGATCAAGTTTTGAATGATAATTTTCAAAGACAAATTCATCTACCACTCTAGTTTTCACCCATAGTTTTATTTATCCAAGTTCATATATATACATCTTGCTTGGAGTTGGGCACCGGTTTTATCTCTACACCGAATTGAAGAGATTTTTTGAGTTTTCTTCTAAATCCCTCAAAGAAGAAGAATTATTTAGCTGCGGCATTCTCACATGGTGAAAGGCACCATGTGTGGTTGACGGTGTACCTATTGTCCGATCAGTGAGTTCGAGATCTCGGTGGAGCTCCGTGGTTATCCGCTAGGGAGAGGTGGTTACAAGAAGACGCATCAAGGCTTGATAGGATTCGAGTTGAGGAAGTAAGTCATCTGTCTTGTAAATGTAAATTCCGTGCTTAGTGGATTTGAGGCTAGGGCCGTCCGAGGTTTTTTCCCGTTGTGGGTTTTTCCTCGTACATTGCGGCGTAGTGTGATTGATTTACTTTTATCTTGCATAATAACTTAGAATGCATGCTTAGGATAATTCAAGATCAAATTGGTTTTAATTGCCACACTTAATTCAATTTGGTGCTAATTAAATTTGGGTAATGTTTATTTAATTCAAGTCTATTATTAAAACTCGTTTGGCCTAATTTGGAAATATTGATTAATATGACTTAGGAAAATTCTAGGACTTGGATTAATTTGGTGTTTAAGTGAAATTAATATTGTGTGTTTAATTCCATCACATTTCACTTTGTTTTATTTTAATTTGAAAGAAGAAATTAAAATTTGTTTATTGTATTGAACCATCAATTTTACGCTTCCGCATCTTTATCAAGGAAATTGATTTTAAAGTTTTTAAAATCGGGGGCCTCTTACACCAACACATTCCATCACATGTGTTGCATAAAAATGGCTTCCAATGGAGATGATAATGTCACCATAAAGAATACTTGGGAGTTTGGATCATCTTCCTCCTCAAAACCACTTGGTAAGAGTGTTATTCCTAACCTTTGGCATTCTAGTCTCTCCCAGCATACCAATTTTGTGATAATGAGTGGGACAACACTCGTAACTAGGGCACTTAGTATGCAATGGGTATTGTTGGGCATGGTCCATATTTATATTATGTTGTCCTTCCTCCACCTATTTTAGGTGGATTTTATGTTATTGAGGCTAAAGGTTTTGACCAAACTTTAAAAGATTCTTCTCACGACTTTTTTAAGTCACAATTTGGACTTTTTAATTGTAAGGTTGACGAAATATTCCCTACTCCTCCTTTTCATGAGGAACTTATTCTTTCTACTAAAGAACCTATTGCTAAATCTAGTGAATCTTAGGTTGAAAATATGGAGGCCATAGATGACACTGTAAGTGTTGAAGACTATAATGACAATGTCGTTGAGGTTAAAGAATATTTACCTAATAAAAAGGCATTTTGAGTCTAATGACTATGGACATCATCCTACATTGGTTCATAGTGAGTCTTTACTAACTCCTCCTGTTCAATATGTTAGATGAGGAACACACATCTCATTTCTTTTTTACCTTAGCTCTTGCTTTCAAACTTAACGGAGAGAGAGAGAGAGAGAGAGAGAGAGAGAGAGAGAGAGAAGAAGCCGAAAGTTTCCATAGTCACCATCATTTCTTCCCTTTTTCCCACTGCAAATGGACTCTTTATCTTCTCAAAACCTCGCTTCCACCATCTCCACTACCACTAGCGAGGTGCTAGTTGGTGGGGTACCCATTTCCATCACCATCTCGACAATTTTGGCAACCGGATCCACCACTATTACCTTTATAGTTTTGGATGTTGTTTCTGGGGATTTTGGCAGTTTGTCTATTGGGATGCCCACAAAGGGGGCTTCCTCGTCTATTTAGATGCTCGCAACGAGGGCCTCCTCGTTTATGCCTACTCGAAATCCCAAAAGTAATACATGACTGCTCGCCAACAAAGGGACTTTGGCCTTTATCGTCTGTCACCTTATTTTGGAAAAGAGGATACCTTCATGACCTCGCTCGCTAATTTCAGTAAGGAATTTGTGGCAAAGATAAACGAGCGACCCCAAGTGGGTTTAGGTGAGTCTTTTGATTTTCCCATTATCTTTCCTGATTCAATTCTTAGGGTGAGAGTGGGCAGGGGTGATTTTCCCCATTCCAAAATTAAGGTCAAGGCATGTGGGGGTGCCACTAAGGAATGGGGTCTCTGGGTAGATCATGTTTTGTCCACCCCCTCGCATAAGGCTATTATCGAGGGGCTAGGTCTTCTTACCACCATTAGGAGTCTCAAGTCTTATTCCATTGCCAAATAGTCCCCCGCTTTTACTTGGCTAACTTCTCACTGGAGCAGGGATTCACCCACTTTTATTACTAGTTGGGGGGTATTTACCATTACTTTGGAGGATATCTACGAGATGATCACTCTTCCTTACTTGGGGAGCCATGTTCTCACCGATGGATATGAGGATGAGGTCAGGGAGAAAATGGTGAGAGATATCCACTCTTCTTTGGGTGAGTGCTCGAAATATGTTTCTATTAATTTGACTGGAACCACCAAACATTCTTTTACCAAGTGTTAAAGATATTGGTTCAAAGATGTCGAGTAGCTACCTAAGGGTTAAAGTTCGATCAAGTCCTTAAGGAGTCAAGAGGGCCCGAAAATTAACTCCCCCTCACACTTGGCAGCATTCTTTGTCACTTTTCAAAGTAGGTTCCTTCTTCCTAGGAGGCCATATGATTCTCCTCATGAGCTCCTTTTCAAGATTTATGTGAGGCTTGCTTGAGGGAAGGCAGTCCCCCTCGCAGCTCTAACCTTGGGGTCTCTATACACTTGGTTGGACAGGGCTCATGTGGATGTTAAGCGCTCTTGTGGGCGTTATGATGTCATAAACTTTACCAACACTTTAATAATCATTTCCTTTTTATTTAAGAGATTTCCCAACTTTACCCCAGAGGCTAGGGATTGTCACAGCAGGGCTGCTCATGATGTAAAATGACACAAAAAGACTCCTAAGACTTCTTTGGGGTCTTTGATAAACAACATTGATGAGGTTTCTTTCAAGACTTATTGCAAGACCGTTGGTGGTATTTTTACTTGGAACTCCTTCTCTGCTTCTTGGGGCACCTTCTACTGTCCTGTTGATGCTGAGTCTGTTTCTACCTACGCCCACATCTCTGTGATATTTATGCTTCTACCATGCACCTTGCCTTATCTGATTGACCTGGGCCAAGGTGTGGAGTTCTACCATTCTGAGAGATTGAAGAGGTAATTTAGATATGATCAAGGGGGTCCTTCGAGCCCCTCCCCCTTCGAGCTATATCTTGAGGCTTTTGCCAATTTCACATTTGAGGGGGTGGTTAGCAGAGTTAGCCATCTGGGCAATATGTTTGTACCCTCTCAAGATTACTGTCCTTCTTTTACTCGTTCATGGTTCACCCTTTGGCAGAGGCAAGTCCTCCTGATCCAAAACTATGTGAGGGATGTCCCTTATGAAACTATTTCCACAAAAATTCCCAATAACGACAGGTACTTTGGTAAGAGGACATAAAAGTCACTGTGGCACCAGAGCACTATCCCCAAGGCTCCTCTTGAGAATCTCATACCAATCTTAGTGAGTCCCCTTCTCAACAAGTCTATTATTCTAAGCAACCTGAGCCTCATCCTGCTAAGCCCAAGTCAAAGGGTAAGGCAAGTGCCCCTGTTGCCTCAAATAGGAAGCATCCTGATGTGGATGTTTTCAACTTCTTACCAGTTACCACCTCCCTTGCTACCACTATTAATACCACTATTATTGTTGTTTCTCACACTTTCCCCCTTTATATTAAGAACCAGGTAGAGCCGGAAGAAGAAGAAGACCTGAGTTGGGGTTGTTGATCCCTCTCCTTCACTAGACCAAGGATCTGACACTAATAACCTTGGGGTAGAGGAGATATACAGGACTGTGCGAGAGCAGGGATATGAAGCCCTTGGGTTATCTGCTGAAGACCTTGTTATAACTTTTATTCCCATTGGTGAAGGTACTACACCTTAATCCCTTTTACTTAATGAAACTGACTTTCGTGGGGTTTTAGTTGCTAGTTCACCTTCTCTATCATTTGAAGAGGAACTAGTTGATTATACAAGCACTCCCTCCTATAATGATGACGGTTCTTCTTCAAATGAGATGAGTGTCACTGATCTTTATGATTATCAACAGCCTGACACTTCATCTTTATTACCAATTTCTAGGGAGTCTTTTAGCGAAGGTGTCATGATATATTCTCCATCTTCCAGCAGCCCCACTACTGGGCATCTACTATTGGGCAGACTGCCCGCTCCACCGCTGTAAGTCTTTTTTCTTAACCTCCTTTGTACTATTTTATTGTCCACTTACATATGCGTAGTTCATATATGAATTTCCTTTATCTTTGTGACATTTATAGGGTGTCTCTATTGTGAGGAGTGATCTGTCGCCTCCACCTCCTGCTCAGGGGCCTTTTCCTAAAGCGAGGAGCTCCATATTAGTATCATATTTGGGCCTATCTAGGGAGGTTTGTCACTTCCCCATACTCAGTCATTATTCTCTTTTCTTTTAAGATTTACTACTATAGTCTCTACTCTCACCTAACTTTTGTAGTTATCTACTATGTTCCCAATAACATCGAGGAGTTCTTTTGTGTCCTCCTCTTCAGTCTAGGTAATTATTAGCTCTCCGGAGTCCTTTTCTTTTACTTGTCATATTTTGAGGTATATCTTTTAAAGTCTTCTTCTTTTGTATTTATAGGTGACTATTTCTCGTAGCCTCCTTTCTTCACCTTCTCCCTCCTCTGTGGTGGGAGGTTATTCCATCGGGATGCCTGAGGTACTTTCAGTTTCTCCTTTATTGTCTTTATCTATTATGTTATACTTTCTACACCCATGATTTTATTTTCCTTATTTTTTTTTATTACAGGGATTAACTTCCAGCGGCTCTTCCTCTACTGGGAGAATAGCATCGCTCACACGAGGCAGTACCCCAGGTCTATCACCTTCAGGGAATATTTCTATCTCCTAGGTCTTTGTGCCTATGGACAATAGGCCTCACATTCAACCTATATCTTCATGTTCAGTTTTCACTATTGCGTCTAGCAAGCCTGTTACACAGGTTAACTCCACTTCTCAGGTATTACTTATTCTTATTAGGTTTTGTTTCTTTCATTATCTATGTTTGGTTCTTTTATAAGTTTGCAATGATTAGGCCACTACATCTACTACGACTATCCTGCCTATCATATTCCCTCCTTCTTCTTTAGAAGGACTTCAGGTACACCTATTTCAAATATTTTGTCTCTTGACTCATTTTTTCTTTGCCATTGGGATTCTATTGTCATACTTTATTTATGTTTGTTGACTTGCTAGTTGTCCTACCACTTCATTACTTGTTTCTTCGATTCCCCTTTCAATAGACCCTACTAATGCTAGGGAAGCTCCTTCAATTGTCGTCTATGTGGGAGGCATTATTATAACACCTCTCTCGGTAGTTATTCTAACTTGTTTGTGCTTTTCTTTTATATATTTTCTTTATTACTTCTAATAACTCGTAATTATTAATATCTTTCATCCATTTGCAGGGGAGGTGTTAGTCAGACCCCCTCATTCGTGGCGCCCATGATGAGGGATATATAGGCAACTTTGGGGTCACCACATCTGAGTCTCCCGTTATCTTTTGAAGGGGAAACTGCCTTAGCTAGCCTAGCTGAAGTCCCCTTGTCTGAGGGGCTTGTTCCTAGTTCTACAGGAGCAGCTTTAGTGGTATGTTTGTCTTTACACATCTACTTTCTAGATTAATTACATATCTACATATTCTATAGTTTCTTCTACATATCTAGATATGTGATCCTTTTACTTATGGGACCTATATTTGAACTCTCAGGTTAGTACTCAACCATTTTTTGTGTTTAAGGAGACTCTGGTCAGCGTCCCAGAGGAGACTACTCTGGTATGTATAATGTCACATATTCTTCTTTTCATCGACTTGCATTATCTATGTATGAGTCTATTGAAACCCTTTAGCTTTGTCATTTCGTAGGTTAGTATCACTCCTACTCCTGCTGTTGAGGGGCATCTTGCGGGTGTCTCAGTGGGGAGCTCGCAGATAAACACTTGGTCTACCTGAACCTTTGAGCTTACGTTTTATGTGTAAGTACTTGCTGACACTAACTTGTTTCCTATTTTCAGGTTAGCGCCGCGATTATTCCTCTGACTGTGGAGCAATTAAGGAGAGTTACTATGAGTGAGGTATTATACTGTCATACCTTACACTCTTCTTTATTCCCCCTTTTTTCTTACTTTTACTGTGCAAGTGGAATCACCTCCACGTTCTTGTTTTCTTATTTTCAGGTCAGTGAGGCGGTCGTCCCTAGCTCTACGAGACCTATAGTGAGTGATGTACTGCGCACTCCTGAGGCATTAAACTATCATACTTGGGTTATTTATGTTCGTTAAAGTTAGTAAATTTCTCTTTTTTCCTAGCAAAAGAAATGATAACTCTTGCCTATTTTCTGTTAAGCTTGTGCTCAGGGTCATATGGTTCCTCCTCACTTTGGTGATAGCATATTGACTCCCCTAGGCTATGGGGTAAGAGTTCCATAATCATTTTTTTAATTTGATCATGGGTATTCCACCACCTTCTACTTCTCTTCTTTATGACTTATCTCTTTTTAATTTTCCCTCTACAGGATTCAGTTGGTGTTCCTGTTAAGACGACTGGTGAGGTCGACCAGAGTTCTAAGGCCACAGGTGATGCTAGTTCCGATGAGGACTCTTCTATTCCTCTTTCGGAGCTTGAGTCTCATAACACCGGCTATGATTATATAGAGGTAGAGGCTCCTAGATCTTTCATGAGTGCACTGTGGCATTCAGAGCTGCCCTTTAGGTTTTGTACACATGAGCGAGAAGTGCTGGATATGCTTCTGGAGCACCACCCCGAGGCTTTTACTTCTCAGAGTGTCCTCAACAGTAATAGCCTTACAGTCTTCAACTTAAAGGCCCTATCTAGACATCTTCATGATTTCTTATCTACTTCTCCTACTTCCATGGCCACACAAAGGGTTACGATGTTCCTCCAGTCTCTTCATAATCTTCAACGCTATTATCACTTCCATCTGGACTAGCTTGACGCTTCGGTTCATCATTTTCTTTATGACACCTTTAGAAAGATGATGAATCTTAATACTTCCAAGAAGGCTAGGGTGTAACAACGTTAAGTAGAGGCAGCTCGGATCCATGCTTAGATTCGGTCCCTCCAGGCCAGGTTGGAGGCTGGTGATGCTAAGGATGAGGCCCGGATGGCTAGATTAGAGGAGCAGCTTGTTGAGGAGGCTGGTCCTTCTTATAAAAACTTGTGCTTTCGACAGGATTTTTTTTTTTTTTTGTCTAGCGGGTAGATAGTCTTTTTATGCAGACTTCCTTTTTGTACACTTTTCATATGTAAATAACTTTGTCATTATTAATGAAAAGTACTCTGTTGATTTCTATCATGCTGTTCATTTTCTACTTATGTCTAGACTTCGATATTTGTTTACTATGGCCTGCTCTAATTTTATGCGGCCACTTGATCTGTTTGAACTACCATGTGTACTGTTGGGTACTTTTGTATTATATGAGCATATTGGTATTTTAGAGGTTCACCCTCTAACTGTGGGGTACTTGCATATTTTCTGAGCTAGTTAATATTTTTACATTTGTCCCCTCTAACTCTGGGGTACTTGCATATTATCTGAGCAAGTTAACATTTTTAGAGCTACCCTCTCTAATTATGAGGTACTTGCATATTTCTGAGCAAGTTAACATTTTTAGAGTTTCCCCCTCTAATTGTTGAATATTTTCCAAGCAAGTTAACATTTTTAGATCTATCCCCTCTAACTGTGGGGTACTTTCATATTATCTGAGGAAGTTAATATGCACATTCATCTCATAGGGAATAACTGGGAGAAAAGGGTTATCTCTTCTCCTTCCCTCAAACTTTGAATGTAATTTATAAATAAAAAAATGACTATCTTCTATAGAAACATTGCCACTCGTCTGCGGGGTCTTTATATCAAACAATTTGTAAGGAATACTTTTTTTCCTCTTTCTTAAAAAAATTAGAGCAGGGGAGTGTAGCCTCCCTTTCTCCATAATTTATGTGAACTGTTCAAGTAAAGATTTTCTTTGAAAATGGAGATTAGAACTTGTTCTCTAGGCTATTTTGTTGAAAAAAATATTTATTATATATTTTTATTATTACTTGGAGGATGCCCTCCTACTGGTCTGGTGACAAGGTTAAAATCATTTGTCTAACATGTCTGGAGAGACTTTTCTCAATATAATCTTCTCTCATCCTAGACCCTCTTCTAGCCTAGTAGAAAGTGTTTATAAAGAAAAAAATATTTTGATGGATCTAACTCATGCAGTAGGTAAACAGACAAAATAAGAATCATCATGCAATGATAAAAAAGAGTTGCTATTCATTTCTTTTCATTTTTGTACTGTTTACAAAGTTTTGTTGCTATATCATTTTTCTAAAAAAAAAATCTGGTGCTAGAGTAAGACGTTCAAATTCTTTGACATAAATCAATTTTTCAACAAAACTAGGCATAATACCTCTTCAGCCACTTGCAGTTGATGGAATGGAGGCAATCACTCTCTGGCTCTGAAATTTGGTAATAACTCGACTTGCCCACCCCTCTTACTACAAAGGGGCTTTTCCAATTGGGTTTGAACTTTGATGTCGACATGCTACGGAGGTGGTGAGTGGATGCTCGCAGGACCAAGTCTCCCACCTAAAACTCCTTAGGCTTGACTAAGTTTTCATAGGCTCTGGATAGCTGCTGGGTGTAGACTTTAAAGTTCTCTTTCTCCTTGTCTCTATGCTCCTCCAGTGCCTCCAGTTACACATGTCGTGGATCAGGAATGAGTTCGTTGCTTAGAAAAACTCTGGCTGAGGGTACGACCAACTCCACTGGTAAGATAGCTTCGGTCCCATATACTAGTGAGAATGGGGTAAACCCGATAACTTTTCTCTTTGAAGTATGATAAGCCCATAGTACCATGGGCAGGTTCTCATCCGATGCCTCAGGCATGTCCTCCAGCATCTTCTTCAAGATATTGATTAGGGTCTTATTGGTGGCCTCCACTTGGCCATTACCCTTAGGGTAGGAGATAGTTGAGCTGTTGTGCACAATCTTGTACTTGTCTGTGAGGAAGGCCATCTCTTATTTCCCATTATCTGTTAGAATCATCTTAGGTATACCAAACCTGCATATGGTATACTCCTGGATAAGCTGGGTTACCACTTGGGCAGTCGCCCTTCTTAGATGAATGGCCTCTTCCCATTTGGTATACAATTATGTAACCACAATAATAAAAGATTTGCAATGAGAGGTTGGGCTTATTTTTCCCACTAGTTCAAATGACCATGTATAGAAAGGGTAGAGAGCTGCTAGGCTTTGTAAGCTAACTAAAGGGGCATGTACCATGTTGCCATACACTTGACAGGCTTTTTATTTCTTCATATAACCAATGGAGCCAACCTCTATGGCTGGCTAGTAGTATCCCAGCGGCATTAGTTGATCATACAGTTTGGCACCTCCCATGTGAGAGGGCTCATAAAATTCCTTCAACACTCTCCCTGTGCCTTCTTTAGCTATACACTTCAGTGCCTTGTCATTGTAGCCTTTCCTATAGATCTATCCTTCTACAAAGTAGAAATGGGACACCCTCTTTCAGAGATATATTTTAGTTGTTCTCTCCGTGGGCAACTCACTATCTTTTAGATAGGCTATGTTTGGTTGCCTATAATCTTCAAAGGCCTCCACAAAATTAACTTTCCTTGACTGGTTAAAATGAGTTTGGCACTTTAAACAACCTTGTTTTAGATGAGCATCCTCTATGCTCATGGTGGGCCAATAGTTACCCCCGTTGAAATCGATGATAAAAAGGGATATCAGTTTCTCGATAATGTTTTTCATGCATTTTTGCCAACCTCTGTGTAGATTCTTTTTCTCCAACACGCCTTGCTAAGAACCCTCCAGGTCTCTTAAAGTAAAGTGTTCCCTGCAGCAGGTGGTAGTTAGCCTATTCTAACACCTGGATTGTCCTCTTTCTTGTTTCCATCTGTTTCACAACCAGGTGCCTCTAATCCTTAAGCTCATTGCTTGGGAATAAGGATTTCACTGTGGTAGGCTATGTTCTCCATCGTAATGTTATTGTTGCTTTTGGCTCATCCATATATAACTTTTGTGCAATTATAGCTAGTGCATCAAGGTGCCTATTCATTATTCTTGCATGCCTCTTAACGGTGACATCTAGGAACTATCCCAACAACCTATGGATGATGTATATGTAGGGTGCCAAGTTAGCATATTTGAGGGTGAACTCCCCATTAACCTATTTCACTACCAGGTTAGAGTCCCCTCGTATGCACAATACTCTGATGCCTCTTCGTAGTGCTTCCAATATTCCCATAATGAGAGCCTCATACTCAGCCTAATTATTTGAGCACTTGAAGTCTAGCTTGAAAGAGAGGGTGGTCTTCTCCTTACTATTTGAAAGTATAATTCCCACAGCTCATGTTCCTTAAGCACTAGAGCCATCAAATTCCATTTCCCACTTTTCCATCTCTTCTGCCATGCATGCTTTGAAATTCTCCCCGAGTAACTCTTAACTAGGGGGCTTGAAATTCCCACTTGGAAAATGGGCCAATAGATATGCTACCGCTTGACTTTTGATGGCTTTGGGTACCATGCACTTTAGATCATACTCTGGAAAAATTAAGAACCATATCGCTTCTCGTCCTACCAATACCGTCTGTGATAGGAGGTGCTTGATCGGGTCACACTTAATGACTATATAAACTGTAAAGGCTAACAAATAGTGTCTCAACTTTTGAGCCACAAAGACTAGGGCAAGGCAGTGTCTCTCCACATTAGTGTGTAATGGCTTATTTAATCCTTCCTTCTCTTGAGCCAGTAGTGCTCTTATGGATCTTTCTGTTGAAGTAAGGTAGAGCAGGAGTTGTGCCCCAGCTTCTAGCGGAATCATCATGAATGGGGAGTCTAAAATTTTCTTGATCTTCTCAAAGTCCTTCTTTGGCTCATATCCCCAGATCCACTTAGTTTTGTCTTTTAACAGGGGTGTGAATGGGTGGGTCACCTCCGTTAGCATAGGTATTAACCTTCTTAGGTAGGACACCTTCCCCAAGAAGCTCTTGAGATGCCTTTGACTCTTCTGAGGTGGCATCATCATGATGGATTTATTCTTTTCTGTATCAACTTGCACCCCCTTCTTATTCACAACAAATCCCAAAAACTTCCCCGTAGTGACCCCAAATGCACACTTCAAAGGGTTAATACACATCTTATACCTACGCTATCTCGCAAACACTCTTTTGAGGTCTTGTATGTGCTTGCTTTCTCTCTTGGAATTCACCACCAGATCGTCCACATAGAATTTTATTATATCATGAAATAGATCATGGAAGATTTCCATCATAGTCCTCTAATACGTGGCCCAAACATTCTTCAATCCAAATAGTATGACTGTGTAGTGAAAGTTTTCCAATGGCATGCGAAAGGCTATTTTCTCTGCATCCATTGGGTCCATCTTACTCTAATTATAGCCTACGCACCCATTCATAAAACTATACATCTCATGGCCTGCGATAGAGTCAACTAAGTTGTCTATGCTGGGTAGAGGAAACTCATCCTTGGGACACGCCCGATTGAAGTCACAAAAATTCAAACAAATTTGAATCTGGATCTTGTGCTTGTTCGTTACATGTACAATGTTGGAGAGACACACAGGATGCTGAATAGGATTGATGAACCCCATCACCAATAGTTTCTCTACTTATACTTTTAACTTTAGGTCGAGGTCAGCTTTGTACGCACATGTTACTTGCCTGAATGGAAGAGCATTGGGAAGAACATTTCATCTATGGGAGCTCACCTCTGGATCTATCCCTGGCATCTCTGTGTATTTCTAGGCAAATATGTCAGTGAACTCTTTGATCAGGTCGATGAGCTCTTCCTTCTGCTTTGGGCTCAGACACTTGGAAATTAGAATGCATTTACTTTCACCCCCTTCTACTCCCAGATTGATTTCCTCTAACTCTTACAGCTGCTCCCTAGGTCCATCTTGCATGCACTCTGGCACCTCTTCTGGTTCCTCACTATGTTCAATGATGTGGGATTCATCCGTAACAAAACACTTTAGTGTCGGTTCGGCGCTCTCATCCCATAACGCTTCCCACGTTGACCATTATAATTGGTATATGACTTTCCATTAGGTAGGACCACCTTCTTGCAAGTTCGATGAGGATTGACTACCTCCTCAACCTTCCCCTTACCTTTTACTATGTGGGGGATCACCCTCTCCCCCAAACGATAGTGGACAAACTTGTTTGGCTGGGCACCTCCAACCACTTACATATCCTCTAACTTTCTTGTAGTACTCTTACTTTTTTCATCCAGTTATGTGTAGAATGTCACTTCCACCAGATGGGCCTCCTCAATAGAAAAGGGCCTCTGTGTTACTTCGATTATGATCTATATTCCTTAGATGTTGGCTTTTGCACATTGGTGGTAGGTGGAGGGTACTATGCCATGGGCATGCATTCATACCCATTGAATGAGAAACTAGTAGCTGGTATTGGAATTGATGACGTGAAACTTGATGTGGGAAGTGAAATTCCCCAACTTGATTCCCACGTTGACATATACAAGGGATTTTATTCCAGCATTGTCAAATCCAGAAATCACTAGCGGCACAGGCACTATCTTCTCTTGATCAATCATTGTTTCATATAACGTACTGATTGGCATAATATCAATAGATGCCCCTCTATCCATTAATGCCATCGGGAATGAGACTCTGTTGATCATAGTTGTCACATACAATGGACGGTTGTGGAAGTAAGGCACCTGCATGTCTGCCCAGAAAAGACCACTTCAGAAGTGTATCTTTCGATCAACCTCCCACTTAGTCTGTGCCAATTTAGTGAGGGGTCTCCATGTTGACGTACTGCTTCTAAAACCTTTTTAGTTATGAATACTCTAGTGTTATACTTTACTCCTATTTGGTCTAAGAACCACTTAAACTTAGGACTCCTCGTTATAGCTTCCCATTCAGATTCTAAGTCCACTTCATATATTTGGGCATTATAAACGTACTTTGCCTCAGATGTCCCCCCTCATCTATAGCAAGGTTGACATCCACTTTTCCCTCTAAGAGGTTCACTTGCTCGAATTACTCATCCCGACTCTCTTCTTAGTCTGGACTGAAAAACCACTCCTCTCACTTTCTCTCCAGCTCAATTCACTATTTACTGTTCAATGCTAGCCTTTCTTGCTCTTCGTACATTTTCTCAATACCTTCCCACTCCATCGAATCTTGAGTTACTTATTCATCATACGCTACCACTGTATTGACAGGGTCATAATGATGAGCTAGGAGTGGGTTCTCATTAACATCCACCGGAGGTATCTGCAAAGTCCCACTAGCCACCTTCTTAACAATGATCCTCCTTAAGTAGTAACAGTCTTTGGTGGAGCGTTGCACCCGCTGATGTAACTCACAATATTTAGGATTATCTTTATCAGCTGCTGTTGGGATTTCCCCATTTAAGTGAGAGGTACTTGCTACCCCTTCTCTTACCAATGTACGATAACAATCCACAGCCTCCGCTACACTGGAAGGTAGCGATGGTGGGGCATCCTCTCTAAACTTTCTCTTGTTACTTGGGTTGTTATTCTTAGATCCAGAGCCTCCCTTCTTGTCCTTTATATTTCCATCTACATAATTGACTGCTTGCCTCCTCTTAAAACCTTGCGAAAGTCAGTGGCACTTGTGTCCCCCAACTTAAGGACCTGGGCTTGATTATCATGGCTATATTTCTAGAAGCCCTGGTGAACTCTCTAAAGGTTCCATCTCTAGTCTCATTAACCAAATGGAGATTGTATTCCTTTAATAGTCCCTCAATAGATATTTCGAGCAGCCTTTCCTCTGCTACCTCCTTATGGACATCCAGTGCCCTCTGGTGAAAATGCTTAATATATTGCATTAACTCTTCCCCGAATTTTGTACCTCTTGTGCCAGGTGTCTCAACATGAACTCATTCTCTGTTATAAAGAACTTTTGGAGAAATTTCCTATGCATTTTTTCCCTTGAGGGGATGCTATTTGGTGCCAAGTGGGAATACCACGTGTAGGCCTTTCTTGTTAGGGTCTTGGAGAACTCACTCAACCTTAAGTTTTTGTCATTTCCATGCACTCCTAGGTACTTAATTAACCTCTTCATGTGCTCTCTTGGGTTCTCCCCTATGCCATTACTCTTAATGAAATTTGGTGGAATATACCCCTCTAGGAATGGCTTCTCATTCACAACCTGCGGGTAAGGATCATGCAGATCCTCATATAGATGAGGTTCTTCTCTTTGAGAGGAGGATAGAAGCTTCCTCACCTCCTCCATAGTAACAATTTTGGAGGGATATTCCTTTAAACTCATGCCCTTTGCTGCTGGTGAGTTTGATGAAACCACAACTTGCTTCGGCATAACCTTTCGCGGCGGAGTAGCCTCTGTCAGAATTGCTGCTGGAGTAGCTTCCCCTACAGATGGGGCAACTGATGGTGTTACACATCCTTAACCCAAACTTGATAGGTCTACATTATTTTTTTTTAATAATTAAAAAACATGCCCATAAGGCTTATACCTGTCATCGGAGTTGCTACCGGTGAGCTGGTCTACCCTCCTTGAGGAGCAGGTGTCTTAGCTCCAATCATCACCACATCCTCCTGAGTGGTATGATCACTTTGGGTTTCATTACCAGGTGTAATGTCTTCAAAAACTAGCTGATTAGAAACGTTGAAACCTGCTTTGTCCATGAAAGTGAGAATACCTCCCCAGTAAAGTCACCAAATTTCCAAATTTTTTATCTTCTTAGCCAGTATATATGAAGAAGATTTACTTCCTCCTTCTTCCTATGGAATCTTAGGTTTGGCTTTGAGGATGAGGATGCGATATCCTTATATTTTTTCAGACACAAAATCTCTGAGACCTCTTATCGATCCCTATACTTCATTTGAATTATTCTTTGATGTTTGTGACAGATAATAATTTCTGGCTCTCTATTTTTCAATTTGGGTGGTTGTATCGGATGCTACATTCTCGGAGCTAACCATTAAGTCTTTACTACCTTCGGACTTTTAGGCATCTCATTGAATTGTTGGAAAACCTTATCTCACGCCCTAATTTCTCAAGTGCGATTTTAATCTTAAAATAATACTAAATCATAAATGATCCATGAATACTAAACTAAGTGAGATATTTATTAATGTTAATATGTATTATAATTGTGGTTTAAAAAACTCATTCATCCTTATGTCAAACTTCTATACATATATCCCCTGCTTTTCTACGTTTCATTTCTTCTCATAAGACCTCTCCTTATCTCTATGTATCAAGTGATACTTAAAGCGTTCATCATTTCCTATGGATACCTGAGCAAAATAATTGGAATGAAAAGAATCAGCAAAGTTGCTGAGCTATAACAAATATATGCATATAGAAGTTGGAGTGTGTATAGAATGAACTATTTACCGAGTGAAGCATAAGCAATAATTTTCATAAAGAAGATCAAACATCTCAAAAAGAAGGTCAAGGATTTTTAAACCAATAATCCCGTACTTACCAGTTTACTAATTAGTATAGAAAAAAAAATTTAGAATAATTAGTATAACCAGACAAATCAACCCGAAACTTTTGGGGATTAATAATAAAAGCCAGGCAAACTTGTTAGAGTGGCACACATACGCATGTAGTTATAATTATAGGCACTAAAACATCTGAGACCTTAGGCAAAGTAGAAAGTTATATGGGATAACATGGTAGTCTACTCCCTATTTAACTATTGATGTTTATAATAATATGCACATAGGTGTAGGGGTGAACTGGTTTTATTATTTCAAATCATATTTTGAAATCAGTTATAAAATTGATCAAAGGATCTATTTTCAAATATCAATGATATTTAAAAAATATGTAGTATGTCAGTATTCTTAAAATTGATCAAAGGATCTATTCTCAACGGTACGTTCTGCATTTTTCTGAATAACGGTTTAAAAGTTATGAATTCTTAAAGATTAAAAAGCTATACTTCTAATGTGTATATATATATATAGTTATCGTTGCTACGTTATTTAAACTTGGCTTTTCTCTATCCTCGTAACACACACACACACACACATATATATATATATATATATATATATATATATATATATATATATATATGTGTGTGTGTGTATGTGTGTGTGTGTGTGTGGTGTGATGTATACGTGTCTGATGTATGGTGTGATATATATAGTGTGATGTAGGAGAGAGAGGAGGGCTCTCCTACATCACACTATATACGTCACACCTACTTCTAGGCCCTAATAAATCTTTCTCCAATTTTTTTATTTATCTCTTAAAATTAACCTTTCTATCAATAGATGTTTAAAAAATTAGGTCGAAATACATTTTCTAGCAATTTTTAAAAATTTCACAAAATTCTGCTTGCACATACTATTATAAATAAGGTATTTTCAACACGTTTTTGTTGAATTTTTAAAAAATAGTCAGAATGTAATACCCCGTATTTTCAGAATAAAATATTATGACATAAATAAATTTAATAATTTCATATTAATTTTTGGAATAAATTAAATCGGATAGATTTAAATTTAAATGGGTAAGATTTAAATTAAAAATAAATATTTATTCATGATTATATAATTACATGACTCAATTTGGCTTGATGAGTTCACTAGTGAAAATAAATCATACGTTAATCAATTTTTGGGCGCGTCTCGTTTAAATACAATAAAAATGTCTAAGTGGACTAAAAATAATTGTGATGCATTTCGAGAGGCTTTATGGGATCGTTTAGATATTTTGAAGCTTTAAAAATGGTCCTGTAGTATAGCTATATAAGTTGGAAAACTTTTGGTCTAGTCTAGTTATAGGTTCGGGTCCATTTGGGGGTTCAAAATTAGGAAAATAGGCTCAACTCGGGATTTGGGGCTAATATAAGATTAAGGGGAAGATTAATACTCCCCACACTTAATCAAATACATAACCCTAGTATCCCCACCTCAAAAGATAAAGGAACAAAGGCCAAAGAGGAGAAGGAACGAGAGATTCAAGGGGAAATTCATCAATCACATACACAGGCAAGTATTTTCTTGTTTAATTTAACATTCAATGTGCATCTTGATTCATCGTTGTAAACCTCATGTGATTTATGGGTTTTAGTTTGTAATTTGGTGATTAAATGGTAGTAATTAATCTTATGCATATAGAGAACTAATTGGAACATAGGTGGTTAACCCAGAAATATAGGATAATGGAAATCTTGAATTGTATGATATATGTCTTAGGATTTTTGGGATAAATTTGGGAAGTTGGATTCACATGTACAGATTTTGATATATGCTTAAGATCAAAATTTAATGACTTTTAACCCATGTGATATGCCTCAAATCTGATTTGAATATAGATAAATTATGGTAAAAAATCTGGGTGAAGACTCTTGACCCATTTATGTAAATTCGGGGATTTAGGGAAAGGATTTAATGTTAATATATGAAATTTATTGCTCTAAGATGAGTAACTAAGTCGTAGGGACATGTTCATAGGTTTGTGAAAAGGAATTAACCATTAAAATGGATCTTGGGAAGAAAGTGGAAAATCTTGTAATACAAAAATGTAACAGATTTGGGCTTCTGCTCAGTTTCGAATCGATCCCTAGGAGACGAATCGATTCGGCCCTTGGGGCAGGTTAAGTTGGGACCGGGGGTGGATCTGGGGTATTTTTAGAAAGCCATATGAGTTTGTGTAATGGTGTTTGGGTCAACGATAATTTTATTAAAAATGTTAGTGTGGCACATATATTAATTAGGAAATTGTATTTAACTAGATGGTAAAATAATCCTTTAAAGAGGAAAGAATTAATAAGTAACTGGGTGGTCAATTATTAATGGGGGAATATTTAAGAATAATTATGTGGGATATCTTGGGAGATTATAGAGTAATTACCTATACATAGTATATGAGAATAATATGGACTTATATCTTTTGTGTGAACATACCTATGTTTGTGGATGGTCCTATCGGTTGGGGTTATGCACGTTAGGGATTGTAGCACTCGTCGACATAGGTGGGATAGACGTTGTGTAGGTCATTATTATAGGTACCATGTAGCGGCGCCATCTACGAGAGGTAGGTGTTGATGCTGGGATCCTTTGTCATCGCTGGATATGGGTCGTAAGCTGGTGTACTGCGTAGGAACCTCCCCACTTATGTGTGTTTTGTGATGTCTGATTGTATAGATATTTCTTCGGACTTATCGCTGGAGCACGAATGAGACACCACTGGTGGATGCCATTGAAAGAAGTACCACTTAAGTCGTTTAATTCAAGATAAAACTATCCAAATGGCTCCGAATAGTTTCTTTAAGAAACACTTTTCTTAAAACAAATTTGTTAACACAAGATGTGTAAAACAGTATAAACGAGTTATTTAAGGTATAGGTTTACCAGTTTTGAAAATCAAAACTTATAAGGAACTTAAATCAACACAGCCTCAAGAAAGGGATGAAATGGAGAGGAAGTATACAAGTACAATTTTAACGTGGTAAAACCCCACCCAATTGGGGAAACATCCATGGAGGTCACTACACCTCAAAAGAAAAAAATCCACTAAAATAGAGTAACAGTTTACGAACTTTATAGCAATCAAGACACATAATCAGACCTAATTCTAAGTTCAAAATTGTACCAACTCCTCTGGATTTTATGACTTCTCCCAAGGTTTTGATGTTGTTGATGTTCTCTCGGCTTTGGAACTCCACTCCTTTTATCTTTACGTCAACTCAAAAATCCAAGATCTCAATACCAACACTTTTCAGTGTGGTAGTGTGAAGGTGTAAGTGGTGTTGTGCTTTAGATCACATGCATGCAACTCACACACACTTAATTACAGACAGGATGCTAATCAAATTACAAATAGATCACAAATATGTAAATATTTCCAAAATCATTTTAATCGAAACTATCAGACTTTGGATCTTTCAATATATCCACAGATCAAGAGGGAATCTTGCTATAAACACGAGCCAATATCCTAAACACTTTCTTATTTTGAAAATATACAAACTATTTCACAAAATGTAAAATATGTGAAAGTATAAATCCCCAATAAAGATCGTAAACTAGATCTGATTCTGAATGTTCAAAGAAATTGAAATCAGAAAATGTTATGTTGGTTTTCAGGTATGAAAACATAATAGGTGAAAACAGCCAACAAAACTATGATTTCTTGAAATAAGAAATCAAAACAAAAGGAGATAAACGTGAAATGTATCACAGAACGCCAATCTCAATTTTCTATGACAGAAAATAAGATCAAACTATTGTGATTAAGTTGGAAAAGATATTAAGTACATAAGAGGAATGATCTTCACAACTCTCAAACTAACACACTCTCAGAAATATTTTCTGGTGAGATTTGGCCGAAGTTTAGTTTAGGGTTTCTTTTTCTCTCTTCTTTTTTTCTCTCTCTCTCTCTCTCTTCTATCTTTATTTCTCTCAGAAGTGAGGTAAGAAAAAGATTGTAATCGCAATACATAAGGCACGTATTTATACTAAGCCATGGAAGCCTCTGGAACTTCGAAGAAAATGAATGGTCACGGTTAAGACTTAAGTGATAAAAGTAAATCGGATGGCTAACAACGCACCGCAATTATAAAGCCTCTGATTGGTTTAAAAGAAAACACAAGTATTGGGTAAGAACGCATGCATGTCAAATATTAAAACGATCTAATGGTTCACAATCAAACACAGGAATGTGAGGGCAAGAAAACACAAATCCAACTGTTGTGAGATTAACACGTGTAAGGTTGTGATGGCTTATAAAATGCGTGTTTATGAACTTTTAGATATACAATTTTTGACCACTCAATTATCAAGCGCATTTGGTTTCTACCCAGGCAAGTTTTTAACAGCATAAAGAATTTACAAAATAGCCCACAAACTTTGTAAAAGCCAATTTTAAATTTTAAAAAATTATTTTAAAAAATCTTAGAAATTATTTTAAATATCCCAAAAATAATGGAAAAATTATTTTAAAGGGATTTAACTCACACACCCTCATATTATGAAGAATTAAATCTCATATGCAACACATAAGTGATCCTAGGTGTGGTGTTGGTGTTTATACCTTTGGACTATTAGAGGAAATCAAAATAAAGAGTCTGAAGGCTTGTTGGTTTGAAAGGGTATGACTCAATTTTGTCACTATTTCCAAACTAGATGAGCATCTATATAATATAGACTCAAGTGAGTCAAAGATGTAGGGTTCTTCAATCTCACCTTTTGGAAATATGAGACAAAATCTCCTTTTAGTCATCTAGGACTCGTAGGGATACAAAAGAATAAGAAAAACCTAGTCCTATACAAAAGTTCTTATCTACCCAATATCCTAAAAAGATAAAATTACTTAACTTAAATAGATTCAGACTAATACCCTATCAAAATTATGTTGCAAATGAAGGTACTGATTCCTGAAAATAAGATAACTAAGATCAAGCTTTTTATTTGTGAATACACCAAAATGTCCTAGAGGACTCAAATTTCTCCCCCATTTTGTCTTAAATGGACAAAGGAAAAAGTAAACAAGTATGAAATAATAAATCATTGTTCTTCCGTAACCATACCAATACGAAGAAAGTCTAATGGTTTAGTAAATAGGTCAGCTAATTGCCATTCAGTAGGTAGGTAATTAATTTCAAACTCCTTAGATTCAACTAACTCGCGTATGAAATGATATTTGATTTTAATATGTTTGGTATGAGAGTGCTGAACTGGATTTTTAGAAATATTAATTACGCTTTGATTGTCACAATAGAGATGTAACTTATCTTCAGTTATACCGTAATCTTTCAGCATTTGTTTTAGCCAAAGTAATTGAGCATAACAACTTCATGTGGCAATATATTCATATTCAGCAGTGGACAAGGAAGTGCAGTTTTGTTTCTTATTACTCCATCCTGCCAAATTATTACTAATGTAGTAACACGCTCCTAAAGTACTCTTACTATCATCGGTACACTAGGCCCAATCAGCATCGGTGTAACCTACTATAGTACTAGAAGTGTCTTTAGTGTACCAAAGTCCTAAGTTTAAAGTGCCTGTAATGTATTTGATAATTCTTTTAACTCATAATAGATGACTCTCTTTAGGATTGTTTTGATATCAGGCACACACGCAGACACAGTACATGATATCAGGACGGGAGGCAGTAAGGTAACGTAAGCTTCCTATCATACTACAGTATAAGGTAGAATCAATTGATTTACTATTTTCATCTTTAAAAAGTTTGACAGAAGTACTCATAGGAGTCCTAGCTTCTTTAGTTGTTTCTAGGCCAAACTTCTTGACAATCTCTAAAGTGTATTTGAATTGTGATACAAATAAACCATCTGAATTTTGTTTAACTTGGAGCCCTAAGAAGAATTGTAACTCCCACAAAAGTGACATTTGAAATTCTTTGTGCATAATGTCTGAAAATATCTTAACTTCTAAATGAGAGGTGGATCCAAAAATGATATCGTCAACATAAACTTGGGCTATAGTAATATTATTGTCAAAATGTTTGACAAATAAGGTTTGGTCATTCCCTCCTCTTCTAAATCAGTTGTCTAGATGAAAGGTGGATAGATGCTCATACCAAGCTCTAGGATCTTGTTTTAACCCATAAAGAGCTTTTTTAAGATGATAGATATAATTTGAGTGATGAGGGTCAATGAACCCTTTGGGTTGTTCTACAAAGGTCTCCTCAGTTAGAATTCCGTTAAAGAAGGCCGACTTAAAATCCATTTGATATAGAGTGAAGTGAAAATGATAAGATATTACAAACAGTAAGTGAACATATTCGGGGTGAGTGACTGGAGCAAAAGTTTCCTCGAAATCTATTCCTTCAATATTAGAGTAGCCCTGGGCAACTAATCTAGCTTTATTTCGAATAATCATCCCTAATTCATTAGTCTTATTTTTAACAATCCAGCCTGTTATTTTCAGGCCTGGGTACAAGATACCATACATCATGAATGACAAATTGAAGAATCTCCTCCTACATAGCACTAATCCATAAAGTGTCATTCAAGGCTTCATTTACAGTTTTTGGCTCAATAAGAGACACACAGCTTGCAAAATGAGCAATGTTATGAAGTTGAGATCTTGTACGAACAGGCTTAGTAGGATTACCAACTACACTATCTAAAGGATGATCTTTGGAAACCCAGTTGGGTACTTCAGGGTCTCAGTTGGTAAGGATTCAACTATTTCTGAAGAATCATAATTTAAAATATTATCGAACTCATCCATAATAATTAGTTCTTTGGTCTTACTTTCTACATTAGTGTCACTTACAACCACACTAATGGATTCCATCATAGTTTTGGTACGAAGATTGTAGACACGGTAGGCTCTACTATCTGGAGAATATCCTAAGAAAATGGCTTTATCTCCTCTGGTTTTGAATTTAGACAGATGTTCTTTGTCCTTACAGACATAACAGGTACTACCAAAGGTTTTAAAGTATTCTAGATTAGGTTTCTTCCCATACCAAAGCTCATACGATGTTTGTTTGGTATTTTTCCTTGAGCAGACTCGATTGATTATATGGAAGGCGGTACGAATGGATTCTATCCAAAAATATTTAGGTATGTTCTTTGCATGAATCATTACACGTGTCATTTCTTGAAGAGTACAATTTTTACGCCTAGCAATTCCATTTTGTTGAGATGTTTTAGGATCACTAAATTCGTGTTTGTAACCATTATAGTCATAATATTCGATGACCCCTGAATCTATGAATTCTCCTCCTCTATCACTACGAATTCTCTCTACTTGGGAGTCCTTTTCATTTTCTATACGAACTAAGATTTTCAAAAACTTATGGAAGGTTTCTAATTTGTGTTTTAAAAAGGAAACCCAAGTAAATCGAGTGAAGTCATCAACCATAACAAGTATGTAACTATTACCGCAAAGACTAATAGTACGAGAAGGACCCATTAGGTACATATGGATGAGTTCTAGAGGTTTAGTGGATATAACTTCTTTAACTTTCTCGTGGGGAGCCTTAACAATTTTCCATTCTTGAAATGGGCCACATACGATGTTTGAAATTGGTTTGATCTTAGGACGACCTCTGACTATCTATTGGGAGCATAATTTGGTAAGACAATCATAATTAATGTAACCGAACCTATTATGCCATATCTCATTGTCATCCATTCTGGAAATGTTGCAAACCTCTGTACTTGGATTGATTGAGTAATAGTTATCTAGAGTACGGAGTCCTGTAATAATGCAATCACCTTTTTCACTAAAAATTTTACAATCGTTCTTTGAAAAAGTGATAGTGTGGTTTGAGTCACAAAACTGTGATATACTTAGTAAATTATCTTTAAGACATTTTACCAAGATAATATCCTCAAGAATGGGTAATACTTCTTCATGGAGTGTTCATTTACCAATGATCTGGGCTGATACACCTTCTTTAAATAAGACTTTTCCTCCAGAGAAGTTAGCTTTGTTTGAAAGTTTGGAATCATCCTCGGTCATATGTTTGAAACAACCTAAGTCTAAATACCATACAGTTGTCGTGTGTTCAGCTTCAAAAGCACTGATCACAATGTTGCATTTCAACTGGGGTAATAGATCATCTTTTATGACCCAAATTTCTCTAGTTTTCAATTTGCGCTTATTAGCTCGTATTTGATAAAACTTGTGAGCTACTGTCTTTTCTTTAAAAGATTTTTGCGCATATTTATTAGTATTATAAACATTTTGAGCTATTGGTTTAGAAAAGAATCTAGGATTCCTACTTGTAGATGGTCTTTTAGTAATAGTCCTTCTCCTTCAATTATAATAGTTAGAATTCTTGTCTGGCTATCTAGGAATGACATAGTTATTTCGGCTTCTCCTAGAATAGTTGAAGTTATGGTAAACAACAGAGTTATAAACTGGATTATATAGACGTTTGGAATAGCATCCATCAAGGGAATGTCCATAGGCATCACAATAGGAGCAGTAAAGATGGCATGTAGAACTCATAACCTTAGGAAAATTATTATTCGAAGGCTTGTCTAGGTTTTGAGCTCTAGTCTTGTTCCTAGGTGGCAAAGGATGAAATGATGAATCATCTAGTCGAATAGGGGGCATACATATTTAGCCTTTTGTTCAACATTATGCTTAGAGTTACTTGATTCACCAATGTCTAACTTCAGTTGCTTTATATCAAACTCATTTTTTAAACTTTGAAAGTCTGGACAAGTTTCAATTGGTCTTTTGCCACCAGACACAAACTTTATTATTTCAACATTTTTAGTTCGGGTCTTAGAGTTGTGACAAAATCCTATTCCAATTTTGTCATCATAATTGGTTTTACTTTCAGCAACATAATCTTCAAAACATTTAGAATTATTTTCAAGCTTTGCAAATATTTTGAAGACTGTGGATGTCTTTTCTTTTGTTTGTTCCAATTCTAACAACGTTCATTTGTATTTCTTTTTAAGAATTTCATTTGAGTTAGACAACTCTTTCAGTTTTTGTTCAAAATTTTTGGTTTCATTTTCATGAGTTAGACATTATGTAGTGTACTCTTCAGCATTTCGTTTGATCATCTGACTTAGGGTTTCTATCTTCTGGGTAAGATCCTTGACAATCATTTTAAGCCTAGTGATTTTCTTGAGAGTTTTTGTGTAGAGTGTGTGAATGTCAGGAAGGTCATCGTTGTCGGAGTCACTAAGTGTGCAGTGTGCAGTGTCCCCTAGCGGTTCATTTTTAGGACTCACACACCCATTGACATCAACAATATAGCGTTCCCTTTTACTCACATACACAACATTTGAAGCATTATCAATATTATCAAGCAATAAGGCAGATAAACCAGTAGGCTTAGTATCAGTTAACATAGCATGATCAGATTCCTCCTCATTAGTGTAGATTATCTTAGCAAAGAATAACATACAAGGGTCAAAAGTGTTAGATGACTCAGGTTCATCATTTTCAGATTCACTTGAGTCATCCCAAGTCTTACATAGATGAGCCCTATTATGTTTGTGAATTTTGTTTAAGTTAACTCTACAGTCACTAGCCATGTGTCCTAACTTCCCACATCTATATTATTCAACATTTTTAAGGCCTCTCTCAAATCTCTTGTGATTATTAGTTTGGTGTTTGTCTTGTCTTCTCTCATAAGGCTTATTGTTAGATTGGTTTGGATAAGTAGGTTTGCCTTGTCTTTTTGCTATTTTATTTCGAAAGTTCACGATTTTCTTAAAATGTTTAGACATTAAGGCAAGCTGATTATCCAGACTTTCTAACTTACAGTCCTCATCATATTCTAAGTCAATGTTATGAAAAAATAAGATTAAAGGCAGACTGTTTCTTTTGAGACAGGGTTAATTATTTCTTAAATTCTAATTCCATTTCCACAATTCTCAATTTGCTACTGATGAGTTCAGGTGTGAGATTTTGATCATTCATCTCCTCAATTGCATATCTCTTATTATCAATTTTTTGTGGAAGTGATCTTAGTATTTTAGAGATAATTTTCTTTCTATCATAAATAATCCCATTAGCATGAAATTTGGTCACAATGTTTGTCAATCTAATATAGAAGTCATCAAATGACTCAGTCTCAGTCTTGATCAAGGAGTTGTACTACTGGATTAACATTTTTATTTTAGCAGCTTTAACTCAGGCGTCATCCTTATGTGCAGTCACTAGGGTATCCTATGCTTCCTTAGAGGTAGAACAGAGTGATATCCTCTTAAATTCGTGTTCATTGATAGACATGAATATGGCATTCTTGCCTTTGTTATTGTTATGGGAAGTTTGTTTCTCTTCTTTAGAGAATTCACTTAGTGACTTTCTGATCCTCATAGTACTTCTTTCTGCAGCTGGTTTAGTAGGAAAAGTATAACCATTTTCAATAACTTCCTAAACATCATCTTCCAATGTCCGTTATATGAAATCATCCATCCTTACCTTCCAGTATGGAAAATTGGTTCCATCAAAGAAAGGGGGCCTGGACAGGTTACTTAGTCTCTCAAATTTCTCGTCCATAATTTGTTTTGAGAAAAAAATTTAAAAACTCAAGATCTAGAGAATTTTGAAAAAACAAAGCTCTGATACCAATTGAAAAAACTACCACTTAAGTCGTTTAATTCAAGATAAAACTATCCAAATGGCTCCGAACAGTTTCTTTAAGAAACATTTTTCTTAGAACAAATTTGTTAACACAAGATGTGTAAAACATTATGAACGAGTTATTTAAGGTATAGGTTTACCAGTTTTGAAAACCAAAACTTATAATGAACTTAAATCAACACAGCCTCAAGAAAGGGATGAAAGGAAGAGGAAATATACAAGTACAATTTTAACGTGGTAAAATCCCACCTAATTGGGGAAACATCCATAGAGGTCTCTACACCTCAAAAGAAAAAAATCCACTAAAATAGAGTAACAGTTTACGAACTATATAACAATCAAGACAAACAATCAGACATAATTCTAAGTTAAAAAATGTACCAAATCCTCTGGATTTTATGACTTCTCCCAAGGTTTTGATGTTGTTTATGTTCTCTCAGCTTTGAAACTCCACTCCTTTTAGCCTTACGTCGACTCAAAAATCCAAGATCTTAATACCAACACTTTTCAGTGTGGTAGTGTGAAGGTGTAAGTGGTGATGTGATTTAGATCACATGCATGAAACTCACACGCACTTAATTATAGACAGGATGCTAATAGAATTACAAACAAATTAGAAATATGTAAAGATTTCCAAAATCAATTTAATCAAAACTATCAGACTTTGGATCTTTTAATATATCCACATATCAAGAGGTAATCTTGCTATAAACACGAGCCAAGATCCTAAACACTTTCTTATTTTGAAAATATACAAACTATTAAACAAAATGTGAAATATGTGAAAGTGTAAATCCCCAATCAAAATCTGAAACTAGATCTGAGTCATAATGTTCAAAGAAACTGAAATCAGAAACTTTTTTGTTGGTTTTAAGGTATGAAAACATAAGAGTTGAAAACAGCCAATAAAACGATGATTTCTCGAAATAAGAAATCAAAACAAAGAAAGATAAACGTGAAATGTATCACAGAACCTCAATCTCAATTTTCTATGAGAGAAAATGACATCAAACTGTTGTGATTAAGTTGGAAAAGAGATTAAGGACAGAAGAGGAATGATCTTCACAACTCTCGAACAAACACACTCTCAAAAAAAAATTCTAGTGATATTTGGCCGGAGTTTAGTTTAGGGTTTCTTTTTCTCTCTTATTTTTTTTCACACTCTCTCTATCTTCTCTCTTTATTTTCTCTCAGAAGTGAGGTAAGCAAAAGATTGTAATCACAACACATAAGGCTTGTATTTATACAAAGCCATGGAAGCCTCTGGAACATTGAAGCAAATAAATGGTCACGATTAAGCCTTAAGTGATCAAGGTAAATCTAATGGCTAACAATGCACCGCAATTATAAAGCCTCTGATTGGCTTGAACGAAAACACAAGGATCAGGTAAGAACGCATGCAGGCCATAGATTAAAATGATCTAATGGTTCAAAATCAAACACGGGAATGTGAGGGCAAGAAAACACAAATCCAACGGTTGTCCGATTAACACGTGTAAGGCTGTGATGGCTTATAAAACGCGTGTTTATGAACTTTCAGAAATACAATTTATAACCACACAATTATCAAGAGCATTTGGTTTCTACCCAAGCAAGTTTTTAACAACTTAAAGAATTTACAAAACAGCCCACAAATTTTGTAAAAGCCAATTTTAAATTTCAAAAAATTATTTTAAAAAATCTTAGAAATTATTTAAAATATCCCAAAAATAATGGAAAAATTATTTTAAAGGTATTTAACTCACACACCCTCATATTATGAAGAATGCAATCTCATATACAACATATAAGTGATCCTAGGTGTGGTGGTTGTGTTTATACCTTTGGACTATTAGAGGAAATCAAAATGAAGAGTCTGAAGGCTTATTGGTTTGAAAGGGTATGACCCAATTTTATCACTATTTCCAAACTAGATGAGCACCTATATAATATAGACTCAAGTGAGTCAAAGATATAGTGTCACATATATGAAACGAAAAATACAAATATTGCCCAAAATAAATTATATTGACTAATTTGTATAAGAACGTAGACAATAAATTACAGGCCCATAATATCTTTGGCATATTAGATATTTATGTCACCCTCACGAGATATATGAGACTGGGATACTTTGGGCATTGATAAAATGAATGTAGACGGTTATGATTTAGAATGTTGACTATAACTAATGTAGTTTATATTAAATTGGCACAGTTGTTATTTATTATTTTGAGACTTGTTTGGATACGGGTAATAAGTGAGTTGTGAATCGTATGTGAGTGGATATGGAGGTTGTTTACTTTTAATTGAGTATATTTATTGTACTTATATTAGTTAGTTAATGCAACTTTAGGGTGCTAACTAAAAATTTCAAATATCCCCCCCCCCCCCGGTTTGTTTAGACAGAGATAGCGGGACTGAAGGAATATCAGACTTGCTGTCACAAGTTACTCCTCAAAGATTCATTTATTGATTATATATTAGGTTGCTACTTCTTCTTATTTTTTACATATTTTGAATTATTGTAAGGGCATAAGCCCAGAGCCATTTTAATTATTAGTCGAGATAGTATTTGTTCATGTTGGTTTTTATTTTGTTGGATGTGGATGTTGGTTTCATTATTACTTACTATCATTTAAATTAATCAAATTTTAATTCAAATGTGGTTCATTATATGAATGTTTATTACGGTCGATGCTAAGAATGATATAAATTGTATAACAAGTCCCATCTTCGATGTATTGTGTCTGGCCAACCTTTACGTGAGAAAATGGGGATTGTTACAGTTGGTATTAGAGCATCGAGGTTCTAGTGTCCTTAGGATCTGTGTTGCATTCATTATGCTCTGCCTTGCATCCTTTGATGCATAGAGCCCAATGTTTAGGAATCATCGTATTATCCATTACTAATACTAACCTCATTTAGTTTCAGATGGAAAACGGTGGGAGAGGCGGATCAAGATATGTCACCGCACCAACTATAGATGAGGGGCTCAGTAGGAGCCTCAGCAGTATCCATCGCCACCACCAACCCAATGTGTGGTTTGACTGGTAGAGATTGCCACGATAGTGGCTCAAGAAATATCCATCGCGATGGCAGTTATGTTACGGCATTTTCCACCACTGCAGTCTCAACAATAGCCACCACCGCCACCACGATAGGCGGTGTTACCAGTCTTGACACCTGGATTGATATGGGATAAAGCTAGGGAGGCCTTCACTAAGGGACAACCACCAAAGTTTGTTAACAGTTTGGATATTTTTTGGAGAGCATGTGGAAGAGAGATATTCAACGACATTTACGAATGGTGGAGTGTACCCCAGTTCAAAGGTAGATGTTGGCCTAATTTATACTTGTAGGTGAAGCGCTTCAGTGGTGGGATCCTGTCACTTCGGAAGTAGAGAAAGATATTTTGACCCGAGATGAGTTCTAGGAGAAATTTAAGGGGAAGTACTTTCCTCCAGAAATGCAATAAAAGTGCGAAGGATGTTCATGGGCCTCAGGCAGGAAGGTCGCGCTATGGAAAAATATGAGTAAGAGTTTACTGATCTTTCCTATTTTGCTAAGTAGGAGGTAAATACAAAACAGAGTAAGATGGAGAAGTTAGAGTCAGGAACAGTCTGGCACATTAGACAGTCACTATTGGGGAATTAGTCTTTCACTACATATAACCAGGTGGTGAATGTCGCCTTACTGCATTTCCAGGATTATAGGGCATTCTGAAAAAATTAAGGGCATAAGAGACACCACTTCGAGACACCAAACTATCATGGTAAGGCAAATGGGAGTAACTTCCAGGAGGCTCAACAATTTTGGGTTCCTCAATCTTTAGAGCAGAATAAGAGATTTAGAGGTTTCGATATTCGAAATAGACAGGGAAAATAGGGCAAGGGCTAGCTGGCCCAATAGCAGAGAGGACAACAGGGCCAAGGGCAGCAAGATCAAGTCCAATAGGGGCGATAACCAAACATGCATCAGTTCCAGGGAAATTGTTATGTTTGCGATGAGAAGGGATATTTTTCCAGAAAGTACCCTTAGGAGATCGGGTGGCACGATAATTAAAGGGTCAGCAAGGACATGGGGCCTCTCAAGGGGAGTGACAACCACTGCAGGTGCACCCAATGGCAGTAATGCCAGCCTTACCAGTGCTACCAGCTCCACCTCAGGGACAGTAGTCATAACTGCAGTGCAGAAGTGTGTATCACATCGCACAAGGAGAGGGATCAGCGCCAGCATAAACAATAATGGTATGATCCCAAATTTTAATCTTGTAAGACATTCTTCGTTTAGTACTACTGTGTAGTGCTCCGTAGTAAATGCTATCATGTTAGTCCATTGGGGGTGGTAGACTCCGTTTTATCAAAGCGCTTTACGTTCTTTCACCCGTGAGTTGAGGGGAAGGCACATATAGTTCTTATTGTGTAGGGGTGTAAGAATTGACCTTATGAAGACTTAAGGTTGTGGAAACCTTATTTTCATAAGTAATGTCAGATCGATAGTATCTTAAGGATGGATGGGCAAGAAGATCATAGTGTTTGTGTTGATTTTACAGGACCATTTAAAGTTAATAGTCAAATGTAGTGTGACTAGTTGGCATTAATGTTCACCATCATTGTGGGAAATATTACGAAAATTATGATACCTTGAGTTTAAATATGGTTAAATGGACGAAAATAAGGACTAGAGAGTTACATGATGATTTCATATAATTTAGTAGGATTAAGAGGGCACTACATGACTTCTGTCTCATATCCGGGGAGTCGACGATGCACCGATGATGGTCGTATGGCACGAGGATTTTAGTTGCAGGACCCGCAAGCCCCCAAAATACTTGACTTGTCAAGAGCAAGCATCGCGATGTGAAATATTAGGATTTGTTACAAAGAATTTCTAGAAATTAGGGATAATATGAGTGTTCGATTCGGGATACGAACGTAGACCATATGAGAATAATGTTAGGTTTTAGGAATAAATAAATATGATATTTCCCAGTGATGAAACCTTCTTATTTATGTTAAGAGTATGCAAAGTGGAAAGAATTCATACTTTATAAATATTTCGTTCCTTTAGAAATGTTAGGACTAGTGGTAGTCCCGGTTACTTGATGAGGTGTATCATCATAAATAGTCTTATTATAATGACGATGTCATTAGAAGTAGGTGTTGGTAGACTTTACAAGAATAAGTAGCCTTGCAGAGCCTTATAAATTGATTAAGCATGTTGATAGACGTAGGTCCTGGACTGACAGATCTCAGCGAACGATAACGCCATGTAGTAGTGTATCGGGAGGGTTTTATGTTTGGATTTCACTCAAGAGACGTCCCATGCGTGAAAGTAGCAAACTTCGAGAGTTGGGAGATTTTAGATCCTAGAGCATTTTAGTTATTGTTCTTAGTATTATCACACTGATTATTTATTGGGATTTCGTGTATCCCTTGGGTGTGATGAGACTTCGAATGGTAATGGGCACAAATTGGAATTTACCAGATTGTCATAAATGTTTATTTTATGCTATTTTTTTCTTTTCCTTTTTGTCTTGGGCCTATGGATCTCAATAATCAACTAAGCCATGCAGTAGTATATCGGGAGCGTTCCTTATTTGGATTTCCCTTGCAAGACGTCCCACACATGAAATTGGGAAAAGTCGGGAGTTGAGGGAAGTAAAATACTAAGGCAGTTACTTTTTACATGTACATATGTGGTGTTATACTTGGGGTATGGATATGCTCGATGTGAATGGTACATATTGGATGTATGTGTCATTCATATTTGTTAATAGTACATTGGTGTGTGTGTGTGTGTGTGTACATATATTGTGGAATATATGGGTCCCCAGTAGTGTTATGGCATGCTGGGATGAGCCTTTCATTTATCTCATGGGTTATAAGTATGGATTAATTGAGTATAAACTTAAGATAATGGTACAGATTTAAAACGTGATTTCTTGCCGTAGTGAATTTCGAGGATGGAGTTCCATTATTAGGGGGAGAGAATGTAATACCCGGTATATTCAGAATAAAATATTATGACAGAAATAAATTTAATAATTTCAAATTATTTTGGGGAATAAATTAAATCGGATGTATTTAAATTTAAATAGGTAAGATTTAAATTGAAAATAAATATTTATTCATGATTATATCATTACATGACTAAATTTGGCGTAATGAGTTCACTTGTGAAAATAAATCATACGTTAATAAACTTTTGGGCGCGTGTTTAAACACAATAAAAATGTCTACATGGATTAAAAATAATTGGAACGCGTTTCGAAAGGTTTTATGGGGTCGTTTAGATGTTTTGAACCTTTAGAAATGGTCCAGTAGTATAAGTATATAAGTTGAAAAACTTTTAGGCTAGTCTAGTTATGGGTTCGGGCCCATTTGGGGGGTCCAAAATTGAGAAAATAGGCTAAACTCGGGCTTTGGGACTAATATAAGATTAAGGGGAAGATTAAAAGTCCCCACACTTAATCAAATACACAACCCTAGCAGCCCCATATCAAGAGAGAAAGGAACAAAGGCCAAAGAGTAGAATGAATGAGAGATTCAAGGGGAAATTCATCAATCACATATCCAGGCAAGAATTTTCTTGTTTAATTTAACGTTCAATGTTCGTCTTGATTCATCGTAGTAAACCTCATGTGAATTATGGGTTTGAGTGTGAAATTTGGTGATTAAATGGTAGTAATTAATCTTATGCATGTAAAGGACTAATTGAAACGTAGGTGGATAACCGAGAAATCTAGGATAATCAAAATCTTGAATTGGATGATATTTGCCTTAGGATTTTTAGGATAAATTTGGAAAGTTGGATTCACATGTAGAGGTTTTGATATATGTCTAAGATCTCAAATTCAGTGACTTTGAACCCATGTGATATGACCAAAATCTTATTTGAGTATAGATATATTACGGTAGAAAATCTGGGCTAAGAGTCTTGACCCATTTATGTGAATTTTGGGATTTGGGGAAAGGATTTAATGTTTATATAAAAAATTTATTGTTCTAACATGAGTAACTAAGTCGTAAGAACTTGTTTATAGGTTTGTGAAAAGGAATTAACCATTAGAATGGATCTTGGGAGGAAATTGGGAAATCTAGTAATAGAAAAATGTAATATATTTGGGCTTCTGCTCAAGTCCGAATCGATTCGGCCTAGGGGTAGAATTGATTAGGCCCTTGGGGCAGGTTGAGTTGGGACCGGAGATGGATCTGGGATATTTTTAGAAATCCATACGAGTTGGTGGAATCGTGTTTGGGTCAACGATAATTTTATTAAAAATGCTAGTGTGGCACATATATTAATTGGGAAATTATATTTAATTAGATGGTTAAATAATCTTTTAAAGAGGAAAGAATTAATAAGTAACTGGATGGTTGATTATTAATGGGGGAATATTTATGAATAATTATGTGGGATATCTTGGGTGATTATAGAGTAATTATCTATGCATAGTATATGAGAATAATATATACTTATATATATTTTGTGAACATACCTATGTTCGTGGACGGTCCTATCGGTTGGGGTTACATGCGTTAGGGACCGTAGCACTCGTCAGAACAGGTGGGTGAGTGACCGAGCGGAAAAAGTGTGTTCGTGTGAGGACACAATCGTTGTGTGTTTCGCCACCGCGATACAAAAAACCTAAGCTACTACTACACTTGACAAGCAAGCACAGCGGTAAGTCGGGTATCGTAAGAAATCCACAGGGAGTGATTGAATTTTAGATTTTAATTGTTTAATGACGTCTGGAATAAAAGTGTAAAATAAATAAATGAAAAGGTGATGGTTGGTAATGGTGACAAAAGAAAAAGAATAAGTTACGCTACGCAAAAGTAAAGCGAGGATCGGGATCACATACACACATTCACGGGCTAAACAACTACTAATTAGAATTTCGGATCGAAAACATTTAAACGATCATTTTCAATTAAGCATAAACATCACGCAATAAGGAATTTAAGCCAAAGTTGCGAGATTAAACATTTAATAAAAAATGGTCACACGCGGATTAAATTCGGATTATCGCTATAAACACTAAAGTTGCGTGACAAATAAAGTTAAACGCATAACAATCCAACTTTAATACACGCGGTTTCAATTAAATGCAATTTTACACGAAACCCTAACTTTCGAGGTTCTAAACCCGTAAATGGTGGAACACAATCCCGACCCTATTTATCTAAGGGCACGACATGGAAATAAACTAAATTACACTAATTAAACTAGGAAAACAATAATTAAAGCAAGTAAACTAATTAATAAAGCATGTAAATTTAATAGAAAACAAGAAATAAGAAAATACAACTAAATTAATGTAATTAAAGTTAAGGTACAACTTACAAAACAAAGAGTACAAGAGAGGAGTAGGATTTAGCTCCCAACTACAAACCCTAAAATCTAAGACAAAATGGAGATGCCCTCCTCAAAAGGAAGAGAAAGAGTATTTATACAAAAACAAATCCCATGGAAAAATTGTAAATAAAAGGGAAAATTGCCAAATATCAGCAGGGCCGAATCGATTCGGCATTGGGCCGAATCGATTCGGTTGGAGAATATCTCGTGACTGCCAGAGGGGCGAATCGATTCGGGTGAAATCCGAATCGATTCGGAATGGTGGGCGAATTGATTCGGCTGGAATCCAAATCGATTCGGAAATAGAGGAACTGGCATATTGTCTACAACCGAATCGATTCGCAAAGGGGCGAATCGATTCAGACCTACAGGTCTTGAATTTTTCCTTGATTTTGGTTGGTTTGAAATTCTCTTCCGCTCAAAAGCCCGTAACTTCTTCGTTGGGACTCGGAATCGCACACCATTTTCGGCCACGCGAAGCTTGTTCAGAGGGCTTCAACTTCCGTGAAGACATTGGGCCAGTTGCCCAAATTGTAAAATGACTACATTGCCCTTGCGCGTGCGATTGTGTATGGAACTTCGCCGGAATGCATCCAAACTTCATACTAAGCATCCAAATACCTACAAAAGCTCAATTAACCCCTGCAAACATGTTAACATAAAAATCCGAGGTTGTCTGGTTAACGAGCATAAATATAGGGATTAAGATACCCGAGGGGGCTAATAACGCGTAGGTTAACGGGTGAAATACGCAATATTTACGCTGTATCACACCCCCTAACTTACACATTGCTAATCCCTAGCAATGAAATAGGAAACAACAGGAACTACAAGAAAACCAAAAGCAGGATACAAGAACAAAATGGGATTAAAAAGTAATAAAAAGATAAGGCCACTTTCGCGGGCGAATGATTGTATTTAGCATATGCAATAAGCCGTTAAACCCCTGGGTTACCCTAGTGGACGAATGTCGTCTCGTGAGGGTTTTCAGGGATGAAACCCACAAACATCAAATGGCTTCCTCAAAATATGCCCAACACAACATGCGACAAACTCAACAACAACGAAAAAGATTTCAAACATGTTATTAGCATATTGAACGAATTCAAGCTAAAGTCCGTGGTTATTAACAAGTTGAATGCACCTCATAGAATTGAAACTTTAAAAGTGGGAGGGGGGAAAGCACATGCATAGTGTGATTTGGTGAAAAACTTATATAAACCGGATATTAATCAAAGTAAGCATACATTCAATTCTCACGGGCATTACGCTCAACAAATGAAATCACTCGAAATGGGAGGTAACACACGGAACATGCGGGCATAAAGAGTAAATGTAAATGGAAACTAGGCCGCACACATGTCACAAATGAAGAACGCTATATATAAAATGAAAAACTGTAATCTCAATGAAAGGATACCGCACACTAAAAAAGGCGAAATGCATTTTCACAGATTATCAACACTATTATGACTTTTATATTAAATGCACCCTAAGATCACATAGGACTTTATATAGGGTTATAATGTAGGTTAGGCTAGGGTACGAAATGAAGGAATGTATATACGGATTCAAAGTGTTCGGGATGAAAACTCGGGATAATGGGAAGAATGCAGGCAATATCAAAAATGGAAAGTAACTTCCAAACGAGCATTAGATATGTCATCGGGGAGAGTAATCAAAGCTTATTGAACACTATACACAACATTTACAACTTTCTCTTTCTTTTCTTTTCTTCTTTTTCTCATTTTTCTCTTTTGTTTTCTATTGCTTTTTGCTTTCTCTTTTTCTTCACTTTTTTCACTACTTTCTTTTCTTTACTTATCAAACTCTCATATGCCTAAATTGCAACCGACATCGCAACAAAATCATTCAATCCCAAGCAACATTCCAAACAAAGGTATGGAAAGTGTATGTATGGGCTAAAACTCCAATGCGGAGTTAGTTATGGGAATGGAGTTATGAAACGAAAGGCTATATTTTGGCTCAAAGGGGTTGACTAGGGAAACATATAAGGTGAGGTCAAGGCTAATGTGGGTGATATAACAAAGAGGTCCTATGATCATTTCCAAAAGTTTACACAATTCTCGAGTCAAAACAATATATGAAAATCATGCTCAAGTAACACATTTCAAGTATGAACTCAATTAATGAACGGTCAAATGAAATAATAGTGAGATTACCAACGAATTCAACGTTTTCAAGGAGAAAAGAATAGTGTATAACACTCACAAATTATGAAAGGTACAAAGCTTACTCGGTGTAAGTATATACAATGCAACAAAATATTCTCGAGTTATAAAAATCTTAAACCAAATCAATATGACAAGGAAAGTGCATATGCTCATTGGATAAAGTTTAATTCATGAAGTTATTCACAAAATGAATGATTTGAGGACTAAAGTCTAATAACTTCTAAAATCGAGAACATGCATCATTGAGTTGTCAATCGGATCGGGCAATTATTAAAATTTATCATCGGAAACAAGGCAAAATGCCCAACAAAGGAGAAAAAAGAACGAAAATATTTTTGAAAATTTTCAAATTTTTCACAAAAAGGCATACTTAGTAACTAACAAGTAAGCAAATCAATGGACTACACATTAAATGGATAGAATATCCTACACCCCCTAACTTAAATGTTGCATTGTCCTCAATGCGCATTAAGAACACAACACAAAGAGAGGAAAAGAATGATATTACCCAAAATTGGAGCGATCTCCATGAGCACGAGTCCAATGAAATCTACAAAACAAGTTAGTACCGAGCATAGCAAAAACAAATAACAAAAAGTTAACTAATTACACTAGACTAAATTAAAAGGAAGGAAAAATAGGAAAGAAAGAAAATTAAAAAGCTAACTATTTACAACCTACTATTTAGGCTTCACACTAACTATACACTAGAAGTCTAAATAGTTGAGGGTCCACCCAAAGAGGGATTTGAATTTGAAAGATCAACGGTGGACCCTCCAAAGTGAACATGCCTCCCGAAAGATATGAATTCCGTTTGAACAACGGAAGGCATGTGGGTGGTGAAAAAAGTGAACCATCTCCAATTTGAAATTTTGGGCGGACGATGGGGGATTTGGATAACAAGGGGGAAAGATACACTTGAGGTCCAAGAAAAATAGACTCTCCTCCCAAAGTTTTTTCAAATGGAATGGGAGGTGGTGCACACGCGGGGATAACATCCATCGAAAACAAGTCCTGTAAAGAGTCCTCATCGGCAAAAAGTGTAGAAGTTTTAAAAGTTTCTACTGACTCATAGGAATCAACCGGTAATTCTAATGGTTGAATGATGGAAAATGTATATGGTAATGAAATAAATTCAATCTCCGTCAACATATCGTCAAAAGGAGATTGAATTTCGGGGGAGAGAGATTCACATTCGATGAGAAATTCTTCGAAAAATTTAGGTGAAACACAAGTTTCCACCGCCTCGTTGTTTTGTGCATAAGAATTCATCTCATCGCAAAGTGCTCCAAGTCTCATTCCAGCATCATTTAGGCTTTCCAAACCTTGGGAGTAAAGAAGCAAAGTTTCTTCCAAAGTAGTCTTCCTCGGCTCAAGAGCCTCGGACTCCTCATTTGGTTGAAACTTGTCTTCGAAAGTATCGAAATAAGAATCGTCATTGGATTTGAATAATGAATCCAACTCAAGCTCCCAATAACGATTTTCATTCCGATAAATGTTTTCAAGTCTTTCAAACTCAAGAAAATCTTCAAAATGGAAAACTTGAAAACTATCTCCAAAGTAAGAATCATTAGAATGACCGCAATAACTATAATAGTAGGACAAGATTACCTCGTTGTTTGTAGATGGAGAATCCGAGCAAGAAAGTGAGCAACCGCGAATCAAAGTTTCTTAGCGCTCAAATATGCTATCGTGCAAAAAAGGTTAAAACAAAGAATACAAATACAAAATGAAAAATACTACAAAATAATAAAATAATTACTATCTAAAACACACTCCCCGGCAACGGCGCCATTTTGTGACCGAGCGGAAAAAGTGTGTTCGTGTGAGGACACAATCATTGTGTGTTTCGCCGCCGCGATACAAAAAACCTAAGCTACTACTACACTTGACAAGCAAGCACAGCGGTAAGTCGGGTATCGTAAGAAATCCACAGGGAGTGATTGAATTTTAGATTTTAATTGTTTAATTACTTCTGGAATAAAAGTGTAAAATAAATAAATGAAAAGGTGATGGTTGGGAATGGTGACAAAAGAAAAAGAATAAGTTACGCTACGCAAAAGTAAAGCGCGGATCGGGATCACATACACACATTCACGGGCTAAACAACTACTAATTAGAATTTCGGATCGAAAACATTTAATCGATGATTTTCAATTAAGCATAAACATCATGCAATAAGGAATTTAAGCCAAAGTTGCGAGATTAAACATTTAATCAAAAATGGTCACACGCGGATTAAATTCGGATTATCGCTATAAACACTAAAGTTGCGTGACAAATAAAGTTAAACGCATAAAAATCCAACTTTAATACACGCGGTTTCAATTAAATGCAATTTTACACGAAACCCTAACTTTCGAGGTTCTAAACCTGTAAATGGCGGAACACAATCCCGACCCTATTTATCTAAGGGCTCGACATGGAAATAAACTAAATTACACTAATTAAACTAGGAAAGCAATAATTAAAGCAAGTAAACTAATTAATAAAGCATGTAAATTAAATAGAAAGCAAGAAATAAGGAAATACAACTAAATTAATGTAATTAAAGTTAAGGTACAACTTACAAAACAAAGAGTACAAGAGAGGAGTAGGATTTAGCTCCCAACTACAAACCCTAAAATCTAAGACAAAATGGAGATGCCCTCCTCAAAAGGAAGAGAAAGAGTATTTATACAAAAACAAATCCCATGGCAAAATTGTAAATAAAAGGGAAAATTGCCAAATATCAGCAGGACCGAATCGATTCGGCATTGGGCCGAATCGATTCGGTTGGAGAATATCTCGAGACTGCCAGAGGGGCGAATCGATTCGGGTGAAATCCGAATCGATTCGGAATTGTGGGAGAATCGATTTGGCTGGAATCCGAATCGATTTGGAAACAGAGGAACTGGCATACTATCTCCAACCGAATCGATTTGCAAAGGGGCGAATCGATTCGGACCTACAGGTCTTGAATTTTTCCTTGATTTTGGTTGGTTTGAAATTCTCTTCCGCTCAAAAGCCCGTAATTTCTTCGTTCGGACTCGGAATCGCGCACCGTTTGCAGCCACGTGAAGCTTGTTCAGAGGGCTTCAACTTCCGTGAAGACATTGGGCCAGTTGCCCAAATTGTAAAATGACTGAATTTCCCTTACGCGTGCGATTGTGTATGGAACTTCGCCGGAATGCATCCAAACTTCATACTAAGCATCCAAATACCTACAAAAGCTCAATTAACCCCTGCAAAACATGTTAACATAGAAATCCGAGGTTGTCTAGTTAACGAGCATAAATATAGGGATTAAGATACCCGAGGGCGCTAATAACGCGTAGGTTAACGGGTGAAATACACAATATTTACGATGTATCAGCTAGACGTTTTGTAGGTCGTTATTATAGGTACTACGTAGCAGCGCCATCTACAAGAGGTAGGTGTTGATGCTGGAATCCTTTGTCACCACTAGGTATGGGCCTTAAACTAGTGTACTGCGTAGGGATTGCCCCATTTATGTGTGTTTTATGATGTTTGATTAAATAGAGATACCTTCGCACTTACCTCATGGGTACGAATGAGACACCACTAGTGGATGCCTTTGAATGTCACATATATGAAAGGATAAATACATAAATTACCCGAATTAAACGAGATTAACCAATTTTGGGCGCTGACCCAAAATTTCAAATATCCCCCCCCCCCCCCCCCCCCCCCCCACAGATTTGCTTAGACATGGATAGCGGGTCTGAAGGAATATCAGACTTGCTATCATGAGTTTCTCCTAGAAGACTCATTTATTGATTCTAGCTTAGCTTGCTACTTCTTCCTGATTTTTACTTATTTTGGATTATTGTAAGGACATAAGCCGACAATCATTTTAATTATTAGTTAAGACAGTATTTATTCATGTTGGTTTTTATTTTGTTGGATGTGGATGTTGGTTTCATTATTACGTACTGTCATTTAAATTAATCAAATTTTAATTCAAATGTGGTCCATTATATGATTATTTATTACGTTTGATACTAAGAATGATATAAATTGTATAACAAGCCTCATCGTCAGCGTATTGTGTTTAGCCAACCTTTACGTGAGAAAATGGGGATTGTTACATAGAAATTGTATTTTGACCTAATTTTTTGAACATGTGTTGAATGGGAGGTTAAATTCATAGGTAAAATAGAGAAAAAAAACATTTTTTAGGGCCTAGAACTAAGTTTGATGTATGGGTGATGTAGGTAGCATGACGTATAGGAGTCTCTCTCTCTCTCTCTCTCTCTCTCTATATATATATATATATATATATATATCAGGCAGGCTCCGGTACATACCAAGTTTACATTGCGAACGCGATGGCCCCTCTATGTGTGCCCTTTGGGTGAAAGCAATTTTTCTTTTCAAAAAGTTTTTCCAATATTATTTAGCAGCAATTTTGTGAACAAAACTAATTAAGCCAATTTTATCTTCTTAATCCCTAAACATGCATCTAGTGTGATTAAGTAAGATAAAGTAAAGAATTCTCAAAAAACACGTCGATGTACGAGGATACCACAATGGGAAAAACCTCGACGGCCCAGGCCAGACAATCACTATGATACAATTTTACAAAGGAAGATTAAGTCCTACTCAACGGCTCGATCTCCACAAGTCTTGACGCCTCTTCTTATCTTCAACCGCTCCTCCACAGTGCAACGCAAGAGTCCACCTACCTCAATTCATAGTACACGAGTCCACGCATACCTCAGTATCCACCAATATAGCCTCAGCAATCATCAATCAGCAAGCACGAAGTCCATCGCACAAAACAGACTCTTAAAATGATGAAGAATTAAACAATGGTACAAACACAAGATCTCTATAACATATGGTTTTGTAAAACTCGGGTCTTGTAAACACAATGGATGTTTTTAGCTTTGAAAACCTTTGATAAACAAATGCAGAAAACGTATAGGTTATGTTTTGTTCTATATGTTCTGCACACCTGATTTTCTAAGAAAAATACGCCTTAAATAAAAAACTTTGAGTCGGCGCGTTATTAGAAAGAAATCTTCATATTGTTAGAACGAGAAAACCATGTCATTAGAACGACAAGCCAATGTCGTTTGAATGACTATTAAAGTCATTTGAACCATCAAAACTCAAGGAAAGTTCCATAGGACTCTAAACGTGAATTATCTCAGAAAAGTCATTTAAAAATATTTTAAACTCTGATTTAAATAAAATAACATCCTTAGAAAATGTTTACCGAGTACCCATAAACCAATATGCATCCATTCCTAAGAGAATATCAAAAATCCAAAGTGAAGACGTGATATGTGCAGGCTTGATGAGATTTGCAATAAGTAAAATCTATCATATGACTCAAAGTGGTTTTTGTTCCGAATAATGCTAATACATACAAATTGACACTATTTGGAAATTTGTCCTTATAAATCTCCCTCTTTGGCTATTCCAGGACAAAACCAAAATCGTGAAATGCCTAAGCCTGATCGTCAAGATGAATGGCCTATATCTACAGGACATGGACTATCAATTGTAGGATGACCGGAGAGTATGAACTGTCTAAATGTGATGTAGTCCATAATCTCGAATCGCTGAAGAATCGTTGCACACGCGAAAAAAATAAATACCATGTGAAATATAGAGGAACAATATGATACCAATTCAAACATACTAGCAAAAATCTTCCCTACATCACATATCTATCTCTCCCCCTTTTTGTCTTGAATAGACAACAAAATAAACATGAAAAAATCATGAGAAAAATAAACATATAAACATATATCTAGTATGAAAATAACATGAGAAGCATATTTAGATAAACATAAGCAACTATCTAATAAGAATCAGAATATGTCAAATCATAGCTAATAAACAGTCACATGAAGAAATCATCACAATAATAAATGATGTGACTAAACAGAATCTCATCCAATAATGCAGTATAGAATTAAGCATGAATAAACAGAACTGACTACATATAAACTATCCAGAACAAACCATAAGTACCATAGCAGAATATCAATGTAATATATATCAAGCAGGTACTGAAGAAGAATAAAGAGACAAAAGTCCAAACAGGTCGTTCAAACGACAATACAAGTTCAAGCAAACAACTGAAACATGTTCGATTCATGTAATTAACAACCCAAAATAGTGTGATGTCGTTTGAAAGGTCCATCTAACGACCAATCTAACGACCATACATGTACGTTGACTGTAGCTTGTTTGATATGTTGTTTGATCCACTCATCTAACGATAAGGACTTGTCGTTCAAACGATAGCCCAACATCATTCTAATGGCTTATCAAATCCTCAATTCTAGCTCAATGTTTATGCAACAACAGTCCAGCGAAAAAATTATCTGATAAAAGCAACTGGAAGTATGAAAACAGTAGCAAAATAGACTCAAAAACAAACATGCGAGTAACACGTTAACATATGATCAATGTTCTCAAACATGGAATGGAATGAATAGTTATAACTAACACAAATGAATCATAATTCAAACACAAAGATACATTCAAGAAGCTCTAACTGACCGCTAAATAGCATCAAACTACATTTTAGCCATATGTGACAATTAAACTTTGAACTTAATGAACTAAACAAACATCACACTCACAAGTCTAGAATTTTAATGATTCTACAAACAATAGCATCATAACACGACTTTTTCAACCTAGGACTTATATGTGCAAACCCGTTGATCTTCAACTCAAACTCCCTCGTAATTGATAATTCTTTTCAATTCAATTTTTTCCTTTTTTCTCTTTTGAAGGTTTAATTTCTCCTCTTAAGAGATTTCCCATTGGCCCTATTTTTGGCATATTTTTATTTTTATTGCCTTAATTGTTTATTGGGCTCTTTTAAGCGGTGGCTTTCATGACGAGTTCACATGCCTCATGCAGCCCTTTCTCATGCACAGTCGACATTTTTTAATATGCAATATAAATCCTCACGGGAAACGGTTCTTACATGAACAACTCTTCTTAAGTCTATTATGAGCATAGATGACAAAATTGAGAGGAGAACGTCTCACCAAATTCAAATATGTATGAGAAGTCATACATTCATATAAGCTCGTGCATGTGTGTAATGGCATATACATAGTCGAATCTAAATTTAAGTCAACTTTGAAACAACCCAATTAAACAAATGGTTAAGATCAATCTATGTATCTGAAATCATGACCAAATGTACTATCCACGTGGGAACATGGAATGATGGGGGTCCAACCACACCAATATGCCACATCAAGTATAAACTCAAAACATAAAAAAACGAAAATCTTTTTGTGTTTTTCAAAAAAAATATTTTTGACCCAAAAATAAAATCTTTGGTATTTTAAAAAATATATGAAAAAAAAAATCTTTCTGTATTTTTCAAATAAGACTCAAATAAAAAATATAATACAAAGAGATAAACATGTCATAACACTAGCAAATGCATATCATCAAGCAAAACTAGCGTATGACAAACAAAATCATGCAAGCAATCAACTACAAGAAATGGCATGGGAAGTATCATGAGCAAGCATGTGAGTATCAACCAATCTAACATTTAGCATCTCCAAAACAGATTTCCTAACCTAAACAGGTGTATGCCTGACTTGAGGGGTTATGGGAACTGATGAGACACAACACTTAAATTTCCTAGGACCTCTTCCAAGATCAAAACAAAAATGCCTAAGGTGACCTTTCCTACCACAATGTGAACATGTGTAAACGAGAGGAATGTTACCAATGCGTTGACCTTTTTTAACGTCCTTGGTTATGGTTCACCCTCTAAAATAAACAATAGTTTTGTCATTGACAATGGAAGCATTAGAACAAGATGAGCCATTACCATTACTACTTGAATCTTTTAAATTATTTTTTAACTTCAGAATTTTGGACTCAAGCAAAGAATTAGACTCTTCCAATTTTAGGGACTCCTTATTCATATTTTTAATCATTCCTAGAAGGTTATCTCTCTCTCCCTCAATAGAAGCAAACTTATCCCTAAGAGTCTTCTCACGTTCCTTTAAATCATTAATTAAAAAAATTTCTTTAACAGCATAAACACTAACCCTAGAATTTTTCAAGTCCTCTAATTATTTCTCAAAAACTAGGAGTCTATCATCACTCTCTTTCTTGGCCAATTTTAAATCTTTAAAGTCGCGATACAAGACAAAAAAATTCTCATGATAGATTTATCTTTGAGTTTGAACTGTTTGTAAATATTCAATAACATTTTTAAAACATTTTTTAAGAAATTCAATTCTTTCGAAAACTTCAAATTCAAACTAGAATCCATCGAGAAGAAAAACAAAAGCCAGAGAGATAAATAAACAACCACCCAAAATGCACTAAACACGTATCTAACACAATAACTTAGTTCAACCCACTCTGATACCAATTTGTGAATGCGACGGTCCCTCTATGTGTGTCGTTTAGGTGAAAACCATTTTTCTTTTCAAAAACTTTTTTTAATATTATTTAACATAAAATTTGTGAAGCAAACTAATTAAGCCAATTTTATCTTCTTAATTTCTAAGCATGCGTCTAGTGTGATTAAGCAAGATAAAGTAAAGAATGCCACAAAACACGCCGATGTAGGAGGAAACTACAACGAGAAAAAATCTCGGATGGCCCAGGCTAGATAATCACTATGATACGATTTTACAAAGGAAGATTACTGTCTTACTCAATAACTCGATCCCCACAAGTCTTGACGCCTTTTCTTCTCTTCAACCGCTCCTCCACAGTGAAACGTAGGAATCCAACTATGCAAGGTCCACAGCACATGAGTCCACGCATACCTCAGTATCTTCAAATGATGAAAAATGAAATAATGGTGCAAACACAAGATCTCTATAACATATGGTTATGTAAAATTCGGATCTTGTAAACATAAAGGATGTTTTTAGATTTGAAAAACATTGGTAAACAATTGCAAAAAAACATATAGGTTTTATTCTGTTCTGTATGTTCTCCCCCCACCCCTTAATTTTTTGAGCAAAATACGCCTTAAATAAATTTGGCGCATCGTTAGAATGAAATCAGCATATCATTAGAACGAACTAGGCATATCGTTAGAATGAGGAATCCATGTCATTAGAATGAAAAGGTAATGTCGTTTGAACCATCAAAACTCAAGGGAAAGTTTCATACAACTCTAAAATAAATTATCTTAGAAAATTCATTTTATAAACATTTTAAACTCTGATTTAAATAAAATAACATCCTTAGAAAATATTTATCGAGTATCTATAAACCAATATGCATCCATACTTGAGAGAATCTAGAAAATCCAAAGTGAAGACGTGAAATGTGCACCAAAACTACGACATGATTTATCTTTTAAGCTTGATCGTTATGTCTTCAACACAACATCATAGGCTTAATGTGAATCACAACAAGTAAAATCTATCCTATGACTCAAAGTGGTTTTTGTTCGGCATAATGCCAATACATACAAATTGCACTATTCAAAAATTTGTCCTTACATACATACCGATTTTTTTAAAATAGTAAAAAAAATATTTTTCAGTTGAGTTTTTTATTGTAGTATTTTAAAATTTCAAGAGACCTATATAAAAACAATCAGCACAAAATAACATTTTTTGCTATTTAAAAAAACGATCGAACTTTTACACCTTTTAAAGCACTTTAAAAGTTGTGAAAGTTTGATCGATTTTTTTTAAATAGCAAAAAAAGTTACTTTTAGCTGATTTTTTTATATAGGTCCCTTGAAATTTTAAATACCACATAAAAAATTCAACTCAAACTTTTTTTTTAATATTTAGAAAAAATAAGTTTGCGCTAGCAAGTATGTATAGCTTGTCTATATGATAGCCGCTCTCATACATACATATGTGTATATACATATCAAAGCATGCACAGTAACACACACACACTGTCTCGCACAACACGCGTCAGCACACATGCATGCGTACACACACATATCTCCATAACTGTTGGCCAATTTCATATTCGTTAAAACACACAACTATACATACATATATATATATATATATATACGGGTATATAATAGGAAAAAATTGGGAAGAAACATACTCGTGCTCTTATATATTTTTTTTTCCTTTCCTTTGTTCATCGCTTTTAGTTTTGTAGGAGATGAGTTTTTTCTTTGCTTTTTTTTTTTGTTTTTTTGTTCCACTATTTTCCCCTACCTATTTGGGAAGAAGTTGAAGTTTTTTATTCTTTAAAAGAAAGTGTAACAGGTATATAGAAAAGGGGTAGGTCGGTTTGTGTGTTTTTTTCTTTTTTTTTTCTTTTATACAAGTAGGAACAAAAAAAGGAGGTGTGCTGTTTAACTAGGATTTTTTGTTGTTTTTTTGTTATTTTTAATTTCACCCCTTAAGGTTTAAAGTTTGGAATTTAAACTTTTCACCCCTTTGTTTTAAATGTCAACATATGAATTTTATTTTAGTTTAGGACTATACTCATGTTTTAAATTTTCTTTTAAATAAATTGGTACATACCCATAAACGAACTTATTTTAAATATACACGATTTTTTAACACGTGTATAAATTTATAAAAAAAATGTATACTCGATACTCAATTAGTAAAAAAATATTATTTATTTGTCGTCTTGATTTAAAAAATACCATTTTGAAAATAAAATAATTAAATTTTAAAAATTTTAATAAAAAGAAAACGTAGGTTGTTACAATCTACGTGCCTTAAAAAAATTCATCCTCGAAATTCCTATCTTCCTAGAGTTCTAAATTCTCGTAGTGCTTACATCATCTAAAGTATACAGTGTATTTGAAAGGATAACTTATGGACTTATTAGTTTTGAGGTTTGTAGGTTTATCACGTGATTATGACGATTTTACCAAAGTCGCTCCTCTTGTGATTTGCTATGCAATAAAATCGTATAAAGGATATTGATGTAACCATGATTTAAAACAAAGATGTTTCAGATAATTAATTGGCATTTTTACAAGCTTTGCATGTGACGGAGGTTTATGTAATAAAGGTTATGTATAGTCTAGTTATCGAAAGTTCATTTCACACACAATTGACTCATACTACAAAGATGACAGTAAGAGAATATCATAGGTTATATATTGTTCTTAGTGTTTCACATCCATTTGCACAATAGGTAAGTAGAAATATAAGTTTCATTAAGAAAGGTAAGTCGATTGTTTATACTTGAACCATCAAAAGTTGGTTTCCTAAATTCAACTGACATTAAGTTTATGAGAACCGAATTATAAGTCACTGTTTCCAAAAATTCTTAAGATTTTCATACAAAGAAATCCCTTTTCTATCTAAAACTACCAATTTTACTATAAATTTTTTTTGAGGTACAGTACTTTATGCTTGTTTCTCCCGTTAGAATTTTTATTGATAGTAGACAATTTAAGGAACTACTAGATGGTTTTTCGGTGCTTTTGAAGTCGTGTGTTGGTTAATCAGAAAAATAAATCAACTATTTATTATAGTTGATAACTCCGTAAAGAGGTTTCCTTAGAATTTTTGGGCACTGAAAGAATCTGTATGTAGTATCTTGATTTGATAATTACTTCATTCCTAAATGCAAAAATGATACATACGCAGGATTTGACTTTTATTAAGCCAATATTTTGAGAACAGAAGGTGACATTTGTTAGTTTTGGGGTATTTCAAATAGGTCTGTATAATTCGATTGGTTCTTAGATTTGCATGGTATTATTAAGAATCACAACAGGTATGGTGTCTCATATTGTAAATGTAATTTCATGGAATCTACTATAGACATAAAAAGGTAAAAGGGTTCCATAAACTACCTCGGTGCTACTCTAAACATATCCCCTAAATTTGGATCATTTTGGACCAAATAGATGGATGGGGTTTACATAGTCTAACGAGTACTAATGAAAATAAAAGGGGGGATTATTAAATATAGATATAATTTATACAACTATGTACATGAGTTCACTAATATCTATATCATTTTAACATGATGATATTACTGTTTGAAGTATATTGAATCTAAATACTGATGTTTATGTAGTTAATAATGTTTGAAACCTTGTTTGAAAATAATTTTTGTACTCAAGGTAGGATAACGTAAGGTCATAACAATGTTCAATCTAAACTTGGAGTGGTATGTATAATCTAAAAAAGTATGTCCTTATTCTCATATTCGATGTAATAGGAGCTTCCATGTACGTCGCATGGGTCGTTCATGTTTATAACCTTACTAAGAATCCTAGTAATGAGCTTTTAGAAAGAATTAATAGTTTTCACTTGGAGAGAATGGGAAAATTTGGTGAGTCGGTCTACTATCACCCTTATATAATTGTATCCTTGGAACGTACGAGACAATCTAGTAACAAAATCCATTGTGATGTGATTCAATTTCCCTTCTGAGATCGAAAAAGGTTAGAAAAATCCACCAGAATACTAGTGTTTTATTTTTACTTGCTTGAAAAGTAAGACATCTTCTCATAAAGTTCTCAATGTCGCTTCTCGTATTGGACCACCAATATTGTTTCTTCAGTACATGATACATTATTGAGATTTCTCAATGTATAATGAATTTAGAACAATGAGATAGGAGATTAGGGTTCATTGTGTTCAGTATATGATACATCTTCTCAAAAAATTCCATTGTCTTTTAGAAATACTTGAAATTATCACCATATAATAGGATATTAGGGTTTCCTACATTTATGCAGGAGATAACATAAATATGAAAAATAGGAATTACTCTTAAATAGGTACTAATTGGCTATTTTAGAAACTTGTAATAGGTTTAAGGTAAATAGTAGGGCTGGGGTGTGAATCGATGGTTACATTGTTTGAGTTCTCTTAATTTGAATGGTGACAGTACGCAACCAATAAACAAACTCTTAAGAAACTTCAATTTTGATGACTTAAGGATTTTTTCGATAGACATCCCTAATTAGTTGGTATTTAGAACTCTAAAAGGTAATAGGGGTATTATATTTTGAAGAATTTTATCGGGAGACGGGGTACACATACTTACAATGGAGTTCTTGAATTAATATACCATCTATCAAAAACATTCTTATTGAGTTTAAGAACATTAACTGAGGGATCCACATATGTTGAAAGAAAATGAACTATGCAGAATCAGGAGTAGGCTAATGTAATGAAATAACAAAAATCTAAGTTTTCTAGAAAGTTTAGTTTGCGAAGAGGTAAGCTGTCGAATGCGATCATGGGGTTCTTTATGACTAAAGCATGAGATTCGCGTAAGTATCTGTAAATCGTTTTGTTAATTATTTTTTATGGTTTATAGTATCTTAATAAATAAAGGGACGAGTAATCGAAAGCTAAGGGATTTATATTAGGCAGGGTGTGGTATAAAGGTCTCGTTGATTAAGATCAATAACCTACTTATTCCGGATTGAAAACGATAGTTTCGCAAAATCAATGCTCTGATACCAATTTGAAAACGTGAGTTTTTCTTACTCAATGCTTTGATACCAATTTGAAAAACGATAGGACCCCCAATTTTTAAATTTTACGAAAAGTAATTTCCTTTTAGATGCGGAATAAAGATGGCTCAACACAATACAAACTACAAATTCTAATTTCAAATTTTAATTTATTTTAAATTAAAATAAACTAAACTCAAAGTGACATTAAATTAAATAAGAAATACATTTTTCACTTAAACCAAATTAATGCAACCCAAGTCCTAGAAATTTTCTTACCACAAATAATTAATCCATTTTTGCAAATTAGGCCAAACCAAATTTTATACAATAAAATTAATGACATGTATTAAATTAATTTTTACCCAAATTAAATATACCAATTTTATCTTTCTACCTAAGTATGCATCTAATGTGATTTTGCAAAAGATAAAATAAGTAAACAACCACTACGCCGCGATGTACGAGGAAAAACCCACAACGGGAAAAAACCTCGAACGGCTCTAGCCTCAAATCCACTAAGTACGGTTTTACAAGTATAAGACAAAAGGACTTACAACACCCGAATTGACTCGGTCCAAGCCCCGACGCTTCTTCTTGTACACACCTCTGCCTAGAGAAAAACCACAGAGGTCCACCGCGATCTCAGAATCCACCGATGGAACTTTTTCTGGTCACCTCCACCCGAACAAAGAGCCTTCTCCAAATTGGTATGTCACAGCAAACAAACTTCTTCTTTGTGGGATGTAGAAGTAACCCCAAACTTCACTTCTTTGAGGTGTAGAGAAAAACTATATGTCAAACACTCCAAGCAAGGATATATATTAAGGAACTTGGAATGAACAAAGTATTGGGTGTGTATGTGTTTTTGGTGAATTTAATCCATTAAAATCAAACACAAAACATGGAACTTTTTCTTTGAAAGAATTTTTTCTCTAAAGTCTCTTAGAATGTGAAAATGTTACATTGAAAATTTTTATTCCCCCACTGGTTAAATCTGTCAAAAAGTTAGAGGGGAAAAAGTAGTAGGAACATGGAAAAAATTGCTAAAAACTGCCAAAAAATTATTTCCGCCAAAGTTGTTCGAACGACATTATCGTTCAAACGACTTTACTAACGATGTCCAAAGGTGAAAAAGGAATCTCGTTAGAAGTCTCATTCAAACGACATGGAATCTCGTTCGAACGAGATTCCAGTTTGTTCGAACGACTAACCAGAAAAATTAAATATTCTATTTAAGCCCAAAACTTTTATGAAAAGTTCTTAAAAAAATATTTTCTGAGTAAAACAAAGTCGTTAAAATTATTTATAAAAATTTTATAAAATACACCCAATAAATTTCCAAGCTCCTATATATATATATATATATATATATATATATATATATATATATATATAAAATGCATTCATACCTTAGGAGCATTGGAACTAATGTTGTTGACGTAGAAACGAGGCACACTAAACCCGACATATGATGAAGCTTTATAATCTTCACCGCTATGTCTTCAACTAACAAGTCATAGGCATGGATGGATACAATTGAAGACTATCCTATGACTCAAATATTTTTGTCCAGAATTGAGCCAACACTACATTAAGACTCAATCGGAGACTTGTGTCCTTACAAATCTCCCCCTTTGGCTATTTCGGGACAAAAACCAAAACAAAATTCTAATGGGCCGTCAAGCTCAACTAGACTAAAATAATATCCCACACAAAATAAAAATTTCATAGCTTGACTCAAAAACCTAAGGATCAATATCTTTGCCGAAGAAAGTTTCTATTTATAAGAATTCCTGCACACTTAAGTAAACTATCAAACGCATAAGGAATATCAAGAATATTAAATCTATTTAAAAGAAATGCTCACCCTAAATTAATTCTCCCCTTTATCAACAATGATCAACCTAAGAAGGTCGCGACTCCCCCTAAGTGAAATCTCATAAACTACGATACGATTATAATAGGATTAGATACCATTTCTCCCCCTATCATTCTCCCCCTTTTTGCTCAGGAATAGACAAAGGATAAAACTAATTTAAATACGATGAAGCTTAGAGTGAAAAGAGCATGAAAGCATATGGGCAACAAAATCATAACTAATCCATACAAATAATAACGGATACCAACGTAGATGCAAAAAAAAATGATACCAATGTGATACATAAGATACTAAGCATGAGATATCAACAACAATATGCAACAAGAAAGATACCAATTACGAATTAGAAGCATAGATGGACAAGAAAGAGAGGAAAAGAAAATGAAATACCATATATATGTAGACATAATGAATATCACTAATGCACACTCACATATATATAGGTATAGACACCAAACATGACATAAAATACAATAAGCTTTTCACACTCGTATGGAAAAAATGTGTCATATGGAAACGGAAGTGTTGGGGTGTGAACTAGCACCAATTAAATTTATACCCAATCACTTAAAACATGTTCATGAAGTTCTCATTTGATTACAAACTTTATCACATTTGAATATAACCTCATGTGACAATATAGATTGAACTCAATGAACAAGCATACACAATGCATACAAGCCTAGAATTTTGATGATTCTACAAATCAATAGAGTAATGACATTGAAAGTACAACTAGGATAAACGGACATTGTGCAAACCGTTGATATACCATCCAAACTCCCTCAAAATATGCATACATATTTCATCTTTTGAATGAATAAATCAACTAAACAAAATAGGCCTTTGCAAATATTTTCTTTTACTGCCATTATTCTTTTAGGCCTTTGGATCACGCATTTATTTTAGGTCCAAGCAAACGGTGGCTTACTCGCAAAGGATGATTTTTCCTTTAGGAGCCCTTCCCCGTGCACATTTATATATATAATCTTTTATCGCTCAATTATTGCGTGCAACGAATTTTAACATTCACTAGTTCTCCTAGATTACATAACATGTAGATAACAAGATTGGTAGGAGAACACCTCACAAAGCTCAAATATACGTGTGAAGATATCATTTCAAGTGAGCTCGAACATGTGTAAATTGAGGCATATAAAAATAGAATCCATTATATAAACACAAAATCCAACTACTACATTTAAGCATGGTAAAGAATATTTTAAGGATTGATAATCTTAACCAAAAGTTCTAGCCACATGGGAGCGAAAAAGAAGGGATTGAAACATACGTATATGCCACATAAAGTGTGTAAAACTAAAATACACAAAAAAATCTTTTTGAGTTTTTGAGTTTTTGAAATTTTTTAATCAAACAAACAAAAATATTTACTCAAAAGACAAACAAAAATCATTTGTATTTTTCATTAAGCCTAAATTACTAAAAGGTAAAACACAAAGGATAAACAAAAATATTTTTTCATTTTTTTTCATTTAATGCAAACTAAAATGAAAGAACTATAATACAAAAGATAAAAAACAATCATAATTCTAGCATGTGATAAAGCATGAAGTTTATACTAGAACAATGATTAAACAGGCATACACCTAGCAATGATATATAATATGAAGCACAAAAAGCTAGAGTATGCAAACAAAACTAACAAATTCAACCTTTAAATTTAGCAAGGGAGGTTTCATGTGAAAGTAAATGAGAATCAACAGATCTAATATCTAGCGCGTCAAATAATAATTTCCTAATCAATATAGATGTATATTTAAAATGATGGGATTTGGAAACTAATGAAATGATAGACATAAACTTCCTAGGACTTCTTTTAAGATCAAAACTAAATGACCAAAGGTGACCTTTCCTATCACAGTGCAAGCATGTGAAAATACGAAGAATGATACCTAAAGTGTGACCTTTTCTAAAGTCCTTGGATAAAGTTGACCCTCTAAAACAAACAATGGTCTTAGCTTTAGCAACGAAAAAATTTGAACCAGATGAGCTAGAACCATTACAATTACTACTCCAGTCTTGTAAGTCATTTTTCATTTTTAAAATTATCGACTCAAGTAATAAATTAGACTCCTCAATTTTACGGGACTCCTTCTTTAAATTTTCTATAACTCCTAGAAGGTTATCACGCTCCCCCTCAATGTGAGAAAACTTGTCCCTAAGAGTTTTTTCTTGACTATCACTCTCTTTCTTGGACATATTTAAAATATTAAAATTGTGATTCATGTCCTTGAGCTTTTCACAAAAAATATCTTTTTCAGATAGCGAGGTTTGAAAAAGTTCAATTCTAGATTTAAAACATAAATTTCATTTTCAAGAAACTTAATTCTTTTTGCAAATCTCACATTTAATTCTCTTAAATTTTCATTACACTTATTAAGCCCATTAAATTTCTCTCGAATATCAGAAACTTCATTATCAGTAGAAATGGACAAATTACCATTAAGACGTCCCATCGAGAGATACAAAACAAAAGTGAGAGTGAGTAAAAAATGAACAACCTAAAAATACAAGGAGTGCAAAAATTATAAAAGCCGAAAAATGGATCTTTGACGCGATAACTTAGCACTCCGGCTCTGATACCAATTTGGAAATGATAGTTTTGCTAAATCAATGCTCTGATACCAATTTGAAAACGTGAGTTTTTTTTACTCACTTCTCTCTGATACCAATTTGAAAAACGATAGGACCCCCAAAAATTTTACAAAAAGTAATTTCCTTTTAGATTCGGAATAAATATGGCTCAACACAATACAAACTACAAATTCTAATTTCAAATTCTAATTTCTTTTAAATTAAAATAAACTAAACTCAAAGTGACATTAAATTAAACAAGAAATACATTTTTCACTTAAACCAAATTAATTCATCCCAAGTCCTAGAAATTTGCCTACCACAAATAATTAATCCATTTTTGCAAATTACGCCAAACCAAATTTTATCCAATAAAATTAATGACTCGTATTAAATTAATTTTTACCCAAATTAAATTAGCACCAAAATAAATATACCAATTTTATCCTTTTACCTAAGCATGCATCTAATGTGATTTCGCAAAAGATAAAATAAGTAAACAACCACTACGCCGCGATGTACGAGGAAAAACCCACAGCGAGAAAAAACCTCGGACAGCCCTAACGTCAAATCCACTAAGGACGGTTTTACAAGTACAAGACAAAAAGACTTACAACACCCGACTTGACTCCATCCAAGCCCCAAAGCTTATTCTTGTACACACCTCTGCCTAGAGAATAACCACGGAGGTCCACCGCGATCTCAAAATCCACCGATCGGACTTTTTCTAGTCACCGCCACCCGAACAAGGAGCCTTTCTCCAAGTGGGTATGTCACAGTAAACAAACTTCTTCTTTGTGGGATGTAGAGTAAACCTAAACTTCTCTTCTTTGAGGTGTAGAGAAAAATTCGGTGCCAAACACTCCAAGCAAGGATCTATATTAAGGAACTTGGAATAAACAAACTATTGGGTGTGTATATGTTTTTGGTGAATTTAATCCTTTAAAATCAAACATAAAACATGGAACTTTTTCTTTGAAAGAATTTTCTCTCTAAAGTCTCTTAGAATCTGAAAAAGTTACATTGAAAAAGTTTGTTCTCGCACTTGTTAAATCTGTCAAAAAGTTAGTGGGGAAAAAGTAGTGGGAACATGGAAAAAACTACTAAAAACAGCCAAAAAACGGTTCACGCCAAAGTCGTTCGAATGACATTTTCGTTCGAACAACATTCTCGTTCGAACGAATTTACTAACGATGTTCCAGGGGTGAAAAAGGAATCTCGTTAGAAGTCTTGTTCGAACGACCTGGAATCTCGTTCGAACGAGATTCTAGTTCGTTCGAACGACTTACCAGAAAAAATGCATATTCTATTTAAGCCCAAAACTTTTATGAAAAGTTCTTAAAAAAATATTTTTTGAGTATAACAAAGTCGTTAAAATTATTTATAAAATACACCCAATAAATTTCCAAGCTCCTATATACATATAAAATGCATTCATACCTTAGGAGCATTGGAACTAATGTTGTTGACGTAGAAACGAGGCACTAAACCCGCCATATGATGAAACTTAATAATCTTAGCCACAACGTCTTCAACTAACACGTCATAGGCTTGGATGGATACACTTGAGCACTATACTATGTGTGGACATTCCCGATCCTCACGGCGGGCGGGTGATGTGAGGGAGGATCCTAGGTCCCGCGCGTCCCTCTCGGGAGCGCTTCGACCGACGTCATTTGGGTGAGGTGAAAAATGTAGAGAGATAGAGTCGCCAGTCTATTTTACTCAAAACTGACAAAATAAAGGGAGCCATCCCGAAGGACAACATCCAAAGACATACTGATGCATACGAAACCAAAATGATTCAAAAAGGGTACGGAGGCTAAGTTACGAAATGGGAAGGTGTTAGGCACCCATTCCGCCGTTACGGCATCTCATGGGTTTTTGCTATTTTCCTTTATTTTCCCAGTAATATGTGTGCATGTGTATATATAGTGGAGATAGGAATTATTGACTTGTACCATGGAAGAGGTAAAGAGAGTCATCCATAGGAAGGTATTAAAATATTATAAAATAGGTTTTATGCAATTATCCTTACATTGATCGTTACGATGGAACGACAACGCATGTGGAATAATACGCCACTAAGGACAAATATATGTATATATATGTAATCTAAGAGGATTTAATTTAAAGAGAAAAGGAGATGAAAGAAAGAGTAAAAATACGACTCGAAACTCGAATTTTACCCCGAGACCCCTACGTAGCCTATAGAGGCATCAAAGTCCACATAGTTCGCATGCAAAACGAGGGGTAGGGTCTATCCCATAAATACAACCAAGGACTTCTCTTATTTGTGCGTGTGTGTTTGTGTGTGTGTGTGTGTGTGTGTGTAGAAAAAGTGTTTTAGTTGTGAGAAAATTGAAGAAAAGTGTGAGAATTCCCGTTTGGAATTTATGAGCAAACCCTCTTTTTCTTGTTTTTTGGTTTTTTATTTGTATGAAAATAAGAGATGTGCAATAATACCAAATAAAATTATATTAGGATATGTGAGATCAGAGAATAAAAGTTCTAAGTAATAAAACAAGTTAATGCGAATTTATGAGAATTTAAGGAGAGAATTAAGAAAATTGGACCTTCTTGAACATCTTGAGCTTGATCTTGAATGTTGGAGAGCAGACCTTGCACTTGCATGATGATGGAGAGTTGTTAATTCGACAAGTTTGATGAAAAGGATGATGAAAAGTGAAGGTTGGAAATGGATTTTGATGTGAAAATCGCGCTAACTTCGAGAGAGGTTTCCTAGATTTGCTGAGAGTGATATGCTTCTGATCTGGGCTCTCCTTGCAATGAGGTCAAGGCCTCCTTTTTATTGGCCCAGGGCATTGCCAATCGGCATAGCCCTATTCCTGCCAATTGGCAGGTGCGTTTAGGCACACTGCCGATAGGCAGGGTCTGGGTCCTGCCGTTTGGCTGTGTCTTTCAAGCCTTTTCAGAAAATTGGTCGCAGAGCGCAAACCATTTATTCGAATTGTAAATGGGGTAGACCATTGGAAAGTTAATTCATATACCTTCAAAAGTCCTTTGGACTGATCCCGGGTTTGGAAGTTGACTTTGGGTCAAATGTGGCTGGGAAGCATTCGTCGGTCCATTGGATGGGGCATTGTCAGACGCAAACAGATCATTCCTCCGCATGGTAAGTCCGAATCGTGCACGGGGTGGACCGTTGGAAAGGATAGGAGATGTACTTTGACATTACAAAGACTTTTATCTGGTTCGAGGAGTTGACTTCGGTCAACCGGTCCCTGGAAGCATTCGGTGACCCTTCGGAGTAAAACGGATCGTTCGTCCGTACCGTAAGTCAGAATCGCACACGGGGTGGACCATTGGAAAGGGGTTTCAGTACCCTTTGAACATTCATTCACTCTTGGTCGAGTTAAAGAGTTGATTTAGGTCACATGGAGCCCGAGAGTGCCCGGTGGCCTCTTGATTGAGTTTCGGGGCAAAATGGGTCGTTCGTCCATATGGTAAGTCAGAATTGCGCATGGGATGAACCATTGGAAAGGGGTTTCAGGGCCCTTTGAATATTCATTTAGTCTCAATCAAGCTGAAGAATTTAACTTTTGGTCAAATGGAGCCTGGGAGTGCCCGACGGCTTCTAGGTCAGTACTCGGGGTATGACCTGGGTTTGTAGTGATGAAGTGAGGTGCTAAAGACCTAAGGGGAGTTTAAGGGGTAACAGAATGGGGTGTCTACAGATCCCCTCGATGGGTGAGTTTGGAATAAATGATAGCCGTCGAATATACACCGCATGATGCTTTTGAGGGAGGATGAACAATTCAGAGGGTCGAGGCCGATTCTAAGGACCTGAGGGAGCGAGGATGAGCAATTCAGGGGGTCGAGGTCAATTTGAAAGACCTAAGGAAATGAGGATGACCAATTCAGGGGGTCGAGGTCGATTCTGAGAACCTAAGGGATGGTTTAGAGGAAAGGTTTAGGCCAATTCCTAAGGAGGTGCTGGGGATGATCGATTCTGTGGGTTGAAGCCAATTTTGAGGGCTTTAAGATGAGGGTGATCGATTCTATGGGTCAAAGCCAATTTTGAGGGCTTGAAGATAAGGGTTACCGATTCTGCGGGTCGAATCCAATTCTGAGGGCTTGAAGATGAGGGTGACCGATTCTGCGGGTCGAAGCCAATTCTGAGGGCTTGAAGATGAGGGTGACCGATTCTGCGGGTCGAAGCCCATTCTGAGGGCTTGAGGATGAGGGTGATCAATTCTAAGAGTCGAATCCAATTGTGCGGGCTTAAGGTGAGATGACCAATTCTGCGGGTCAAAGCCAATTCTGCGGGCTTAAGTAGAGATGACCAATTCTGTGGGTCGAAGCCAATTCTGCGGGCTTAAGTAGAGATGACCAATTCTCCGTGTCGAAGCCAATTCTGCGAGCTTAAGGTGAGATGACCAATTCTGTAGGTCGAAGCTAATTCTGTGGGCTTAAAGATGAGGTTGATTGATTCTGTGAGTCGAATCCAATTCTGAGGGCTTAAGTAGAGATGACCATTTTTGCGGGTCAAAGCCAATTCTGCGGGTTTAAGGTGAGATGACCAATTCTGCGGGTCGAAGCCAATTCTGAGAGCTTAAGGTGAGATTACCAATTCTGCGGGTCGAAGCCAATTCTACAAGCTTAAGTAAAGATGACCAATTATACGGGTCGAAGCCAATTCTATGGGCTTAAGGTGACATGACCAATTCTGCAGGTCGAAGTCAATTTTGCGGGCTTAAGTAGAGATATCCAATTCTATGGGTCGAAGCCAATTCTGTGGGATTAAGTAGAGATGACCAATTCTGTGGGTCGAATCCAATTCTGAGGGCTTAAGTAGATATGTTCTTGGGAAACTCTGTCGGGGAGATTTATCTTGTGATTTATTGTGGGCTGGGGAGCCGATTGTTGGGGTAATCTTTTGCAAAAATTTCATTGGGGAGGTGATTAGGTGACCCAGGGTTTGGATGTATTGCTTTAGGAAAATTGAGACCTTTGGGGTATAAGGGGTGATCTTTAGAGATCCTCCGGGGACGTTGCCGGGAGGAGTTTTGATTGGTTTTGGGGAGTTTCATTGGGGAAATAGGGGTTCCGCCTGAGGGAGTACGAAATTTTCTTGGTGAAAATGTTCTAAATCCTTCCTGGGATTTTTAGGAATTTTCTGAGATTTTTTTAGGGTTGTCTGGTATTTTCTGGGAATTTTTATACGAAAGTTTTAAGGGGGTTCCAGTTAGCATGATACAGAGGATGCCAGTCGGCAGTGGCATGGACTTTTAGACTGCCTCGGGAAGGTAAGGGGTCAGTGCCGATCGGTGGTTAGGGGGTCAGTGCCGATCAGCATAACCCTTGGCATCCTATTTAAAGGGGCGAATTCCCTTCCTTTTTTACAGCTTCTTGCTTTCTTTCTTTTTACGATTTTCCTTTACAAATCATTATAGCATTTCTATCTCTAAGAATGGCCTCCTTTGTGAGCATTGCAGCGCATAGGGAATGGTTGATTGTTGATGATTGGGCGAATGTGGAGTGGGGGGATAAGGCGCCAATTACTTTGGAGAGTGAGAACTCCTTTGACACATTCGAGCCGATTGTGGATGAGCGGACCTTGCTACAGGAGACATCGCATCATCACTCCTCGAGGGTGGTGAACCCTGGCGGCTATGTAAGTAAAGACTTTTGGCATTCTTCTCTTTTTGATGATTTTTCCTTCTTTCTTGAATTTTTGACAAGGTTTTTTCTTTTGACAGTCCGATATCTCTTTGAAGAACATGTGTGCCCATGGGACGACGGGGCTTAAGGATGTCTGGGAACATTTTCCATTTGTGGTGCGTTGGATGGTATCTTCAGAGGGTTTTGGGAGGTTGGCGTCTGTGCTGGATGAGATGCCTCATTCGACAGCGGTCATGTGCGCTTTGGGGGAGAGGTGGTGGGATACTACCCACACCTTTCATTTTGCTTTGGGGAGATGACCGTGAGTCCCATAGATGTGCAGTAGCTACTGGGGCTAGATTGCGATGGGGAGCAGATAGAGGTGGATCGTTCTCTACGGGTGAGGGCGGAGGCGGTGAGGGCGGCGCTCGACGATGTAGAGAGGATAGTGTCTGGGGATTCTATTCGGATGTCCTTGCACAAGGATGTTCTACTGAGTAGGGTGGTTGATGTGGAGGATGGGCTGCAGGTGAGGCAGATGGCTCGATTGTTCATATTGTTGGTACTGGGAGGTTTCATGGTGGCGTCGAGCGGCGACGTCGTTCACTTGTGGTTCTTGCCGTATTTGAGGATGTTTTCAAACATCCCTATCTATGATTGGGGGAGCTTGACTTTGGCGACCCTCTATTTTTCTTTGGACGCATTCAACTGGTGTTACCGGCAAACTTTTACTGGATCCATGTATCTCCTTGAGGTATTCTTTAATTTGCGCATTTTCTTTTCATGCAATCGCATTTTTCCTTATGCGTCTCTTTTTTATTATGGATTCTTGTCTTTGGAAGATATGGTTCTATGAGGTGATTAGGTGCAATACCCCGATGATTACCTTGAAGGATGAGACTGTTGGGGACTTGTGCCGATTGTATCAATAGCGGAAGGCCAATCGACAGTCTAAGGGATCTCTCTCTCTGGAGGTGGTGCGTCAAGTCTTGAATGGCCTGACCAGTGGTAGGGTAATATTCTTTCCTCTTCAGTCTTGGTTTTTTTCATATTCTGATTATGTATTGACTTATGCCTGCTGGGGTTTTTCAGGTGAGTTTATACCCTTGGGGGACAACCATCCAGGATACAGTGGCGACCAGGGTAAACGCGCAAATGAGGCGATTCCTGGACCATGAGTTCGGGCATTCTTTGTATCTCAAGGAGCGGGTGGTTCGGCAGATTGCGGAGGAGGTGGTGGTACCACCTGCGCAGCCTCCCATGTCTATGAGGCGGGAGCGGCTGTTACGGGAGGATGCGAGGATCGCGGTAATGATCGACAATTCCTACTTGTTATACACTGATATGGTTTCACCGTATGACTATATGGATTTTATGACGAGCTAGTTGATGATTCCCAACATATATGATGCCTTGCCTTTCCCTCCTACGGGTTCAAGTCGGGCGGTGGGGCCTTCCCACAGCAGTGGTGGTCCGTCGGCGTCTGCGGTGGTGGCGACTTTAGAGGTCCCCTTTGTACGATTGCATACCCCTTCATACAACATTCGGTGGGCTGATGGAGGGATGGTGCCTATGTTACACCGTCCTCACGCGATGGATCCGGAGGAGTTGGGTTTGACAGAGGAGGTTCTTCGTCCTGCGGTATACCTTTATGTTCTTTTCTTTCTTTATTTTCTGTTTTGATCCTTTCCACTTTGATAATGATTTTGCCTTTTACTTGTATCAAGTTCGGGTGTCGACTAATTGACTGAGGGATATTAGAGACTGGATATCTTTAGCGACTGCCCATATTCGGGATGCGGTCTCGGTTCCTTCTTTCTTGGTGTCGTCTACTTTGTCCGGGGAGGACTCTGGCTCAGGTACTGGTGGTGCGTCATCTCGCCATAGGGGAAAGAGAGCGCTTCACAGGGGTGGAAGCTCTTAGAGAGTGGGGTGAAGGGTAGGTGAGAGAGAGAGAGAGAGAGAGAGAATGTGGGTTCGGGCTGAGTCCCATTGTTTTTTGCTTTTCTTTTATTTCTTGCAACATTGATGTAACACAGAAGAATATATATATATATATACAATTCAATGGGGATTTTTTATTATCTTTTGTTAATGATGGATGAATGCATGTGCATGCGCTTTTTACATTGCTGCTGAGACCGTAAAAAGAGATATGTTTGGGATTTGGGGGGAAAGTTTCTTTTTTTAAATGAGAAATTATATAAGGTTGGAAGAGAATTTTTTGAAATTCTATTTGAGAATATCAATTTATTTTTATTGAGCTTCTGATTTTGACACAAGAGGAAAAAAGGAAATTTTCCAAAAATAGGGGGTTATCGATCGGCAAAACCCTTGTCCTGCTTATCGACAATCAAGTTCAGTCCCATCAATTCAATGCTTTGATTAGTGCCCTCTTCAGCCTCATGTACTTTGTGGGGTAGGATTCCCTTCGATTTCTGCAGGGGACATGTCTTTTGTGAGGGTTCTTAAGTATAAAAAGGGGTAAGGGTGGAGTGTTTCCATCACACCTTCACATTCTTACTTACTCGCCTACTTTTTCTTAGTCTTGCAAGATGGATCTCCCTAGTAGCATTGATATTGCTAACTAACTCGAAGCCTTGGAAGCAATGTGCTCTTATAATGTTGACTACGATGCTTTCAACATGCGTCGAGTCTCTTTGTGGGGCAATTGGCCCATTGAGTGGAACATGCTGATAGCGGCGGTACAATTTTGGTAACCCAAAGACCATGTATTCCACTTTTGGTTGGATGAAGTTTGTCCTACTTACGAGGAATTTCTGCCATGCTGGGAATAAATCCCAGTGTTTTCGTGACTTTACCCGAATTTTCCTATTCTCCCAGGGATTTGCTGGCTGGACTTCTTCGCATTTCGCCTTCGACGGCCAGACCATTGGTTACTGGAGGAATGATCTCCCTTTCGGCGGTGTTACAGTCCATGTATTTGCAGGAGAATGGCGATGTTGGATATGCCAGATCCATTGTTCTGGGCTTAGTATCAAAATTGTTGCTGGTGATTGGGGAACTGCTGGTGGACCCACAACTTGCAGCCATTACCTCCTGGATGTCATATCGTCGCAATCCTGTGGCGGTGATACTAGCGGAGACTTTGAATGGCCTGGATGCTTGGCGAGAAGGTCGTTCTACCTTTCTGAGGGGGTGATTCCGTTCATGTGGTTGTCTGAAAGACTTCGCCCTTGTGACTCCTCCAGAATATCCTTTGTCGATTGTACCCAACTTCTTTTCCCGCTAGTTCATCAGCATTGGCTTGGATATTGAGAACTTGGAGAATTGGCTTGTGGAGCACGGGGATCTAAATTTATGGTTGCCAGTGCCCTGGTGGGGACAGTTGCTGCCTATTCTGGAGGTGGGAGAATACGCATATGTCGGCCTGGTTGGTCTCAAATAGACCTCTTTCTATTTCCCTTGGCGGCTTTGGGGTCAATTTAGCTGGGAGAAGGTTGTGCCACCTCGAATACTAGACTTCTTTCCGGTAGAAGATTTAACTGAGCGTCTGCGCTTGCGGCTTGGCTCTATGTGGGAGAATTGGCGTCCATTGACCCGTCCTTCTCAGTCTGTTGGGAGAGTTTAGCATATCCCTGGGGATTATATGAAGTGGTTGTGGAGGGGAGTAGTCAGCAAGATGTTGGTAGTGGAGACTGGACAAAGGTGGTTTGTTTTGTTTAATACCATGGAGGGAGGTGTGGTAGTTTTTTCAAAGATGGTTTGAGCTTATCGGTCCATGGACCATTTGCGACACTCTGTTCAGGCGAGGGAAGCTTTGGGACCCCGGGATGCAGATGATGATGACGAAGAGGGCTCCTCTGGTAGCTGTGGCTAGGACTCTTGGAGAGTTTATTTAATAATGGGGAATAAATGTGGGGATTTTATTTTAACTCTTTTAGGAAGGTAGGGGGAAGGGAGTTATCCGTTCCTTTTTGTAATTGCATTGCAATTTCCTATTAATGAAATAAACAAGTTTTTTACCATCCAGCTATGCCTTTTGATGAGTTTTGTATTTTTGAATTATCGATACCGATCGCTAAGGCATACGTAATCCTTTTGTTCAAGTGTATGTTAGAATGAACTGTCGTTCTCGAAGATAAGAAAAGAATAGTATTTTGTGAAAAAGAAAGGTTTGTGCTCATGTAAGGTGTATGAGCTGCCTACGTACCTCTGGGGTTTTTAAAAAGTTTTAATTTGTTTAAAAATGGTTTTTTGCAGAGGATCAGGCCCACGTAGTTCTGGGTAGAGGGAAATGAAGAGTTTTTTTTTTAAGAATAGAAGGGAGATGAGAAGAGTTGTAGCGTGCCGAGATTTTGGACTAGGGTAGAACTTCTTGAGACAATCCAGGTTGACTAGACGAGCCATCTCTTCTCCATCTAAATCAGTGAGCATGGCAGCACCGTCAGACAAGATCTTCTTAATAATATAGGGGCCGCTCCAATTGGGCTTGAATTTCCCTCTGGGGTCCCAGATGGGTTCTATGATCTCTTTGAGGACTAGATCCCCTTATCAGACTACGATGTCCTTGACTCTCTTATTAAATGATTGCACTATTCGGCAATGGTACCCTTGTGTGTGGTATAGCACTTTTAATCTCCTTTCGTCTAGGAGGGTCAGCACATCAAGACGGCTTTGGCACCAGTCTTCTTCACTGACCTTGCTTTCAAGCATGACGTGCAACGAGGGTATTTCCATCTCGAATGGTAGGACGGCTTCCATGCCATAGACTAGAGAGTAAGGGGTAGCCCCAGTAGAGGTTCGAATTGAGATTCGATAGCCCCAGAAGGCGTACAGGATTCGGTCAGCCCAATCCTGACAACTTTTGGTCATCTTGTTGATGATGGCTTTGAGGTTCTTGTTGGTGTCTTTAACTACACCATTGGTATGAGGTCGGTAGGGAGAAGATTTGTGTCTTTGAATCCCATACTCGTTGACCACTTTTGTAACTTCTGCCTTGAAATGTAACTCGTTATCTGATACTAGCTCGTGCGGGACCCCATACCGACAGATGATGTTTTTCTTGATGAATTTGGCCACTTTCTTGGCATTCAGCATTGCGTATGACTCATCTTCGACCCATTTGGTGAAGTAATCAATGGCAACTAGGATAAACTCATGCCCGTTGGAAGCCTTCGGTGTAACCTTCCTGATGATGTCGATGCCCTAGGTGGAGAACAGCCAGGGAGAGGTCATGTTATATAATTTACGCGGAGGCAGATGCTGAAGCTTGGAGAACTGTTGGCATTTTAGGCATCTATAAACATAGGTGGTGCAATTGTGGGTCAGTAGTAACCTTATCGGATGATCTTCTTGGCAAGAATGTAACCGTTCATGTGGGGTCCGCATTCCCCGCTGTGGATTATCTTTTCAATGTCAGCCCCTGCGATGCAGTGTAGATGGGTTCCATCAAAGTTCCTTTTGAGGAGTGCTTTGTGACAGATGATGTACTGGGTAGCCATTCTTCGAAGGGTTGCCCGATCTTTCTTATTGGAACCCTCAGGATACCTACCATGCTTGAGGAGGCACCAGATATCATAGTACCAGCAATTGGCTAGCTCGGGATCTTCTGTGGTGACAAGATCGATGTGGTAATAGTGGGTTGGTTTGTCTTACTTTTAAATCTGGAAGGGGGTCATTGTGATTCCTTTGGGCATGTTGACCATGGAGGCCAAGGTAGAAAGGGCACCGACTAGGTTATTTTTTGCTCGAGGTAGGTAATGGAAAGTGATGTCTTGGAATTAGGAGGCTAGCTCTTCTAAGTGGGCATAGAAGGGTTGGAGTTTCTCATCCTTAACTCTCCATTTTCTTAGCACTTGACCGATGATGAGGGCGGAATCCCCGTAGATGTCTAGGCATCGAATACCTTTCTTAAGAGCAACTTTGAGGCCTACCGTGCATGCCTTGTATTCAGTCATGTTATTGGTACAAGGGAATCCAGCTTGATGACGATTGGAGTGTGGGATTCATCTGGGGCGATCAAGAGTATCCCAATACCATATCCTTTTTTATTAGCAGCGCCGTCAAAGAACATTTGCCATCGGAGATTGTCCTGGGTAGCGCAGAGGATGTTTTCATCTTGGAATTCGGAGATTTATACATCGGCAGCATCCATGGGGTTATCAGCGAGGTAGTCAGAGATGGCTCTTCCTTTCATGGCTTTCTCTGTAACGTACACGATATCGAACTCGACTAGGAGCATCAACCATTTGGCCATTCGGCTGGACAAGGCGGGTTTCTCAAGCAGATATTTGATGGGGTCCATTCGGGATACAAGTTTGATAGGGAAGGCGATCATGTAGTGCCGCAACTTTTGGGTGACCCAGACAAGCGCAAAACATGCCTTTTCTAAAGTAGTGTAGTTAACCTCGTATTCGGCCAATTTACGACTAGCATAATAGATTTCTCTTTCTTTGCGAGAATCATCAAGGTATTGGACTAGTAAAGCCCCAGCTGCAGTGTCAGTTATGGTTAGGTATAGGAGCAAAGAGAGATAAGGTTATGGTGGCATGAGTACCAGGGGTTGGGTCAGATATTATTTGATTCGGTTAAAAGATTCTTGGCAGGCCTCGTTCCAAACCTTAGTTGAATCCTTTCAGAGGAGTTTAAATATAGGTTCGCAGATGGAGGTTAGCTGGCTGATAAATTGGCTGATATATTGCAATTTCCCAAGGAAACCTCGGACCTCTTTCTCTGTTTGGGGAGGTGGCATTTCAAGTATGGCTTTCATCTTGGTGGGATCTGCTTCTATCCCTTTCTCACTGACCATAAATCCCAAGAGTTTTCCCTTTACAATGCCGAATACACATTTCTTCGGATTGAGTCTCATCTGATACTGTCATAGTCGTTCGAAGAACTTTTAAAGAGCGGTAACATGACCTTCTCTAGTCTTGAATTTGATAATCATATCATCCACATAGACCAAAACCTCCTTGTGAATCAAATCATACAGGATGGTTGTAGAAGCCCTTTGGTAGGTAGCCCCAGCGTTCTTGAGACCAAATGGCATAACAGTGTAACAAAAGGTTCCCTATAGGGTGATGAATGCGATCTTTTCTTGGTGGTCTGGGTGCATTTTGATTTGGTTGTATCCAGCAAACCCATCAATGAATGACTTGAGAGCATGACTGGATGTGTTGTCTACGATCATGTCGATATTGGGTAACGGATAATCATCTTTTGGAGAGGCTTTATTCAAGTCTCGATAGTCTACACACATCTGAACTTTTCCTCCTGATTTCGGCACGGGCACTATATTAGCTAGCCATATGGGATACTCGATCACACGAATGAAACCTACGTTCAACTATTTGACCACCTCTCCTTTGACCTTGAGCGACCATTCGGTGTGGAGCTTTCTCAACCTCTGTTTAACCGGCTTGTAATCTGGGAGAGTGGGTATCTCATGTTGAGCTATTTTAGGATGAATGTCAGTCATATTGTCATAGGACCATGCAAAGGCATCCACAATTTACTTTAGTAATTCTTCGAGTTGTGCACGCTCATGCTCGTTAAGGGTAGCCCCTATCCTAATCTCGCGCAGTTGGCTAATAGAACCGAGGTTAATAACAGCAGTCTCTTCTTCATTAACTTGAACGTGGTTATGTTATTTATTATTAACCTTATTTAGATCAGTTAAGAATTGTTCATTTGCAAAATCATCATCATCAAAAGTTTGATTAGAATCCAAATAGTTAATGTAAGGCACAACAAGATACTCAAAATCTTCGTTTATTTCATTGATAGGAAAAACAGCAGTAAGAACCTAATCAAAGGAGGACTCGATTACATTTGAACAAGGATAGACAACAGAAGAAGAAATGGGGTAAACATTATAATTAGGGGAGGTTTTAGCAGGTAAAACTGGCGCAGCATGCCAGTTGAGGAGAGGTGTATCAGCAGCTTTAATCAGTTGGGACGGATCCGGTGACGTAGTGCCTGAGTGAACCATGTAGAGTGTTAGCCCTAGTGTCTGTAAGTTGAAGGAATCTTCGGATTCACTTTCCTCAGTCTCTTCGGTATCTTTGATGAATGATTGTATATGGTGTTGGGAACTCTCGGCCCATGGGTAGATGCCTTGGAAAAAGATCTCCATTTCGGGCTTCATCTTCTTGTATGTATGGTCATCCCATAGTTCTGGAAAGCCGTAAAAGGGGAAGTATTTACCCTCTTTGATGAATCGACCATTCAAGGAATCACCTGGGATAGTCTGGATGCAGTCAAGTCCTCTCTTTGGTCAAGACTGGCGGATCATTCTAAGTTATTGTTCTGATGGTTGATACCCCAAACCACAAGGAGGGAAAGCCTTCTTCAGTTCAATCGGCTCGAGTATCCCTTATTGTCTTTGTCCTAGCCCCAGTCCTGGTATGAAGTGCATGTTTCTGAACATTTTAATTACATTGACGTTTCCATGAGGGTCGTATTCTGGACAAACCCTTTCTTTAAAGTCGTCCCCTGACGGGAGTAGGAGTGGTTTAACTCAGAATCCTGATAGGAGCATATCATTTTACCCGTGTTTTATCTCAAGAATTTGACTGATGGTACTTGCACCCTCAGCATTATCGTCATCACCCAAAATGGTGATGACTCGTTCGTCGACAAAGAACTTTAATTTCTGATGAAGTGAGGAAGACACACCCTTGATACTGTGGATCCAAGGTCGTCCTAGCAACAGATTGAAATAAGCTGGGATGTCAATAACTTAGAATTCGACGACAGGGTTTATAGGTCCATCCCCTATTATAAGCTTTATGGATACCATCACCTCCCAACGGGTATTATCATAGGCACGCACAGCAGCGGAGGTTGGAGCGAGGTCACTTTCTTTCAGTCCTAAACATTTGAAGGTTCTCAGTGGGCAGACATTCAAGGCGGATCCATTATTGACAAGAGAGAGTGGCAAGACCTTCCCCATAACTTCGACGGAGATGTTGAGTGCATGATTGCGGTTTAGCCCAATCTTGTGGATTTCTTCTTAGAAAAAGGATAGCATTAGGGGAGAGGTCAAAGATCCGACCAAATTTACCGCTTCTTCTGGTGTGGTAGAAGGAGGAACTGTGGGTTCAGTGAGCAACTTGATCAAAGCATTTCTATGCAGCTGAGAGGACATGAAAAGCCCCCATAAAGTGATGTTAGCTTGAGTTTTCTTTAGTTGATCGAGGATATTTCTCTCCTCGAGGGTCATCTCTGGCATAGTAAGGTTTTCCACGCCCTTCCCCTTGTCATTGGCTGGTAGTGAGCTTGGGATCTGGTAATGCCTCCCTGATCTGGTCATGTGATTTACTGAAGAAGGGAAGAACATGAATCTCATTTCCTTGTCAACCTCAGTTTGTTCCTCCACCTTATTTATTTCTCTAAGAAGTTCTTCAAATGATATCATCCCACACATATCGAATATTGGGCCAGTTTTCTCTGAAGCTTGCTCTTCATTTGAATCTTTGAATTCTTCCCACCATCCAGTGGCAACAATTTTATCTTTCCACGTGAATTTGATACATTCCATAACTTTAACAACTTCTTCATACAGGTCTTCCTAATCGGTGGTGATGTGTAAGGGTGAAGGGACCAGGCGCCCTTATAGCTTCAAAGCATCGAATAATTTGGTGATATTGCAAATGTTGTTAGTTTTTCAGAATAATTCTACCATAATCTGGACAATATCATCCAGGTTGACTTCATCAGTCGGTACTACCCAACTATCTGACTCTTGGGTCCATTTTCGTGCTTCCAAGAACAGCGTACTAAACCTTTGGCAATCAATGATCATTTGTGAGGGCAATTTCAGCCTGAACTCTAGGAGTTGGTTTAAGACTTCTGATAATTCCATACTTCCATTTATGGAATGGATACGGACGGCGATGCATGCTCTGGTAAGGAGTGACAGTGCCAGATCAGCGAGGCTAGTAGGGTGTAGGAGAAGATATGGGAAAATTTGGAGAGGTTTAGGAGAGTATATGGGTGTAATTTGAGTTGAGGGATCGAATTCTGGGTTCTCTTCTAGAAAGATGGCATTGACATGATTTGGGAGTGGGTTGTGAGTAGTGTTTGGCTTAGGATTGGCTGGTGGGGCGATGGTACCCCGTTCAATTAGACCTTGGATTATATTTCGGAGGTGAAAGCATTGGTGAGTGGTATGGCCAGCTGTTTGGTGAAAGGCGCAATGGGCATCTGCCTTGAAGTTTCTTGGGAGTGGATTTAGCAATGGACGGGGATCTAAGGGTTTGATAAAGTTTCGTCTTAGCAGGGATTGATAGACTCTGGAGAGAGGATCATGGAGGTCGGTGTATTCCTTTACGACTGGGACAGGGCGGCTTTCTGGTGCCCATGTGGTGGTTAGTTGAGAGATGTTGTTGATGGTTGAGACTGCAGCACTGGCAGGCTTATCATATTTCCTAGGGGTGAACTGTCCGGACACCTTCTTCGTTCGACATCTGTTTTAGTAAGACCTTCCTTGATTTTTACTCCTGCTTCTCTGAGAGCTCGAAAATGGGGATAGTATTATCCTCCCATCGTTGCTCGAACATGGGGTAAGAAGTTCTTCTTCACTATGCTGACTTGTTCTTCCTCGAAAGGCCGATTGGTCATGGTTGTTGCTTTTTCCCTCCATCGGGCTATAAAGTTACTGACTGATTCCCCAGAGTTTTGTTTGAGCAGCTCTAAATCACGGTGGGTGACCTCAAGCTCTTCATTGTATTTGTACTGCGACATGAATTCTTGAGCTACATCCTCCCAGCTACGGATTCTAGACTCTTCGAGAGACAAAAACCATCGGAGGGTGCTATCCTTCAAAGTTTGCTGAAAAATTTGGGCCATCACTTCTTCTAAAGCCCCTAGTAGAGTCATAGAATGGTGATAGCTACGAAGATGAACATTTGGGGGTCCACTTCCACCAAATTTCTCGATATTTGGCATCTTGAACTTCTCGGGTAACCTCGCTTTAGGATAAGGAGACATGTGGGTGTAGTCCATGTAATTCCCTGAGATTCTGACTTGGTCAAACTTCTTGGTGAGCATCTTGAGTTCCTCTTTGACTTTGTTCAGCTCTTCTTCCTTCGAATCATAGGCAATTTGGCCCCAGGCTGGGTAAGGTTCGACATCGAAAGTTGGGCAGGTGGCGACCCATTAGTAGGAGGGGCACGTGGAGCATGATGATACTCTTCGGGAACCCAGATAGGCTCGGGTTGACCCATAGCGTGAGGAAATAGGGCCCTGGGCTCTTGAGGAACAGGAACCTGGTTTCGTTGCATCTCTCAGACCTCAGTTTAGAGTTTGTCAATCTTGGACACAAGCTGAGCTAAGACTGTCGTCAGATCCGGCTGCACAACGGGGACTTGATACGTGTTCTCCATGGAAAGAGGATGGGTACCGGACTCTAAAGAAGTAACAGGGGAATGGACAGAACACTGGGGTAATTTGACTGAAGACCAAAGCAAATAAGGAGCCAGTCCAAGGGCTTGCGAACGACCTGAGAAGGCGCAAAAATGGGATTTATTTTGAGAAAAAAAAAGGATGAAAATATTTTTGACATTTTTTTCTTTTTTCTTTTTGAGATTGGAAGACAAAATATTTTTGTCTTTTTGATAAAGAGAGGAGAAATTTTTTTTTGGGTTTTTTGATAAAGAAAGGAGAGACGGTCTCAGCATGATTATTACAATTATTATGTTTTCACTTGTATTAATTCTCCTAAATGCAAAATGAAATGACGGACGGGACCTGAGCCTGGAAAAATTGGGTATGTAATATATGCAAAGCTATGGTTGGACTTGTGACCAAGCTCACGGACAGGGTCCCATTTTAAAAATGCGTGAGAATTCGGGCGGCAGGCCAACCCGGAATTTTAGTAGAGTTTTGGGTTGAAATCGATAATCTTATATGTGTGTCCTAGGCTTGACACCTATATGAGGGTATGCAGTTGGTTGGGTGAATCGGAAAGGGTTCCCCCCACCCCTTTGGCTGACTTCCACGATATACGTCTTGCTGTGTGGACGAGCCATTTGATATACCTAAGTGTACGTGAATTGCCTCACTATATACTTCGTGGGTACGTGTGAGAGCAAATTCGATATACTCGGCGCACGTGAACGAGTTCCCTGCGATATACCTCCCGTCATGACTTTGGTCAAGCGATACGATCCGGGGGAACCGTTCAATATACGTCGAAGGTACTTGGACAATGGAAGGTGAGAGTTATATCGCTTAGGCTAACTGCGCCCTGCCGGACCAGCGCCCATCACGAAGTGACCCTCCAGTTACTGGGTAAAATTTGGTCAATCACAATGCTCTTTGGTGATGTTGTGTGAATCATGCATGATTCTCTTATTAGTATCTTACGAGAATGTAATTCTTGATTATGCCAAACAGGGAGCAAAGTACAAGTACCAATGGTACACCATGTATGGATGGGTGATGCGTGCAACATGTAGATATATGTGACCCTAGGTGCACGTGGTGTGAAGTGTACATGGAGAATTTTCTACAAGTGTGTGAATAGAAGCATAAGCATGGGGTACACATGAGTAATAAAGGGGAACGTGAAAATAGGGGGAAATATAAACAAATATAACACCCATGTAAATAGAGTTTAGCCCTCATATAATCCCCAACGGAGTCGCCACTGTGTCCATCCCCGATCCTCGCGGCGGGCGGGCGGCGTGAGGGAGGATCCTAGGTCCCGCGCATCCCTCTCGGGAGTGCTTCGGTCGGCGTCATATGGGTGAGGTGAAAATGTAAAGAGATAGAGTCGCCAGTCTATTTTACTCAAAACAGACAAAAGAAAGGGAGCCATCCCGAAGGAAAAGACATACTGATGCATACGAAACCAAAATGATTCAAAAAGGATCCGGAGGATAAGTTACAAAATGAGAAGGTGTTAGGCACCCATTCCGCCCTTACGGTCTCTCATGGGTTTTTGCTATTTTTCTTTATTTTCCCCATGATATGTGTGCATGTGTATATATAGTGGAGATAGGAATTATTGACTTGTACCATGGAAGAGGTAAAGAGAGTCATCCATAGGAGGGTATTAAAATATTATAAAATAGGTTTTATGCGATTATCCTTACATTAATCGTTACGATGGAATGACAACGCATGTGGAATAATATGCCACTAAGGACAAATATATGTATATATATGTAATCTAAGAGGATTGAATTTAAAGAGAATAGGAGATGAAAGAAAGAGTAAAAATAGGACTCGAATCTCGAATTTTACCCCCGAGACGCCTACGTAGCCTATTGAGGCATCAAAGTCCATGTAGTTCACATGCAAAACGAGGGGTGGGTTTTATCCCATAAATCCAACCAGGGACTTCTCTTATTTGTGTGTGTGTGTAGAAAAAGTGTTTTAGTTGTGAGAAAAGTGTAAGAAAAGTGTGAGAATTCCCGTTTGGAATTTATGAGCAAACCCTCTTTTTCTTGTTTTTTCGTCTTTTTATTTGTATGAAAATAAGAGATGTGAAATATGACTAAATAAAAAGTATATTAGGATATGTGAGATGAGAGAATAAAAGTGATAAGTAATAAAAACAAGTTAATGCGAATTTATGAGAATTTAAGGAGAGAATTGAGAAAATTCGACCTTCTTGAAGATCTTGAGCTTGATCTTGAATGTTGGAGAGCAGTCCTTGCACTTGGATGATGATGGAGGGTGGTTAATTCACCAAGTTTGATGAAAAAGATGATAAAAAGTGAAGGTTGGAAAGGGATTTTGATGTGGAAATCGCGCTGACTTTGACAGAAGTTTTCTAAATTTGCTGAGAGTGATATGCTTCTGATCTGGGCTCTCCTTGCAATGAGATCAAGGCCTACTTTTTATAGGCCTAAGGCATTGCCAATCAGCATAGCCCTGTTCCTACCAATCGGTAGGTGCGTTTAGTCACACTGCCAATAAGCAGGGTCTGGGACCTATCATTTGGCAGTGTCTTTCAGGCCTTTTCGAAAAATTAGTCGCAGAGCGCAAATCGTTGATCCAAATCATGCACGGGGTAGATCGTTGGAAAGGTAATTCAGAGACCTTCAAAATTCCTTGGACCTCTCTGGGGTTTAGGAGTTGAATTTGGGTCAAATGTGGCTCGAAAGCATTCGTCGGTCCATTGGACGGGGCATCATCGGACGCAAATAGATCGTTTGTCCGTATGGTAAGTCCAAATCGTGCACTGGGCAGGCCGTTAGAAAGGTTAGGAGATTTACTTCGACATTCCAAAGAGTTTGATCCAGTTCAGGGAGTTGACTTTGGTCAACCGAGCCCTGGAAGAATTCGGTAACCCTTCGGAGTAAAAGGGATCGTTCGTCCACACTATGACTCGGCGTATGACCTGGCTTTGTAGTGATGAAGGGAGGTACTAAGGACCTAAGGGGAGTTTAAGGGGTAACAGAATGGGGTGTCTACACTATGACTCAAACATTTTTGTCCAGAATTGAGACAACACTACATTAAGACTCAATCGGAGACTTGTGTCCTTACAAATCTCCCCCTTTGGCTATTCCGGGACAAAAATCAAAACAAAATCCTAAAAGGCCGTCAAGCTCTACTAGACTTAAATAATATCCCACCAAAAATAAAAATTTCATAGCTTGACTCAAAAATCCAAGGATCAATATCTTTGCCGAAGAAAGTTGTCATTTAGAAGATTTCTTGTAAACTTAAGCAAACTATCAAACGCATAGGGAATATCAAGAATATTAAATGCATGTAAAAGAAACACTCCCCCTAAATTAATTCTCCCCTTTATCAACAATGATCAACCTAAGAAGGTCGCGACTCTCCCTAAGTGAAATCTCCTAAACTAAGATATGATTATAATAGGATTTGATACCATTTCTCCCCCTATCATTCTCCCCCTTTTTGCTCAGGAATAGACAAAGGATAAAACTAATTTAAATATAATGAAGCTTAGAGTGATAAGAGCATGAAAGCATATGGGCAACAAAATCATAACTAATACATACAAATAATAACGGATACCAACGAAGATGCAAAAAAAATGATACCAATGTGATACATAAGATACTAAGCATGAGATATCAACAACAATATGCAACAAGAAAGATACCAATTACGAATTAGAAGCATAGATGGACAAGAAAGAGAGGAAAAGAAAATAAAATACCATATATATGTAGACATAATGAATATCACTAATGCACACTCACATATATATAGGTATAGACACCAAACATGACATAAAATACAATAAGCTTTTCACACTCGTATGGAAAAAATGTGTCATATGGAAACGGAAGTGTTGGGGTGTGAACTAGCACCAATTAAATTTATACCCAATCACTTAAAACATGTTCATGGAGTTCTCATTTGATTGCAAACTTTATCACATTTGAATATAACCTCATGTGACAATATAGATTGAACTCAATGAACAAACATACACAATGCATACAAGCCTAGAATTTCGATGATTCTACAAATCAATAGAGTAATGACATTGAAAGTACAACTAGGATAAACGGACATTGTGCAAACCGTTGATATACCATCCAAACTCCCTCAAAATATTCATACATATTTCATCTTTTGAATGAATAAATCAACTAAACAAAATAGGCCTTTGCAAATATTTTCTTTTACTGCCATTATTCTTTTAGGCCTTTGGATCACGCATTTATTTTAGGTCCAAGCAAACTGTGGCTTACTCGCAAAGGATGATTTTTCCTTTCGGAGCCCTTACCCATGCACATTTATATATATAATCTTTTATCGCTCAATTCTTGTGTGCAACAAATTTTAACATGCACTAGTTCTCCTAGATTACATAACATGTAGATGACACGATTGGTAGGTGTGGCCATCCCCGATCCCCGCCGCAGAGGGAGGAAGGGATCCTTCGGGTCCCGCGCGTCCCCTCTCGGGAGTGCGCTTCGGCCGGCGTCGATTTGTGAGGTGTGAAGATGTAGAGAGATTTAGAGTCGCCAGTCTATTTTACTCAAAACTGACAAAAGAAAAGGGGGAGCCACCCCGGAGGATGGCATCCAAAGATATACTGGTGCGTGCGAAACCAAATGATTCGAGAAGGATTCGGAGGCTTAGTTACAAAATGGGAAGGTGTTAGGCACCCATTCCGCATTTTCGGTTTCTCATGGATATTTGCTATTTTCCTTTATATTTCCAACCGTGATATGTGTGCATGTGTATATATAGAATGGAGGTAGGAATCCTCGACTTGTATCATGGAAAAGACAAAGCGAGTCATCCGTAGGAATGTGAGATTAGTGTGGAAAATAAGATCTACGTGATTACCCCTACGTTGATCGTTATAAGGGAACGATAACGCATATGGAGAGATACATTACTAACAACAAGTATATAGAATATAATGGAAAATGAGATAGAGAGAAGATAGAAATAAGAGAAAAAAGTGAGAAAAGGACTCGAGTTTCGAGTTTTACCCCGAGACGCCTACGTAGCCTATAAAGGAATCAAAGTCCACGTAGTTCGCATGTAAAGTGAGGGGTGGGGTTTAACCCATAAATCCAAATGGAGAATTCTCTTATTTGTAAGTGTGTGTGTGTGTGTGTAGAAAAAGTGTTTTTAGTTGTGAGAAAAGTGTGGAAAAAGTGTGAGAATCCCCACTTGGAATTTATGAGCAAACCCTCTTTTTCTTGTTTTTTGGGTTTTATTTATATGAAAATAGGAGATGTGCAATAATACTAGATAAAAATTATGTTAGGATATGTGAAATAAGGTAATAAAAGTGCTTTAAGTAATAAAACAAGTTATTACAAATTTAAGAAGGTTTGAAGAGAAAAGTGAGAAAGATGGACCTTCTTGAAGATCTTGAGCTTGATCTTGAATGTTGGAGAGAATCCCTTGCACTTTGAATGATGATGGAGAGTGGTTAATTCACCAAATTTTGATGAAAGGGATGATGAAAAGTGGGAGTAAAAGGAGGATTTGGAAGTTGAAATCATGCTGCCTTCGAGAGAGGTTTCTGGGATTCGTTGGGAGGGATTTTTATCAGATCTGTGCTCCTCTTGCAAATGAGGCCAAGGCCTCCTTTTATAGGCACATGGGTCTGCCGATCAGCATTGCCATGGCACTACCTATCGACAGGTGCTGATAGGCAGGGTCTGGGACCTGCCATTTGGTAGTGCGCTTTAGGCTTTTTTGGAAAATTGGCCTTCGAGGGCAAACCGTTGGTCAGAATCACGCACGGGGCAAACCGAGTTCGGGAGTTGACTTTGGGTCAAATGTGGCTCGGAAGCGTTTGTCGGTCCGCTGGACGCGGAATCGTTCGGACGCAAATGGATCGTTCGTTCGCATGGTAAGTCCGAATCGTGCACGGGACGGACCGTTAGAAAGTTTAGGAGATTTACTTCAACATTCTAAAGATTTTGACCCGGTTCAGGGAGTTGACTTTGGTCAACCGGGCTCGGGAAGCGCTCGGTGGCTTCCTAGAGTCAAACGGATCGTTCGTCCACATGGAAAGTCAGAATTGCGCACGGGATGGACCGTTGGAAAGGGTATTTAGTGCCCTTCGGAGATTCATTCATCCTCGGTCGAGCTGAAGAGTTAACTTAGGTCAAACTGAGCCCGAAAGCACCCGCTGGCCTTTAGGTCGAGTTTCAGACGCAAACGGATCATTCGTTCGCATGGTAAGTCAGATTCGCGCACGGGGCGGATCATTGGAAAGGGTATTCAGTGCCCTTCGAAGATTCATTGAGTCTTGATTGAGATGAAGAGTTTACTTTTGGGTCAAACTGAGCCGGGGAGTGGCCGATGGCTTTTAGGTCAGTACTCGGGATGTGACCAGGGTTTACAGTGATGAGTGGAGCTAATAGGGACCTAAGGAGAGTTAGCGGGTAACAGAATGAGGTGTCTACATAGCCCCTCGACGGGTGAATTTGGAACAAATAATAGCCGTCGAATAGACACCGCATGATGCTTCTGAGAGAGTGTGACCGATTCAGAGGGTCGAGGTCGATTCTGAGGACCTAAGGAAGCGAGGATGACCAATTTAGAGGGTCGAGGTCGATTATGAGGACCTAAGGAAGCGAGGATGACCAATTCAGAGGGTCGAGGTCGATTATGAGGACCTAAGGAAACGAGGATGACCAATTCAGAGGGTCGAGGTTGATTCTGAGGACCTAAGGAAGCGAGGATGACCAATTCAGAGGGTCGAGGTCAGTTTTGAGGACCTAAGAGTGGTGACGACCGAGGTCCAGGGTCAATTCTGACCTAACTCAGGTGGAGATCCAAGATCGGGGCCAATTCTAACCCAAGAGTGGTGACGACCGACGATCGAGGTTAATTCTGACCTAAATCAGGTGACGATCCAAGATAGGGGCCAATTCTGACCCAAGAGTGGTGATGGTGAAGGACCGAGGTCAATTCTGACCTAACTCAGGTGACGATCCAAGACCGGGTCCAATTCTGACCCAAGAGTGGTGACGACCGAGGATCGAGGTCAATTCTAACTTAACTCAGGTGACGATCCAAGACCGGGGCCAATTCTGACCTAAGAGTGGTGACGACCGAGGACCGAGGTCAATTCTGACCTAACTCAGGTGACACTCCAAGACCGGGGCCAATTCTAACCCAAAAGTGGTGATGACCGAGGACCGAGGTCAATTCTGACCTAACTCAGGTGACGATCCAAGATTGGGTCCAATTCTAACCCAAGAGTGACGACCGAGGACCAAGGTCAATTCTGACCTAAATCAGGTGACGATCCAAGACCGGGGCCAATTCTGACCCAATAGTGGTGACGACCGAGGACCGAGGTCAATTCTAACCTAACTCAGGTGACGATCCAAGACCGGGGCCAATTCTTACCCAAGAGTGGTGACGACCGAGGACCGAGGTCAATTCTAACCTAACTCAGGTGACGATCCAAGACCGGGGCCAATTCTGACCCAAGAGTGATTGCATTTCCTTAGGAAAAGAAAAGGGTTCCACTTGGGATAAGAATTGGATTTGAGGTTCCGCTGGGGAACGATGAATGAGCTGGGGAAGATTTGGATCGTCCTTTAGGAGAGATTGCTTGGGGCGAGTGATTCTTCTGAATTCTGTTGGGAAAAATACCATGAGATATTGTTTCTCATCGGGTAACCGATGGCTAGGGAGGCCTTTTGCCTTTGATTTGAGCGGAGGAGATGATCATTGGGGAGATAACCGGTTTGAGGTCATAAACTCTGCTGAGGAGGTGATTAGGTGGTCCGGGCGCATCGCTCGAGAGGTCATTTACTTGGATTTTGAGGGTTCCGCTAGGGAAAAAGAGGTTTTGCCTGAAGAAATGCGAAAATTTTCTTGATGAAAATGTTCAAAATCCATCCTGGGATTTTTAGGAATTTTCCGGGGATTTTTCAAGTCTTTCTGGCATTTTTTGGGAATTTCTGTAAGAAATTTTAAGGGGGGTGCCGTCTGGCATAGACTGAGGGGTTCCATTCGGCAGTGGCACGGACTTTTGGGTTGCCTCGGGAATGACTGAGGGGTGCCCTTCATTTTTCACAGCTTCTTACCTTCTTTTTTTCTACGATTTCTCTCTGCGAATTGTTCTAACGTTTCGATCTTCAAGAAATGGCCGCCTTTGTGAGCACCGTTGTCCACCGGGAGTGATTGACCGTTGATGACTGGGCGAATGTGGATTGGAGGGATAGGGTGCCCCTTGCTTTGTGGAATGAGAATGCCTTTGATGCATTCGAGTCGGTTGTGGATGAGCGGACCTTGCTGTGGGAGCCATCGCGTCATCGCTCTTCGAGAGTGATTCTCGGCGGTTACGTAAGTAACCTGACCTTTGGCATTCCTTTCTTTTTGGGTGATTTTTCCTTTTTCTTGACCTTTGACTGAATTTTTCCTTTTGCCGTTCGGATATTTCTTTGAATAACATGCGTGCCCGCGGGACGACGGGGATTAAGGATATTTGGGAGCATCTTCCACCCGTGGTGTGCTGGATGGTATCATCAGCAGGTTTTGGGAGGTTGGCGACTGCGCTGGATGAGACCCCTCGTTCGACAGCAGTCTTGTGTGCCTTGGGGGAGAGGTGGTGGGACACTACCCACACCTTTCATTTTGGCTTCGGAGAGATGAAGGTGACTCCCATAGATATGCAGCAATTGCTGGGGTTGGATTGTGATGGGGATCAGATAGAGGTGGATCACTCCTTGCGGGTGAGGCCGAAGGCGGTGCATGCGGCACTTGGTGATGTGAGGAGGATAGTTTCTGGAGATTCCATCCGGTTGTCCTTGCTGAAGGATGTTTTGCTGAGCAGGGTGGTTGATGTGGAGGACGGGCTGTAAGTGAGGCAGATGGCCCGGTTATTCATCTTGTTGGTGTTGGGAGGTTTCATGGTGGCGTCGAGCGGCGACGTCATCCATTTGTGATTTCTGCCATACTTGAGGACGTTTTCGAACATCCCTTTGTATGATTGGGGGAGTCTGACCTTGGCGACCCTTTACTCTTCTCTGGATGCATTCAGCAGGTGCTGCCGACAGACTTTTACTGGAGCCACGTATCTCCTTGAGGTATTCTTTATTTTACGCATTTTCATTTCATGCATTCGCATTTTCCTTCATGCGTTCACATTTTTCTTATGCGTCTCTTTTTGCTTATGAATTCAGACGTGGTTCTACGAGGTGATTGGGTACAACACCTCGCTGATTGTTTTGAAGGATGACATTGTTGGGGACTTCTGCCGACTGTACCGATGGCGTAAGGCCAACCGACAGTCGAAGGGATCTCTCTCTCTGGAGGCGGTGCGTCAGGTCTTGAATGACCTGACTAGTGGTCGGGTAAGGTCCTTTCTTTTTTTGGTCTTGGTTTTTGCACCTTCTGATCTTGTACTGACTCATGCCTGCTTGGGGATTTTTAGGTGACCTTTTATCCTTGGGGGACAGCTATTTAGGACACGGGGATGACTGGGGTGAGCGCGCAGATGAGGTGCTTGTTGGCGCATCAGTTCTGCCATTCCTGGTACCTCGGTGAGAGGGTGATTCGTCAGATCGCTGAGGAGGAGGTGGTGGTGCCACCTGCGCAGCCTCCTACGTCTGTGAGGCAGGAGCGACAGCTGTTGGAGGATGAGAGGATCGCGGCGATGATCGGCTAGTCCTATGCTTTGTATACCAATACGGCTGCGCCGTATGACTATATGGACTTTGTGACGAGCTGGTTGATGGTGCCCAGCATTCATGATGCCTTGCCTTTCCCTCCTGCTGGTTTGAGTCGGACGGTGGGGTCTTCCCACAGTGGTGGTGGTCCGTCGGCACCTGCGGCGGCGACAACATCGGAGGCCCCTTTTATTCGGCTGCACACTCCTTCGTACAACATCCGGCGGGCTGATGGAAGGATAGTGCTGATGTTGCACCGTCCCCTTACGATGGATCCTGCGGAGCTGGGTTTGACAGAGGAGGTCCTTCGTCCTGCGGTAAACCTTTCGGTCCTTTTCCTCTTTTTTATTTCTTTTGCTTGATACTGATTCTTTCATTTTCCTTGCAGCAAATCCGAGTGTCGACCACTTGGCTCAGGGACATCAGAGACTGGATATCATCGGCGACTTCCCACATTCGGGATGCTGTCCCCGTTCCTTCTTTCTTGGTACTGTCAGCCTCGTCTAGGGAAGACTCTGGCTCAGGTAGTGGGGGTGCGTCATCTCGCCGTAGCGGGAAGAGAGCATGTCGCAGGGGTGGAAGCTCTTGAGAGAGAGAGAGAGTTCGGGCTGAGTCCCGTTGTTTTGTTTTTTTTTTTTGGCTTTTTCTTTATTTCCTTCAAAATGATGTAACACGGAAAACATATATATGCAATGCAATGTAGTTTTTTTGGGCTATCTTTTATTTTAATGATGAATGAATGCATGCACATGTGCTTTTTAATTTGCTACTGAGATCGTAAAACAGGAGTATTTTTTGGAATTTTTTTCAAATGAAAGTTGTTTTATTTAAAAGGGGGAATCCCATAAGGAGAAAACAGGATTCTTGAAATTCTTTTGAGAATATCAATATATTTTCATTGATTTTTCTGATTTGACAAAAGAGGAAAGGAGGAAATTTCCAAAAATGGGGGGTTGCCGATCGACAAGCACCCTGGCCTGCCTATCGGCAATTCAGTCCAGTCCTATCAATTGAAAGCTTTGATCAGTACCCTCTTCAGCCTTTTGTACCTTGTGGGGTAGGATTCCTTTCGATTTCTGCAAGGATTATGTCTTTTGTGAGAGTTCTCAAGTATAAAAAGTGGGTGAGGGTGGAGTATTTTCATCACACCTTTGCATCCTTATCCACTTGCCTACTATTTCTTTGCCCTACAAGATGGCTCTCCCTGGTAGCACCGAGTTTGTCAACTACCTCGAAGCCTTGGAAGCTATGTGCTCTTATAATGTCGACTATGATGCTTTCAACATGCGTCGAGTTTCCTTGTGGCGCAATCGGCCTTTTGAGTGGAATATGCTGACAGCGGCGGTACAATTCTGGTACCCCGAAGACCATGTATTCCGCTTTGGGTTGGAAGAAGTTTGTCCTACCTACGAGGAATTTTCTGCCATGCTAGGTGTGAATCCTAGGGTTTCTGCGGCTTTACCCAAATTTTCCCGCTCTCCTAGGGATTTGTTGGCCGGGCTTCTTCATATCTCACCTTCGGTGGCCAGGTCATTGGTTTTTGGAGGAATGATCTCCCTCCCGGTGGTGTTGCAGTCCGTGCATTTGTGGGAAGTAGGTGGTGCTGGCTATGCTGGAGTCGTTGTTCTAGGCCTGGTTTCAAAATTCTTGTTGGTCATCGGGGAGGTGCGAGTGGACCCACAACTTGCAGCCATTACTTTATGGATGTCATATCGTCGCAATCCTGCGGCGGTAATATTGGTGAAGACTTTGAATGGAATGGATGCCTGGAGCGAAGGTCATTTTGACTTTTTGAGGGGTAGCCCTGTGATGCTGTTCATGTGGTTGTCTGAAAGATTCTTCTTGTCAACTCCTCCAGAATATCCTTTGTCGGTTGTACCCAACTTCTTTTCATGCCACTTCATCCGCATTGGCCTGTATGTTGAGAACTAGGAGAATTGCTTTGTGGAGTATGGGGCTCGTGGGCTATATTGGTCAGTGCCTTGGCGGGGACAATTGTAGCCTGTTCTGGAGCTAGGAAAGTATTCATATGTGCAGCTGGTTGGTCTCAGATAGACCTCTTTTTATTTTCCGTGGCGGCTCTTGCGCCAATTTGACTGGGCGCAGGTCGTGCCCCCTCGGACCTCAAATTTCTTTTCGGTAGAAGATTTGACAGAGCGTTTGCGTCTGTTGCTTGGATCTCTGTGGGAAAATCGATGTCCATCGACCCATCCCTCTCAGTCTGTCGGGAAGGTTTGGCATGTCTCCAAAGATTATATGAAATGGTTGTGGAGGAAGGTAGTCAGCAAGATGTTGACAGTAGAGACTGGACAAAGATGGTTTGTTTTATCTGACACCATGGAAGGGGATGTTGTGGTCTTTTCGAAGATGGTTAAGGCTCATCGATCCATGGAATGTTTGCGACACTCCATTCAGTTAGGGGAAACTTGGGGTCCTTAGGATGTAGATGATGAGGGTGCAGGCTCTTCTGGTAGCTGTGGGTAGGACTCTTGGGGAGTTTATTTATGTAACAGATGTGGGGGATTTTATCTGGTTTTTATGGTAGTAGGGGAAGGGAGTTATCCGTTCTTTTTTCTTATATAATATGTACTATAGTTTTTTATTAATGAAATAAACAAGTTCCTGATCATCCAGTTGTGCCTTTCGATGAATTTTGTGTTTTGAATTATCTATACCAATTGCTAAGGCCTAAATAATCCTTTTGTTCAAGTAGATGTTTAGAAATGAACTGTCATTCTCGGAGATAAGAAAAGAATAGTACTTTGTGAAAAAGAAAAGGGCTGTGCTCATGTGAGATGTATGAGCTGCCTACGTACCTCTGGGGTTTTTTTGAAAAGTTTTAAAATAGTTTTTGTAGAGGATCAGGCCCACGTAGTTCTGGGTAGAGGGAAATGAAGAGTTTTTTTTTTTTTTAGAATAGAATGGGGATGAGAAGAGTCGTAGCGCGTCGAGATTTTGGCCTATGGGTAGAATTTCTTGAGACGGTCCAGATTGACTGGACGAGCCATCCCTTCCCCATCCAGGTCAATGAGCATGGCGGCACCGCCAGACAAGATCTTCTTCACAATGTAAGGGTCGCTCCAATTGGGCTTGAATTTTCCTCTGGGGTCCCAGATGGGTTCTATCATCTCCTTGAGGGATAAATACCCCTTCCGGACAACGCGATCCTTGACTTTCTTGTTGAATGATGGCACTATTCGGTGATGGTATCCCTGTATGTGATAAAGAGCTTTTAATCTTCTTTCATCTGGAAGGGCTAGCTCATCAAGACGGCCTTGGCACCAGTCTTCTTCACTAACCTTGCTTTCGAGCATGACGCGTAGCGAGGGTATTTCCAGCTCCACAGGTAGGACTGCCTCCATGTCGTAGACAAAGGAGTAAGGGGTAGCTCCAGTAGAGGTTCGGATTGAGGTTCGATAGCCCCAGAGGGCATATGGGATCCGGTCGGCCCAGTCTCTACAACTTTCGGTCATCTTGTTGATGATGGCTTTGAGGTTTTTATTGGCGGCTTCAACTGCACCATTGGTCTGAGGTCGATAGGGAGAAGATTTGTGTCTCTGAATCCCATACTCGTTGACAACTTCTGTGACTTCTGCCTCGAAGTGCAAACCCTTATCTGACACTAGCTCGTGCGGGACTTCATATCGGCAGATGATATTTTTCTTGATGAATTTGGCCACCTTCTTGGCATTTAATACTGCGTATGACTCAACTTCGACCCATTTAGTGAAGTAATCGATGGCAACCAGGATGAACTCATGCCCGTTTAACGCTTTTGGCGTAACCTTCCCCATGATGTCGATACCCCAGGTGGAGAACAGCCAGGGAGAAGTCATGTTGTATAATTCCCGCGGAGGTAGGTGTTGGAGGTTGGAGAACTATTGGCATTTAGGACATCTCCGAACATAGGCGGTGCAATCCTGGGCCATGGTGGTCCAGAAGTAGCCCTGTCGGATGATCTTCTTGGCAAGCATGTGACCGTTCATGTGGGGTCGCATTCCTCGCTGTGGATTTTCTGCATTATCTTTTCAATGTCAGCCCCTACGATACAGTGCAAATGAGTACCATCGAAATTCCTCTTGAGTAGTGCTTTATGACAGATGATGTACTGATCGGGCAGCCTTCGGAGGGTAGCTCGGTCATTCTTGTTGGAACCGTCGGGATACCTACTATGTTTGAGGAGGCACCATATATCATAGTACTAGAAATTGGCTAGTTCGGGGTCTTCAGTGGAGACAAGATTAATATGGTAACAATGGGTCGGTTTGTCCTGCTTTTGAACTAGGAAGGGGGTTATTGTTATTCCCTCGGGCATGTCGATCATGGAGGCCAAAGTGGCGAGAGCATCGGCTAGGTTGTTCTTTGCTCGGGGCAGGTAATGGAAGGTGATATCTCAGAATTGGGAGGCTAACTCTTCTAATTAGGCATGAAAGGGTTGGAGCTTTTCATCCTTGACTTTCCACTTTCTGAGCACTTGACCGATGATGAGGGCAGAATCCCCAAATACATCAAGGTGTTGAATACTTTTCTTAAGAGCGACCTTGAGGCCCACTGTGCATGCCTCGTATTCTGTCATGTTATTGGTGCAAGGGAAATCCAATTTTATGGCGATAGGAGTGTGGGAGTCATCTGGGGCGACCAGGAGTATCCCAATGCCATATCCCTTTTTGTTGGCAGCGCCATCGAAGAACATTTTCCATCAGAGGCAGTCTTGAGTGGTGCATAGGACATTTTCATCTGGGAACTCGGAGATCCAGACATTTGTTTCTTCTACAGGGTAGTCAGTGAGGTAGTCAGAGATGACTCTTCCTTTAACGACTTTTTGTGTGACGTACACGATATCGAACTCGATTAGGAGCATCAACCATCGGGCCATTCAGTTGGATAAGGCGGGTTTCTCGAGCAGGTATTTGATGGGATCCATTCAGGATACAAGCTTAATGTGGAAGGCGAGCATGTAGTGTCGCAACTTTTGGGTGACCCAGACAAGGGCCACACATGCCTTTTCTAAAGCACTGTAGTTGACCTCATACTCGGCCAATTTGCGACTGGCATAATAGATGGCTCCTTCTTTACGAGAGTGTTTGAGGTATTGGGCTAGCAAAGCCCCAGCTGCAGTGTCAGTTATGGTTAGGTATAGGAGCAAAGGGAGACCAGGTTGTGGAGGCATGAGCACTGGAGGTTGGGTCAGATATTGTTTGATTCGGTCAAAATCTTCTTGGCAGGCCTCATTATAAACCTTGGTTGAATCCTTTCGAAGGAGCTTGAAGATTGGTTCACAGATGGAGGTTAGCGAGCTGATGAACCGGCTGATATATTGTAATTTCCCAAGGAAACCTTGGACTTCTTTCTCTGTTCGGGGAGGTGGCATCTCAAGTATGGCTTTCAGCTTGGCGGGATCTGCTTCTATCCCCTTCTCACTGACCATGAATCCTAAGAGTTTTTCCTTTGTAACGCCGAAGACACATTTCTGTGGAATTAAGTTGCATCTAATACTGCCGCAGTCATTCGAAGAACTTTCAGAGAGCAGGAGCATGACCTTCTCTAGTTTTGGACTTGATGATCATGTCATCCACATAAACCTCAACCTCTTTGTGAATCAGGTCGTACAGGATGGTTGTGGTATCCCTTTGGTAGGTAGCCCCAGCATTCTTGAGACCGAATGGCATAACAGTGTAGCAAAAGGTTCCCCATGGGGTGATGAATGCGGTTTTCTCTCGGTGGTCGGGGTGCATCTTGATTTGATTGTATCCGGAAAACCCATCGACGAATGACTTGAGAGCATGACTGGCTGTGTTGTCCACGATCATGTCGATATTGGGTAGCGAATAATCATCCTTCAAAGAGGCTTTGTTTAAATCTCGGTAATCCACACACATTCAAACCTTTCCTCCTGATTTCGGTACAGGTACAATATTGGCTAGCCATGTGGGATATTCGATCACTCGAATGAAACCCACATTTAACTGTTTGACCACCTCTTCCTTGATTTTGAGTGACCATTCGGTGCGAAGCTTTCTCAACTTTTGTTTAACTGGCTTGTAATCTGGGAGAGTGGGGATCTCATGCTGAGTTATTTCAGGATCAATACCAGGAATATCATCGTAGGACCATGCGAAGACATCCATGAACACCTTTAGCAATTCTTCGAGTTATGCGCGCTCACGCTCGTCAAGGGTGTCCCCTATCCTAATCTTGCACAGTTGGCTACTAGAACCGATATTAACAACAACAGTATCTTATTCATTAACTTGAACGCGGTTATGTTGTTTGTTATTAACCTTATTTAAATCAGTTAAGAATTTTTCATTTGCAAAATCATCATCAACAAAAGTTTGATTAGAATCTAAACAATTAATGTAAGGCACAGCAAGATACTCAAAATCTTCGTTTATTTCATTGATAGGAAAAATAGCATTGAGAACCTCCTCAAAATAGGTCCCGATTACATTTGAGCAAGGATGGACAACAGTAGAAGAAATAGGGTAAATATTGGGGTTAGGTGGGATTTCAACAGGTAGAACTGGTGCAGCATGCCAGTTGAGGAGAGGTGTATCCGCAACTTTAATCAGTTGGGACGGATCCGGTGACGTAGTGCCTGAGTGAACCATGTAGAGTGTTAGCCCTAGTGTTTGTAAGTTGAAGGAATCTTCGGATTCAATTTCCTCAGTCTCTTCGGTATCTTTGATGAAAGATTATATATGGTGTTGGGAACTCTCGGTCCATGGGTAGATGCCTTGGAAAAAGATCTCCATTTTGGGCTTCATCTTCTTGTATGTATGGTCATACCATAGTTTTGGAAAGACGTAAAAGGGGAAGTCTTTGCCCTCTTTGATGAATCGACCATTCAAGGAATCACCTGGGATAGTCTGGATGCAGTCAAGTCCTCTCTTTGGTCGAGTCTGGCGAATCATTCTAAGTTATTGTTTTGATGGTTGATACCCCAAACCACAAGGAGGGAAATCCTTCTTTAGTTCAATCGGCTCGAGTATCCCTTATTGTATTTGTCCTAGCCCCAGTCCGGGTATGAAATGCATGTTTCTGAACATTTGAATCACATTGACGTTGCCATGAGGGTCATATTCTGGACAAACCCTTTCTTTGAAGTCGTCCAACTCAGAATCCTGATAGGAGCATATCATTTGACCCATGCTGTATCTCGAGAATTGGACTGCTGGTGCTTGCACCCTCGGCATTATCGTCGTCACCCAAGATGGTGATAACTCTCCCATCGGCGAAGAACTTCAATTTTTGATGGAATGAGGAAGAGACACCCTTTATACTGTGGAGCCAGGGTCGTCCGAGCAACAGGTTGAAATAGGTCGGGATATCAATGACTTGGAATTCGACGACAGGGTTTATAGGTCCAACCCCTATTGCCAGTTTTATGGATCCCATCACCTCCCGACGGGTATTATCGTAGGCGCGCACGGCAGCGGAGGTTAGAGCGAGGTCGCTTTCTTTTAAGCCTATACATTTGAAGGTTCTCAGTGGGCAGACATTCAAAGCGAATCAGTTATCAACGAGCGAAAGCGGTACAACCTTCCCCATAACTTCGATGGAGATATTGAGTGCATGATTGTGATTCACCCCAATTTTGGGGATTTCCTCTTCAAAAAATGACAGCATTCGAGTGGAGGTCAAGGACCCAACCAAATTCACCGCTTCTTCTGGTGTGGTAGAAGGAGGAACTATGGGTCCTGTGAGAAACTTGATTAAAGCATTTTTGTGCTGCTGGGAAGACATGAAAAGCCCCCATAGAGTGATGTTAGCTTGAGTTTTCTTCAGTTGATCGAGGATCTTGCTCTCCTCGAGGGTCATTTCTAGCATAGGAAGGTCTTCAACGCCCTTCCCCTTGTCATTTGCTGGTAGTGAGTTTGAAATTTGATAATGTCTCCCAGATCTGGTCATGTGATTTACTGAAGAAGGGAAAAACTTAAATCCAGTTTCCTCGTCAATCTCAGGTTGTTCTGCCACCCTATCTATTTCTCCGAGGAGTTCTTCAAATGATATCATCCCACATATGTCAGCTACTGGGACATTTCCTCCTGAAGCTTGTTCTTCATTTGAAACTTCAAATTCTTCCCCCCATCTAGTGGCAACAATTCTTCTTTCCCTCGTGAAATCAATGCATTCCACAACTTCAACGGCTTCCTCATATAGGTCTTCCCATTCTGTGGGGATGTGTAAGGGTGAAGGGATCAGGCACCCTTTTAGCTTCAAAGCATCAAATAACTCGGTGATACTGCAAATGTTGTTGGTTTGCCTGAATTCTTCCGCCATGATCTGGACAACATCATCTAAGCTGACTTCGTCAGTTGGTACCACCCACCTATCTGATTCTCGGGCCCATTTTCGTGCTTCCAAAAATAGCACGCTGAACCTGTGGCAATCGATAATCATCTGTGAGGGCAATTTCAGCCCGAACCCTAGGAGTTGATTCAATACCTCTGACAATTCCATACTTCCACTTTCAGAACAGGTCCGGACAGTGATGCACGCTCTGGTAAGGAGTGACAGTGCCTGATCAGCCGGGCTAGTAGGGTGTAGGAGGAAATATCGGCAAATTCGAAGAGGTTTAGGAGGGTATAGGGGTGTGATTTGAGTTGATGGATCGAAATTCAGGTTTTCTTCCAAGGAGATGGCATTGGTGTGATTTGGGAGTGGGTTATGAGTAGTGTTTGGCTTAGGATTGGCTGGTGGGGCGTTGGTACCCCGATCAATGAGATCTTGGATTATGTTCCGAAGGTGAAAGCATTGGTCAGTGGTATGGCCGGCAGTTTGGTGAAAGGTGCAATGAGAATCGGTCTTGAAGTTTCTTGGGAGTGGGTTTGGTAACGGACGGGGATCCAAGGGTTTTATAAGGTTTCGGCTTAATAGGGCTTGGTAAACTTTAGAGAAGGGAGCATGAAGCTCAGTGTATTCCCTTTGGACGGGGGCAGGGCGACTTTCTGGCGCCCATGATGTGGTTGGTTGGGAGATGTTGTTGATGGTTGAGACTGTAGCATTAGCAGGCTTGTCATACTTTCGAGGGGTGAACTGCCCGGACACCTTCTTTGGTTCAACTTCTGTTTTGGCAAGACCTTCCTCGATCTCTACTCCTGATTCTCTGAGAGCTCAAAAGTGGGGGTAGTACTGTCACTGTCCTCCCATGGTCGCTCGGACATGGGGTAAGAAATTCTTCTTCACTATGTTGACATGTTCTTCTTCAGATGGCCGATTGGTCATGGTAGCTGCTTTTTCCCTCCATCAGGCTATAAAGTTACTGACTGATTCTCCCGAGTTTTGTTTGAGCATCTCTAAATCACGATGGGTGACCTCGAGCTCTTCATTGTATTTGTACTGCGACATGAATTCTCGGGCTACATCCTCCCAGCTACGGATTCTGAATTCCTCAAGAGATAAAAACCATCGGAGAGCACTGTCCTTCAAAGTTTGCTGAAATAATTGGGCCATCACCTCTTCAGAAGCCCCTAGGAGAGTCATGGAACGGTGATTACTGCGAAGATGAACAATTGGGGGACCACTCCCCCCGAACTTTTCGATATTTGGCATCTTGAACTTCTCGGGTAACCTCGCTTTAGGATAAGGAGACATATGGGTGTAGTCCATGTAATTCCCAGAGATTCGGACTTGGTTGAACTTCTTAGCGAGCATCTTAAGATCTTATTTGACTTTATTCAACTCCTCCTCCTCCTTTGGATCAGCGACCATAGGCAGGTTAGCCATAGGCTGGGCAATGTTTGGCATTGGAAGCTGGGTAGGCGGTGGCCCATTAGCCGGAGGGGCACGTGGAGTGTGCTGATATTCCTTCGGGACCCAGATGGGCTCGGGTGGACCCATAGCACGAGGGAACAGGGCCTCGGGCTCTTGAGGAATAGGGACTTGGTTTCTTTGCATTTCTCGGACCTCAACTTGGAGGTTGTCAATATTGGCCACGAGCTGAGCTAGGACTGTCGGTGGATCCGGTTGTATGACTGGTGGTTGATCTGCATTCTCCATGGAAGATGGATGGATTCTGAATTCAAAAGAAGTAGTAGAGGAGAGGATAAAACTCCGAGGTGATTTAACTGAAGACCGAAGCCAATAAAGAGCCAGGCCAAGAGAGTGCGATCGACCTGAGAAGGCGTAGGATAAGATTTATTTTTGAGAAAAAAAAAAGGGAAGAAACTATTTTTGGATTTTTGATAAAGAAGGGAGAAATGTTTTTGAATTTTTAACAAAGAAGGGAGAAATGTTTTTGGATTTTTTGGAGACGGAACTCAGCATGATTATTATGATTATTATGTTCTCACTTGTATTTAATTCTCCTAAACGCAATGTTGGACGGGAGTCGAGCCTGGAAAAGTGGGGGGGCTTAATATATGCAAAGCTACGTTTGGACTTGTAACCAGTGTCGCGGACAGGGTCCCGTTTTAAAAAATGCGCGAAAATTGGGCGGCAGGCCGACGCGGAATTTTGGCAGAGTTTCGAGTTGAAACTGGTAATCTAAAGTGCGTGTCCTAGGCTTGACTCCTATATGCGGGTATGAAGTTGGTTGGGTGAATCGGCATGGGTTCCCCCTTTGGCGTGACTTCCACGATATACGTCTTGCTCTTGCGGGCAATCGGTACGTGTGGACAAGCCATTTGATATACTTGAGTGTACGTGAATTTCCTCACCATATACCTTGTGGGGACGGTACGTGTGAGAGTGAATTCGATATACTCGGCGTACGTGAACGAATTCCCTGTGATATACCTCCCGTCATGACTTCGGTCAAGTGGTACGATGCGGGGGAACCGTTCGATATACATCGAAGGTACTTAGCTAATGGAAGGTGAGAGTCATATCACTTAGGCTAACTGCGACCGTCCGGACCAGCGCCCATCACGAAGTGACCCTCCAGTTATTGGGTAAAATTTGGTAAATATCAATGCTCTTTGGTGATATCGTGTGAATCATGCATGATTCCCTTATTAGTATCTTATGATGAGAATGAATTTCTTGATTATGCCAAACAGGGAGCCAGTGCACAAGTACCCCAAAAGGTACACCAAGTATGGATGGGTGATGCGTGCAACATGGGGATATACATGTGATCCTAGGTGCACGTGGTGTGAAGTGTACATGGAGAATTTTCTACAAGTGTGTGAATATAAGCATAGGCATGGGATATACATATGAGAAAGGGGGATAGGCAGATATGAGGGGGGGGAATATAAACAAATATAGCATCCATGTAAATAGAATCAATCCCTCAAAATATAATAAAACACGTCCCCAGCAGAGTCGCCACTGTGGCCATCCCCGATCCCCGCTGCGGAGGGAGGAAGGGATCCTTGGGGTGCCGCGCTTCCCCTCTCGGGAGAGCGCTTCGGTCGGCGTCGATTTGTGAGGTGTGAAGATGTAGAGAGATTTAGAGTCGCCAATCTATTTTACTCAAAACAGACAAAAGAAAAGGGGGAGACACCCCGAAGGATGGCATCCAAAGATATACTGGTGCGTGCGAAACCAAATGATTCGAGAAGGGTTCAGAGGCTTAGTTATGAAATGGGAAGGTGTTAGGCACCCATTCCGCCCTTTCGGTTTCTCATGGATATTTGCTATTTTCCTTTATATTTCCCCCCGTGATATGTGTGCATGTGTATATATAGAATGGATGTAGGAATCCTCGACTTGTATCATGGAAAAGACAAAGCGAGTCATCCGTAGGAATGTGAGATTAGTGTGGAAAATAAGATCTATGTGATTACCCCTACGTTGATCGTTATAAGGGAATGATAACGCATATGGAGTGATACATTACTAAGAATAAGTATATAGAATATAATGGAAAATGAGATAGAGAGAAGATAGAAAACAAGAGAAAAAGTGAGAAAAGGACTCGAGTCTCGGGTTTTACCCCGGGACACCTACGTAGCCTATAAAGGCATCAAAGTCCACGTAGTTCGCATGTAAAGTGAGGGGTGGGGTTTAACCCATAAATCCAAATGGAGAAATCTCTTATTTGTAAGTGTGTGTGTGTGTGTGTGTGTGTGTAGAAAAAGTGTTTTTAGTTGTGAAAAAAGTGTGGAAATAGTGTGAGAATCCCCACTTGGAATTTATGAGCAAACCCTCTTTTTCTTGTTTTTTGGGTTTTATTTATATGAAAATAGGAGATGGGCAATAATACTAGATAAAAAGTATGTTAGGATATCTGAAATAAGGTAATAAAAGTGCTTTAAGTAATAAAACAAGTTATTGCAAATTTAAGAAGGTTTGAAGAGAAAAGTGAGAAAGATGGACCTTCTTGAAGATCTTGAGCTTGATCTTGAATGTTGGAGAGCAGCCCTTGCACTTTGAATGATGATGGAGAGTGGTTAATTCACCAAATTTGATGAAAGGGATGATGAAAAGTGGGAGTAAAAGGAGGATTTGGAAGTTAAAATCACGCCGCCTTCGAGAGAGGTTTCTGGGATTCGTTGGGAGGGATTTTTATCAGATCTGGGCTCCCCTTGAAAATGAGGCCAAGGACTCCTTTTATAGGCCCAGGGGTCTGCCGATCGTCATTGCCATGGCACTACCTATCGGCAGGTGCCGATAGGCAGGGTCTTGCTATTTGGAAGTGCGCTTTAGGAGTTTTTGGAAAATTAGCCGCCGAGGGCAAACCGTTGGTCAGAATCGTGCACGGGGCATACCGTTGGAAAGGTATTTCTGAGACCTTAAAAAGTCCTTTGGACCGCTCCCAATTTCGGTAGTTGACTTTGGGTCAAATGTGGCTCAGAAGCGTTTGTCGGTCCGTTGGACGGGGAATCGTTCGGACGCAAATGGATCGTTCGTCAGCATGGTAAGTCCGAATTGTGCACGGGACGGACCGTTAGAAAGGTTAGGAGATTTACTTCGACATTCCAAAGATTTTGACCCTTTTCAGGGAGTTGACTTTGGTCATTCGGGCCCGGGAAGCGCTCGGTGGCTTCTCGGAGTCAAACGGATCGTTCCTCCGAATGGAAAGTCGGAATTGCGCATAGGACAGACCGGTAGAAAGGGTATTTAGTTCCCTTCGGAGATTCATTCAGCCTCGGTCGAGCTGAAGAGTTGACTTAGGTCAAACAGAGCCTGAAAGCGCCCGGTGGCCTCTAGGTCGGGTTTCGGACGCAAACCGATCATTCGTCCGCATGGTAAGTCAAACTCGCGCACGGGGCGGACCGTTGGAAAGGGTATTCAGTGACCTTCAAAGATTCATTGAGTCTCTATTGAGATGAAGAGTTTGACTTTTGGGTCAAACTGAGCCGGGGAGTGCCCGCTGGCTTTTAGGTCAGTACTCGGGACGTGACCAGGGTTTACAGTGATGAGTGGAGGTACTAGGGACCTAAGGAGAGTTAGGGGGTAACAGAATGAGGTGTCTACAGTAGGAGAACACCTCACAAAGCTCAAATATACATGTGAAGTTATAATTTCAAGTGAGCTCGTGCATGTTTGAATTGAGGCATATAAATATAGAATCCAATATATAAACACAAAATCCAACTACTCCATGTAAGCATGGTAAAGAACATTTTAAGGATTGACAATCTTAACCAAAAGTTCTAGCCACATGTGAGAGAAAAAAAAGGGATTAAAACACAAGTATATGCCTCACACTAAAATAAATAAATAAAATCTTTTTGAGTTTTTGAAATTTTTTAATCAAACAAACAAAAATATTTACTCAAAAGACAAACAAAAATCATTTGTATTTTTCATTAAGCCTAAATTACTAAAAGGTAAAACACAAATGTTAAACAAAAATCTTTTTATATATTTTTTTCATTTAATGCAAACTAAAATGAAAGAACTATAATACAAAAGATAAACAATAATCATAATTCTAGCATGTGATAAAGCATGAAATTTAGACTAGAACAATGATTAAACATGCATACACCTAGCAATGATATATATTATGAAGCACAAAAATCTAGAATATGCAAACAAAAGTAACACATTCAACCTTTAAATTTAGCAAGGGAGGTTTCATGTGAAAGCAAATGAGAATCAACAAATCTAATATCTAGCGCATCTAAAAATGATTTCCTAACCCATATATATGTATATTCAAAATGATGGGATTTGGAAACTAATGAAATTCTAGACATAGACTTCCTAGGACTTCTTTTAAGATCAAAACAAAATGACCTAAGGTGACCTTTCCTACCACAATGCAAGCATGTGAAAACACGAGGAATGATACCTAAGGTGTGACCTTTTCTAAAGTCCTTCGATAAAGTTGACCCTCTAAAACAAACAATGTTCTTAGCTTTAGCAATAAAAAAATTTGAACCAGATGAGCTAGAACCATTACAACTACTACTCGAGTCTTGTAAGTCGTTTTTCATTTTTAAAATGTTGGACTCAAGTAATAAATTAGACTCCTCAATTTTACGGGACTTCTTCATTAAATTTTCTGTTACTCCTAGAAGGTTATCACGCTCCCCCTCAATTTGAGTAAACTTGTCCCTAAGAGTCTTTTATTGACTATCACTCTCTTTCTTGGACATATTTAAAATATTAAAACTGTGATTTATGTGCATGAACTTTTCACGAAAAATATCTTTTTGAGATAGCGAGGTTTGCAAAAGTTCAATTCTAGATTTAAAACATAAATTTTCATTTTCACGAAACTTAATTCTTTTTGCAAGTCTCACATTTAATTCTCTTAAATTTTCATTACACTTATTAAGCCCAGTAAATTGCTCTCGAATATCAGAAACTTCATTAGCAGTAGAAATGGACAAATTATCATTAAGACGTCCCATCAAGAGATACAAAACAAAAATGAGAGTGAGTAAAAAATGAACCACCTAAAAATACAAGGAGCACAAAAATTATAAAAGTCGAAAAACAGATCTTTGACGCGATAAATTAGCGCTCCGGCTCTGATACCAATTTTAAAACGATAGTTTTCCTTACTCAATGCTCTGATACCAATTTGGAAACGTGAGTTTTTCTCACTCGATGCTCTGATACCAATTTGAAATACGATAGGACCCCCAATTTTTAAATTTTACAAAAAGTAATTTCCTTTTAGATGCGGAATAAAGATGGCTCAACACAATACAAACTACAAATTCTAATTTCAAATTTTAATTTCTTTTAAATTAAAATAAACTAAACTCAAAGTGACATTATATTAAACAAGAAATACATTTTTCACTTAAACCTAATTAATTCAACCCAAGTCCTAGAAATTTGCCTACCACAAATAATTAATCCATTTTTGCAAATTAGGCCAAACCAAATTTTATCCAATAGAATTAATGACTTGTATTAAATTAATTTTTACCCAAATTAAATTAGCACCAAATTAAATATACCAATTTTATCTTTTTACCTAAGCATGCATCTAATGTGATTTTACAAAAGATAAAATAAGTAAACAACCACTACGCCACGATGTACGAGGAAAAACCCACAACGGGAAAAAACCTCGGACGGCCCTAGCAAGTACGGTTTTACAAGTACATGACAAAATGACTTACAACATCCGACTTGACTCCTTCCAATCCTCGGCGCTTCTTATTCTACACACCTCTTCCTAGAGAATAACCATGGAGGTCCACCGCAATCTCGCATTCCACCAATCGGACTTTTTCTGGTCACCGCCACCCCAACAAGGAGCCTTTCTCCAAGTTGGTATGTCACAACAAATAAACTTCTTCTTTGTGGGATGTAGAAGTAAACCCAAACTTCTCTTCATTGAGGTGTAGAGAAAAACCCGGTGCCAAACACTCCAAGCAGGGATATATATTTAGGAACTTGGAATAAACAAAGTATTGGGTGTGTATGTGTTTTTGGTGAATTTAATCCATTAAAATCAAACACAAAACTTGGAACTTTTTCTTTGAAAGAATTTTCTCTCTAAAGTCTCTTAGAATGTCAAAAGGTTACATTAAAAAAGTTAATTCCCGCACTTGTTAAATCTGTCAAAAAGTTAGTGGGGAAAAAGTAATGGGAACATGAAAAAAACTACAAAAAATTATTCCCGCCAAAGTCGTTCAAATGCCATTATCGTTCAAACAAATTTACTAATGATGTCCAAAGGTGAAAAAGGAATCTAGTTAGAAGTCTCATTCGAACGACCTGGAATCTCGTTCGAACGAGATTCCAGTTCGTTCGAACGGCTTACCAGAAAAATTCAATATTCTATTTAAGCCCAAAACTTTTATGAAAAGTTCTTAAAAAAATATTTTCTAAGTAAAATAAAGTCGTTTAAATTATTTATAAAAAATTTATAAAATACACCTAATAAATTTCCAAGCTCATATATATATATATAATTCATTCATACCTTAGGAGCATTGGAACTAATGATGTTGATGTAGAAACGAGGCACACTAAACGCAGCATATGATGAAGCTTTATAATCTTGGCCGCTACGGCTTCAACTAACACGTCATAGGTTTGGATGGATACACTTGAACACTATCCTATGACTCAAATATTTTTGTCCGGAATTGAGCCAACACTATATTAAGACTCAAGCGGAGACTTGTGTCCTTACACGGATAAGAACTTCATTAGCCTTCGTAATTTGTACAAAATACGGGATACTTATATTCAAATAGGTTACTCACATTTCACCCAAACCCAAAAAAACAAAGGAAACTATTAAAGTTTAGGCTATTATTATTTACCTATCATGGCAAAAAGTCATGTTGCTTATTAAGAAGATTATCTCAAGTTAGGAGTTCCTTTAGAAAAAATGTTTAAAAGACAAACACATTTGTGTTATCAAGATCAGGTAAGATTTCATTCGATCATAACTATTCTAGTTGTTTACAGGTAAGAAATTATGCTTCACTACAAACCCTTAATGTTTCTAGTGATATTGATTTTTTTTTGTGATATCTTGAACCATGGTGATTTTCAAAAAATAATTAACAGTGGTTATAAGCTATATGGTATTGGTTAACTAATTGTAATTCATAGTCCGGTTCACGTAGGATTTGCGAAAAATATAGTTGAGGGATAGAATCTAGTAAATAATTCCATTATGTTCCAAAGGCTAGAACGGTTTAACTTAACATTTCTGATACTTCTGATTTTCTTCTAAAGAAATTCCCAATGTTCACTAAGGAATTATTTTGACAATTTTCCCTATCTAATCATATTCAAGCACCATTTTAACATAAGTAATTTCTTCTCGTAATGTAGTGGGAATAGTATACAATACAATAAGAGTACAACGCGGATGACGATAAAAAAATCAATAGAAAAGTGTGATAACTTTCAAATATGAGAAATTTGGAATTCCAAATGAAGTAATTTTTTTTCAAGGAGAGTGTTAATTGAATTGTTGAGGAAAAAGAAATGCGTCGTACATACAAACTCATGGAGTATATTGTATACAATCCCTTCCTAAGATAACTTTATCATTACGCTTTTAAATCCTTTATCGTATCTTGATAATCCTAAAACTCTTAATGATTATATCGACCATGTAAAATCTGAATATCTGAATTACTCATATATCTGAACCTGTAGTTCACAGATTTATTCTCATAATCCTTATATAAGTATCTGAACCATACGAGATACCACTTCTATTCTTAAAATATTTCCCTAAGCAAATTCCTAATATCGCCTATATCCACCATATAATTAGGGGATTGATTTTTCTTAATTCAAGTCTAAACAGATTATCCTTGCCATCCTTATGATTTGAACAACCTTCACAATCATAAGCTCAACTCATGTCCCACGTAGGCTAACTTAAACCTAGATAGGCTCTGATATTAACGTGTCACACCCCGATTTCTCGGATGCGAGTTTAATCTTAAAATAATACTAAATCATAAATGAGCCATGAATACTGAACTAACTGGGAGATTTATTAATGCTAAAATATATTAAAATTATAGTTCATAAACTCATTCATCCTTATGTCAGACTTCTATACATATCTCTCCTGCTTCTTTATGTTTCATTTATTCTCATAAGATACCTACAAGTACCTGTGCAAAATAACTAATAGGAAAGGGATCAGCAAAGTTGTTGAGTAGATTTTAGCCAATTTTATAACACATATATGTACTTAGGAGTTGGAGTGTGTATGGACTTAACTATTTACCAAGTGAAGCGTAAACAATAATTTTCATAAAGGAGATCAAACGTCTCATAAAGATTGTCAAGCATTTTCAAACTGATAATCCCATACTTACCAGTTTACTAATTGGTATAGAAAGGAAATTATAGCCTAATCAATATAACCAAACAAATCAACCCAAAACTTTTGGGTAATAATAATAAAAGCTAGGCAAACTTCTTAAGGTGACACTCATACGTATGTATCTATAATTCTATACTCTTAAACATCTGAGACCTTAGACTAAGTAGAAAGTTATGTGTGATAACACAACAACCTACCCCCTACTTAAATACTAATGCTTACAATAATTTGCACATAGGTGGAGGGGCGAATTGATTTAATTTTTTCAAATTATATTTTGAAATCATTTATAAGAATGACCAAAGGATCCATTTTCAAATATCAATGATAGTTAACAAATATGCAGTATGGAAGTATTATAACATACACATATTAGGAAAATTTTGGAGTTATCACAGTGTGATATCAATAACAATATATCAAATACGCTAAAATATTATTGAAAAGGGCAAAACCTTCCAAAAACTGGAGCTTAACTCGACTGGTTCTTTGTTGCTTATCATATTCAACTCTGACTTTTAATGTAAGCATTGCTACGGATAATCACAAATAAACGTTTTACCATATACGTTGTTTGGTTCGTAATTAAACTGTCATGGGTATTTGGGTAGCGGACTCATTTTTATATACATATAGGATCCGAATTAAAATCTTCGTTTTTAACTGTTGTTATTTATCGGAATAATTCTTTGGAAAGAATATAATAAAAATAATATTTTTGCATTTGTAAATAAACAATTTTGTTTATAGTGAAAAAATATTAATTTATGTTAGAACATTTTCGGTATATGTTTTATACGAAAAAAATGATATTTTTATTGGTATTTGGAACCTTTAATTGACACAATGGCCCAAACTTAACATCGTAAAAAATAGTGTCAATTAAAAAATATTTATATACAAAAATGTTCCTTCTGACACTGGGAACCCAATGGTATGTTCCGCATTTTTCTGAATAACGATTTAAAAGGTATCAATTTTTAAAGATTAAAAAACTAACCTTTTAACGTGTATATATATAGTTACCGCTGGTTTGAAAAAATGACCTCTTTCTTTTCCGACCAAAAATTTTTATTGCCAAATTTTATTCCAACCAATATTATGTTATTTAAACTTGGGTTTTCCTCAGGCTTTCTCTCTCCTCGTAACACACATACATACACATGCTCATATATATATATATATATATATATATATACATCACACCTAGTTTTAGGACCTAAGAATTTTTTTCCACTTTTTTATTTTTCTCTTGAAATTAACCTTCCAATCAATCCATGTTCAAAAAATTAGGTCAAAATACATTTTGTAGCTATTTTTAAAAAAATCCATAAAATTTTGTTGGCACATACCCTTATAAACAAGGTATTTTCAGTAGTTTTGGGGGGATTTTTTAAAAATGGGTACAAAATGTATTTTGACCTAATTTGTTTGAGCATGGGTTGATTGGGAGATTAATTTCAAGGGAAAAATAAAAAAATTGAAAAAAAAAGTTTCAAGAGAATAGATGTATAGGTGATATATAGAGTGTGGTGTAGGTGAAACTTCTCCCATATATATATACTAGGGTATTCCCGTGCCTGAAGGCACGCAGATAATTTTGAAAGCATAGAGTCGTGCCTTAGTGCGATGGCAAGTGCCCTCTCCAAAGCTAAGGTTGGTCTTGGGTTCGAAACACGGGTTCAGCCTCCTCATATATAGGGGATAAGCAAGCCAACATCCGCCTATTCAAGATCCTACAGTTAAGCGTATTTCCCTTTGACTGAAGGCAAAAGATCAAGTAATGTATAATTTAAGTTTAATGTTTTAATATAAAATAAATAATCGTAAACAATTTAAAATTTTTGGACAAAATTTCCTTTGTTTATAAGATTATTCGCCATGTATAAGAAATAAAAAATACACGAACAACAAAACTAATAGTTTGTAATTCAAATATAATATCATTGTCTATTTAGATATGTATAACATATGAAGTACTCGTTTCTAGTTGTTTCAGATTTTACAAGGGTCAAACAACATTGTATAGAAGGCGTCCATGTAGATAAATATTTTACAAAAAGAAATAAATGAGTTCTCAATATTACCAACATACATCATCTTGATCTATGAAAACACTTTTGAAGAAAAAAGAGAAATGGAAAATGCTTGATCTACCGGTTTCCTATCTCCCATCCCACTAAAGATCTCGTTTTCATCGTCTTTTATATAATGGCGCCAATGTCCATTCAACTGGAGCTACTGCACAACGGCACTTCTAGTCGGTCGATTAGGTCCTCAAGAACAAACTACCTCTTTTGGCATGAGCTACTGCATGGGGTCTACTGCACGTCTGTTGTACAAAATATATGTTCAGCATTCTACAAAGGAAAGATAAGGCACTAAGTGCCATATTCTACATGCTGATATTTGTTTATCACAAAATTAGAAATTTAAAATAAATTAAAAAAAACTCTTAAATGTGTAGTGCAGTAATGACTCGATGCAAAAAATGCATATAATATAGCAAATAAGCAATTAATATATTTATGTTCTCACACTTGATAACAGTTAAAAAGAACAAAATTGTGCCTGCAATTTAATTCAAACACATCAAAAGATTGTACATCTATTATGAAGGTGGCTGACCTGTAGAATGTCAAAGCCTTCACACTCGGGTTGGATGTCAAACATGCTATTGTATTATTATAAGAAAACTAACAATCTAAGATCCTAAAATACAAAATAGAATATATTAACAAAATAGAATGAAAAGTTAGGATTTTTTAAATAGAACAGTTGAAGATATAAAAGTCCCTGAAATATGTTTGGTAGGTGTGCGTGTGTGCAATCGATATAATAAATGACTAAACTTCAAACCAAATAAAAATTTCCAAACCAGATCACTCTATTGATCCAACATACAATAGCCAAATAAATACACGTGTGGAAATAACTAGCAATGAAAATATTTAGGAGGAAAAGATAAGTGAACCAACAAAGTAATTGAAAGTTAAAAACAGTGAAAACGTTTTCCATTTACACAATCCCATATATTTTGCATTTATACAATTGATAATATAATAAAGCTACCTGCAATTTGTCAATAAGAAAAATAAATTTTAATTAATTATGATAAATTTGTAGTTTATTTGGTCAATACAAATCATTTATGAATAGTAATGCCAATTCAATACAAATCATTCAGTTTTTGCAAGTACTTCGTTGGAGAAGCAGGGTGTAATTTTTGAAAAAAAATAAACCTTCTTGGATAACATGTATGTGTCAACTCCCGACTGATTAAGGTTGATGGTGCTTTTTAGAAGTATGGATCTCTTTCTTCCATTAGTGGGGTTGTCAGGGATCATAGAGGAAAATTTCAACATGCTTTTAGGCGCAAAATCTAGGTCGAATCAGTTTTGGCGTGTGCAACTTTGGCCGTTTTAGAGGTTTGCAAAATGGTCAGCTCCTTTGAGATTAGGGAGGCCACTATTGAAAGTGACAACTCCCTGCTGATTGACTGCTTCTTGGGTGTTGCAGACCCTCCTAGTACAATTTCATACTTTATTTATGATATTCAATATTTGGTATCTATGTGGAAGATCAATCTGATTTGGACCAGACGAAATGCCAACAGTGTAGCGCACTGGCTGGCCTCAAGGCAATCCTATCCAAAAAAAATGAGTTCAACGCTTTATGCCAATAATCTGATTTGGACCAAACGAAATGAGTTCAACGCTTTATGAAGTTCTGAACTTCTAATCTTTGTACAGGCTAAGGCCCTTTCAGCTGTCCAAAAAAAATATGTATGTGTCAAGGGATAGGGTAGCCATCGACCATAAATGAGTCGGAGAAGTGGATTGTTAAAAACTTGGCTCAGTGCTTAGGTACTTAGCTTCTTCCAACTCCTAGTGATCGGTGCTCAGTACTCAGCGTTCACTGCTCAATGCTCAGTTGGTCATCTCTCAATGCTCAGCTTCTTCTGTTCCCTCACATATGCAATTTCTTATTATTCTACCGTCTTACCCTCCTAACTTTCTCGATCAGCTTGGTCATATTAAAAAATTGAGTATACCTGATTAGAGAAGAAACTTTAAATTAAATAAATGCAAAAAAAATTATACAGATTTGAATTACATTAAGATCCCATCACAGTCATAATATGGAATCAAAATTTATGAACCCCTCCCTGCCTTGCCTTGTCCCAATCATGGTCACATAACAGTGTAGAATTACATCAGAAGTTTTGGTAATACAAACATCGTTAGCATTGAGAAACATAACTTGATGTAAAAGAAAAAACAAAACCAATAAAAATATCTGAGACCATAGTTAGTGAAAGAGATTCTAGAGCCGAAGATGATAAAAAATGAGGTCTTAAAGCTGCATAAAAAGTTATAAAATCACTACAGTAACTTGTGCCGCAATAATTTTTTATCTCTATATACCATATTTCTATAAAATTATAGTACATAGGTTATATTGGCAATAAACTTTGGTTAGCACTAAAAAAAATTTGGCAAAGACAAAAAAAAATTGGCTAAACAACCGACACATTATATAAACTGTACACACAACAAAAGTACCTTATGCTTCACCTGGATTGATAATAGGTGAAGAATCTCTCATTTCCCATAGAAGCAGATATAATTTTTATGGAGGGCTTCATATGTAGTAAACTGAGACTTTCACCCTGTTTCAATAATCGAGAACTAATAAGCGTCTAAGATCCTAGCATATATAGTAGAAGTGCATATACACACAAACTAATTCAAGTCATTTTATCCCTAAGACCAAGGCTACTAAGAGGACTAAAAGAAAGAAATAGAAGAGGCTACAGCAGGCTGTCCTTGATAAGGGTAAGGACTCTAAGAAAAATGAAGTTTCATCCGGTGAAGATATAAATGAATCGTTGGGTAATGTTGAGTCAGTCGTGTCTCGAATAAATGAGCCCAGTATCTTCGTAAATTCTTCCGTAGTTACCCATTCATCAAATTTGATAGACTACTCAGCTTTGGGGTATCGTGATCCTGACATTGATAAAAGAAATCGAGCTCTAAAAAGGAAGATTCGGCTGACAAAATCTCAATAGCAAAAAAGTTAACTATACATAAAAGAACATTTCCAAATGGAAATAGATTAAAATAATGCAACAGAACCAAACAAAACAATTAATGTGTGAATAGAACATGAACATGAACTGCACCAAATAGAGCATATCCTCACATGGGAGTTTTAACCTATCAACTCCCAAATTTATTAGTATCATATCAATGTCTTCCACCATCACGATAGTCTAAATTACCTGTTGAAATTAAAAAATCAAAATAAATGAAAAACTTTGGCTTACATGAACAGTGTGCCATCCGAGTTCCATAAATACGTAATAAATTTTAAAAAACGTAATAAATGCGGTGTGTGATAATTGATTAAATAAATTCGCAACTTTCTACCTTGGCACACTTATTTAATTGGAGTCTATATAAACCAAAATTAATTCAGCCCCTAAACATGCATCTATGTGTGTGTGTGTGTGTGTGTGTGTGTGTGTGTGTGTGTGTCAACCCATAAATAGATAAAGCATGTGACACAAATATTAAGAAAAAATATGCGAAGGGAAAAACCATTTATTTCTAGAACTTTGAAGAATTCACAAAACCATTGACTTACATAAAACCTGATAATCACCCACAAGTGTAACGCACGGTGTCTTCGACAAACCTCCAAACCAACGGCTAGAAATAACGTCGGCTGGAATCTCCCGCAAGAACTCCATGTGATTGGCAATGAAGAAGAAAATGGCTTCTCCACAAATGTGAACTTTATAAGGACTCCCTCCACAATAGCACGCATCTCTCCGGTTGTAGAGTTCTCCCCAAAAAGAATAAACCAAAGCAAAATATGTTCTTGGGTTCCACAAAACAACTCACACAAAAGTAATTGTGATTTTTTGTGAATTGTAAACAAAACAAATATTTGAACCCTTAAATTGTTGGAGAAAAACTTTCTGCCAAAAGATATTGAATTAAATTCTGGACAGATAAACAAAAGTTTTCAAAGGATAAAACTCTTTAAAGTTGAAAACTCTTTTTCTTGTCTAATACAAAGGCTGCCAGACCCCTTTTTATAAAAGAGTTAAGTCGGTCAAAGGATAAGCATGAGGTTAGCGTGTCTGCCGAAAAGTAGCGTCGCTCAAACGAGAAGCCCATCTCCCTCGAACGAGATACACGTGTCGCTTGAACGACCTCGCGCGACATCTCAATGTCATTCGAACGAGATGGTGATCTCGCTTGAATGACCTTGGCGTCGAATCCCAGGTATGCTTGTTGCCTTAGAAAATTTTCTCAAATCTATTCAAAACACATTTTTTCTAAAACAGTAAAGAAACCTTCGTATAAAAAATATTTATAAAAGAAAATTTATATAATATCTTTTTAAAACTCCTTTTAAAAATATCTCAACACTCTTAATATGAAATGTAAATGAAACTTTAAAACATTATCTTACCAAAGATCATATTGTTGGACTTGAATGTTGAAGACAACTTGTAATTTGGATTCGTCTTTTGTAGATGAAAACTTCTTCAATTCTTCGACGATTGTAACGGTATACGACATAATTAATTGTGGCGAACATTCATAAAATTGTGTCCTTACAAATCTCCCCCTATGTCTATGCCGATACATACATAAAAAACATCTTAATTATCAAATACCAAAATACCTATACAAATCTACCCTCCCATGAATCCCAAAACTGAAAAGGTAAAATTTGCAAGTTCTCAAATTTTTCTTCAACATCAAAACTCTCAAGGCTTTTCTCATCAGGGTGTGCAACATAATGATCTTCAATCTTTGTACATACACATATGAGATAAATCAAAAACCTTCGTGACGCATTGTGTTTGAAATGATATAAGAATAAATCATTAATAAATTAAATCTCCCCCATAATGCAAAAACTCCCCCATAACAAGATAATTCTTTCTCCCCCTTTTATGATGTCCCCAAATAAACAGATAAGAAGAAACAATCAAAACATGGAGTGTCACGATAAAATTGCATAGTAAATTTGAATCAATCCAATGCGCATGCAAAGGATTATCCCACACATGAGATAAAGCAAAAATCTAAATGGCCCACAATTGGCATGAATTCCTTTTTATTGCCTTTAAATTTTTTCGGGCTCTTTTAAACCTCTTTGAACCCTGGATATTAAAATTTGTCAATTTTTTTATCCAATTTAAACGGCGGCTTAATCACAAAGGATAGAAAATAATCTTTCGTAGCCCTTCACCGTTTTCAAACAAAGCACCCAAACTCACAAGCGGCTCTTACATGCACAACTTTCTTATCAAGTTTTATCGTGCTTGTTTCGTTTTAGGGACAGGATTTAAGTGAAAACACCTAACCAACATGTGATAAGACAAGCACAATAATCAAACAAATCCATGCATGTGTGCAATAAAGGAAAATATGAGTCAAACATGTAGGAAGTAACACATAATTACATCTTAATGACTCCAAAATTATAAAGCACATGGATGAATTGACCTATTATCTCAAAACACTATCAAATAGTCACATGAAAAAAATGGAATGATGTTGTGACTCGGTCATCCTAAGTGTCCATCCATAAAAGGTGCAAACAAAATACAAAAATCTTTTTAGATTTTTCAAAAAATTTATCAAAAAAAAATCTTTATGTATTTTTCAAAAAATTTCAAAAGCAAAAATTTATACAAAAATGATACATACTAGCAATAGTCAAATAATGACATCATGAAAATCATCCTGTGGAGGTAAACAAGTCAAACCTCAATCGTTAGGTGCGAAAGGGTTTTCCAAAGGTGGTGACAACTTATGAAAAACCTCCATCAAATCTTGTGAAGTTTTGACTAAAAACTTAACTTGCTTACCTAAATGTTTAAACTCTCTCATGTAGTATCTAGGAGCATGTAAAGTATCATGTGTGGGCGCATGTGTGGCAGAAACACGTGTAGTGGCAAAACGTGACACATAACCCAACTTAAAACAAAATTCCTTAAGGTGACCTCTCCTCTTGAAATGTGAACAAACATAAATAGGCCTAGGAACACCTCTCTTAAAAACTCTAGGACGCCCTCTCCTAATAGGAATGGGACGCCTAGGTGGGTTAGGGTGAGACACACGTGAATCTAACACTAAAGTGGGAATCGGCTCGGGTGCTGATTGGGAAGTGGAAGCACCGTCATGACTTATTCCTAACTTCTCACCTTTACCCTTAAGAACCACCTTTTCAACCTTATTAGGTGTGTTATCAAAATTGACTTTAACCTCCCTGGCACATTCGAGATCACTCTCGAGTTGAGATACACGTGTCGTCAGACTAGACAACGTGTTGGTCAAATCACACTTTTCCTTTTTTAAAACTTCATTCTCTCTCTCCAAATCTAAAAGCCGACGACCTAAATCTCTATTATATATCTTTGTTTTCAAGGTCTCAGTGTACAAATCTCTAAAAGCTTTTTGGAGATCACTTTCATCTCCACTCTCAAATTCACTCTCATCCCCACTAGAACCACTCAAATCATCCTCCTCGGGGGTCTCACTAGAACTAGTCCCCTCACCTCCATCAAAACTAGGTGTGCTAACCCGACTAGCTAAAAATCCGACGCACATACCGTGCTCCTTTTCATCACCCGAATCAAACACCTCTATGTCGCTATCATTAAGTGTGGAAGGCATAGCCACTTTCTTTCCCTCTCTCCTGAGTCTAGTGGCACACTCATACGCCTTATACCTTTTACCCCGACACTCAAAACACGTCAAACTTTATAAATTTTCCTCACTCTCTTTTTCTTTTTCTCTCTCCTTCTCTTCCTCACCGCTTTCTTTGGTCTTTTTATTGTGACACCCCGACTAATTAAATACCGGGTAGCTACTCCTTTATTAAATTAATACAAAATGCCAAGTTGGTTCAGTTAAAAGCATCACTGTCGAAAACATTTTAATAATTACTAACCACCTAGTATTTAAAAAGTAAGTTGCCAAATTTTAAGTTAACTAAGATTAACATGCAATAAGTGAAATATAAAGAATAACATAACCATTCACCATAAAGTCCAACTATAGTAATCATCGAATAATAATAAGTCTAGAGAAAATACTCCTCGTAACAATCCCAATATGGAAAGAAATAAAACAAGTCTGCATCCTGAATTAATTACAAACCAAAAGTCTGAATAACTGAAAGAAATGAAATGTCTCTAAAAGAAATGGGCGACATGCCCTACAACTGAAGAAATCTGAATATAGAGTCAAGGCAAATGAAGCGTCTACTAGCAAGGCCCTGTAACTTCCACAACAGCTACAGCTCGTCACCTGACTGGAAATACTATGCATGGTGTCCTTGTGGCTGGGCACCTAAAAAGGTTTTTACAAAAATAGATTTGAAAGCAAATGGGTCAGAGCCCGAAAGTGGAGAGTATTTTAAAAACAGCAAGTGTTTTAATAACATTAAAACAATGAATGCAAAGTACATGTTAGGACGTGCTCTCACATGAAATACTCACCTCTCGGTTATTTGTGCACTCCTAACGTGCCGTACCCATACAAGTATTTCTCATATCTAACTAGACAAAAACAAATACTGTCCTTTCTACTCGATTCGTACTATAAGTCCCAACGTTATCAATTTAATAGAGAGCTTTACTTAAATTCTCAAATTTCAAAGTATTAGTAGTACAATTTACCAAAGTTTATCTCCCATTTTATATTCTCAATGCGTTACTATAATGATTCTCACATTCAAACATAACAATTCTTTTCATTTAACCGTATATTATTCACATCATAAATATACAATAGAAGCACCCCGAGGCTAAGATGTGGTGCACTCGTACTCTGCTATCCATCCCGGTACATCACGTAAATAAGGATCACGAATTCCGAATCTCTCAGGAATTGTTAGAATAAGCACAACACACGAAAATGGAGGCGAACATAATTCAACATATCCATGGGTCACGTACATACCTACGCTCTATAGTCAGCTGACTCACAAATAATTCATTCTAGCATTATGTTCTCTAGGAACCAATCTAAATCCGGGCATACAAGGATTAGATGGTCCTAAGCGAACGTAAACGTCCCGTGATAACAAGTATGGTAGGTACGTCATACACATAAAATCATATACGTATACTAAGCATGCACACATCTTAGTACTTAACATATTTTATTAGTGGTATACTTCTCATTCTTATACCAATACACGTGTCCCCGGTTTATATATACACATCATCCATTATCCTCACGTCGTAATTTGTTATTCGCGTCCTAATCCACAATTACCATTTGGTTCAAATCATTCTTCTATATTATACTCCCCAATATATCCCGAATATCCCAACTATCTCAATTAGTCATCAAGGTAAGGTTATCTCTACCATTAACCAAGGTTACGGGACACTAGAAATCAAACCAGGCCAAAAAGGCCAAACTGTCAACTCGTTAGAAGTCTCGTTCGAACGAGGTCATTCGAATGAGAGTTCGTTCGAACGAAGTGGGCATCTAACGAGATCTCGTTCGAACGAAAGGCATCGAACGAACATCCCCCTCGTTAGAAGGCAAACTGTCAATTCGTTAGAAGCTCGTTCTTACGAGCTCGTTCGAATGACCTGGGCAGGTCTTCTAACGAGGTGACAGTTCGAGCCCAGAAAATTCCTATTACGTTTTTCACCAATAAGAGAGAGGAAGAAGAATTTTGCAGAGAAAGAGAGAGAGAGAGACCAACCTTCATCAATTCAACATCAAATTCAGAGAAAGATCAGAGGCAAGTGGTTTAATTACGTTAATTGCAACGAATGTTTCTTCCATGCGTAGGAATTTATGAAAATTTAATTTGTTTTGGGAGATTGAAAAAAAAACCCATTGAATTGGATTTAGAAATTTACTTTTGATAAAGAGATTGCATGTAGAATTTCATTTGGGTGATTATTCTGATAGAATTATATCTTTTATACCACAAAAATGGATTTAATTATATCTATGGATGACTTTAATTTTCTAGGGTTCATGTTCATGGGATTTGGGGAAAATTGGGGAGATTTGATGATTAAATGTGATTTAGAATGATTTGATCCCATATTTATGTTAATATACGACCTAAGTGTGTTTAGGAATGTTGAGGAACCTTAAAATATTGTTGGAATAATTTTTGTAGGAGTTTTGAGGTGAGAAAATTAGTGAAAAACGTAATAGGAATTTTCTGGGCTCGAATTGTCACCTCGTTAGAAGACCTGCCCAGGTCATTCGAACGAGCTCGTTCGAACGAGCTTCTAACGAGTTGGCAGTTTGCCTTCTAACAAGGGGGGTGTTCATTTGATGTCTTTCGTTCGAACAAGATCTCGTTAGATGCCCACTTTGTTCGAACGAACTCTCGTTCGAACGACCTCGTTCGAACGAGACTTCTAACGAGTTGACAGTTTGGCCTTTTTGGCCTGGTTTGATTTCTAGTGTCCCGTAACCTTGGTTAATGGTGGAGATAACCTTACCTTGATGACTAATTGAGATAGTTGGGATATTCGGGATATATTGGGGAGTATAATATAGAAGAATGATTTGAACCAAATGGTAATTGTGGATTAGGACGCGAATAACAAATTATGACGTGAGGATAATGGATGATGTGTATATATAAACCGGGGACACGTATTGGTATAAGAATGAGAAGTATACCACTAATAAAATATGTTAAGTACTAAGATGTGTGCATGCTTAGTATACGTATATGATTTTATGTGTATGACGTACCTACCATACTTGCTATCACGGGAGGTTTACGTTCGCTTAGGGCCATCTACTCCTTGTGTGCCCAGATTTAGATTGGTGCCTAGAGAACATAATGCTAGAATGACTTATTTGTGAGTCAGCTGACTATGGAGCGTAGGTATGTACGTGACCCATGGATATGTTGAATTATGTTCGCCTCCATTTTCGTGTGTTGTGCTTATTCTAACAATTCCTGAGAGATTCGGAATTTGTGATCCTTATGTACGTGATGTACCGGGATGGATAGCAGAGTACGAGTGCACCACAGCTTAGCCTCGGGGTGCTTCTATTGTATATTTATGATGTGAATAATATACGGTTAAATGAAAAGAATTGTTATGTTTGAATGTGAGAATCATTATAGTAACGCATTGAGAATATAAAATGGGAGATAAACTTTGGTAAATTGTACTACTAATACTTTGAAATTTGAGAATTTAAGTAAAGCTCTCTATTAAATTGATAACGTTGGGACTTATAGTACGAATCGAGTAGAAAGGACAGTATTTGTTTTGGTCTAGTTAGATATGAGAAACACTTGTATGGGTACGGTACGTTAGGAGCGCACAAATAGCCGAGAGGTGAGTATTTCATGTGAGAGCACGTCCTAACATGTACTTTGCATTCATTGTTTTAATGTTATTAAAACACTTGCTGTTTTTAAAATACTCTCCACTTTCGGGCTCTGACCCGTTTGCTTTCAAATCTATTTTTGTAAAAACCTTTTTAGGTGCCCAGCCACAAGGACACCATGCATAGTATTTCCAGTCAGGTGACGAGCTGTAGCTGTTGTGGAAGTTACAGGGCCTTGCTAGTAGACGCTTCATTTGCCTTGACTCTATATTCAGATTTCATCAGTTGTAGGGCATGTCGCCCATTTCTTTTAGAGACATTTCATTTCTTTCAGTTATTCAGACTTTTGGTTTGTAATTAATTCAGGATGCAGACTTGTTTTATTTCTTTCCATATTGGGATTGTTATGAGGAGTATTTCCTCCAGACTTATTATTATTCGATGATTACTATAGTTGGACTTTATGGTGAATGGTTATGTTATTCTTTATGTTTCACTTATTGCATGTTAATCTTAGTTAACTTAAAATTTGGTAACTCACTTTTTAAATACTAGGTTGTTAGTAATTATTAAAATGTTTTCGACAGTGATGCTTTTAACTGAACCAACTTGGCATTTTGTATTAATTTAATAAAGGAGTAGCTACCCGGTATTTAATTAGTCGGGGTGTCACAGGTGGTATCAGAGCATCAGGTTCTAGTGTCCTTTAGGATCTGTACGGCTTATTATGTTTCCGCTGAGCTTTCTTTGATGTAGATCCCTATATTTTAGGACTGTTGTGTTCTTTTATGTATGCTTCGCCCTTCAGCTATTTTAAGTTTATAACTTCGAACTTATAGACTTTACTCTTTTTTCATATGCCTCCACGACGTGCACCACGGGTTCCTAGGAATGCACAGCCGGAGCCCCAGCCAGCTCCAGTACAAGGCACCATGAATGCCGCTGAGGTTGCAGCCATTGTATCACAAGCGGTAAATGTCGCTCTCGCAGTTGTACAGCAGGCACCACCCCAGGCGCCAGTAGCCACGCCAGTTCAGGCACATGCATTCCCATCTGCTTGGGAACGTGTTCGAGATGCTTTTCAGAAAGCACACCCTCCGGAGTTCGCGGGTAGCTCCGATGTTGTGGTATCTAGTCAGTGGAGGAAAGATATTCAGAGGCACTTGAGGATGTATGAGTGAACTGATGTTCAGAGGCAGATACTAGCTACTTTCAAGCTAGTGGGATCTGCATTGCAGTGGTGGGAGTCTATTACCACCGCAGAGGAGAGAGATAATCTCACGATACAGGAGTTTTGGGTGCGGTTCGACCGCAAATATTTTCCTTCAGCTGTTCACACGGAAATGAGGAGGAAGTTGATGAGCCTTAGACAGGAGGGTAAGACTGTGGCCGAGTATGAGGCCGAATTCACAAATTTGCTGAATATTGTCCCGGATGAGATACCGACAGAAGAGAAGAAGATTCAGAAGTTTACAGATGGATTGACTTGGAGGATACGTCAGCATTTATTGGGGAACCTCTCGTTGGCCACTTATTCTGACGTGGTTAACGCTGCACTGCTCCATTGCCAGGACCACCGCTTTCACTTGACAGAGGGGAAGCGATCAGGAGAGTCCAGTCATCAGGGCAAGACAAGGGGAAATGGTGCCAGCGGGGCACAATCAGCTCAGGGTCAGTATAGGCAGGGTGATCAGGGTTCCCAGCAGGGGGATTCTAAGAGATTCCGATCAGGGGGTTTCAGGAATGGTTAGGGAGGATTCCGAAATGGCCAGCAGGGTCAGAACGGCCAGCAGGGTCAAAATGGTCAACAGCAGCAGTTTCACCAGGGCTAACAAGGCCAGACCAGAAATGGTAGCGAGGGGGAAACTTCCAGGGGAAGTGTTTCATTTGTGGTAAGATTGGCCACAAACGTCAGGATTGTCCTGATAGGGGAAGGGCCCCGCAGCAGCAGCAGCAGCAGAGTGCTCGATAGGAGCCACAGAGGCCTATGTTTCCCGCCGCCCTCCCGGCACCACCACAGATGGCAGCATTACCACCCATTCCAGCAGTCCCAGTTCAGCAGGGACAACTTCAGTATGGGAGAGTGTATCAGCTTCAGCAGGCCGCAGCCCCACAGAATCCGCCAGCTATTGAGGGTATGTTCTCTATTCAGGGGACTCTGGGGCGCATCTTATTTGACACGGGGGCTACACACTATTTTATTTCTATGAGATTTGCATGCACTATTGGGTTATTAGACACTGCAGAGAGCACCGCTACTTGTGTAGACTCATCGTTGAGTAGGGGTTCCATGATTTCGCTTATGTGTAGAGGTGTGGGTATAGAGATCGGGAGGTTTACTTTACCCGCTGATATGTTAGTGTTAGAGATGACCGAGTATGACGCCATTATCGGTATGGATTGGCTAGTTGCGTACCGAGCCATGATTGACTATTTTAATAGGAGTATTATCTTTGCCATTCCCGAGCAGGAAATGTTTTTAGTGGCGATGCCTCGCCCTGAGGGAGGATCGTCCACTCATTTGTACTACATAGAGGAGGAGACCTCTAAGGAAGTGGTGATACCACTTGATTCGATACCCGTTGTTAGTGAGTTCGTCGATGTATTTCAGGATATACCTGGATTACCTACGAGTAGGGAGATAGATTTTGTGATTGATTTGACGGCGGGCACTCGTCCTATTGCCCGCGCACCTTACCGTATGGCTCCAGCTGAGAAAAGAGAGTTACGGGATCAGATTGAACAGTTGTTGGGTCAGGGGTTTATACGGAGGAGTACTTCGCCATGGGGTGCCCCTGTATTGTTCGTTAAGAAGAGGGATGGATCGTTGAGGTTGTGTGTGGATTACCAGGAGTTGAATAAGGTCACGATACGGAATAAGTATCCGTTGCCCCGAATCGATGGCTTATTCGACCAGTTGAGAGGAGCTTCTTTCTTCTCAAAGATTGATTTGCGATCAGGATACCATCAGTTGCGTATCAGGGAAGAGGACGTCTCGAAGAATGCTTTCTTAACGAGATATGGTTCCTACGAGTTTCGGGTTATGCCTTTTGGCTTGACCAACGCTCCAGCCGTGTTTATGGACTTGATGAATAAGGTGTTCAGAGAGTTCCTGGACCAGTTCGTCATTGTCTTCATTGATGACATTCTGGTTTACGCCCAGACAGAGGAGGATCACGCCGAGCATTTGAGGCAGGTTTTGTAGACGCTACGTCAGAACGAGCTGTATGCAAAGTATGAGAAGTGTGGGTTTTGGTTGAAGGAGGTTCAGTTTTTGGGGCATATTATTTTCGACCGGGGGATATCTGTTGGTCCGGGGAAGGTATCCGCGATGACGGAGTGGGGAGAGCCCACAACACCGACTAAGATCCGTAGTTTCTTGGGCCTAGCAGGATACTATAGGAGGTTTATTCGGGGTTTCTCAAAGATAGCGGGTCCTTTGACACATCTGACTCGTAAAGGTGTGCCGTTCATTTGGAGTGATGCCTGTTAGTTGGCATTCGATGAGTTGAAGGACAAGTTGACCTCAGCACCTGTGTTAGCATTGCCGAGACCGGGAGTTGAGTATCTAGTTTACACTGATGCGTCCTTACAAGGACTTGGAGGTGTATTGCAACAGGAGAGTCAGGCCATAGCTTATGCTTCCCGTAAGCTTAATCCTCACGAGAAGAATTACCCCACCCATGACTTGGAGTTAGCGGCAGTGGTATTTGCCCTTCGGATTTGGAGACATTACCTTTTGGGGGATAAGTTTCGATTGTTCATGGACCACAAGTCCCTACAGTACCTATTCACGCAGAAGGAGTTGAATATGCGGCAACGGAGGTGTCTTGAGTTTGTGAAGGACTATCAGTTTGATATCCAATATCACTCGGGGAAGGCTAACGTGGTAGCAGACACGTTGAGTCGTAGGCCAGTAGATGAAGTGGCAGGGGTGTGGAAGGCAAAGTGGAAGGAGTTGGGACACCAGGATGCAGTGGCCCGATCATTCATGTCGGTGATGACTGTTACACCGCAGATTGTCACGAGAGTGGTAAAGGCACAAGCAGATGACTCATTCTGTCAGGAGCAGATAGTTCGATTATTAACAGAGGGAGCCGAGTCCTATACCGTTAGCTCAGACGGGGGATTATGCTTCAATGGGAGGCTAGTAGTTCCGGAAGGGGAGGAATTGCGACACGAGGTGATGGCAGAGTCGCACGGCTCACGGTTCGCGGTACATCCCGGTGGGGACAAAATGTACCAGGACATGAGACGTCAGTATTGGTGGAGCGGAATGAAGAGAGATATTACCGTGTTTGTTTCTAAATGCGCCACTTGTCAGCTGGTAAAAGTGGACCATCAGAGACCGACAGGACTTCTACAGCCATTACAGGTCCCTATGTGGATGTGGGAGAGCATCTCCATGGACTTTATCACGGGGTTGCCTACGTCACAAAGAGGTCACGACTCCATTTGGGTAATTATGGACAGGTTGACCAAAGTCGCTCATTTTCTACCCGTAAGGACCGACTACACTACGGGACAGTATGCCCAGCTCTTTATTGCAGAAATAGTGAGACTTCACGATGTGCCCCTAAATATCGTGTCAGACAGAGACAAGATATTTGTTTCACGGTTTTGGGAGAGTTTTCAGGAGGCCATGGTCACGGAATTGCAGTTGAGTACGGCTTATCATCCGCAGACCGATGGGCAAACCGAGCGTACAAATCAGATGTTGGAGGACATGTTGCGGATGTGCATCATTGACTTCGGGGGTGGATGGGAGCAGTATCTTCCACTGGTGGAGTTTGCTTACAACAACTCCTACCAGTTCACCATTGGCATGGATCCATTTGAGGCGTTGTACGGTAGACCTTGTCGTTCCCCAGCATGTTGGTTGGAGGTGGGGGACAATAAACTACTTGGGCCGGAAGTGATTCAGGATACTTTGGCGAGGATAGAATTGATACGGAGCCGCATTCGGGTAGCTCAAGATCGGCAGAAGAGCTACGCTTATGCGAAGAGACTCTTCAGGGAGTTCCAAGTGGGGGACCAGGTTTTACTCAGAGTATCTCCTATGAAGGGGATTATGCGATTTGGGAAGAAGGGGAAGTTGGCACCGAGATATGTGGGACCATTTCCTATCATCGAGCGGATTGGGTCTGTTGCGTATAGACTTGGGTTACCGGAGCATTTGCACAGGATTCATGATGTGTTTCATATTTCCTCGCTAAGGAAATATCTTAGAGATGATTTGGCTAATTCTCACATTGCTTTGGAGGACATCGATCTCCAGCCCGATAGCTCCTACGAGGAGGGGCCGATCGCTATTTTGGACCGAAGTGAGAGGAAACTGCGGTCAAAGATAGTTCCGTTAGTGCGTGTTCAGTGGCGACATCATAATGTCGAGGAGTCCACATGGGAGCGCGAGGATGAGATGCGCGAACGTTATCCAGAGTTACTTTTACCAGGTACCTTTTAGTTCCGAATTTCGGGACGAAATTCTGTTATTAGGGGGGAAGTATGTAATACCCCGCATTTTTATCGATATTTATCTATGGGAATAATTAAATTAAATGTGAATTAATTGAGAATTAATCCGGACAAAATACTAACGAGAGGTGAGTTGGTATTTGATTATAATGAGTATATATGGCAATATATGAATATTGAAAATATTGAATTTGTCGTGAGATAGAAATACGGCAATTTGGGAATTTTTGTTGGGGCACGCATGACAGTCGCGTCAGGAATGTAATTATTTAAATTAAAAAGTGACTTTTATTTTTATCAACCGTATGGTCATTTTGAGGGCGCCAACGCGTCCGGAAGGGTCGAAATAGTCAGAAAACACTAGCCGGGGGTTTGGTTTGAGTCCCGGGGCATTTTTAGGCCATACCGGCAACCCAAAAGGGTAGTTTGGTAATTTCGGAATTTTGGGAATTAAAACCCACGAAAATTAGAGGTTAAAATATGATTTAGTCTTTACCCACTAAACCCACTAACAACACTAAATGACTTAATGGGCTACGGGAGTTATTGGAAAAAGTTCTAAGAGTTTCCTAAGGCAACCTCTAAACCACCATTGTCATCTTGGAGAAAAACTAGTAGAGAGAGAGAGAGGAAGAAGAATTCTGCAGAGAAAGAGAGAGAGAGAGACCAACCTTCATCAATTCAACATCAAATTCAGAGAAAGATCAGAGGCAAGTGGTTTAATTACGTTAATTGCAACGAATGTTTCTTCCATGCGTAGGAATTTATGAAAATTTAATTTGTTTTGGGAGATTGAAAAAAAAAACATTGAATTGGATTTAGAAATTTACTTTTGATAAAGAGATTGCATGTAGAATTTCGTTTGGGTGATTATTCTGATAGAATTACATCTTTTATACCACAAAAACGAATTTAATTATATCTATGGATGACTTTAATTTTCTAGGGTTCATGTTCATAGGATTTGGGGAAAATTGTGACACCCCGCCTAATTAATCCCGGGTGATCAGTCCTAAATCAAGTTAGAACAGGTTTCTCATTTGGTCCATTCTTAGCATCACTGTCGTCTTATTTAATTACTAACCACCTAAGTGAGAAAAATAGACTGGTGCCAATTTTTATCTTTCATTATTTAAACAAACACCCATGCGGAAAATAAAACTATATAACAATCACAGATAACTGAATTAATCATCCACACGTAAAAATGATTGACCGAATAAACCAACGGTCCAAATAATAAATCCCATAGAGACAAGAATAAACTTCCAACAAGTCTAATACAAATAAATGGAAAGTGAGCAACATGCTCGAATACTAATCATGAACTTCTACATTTAAGAATGAAGAATGAGGCGTCTATCAAAATCCCGCAGCATCCACATATGCTGCAGCAACGGATTCCTGGAATATAGTCAAGGCTGGCGTCCCTGTGGTTGGACACCTAAAAGGTTTTTAAAAGTTTTTATAGCAAGGGTTAGTACCCAAAACATTTGAAAAACATTTAACAAATGATTAACTTGCAGTAATAAATAAATATGCATGCTCTTCATATTTTTAGTTAATATCGCACTCTCTTGAGGACTTCCTTACCCTTCCACTGTTATAACCTACGAACGCTTTAATTAAATTACCTAGTTACTCATCTCAAGACTAGATAATTAACAAAGTTCCTTTATACCCACCCTACTCTAACTGAGTATGTAGTGATTATGATTTTTAAGTTATTAGTAACATCAACTTAACTAAATCATTTCCCTTTTTAACTTCATACAACTTCTACACTTGTTATACATGTGAAATAACTCATATTTTTCATTAATAGCCCGTATATAATTAATTATCCAATTATATACTTATAATCATATTTCAGCATTCACAATCATACTGTAATATATATAACAACTTGCATCCTCCCGAGCAAAATACTCACGGAACATAAATTCTATAAAGTGCTATCCCACTAGGTACAATCACATAGCCTAGTTATCCCAAGTCAGAATTTTCACACCAACTTGATAAAATAATATAATTGGAGGCGGTCATATTCCTTCCCTGAAAGTGAGATGTCCCTCACCCATATAACGGACGCTATGACCTCGGGAATATACTCACCCTACACCTCAAGCTAGGGGATTCATCCACTACGCGCAACCTCCCCCTATAGAACTATAGTAACAAATATCTAATCACTGATATTAATTGTGCACACCATATATATATACTAACGCCTCCGTATATATAAATATAAAAGTCCCGGCTATACCGTTCGCTAAAATCCGTAACATAAGCCTATTAAAATTATTAAGAGTTTGTGGTCCAACTCTAAATATTAATTAAATTGCACTTCAATTAATTTAGTTATTTTTGGTGTCGCCCCTCACCATAAATTTGGACTTACTCTCGTAGCCCAAAATAAATTTACCCGAGTCACAATTCCCGACTCTAATTTATTAGCCTCAAACCCTAATTAATTTATCTACAATTAATTAGATTTAAACTCATGTATTTAATTTCTCAATAATTAATTACATAAGATTTTTATATAAATTTTCCCTCTTATATAACCAACTGGCGAAATTGCCAGATTCTGACGACCGTCGATCGATCGACCCAGACCGTCGATCGATCGATCGAACAGGTCTTCGTCTTCTTCGCGAAGACAGGGCAGCCATGGACGAGATTTCTTAAACCCTATTCTCTTCTAACATGAATTTTAAGCCTTTATAACACCAGTACATATTAGAAACCTTATTAGGACTCCCCAGAAAGTCCACAACAATCATTAATTCGTCCATAAACTACTAATCCATAATTTTGGGAAAAAATCTGTCTTTATCTTTAAACCCACTTTCATTCCAACTTTCTTCATCAAACTCGTTCTAATTTACCCGGATATCCTTCTAACAGATACACATCAATATTCCATTATCAGATTTTTACATAAATCCTTATAAATTCCGGCAAATCAGATTCATGTTTTCTTTTGTATTTTCAAAACCCCATGTTTATGCCATGAAACCCCAAAACGAATTTTAATTCATTACATCACATAAATACGAATTGAAAGGCAGATTTAATGCTATTGCAAGTTATTCACTTGCCTTAGGTTTCGTAGTGTCTGAATATGCGATGGATTCCAAGGTTGAAGATGACCTTGTTGGCTCTTTTGAGATCCCCAATTGGCTTTGGCTGCTGCTAGGGTTTCCTAACCCTTTAATTCCTTTCTTTTCTTAAGCTCAGCCAGCCCTTATTTCTTTTTATTAAGTTAATTAATCCATTCCCGTTTTTTGACTAATGGGCCAAGCCCAAGTGACCAAAATGCCCCCGAGTGGGCCCGACTATGTCTAAAAACGTCCCGTGACCCGTTTACTACCCCCGGGTACACTTTTCCGACTATCTCGGCCCATCCGGACTCAACTGTACACTCAGAATTTGCATCCGAATTAATTTATAAAAATTACTTATCCCCCACCCAATATAGTCTATACCGACTTCCGGATGTGATAAGTACATACCTCGTCATTAATACTCGAACCGACGAAATTACATTATTACTATTCACTCAGTAAATAATTTTCCCTAAATATTAACCATTCAATCCCAGATTAATATTTATATTATTCTATCATAATTAATTCATTAAATTACAACACACTAGTAATTTAGAATTTCTGAATTAATTAAATTTTAAAAGTACCAAAAATACGGGGTGTTACAAAAATTGGGGAGATTTGATGATTAAATGTGATTTAGAATGATTTGATCCCATATTTATGTTAATATACGACCTAAGTATGTTTAGGAATGTTGAGGAACCTTAAAATATTGTTGGAATAATTTTTGGAGGAGTTTTGAGGTGAGAAAATTGGTGAAAAACGTAATAGGAATTTTCTGGGCTCGAACTGTCACCTCGTTAGAAGACCTGCCCAAGTCGTTCGAACGAGCTCATTCGAACGAGCTTCTAACGAGTTGACAGTTTGCCTTCTAACGAGGGGGATGTTCGTTCGATGCCTTTCGTTCGAACGAGATCTCGTTAGATGCCCACTTCGTTCGAACGAACTCTCGTTCGAACGACCTCGTTCGAACGAGACTTCTAACGAGTTGACAGTTTGGCCTTTTTGGCCTGGTTTGATTTCTAGTGTCCCGTAACATTTGTTAATGGTGGAGATAACCTTACCTTGATGACTAATTGAGATAGTTGGGATATTCGGGATATATTGGGGAGTATAATATAGAAGAATGATTTGAACCAAATGGTAATTGTGGATTAGGACGCGAATAACAAATTACGACGTGAGGATAATGGATGATGTGTATATATAAACCGGGGACATGTGTATTGGTATAAGAATGAGAAGTATACCACTAATAAAATATGTTAAGTACTAATATGTGTGCATGCTTAGTATACGTATATGATTTTATGTGTATGACGTACCTACCATACTTGCTATCACGGGAGGTTTACGTTCGCTTAGGGCCATCTACTCCTTGTGTGCCCGGATTTAGATTGGTGCCTAGAGAACATAATGCTAGAATGACTTATTTGTGAGTCAGCTGACTATGGAGCGTAGGTATGTACGTGACCCATGGATATGTTGAATTATGTTCGCCTCAATTTTCGTGTGTTGTGCTTATTCTAACAATTCCTGAGAGATTCGGAATTTTTTATCCTTATGTACGTGATGTACCGGGATGGATAGCAGAGTATGAGTGCACCACAGCTTAGCCTCGGGGTGCTTCTATTGTATATTTATGATGTGAATAATATACGGTTAAATGGAAAGAATTGTTATGTTTGAATGTGAGAATCATTATAGTAACGCATTGAGAATATAAAATGGGAGATAAACTTTTGTAAATTGTACTACTAATACTTTGAAATTTGAGAATTTAAGTAAAGCTCTCTATTAAATTGATAACGTTGGGACTTATAGTACGAATCGAGTAGAAAGGACAGTATTTGTTTTGGTCTAGTTAGATATGAGAAACACTTGTATGGGTACGGTACGTTAGGAGTGCACAAATAGCCGAGAGGTGAGTATTTCACGTGAGAGAACGTCCTAACATGTACTTTGCATTCATTGTTTTAATGTTATTAAAACACTTGCTGTTTTTAAAATACTCTCCACTTTCGGGCTCTGACCCGTTTGCTTTCAAATCTATTTTTGTAAAAACCTTTTTAGGTGCCCAGCCACAAGGACACCATGCATAGTATTTCCAGTCAGGTGACGAGTTGTAGCTGTTGTGGAAGTTACAGGGCCTTGCTAGTAGACGCTTCATTTGCCTTGACTCTATATTCAGATTTCATTAGTTGTAGGGCATGTCGCCCATTTCTTTTAGAGACATTTCATTTCTTTCAGTTATTCAGACTTTTGGTTTGTAATTAATTCAGGATGCAGACTTGTTTTATTTCTTTCCATATTGGGATTGTTATGAGGAGTATTTCCTCCAGACTTACTATTATTCGATGATTACTATAGTTGGACTTTATGGTGAATGGTTATGTTATTCTTTATATTTCACTTATTTCATGTTAATCTTAGTTAACTTAAAATTTGACAACTCACTTTTTAAATACTAGGTGGTTAGTAATTATTAAAATGTTTTCGACAGCGATGCTTTTAACTGAACCAACTTGGCATTTTGTATTAATTTAATAAAGGAGTAGCTACCCGGTATTTAATTAGTCGGGGTGTCACATTTATTTTTCTCAAAAAATCTCTTATTGGAAGAATTATTTTTGTTCATGTTGAGAAATTTTTTAAAACATTTCGCAAACAATGCCATATCTTTAAAATCAAACTCTTCCTTAGAATCGGACTCACAAATTTTTTCTTTCTTTTTCTTAAAATGAGTCTTTAAAGCAATGTCATTATCCTTAGCCTTAAGGTTTTCGAAAACATGTCAATCTCATAGGTTTGAAGATCTCCTACAAGTTCTTCCAACTTAAGTGATTTCAAATTTTCCAAAGAGTTCAAAACAGTGACTTTAGGAATAAAGCGTTTTGGAAGAGATCTAAAAATATTTTTAATGACACGCGTGTTATCAATCACCTCACCTAAATTAAAACTGGTGTTTATAATATCCGACAAAGGTGTATAAAAATCATCAAAAGCATTCAGACTCAGACATGGTGATAGTCTCAAATTGGGTGGCCAAATTTTGTAATTTTGATTCTTTAACCGCGTTAGTACCCTCATGTGTCAATTTCAAAACATCCCAAGCCTCTTTAGACGTGGTACACGTCATAATTCGGCGAAACTCATCAGGAGTGATAGCTCCAGAAATAGCACTCAGACCACGGGAATTAAAATTAGACATTTTATAATCATCTTCAGTCTAAGCTGACAGGGGTTTTAAAGAGGTGATATTATCAACGGTGACCGTAGAAGGATTCCATCCATTTTTGCAAAGCAACCAAACACGCTCGTCAATGGATTTTAAACTAGATTTCATACGATCTTTCCAATAGGCATAATTATTTCCATAAAAAATAGGCACCTTATTAAATGAACGTTCCATTGGAAAAATTGCGATTTTTCACAAGAACTATTTTTTTTTCAAAAAAATCAATATCACACAAATTTTTTATACCAATTTGAAAAATGTAATAAATGCGGTGTGTGATAATTGATTAAATAAATTCGCAACTTTCTACGTTGGCATACTTATTTAATTGGAGTCTGTATAAACCAAAATTAATTCAGCCCCTAAACATGCATCTATGTGTGTGCGTGTGTCAACCCATAAATAGATAAAGCGTGTGATACAAATATTAAAAAAAAATCCCTGAAGGTCAAAACCTTTTATTTCTAGAACTTTGAAGAATTCCGAAGACCATTGACTTACATACAACCTTATAATCGCCCACAAGTGTAGCGCACGGTGTCTTAGACAAACCTCCAAAGCAACGGCTAGAAATAACGTCGGCTGGAATCTCCCGCAAGAACTCCACGTCCACGTGGTCAGCAATGAAGAAGAAAACAACTTCTCCACAAATGTGAACTTTATAAGGACTCCCTCCACAATAGCACGCAGCTCTCCGATTGTAGAGTTATCCCCATAGAGAATAAACCAAAGCAAAATATGTTCTTGAGTTCCACAAAACAACTCACACAAAAGTAATTGGGATTTTTTGTGAATTGTAAACAAAACAAATATTTGAACCCTTAAATTGTTGGAGAAAAACTTTTTTTCAAAAGGTATTGAATTAAATTTTGGGCAGATAAACAAAAGTTTTCAAAGGATAAAACTCTTTAAAGTTGAAAACTCTTTTTCTCGTCTAAAACCAAGGCTGCCAGACCCTTTTTTATAAAAGAGTTAAGTCGGTCAAAGAATTAAATAGCAAACGAAAAATGAAAAATGCTTTAAACTGAGTACTTCAACCCCATGTCTTGAATCAATTTCATCCAACGCAGAGATGGCAATAAATAGCAAACGAAAAATGAAAAATGGATTACTTGTGTTTCACGTTCCGATATATGATAATATAAACCTTCGAAATAGGAAAAAACAGATTAATTTTAAGAATCAAGTGCAAAAACTCACGATCTGAGGGAATCATTAAGGGCCACCTCCGAACTGCTTGGAGTCATTGTATCTGAGGAAATCATTCTTCCCAAATGTTTTAGTGAAGCCAACCACCACCTTACAAGAGGTTTTAACCAAGCACCTGTATATACGTACCCAAGAAAAAATCGCAATGAAAGGTTTTAGTTGTGTAGTATTTGTAATACCAGTAAAAATATAATTTAAGGCAACCACAATCACTTCAGCCCATGACAGGCTATGCATCTGTAAATTTTGGGATAAATAATTTCACTGGCTTGCTTTAGGAATTTTGTTGGGGACTTTAAACAAACAGGTGATGTCCTCATGTCCATCAATCTTGAATCTAATTCATATGTTCTCTGTTCACAAAAATAATTGTAAAATGCAAATACATATTACAAAATGTCATCTAAACATCATTATAAATTAAAAATTATATATTACAAAATTTTTAACCAAAAATCTTTAAGACAAAAGGAAGAAACCTATATGAGAAAGTGATAAAATACCTGGCGAATAATCTTGCAACAAAGAATATCAAAGAAACCCATATCCACATATGCGAAACAAAATAGAATCAGTAAATCCAAAGCTATTACGAAAAACCAATCGAAACCATTCGAAACTTACCTAAAAAAGTGGCGGCATGGAGAGAGGAGCGGCAGCATGGAGGCAGGTGCAGCGGGGGATGAATCAGTGGGGGCGAAGGGTTGCTGTTGGAGGTAGGGTTTTTTGGGACGCTTGATGAGAGACTGGGATACAAGTAGAGATTGTGAGGAACGTTTTCTTTGTGTGATGAGAGAGAGTGTGAGCAAGTTGATAAAATGGGTTTTACCAAATTACCCCCCAATTTTAAATTGAAGTGTAAATTTGGTAAGTAAAAAAGAGGGGGAAATCAAAGATTTGAGGGGCAAAAGAGGTAGTTCAGGAAAAATTCTAATAGATGACATCATTTTTTGATCTTATGACATACATAAGTTTTCTACTTTATTTTATATATATATATATATATATATATATATATACACACACACACACACACATACACACATTGTTTGAAAACACCCACACGCACACACATATATATATACACACTCCATATATATAGGAGAAGGCTCACCTACATCATGCTCTATACATCATCCATGCATCACGCTTAATTACAGGCCCTAAAAAACTTTTTTTTTCAAATTTTATATTTTTTCCCTTGAAATTAACCTTCTAATCAACACATATGCAAAAAATTAGATCAAAATACATTTTGTAACTATTTTTAAAAAATCCACAAAAATTGCTAAAAATACCTTATTTATAAGGGTCTGCGCCAGCATTTTTTTGTGGATTTTTTAAAAATAGATAAAAAAATGTATTTTGACCTAATTTTTTGCATATGTGTTGATTGGAAGGTTAATTTCAAGGGGAAAATATAAAATTTGAAAAAAATATTTTCTAGGGCCTAGAATTAGGTGTGATGTACGGTGTGAGGTATAGTTCATGATGTAGGTGAGCCTTCCTCTATATATATATATATATCATATTCCTTAAAACACATAACTATACGTATATATGCATATGCAGGTGCGGAACCAAGAGAGGGCTATGGGAGACCAAACCGTTTAAAAATATATATATATATATAGTTAATTTTTTTTAAATTTAAATTTAGCCTACCCATAAATTTAAATTTAGCCCACCCCTAATAAGACTTTTGGTGCTTTTCCAAATTATTTCCTATCCTACATTACTTTTTGAGTATTAACTAATTTGTATTATTTTTTTATCTTACATAGGATGGTATGATTATGATTATAGTCCCTAATTTTTAGTTAAAACTTGTGTAAAAATAAAATTAAAAAGTGAATTTTTATATAAGTTTATAATATTAGTTGTTAGGTATTTATATAATCGTTAATTAAAATAATTTTTCATTATTTTTAAGCAATTATTTGGTGAATACTAAAAAATATCCTCGAAAAATTTTGGCTCGGAGGCTCCCATCCCGAACCCCTGAAAATCACTACTAAGGTAGCCCATCCGGATGTAAAATCTTGGCTCTGCCAGTATACATATGTATATGCAGATATATAGCAGGAAAAAATGGAAGAAACATACTTGTGTTCTTATGTAATTTTTTTCCTCTGTTCATGGCTTTTAGTTTTGTAGGAGATGGTTTTTTTTTTTTATTATTATTATTTTGTTCCACTGTTTACCCTTACCAATTTAGGAAAAAGATGAATTTTGATATTCATTAAAAGAAAGTGTAACAAGTAAATAGAAAAAGCGCTAGGCCGGTTTGTATGTTTTATTCTTTTTTCATATTTTTTCTTTTAAACAGTTACAAACAAAAAAAAGGAGGTGGGCGGTTTAACTAGGATTTTTTGTTGAGTTTTTTTTATTATTTTCATTTTGAACCCTTAAGGATTAAAGTTTGGAATTTAAACATGTCACCCCTTTAGTTTAAATGTCAACACATGAGTTTTATTTTAGTTTAGGACTAAACTCATGTTTTGAATTTTCTTTTAAGTAAATTGGTATATACCCATAAAAGAACTTATTTTAAATATACAAGATTTTTTTACACCTGTATAAATTTGTAAGAAAAATGTATACTCAATACTCAATTAGTTAAATATTATTATTTATTTGTCGACTTGGTTTAAAAAATGTCATTTTGAGAATTAAATAATTAAATTAAAAATTTTAATAAAAGTAAAATGAAGGTTGTTACACCTTGGGGTCTTGATCTACAAACTAGTCTAACACCCCCTTCATCATGAGTACTGATTTAGCAATCCTAATGGACCTTGAGGTTCCCATGTACTGGTGAGATTGTGCTTCATTGATGTTTGGTCTGACATACTGGAAGTTCCTTGGTGTCTTTGTATCTCTTCGCAGAAGATAAGGTCCAGAAATTGGCCTCATTTCCCTAGGTAAAACCCTTGGAAGTTCTTTTGACCTAGTAATTCATGCGATTTGGTAATAAAACCACCATTTTTTTCTTATACTTATGTTGTTAATTTCTTGTTGAAGAGACGATTTGACGTATTTCAATGTATTGTTCCCCACACCTAATACGTAGGTGCTTCAAGTACTTCTGATTTGGGTCAAGAGTTGTATCAGGATTCGAGGCCTTGGATTCTGCCTTGGTTTTCATTTTGAATTCAACATTGTCCTTATTTCAAGGTAATTGGATGGAATACATGTTGGTTCCCATTTCTTTCACATTTGAAAATGGATCTTCATCAACCCCCATATTGTTCCCTTCTTTTCTTTGGAATTTGATCTAGCCTTTCCTAATTAACTCTTGAACCCTGTCATGAAAAACAAAATAAGAATTGGTTGAGTGAGAAAAATGTAAGGCAAATATTGTAGTGAACATTATAAATTATAATTGGCTTTATTTTGTTGGAAAAAGCCATTTTTAGTCATAGGTTAGGTTTGTTTGTATATGTTGCTTTAAGCCTATGCATTGAAGACTTAAAGCGTCTCCTAAAAAGTGACATCAAACTCATGTCGATATTGCGTCTTCATCCTTGGGATTCTGGAAATGTATTGAATTTTTAATATGTTCATCTGTGGATTTTTAAATGGGTTTTTTAATTTGTTTTTTTAAAGAGGTTATTTTCAAAAAAAACAATTTAAAATATTATTCTAACGACATTAAGTTTTTATTCTAATGAGATGTGCATTCTCATTCGAACGAGAATAGTTTTTCATTCGAACGAGCTTTAAATGACATCCTAATGTCTGTCTTTTCAATTTGCGATTAGAAACTCATTTGACTCTTGTTCTAACGAGTTTGGGGTTGTCGTTCGAACGACTTGATTTCATTCGAATGAGATACCAATGATGTTCAAATGAGACCACAATTTAGTTTAAACAAGTTTGGATTACGTGCTTCATTTTTTATGTTATTGATTTATAATTGTTTTCCATATATAAAGTGGGCAGTTATTTAGTTTTGAGTCCAGTTTTTAGAGAGAGAAAATCCTAAGTCTCTAAATACCCTTTTCACCCAATTTTAAGATCCAGGAATAAATGTTTTAATATTACTCCAAATATCGTATGTTTTGAACCCCCAATATGTTCTAATCTTTAATTGTTTGAGATTTTTAACACGGTGGATTATTTGTTGCTGATTGATGGAGCATAGTTTAGAACAGTGGATATCGAGGTGTGGTTCGACTGCGTTGTGTGTCATTGATGGATTCATGTGTTATTGTGATCAAGGTCAAGGAGCAAAAATTTCATGGGGATTGAAGGAAGTCGAGTAGGTGAATAAGTCTCTTTGTCATCCTGTATAAATCCTATATTGTAGTGGACTTATATAAGATACCTCATCCAAGGTTTTTCCAATTGTGAGTTGTCTTCCTACGTTGCAGCGTTGTGTGATTTTCTTTACTTTACTTTAATTGAATATTACATGCTCACATAATAACTCTTAGGCAAAATTTAATGGGGTAGAGTTCACATAGTTGTTGTTATTTTTAAATGTTATAATTGCTCACTTCGTAATTAAATTGTTAATAAATTTGTAATTTTGAGCTTGTTTAAAAATAAGGAATCCCTAGCAGACGCACTTTCAATTGGTATCATAGTGGGTAACTTTATTTTACTAATTTGATCTTTGGTTTAGTGTGTTTTTAGGATTCTTTGATAGATTTTAATCACAAGGGTATTTTCATTACCTGGCATCCTATGTCTCATGGATCAAACTATTCTTATTTGAAGGCCTGGATGAGATTTTTCTTAAAATATATTGATGAGAATGTTTGGAACTATATGAAGAATGGGTGGTGTCCTCCTATGGAAGGTGGTTTGCGTAAAGCTTATTCCCTTCAGATTAAGGACGAAAAATATGCCTCGACTTTTAATTTCAAGGTGTAAATTCTATTTTTTGCATTACCATGACTGAGGAGTTGAGCATATAATGACATGTGAGAGCATAAAAGTTGCTTGGGATATAATAAAATCTACCTAAGAGGGTACAAAAATAGTTAGAGTGTCTAAGTTACAAAATTTGACAACTAATTTTGAAGTGATTATAATGGAAGAACATGAGACATTTAATGATTTTTATGCTAAACTATCGGTTATTTTAAATTCTTTATTTATCCTAGGTGAACCTATCCCTGAGTCTAAAGTTGTTAGAAAAATTTTAAGGTCTTTGCCTGAAATATTTAATGCTAAGCTAACGGTTCTTGATTCTATTAGTGGTGTTTATACTCTCAGATTCTAGGTGAACTCCAACCCATGAGATGGGCACGTGTCACCCTAAGAAGAAGGAGAAGAGTTTAGGTTTGAAAACCTATAAGGAGGACGTGTTTGATTTTGAGAGTGAGTGTGGGTAGGACCCGAAGAGATATCTAGGTTTGTGAAAAATTCATTATTTATGTGGCGTCTTCCCCAACACGATCTTCCTTTAGATTCGAAATTGAAAACTCTTCATATCTTCTTAGCCTCAAAATGTAGATGATTTCCTACTCCTGTAGAATAATATTTTGATCACTTATTCGGGTCAAGTTCCATTGCTCAACAAGTATGGCATCATTTCTCAGGCATGATGGGATATAGATTTAATTTTTCCTCTCTTAAAAGACTTATTATGTCTTGGTGGTAAAATACAAGAGGGAAAAACATTAAATCTCTTCTCTCTATTATCGTCCCTTGTTACATTTGTTGAAGAATTTGGTGTGCGTGAAACAAAAAGGAATATAAAGAAGAACACATGAAGGCTTCAAAAATTATTGATCTTGTACATGAAGATATTAGAATTTCCTATAGCTCGTCCCTACAAAGGCTCTAAATCTAGATACTTGTTAGATTTTATTTCATATTTTTCTATTTCTTGCTTTGTAAGCCATTGTGAAGGGCTTTTCTTCACCCCATTTTAATAAAGTTTCTTAGTTTTAAAAAAAACTCTTATAAGAAATATAAGAACTTTAACAATGATCGTGATCGGAATAATAGGGATAATCCTAAGAAGGGTGATGATCGGGACAAGTGTTTTGAATGCTAAGGATTTGAGCCTCGTGCTTTTAAGTGACCCACTAAACTAAAGAGGGAAGGTAAGAAGCCTAAAGCATATACTGAAACGTTTAGTTATTTTGAGTCAGAAGAGGAAACTAATTTGCCCATGGAGCATAACTTTACTTTCAGGGCTAGTCATATGATACTAAATGAAAAATCTTCACTTGTTGAAGAAAATCATATGAATGATGGTTTTGAGTCCCTGTCTATTGATTTTCATGTTTATGATGAGGAGGAATGAGAGGAAAGTTGTGCTTAGGAGTAAATTTAGCTTCTGATTGCCTTTTATGAGTTGTATATAGAATATATGAAGTTGAAAAGGTCTAACCCAAAACTAGAGGATATGTTAAGAGAGTACCTTAGGAAATAATTAAAAATTGATTCAGGATAAGGTTACGTGAGAAGACTTTCAGGGATAAACTCACACATATTGAGGGGGAGCGAGATAACCTTCCACGAATGGTTGGAAATATGAAAAAGGAGATCTTAAATTTGACGAGTCTAAATGTTTGCCTAAGTCAAGAATTTTAAAATTATAAAATGAATTAAAAGACCCAAGGCATGTGAAACTTTACATGGAAACTAGGTCTGAAAAGTTGGATAAGATATTATGGTCCATCCAAATTAAGAAAGACAAGAAAGTTTTAGGATAACGCTTTCACTCCTAAATCCAAGGCCATATTTGTTAAATAGTCAAACCATTTCCAAGGACATTCCTAAAGGTTATTCCAAGTGTAGCTTTCCTAAAATTTTCACGTGCATACATTGTCATAGGAAAGGTCACCTTAAGAGGTTTCGTTATGATCTTAGAAAATATTCTAAAAAGTTCTAAGTTTCATGCCAACTTGGTTCCCAAAACCCGAGTCTCCAAAGCAACATCTATTTGGTTGAGGAAGTCCGATTTGGAGGCATAAAATATTAGACTTGTTGTTTAATGCATGCTTTCGCATGATTCTTCACATGTTATATCTTATGCGTGATTATTGGTGCATGTCATCATACACTAATCTTGTGCTTCATGTTGTCTGTTATCTCTAGTGCTATGGTGTTTATATATTTTGTCTATTGATTTTTCATTTTTTATGAGTCTATATATTAAAAAAAAGATTTTTTTAATAGTAGTTTTACACATTCTTATGGCATATTGGTGTGATTGAATCACATTCATTTCATGTTTTCCATGTGGGTAGAGGCATTTAATATGGTTTAAAATATTTTTTATTGTTATTTAATCATGACATGCCATGGAGTTGTTCTTATTTATTTTTTCTTAATGGATTCATCTAAGTATATGCCTCTGAACACACCTTCACACTCTCTTTTAGGATTTAATATTTATTTATACATGTGCTACATGAGGTGCTATGCTATCAATCTTGTCAAATACATATATTTATGTCTAGGGAATTTGTTCATGTAAGAACCAGTATGTGATGATGCTCTTATATTTAAAAAGATAAGAGTGTACAATGGAAATGAATATTAAGGGAGATAAACTCTTTTGCATGATAGACCACTATTGGCAAGAGCATTCTGAATAAGAAAAATATAAAGATTCAAAGGCCAAATTTAGAAATTGATCATAAAAAATTCATTTCTTCAGAAGACCAAAAATTGAATATAAGTATTTGAAGGTATAATAAGTTATAGATAAATGGGTCTACACATTTTGTCCGAGTTCATGCTTAAATGTTTGGCACTGTTGATTTGAGAATCATCAATACTTTTTGTGCTTTTAGAACGTTTTGTCCGTTTAATTTTTCTTTATTTGTTACATGCGGGTAAAAACTATGATAATTTAAGTCTATCAAATTTGAACTCATTGGACCATCTTAAGTGTTTGGGGCATATATCTCTTGTTTCCACTTAAAACTCCTACACTCCATGGCACACTGTTTTGATATACAATTATGCTATATGATTGTGGAAAACCTATTTGTGTGTCTTTAGTGGTAATGCGTATATATACACACATTTGTAATGTTATATGTATGTTTATATATGTATATAGGGTGTTTTTTATCCTTTGCATACATTTAATCCATGTTTTTCTTTGATATAATCTTTTTAGATTATTTGTAATTATGTTGACATATTACATGGTTGTTGCTTGTTACATTTCACATTGCATGATATGATTGTTCACTTGAATATCACATTTGATTCATATTATGTAGTTTAACATTTTTCTATTACCGAACAAAAAAGGGAGGGATTTCATATGTTGGGGAAATATTTTTGGCTAAATAATGTTATTTAGTTTGTTATTCTCTATGCATTTAAAAGGCATGTTGAGTGTGAAATCATAAACTTCAATGCGGCAAAGCTTCACAAGTGATAGAATCAATCAAATGTTCATAGTGTCTTTTAATTTTATATTTTAGGGATTGGGCATTAGGACTTGACGACATAGATTTATTTTTTGTTTTATCATAGAATAGACAAAGGGGGAGATTTATAAGACCAAATTTTGTAATGAGCATTAAAAATATATAGTTGGATTTATTACATTGGTAAAAAATGTTTTTAAGTCATATGTTAAATTTGTTTTTATGTGTTCCTTTAAGCCTATGCATTGAACACTTGAAGTGGCGCTTAAAAATCGACTTCAAATTCACACTGATATTGCATCTTCATCCTTGGGATCTTGGAAAGGTATAAGAGTCTTAATATTTTGATCCTTGGATTTTTAAAAGGATGTTTTCATATTTTAAAGAGGCTATTTTTTTAAAAATATTTTTATTTTTTAATGTCTTTCTTATGACATGAAGTTTCCGTTCTAACAAGATGTACATTCTCTTTCAAATGAGATTGCTCTCTGGTTCGATCGATAATAGATTTTCATTCGATTGAGCTTCAAACAATATTCTAATTTTCATCTTTTCAATTTGCAATTAGAAGCGCGTTCGATGCTCGTTCTAATGAGTTTGGGGTTGTCGTTCGAATGACTTGATCTTATTTAAACGAGATGCCAACGTCATTGAAATGGGACTTCAATTTCATTCGAACGAGTTTGGATTTCCTACCTCATTTTTTTCTTACCATCGATTTTTAAGTGTTTTCCATACAAAAAGTGGCAAAGTTTTCAGTTTCGAGTGTAGTTTTTGCATAGAGAAAATTCTAAGCATATAAACACCTTTTTTACCCAATTTTGAGAACAAAAAATTGATGTTTTAATATTACTAATAACTCTTATGTTTTGAACCCCCAAAATATTTCACTCTTAAATCGTTTGAGAGTTTTGGCATGGTGGATTATGTGTTGTTGATTGACGAAGCCTAGTTAAGAACGATAGATATTGAGGTACTGTTGGAATGTATTGTATGTTGTTGGTGGATTCCTACAATTGATGTTATTAAGGTCAAGGAGTGAATATCGCATCAAGCTTTAAGGTAATCGAGTCGGTAAGTAAGTCTATATGTCATCCTATATAAATCCTATATCATAGTGGACTTATGTAGGCTAGGTCATTCGAGGCTCTTCCCGTTGTGGGTTTTCCTCATATATCGTGGTGTTGTGTGATTATTTTCTTTACACTTCTTTAATTAAATTTTTCATGCTCACATAGTAATTCTTAGGCAAGATAAAATAGGGTAGAATTCACACGGTTGTCATTTACACTATGTTGTTTTTAAAATTGATACAATTTCTCACTTGTAATTAAATTATTTAATTAAAATTTGGAATTGCAAGCTTATTCACACGTACTTTCAAAAAGGACATTATTCCATTTGCAATAATTTTCTCCTTTCATTTCATTCATACTTGGAATTTTTACATCGTGAGGTCACTTATCATTTTAGTTTTAAAATATAATCAAATATCTCTTCTGTCTTATAAATGTCAAAGGAGTATTTCTTAATCATTTCCTTTCACTTATGTGTCTTATATGACTCATTCTTAACTTCATTGTCGAAACTGTCGAAAACTAATTAATTACTAACCACCTATTTTTTTAATTAAGCTTGTGTTAATTTTTATCTTTCTTAAAACCCCATAAATTAATAACTAAATATAATCGCTCATCACAATATAGTAAAACCATAACTCATTCAATTAAATAAACCAATCCACAATCACATGACTAGTCTGAACACTGAAGTCTATTACATGCAAATCAGCCGAATAAACCATTGATATAAAATCTAGATAATAATTTCAATAAATTGAAATAACCAAAATGAATAAAATTCGAACATGGGCAACATGCCCAAATAGTAAGGAAAAGAGTCATGTCTAGAGTATCCAAAAATAAGAGACAACTAAATCAAATCCCAGCAGCATTCCATAAATGTCGCAGCTCCGCTGACCTAGAAAGATGCCCAGGCTTGGAGTTCCTGTCGCTGGATACCTAAAAAAATTTAAAGTAATTTTGATACGGGCCAGAGCCCAAAACCTTTTGAAAATATTTTTCAAGTAATTAAAATGCATAACTAATTATGTGTTCATTCTTCCATATTTAAATTGGTACGGCACTGGCATGAGACACTATTCACCTATCATCTAAAGTGTGCACCTAACGTATGCATTTTAATCGCCTAATTATGCTACTCTCCAAACTAGTCCCAAAATGTCCTTAAATACATACACTATCCCATTCCTGCATATTTTATCAAATAAATTTTCATTTACAATTAATAATTATAATTTTCGATTATAATTTACTACTTTATTTCTAATAATTGCCACTAGTTATTTAAACATCATTCACACTTAAAGACTGTAATCCATGTATATTTTCTGCACATTCATATTCATAATTATACACTACAACAAACACACATATGTGTAATACCCCGTATTTTTATGCTATATTAATTTGGGGATTTATTAAATTTAATGTGAGTGAATTATATAATAAAAATCCAGAAATTAATTATGTTATAATTATTAACGTGACGAGAGTTAGTAATTATGGGAAATTTGTTGAATATTACTAATGAGCAAAGTAATATATTATATTGGTTATATTGAATGTCATGAGTGAGTTAAATGACAATTTCAGAAATTTAACTCGGAACGTGCTCGTATCGCGTCGGGACTAAACTTTGATAAATACAAAGTGAGTATTTTATAAGTTGTTCGTATGGTCGTTTTGAGTGCGCCAACGCGTCCGGAAGGGTCGAGATAGTCAGAAAAGTGTACCCGGGGGTTTAGTTGGGTCTCGGGGAGTTTTTAGGCCTAATTGGTACACCGGGAGGGCGTTTTGGACATTTCACCTTTTTGGGTAATTAAACCCACGAAAATTACAAGGGTTATATCAGATATCTGGATGGTCACCTAGGGTTAGAAACTCTAAACACAAGTGACGTCCATTGGAGAAGAGAGGAAAGAGCCCTCAAGGCAATTCAAGGCCAAAAAGCCACCCGTTTGCACCGCCGTCACCCCCAACGCGTAGATCGCGAGACGAGGAATGCAACCATACCAAAATCAGCCGTAAATCAGAATACCAAAAATCCCAGGCAAGTTTTTATCTTGCTATTTTCGTTGGTGCAATTTCCATATTAGTTTAGGAATGATTAGGATGAAATATGTGGAAGAAAACCCAATTTGTGATAGAAAAATCCATGTAGTATTGGTTGATATGATGATTCTGGAAACCCTTGCCATGTAGAGGAAATTAACCACGAAATTTTGATGATTATAAGAAAGAAATTCTGGAGAAAAATTTGTTAGAAATCTGTTTAAGAAAATTCTAGGGTTCTTGATAATTAGATATAATTTTGGGTTAAAAATCCATGTTTAAATGATGAATATGTACATGCCTTACGTTAGAAACATCTGGTATATTGTTATAATGTTAGTAGTAGAATTCTTGGGACGTTTGGGGTTGGAAAACATGGATTTGGATGAAGAAAATTGGTAGAACCCGTAACTGCAATTCTGCAGAAATCAAAATACCTGCTTGATCGATCGATCGAGCATAGAGCTTCGATCGATCGAAGGTTCGATCGATCGAGTCCCAGACCTCGATCGATCGACCCCTCCTGGCAGACTCCTATTTCCCTTGTTTAATTAGTTAAACTAAATTTATCGTGAAATAATTCTTGGGTATTCTTAATAAAATGTTTTGGGAGATAGGAAAGACCAGTAGGACATATGAATAAGGGTTGGGAACTTTATTATAAGATCGGAAGTTTGCTTTTGGGATAATTATGTAATGAACGATGAAACTACGTATTTCAAGAGAGAGATTACGGCGAATAGTTACGATAGTGAATAGAGGTATACCTACTGAATTTTCTAGTTCGAAGGATAGAGTCCACGAGTGTCACGTAATAAGTGAGAAAACTCTTCGAGTTAAGGTTAGAGATGAAACCTTATACGTAATACTAATAATGTGAAATTAAGGATAAATGTTGTAATTATGGGTGATGAGAGGAACCTATATTAATATGATAAAAGTGGTATATTTATATGATTGTGTGTACATATATTATATACATGTGAAAAACATACCGCGCTACTTGCTATCCTTGAGGTTACCGCGCTGGGACAGTCTTATCTCGATGGGACCTTTATGGGGGATATTGACTTGTACCCTAGAAGATAGATATCCTTGGTACAGGCTATCGAATTGGTAGTTCAGACGGTCCTAAGAGACGCGAGTATGTACCATCCTCTTAGAGACTTGGAATCTATGCTTCGCCTCGATATTGTTTGTGTATGTGTTAATACAGTTCGAGAGTGATTCCGAATTTGTATTCCCCTTGATATGAGTGGTATGGGGTTTGGATAGTAGAAGTATGCACGCACCATAGTTTTATTTGGGGTGCTGTTATTATATATATATATTATACGAGTGGTTAATATATATATGAGATTCGGGAATTTGAAACTGCCTACTGTGATTTGATAAGTAGGACATGGTTGATGACTCAAATAGTAAATACTTGTTTTGTGAAAGTATAATATGACACTGGGAAACTTTATAAATTAATAAAGCTAAAATGAGAGATGTGTTGCTAATTGGAAGTATTCTTTTTAAACAATGATATTGTTCGGTTTTGAAATCTTATGAGTAAGTAAGATAAGCTAAATTTTTGGGAAGGTTAGTATGATAAAATGATAAGATTAACCGTTGGGAAGGTTAGTACAATAGGCGCGCACATTAGAAGAGAGGTGAGAATTTCTCAAGAGAGTGTCGCTCTAATATGTTGTTGCATTGGCCTGTATCAATTTAAATACTTGCTAAACGTATTTTAAATCAAACGCACTATCGGGCTCTGACCCGTTTCTTTTTCTCTCTCTCTCTTGTATATATATGTATATATTTCAGGTGCCCATCCATAGGGGCGTCTTGCTTAGGATCCCTTGAAAGGAACGTACTGCAGCTTAGGTGGGAGTTGCAGGTCACTTGCGTAGACGGCTTCCTTTATTGACTCCACTTCTAGCATTCTCATTTATTGGGCATGTGTCGCCCTTTCCATTATCTCATTGTTATTGGGACATTTGTATTTCAGTTATTTCTAGTATTGTCACTATGTGATTTATTCAGTTTGAATTGTGTTACTTTATATTTCGCATGTTGACATTCGATTGACGAATGTTTTAAATTAATTGGATTGTGTTCCATGTTTATTGTGGTGTGATTCTTAATTGTTGAAATGTTGTTAATAAATAAATAAATCATTTTCTTTAAATAAAAATTTGGAAAGTAACGTTTAAATATGGTTTTGACACTTAGCTTAATTATTTAGGGTGTTAAATTGGAAAGTTTATTTTTACGACAGTGATGCTAAGAATGAACCAAACTGTTCACCTTGATTTAATTTAATAAAGGAGTGATCTCCCGGTATTTGATTAGGCGGGGTGTCACAGGTGGTATCAGAGCATCAGGTTCTAGTGTCCTTTAGGATCTGTGCGTCCTATTATGCTTTCAGCGTTGCTTTCTTTGATATAGAGCCCTAAATACTAGGAATGTTGTGTTCATCTCTATACATTGGGAATTCGTGCTTCTGCAATTTGTTTATTTGAATGATGAACTCATCCAAATTTACTTAAATTTTCAGATGGATCGTCAACAAGAACTAGCTAAGACGGTTAAGGGAGTCAACGAGCAAGATCGACTCACATCTCAGGTATCCCCAGGGAGAATATCAACCGCCGAGTTAGCAGGTATCGTGGCACAAGCAGTTACCACTGCAGTTCTACAATACCAAGAACGCAGCCTACAACTTAAAGGAGGCAAAAGACGTAGAGAGGTTAACCAAATGCATGTGACTAACGTTGAGAATTGTGCGAAGGCACCGAATCTGCGACAACAAAACAATCAAGATCGGGTCAGTTCCAGAAGTAACGAAATTTATGTACAAGGACAAAAGTGTCAGGGCCAACGAAGTCAGGTTCAGAATGAAATCACCAAGAGGTGTTTCGGTTGTGGAATGGACGATCACAAACGTAAATCTTGTCCGAATCAGACTAGGGATAAACTACAATCTGACCAGCGAAGAATTTCGAAACTCTGCTATAAATGTGTACAACTGGGTCACAAGTGGATGGATTATCCTCGCCCTGACATAGTTTTTACGCAGATATCCCCTCAAGGCCAGCAAGACCAGGGAAAAAGCGAGACTAGTCAATAGCGTAAGGAAGGGAAGCAGTTTCGAGGGAGGTGCTTCCAATGTGGCAGGAATGGCCATAGGCATCAGGATTGTCCAGAGAAGATTAGGTCCCCACAACAGGAATGTGCTAACAATGAACCCCATAAGCCAGCTCCACCACCCTTTCCAACAGCCTCAGTTCAGCAGAGAAAGCTACAGGGCGGACGTGTCTATAACTTCCCACAGGCAGTAGCTCCGCAGGCACCACCCGCGATTGAGGGTATGTTTTTCTATCCATGTTACAATGAGTCGAGTTTTGTTTGATACTGGGGCAACGCACTATTTGATAGCTACCTATTTTGTGAAAGCCTTAGGGTTATTAGCCACAGCAGAGAACACTATGACATATGTAGACTCACCACTGGGGAGTGGGTCGCTTATTTTCTTTATATGCCGGGGAGTGGGGGTAGAGATTGGTAGCTTAGTATTACCAGCAGACATGTTAGTTTTAGACATGCACGAGCATGATGTGATTATTGGTATGGATTGGCTCGCAGCTTATAGAGCCATGATTGATTGCTTCGGTGGGAGCATTGTTTTTGCCATTTCGTGGCAAGAGATGTTTGTAGTGGCGATGCCTCGCCCAGAGGGAGGCTCGACCGCTCATTTGTATTACGTAGAGGAGGATACCTCTAAGGAGGTTGTGATTCCCTTAGATTCGATCCCAGTTGTCAGGGAGTATTCTGATGTGTTTCAGGAAATACCAGGCCTACCCCCCAGTCAAGAGATAGACTTTGTCATAGATTTATTGCCAGATACGAGACCTATAGCACGCGCACCGTACCGTATGGCTCCGGCAGAGATGCAAGAGCTACGAGATCAGATAGAGCAGCTGTTAGGTCAGGGCTTCATTTGTAGGAGTATCTCACCTTGGGGCGCTCCAATTTTGTTTGTGAAGAAGAGAGACGGTTCACTGAGATTGTGTGTGGACTACAGGGAGCTTAACAAGGTCACGATACGGAATAAATATCCGTTACCTCGAATCGATGATCTGTTCGACCAGCTGAGGGGAGAAACTTTCTTTTCGAAGATAAATCTGAGGTCGGGGTACCATCAGCTACTTATTAGGGAGCAGGATGTTTCGAAGACTGCTTTCTTGACGAGATATGGGTCTTATGAGTTCCGGGTGATGCCGTTCGGACTCACAAATGCTCCAGCCGTTTTTATGGACTTGATGAACCGAGTATTCAGAGAGTTCTTCGATCAGTTTGTCATAGTTTTCATAGATGACATTTTGATATATTCACACTCCGAGGAGGAGCATGCCGAGCACTTGAGGCAGGTTCTTCAGACTCTACGAGAGCATCAGTTGTATGCTAAGTACGAGAAGTGCGGATTCTGGTTGCGAGAAGTACAGTTCTTGGGGCATGTTGTTTCTGAGCAGGGGATAGCAGTTGACCCGAGTAAAGTATCAGCGGTGAGGGAGTGGGGACAGCCCACGACACCGACGGAAGTGTGTAGTTTCTTGGGGTTAGCTGGTTACTACAGGAGATTCATTCGGGGATTCTCCAAAATAGCGGGTCCATTGACGAATCTGACTCGCAAGGGAGTACCATATGTTTGGGATGACGCCTGTCAGTTGGCTTTCAACGAGCTGAAAGACAAGCTTACTTCAGCGCCAGTCCTTGCGTTACCGAAGCCGGGTGTGGAGTACCTGGTTTACACCGATGCGTCCTTACGGGGACTTGGGGGAGTACTTCAGCACGAAGAGAAGGCTATAGCTTTTGCCTCCCGCAAGCTTAAGTCGCATGAGAAGAATTACCCCACCCACGACCTGGAGTTAACAGCGGTCGTCTTTGCATTGAGGATATAGAGACACTATTTGTTGGGAGAGAAATTCCGTTTGTTCACAGACCACAAGTCGTTGCAATACCTATTCACTCAGCGAGAGCTGAATATGCGTCAGCACAGATGGCTAGAGTTTGTGAAGGACTACCAGTTCGATATATAGTATCATCCGGGGAAGGCCAACGTAGTTGCTGATGCATTGAGTCGTAGACCGGTAAACGAGGTAGCAGACGTCTGGAAAGCAAAGTGGAAGGAGTTAGGCCACCAGGATGCAGTAGCCCGTTCCTTCATATCTGTGATGTCAGTCACACCCGAGATTGTTATGAGGGTAATACAGACCCAGACCATAGACCCGTTTTTCCAGGAGAAGATTGTGCAACTTCTAGCCGAGGGTGATGAGTCTTATTCTGTTAGTTCTGATGGGGGTTTGAGGCTTAGTGGGAGATTGGTGGTTCCAGAAGGAGCAGAATTACGTCATGCAGTGATGACCCAGTCTCACGGGTCCCGATTTGCAGTACATCCTGGAGGAGATAAGATGTACCAGGATATGAGGAGGCAATACTGGTGGAGTGGGATGAAGAAGGACATTGCTGAGTTCGTGTCCAAGTGTTCTACCTGCCAGCTGGTGAAGGTGGACCATCAGAAACCGTCAGGATTTCTTCAGCCATTGGAAGTACCCGCGTGGAAGTAGGAGAGTATTTCCATGGATTTTATTACAGGGTTGCCTACATCACAGCGGGGCCACGATTCTATCTGGGTGATTGTAGACCATTTGACCAAGGTGGCTCATTTTCTGCCGGTGCGGACAGATTACACCACGGGTCAGTATGCTCAGTTGTTCATCACTGAGATTATCAGATTACACGGGGTGCCCCTGAATATTGTGTCAGATAGAGACAAGATTTTCGTGTCACGTTTCTGGGAAAGCTTTCAGGAGGCTATGGGTACTGAGTTAAGGTTGAGTTCAGCTTATCACCCACAGACAGATGGACAGACAGAGCGTACTAATCAGATGTTAGAGGATATGCTACGCATGTGTGTTCTCGATTTTGGAGGAGGTTGGGAACCACATCTTCCACTGGTAGAATTTGCTTATAATAACTCTTATCAGTTCACGATTGGCATGGCTCCATTTGAGGCTTTGTATGGCAGGCCTTGTCGTTCCCCAGCTTGTTGGCTCGAACTGGGGGATAACAAGTTGCTAGGACCAGAAGTGATTCAGGAGACCTCCGCGAGGATTGAGATGATCAGGAGTCGTATTCGGGTAGCCCAGGATAGGCAAAAGAGCTACGCCGATGCGAAACGGATCTTCCGGGAGTTTAGTGTGGGGGACCAAGTGTTATTGTCTGTATCTCCTATGAAGGGAGTGATGAGGTTCGGGAAGAAGGGGAAGTTGGCTCCGAGGTACGTGGGACCATTTCCCATTAACGAGAGGATTGGTACGGTTGTATACAGGTTGGGACTGCCAGAACATTTACATCGCATCCACGATGTATTCCACATCTCGTCGTTGAGACGATATCTTCGGGATGATATGGCCCATACTCATATTGCGATAGATGAGATCGACTTACAGCCTGATAGCTCTTACGAGGAGAGACCGGTGGCTATCCTAGACTATAGTGAGAGGAGATTGAGGTCGAAGATAGTTCCACTTGTGCGGGTCCAGTGGGAGCATAATAATGTGGAGGAATCCACTTGGGAGCGCGAGGCAGATATACGCGAGAGATATCCAGAGTTGTTTTTACCAGGTATGCCTTATTTTCCGAATTTCGGGACAAAATTCCGTTATTTGGGGGGAAGTATGCAATACCCCGTATTTTTATGCTATATTAATTTGGGGATTTATTAAATTTAATGTGAGTGAATTATTTAATAAAAATCCGAAAATTAATTATGTTATAATTATTAACGTGACGAGAGTTAGTAATTATGGTAAATTTTTTGAATATTACTAATGAGCATAGTAATATATTATATTGGTTATATTGAATGTCATGAGTGAGTTAAATGATAATTTTGGAAATTTAAGTCGGAACGTGCTCGTGTCGCGTCGGGACTAAACTTTGATAAATAAAAAGTGAATATTTTATAAGTTGTTCGTATGGTCGTTTTGAGTGCGCCAACGCGTCCGGAAGGGTCGAGATAGTCAGAAAAGTGTACCCGGGGGTTTAGTTTGGGTCTCGGGGCGTTTTTAGGCCTAATTGGTACCCCGAGTGGGCGTTTTGGACATTTCACCTTTTTGGGTAATTAAACCCACGAAAATTCCAAGGGTTATATCAGATATCTGGATGGTCACCTAGGGTTAGATACTCTAAACACAAGTGACGGCCATTGGAGAAGAGAGGAGAGAGCCCTCAAGGCAATTCAAGGCCAAAAAGCCACCCGTTTGCACCGCCGTCACCGCCAACGCGTAGATCGCGAGACGAGGAACGCAACCATACCAAAATCAGCCGTAAATCAGAATACTAAAAATCCTAGGCAAGTGTTTATCTTGCTATTTTCGTTGGTGCAATTTTCATATTAGTTTAGGAATGATTAGGGATGAAATATGTGGAAGAAAACCCAATTTGTGATAGGAAAATCCATGTAGTATTGGTTGATATGATGATTCTGGAAACCCTTGCCATGTAGAGGAAATTAACCACGAAATTTTGATGATTATAAGAAAGAAATTCTGGAGAAAAATTTGTTAGAAATTTGTTTAAGAAAATTCTAGGGTTCTTGATAATTAGATATAATTTTGGGTTAAAAATCCATGTTTAAATGATGAATATGTACATGCCTTACGTTAGAAACATTTGGTATATTGTTATAATGTTAGTAGTAGAATTCTTGGGACGTTTGGGGTTGGAAAACATGGATTTGGATGAAGAAAATTGGTAGAACCCGTAACTGCAATTCTGCAGAAATCAAAATACCTGCTTGATCGATCGATCGAGCATAGAGCTTCGATCGATCGAAGGTTCGATCGATCGAGTCCCAGACCTCGATCGATCGACCCCTCCTGGCAGAATCCTATTTCCCTTGTTTAATTAGTTAAACTAAATTTATCGTGAAATAATTCTTGGGATTCTTAATAAAATGTTTTGGGAGATAGGAAAGACCAGTAGGACATATGAATAAGGGTTGGGAACTTTATTATAAGATCAGAAGTTTGCTTTTGGGATAATTATGTAATGAACGATGAAACTACGTATTTCAAGAGAGAGATTACGGCGAATAGCTACGATAGTGAATAGAGGTATACCTACTGAATTTTCTACTTCAAAGGATAGAGTCCACGAGTGTCACGTAATAAGTGAGAAAACTCTTCGAGTTAAGGTTAGAGATGAAACCTTATACGTAATACTAATAATGTGAAATTAAGGATAAATGTTGTAATTATGGGTGATGAGAGGAACCTATATTAATATGATAAAAGTGGTATATTTATATGATTGCGTGTACATATATTATATACATGTGAAAAACATACCGCGCTACTTGCTATCCTTGAGGTTACCGCGCTGGGACAGTCTTATCTCGATGGGACCTTTATGGGGGATATTGACTTGTACCCTAGAAGATAGATATCCTTGGTACAGGCTATCGAATTGATAGTTCAGACGGTCCTAAGAGACGCGAGTATGTACCATCCTCTTAGAGACTTGGAATCTATGCTTCGCCTCAATATTGTTTGTGTATGTGTTAATACAGTTCGAGAGTGATTCCGAATTTGTATTCCCCTTGATATTAGTGGTATGGGGTTTGGATAGTAGAAGTATGCACGCACCATAGTTTTATTTGGGGTGCTGTTATTATATATATATTATACGAGTAGTTAATATATATATGAGATTCGGGAATTTGAAACTGCCTACTATGATTTGATAAGTAGGACATGGTTGATGACTCAAATAGTAAATACTTGTTTTGTGAAAGTATAATATGACACTGGGAAACTTTATAAATTAATAAAGCTAAAACGAGAGATGTGTTGCTAATTGGAAGTATTCTTTTTAAACAATGATATTGTTCGGTTTTGAAATCTTATGAGTAAGTAAGATAAGCTAAATTTTTGGGAAGGTTAGTATGATAAAATGATAAGATAAACCGTTGGGAAGGTTAGTACGATAGGCGCGCACATTAGAAGAGAGGTGAGAATTTCTCAAGAGAGTGTCGCTCTAATATGTTGTTGCATTGGCCTGTATCAATTTAAATACTTGCTAAACGTATTTTAAATCAAACGCACTATCGAGCTCTGACCCGTTTCTTTTTCTCTCTCTCTCTCTTGTATATATATGTATATATTTCAGGTGCCCATCCATAGGGGCGTCTTGCTTAGTATCCCTTGAAAGGAACGTATTGCAGCTTAGGTGGGAGTTGCAGGTCACTTGCGTAGACGGCTTCCTTTATTGACTCCACTTCTAGCATTCTCATTTATTGGGCATGTGTCGCCCTTTCCATTATTTCATTGTTATTGGGACATTTGTATTTCAGTTATTTCTAGTATTGTCACTATGGGATTTATTCAGTTTGAATTGTGTTACTTTATATTTCGCATGTTGACATTCGATTGACGAATATTTTAAATTAATTGGATTGTGTTCCAGGTTTATTGTGGTGTGATTCTTAATTTTTGAAATGTTGTTAATAAATAAATAAATCAGTTTCTTTAAATAAAAATTTGGAAAGTAACGTTTAAATATGGTTTTGACACTTAGCTTAATTATTTAGGGTGTTAAATTGGAAAGTTTATTTTTACGACAGTGATGCTAAGAATGAACCAAACTGTTCACCTTGATTTAATTTAATAAAGGAGTGATCGCCCGGTATTTAATTAGGCGGGGTGTCACAATATGTCGTGTATAACCACCATCTCACAAATTAATATCTTACTGGATGCGTGTCTTTACAATGCTATCATGCTCCAGGACATACACACATCATCCTGCTACGGGGTTGAAATCTCACACTGAACTCAATAGAATCATAATGTATTGGAGGAGGTTATAGGTTCTTCGATAGTGAGTCATAACCATACCCAAATTGCCTCACTTCAAACTTAAACCTCAAAAGGGCACATGAGTGGCGCTATGACCTGGGGTCCATACTTAGCTTACTGTTTTTCTCCAGGAAAGATCACCCACATCGCGAAACCTCTGATGATAGCACTATAGGGGTATGTCCACATATTCATATAACTATATCTTGCACACACACACACACACACACACATATATATATATATATATATATTGGGAGAGATTCAAAAGTAAACATAAAAGATGAACATTTTAATGAACCTTAACAAAACAATCCTAATACCCAATCAATTTTAATTCATATATTGTAATTGGTCCACGCCATCGGCAATGGATACGCGTGTGACACGTGCCAGCGATAATAGACACGCATGTAGGTGTATTAAAAAACGCACGTGCCCGTTACAGCTGGCGCGGATCAATTACAACATAGGAATAAATATTTATTGGGTGTTAGGTGTTTTTTGTTAAGGTTCATTAAAATGTTCATCTTTTATGTTCTCTTCTGAACCTCACCATATATATATATATATATATATATATATATATATATATATACAGTCTCTACACTTGTATATATTTTCTCAATATTTTCGATTAACGGTGCCTATCACTTGTGGCACACGTACATCATTTTCCAAATGTCATTATCATTCTCAAAGATTTAATTATACACTTAATTAATTAATAGATTCATATAACATGAATTCTGGATACTTACTATACTACATTATCTCACATCCTTATTTCCAAAATGTTATCATATTTTCATTTACTACAATTTTGGGTATAATTTACTCTCCATTATCATTTCTAATTTCAACCCCGTAAGACAAAGACAAACTAAATCACAAGATAACCCAAGGTTAAAATAATTATTCTTCAAATTTCCAAAACCTTAAATTATTCCCTAGAACATCCTAGATTAAATCCCGAATTAAAACGTCAACTTATATCAACAAATAATCGGGATTGTCTGTGGCGGGGTAGTTGAACTGGTTCGCCCCTGCAGATAGCTTGTCCCCCCTCTTATTTTCCTCGAAATTGAATAATTTTAATCTAACAAAATGATCATCAACTCGAAATTTCATCACTAAATTATTAATATGTATGAATTTCAACATGGATGGATTTATCTTAAACATAATCATCCTCTACATATGTTCAATACATGAATATTGAACTAATCTCTACATATCGGGCAATATATTACTATATCCTCAAATTTCCAAATACTTATATCCTCAATTTCCAAATACTTCTATCCTCAATTTCCATAATTTAATCCAACTACATGAGAATTCATATTTTCAGAATTGTATTCTAGTAATTCACCCATAGATTATTATGACTCATGTGTCAAAACCCAATTGAAATATAAATCCCAACCCAAAATTATTCCATTTAAAAGTTCCCAACTATAATATGGATTGAAAATCATACACAATTAATTAGCAAGATAATTACTTGCCTCTAGTTTTGTATTGTCTCAATTCGTTGTAGATGATAACCAAAAATCCCAAATCCTTCACAAATGTTGCCACTTGAATTATCTTTGAATTTCTTTAGCATCTCTTAAAACTTTTGAGCTTTCCTCACTTTTCTCTTCACTTCCTCTCTAGCCATTTGGTTTCTCTCAAAGAACCTTTTGTATAATGATGGTTTGTTTCTCTAAACCCTTTATTTTATAGCACAAATCCCGTTTTTGTCTCTTCATATCTCATTAAAAAGACCAAAACCTCCATATACTAGTTCCAACTAGTCTAAAAAACCCTCGAGACCTAAACACTACCCCTGAGTACTTAATTTTAACTATTTTGACCCATTCTGAATCAACCGTGCACTCGAAATCATCACCCGAGTCACTTATCAATATTTTCCCATCTCAATCCAATATAGCTTACCCAAACGTGTCCCGGTTCAGATACCGTCAAATCTCGTCACAATTATTCACTTACGATGTAAATACCATGTGACATTAATTCATTTACTTTATATCACTAGTATATATTAAATCAAACAAATATTAATTCATTTCATGCTAATTAATATTTATTTCATATTCACATTATTTCCAATTTACTATAAATTACATGCACACGTGTAATTTAAATGTCAATCTATAACTATTTCAAATATTGGGGTGTTACATACTTCCCCCCTTGAAAAGGAATTTCTTCCCCGAAATTTAGGCATACCTGGAATTAAGAGCTCGGGATACTTTTCATGCATATCATCCTCCCGCTCCCACATCGACTCGTCGGCATTTTGATGACTCCATTAAACACAAACCAAGGGCACCACTTTAAATCACAGCTTATACTCGTTACGATCCAATATAGAAATATGTCTCTCCTTATACGATATATCAGGCTACAAATAAATCTCCCCCAGTGGGATGTGTCAATAAGCCCCCTCACTCCTCTGATACTTCTCCAACGACGACACATGAAACACATCGTGAATCCACTATAAATGCTCTGGTAAGGCGAGCCTATATTCCAGTGGTCCTACCCTCTCTATAATTAAAAAAGTCCCTACATACCTCAGTGCGAGCTTCCCCTTCTTCTTGAACCTCATAACTCCTTTCATAGGAGACACACGTATCAATACCTGATCACCCCCATCAAGCTATACATGTCTCCTATCTGTGTCAGCATAACTCTTCTACCTATCTTAAGCAATTCGTAGGCGAACCTGAATGAGTTCAATCTTGGCAGAAGTATCTTAGATCATCTCAGGTCCAAGGAGCTTATTGTCCCCCACATCTAAACAACAAGCGGGCGAATGACAAGGTTAGCCATATAATGCCTCATAAGGCACCATCCTAATGGTAAACTGATAAGAATTATTATATGCAAATTCCACCGGTGGAAGATACTTCTCCCAACCTCTTCTAAAGTCAAGTATACACATTTTGAGCATATCTTCTAACATTTAATTCACCCACTCAGTCATCCTATCAGTCTACGGGTGATAGTCTGCAATCGCACCTCAGTTCCCAATGCCTCTTGGAAACTCTACCAAAAATGGAACACAAAAATTTTATCTTTGTCGGACACAATATTAATCGGTACTCCATGTAGCCTCACTATCTCAGCTATTAAAAGCGGGCATACTATGCCTTCGTATAGTCTGTCTATACCGACAAAAATTGAGCCATCTTAGTCAATCGATCCACAATCACCCATATAGAATCATGACCCCTCGGTGATGTCGACAGCCCTGTGATAAAGTCCATCGATATGCTTTCCCACTTCCACACCGAAATCTTTAAAGGCTGTAACATCCCGGTTGGTTTTTTATGGTCTACCTTTACTAACTTATATGTAGCACATTTTGAAACAAACTTAGATATGTCCCATTTTATACCTGCCCACCAATATTGGCTGCCTATATCCTAGTATATCTTATCCTCGTCGAGATGTACCATAAAATTCCACCCATGAGCTTCTGTCATAACGACGTGTCTTAAATCCCCATCATCCGGGACTATAAGTCTCCCATTGAAGCGTAAACCTCCCTCAGAGCTGATCAAGTAAGACTCTGCCCCTGCTAAAAACTGACATACCCAATCCTGGTAAAACTGATCCCCTGCATGTGCTTTTATAAACCACATAATAATCTCTAGTATAATAGTCACGCCCTTATGACTGCGTCATGTTGGCAAAGCTCACTCCACTTAACTTTCCATATCGTCGCTAACTCCCTCGTAAGTCGTCGACTCAACACGTCTGCTACCACGTTAGCCTTCCCCAGGTGGTACTGAATATCAAACTAGTAGTCCTTCATGAATTTCAACTATCTATGATATCATATGTTAAGATCTTTCTGAGTGAACAGATACTATAGTGACTTATGATTCGTGAACAGACTAAATTTCTCCCTCAAGAGGTAGTGCCTCTAAATTCGTAACGGGAAAACTACCGCAGCTAACTCCAAATCATGTGTGGGTTAGTTCCTCTCTTGTGGCTTGAGCTTGAGAGAAGCATAAGATATATCCCGGTCCTACTATAGCACACCCACAAGTCCCTATAAGGATGCATCAATATATACAAGGTATTCCACTCCTACCCTATGCAGTGTGAGCACAGATGCTGAGGTCAACTTGTCTTTTAGCTCGTCAAAAGCTAACTGACAATAATCATCTCGTACAAATGGCATCCCTTTACGAGTCAAATTCGTCAATGGACCCGCAATATTTGAAAAGCCCTTTATGAAATGATGATAATTCCTTGTCAATCCTAAGAAACTGTGATTCTCTGTCGGTGTTATGGGTTGTCCCCAATCCCTCACCGCTGACACCTTACTCGAGTTCACAGATATTCCTTTGTTAGACACCACATGACCCAAGAACTGCACTTCACATAACCAGAATCCATACTTCAAGAACTTAGCGTACAATTGATGATCCCGTAGTGTTCATACATAAGTGCTATATATTCTCCTCCTCGGTCTGAGAGTATAATAGAACATCGTCTATGAATACGATCATGAACTCGTCAAGAAAATCTTTGAATACCCTATTCATGATATCCATGAATACTATTGGGGTGTTGGTTCGCCTAAACGGCATACTAGGAACTCATATGACCCATACCGTGTCAGGAATGCAGTCTTAGGGACATCCTTCTCCCTAATACGCAACTGGTGATATTCCGACCTCAAATCAATCTTGGATAAGTACATTGCTCCCCTCAGTTGGTCAAATAAGTCATCGATTCGAGGCAACAGATATTTATTCTGAATCGTAACCTTATTCAACTATCAAAAATAATGCACAATCGAATTGAACCGCCCTTCTTCACAATCAATACGGGATCACCCCGTGGTGATGTGCTCCTTCAAATAAAACCCTACCCCAAGGGCTGCTGAATCTGATCTCGCAACTCTTGCATCTCTTATGGGGCCATACGATACGGTGCACGCACAATCGACTTAGTCTCAGGCGCTAACTAGATAACAAACTCTATCTCCTGGCTCGCGAAAAACCTCGTATTTACTGAAATACATATTCGAACTCCCTAACCAATAGGATCAAGTCTAGTGATATAACCACCTCCTGCGTGGTCTCCTCCTCAATACAATAGAGGTGAGTGCTCGACCCTCCCTCGGGAAGAGGCATCGCCATTAAATTTCTTGGCCTGGAATGGCGAACACAATGGTTCTACGAAAACAATCCACCATCGCTCGATACTCTGTCAACCAGTCCATACGCATGATAACATCATACCTAATCATATCTGACACAGGCAAGTCGGCTGCTAAACTCAGTCTCCCAACATCTATCCCCACCCCTCTACATACGGAGTGAATAAATGCCCCACTACCCAAAGGTGAATCTACACACATGATAAATACTATCAGTTGTCTCTAATAAATCGGTAATAAGTGTAAATCTAGTAGCTATAAATGAATGTGATGCTCCCGTATCAAATAATTCCCGACCTATATACCAATGGATAGAAAACGTACCCTCAACTGTAGGTGGTACTGGCGACGCCTATGGTATCACTGCATTACGGACGTTATAGACACGCCCATACTACATATGTCCCTACTATTCTGGAACTACCAGTGTTGGTGCTACAGGTGCTATCTGCGACTACTGCCCCTGTTGGTCACCCTACTGTTGTGCCTGACCTAGCTGCGGGTACTCTCTCTTCATGTGGCCTGCCTCCCCACACTGGTAACAACGCCCTGCCAAATTCCCCTATCGCTAACTGAATTGAGGTTGTCCCAATCGTTCACCCTGGTGACATCGACCCTGATGGTTACCCCCATTGTTCCCTTGGCCCTGATGAGGAACATGTTACTGCTACTGTTGGCCCTGTTGAACCTGCCTAAATTCACCACCATTAGGCCTAAAGCCCCCAAAATGAAATCTCTTAAAATAATTCCCCAGTTGGGAATATCGCTCCTACTATTAATTAGTCTGCTGATGTGGTGCCCCACTAGCACCATTACCTCCTGACTTGCCTAACTGGAAAGAGTCCCCTGCTCTCTTGATCCCCTTCAGATGGAAGTGATGATCCTGACAGTGCAATTATATGGCATTGACAACATCAGTGTACGTCTGTAATGTCGGGTTTCCCAACAAGTGTTGTCTAATCCTCCAACTCATCCCATCCATAAACTTTTGCATCTTTTTTTCCTTAGTATTCAGCTCTTATGGCGTAAAGTTTGCCTAGAGAATGAATTATTCCTTATTATCAGCCACTGTACGGTCTGTCTACTCAACATCCAGTAATTTCCTCTGCACCTAAAACTCTATGATAGGCATCATATCTCTCTCATCTATTGTGGTGACTAGCTCCCATCACTGTAGCACTGCACCCATGAGCTTAAATGTTGCCAACATCTGCCTCTGGGTGTCGTTGCACTTGACTATGCGAAGGTGACGCTGCATATCCTTCTTTCACTGATTGAAAGCTATGAGATTTGAACTGCCCTTAAATTCTGGTGGATGCCCCTTATGAAAGACTTCTCTCACCCTTTCCCATACATACAACCCCCAAGTGGGCCTGGATGGCTGGTGCCACAGGCTTCTACTGTTGAACCATAGCGATCGTTGCGGTGTTGACCACCTGAGCAATAATATTAGCCACCTTTGCAGCTGTCACGGCCCCTTGTGGGACTTGAGGCTTCTATTATGCCTGTCTAACATTTTCCACTCCAGTGGCCCTATCGTCATTCTCTCCTCCGCGGCATCTGAACCCAGACCAAATTTGTATAAGTCCACGGTTAATATTAACAGAAGAACGTAAATGCATAAATAAGTACAACAGTCCTAACAATAGGGCTTTATATCAAAAAATGCTATGCTAGAATCATAATAAGTCCGCACAGATACTAAGGACTCTAGAACCTAATGCTCTGATACCATCTGTGACACCCTGTTTATTAAAATAATAGGTGGCCATCCCAATGCTAAAATAACACTGGAATCTCATATGACTCATTCTTAGCATCACTATCGAAACTGTCGAATACCAATTAATTACTAACCACCTATTATTTAATTAGTCATATGTTAATTTTTATCTTTCTTAAAACTCCATAAGTCAATAATTAAATATAACCATTCATCACAATATAATAAAACTATAACTCATTCAATTAAATACACCAATCCACAATCACATGACTAGTCTGAAAACTGAAGTATATTACATGCTAATCAACCGAATAAACCATCGGTATAAAATCTAGACAATAATCTCAATAAAGTGAAACAACTTAAATGAATAATAGTCTGACATGCACAACATACCCAAATAATAAGGAAAAGAACCATGTCTAGAGTATCCAAAAACAAGAGACGACTAAATCAATCCCTGCAACATCCACAACTGTCGCAGTTCCGCTGACCTAGAAAGATGCTCATGCTTGGCGACCCTGTAGCTGGACACCTAAAAGTTTCTAAAAATAATTTTACTACGGGTCAGAGCCCAAAACCTTTTGAAAATATTTTTCAATTAATTGAAATGCATAACTAAAGTGCGCACCTAACGTATGTATTTTAATCACCTTATGCTACCCACTTAACTAGTCCCAAAATATCCTTAAATCCATTTGCTATCCCATTCCTACGTATTTTATCGAATAAATTTTCACTTACAATTAATAATTATAATTTACTACATCATTTCGAATAACCGTCATTGGTTATTTAAACATTATTCACACTTAATGTGTTTAGTCCGTGTATATTTTCTGCACATCCATATACGTAATCATATACCAGAATAAACACGCAAACGTCGGGTATAACTGTCATCCCATAAATCAATAGCTTACTAAATGTGGGTCTTCACAATGCTATCATGCTCCAGAGCATACACACACCATCTTGGCTATCGGATAGAAATCTCACACTGAACTCGATACAATCATAACGTATTGGAGACGATCATAGGTTTTTTTATAGTGAGTCATAACCGTACCCAAATTATCTCACTTCGAACTTAAACCTCAAAAGCCTACATGAGTGGCGCTATGACCCGGAGTCCATACTTAGCCTGTTGTTTTTCGTCAGGAAAGAGCACCCACATCGCGAAACCTACGATGATAACACTAGAGGGGTATATGCAAATACATTGAGGTTATATTTATAAGGCCTACTAACTTAGAGGCCAATATGTATATGTATATGTATATATATATATATACAGTCCTTACACTTGTATATATTTTCTCAGTATTTTCGATTAACCGTGCCTATCACTCGTGGCATAAGTACATCAATTTTCAAATATCATTCTCATTCTCAATTATTTAATTATACATTTAATTAATTACTTGTTTCATAAAACAGGAATTTTGGATACGTACTACACTACATTAGCTCGCTCCCCTATTTCTCGAATTTCTGTCATATTTTCATTTACTACATTTTCGGGTGTAATTTACTCTCCATTATTCATTTCTATTTTCAATCCCGTAAAACAAACACAAACTAAATCAAAAGATAACCCAAGGTTAAAATAATTATTCTTCTCATTTCCATAACCTTATATTATTCCCCCAAACATCCCAGATTAAATCTTGAATTAAAACTTCAGCTTAAATCAACAAATAACCAAGACTGTCTGTGGCAGGGCAATCGAACTGGTTCGGCTTGAGGGCGAATCGGTTCGCCCATGCAAAAAGATAATTCCCCCCTTGTTTACTCAAATTCTAGTAATTTTAATCCAACAAAATGATCATCAATTGGAAATTTCTTCACTGAATTATTAGCCTATAAAATTTTTAACATGAATTTGATTCATCTTAAACATAATAATCTTTTACATATGTTAAATACATGGAAATTAAACTAGTCTCTACATATCATGTAATATATCACTATATCCTCAAATTGCCAAATATTTCAATCCTCAATTTTTATAATTTAATCCAACTACATAGGAATCCATATTTCTAGATTTTTATTCTAATAATTCACCCATAGATTGTTGTGATTCATGTGTCAAAACCCAATTGTCATATAAATCCCATCCCAAAATTATTCAATTCAAAAGTTCTCAGCTATAATAAGGATTGAAAATCATACACAGTCAATTATCAAGATAATTACTTGCCTCTAGTTTTGAAGTGTGTGATTTTATTGTAAATGATATCCAAAAATCCCCGAACTTCTTCACAAATCCTCTCACTTGAATTATCCTTGAAGTTCTTTAGCTTTACTTGAAACTTTTGATATTTTCTCTCTTTTCTCTTCACTTTCTCTCTAACCCTTTGGTTTCTCTCAAAAAATCTTTTGTATTTTGTAAAATGATGGTTTGTTTCTCTAAACTCCTTATTCTATAACACAAATCCCATTTTTGTCTCTTCACATCCCATTAAAAAGACCAAAACGCCCATGTACAAGTCTCAACTAGTCTAAAAAGTCCCCGAGACCCAAACACTACCCCCGGGTACTTAATTTTGATTATTTTGACCCATTCCGGATCAACCGTATAAGCAAAATCACCACCCGAGTCACTTATCAATATTTTCCCATCTCAGCCCAATATAACTTACCCAAACATGTCTCGATTGAGATATCGTCAAATCCTGTCGTATTTACTCACTTATGACGTAAATAACATTTGATATTAATTCATTTACTTTATGTCACTAGTAAATATTAAATCAAATAAATATTAATTCAATTCATGCTAATTAATATTTATTTCATATTCACGTTATTATTCACATTATTTGAAATTATGAGTACACGTGTAATTTAATTGCTTCTCTATAACTATTCTAAATTACCGGGTGTTACAGTTTCCTACAATTTAGCTAATGCAGTTTTGGTATAACTTAACCTCTTTGGACGAATTTTGGCACATGTTTAGGCCTATTGGAAGTCTAATTAACATAATTATAGTCTTAGTTATGCATCCTATGAAACATAACTAGTTGGAGAAGAAGAATTTCCCTTTTTATCATCAAATGCATTCAAGATTTATTATTTATTCGAATTTCTTACTTTGGTGTGAATTCTTGCATGCAATTTGATTTCTTCAAGTTTGATAAAATAATTTTATCTCTTCTATCTTGTTATTCAATAATGATTGCTTGCATAATGATGATTAATTGCATAGAGATTACATCAATATCTAGCTAAACTCATAGTGAGTTGGGAAACATGAACCCAACCTAGGTTTTCAATGTTAAATATAAATTCAACTTAATTAGATGATTAATTCTTAGAGTTTGATAATTTAATCAGGACTAATATGCAGATCTCTTAACTCCATTTGTCAAAGGCAACCAAAGTGTTTGAGAATACAATATATGTATCGATAATTTTATAATTCACATTAATTAATTTGTTGGCCAAGTATTATGCAGATTAATACCCAAACAGGTTTGGTGCTTGGATTAGTTTATGCTATTTTTTCAATTAATTAAGTGATTTTCTAGAATTTTATATTTAGCGGAGATAATCTACGATTCGAGGGATTGGATCCCAACAGCTTTTTCCAAAAAGTGCTTTCAAAACCAAAGTTCAAGTTCTTGCTTTTTAGTAGTTTAATTCACACTCTTTTAGTTAAATTTGCTTAGTTAATTATAAAATTCTCAAAATACAAAATCACCTTTTCTTTCTTTCTCGAGTCAAAACCTAGATCTAAGAAACCAACTCTACGTTCGTCATTGTCTTATGACCTATTCCCTCAGGATTCTGACTTATCGGGTCATTACTTGAGCGATCGGCTTGCACTTGATCCATAGCTACACACGTAGCAAACACATTTTGCATCGCGATAACCTAGCATTATGTAAAAAGTATGCTTATTTATGAAAAATGATTTTATTTTGGGTTATTAGAGTGATTATATTATAATGATGACAAAGGTTTTGGAATATATATGAAAAGATCTTATTAAGGCCCAGAAATATCAAAGAATCCAATATACAAATTTTTAAATTCACTAGAGGTACCATTCTCATATTAAACCTCGTCGGATGTCTTTAAATTAGCAATTCTATCAAAGGAAGATTAGATATTCTAATTTGATGGGATGTCTAATTGGTCAATTCGCTTCTTTAATATATTGGAAAGGCTTGGCCTTGGAATCTCACATCTTCTGCATCCTTACTTTAATAATCTTACATACAACAATCTATTAAATTTTCCTCCTTGAAATGGTGCTTCTAAGTTTCGATTATTAGGCTCCCTTGAATTATTAGATAGATAATTCCATCCATAACTTCGACGACTAGTCTCTTTCGGTCTAGAGTGCTACGGTTTGATTTCTATGGTGTCTTAGAGGACCACGTCGATTGATTGGTCTTTTTTGCTTGTTAATTTTGGGTATTCGAAGAAACATTTGTTTTATTCTGCACTAGAGGAAATTTATCTGACATTTAAGGACTATAGTTATTTAACTGGTTATGGCATGGACTAGCCCATTGCTGAGCCATATCTAAGTCCTCTCTTATCAAGTTGTTGGAAATGGACTATCCCACCGCTATGGAATTTCTCACTGAATAGAGTATTGACCTGATAGTGGCATTTTCATTTTTTCAGTATGCTATCCTGGGAAGGAGGCATATGGGTGGCTGAAGAGGTGCTCTAGACTTATCCTTATTATCCGAGCACTTTTTAGTTACTACCTATGTCAATATTCGCTAGCATATGTGGTATTGAAAATAAAGGAGGGTAAGAGCCCGATCCTTTTGATTATGGATGAGACTAATAATGGTCTTTCTTCCTTTCAGTGTCATGAATTTCTTTCTTTAGGGAAAACCCCTCTCTTTTATACATGTGAATTTTAGAAAGGTTGAGCTTAAACGAGGACCCTTTGTCTCTCCCCTACCATCCATCTGAGTAGTTGATTCTCATAAGGGAGCACAAATGAGAATGGGTAGAGTGTCTCTTTGAGTTTGGGTATTCTTATACCCGATGGTACCTTCTCTAGATGTCGATGGTGACACATATCTTGTCTTTGGGGACATTCCTCTACATTTTTATGTTTTTTGACATTGTAATTTTTTCTACCTTTCGACATGAGTAATGTGCCAGTTTGTAAGAAGATAGGATATCTCGCCCCCATTAGGTCAGTTTTATCCGATTATTCCTTTATCCACATATTTTTTAGTATGATCTATAACCTTTGGATGAGTTAGACCCCACTATTCCTCCCATTTCCTCTTGCTTTGTTCGGTATGCCATTAATTTTGCTTGAGGAGTATTTTCTTTGGCTTTGGAAGAAGGTAAAAGATTATGTTGTCATTAGGGAGACTGGAGTTTTTTGTCTTTTTTAATTAACCCTTCCTAAATCCATGAAAGTTCATAGAATTACTTTTTTGTAAAATTGGTATCCCTTTTATGATATGGAGCCCAACAGTGTTGTCAAGAACGAGCATTTTGGGGGAAGAAGTAGACGATTCTGAGTCCTTTGACAACATAGGCAATAACTCTCCTTGAATAAACATATGCAATTTCATTTTTATTTGATGATGATAAATGAGTGTTTTGTAATGAAAGTATTTTGCTATTAATGAAAAATGAGTCCCCTACGGGCTCCTAACCTTTCTTTATCATCCTAACAACTCTATAATAGATTATTGGGAATTTAAAAGACAATATATGAATATAAATGCTTCACTCCCCCCACCCCCCAGAGTTTGGTTGATCGAACTCCGAGGGGTGCCTGCGTACCTCCATTATGCGACTGAATTGGTTTGGTGATGATTTTGATACATTTATTTTCCTTTTTTATGAAGGATCAGGTCGTACATAGTTCTTACTGGATGTTTGATGTCTTTCTATTCTATATAGTACCTCTTAAGATGATCTAGGCTAGTCAGCTTATCTAACTCTATTCCATTAATATTGACGAGGAGGGTTGCGCCTCCTGAAGGGATCTTCTTTACTATGTATGGTCCGATCCAATTAGGACAAAACTTGCCTCGAGGGTCCTATATAGGTTCAATAACTTCCTTAAGCACCAGGTCTCCTTATTTGCCCCCTATGTTCTTGAATTTCTTGTTAAAGGCTATGGTGAACCATTTGTGATATCTTTGTAAAAGGTAACACGCTAATTATCATCATTTATATACTAGTGTTAGTTCTTTGTATTTGCTTCTCACCCAATTGGCTTCAGAGATTTAATTTTCTACCAATGCCCACAAGAAGGGTTTCCATTTCTATTGGTAGCATGGATTCCATCCCAGTGGATGTTCTAACAGTAGTCATGTATCCTTATAGTGCGTACGAAACACTATTAGCCCAGTCTTGGCATTCCTTGATCATATTTCTTAATATGGCTTTCATATTTTTATTTGCTAATTCCACAGCGTCATTGGTCTGAGGGCGATATGGTGATGATTTGTGCCTCTGGATTCCATACTCTTTAATAAGATCTATGAATTCCGCTTTGAAATGCATTCCTTTGTTAGATATCAGATCAAATGGAACACCTTACATGTAGATAATATTCTTTCATGTGAATGAGCCACCTTTTTCTCATTCAGTGCGTCATTCAGTGCCACATTCTCCTCCATATATTTCTTCCATCACTCTTTCTACTTCACCCTGGTTAAGACACCGTAGATGGATGTCACCAGAGTGCCTCTTGTACAATTTTCCTACATACATGATGAATTGGGCAACCCTTCATCTGATTTCCATCTTATCCTTTTGGCCGGATTTAGAGGGGTAATTTCCTTTCTGGAGAATCTCTTTTATGTCTTGATACCACACCCCTTTATCTATGGCCTTAGTCATAAAAGTGCCATACATGAACGCGGGTTATTCCTACTTAAACATGTCTATTTTTACTTTATCCACATCTTTCGGGATGTCCACCATGGAGATTAGGGTACACAATATGTCAGCGATGCTATTATGAGCCCTAGAAATACAAAATAATTGAACATCATTGAATAAGGAGTAACTTCCTCCAGTTACTCGTGGTAGGGTGGGAGTTTTTCCTCAATGATTTTTCGATGTCCTAGAATCTGACATATAATAAGGGTCGAGTCCCCGTATATGCCGATCTTTTTCATTCCTCTCCTATGGTGTTATATTCATTCCTATTATGCAGGCTTTGTACTCAGTTGTGTTGTTGGTGTATTCTTAATGAAGCTTGATGGTCGTAGGCTCGTACCTTCCATTTGGTGAAATCAGCAGCATGCCGATGCGGAAACCTATTTATCTGTATCTCCATAAAAGTAAAATTTCCATCTCTATTATTCTTAACCTTCCGTTACTAGAATATCTTTATCCAAAAAGTGGCTAATCATTTCATTTTGTTCATCTAGAGGGGATTCGGCTAAGTAGTCTGTGATCGTCTATCCCTTGATGGCTTTCTAATATAAGTACTCAATGTCAAACTCTATAGTCAAGAATATCCATTTCGATATTCTACTAGCTAATGTAGGATTTTCGAGTATGTATGTAAGAGGATCCACCCGGGAGATTATCTTGATTTCAAAGGAAATCATATAATTCCTTAACTTTTGCATTGCCCATACCAGGATAGGCAAGATTTTTTTAGGATCGTCTATCATTCTTCACATGTATTGAGCCTATGGCTTGCATAATACATGGCCTATTCCTTGCGATATTCTTCGATTTACTAATCCATTAGGGCTCCTAATGTTGTATGTGTGACCATGAGATAAAAGAGAAGAGAATGTATAATTCAGGGTGGAGCCAATACGGGCAGATTGATTAGTTAATGCTTAATTATGTCGAAGGCTTTTGAATAAAAGGTATTCTATATATGAGTGGAGTCTTTGTGGAGTAGCTCAAAATTTAGATCACATATAGAGGTTATATAAGAGATAAACCTACTAATATACTATAGCCTCCCCAGGAAGCCCCTGACTTCCTTCTCAATGTGTTGTGGTGGAATTTTAAGGATGTCCTTGACCTTAGATGGATCCACTTCGATTATTTTTTTGCCAATATGAAATCCTAGTAATTTCCCCTTGATGACCCCGAAGATTCATTTTTGGGAGTTCAAACGCATTTGGTACATCCTCAATCTTTCAAAGAACTTCCTTAATGTCATAACGTCTCATTCTCGTGTTTTGGACTTGATAATCATATTGTGCACATGGACTTCAACTTATTTGTGGATTATATCGTGCGTTAAGGTGGTAGCTCCTCGCTGGTAGGTGGCATCGATGTTCTTGAGTTGGAACGACAATACTACATAGCAAAAGGTACCCTAGCGGTAGTGAATGCCATTTTTCCTGGTCCTCTTGGTGCATTTTTATGTGATTGTAGTCGATAAAGCATCCACGAAGGACTTAAGAGCGTGATTTGCAGTGTTATTGATGATCATATCTATGTTCGATAATGGGTAGTCATAGTTTAGGAGTAGCTTTGTCCAAATCTCTATAATTGACACACATCCTCACCTTTCCTCCTATTTTTGGGACAAACACGATGTTAGATAACCATATGGGTTATTCGACTACCCTCAGAAAGCCTACATTGAGCTATTTCATAACTTTGTCTTGACTTTGAGAGGCCATTTTGGTTTGATCTTCCTGAGCTTTTGCTTGATATGTTTGGCTTTATGATACGTAGGTATGCGGTAAACAACGATCTCGAGGTCGAATCCTAGCATATCATCATAAGACTAAGCGAATACATCGATTTATTATTTGAGTATTTAGATTAGTGTAGAGCATTCTAGATCATCTAAAGAGGTTACTATTTTAATTTGTTATATCTCTTTAGAAGACCCTAAGTTAATCGTTGTCTTTTCATCAATAGGTTTGGCGCGATCGATTTGTTTATTGTTAAGATCTTTTAGGTGATCTTTTAGTTCTTCATTACGTAAATTTAGTTCATTACTTTGATTTTCACATTTTATCATCATTAACATTTTTTACACATTGATACTCAAATTTAAATTTTATTTCATCGGTAAATGGGTTACATGAACAAGCGTCAAAGTGGTTCACTATAATGGCCTTCTCTTTAAAATGGAAGTTACATGGGGTATCTCGAGGCTCTTCTTGAACCATATAGGCGACCACATACTCGAAAGGGTTCTCAGTATCTGACAGGTGGAAGAAAGTCCAGTTGCTTTCTTCCATCATTTCACTGAATATGTCAATGTTCCTTAGATCTTTAAGAGGATCCCAGGTGATAGTGGGTTTATCTATCTTTTCTATCAAATCTAAAGTCTCGTATACTTCCTCTTGTATCCAGGAAGGATGATCCTCGAAGAAAATTTCCCATCCTAGCATTTATTTTCTAGTGTCAGCCTCTATCCATGGCTTTAGTAATACGCAAAAAGGGACGTTCTACCCTTCCTTGATAAAGTGCCCATTGAGGTTGAAGCAATTATTTACAGGGGCAGCCCTGGCTTTTTATGCTCTCACTTATCGACTTTTGGTGCTACAGAGACAAGATCCTCGCCTTTTCATTTGTATCCCAGTCCTGGGTATTGGATTATTGTTGTATCGTGATGGGTTTACGGATTCCTTATTCATTTATCCTAAGCCCTATTCTTGTCAAGAAATTAATTCATTCTTTTCATCACATGGGTAACATTCAAGCACCCATATTTGGAGTATGGCAGTGGGATCTCTTCATTTGTGTCTGTTGAGATAGTCTTTATGGGCGGATATATAGTTGAACGTCTACCCCACTTTTATGCTTTATTTCGAGGATATGAGTGTTGGGTACTTCCCCTTTAGGTAGACTGGAGTCTCCAAACAACATGATCTTGTTTTCTCCACAAAATAATTTTATTTTCTGGTGCAATGATTAAGAAACTCCACTAATATCGTGAATTCACGACCTTTTCAGAAGGAGGTTGAAGGAGGCAGGTATGTCGATCACTTAAAACTCGGTTATGCTATCAAGAGGACCAATTATAAGGATGAGTCTTATGGATCCAATTATTTCCTATTGGGTATTGTCATTTGCCCTCACATCTTGAGTGGTAGGCGTGCGATCTTCGGGTCTGATTCCCAGACATTTATTAGTCCTTAGCGGGCAGACATTCAGAGTAGAGTTATTACCCACAAGTATTGTGGGGATTCATCGTTCTTAGACATTTATAATAACGTTCAGGGCTATGTTATGATGCGGTCTTGTTTTGAGTAACTCAATATTGGCTAAGGAAATACTTATTGCAAAGGTTGTTGACAGTTTCCATCAGCACTTCTAGGCTGGCACGTATGGCTAAAACTTTTGGGGAAAATTATTTGAGGATGAAGTCTCTATGCGCTTGGGAGGACATGAGAAATACCCATATGGAAATGTTGGTTTGTGTTTTCTTCATCTATTCTAGGACTCAGTTCTCCTCGACCTTTTCTATGGTTTCCTCTTTGAGTGTCTCCTTTCCTTTGTGATTAGCCCTAGTAAGAATGGGGTTCATGACAGGGTCCTTGTAGAATCATCTAAAGTGGGTTACATGGTTAACTTTTGTGGACTCCCATTTTATAATGAGGAATTCGATTATTATTTCATCAAAGTTCAGGGTGAAGATATAGTCTTCATCTTCTCATAGGGTGATACTCGAGGTACATGCGAGATGTTCATCAAGAGCATACCACTCTATATACGGTGAGGGTACGAGACCAACAAGAGTGAAACTATAGCTAAGGATCTACTTTTTGGTTGAACCCAGGCCCATGGTTAGGTTTCCCGAGGTAATGGGGTATGTAGTGATATATAGATGATATGCTTGTGAAGTAGTAGGCATTTTTTAGAAAACCTTTTATTTTTTGGCAAGAGCCATTCTTGCTTGAGATTATTATGTACTTCGGCCTTCATGGCACAAACAATGTTCAAAGGATGCATAGGGTGTATCCTTATCCCTACCTGAGCATGCAATACAAGTGTTTTTTCTAGGTGAGTATATAGAAAGGAATAACAATGAATAGCAAAAGAAGCAGAATATACAAGAATGTACAAGAATAATATGCTAAAGGAATATGAATAAACATTAAAATGAATTATGTCCTCTACTACAAGAAAATAGTCATTTACGTCAGTCAAAAACTGACATAAATGGCATTTATGTCAGTTTTAGAATTTTTCAAAACTAACATATAAAGTCCTTACATAAATGTTCATAAAACTGGCATAAATAATATTATCATATATGTCAGTTTTTAGGAACATACATAAAAACTACGGAATTTAACATGTTTTTAATCACATTTTCATGAAAAACTGCGATAAATAAATACAAATTTATCGCAGTTTTGATAATGTTATGAGAATTTTTCACACGTGACATAAATATTGATATAAAAAATAAAAAATAAATAAAATCATTACTCCATCGATAGACAGTTATTATTTAAGGTTAAATCAACCCTTATGCCGTCAATTTTGTTCTATTGTAAATAGATAGTAACCAAGATCATAAATATCACTAACTTGATATACATCAAGATAATTACAATAAAAAATAGTGATGTGAGCTACATCATATCCAAAAACTAGCTAGTGTGTTACCTACGTGATAATATCCAAAAACTAGCTAACGTCGTGTTATTTACGTGATAATATCCAAAAATTAGGGATGATACATCACAATATCCAAAAACTAGCATTGCGAGCTACATCATAAGATCCACAGTCCAAAATAATACTCAAGCTAGGGCATTGTCGAAATGTAAAACTCCATAATTATCATTTTTTTCTCGATACTATCCCACCCAGAATGAGTAACCATGCAATCGAATATAATCAACATAGTTTGCATCAAAATACAATCACCTGAACAAATTATCATTGCGGCATAATACAATATAGTTATTTGGAAGTACCTAATATATATAATTCGTGATGAATTCAATGAACTCCATTTGAACTTAATTTAGCTCATTCAACGTGTATGTCGCTTTATCGGGCAATCTTCTCATCTAAAAATTGAAGAAATAATTGAATTTTATCATTACGGTATAAAAATAGTTAATAACTAAACAATATTTTATATAATACGAGAAAAAGAGAAAACAGTGGTAACTACCTTTGTTTCAAAAGGTGTGGAAGGATCCTCCATGAAATAACTCGTGAAATTCAACACAAAATATCCCCAATGAAGAGTACCCTTTCCTTGCATTGGGCACCAGTTAAAATAAAACTTTATTGCCAGACAAATAATAAAAGCGTAATGGACTGTTAAATAAGGCTGTTAACAGCTATATATATATATATATATATATTGTCTCAACATACAGATCATCCAAGCAGTGGCAGATCCAGGATTTTAGTCTAACCGGGGCCAAATCGGTTGAAAATTACATATGTGAAAGTTTCGAGTGTTGTCGGGGGTTCGGGGGCGGGAGCCCCCGAGGTGATTTTTTTGGGGGTTATTTCTAATTTTAAACAAATTATAGTTTTACAATGCCCAAACAATTACTCTCAATCATTATTAACAATTTGAGACCACACAAACATACATACAAATTACACAAATTAGTGCTCATGAAATTTATTTCAATAGCCATTTTTTTATAGGATGAACTCATGAAATTTCTTTAATGAAAAATTACTGCTGACCATTAGCTGTTTTTATCAAAAAAAAAATTTTTTTTTTTTTTTTTTAGTTATCCAACCGGGGCGATGGCCCCTCTTGGGCTCAAGCTCCATCCGCCCCTGCATACAAGTAAATTAAAAGAAAAGAAAGGAATGTTATATGATTAAAATCATCCATCGTTGATACTTAATCAATACAAAAACAATTTCATTTCAGCATGTTATATGTGGTCAACATGAATGACTAACAATTGTACCTACTACTAAGCACATCAATACAGAATCGAAAATTTTAAGACGACAAGAGCAAAGAAAATTAAAGAACCTCTGTTCAGCATAGGTGACAATAGCAAAACTCTGTTTTCAGCATAGACCGAGACAATATAATAGTAGTTCACGAAATAATAAAAAATAAAGAAGCCTCATTTGTGTTTTATGTATCTACTAGAGCAATACTCACATTCTTTCGATGTAGTTAAGGCAACCATCATTCGGTACAAAGGCAACGATCTTCTTCCCGTTCTTTTCACACTAATTCTGGTATGGTCGACAAACGGTTTTTCATTCACTGGTTTTATTAGGTTGCCAGCCTTTGAGATTTTTAATGTATCACTGCCACTGCAACTATAAGATTTTGTTCCATTGGTAGCCACAGTTGTCTTAGCAGGTACATGCCTTTGTGTGGTATGAGAAAAGATAAGGATATAAACCTTCCCTGACAAAACCTCCTACAGGAATAAGAGTGAAACATAAGCAGCAAAACCAATGACCCATAGCATCTTTGATGTATGCATAATAGTGTCCAGAATATCTCCTTGACTACATAAGGGAAACTAAAGACTTCAGTATCTTGTTCATAGAAACCAAATGACCATTCTTCATCTCCAAAAACCTGTGATACATTGAATATAACATCTGGCTACTACAGATATAACACGTTAAACATATCACTCAACGGAATTTCATAAGTAATATACTTGCAGCTACAAGATACCGCAAATCTATAGATTAATTAGATATAAGATGAACAAAATTGGAAAGAACCAAAACATATTAAAAATGAAAATTATGAGGGAAACGCGATGAAAACATTAATAAGATAGCATAAACAAGGAAGATTTGTGGTGTGTCGCATTAAACTTATAATATGTGGAACTATAAGGCTGTGTTTTAACTTTTCATCACAAATTCTTAAACAATAATTATTTGGTGATACAGTCATCTTATGCATATTAATATTGCTCAAACCATCCCGAATCTTGAGGCTTTCAAAGCAATACCTGTAGTTTCACATTCTGGAAACACACAACAGGCACCTTCGCTCGGTGTCAATTGAATCACTAAATATTCATGTAATTCATCCTTAAGCAACATACAGATCTATGAAGCCCAATCATCTGTTGGAAAATTGGAATATAAAAGGGTATTTAAAGATGTCCAGATTTTTCTGGACAGATTTTTGAGCAACTTTGAGCTCAAATTTAGGTGGGACCCACACTACGGAAATTGTGGGACCATATACGAACGCGTTCACCTCCGCAAGGAGATTAACGTAGTATATTCATATGTCCAATTTCAATAAGTTATGAATGATAATTATGTCCCCAAAGTGACTCACAAAGCAATGAAAGTTAATGAATTGGGTGTGTTTTAACTCTTGTCCCACATTGGAAGAGTAGTGGAATTTTGATGAGTTAATAACACCCCAAGTATGGACTAAGGCTTGGATGCCTTGGGGGTATCCCAACTCTTTGAAGGGGAGATGACCTAAGCTATGCTCGGGTTGACTTTCGGTCAAAAGTCCACGCGCGCGTCCGTCCGCTTGGGCTTGGGCTTATAAAAATTCTTAAATTTTTGGGCCGAATCTAATTAACTTTCTGGACTTTAATTAATTAATTACGGAATTAATTAATCTTTAATTAACTGATAATCAGTTAATTTCAAGAGTTAGCAGTTAACCAAATTAACTGCTTTGACAGTTAATTTCGGTTTTGACTGTTCCCAACAGTCAAGACATTTACTATAAATAAAATGTTACCCCCTCAGTTTTAACTACTGAAAAATTCCGAAATTGCTACTGCATTATTTCCTCTGCCCAGAAAATTATTTTCTTCATTCCTGCATTGCATGTTCTTGGTTCTGTTGAGTACAAACACAGAATTGTGTTCGCTGGGATTATTCATTGCTGTGCTGCTTGATTAAATCCGAAAATCCGTTCTATCTTGGGAGGCAATTATTCATTAAACTCAAGCACGTTGGAGGAATAATTTTGTCTTAAGGAGACTGTTGAACAGGGCTCGGATTTCTTTCTAATTATTATTATTATTTCTGCAAATTCTAGTAAGTATTTCATTTCTATTATTCTGTTTCTATTCTGTCATTATTTTAATTGTTCATAATTCTGTACAATTGTTATTTATAAATAGTAGACATAACAATCTTAAGACAAAATTAAAAAAGTTCTACTGTTTTAATGTACAGAATTTTTTTTATTACAGAAATTTATTTGTTGGAAATAAATCTGTTTTGACAGAATAAAATGAATTAAATTACTGCTTTATTGTAGAAATTAGTAAAACAGTTTGTTATAGAAATTAGTTTCTATACTGTTTTTATATTCTGTTTTAGAAAATAAAATTTTATTTGCGTACTCTTGTTAAAATCTGTTTATCTAAATTTTTTTCTTAAATTATAATTCTGTTTTGTACGGAATTCTTTTTATTATTAAAAATTAGTGTGACACAGTTTTTAAAAATTTTGTATTCTGTTTTGTACGGAATTCTGTTTATATTACATTTTTATTCTGAATTATTATTTGAATTCTTTTGGAATTCATTTATTGTGAATTATATTTGGAGGAAATTGGTGCACAGAATTTTGTATTCTGTTTTGATTAAAATTCTGTTTTTGTAACAGAAATGGAATCACAAAGTACGAACACTACTCCTACGAAACTGATTGTCACCAACACAAGTGTGACTGCACCCGTATCTATGCCACACGGGGAGAAACCTGAAAAGTTCATTGGGGCTGACTTCAAACGTTGGCAAGGACAAATGTACTTCTATCTCACTACCTGCCAATTGGGCAGGTTTGTATATGAAGATTGCCCCTCTATTCAAGAGGGAGATGATGCTGAAAAGGTTGCTGCTGTCGATGCTTGGAAGCACTCGGACTACCTATGCCGAAATTATATTTTGGCCTACTTGGACAAGACTTTGTACCATGTCTATTGCACTATCAAAACTTCCAAGGAATTATGGAATTCTTTGGAAAAGAAGTATAAAACTGAAGATGCTGGGATGAAGAAATTTATCGTTGGGCGTTTTCTGGACTTCAAAATGGTTGATTCTAAATCTGTGATCTCGCAAGTGCAAGAATTCCAAGTGATCCTCCACGACATTCATGCTGAAGGAATGTCAATCAGTGAAACTTTCCAAGTTGCTGCAATTGTTGAAAAGTTGCCACCTTCTTGGACTTTGTTCAAAAACTATCTCAAGCACAAGCGTAAGGAGATGAATGTGGAGGAGTTGGTGGTCCGGCTAAGAATCGAAGAAGACAACCGTGAATCTCAAAAGAAAAGTGGGAAGAATCCGATGGAAACAAAGGTCCATGTTGTTGAAGGTCCTAAAAAGAACAAACGAAAATATGATGGGGAAGGCACTTCTAAACATAACAAGAAAAAGTTCAAAGGCAAATGCTACAATTGTGGTAAACCGGGACACCGCTCAAGTGAGTGTCGTAAGCCTAAGAAGCAAAATAAAAATAACTCTCAAGCAAATGTGACTGAGGGTGACCATATCACCAATGATTTGGCGGATATGAATCTTTCTGCCGTTGTCTCTGAATGTAACTTGGTTGGAAATACCAAGGAATGGTGGGTGGACACTGGAGCCACACGACACATTTGTGCAAACAAATGGATGTTCTCCACCTATAAGCCTTTGGAAAATGAGGAGAACCTTTTTATGGGAAATTCTTCCACTTCTAAGGTGGTGGGACAAGGAAAGATTGCTTTGAAAATGACTTCTGGAAAAGAACTTACTCTTAACAATGTTCTTCACGTGCCTGACATCCGAAAGAATCTGATTTCTGGATCTCTCCTTACTAAGAATGGTTTCAAGCTTGTGTTTGTGTCGGATCGCTTTGTGTTGTCTAAAAATGACATGTATGTAGGAAAGGGCTACCTAAATGAGGGGCTCTTTAAACTGAATGTTCTTACTGTAACCCCTAAAACATCTGTTTCTATGAATGAAGTTGCTAGTTCTTCTTATTTGATTGAGTCATCTAATATTTGGCATGCTAGATTGGGACATGTTAATTTTGATACATTGCGTAGATTAATTAACTTGGAATTTTTGCCAAAATTCAATATAGATAAAAATCATAAATGTGAAATTTGTGTGGAATCTAAATTAGCTAGATTACCTTTCCATTCTATTGAAAGGATAACTGAACCTTTAGATTTAATTCACACCGATATTTGTGATTTAAAATTTGTTCAAACTAGAGGTGGGAAAAAGTATTTTATTACTTTTATTGACGATTGCACAAAATATTGCTATGTATATTTGTTACATAGTAAAGATGAGGCTATTAATGCATTTAAACAATATAAAAATGAAGTTGAGAATCAATTAAGCAAAACGATAAAGGCTATTAGAAGTGATAGAGGAGGTGAATATGAATATCCATTTGAGGAATTTTGTTCTGAAAATGGGATTATTCATCAAACAACCGCTCCTTATTCTCCTCAATCGAATGGTGTTGCTGAACGCAAAAACCGTACTTTGAAAGAAATGATGAACTCAATGTTATTAAGTTCAGGAGCTCCACAAAATTTGTGGGGGGAAGCCTTACTTTCTGCTAATTACATTCTCAATAAAGTACCTCACAAAAAGACTCATAAGACACCTTATGAATTATGGAAAGGTCGAAAACCTTCCTATAAATATTTACGAGTATGGGGGTGCTTAGCCAAAGTGATGGTTCCTAAACCTAAAAAGGTAAGAATAGGGCCAAAAACCGTGGATTGTGTATTCATCGGTTATGCTACTAATAGCAGTGCATATCGATTTCTAGTTTGTAAATCTGAGATTTCGGACATTCATGTAAATACGGTTATTGAATCGAGGGATGCTTCATTTTTTGAAAATGAATTCCCGTATAACATGACCCGAGAATCTGGTCCTCCTAAAAGGACAAATCAAGCTACTACAAGTGGTACTCATCAACCTATTGAATCAATAGAGGATGAACCAAGACGTAGTAAAAGAGCAAAAACCTCGACTTCTTTTGGTCCGGATTTTCTAACATATTTGTTAGAAAATGAACCTCAATCGTATAAAGAAGCTATATCCTTACCCGATGCTTCCAATTGGAAAGAAGCAATTAATAGTGAAATTGAATCCATATTACAAAATCATACATGGGAACTAGTGGATCTTCCACCAGGTTCAAAACCGTTAGGTTATAAATGGATCTTCAAAAAGAAATTGAAGGCCGATGGATCAATTGACAAATATAAAGCTAGACTTGTAGCTAAAGGCTATAGGCAAAAGGAAGGGTTGGATTACTTCGACACATATTCACCGGTAACAAGAATAACGTCCATTCGGATGTTAATAGCAATAGCTGCTATTAATGGACTTGAAATACATCAAATGGATGTAAAAACTGCATTCTTAAACGGTGAACTAGACGAGGAAATTTATATGGAGCAACCTGAAGGGTTCAAAGCTCCCGGGCAAGAAGGAAAAGTATGTAAGCTTGTTAAATCACTATATGGATTAAAACAAGCACCTAAACAATGGCATGAAAAATTTGATAATGCAATGTTATCAAATGGTTTCAAAATCAATGAATGCGATAAATGTGTTTACTTTAAATACATTCAAAATGGATATGTCATTGTATGCCTCTATGTTGATGATATGCTTATCATGGGTAGTAACTTGGAAATTGTCAAAACTACAAAACAAATGTTGAGTAGTAGATTTGACATGAAAGATATGGGAATCGCCGATGTTATATTAGGAATTAAAATTTCTAGAACATCGGATGGACTTATATTATCTCAATCTCATTACATTGAGAAAGTATTTGAAAAATTCAAGAAGTATGATATTAGTCCTACCAAGACACCTGTAGATGTAAATTTACATCTAGCAAGAAATAATGGTGAAAGCATATCTCAACTAGAATATTCTCGTATTATCGGCAGTTTAATGTATGTCATGAACTGTACGCGACCGGACATAGCATACTCAATAAGTAAGCTAAGTCGATTTACGAGTAATCCAGGAAGAGATCACTGGAAAGCAATATTGAGAGTTTTGGGTTATTTAAAATATACTCAAAACTATGGATTGCATTACTCAAAATATCCAGCTGTTCTTGAAGGACATTGCGATGCAAATTGGATATCTGATACAAAAGACTCTAAGTCTACGAGTGGGTATGTGTTTACCCTCGGAGGTGCAGCCGTATCTTGGAAATCCTCAAAACAAACGTGCATTGCTAGATCAACAATGGAATCTGAATTCATTGCACTAGACAAAGCTGGAGAAGAAGCTGAATGGCTTCGAAATTTCTTAGAGGATGTTCCAAATTGGTATAAACCTGTGCCCGCAATATGTATACATTGCGATAGCTAATCAGCGATTGGAAGAGCACAAAATCACATGTATAACGGAAAGTCACGACATATTCGTCGTAGACACAATACCATTAGACAACTTCTCTCAAACGGAATTATCACAATTGACTATGTAAAGTCAAAAGATAATATATCGGATCCACTAACGAAAGGTTTAAACCGAGAGCAAGTTGAAAGATCATCGAGAGGAATGGGTCTAAAGCCTATAAATAAATAAGAATCAATATAGTGGCAACCCAACCTAGCTGACTGGAGATCCCAAGATCTAGGTTCAATGGGCAAAACCGAACTACATTGTATTCAGTAAGCACTGGAGGATATTTAATCCTATCCATTCCAAAGATGAGACAGTGCATATCTGCCGCGAAATTAGGATAAGTTATGCTTTTAATGACATCTATATCTTAGTACGTCTAAGTGGGGTATTGCAGAATACTCTTTATGGAAGTCACCTACGTGAGTAAGAAGGGGGCCACTTCTATGAGAATAATGAAAGGCATATTCTCTAAAATACTTGCGGAACCAAGTGGTGTTCACGGCCAAAATGAACACAAACGTGAGAACCAACTGTGTTGAAGAATTGTTGTGTGAATACTGTTGTCTAGGTTTACAAAAACGGTTGACGGTTCAAGGACGTGAAGTCTACTGATTAACCAAGTAAATCCGATAGTATATCACTAAGGAAAGTTCAAGGCCACTAGGCTACTTCTCCCGATGCAATAAGTCTTCAGTTTTACTCAACCTGTGTCTGCATCTGCATCAGCATCTGTTTTGTTTTATTTATAGCGATATATCATTCATGTGGGGGATTGTTGGAAAATTGGAATATAAAAGGGTATTTAAAGATGTCCAGATTTTTCTGGACAGATTTTTGAGCAACTTTGAGCTCAAATTTAGGTGGGACCCACACTACGGAAATTGTGGGACCATATACGAACGCGTTCACCTCCGCAAGGAGATTAACGTAGTATATTCATATGTCCAATTTCAATAAGTTATGAATGATAATTATGTCCCCAAAGTGACTCACAAAGCAATGAAAGTTAATGAATTGGGTGTGTTTTAACTCTTGTCCCACATTGGAAGAGTAGTGGAATTTTGATGAGTTAATAACACCCCAAGTATGGACTAAGGCTTGGATGCCTTGGGGGTATCCCAACTCTTTGAAGGGGAGATGACCTAAGCTATGCTCGGGTTGACTTTCGGTCAAAAGTCCACACGCGCGCGCGCGCGCGTCCGTCCGTCCGGCCGGCTCGGCTCGGCTCGGTTCGGTTCGGGCTCGGGCTTGGGCTTGGGCTTGGGCTTGGGCTTATAAAAATTCTTAAATTTTTGGGCCGAATCTAATTAACTTTCTGGACTTTAATTAATTAATTACGGAATTAATTAATCTTTAATTAACTGATAATCAGTTAATTTCAAGAGTTAGCAGTTAACCAAATTAACTGCTTTGACAGTTAATTTCGGTTTTGACTGTTCCCAACAGTCAAGACATTTACTATAAATAAAATGTTACCCCCTCAGTTTTAACTACTGAAAAATTCCGAAATTGCTACTGCATTATTTCCTCTGCCCAGAAAATTATTTTCTTCATTCCTGCATTGCATGTTCTTGGTTCTGTTGAGTACAAACACAGAATTGTGTTCGCTGGGATTATTCATTGCTGTGCTGCTTGATTAAATCCGAAAATCCGTTCTATCTTGGGAGGCAATTATTCATTAAACTCAAGCACGTTGGAGGAATAATTTTGTCTTAAGGAGACTGTTGAACAGGGCTCGGATTTCTTTCTAATTATTATTATTATTTCTGCAAATTCTAGTAAGTATTTCATTTCTATTATTCTGTTTCTATTCTGTCATTATTTTAATTGTTCATAATTCTGTACAATTGTTATTTATAAATAGTAGACATAACATCATCTTCCTGGAAGTACCTCAGATGTTCCAAATACAAATATGCACGTGATACAACCATATACACACAAAAATTGGAATCTAAAAGGTTGAATTTCCTTTAAGTTACCAGCGTGTTTAATTTTATTATAGAAGGGCCTTATATTCCAAACACGTGTAGTATAAATACTCAAGAATTCAATCAGTTAACGTTAATCTAGCTACACTCCACTTTAATTTCAATAGACATAAAAAAGAGATTAAAAATAATACTAAACATATAACGCAATTCTTTATTCTGTAAGATATTAATCTAGTTTCACACAATGATTACTAACTATCTACGCTGTAAAAAAATTAAAGTTAATACAACACCAAAAATAAGGAGGAAACATAAAAAAAATGTAAAAATTAACCATTGTTACTGTACTTGTGTAAGGGTAATACCAGTTGAAGTTTTCAAACAAGCTTAAATGGACTAAATATGATTAATTTAATAGATCGATTGTTATATAACTACATTAGAAATTACTGGACAAATAACCATAACTTATAAAACACTCAAAGTTGAACATCATAAACCTATAAATAGTAAGTATATTCAATAACTTTACGTCATTTTCCCTTAGTGCGCTAAGCACCAATTCAGAGCACGAAGGTTTTTACGGTCAAAATTTCAATAACCACCATCGTTATTTGATGCCTATGTTGCAGTCGAACAATCGAAATCACTTGAACCCCCTGCCTATATTCCATTTAAACTTTTATGGAACGTTATTTATACAATAACACATATACAAAAATAAGTCAATCAAATAACTGTGTCAACACGATTGCAGAATAGTATAGAGAAATATATGCATTACATACACACACACACACACACACACATATATATATATATATATATATATATATATATATATATAGAGAGAGAGAGAGAGAGAGAGAGAGAGAGAGAGAGAGAGAGAGAGAGAGAATCCAACCTTCATCGACTGAACTGAACTTTAAAGACCGATAGACACAAATTTATTTACCTACATAGTGAACAACATGAGGACAACGCACCAGTAGTAGTTTGGAGAGAAACACATGTATGTATTGAAATCATATTATGTAAGCTCAAATTAGAAGTAAATCAATGCAGGATACAAAACAAATATAAAACCATTGATACTATATGTTAGTGACAAAAGAGAACATATGGCCTCAATATTAAAGAGTTTCCATCAATTTTGAGACTAAAATAACAACAAATGAAATAATTACTAATAAAATAAATTCCTATGGGGACACACGATTCTGAATATGATGTGTGAAATTGGATGCATTAAGAATCTGTAAAAGACCATGCATTAATGAAAAGAAAAAACCTAACAAATATTGGGATGGAACTTGGTGTAACTGTAAATAGAGCATTCTAATGATTGTTAATATTGACGCAAAACCGCAAGAAATGAAATTCCTAATTTATGTTCCAATATGTAAATAGAAAACCAAGTGAAACACTAAAACATAACAAATATGTCCATTATACAAACATGTTTATATACTCTCTATAAAACAACGTTAAAAAGAGGAATATGAAACAACGACATTCAAGAAGTGCCCAAAGTGAAAAAGAGATGTTAATTACCTCCTTGGACTCAGTCAACCTGCCAAAGTGAAAAAGAAATGCTAATTCCCTCATAAGAAATCGATGGATGTGCTTCAGAAGGGAGGATTGAATCGGTATACCTCCTCAATATGGTAATTGCCCTAATTTGGGGGGTCAATACTTCATGAAAAAACACCATTTAGGATAAATAAATCAGTGAATCAGAAAGAAGGAAAATAATGAAATTTACTATGGGGTTGTTTATATTATTTCCTCTTAAGATTAAATTAAAACCATTAGACTTAAGAATTACCACTTACCGTTTGATTTTTACTTAAAATTTAAGAGGCAGTGCTAGATTTGCCTATGAAATAAGAGGTACAACTACCAATAACACTGAATCTCAATCTGCCAAATTACATCAATTAAATACATTGACTCAAATTCTCATTTTAATACATCAATTCTTCGGTTCAAGTTGATTCAAATATATAAGCAAAAGATAAGAAAACAAACACAACCGCAACTAAAGATTAATCTATTTGGTTTAACTACAAATAAAGAACATTAATTTGTCAGCTCCCATTCCCAAGAAGTTAAGGAAAGAAACATGTTGGGATGCAGACTGTCACTATTATCCCGAGCAGTTAATAAAAGAAACATATTGGAACCCATATCATAGGCTGAGTAAATCTCAACTGAAGTGTTGCACTAAATAGTACAATCCGGAGTAATCAAAGGAAAAACAACGAGGTCAACCAAAAGAAGGCATAGGCTCAAAAGAATAAGACTATCCTAGGGACAAAATGAGGCTCATTACATGGTTAGCCTTTAGATTCATGTACTGTGTAGATCCGTGAAAGGTTAGCATTTGAGGTGGCCACAGGGTTAATCTTGTCGACACAACCAACATGAACAACCCTCATAACATGAACAACCAACACAAATTTATATGGAGTAAGGTACAAATTTATAAAAACAATAAACCATCGCAATCGCAATCGCAATCGCAATCGTTGCAAATACCCCTTAATGTTACACTGAAAATGTTTATTGTATTGCTAAAACCCACTTTTTATGGAGGGGATTTGCAAAAGGTAGAAATATTTTAATAAGGATGAGTATGATTATGAAATTGGACAGTGATTGAACAATGGTTCATTTTTACGGGAATTTGAATAAAGTGTGGGAGGAAATGAGTATGTCACATGTTCTCTTGTTTTTCTAGTTTTCAATGGAATATAATATTTAAGGATAGATAAAAAATGTTTTTCATAAACAAATGAGGAAAAGATGGAGCACATATCATAATTAATACTACTATTCCAATGGAATATATCGTAATCCAGCAACACAAATGTAAGGATTGAGTAAAAGAACTATTTTCTATAATGACAACCAAACACTCGAACTCATTTGCAAAACTAATACTAGTGTGGGTATTTTCCACCGTTGTAATAATTCATAGGGTTTCTAGTAATTATTCCATATATGAATAGTTTGTATAGGTTTTCAAGAATAAGCTGATTTTTCTATATCTATAGACATGCATACCCTCCAGCTTCATGATCTAATATACGAGGAAACGAAGGATTTTATCTCTGCAACACATGGAACAAGTGTTAATGTTTTCACGAATAAAGAAAACCAAAGAGGATTTTGTCCCTGTGACACAAGGAATATATATTAAAGTCTTTACAAATAAAGAAAATCAAATGACCAGCACTCCAAATCAAGCGCAACGAATTGTTAAGAGTAATTGATTAATGCTTGCAGTAGGTATAAAAATATACCATAATAATGTAACAATGGATGGGATACTTTAGTTCAAGAAATAATATCAAAAGTCATGTCTTCGGATACATTGTTGATATTTAAAGATTACCATAAATTAGCAGATAATATGCAAACTATGTCCTTATACATGACATAATCAAATGTCAATATGGTATCATATACATCCCAAATTATTATTATGTGATTTTTTCTTTTTTGAAAGTGAGTAGTTTATTACCTTGGCTTCCCAAAAGTAGACATCAATGCGGCACAAGAAGGTGAAGACGATCTTCAAGTGAACTTCCATTTTATTTGGTGGCACAACCTCCACCTCATCTATCATCAACGACTTCCCTACTTCCCATGCCACCGCAACTACAATACATATGTACATATAAGTGAACCAATAAATTGAACCTCATACATTATTGTGTTGCATAAGGACTCCCCCAAAGATGAAATCATTTCATTTTAATTTATAATGCCTTATAGTTTTTAGTTACATGCATATATTATGTAATAGCTCAATATCTATTATACACCTATATTTCCAATTTGACTAATTTGTTTTGCCTTATATTTTTAATTACATCCATACATTATGTGATAGACACATACCTTAAATTTCTATAAAACAACCTGTAATACCCCGTATTTTTATGGGCTTTAATTATGGGATTAATTAAATTTAATTGGGATAAATTAATTTAATGTTAATTCGGATTTTTAAATTGAATATTTACTAGCGTGACGAGAGTTAGTAATTATTGGTAAGAATTATGTTGAATATTACTGGATGAGTAAAGTAATATATGAGATTGAATTTATTAATGTTGCCGCGAGTGAATAACACGACAATTATAGAATTTAAGTCGAGTTGCACTTGTGTCGTGTCGGGGCTAAATTAATAGAATATAAAGTAATTAAATTATTAGTCACTCGTATGGTCATTTTGAGTGCGCCAACACGTTCGGAAGGGTTGAGATAGTCAGAAAAATATACTCGGGGGTTTAGTTTGGGTCATGGAACATTTTTAGGCCTAACCGATAACCCGGGAGAGCATTTTAGTAATTTTCCTTTTTAAGGCTTAATTATGGACGAAAATTGAAGGGGTATATCTGATGAGAATTAGAGTCCTCGAGGGTTAAAAGTTGTAGAGTTTCAGAGAGGCTGAGGAGGAGAGAAGAGAGAAGCCTTCCAAGGAGGAGAGACACCAAACTACACCACCTTTGCCATCTTTCACCACCAACGCGTAGATCGGGAAATGAGGGACGCAACCATACCCATCAATACCAGTGAATCAGACCTTCATATCTGAGGCAAGTATCTATCTTACTTTAAACTTGGTTGATATTACACCGATGCTAGTGCAGGAGGACAATATTTATGTTTCAATAAAAGATAATTGATGTTTGGAACGAATTGGAAAAATTGCAGAATAGAAATTATGTTAGGATGAGTCCTTATTGAATTTAGATTGGTGAAAACGAAATTGACATCTAGTAGAGATAGGAATCTGTTATTCAATGAATTTCTTGAGGAAATAAATAAACTAGGGTTAAACATATATTTTGAATTTAATTCAGTTGATGATTATTAATGGTCCAAGAGGAAATTTACGTTAAAAATCATCTATTATTGTTTATATAATGTTCCTTGTGGTTGGTTGGGAGTTTGGGACTCACTAATGGAGATTTGCTGAAGTTTAATGGAGGAAACCCGTAGGTTGAAATAGCAAAATCTGGGCAAGAACTGTTCGATCGATCGATCGATTGACTCAAGAATGTCGATCGATCGAAGGCTCGATCAATCGATCCCTTTTCATCGATCGATCGACCCCTCTTGAAAATTGATATTTTTCCCCTTTTTTGTTAATTCGATTAAAATGCGTAGGAGCCCTTAGATATAGTTTAAAGATCATAATGGGTCATGGGGAGGACCAGTAGGGTCTAAGTAGGTTCGGAAAAAAGGTAACTTTATACAAGAGGTAACCGTGGGGTAACGGGGGCATATAATTTATTAGACAATTGTGTGTACGTTGAGTGAGGTATTGGGAGAATCAAGAAAGACTTAGACCAGTATGTTAGTGACGGTACACCTACTGAATTTACATCTAGTAAAAGAAAATACTTCGAGGGACGAGAAGTACTTATAAAATGGCGACAATTGAGAATAAAAAGAAATGGATTAATTATGCTTAGGACGTGGGTGATTTGTACCATGTATGATTTAAATATTATTATGGGTCGTGGGTGTACCTAAAAGAGCAATGAGAAAATATATATATAACAGAGTGCATGTGTATATATATATATATATATATATATATATATATATATATATATATATATATATATATAATCATATTGATATGTGTATAATCATACCCGCGCTACTTGCTATCACGGAGGTTTCCACGTCATGACAGTCTTATCTCGATGAGACCTTTATGGGGATATTGACTCGTGCCCTAGAACATAGAATTCCTTAGTAAAGGCTATCATAGAATGATAGTCAAACGGTCCTAAGAGACGTTAGGGTATGTGCTGAACTCTTAGTGACATGGAACTATGCTTCGCCTCCATTTTGTTTATATTGTGTTAATACAGTTCAAGAGTGATTTCGAACTAGTATTTCCCTTTTGTATGAGAGATACGGGGACTTGATAGCAGAGTATGCCAGCACCATAGATTTTATGTGGGGTGTCGATTAGTATATATATTGTGTGAGTAATTCATATATATCACTACACCAAAATGGGAGATTTGTGAGTGTTGTTAGCACTCACAAATAACCTTTATAACTGCTATTTACCGTCATAATTTAGGGGGTGACAAAAGAAAATTTGTAACTCCTAACAGCAGTCACAAATTTTTATAACCCCTTTGGGGTTATGACTGGTGACCCCAATTTGTAACTGTTATTTGTAACTGCTATCAGTTACGAATCTAACATTTGTAACTACTATGAGCAGTTACAAATCTAATACTTATAACTGCTGTCAGCAGTTAAGAGTTTGTGACTGTTGTCAGCAATTACGAATTTGTAACTTCTATCAATAATTACGAATTTGTGACTTCTATTAGCAGTTATAAAGGTTGAATTTGTTAAATGTAATAAAAATTGTTACAAATATCTTTATATTTTCACAAAATTATGAGAGTAGAATAAAAAATAAGCTAAAATAAAGAAGTAGATGAAATATCATGAACATGTAACAAGTCTAAAAAAATTCGACAATATTTCAATCATATTTTCGACGTTCCGAATATCTGGTACACATAAAACTTGTTTAGACTTAACATCAAACAAACCCTTCTTAGGCGCTAAGTACAAAATGAACATAGAAATAAAAAATAAACTAAAAAAATGACAACACAACACTTCAATGATATCAAATGTGGGTCGTATTGATGAGGTGACATCCTCCCTCGTGTACTCGGAGTACGTGCATCTGCTGAGCAAGTTCAATTGACTCAATTTTTTATATGCGGTGTCTCGATATCTATTGACTTGTGCTTTTGTTGCTTGTCACGAAGTGTAAACACCTAGATTGAGGCCTTTGAATACTACGTATATCAGGTACCTGCAAATAATAAAATATATCATTTATCAGTAACTATTATTTTTGTATCATAAAAAGATATGATTAATATCATTTTTGTGCAAATCTTTTTATTATATACATAGCATTTTATATTGCACATGCAAATAATTCATGCTTTCATCAGACCAGATGTTGAAATTGAGGCTAACTATTCTTAGAAACTTTAATTAGCTAAACACATTAAGTTAATAAAGTAAATATATAACAAAAGTAGATATATCAATTTACAAAAGGTGAATATTAATTAACACGTACATACATGGACATGAGAATCTCTAGCACTTCTCTTGGCATCAGTAGCAGAGAAGACAGTTTAGATAAAAACAAAGGTACCAATAATCTCAGCACCAAGACCTGATCCCTTAGGCTGGTCCTGGAGCGGGTAGATGCATTGGGGCACTAAAACGGTTTGGCATGGATCCCACAACACATTGGTCCTCATGGGAAGGAGAAATAGGTTTCCTGATTTCCACTCGATAGAGGAAAATTTCATTTGTCATCGAATTTGCAGCCTTCGGCAGTGTTGTATTCGTTACAAAGCTTGCTTTTTATAGCCGGGGTTGAGGAACGATTAGGGATGAGAATATTTCAATCGCAAGAAAGAATCTTTCATGGTAAATCCTTTGTGGTAAGCACTCGAACACGAGGAATGAGAAGAACGTGCCCATATTCAATAGGACTAACCTGCTAAATTCATACACAACAAAAATGATGAGGTTAGTACAAACTCTTACACAAGACATAATCCCCTAGAAAATGAACAACTAAGTGACATACATTAATGGCAACAACACTTGGCGAATTCTCTACGTCAATGGGTGCTTTAGGGAAGAATTGGACTTCATTATCCTCACTCGCTTCAAATTGAAAAGGCACCTCTTCCTGCCCAACTTTTGTTAAGTTAAATTTGCTCTCATCAAAAGGCTGCAGAACCATATCCATGCAAAATTCAGTTGGCCTCTTCTTGAGGTGATGACCCTCGTTCAGCTGCGCAATAAAGCCATACTCTCCCGGAATCACCTAAAAATCAACACCATAACAAAAATTCAGAAAACACAACTTATTATTATCAATATAAAAGTTTTATATGAGTCAAAAGAAGAAGAATTTTCAATCTGGATTACAACCAGTATATATACTGGCATCCCATCCTCGTTTCTGGACAACCTTATGCATTTACATTGTGTTCCTCCCTCAATTTCTGGACAACGTCAATAGCACTCCTAAACTTGAGTGGGGTTTCACCAAGAACTTGAGCATCATATCCTCGTTTCAGAACACCCTAATCATTCTGTAGAAGAACCACTAAAGAATTGTTAAATTAATATTCTACATGTTGTGCAACACATTGACTTAAATAATTTAATATCCAATGAAAAGTTAAACATGATTGTGAAGTGATGTTGAATTTTAATACGGATTAGAATATCCAAGATCAGGTAATGCACTATTGACAACCAATCACATTTTCAATGCGAGCAATAGAAGGGACATATATGTCCAACAACAACCACACACATTCCCAATATTCTGAGTATGTTTATGATAAAGTAGAGGTGAATCTAGGTGTGTCGTGTTGTCTCATTTCGGGTTCATGTCCAGTATTGAGACTGAACCTGCTTCTTTCCTCTTCAAAATAGTCCACTTCAAATTCAGCATGGAATTTCATTAGGCACTCTAAACCCGCTTCTTTCCTCTTCAAAGCAGTGTGGAATTATTCTATTCCTCTAAAAATTTCTTTATTCTTTTGGAAATGTCTTATGCATATTGTGCCTCTTGATGATGTTATCCAGAATACTGGCATCTAGATGCCACTATTGTCACAATGCCTATTTTGAAGGTGTTTGTGTTAAAAATGAGAAAATCGAGAAGTTTGTTTCATTCAATTGAACAATTAATTATATATTGGTAAAATGTGAGTACACGACATGTCAACTCAAATGGATAGGATGAAACTTCAAGGTCAAGAACTTGCAAATGACATTTCATGGCAGATACTATAAAGGATTTAATCTGTGATACGTCGTCGTTAATGTTGCAATCAATAACATCATCAAAAAAGGATCTGAATAAGAGAAATGAGTGTCATCAAAGTGTAAAGAAGTAAGCGCCAAAAGTTTTGCCATATTTTTTAGAGCGCATATTCGTTGGAAGGAAAGAGAAAATTTGACTGAGTATGAGATCTGGAAAATACCTTATTCTATCAGTATCATTTCCATTGTTGTTGCTGTTATCATACTAACCATTGACTGAAATTATTAAGATGAAAGATGATCAAAATAACACATTACTGTTTTTATTTGACAAGTCTAACAAAAAAATATTACTAAAATCATTATCAAAGAGAATATAGCCAACTTCTCCATCAGTGCAGCATTATTCAATTAATCAGCCTCACAGTGAACGTAATAGAGGCCATATATATGAAGATATGAACAAATAGTTAAGGAACTAAACATTACAACATATATCAGTATGGGGGCATATACATGAATGTAAACATGATATTAGTGACCACATTATCGGTCCCCTATTAATTACCAAATTATCTCCTGAATCGATCTCCTCTTATTCCTAAGGAATATTCTCCTGAATCGATCTAAAAAAATTTTTGTACAGGGGTGATCTGATCAGAAAAAATAACACAAGTATATTATTGTATACACTATTCCATCAACGATCTTATTCGATTGCAGCATTGTCAAATAAATTTGTCTTGGTAGTTAGTCCATATGTATTCATTTCTTTATCATCTTTTTTCCTTGCTAAGTTGTATTCTTTTACATTTACGCTTAATTATTTTTATTTCCTTTATCATTTCTAAGGAGGTTTGAGGGAGCAATTTCAAGTAACACTACTAGCAATTTCTATATATATAGTTTTAGTAGATACCTCAACTTAAAGCACATTTGATGAAGAATGAGAATATAAAAAAGGTTGACAAAGCTAACTTAACCTAATCTTCCCTTCACAGTGAACAAAAGCCTCCAAAGCAAATGAAGGTGGTGAAGTGGCCCTGTACAGCAAAGAACATTAGATTTCCCCTTGAATAAAGATATAATACAAAACACAGAAGAAAATAGAAAGAAAGACTAGACTAGAAATGAAGAAATCCACAATGTTGGCTCTTACACAAGCGTCGTTCCCAACATGCGAATAATATATCAGTTATCAAGTCTACTATCCCAATCATATATTAGTTATCAGTGCTCAATCAATTTAATGTATCAGTTATCAAGCAAGTCTTCTATCCCATGTCTATCAGGTATCAGGTATCACTTATCAAGTTATTAGTTGATAAATTCAAGTTATTAGTTATATATTAGGTATCAGGTATCAATCAATTCAATATATCAGTTATCAAGCAAGCAGTGATCAATTCAATATATCAGTTATCAAGCAAGCAGTTATCAGTACTCAATGCAAATTCTCAATTCAATTCAGTGCTCAATAAGTTATCAAGCAGTGATCAATCAATTCCACCTTCGATATTTAAGATTCTAAAGATAATTCTACTATATGATGTAGACTCCTTATCCACAATGTTTAAGTCAGTCAAATAAACCACAAACTTCACCCAAAACTCATTTTTCATTTGAACCTTATCACTCAATCTCATTCCATTTTCTAACCTTGTGAACCTCCAACTTATTGCAGGGCACTCACGAAGCGTCTATGCAACTCGGGGGACCAGCATCGTCTTTATTTCCTAAAAATTTGTTGATTAGGTGTCTGTAATCCAGTTTGTAGATTGGATTAACCATCATTTCTCTACTACTACTAGCCTTAGAAGAAGTTAAAAAATTACACCCCAATTCTTCCATGCAACTTCCAATTCCAGGAGTAACAAGGGAAAGTCCACAAACTGTTAATTCCTTCTTATCCACCACAGGAAATGAAGAATAACCCTTAAATGGCACAAATGCCCTTGGGTGATTTTCATCCTCAACTCCCTACACCACCAAAACAAATATATTACAAATACACAACTAAATAATGAAATTATCAACCCAATCTAATGAATTATATTATACCTTTTGTTTTGGATGATCAACACTATTCCAAAGCTGAACAGAGCTCATCCAATTCATCTTATCTTTACTATATCCTTTTCCTTCTTAACCTCATCTTTTTCAGCCACATCATAAATCTTCTCTAATGGTATAAACTCTTCAAATACAGGTTCAACATTTAATTTCCTACACTCCATCGACTCATTCTTCAAAGCAACAATGGCTACAACAAAACCCATAAAAAATAAATAAACATTAAACAACATAATTAGTATCTGATCTGAAAAGTTTATGTTCATTCTGGAACGAAGGATATTGGTTATGGTTTTGCATCTTTGAACCCTCTGTGATAGGATTAAGAACGAGAAGTGAATAGTCAAATAAAAAAAATTCATACAAGTTATTAACATCAAGTACCATCAACAAGAATTTATACAAGAATACCCAATTTCAATCCCCGACCTTAACTAGGTCGGGCAAGCTTTGATGCCCCGAATGAAAAATATAATAGTGAATTTATACAAGAATTCCCAATTTGACAAGAATTTGTAAAATATAATGCATAACTAGAAAGCGAAACAATATATATGAGGCAACACTACGACAAAACACTGCCACCGTCCCAAAAAGTGATGGTTCAATCATATTCCTGATTCTTTCACTATCATCATAATTCATGATATTTGACCAAGACTATACAATTGAAAATTAAAACTAAATTTGTGTACGTGTGTAATGAAAGCATAAAACACAATATTATATATTAATGGATGGCTCTTGAAACAAATCCTTAGAATAATTTTACCTTCTAAAACATAACAAGAATGTGAGTGAAAATATGCCTAGAGGATGGTTTTGTACTGGGGATAAATCAAATATAATAACTGTATCCTATTAATGGTTAGTTACCCATAATACTGTAATATTCTCAATGTAGTTACAACAATAATATAAGCTTAAATGGTTTCCCAAACATACTTATGAGCCCATAATTGGAAAATTCTCTTTTAACCAGTTAAAAGAGACGATGAAGAGAGCCTTGGAGATAAATGAGAGATATCAAAAGTGGTGAAACCAGCATCATCATATTGAAGCAAGTACGAGGCCACATAGAGAAAACACTTTGAAGAGAGCCTCTTTCAGTGTTGCGTTAGTAGGATACAAAATGTATTTAACATTCGAATCATAATTAGCGATGGAAATTATAGAAATAGAAGACATAATTGGAATTAAAAGTGGGAATTACAGTGATCGGACATGTCGAAGGTGGAGAGACCAACGTCTGCGAATCAGAGCATAGCCTCGACAGCATGGACTCGATCAATTTTTCCCCAAACATGCGTATCAGAGCATGTCGAAGGTGTCGTTGCTGACAGTTACCTACCATGAGATGAGCCAAACCTAGAAATTATATTAACTAGCTATGGATTCATAAATCTATTATTATGACAAAGTAATTGGGTTTGTTTCACATATCAACTTAATACAGACAAAGTTAATTGAATATTAACACATGAGTTTTGATGAGTTCTGGGAATGGGATTTCTCTATATACTATTTCACACAACTAGTAGGGTTTTGAGAAAATGATGTGTAATTTTTGGAGGGATCGCAATCGCAACAACTGCAACAACCTCAACCTTCACCCCCCAAATCAAAATTAGATATAGAATTACGGTTTAGCTACAAGTAATTAGGGATTTCTGCCTATAACCAATCAATCAATAACAATATATATATATATATATATATATATATAGAGAGAGAGAGAGAGAGAGAGAGAGGTGAGAGAAATTACAGGTCTAATAAAGCCACCATTGGCGGTGAAATTGCGAGGGACAGAGCCTGATAAATCCCCATGGCGGAGACCCGTAGAGTTACGAAGACTATCATCATAGCAGAGAATTTGATTAAAATTGATTGATAAGTAGTTTAGAATATATGGGAACTACACAGATATTAAAATCACAGTTACTGCAACACGCAAGTACAATTTAAAAAATATATAAATAACAACAAAATGGTATACAAAAACCCTAATATTCTATAGTCAATTCAAAGGCCAAAAGCGATGTAATTTATAAAGAACAAATGCATGAGAATGTGCACTTACGATTACAAGTTAGGCACTAGAGGAAGTAGAGAGAGAGAGGACCTCCCATTGTTGGCGATGAAGCTCCCCGATCTCTTTGCGGAGCTCTTGCTCTGTCTTCTCCACTACGGCGATTCCCATTATTTTCTCTCTACCAAAATCCTAATATTCCAGTGTTAGTGCAAGATAAAATTTTATGAGAAGGGAGCAGGAGATTGAAGAGGGACGAGGGAGGGAGCGGGAGATTAAAGAGAAGTAGGAGAGAGAAGAGGGAAATTAAACCCCTGTCAAAATTTTGGTGACCCCTAACAGCACTCATAAATTAACTCTTACACATTTGTGACCGCTATGAGCAGTCACAAATTTATGACCACTCATAGCGGTCACAAATTAAGTTGTAAGCCAAAATTTATGACGGCCACGAGCAGTCACAAATTTGTGACTGCTAATAGCGCTCACAAATCTAAGATTTGTGACTCCTCATAGAAGTTATAATTTTATCACTGCTCATAAGAGTCATAACTTAAGCCTAGTGATAAATTTGTGACTCCTTGTGGCAGTTCTGAACTCGTGACTCCTTATAGCCGTTACAAATTAATTATGTGGGTAAGATTTGTGACTGTCATTAGCAGTGACAATCCAATTGACTCCAATTTTTCATTACCCAAATATTTTATGACCCCTAATGGCAGTTAGAAATATTGTTGTGACTCCTAATGGCAGTGATAATGTTTGTCACCCCCATTAGCAGTTACAAGAAGGCAGTCACAAAATTAGTATTTTGGTGTAGTGTATACTTATACTTGAAATTCTTATACTGTGCATAAGTAGATAAATATTGGATAAATGCTTTTCAGTATAATAAGATCTTAACACTTCCCAACAGTATTAAGGAATACATAATTGAATTAAATGATCCTGAAGAGGATGGTATTTTAAATAAATCGTAGTCATACGACTTCGTGAATCAGAATTTATGGGAGGAGAATCGGGTTAGACTTATGAGTCATTTTTAGTAGTACGATAGCCGTGCACACGAGATGAGAGGTGAGAATTCTCAAGATATTGTCGCGTACTAACATGTGTGTCATATCAGCTAGTAAGCATTTTAAATACTTGCTAAACCATTTTTTAAAAGTTGTTCGGGCTCTGACCCATTTCCTATTATCTTTTTCTGATTGTATATATATATCACAGGTGCCCAGTCATAGGGGCGTCAGGCTTAGACCTTTGGACCATTGACGTGCTGCAGCTATAGTGGAAGTTGCAGGTCCTTGAAGTAGACGACTCCATTCTTGATCTTTCAGTCTTCTATCTAGTTATTCTCAGATAGGGCATGTGTCGCCCATTTCCCTATTTAATTTTAGTTCAGAGAGAGATTTGTACTCTTCATCATTTCAGGATTTAGCTATTGTTGGGATTGTTTTATTTATTTCGTTGCCCTACGTTTGGGATTTATTATTTAGATTGTTTATTCTAGCTTGGATATTTCATTTGGATGGTTTAGTTTAATATTATTAATTGTGTTCATGAAAATTGGTTTCATTTTAAATCATAACGTTAGGTCTTAATCTATAAATTAAATGTTTTGACACTTAGCTCAATTATTTATTAGGGTGTTAATAAGGAAAATTGTTTTACAACAGTGATGCTAAGAATGAACCAACCGGGCACTTTGAATTAATTTAATAAAGGACTGATCACCCGGCATTTAATTAGGCAGGGTATCACAGGTGGTATCAGAGCATCAGGTTGTAGTGTCCTTAGGATTTGTGCGGCTTATTATGCTTCCAGCGTTACTTTGTTTGATATATAGCCCTATGTTTAGGATTGTTGATTCTATGGTGAGATTTCGTTCTCCTGCTATAACGTATGTATATTAGTGAATCTTATTTGCGTTCGGGCGTGTGCGGATAATGAAGTATGGCAGGGAAGGACCGTTGGGTAGACAGCAGGAGGCAGGACTTAGTTGAGGTTGTAGAGTATATTCGAGGATGATGACCATAGTCGAGGTCACCTCTATTATGGCATGAGAGGCCAGGATTGTAAAGACGGATAGGGCGCATAAGATGATTTCCAAGTGTTGCTATAGTCAAAAGTGGTGCCAGATCGGACTCACCCAACGTGGTAGGACTGGGAGAGAGTCAAATGAAACATTGAGGAGAACCATCAGTGGAAGTTCTAAAAATGCGGAATTTGTGTGTGTTAACCAACGAAGGTAATATATCCAAAGGCTTGGGCATATAGCGGAATGTGGTTAACCGAAAGTGAAAAATTTGGGGTAAAATTTTTCCTGACTCATCGGAGTAAAGTTATAATGGTGGGAGTCAATCACCATATTTTTAAGTGGAATGTTGTGTCAATGGAAGGATCTTAGGTACGATTTACTATTTGATCGCAAGTTCCTTCATCAGATGTTCAGGTTAAGATGTGAATGTTGTTCTGAACTCATCACAGGAGGGTTGGACAGGGTCCATGTGTGAAAATGAATTTAATTATTTAGTGATTCTTGTGCCGAATGAAGCATATACAAATGGAGAGGAGGATCTCAAGAGGGAAATCAAATCGTAAGAAAAATTGACAACACTTAAAGAGAATTCGACAAGACAGTTGATCCATATGGTGTCAATGTTATGCATTATTCATAGAGATGTTAACGCTTCTTTATGAAGGGAGCTAAAGGAATCGAAAGATTTAGTTGGGGAGTAAGATTGGGTGAAAAGCAGTTAGTGAAATGCCACAAGGGGGAGACCCATCAGGGGACCTACTCAAATGATTCGGGTAGCTTAATCCTTACCAAGTGATGGTGAATTCATTAAGGGCTGTTAAAGCCAGTAGTGTGTTCCTTAGGGCCAACAAATCTAAGGGAACGACAGGGGTAGTCATCAGAAATCGAGCCTACCAAAGTCCGAGAGAATAACAACTCTAAAATGGTCAGTATAACCAGTGATAAGTGGATTATGCATAGAAGTATTTTGTGGAGAGTGAAACCATATGCGTTAATTTTTCCCGAAGTGAGTTAAGGGGACAATAATATGGTGCCTAGTAAAGGGCAACGATTAAAGTAGTTTTTGTTTTGGTTTGGACAGGCATGTTACGTTCGAAAACCATTTGAGCAGCTAAGGCGGTTGGTAAGGTAGAAGTACGAGTTTTATCCTCAGAGGATGAGGCGTGTTTTATGTGACATGAGCGAGTCACTACATTTTTTTTATTGCTAGATTCTCATGTGAGACGATTTTAGTGCGTATATCTATAACATTATTATTATGTGAATATTTTTCCTAGTGTAGCGGGATTTTCTTTAGTATTATCCGTAGAGGATGAATGGGTGTATTAATAGTGTTATATACTTTACTGAGATTACTCGTCTTAGTGATGCGTTATACGAGTATGATATTATCCTGATTATGGTTTATAAGTAATGGTTAGAACGATAGTGGGCAGTTATTGCAAGGCTATGGGGGTTGCTATCGTAGTGCAGAATGTTTTGTTCTGGCAAAGCCTCACTTACGAGAAGGTAAGGCTCGCATCTATATCATATATTATAGAGACTTCGAAGGGTATAGTGGTATCGAAATGTTTAATCCCGGGGTGTGTAGGGACTTTATCGTTATGATTCGGTGTGTATTGGGTTTACTGTTGAACGGAAAGATTTAACTCATTATTATGTTTAGCGCTCTTAACTTAGTGATAGGAAGAGAGCATTGTTATATCTGTCCGTTAGAAATGTGGGACTTAAGACTTATATTCATATGTTTGGGGATAAGATTTCGAGAGTCTCGATCGTAGGTGTACGAGGTTTAGGGAATGTAATTACCACCAATGTTAAGTGATAGTGCAATTGGCTAAAAGATCCTTATTTAAATGTAATTGCGGGAGGAGAGGTAGCCCTATGTCACAAGATGGGAATATAGGGTTACATCTTATGGACAAAGGACCTAACAGATTTTGATAACAGACAATGCTAGGTAGTAGTGTATCGGGGGGTTTCTTGTTTGGATTTCGCTTTACGAGACATCCCATGCATGAAACTTAGCGTAAAGTTAGAAGTAGAGAGATGTTTGGTCATTAGTCCGTGAGTCCGGTACCTCGGTCGTTATAGGAGTAGGTAGTTATGTAATACTCCGTAATTTTATGAATTTTAATTATGAGATTAATTAAATGAAATTTCTTCTAATTGTGGGAATAATTAAATTAATTTGGGATAATTAATTAGAAATTAATTCGGATTTAAATAACTAGCGAGACGAGAGTTAGTATTTAAATATGATGAAATTGTTGAATATTAATGAGTGATTATGTTAATATGTGATTATTGAATTCATTAAAATTATCGTGAGTTGAAAATATGACAGTTTCAAAAATTAACTTGGGACGCGCGTGTCAGTCGTGTCAGGACTAAATTTAATGGATTTAAAATTATTTTATTTTTATGACATCCGTATGACCATTTTGAGTGCGCTAACGTGTCCGTAAGGGTCGAGATAGTTAGAAAATACTAGCCGGGGGTTTAGTTTGGGTCCCGGGGTATTTTAGGCCTAACCGGCAGGCCAGGAGAGTATTTTAGACATTTTGAGGAATAGTAACCCACAAATTTTAGACTGATTATATCAGCCAACACTTGAGTCCCTTAGGGTTTCACAACCAAAAATCATAAACGGACATTAGAGAGGAATGGAAGGAAGTTCCCAAAAGAGAATCAACCCTTGGAGGCTTTTACACCATCGTCACCACCACTGGATAGATCGAAAAGCAAGAATCACTCCCATACCGTCTGCTTCAAAGGATCAGAATCTCTATTTCAAGCAAATGATTTATCTTGCAATAATTTATGGCATATACGTTACATGATAGTTTAGGTTTGTTGTCAATTTATGAATAAAGGCAAAAATATGAAATTGGAGACTTAATAATTGATTTGAGGGTAGATTTGCATGTAGTGATCCTTCTGGAAATGTTTGATGAATGAAATTATAAATTAAGGGTTAAGAATAACGAAATTTAATTGAGTGTTATGATGATTTTGGAGGAAATAGTGAAGAATTAGGGTTGTAGTGAAATTCATGATTGTTGATCCAAGAAAACTATGTTCTATGATAGTTTAATGATTCTGGAACGTTAAAATCTTTGTATATATGTTGGCTTAACAATTAGTAAACTTACTTGGGAGATTGGGACATTATAATGGAGGATTTGGGGTGTAAAAATGGTAGAACCCGTAACTGTTAGAGGAATTCTAGGCTGATACGTGTTCGATCGATCGATCGAATGAAGAATGTCGATCGATCGATGGATCGATCAATCGACCCCTTTTCTTCGATCCATCGACCTCTCCTGATTTTTGGCAAATGTTTTCCTTTAAGGTTTAATAAAAATTCCAAAGCCGATATTGATTCTTAGGGAGATTAATATAATATTGTGAGACTTAGTTAAGGTCAGTAGGATCTTAGTTACTGCCGGAAAATGTTATAACTTATGGGATTGAGCGTTATAATTACGAATAGTTACCGAGTGAGGACGGTTTGAGATCTTTTGATTTTGGGATTGAAAGTGGAGTGAAAGATAATTTAAGGGATTTTATATTTGCTGAGATAACCTTAGGAACAAATGGGGGACCCAGTATTCCCTTGGGATAGGTATAGGTACCCGAATTCGTATGACGAGACTTATCGTGTTAAATAAATATTACGTAGAATGTCCGAAATGTAAATATTGTGGGTGAGACTTAATACATTGGGGAGGAGTATACCTATATTGAAATTTTATATATACCGGTTGTGTGATTTTATAGTATATGGATTAGTGTGTGTATAACATACCTACCATACTTGATATCATGGGAGGTCATTCGTAAGAGGATAGTCTGGTCTCGATGTGACCTTCCAGGGGACTTTAGATTGATATCTCATAATATAGGACTTGGAAGGGCTTATCGCTGAATGGATAAGTCTGCTGACCTTGGGAGAGCGTAGGTATGTGCATGACCCATGGGTATGTGAACTATGTTCGCCTCCCCTATGTGTGATTTTTATTGAAATGGTTCCTGAGTCATTCGAAACTTGTGATCCTCATGTACGTGATGTACCGGGATTTGATAGCAGAGTATGAGGGCATCGTAGGTTCTATCCTTGTGGGGTTCCTGATTTGTGTATGAGATATTATACTAGTGTATATACATATACTTGTGATAGTTCTGTTATGTTGCTTAGTAGATGTGAATAACTAAGATATTGTAATGGACTAAGAATGTGAGAATTAAATTAACACTTGAGATAAGTAATTTAATGAACGTGAATATGGGTTATGAATATAACATGTTTGGGTGTTACAAATAGATACCCTATGATAGAATGCGAAAGCAGGAGTGATACAGACTAGTTAGTTAGCGGCATAACTAGGATGGGTTAAGTGAATACGTTAAGCGTGCACATTAGTGGAGAGCTGAGAAACTCATGTGAGAGTATGCAACTAACATGTTTATAATATGTGTTGTTTAATTGTAATTTAAACACTTTCTAAACTTTTAAATTGTTTTCACCTCGGGCCCTGGCCCGTTTTCTTCCAAATTTTATTTTGTTTTTGTAAATAAAAATTAAATTCCCAGCCATAGGGACGCCAAGCATAGGAGTTCCATTACATTGGCGTGTTATAGCTGTTGTGGAAGTTACGGGATCTCGGTATTATACGCCTTCACATTTTGTACTTGATTCTACTCAGGGTTACTCATCTGTTAGGGCGTGTTGCCCATTTCCATTTAGAGATAGCATTCTCAGACTTTTAGTTTTACTTCAGACGTTGGTTTATTTATTCAGACTCTTGTATCGGGACTTTATTTTACTCTGGTATTATTATTAGAGTGTTTACTCCAGGCTTAGTTGATTTTTTTTCATTGGTTATTCATATGAGACTGTTTATGCGATTGATGGGTAATGATTAAATTCTTGGTTATTTGTTAACTTAATTAATAAAAATTTGGCATCTCTCTTTTTAAATATTAGGTGGCTAGTAATTAACTAATTATTTTCGACAATGATGCTAAGACTAAACCAACTTGATATTCTGTATTAATTTAATAAAGGAGTAGCTACCTAGTATTTAATTAGACGGGGTATTACAGGTGGTATCAGAGCATCAAGTTCTAGTGTCCTTTAGGATCAGTGTGACTTATTATGCTTCCAGCATAGCTTTCTTTGATATAGAGCCTTATGTTTTGGATTGTTGATTTCTTTGGTGAGGTTTTGTTCTCATGCTATAATATATATGATAGTGAATCTTATTTACATTTGGGTGTGTTCGTGTGCTGAACGATACAGTATGTCAGGCGAGGATAGTTGGGCGGAGAACAGGAGGCAAAGCTCAGTTGAGGTTATAAGGTATATTCAAGAATGATGATTGTAGTTGAGGTCACCCCTATTATGGCATGGAAGGCCAGAACGGTAAAGACGGTTAAGGCACAACATATGACTTCCAATAATCACTATAGTAAAAAGTGGGGTCAAATTCGACTCACCCAGCAAGGTTGGAATGGGAAAGAGAGTCAGATGAAACATTGAAGAGAACCACCAGTAGAAATTCTAAAAATGCAAAAATGGCGTGTGTTAGCCAACGAAGGTAAAGTATCCAAAGGCTTGGGAATATGATGAAGTATGGCTAATCGGGAATGAAAATTTGGGGTAAAATTTTTCTTGGCTCGTAAGAGCAGAGTTACAATGGTGAGAGGTAACCACCACACTTAGAATTGGAATGTTTTGTCGAAAGAAGGCGCATATGCATGGTTTCACCATAACTTCCTTCATCAGATGTTCAGGATAGGATGCGAACGTTGTTCTGAACTCACACAAGAGGGTCTGACAGAGGTTACTTTGTGAAAATAAATTTCATTAACTAGCAAACCTTACACCGAATGAAGTAGGTGCAATGGATAAGAGGACATTGAAGGGGAAAAGTTAATTTACAAGAAGAATTGTTTGCACTTCTGGGGAATTTTGCTTGGACGATCAATACAGATGGTAATAATGTCGCATTTTGTTAATATGGAGGTAAACTCTTCCTTGTAAGGGGAGCTACAAGGATCAAAGAATTTAGACAATGTAAGACCTAGGGAAACGGTATTGATGAAGCACCTCGAGGGGGAGACCCATCAGGGAACCCATTTAAATGATTTGAATAAGCTGAAATGTTTATCGAGCGATGGTGATTTCAGTAGGAGTTGTCGAAGTCAGTAACGTGTTCCTTAGGGCCATCAAATCTAAGGGAACAACAGATGTAGTCCTCAGAGTCGAGACCACCAACGTCCGAGAGAAGGACAACCCTATTGTGGTCAGTGTGATCATAGATAAGTGGAGTATGTGTAAAGATATTTTGTGGGTAGTAAAACCCATGCATTAAATTTTTTCTGAAGCGAGTAGAGGAATAAAGGGTATGGTGCCTAGCAAGGGCAGTAGTTATTAAAATTTTCGATTTGGTACGGACAGGTGTGTTAAGTCCAGGAACCATTTGAGCAGCCAGGGCGATTGGAAAGATAAAAGTATGAGTTATATCCTCAAATGATGATGCGTGTTGTATGTGACAGGAATAAGTTACGACATTTTTATTATTGCTATATTTGCATGAGAGACGAGTTTAGTGAGTATCTCGGCAATGTTATTATTTATGTGAATATTTTCCCTGGTATAGTGGGGTTACCTTTAGTGTTATCCGAGGAGGATGAATGGGTGTATCGATAGTGGTATATACTTTATTAAAATTACTCGTTTTAGTGTTATGTTATACAAGTATGATATTATCCTAATTATGGTTTTATGATAATGATTAAACCGATTGTGTGTAGTTATTGCTAGTCCATCGGAGTTACTACCTTGGTGTAGAATGTTTTTTGTTATGGCGAGGCCCCATCTGCGAGAGGGCCGGACTCGCATTTATATATTTGTATATAGGTATATGTATTGTTGAGACTTCAAAAAGTATAATGGTCTCGGATATTTGTTCCCGGTATGTGTAGGAACTTTATTGATATGATTCGGAGTGTATTTGGTTTACTGTTCAGCAGGAAGATTTAGCTGGTTATTATAATTAACGCTCAGGATGTGGTAATAAGAAGAGTGCATTGTTATATAACCCTTTAGAGACATGGCTGTTAATACTAATTGTTGTATGTCTGGGGATGGGATTTTGAGAGCCCCGACTATATTTGCATGATATTTATGGAATGTGATTATCATCAATGTTAAGAGACAGTGTCTTTCGAAAGAAGTTCCTTGTTTAAGAATTTTGTGAAAAGAGATGTAACTTTGTTATCAAGAGATGGGAATATAGGGGTACATGTTATGGACTGAGGGTCTAACGAATTCTGATGACCGATAATTCTAGGTAGTAGTGTATCGGGGGGGTTCCTTGTTTGGATTTCGCTTTGCGAGACATCCCACGCATTAAACTTAGCGTAAGGTTGGTTGTCACACCCCAAACCCAATATCCATACTAATCATTTATTTTCATAACAATTGGATCATAATCTTGAGCCCATTGGAAATTTAATTCATTTATCAATATTTTTCTACATAATGAACATAATATTGTTCTTGTGCCATAATGAAGTCAACATCAAAGTCATAATTAGAGATTATACAATACTATGATTAACTATGATCAACTCAATCCATGCTAACTCAATATATACAATGTGTGAGTATATTAAAATCTTCAGTGTGATAATGATAAAATCCCCATATTTAAACCCCAGCTCTTCTAACGGTGCAACTCTCAAAGTTACTGGTCATATAGTATCCTAGCTGGCAGCGTACAAACCTGAAATTGTTAAAATATAAACCGTAAGCATTAAGCTTACTGAGTTACTCCTTCCCTGCAATGGAATGAGAATTCTATATCGAATATGTGGATATAAAATCCGAACAATCCTGCCCATTGGCAATAACAAATCCTGGATCATAAGACCCAAATAATTCTGCCCAATGGCAATTACAAATCCTGGATCATAAGACCCAAATAATTTTGGATATTTGAATATCCAAACAAAGTCCTGAATACCAAATTATTCAAATAAATCCTGCTCTTAGAGATATATTCATATATTTGTATATATGAAACAATCATAAGTACACTCACCTTGGAAATTTAATAAGCTTTCCCTTTTCCTTTAAAGGGCTCTTGTTCAGTCGATTCTTCTTCCCTTCATATCATTCTTACAATATTAGTATCATCATAATAATATTAACAATTCAAAGAACAACTTCAACATAACTCAATTCATAAGCATCATATGATTTAATTCAAATCATTCCTCATAAATGAAGTCCCATCTAGACTCGGGTAATGATATCTAACATATTCAAATTATAGCACAAACCTACTTTAATTCTTCTTGTTAATCCAATCCTTATCATATTAGGTTTTCAACACAATTTACGACACATCATTCTAAGTTTTCTAGAGCAAGATATGCCCATTTCTTTACCACATAGCAAATTTGCCCTATATGCTCCTCTATCATTCAGTCATCTTCCAAGAATTTTCATAATTTTTATAAATCATAACTTTCTATGATAGTTTACCCAATTTTAGAAAACAAATTTAATAATACAATATTAAAATTTCATAATTTTCAGAGTTCATTTTCTATGTCAAGCGAAACATCAAACACATTGTATGCATATTCACACTTTTGGGGCAGATTTCATACCCGAACTTCAAATCATCACCCAAGGTTAATTTATTTGAATTTTTATTTGATTTTAGGATATGATATACATATATGAGTCTATTTTAATCTCCAGTTTGAATCAATCAATTCCAGTAAGTATACAAAAAGATATGTAAGTTTGAATACACAAGGTTTCTAAATGAAGTAATTTCAAGGGTTTACACATTCAAGTTTGATTAAACTTGCATCTATCCATAAGTACACATAAAGACATGGAATTTCAGTAAACACTTGATTATTTCTATCATTTAAATCAGTAATACAAAAAAATTAAACAAGATTTATGGATGGAATTACCTTAGGGGCTTTTACGTAATTTTCTATGAATTTTTCTTCAATTCCTCCTCACACTTTCTTCCTAATTTTCAAAACTCTCTTTCCTTAGGTTAAAACTCTTACATGGCTGAAATATGCTGAAGGAAGAGCTTAATTCAAGGGTTATAAGTCGGCATAAGGTCACTCCCCCTTGGTCCAATCAAAATATAATATGTGGCAATATATAAAACAAAATATCATTTAAGGCTAAATGACTACTTTACCCCCTGTTCATAAAAAGATAATATCTTCCCACTCGGATGTCCGTTCGATGAAACATTTGTTGTGTTACAAACCTAACTCATATATATACAAATATATAGTTTATAGCTCAAGTCAATTATTATATTATAATGGTCAAAACTAGCCTCCAACATGAACATTCTTATCGAAAACTTCCAAATTTGGTGTTTGTAACTAATTCAATATTTCATACTTTATGAAGGTAGAATTAGACTAAATATAATGACTTAACATTATATATACTAATAACATATTATCCATAACACATACGCTTATCATGATTTAAACATAATTTATCATAATTATATTCGGGTTGTCACATTGGTAGTAAAGAGATGTTTGTCCATTCGTCCATGATTTGGGTACCTCGATCGTTAGGGAAGTATATTGTTATAACTGGAAGTTAAAGAAGAAATTACGATATAAGTCCAGTAGAGCCAGTTGTGTGGTGAGCAAGTACCGATAATTTTGTTTTATTTTGGTGGGTTGAAGGATGAAATGATGTTTAAGAGGATTTATAATTTCGAATTTGGGGGTGATTGAGAATACCCAAATTGGTGTAGCCACATTGAAAATGCATGGACAATAAAGAGTTTGGAGTACTTATGAAGCGTATGTGATGTTTAAACCCGTTTGCACGATGTATAGGGTGTATGGACACCTTGGTTTGCTGGTGTCAGGATTACCGAAAGAAGAGACATAAATGGGTGAAATTCTTACTTATGGAAATAACGAAATGGACAATCTATAGATTCATGTGCAATCAGAGTAGCACGTCCAAAATTGGTTGAAGGGGAGTGGGAAGCCATTTAAAAAGTGGGTATACCTTGAGAAGACAAATAATTAACTATTATGGGGAATTTGAAGTGAAGTTCCACCCAATCGAAGGTTGAGGGTGGCTTACGCGTAAATAGAGTAAGGATGTCAATAAGGTATAAAATGTGCACAATGGGGTGAATAGTGCACGGGCCGAAACTTTTGGTATACGCCGCAAGAAGAAGAGGGTTATTAAGTACCACTTAATGGGAGGAGTTATAAGTGGAAATCGGTGTTGAGTAGGACATAATTAGTAGCCCCCACGTGCACCACTGATTGATAGAATTCAGTTGGAGTAGGGGTATCAACCAGAAACTTGGTGTCGAGCTAACGATTCCAGTAGCAGAATATGGTTGCAATCATAAAGATGAGTAACGAGTTCCTTCGAATGTATAGAACGGATTGTCAAGAAGGAAAGAAATTATTATATTTGTGGGTGATTTACACTATTAGATAGTGACCGCGTCGATATGTGGTCCTATCCAGTATTATTCTGAGCTAGGATGAGATCCCCGAAACCCACCTTCAATATGGGGTATAAGGAAGTAGTGGAAAAAGTTTCATTTGAGAAAGTAGTATCACCGATAGCCCGAGGAATAGGCTCAAGGTGATTGACGACTCGTGGAACCGTGTGGAAGTAATTTTGGACTCATTGAGACCATTTCTTTGCCACTATGGATATCTCTAGTAAGTGAAGTATAATATGGTAATAGGGAGAGGATGTTACCTAATAGTAGAGTTGTGAGAAAGCACCCGTACCTATTTATAGTGGACAAGATGCTTATTGAGGTTTGTGTGGATAAACCTTACTATCCTCCCTCTGGATGCTTAGAGGTGAGCGGATTATCCGAGTTTTCGATCAGGCAGAAGTTGGAGTTAGATGACTATATTGGGTTAATAACCAACTGTATGAAGTGGATTCCCTTGTGTAAAAGTCACAACGCTGGGAACAGAGATTCAAAGAATGGACAAGAGTAGTCTAATGTTTTATGGTTACTCCCAGGAGGGGAGTTTTGTGTTTAAATAAATGCGGGAGTTGATACGAAGTGAGGTGCAAACTCACAATAATATTGAGATAATGCGGTCAATGATATATAAACAATTCTTATTCGAATGTTGTTTAGTAAGCACAATGTGAGGTGAATTTATTGAAGTGTAACCCTATAACTGATAAAGTGTAAAGTGTGTTCAACAAGTAGCTTATGAAGCGAGGGCGGTAGTGATTGAGCCTTTCTTTGTATTTTGTTTTGGGTACTGGAGGATACCTAATTTTTCCAGGTATGCCTACTTTTCTGAATTTTGGGACTAAACTCCGTTATTAGGGGGGAAGTATGTAATACCCCGTAATTTTATGGCCTTTAATTATGAGATTAATTAAATGAAATTTCTTCTAACTGTGGGATTAATTAAATTAATTTGGGATAATTAATTGAAATTTAATTCGGATTTAAATAATTAGCGAGACGAGAGTTAGTATTTAAATATGATGATAATGTTGAATATTACTGAGTGATTATGGTAATATGTGATTACTGAATTTATTAAAATTATCGTGAGTTGAAAATACGACAGTTTCAGAAATTAAGTTGGGACGCGCGTGTCAGTCGCGTTAGGACCAAATTTTATGGATTTAAAAGTATTTTATTTTTATGACATCAGTATGACCATTTTGAGTGTGCTTATGTGTCCGGAACGATCTAGATAGTCAAAAAACACTAGCCGAGAGTTTAGTTTTGGTCCCGAAGCATTTTAGGCCTAACCGATCGCCCCGGGAGAGTATTTCAGTCATTTTGATTTTTTGAGGAATAGTAACTCACGATTTTTAGACTGATTATATCAGCCAACACTTGAGTCCCTTAGGGTTTCACAACCAAAAATCATAAACGTCCATTAGAGAGGAATGGAAGGAAGTTCCCAAAAGAGAATCAACCCTTGGAGGCTTTTACACCATTGTCAGCACCACCTGAAAGATCGGAAAGCAAGAATCACTCCCATACCGTCTGCTTCAAAGGATCAAAATCTCTATTTCAGGCAAGTGATTTATCTTGCAATAATTTATGGCATATACTTTACATGATAGTTTAGGTTTGATGTCAATTTATGAATAAAGGAAAAAATATGAAATTGGAGACTTAATAATTGATTTGGGGGTAGGTTTGCATGTAGTGATCCTTCTGGAAATGTTTGATGAATGAAATTATAAATTAAGGGCAAAGAATGACGAAATTTAATTGGGGTTATGATGATTTTGGAGGAAATAGTGAAGAATTAGGGTTGTAGTGAAATTCATGACTTTCGATCCAAGAAAACGATGTTCTATGATAGTTTAATGATTCTTGAACGTTAGAACCTCGGTATATATGTTGGTTTAACGATTAGTAAACTTACTTGGGAGATTAGGACATTATAATGGAGGATTTGGGGTGTAAAAATAGTAGAACCCGTATAGAGAAATTTTGGGCTGATACCTGTTTGATCGATCGATCGACTCAAGAATGTCGATCGATCGATGGATCGACCCCTTTTCTTCGATCGATCGACCTCTCCTGATTTTTGGCAAATGTTTTCCTTTAAGGTTTAATGAAAATTTCAAAGCCGATATTGATTCTTAGGGTGATTAATATAATATTGTGAGACTTAGTTAAGGTCAGTAGGGTCTTAGTTACTGCCGGAAAATGTTATAACTTATGGGATTGAGTGTTATAATTATGAATAGTTACCGAGTGAGGACGGTTTGAGATCTTTCAATTTTGGGACTGAAAGTGGAGTGAAAGATAATTTAAGGGATTTTATATTTGCTGAGATAACCTTAGGAACAAATGGGGGACCTAGTATTCCCTTGGGATAGGTATAGGTATCCGAATCCGTATGACGAGATTTGTCATGTTAAATAAATATTACGTAGAATATTCGAAACGTAAATATTGTGGGTGAGACTTAATACATTAGGGAGGAGTATACCTATATTGAAATTGTATATATATTGGTTGTGTGATTTTCTAGTATATGGATTATTGTGTGTATAACATACCTACCATACTTGCTATCATAGGAGGTCGTTTGTAAGAGGATAGTCTGGTCTCGATGTGACCTTCGGGGGGACTTTAGATTGATACCTCAGAACATAGGACTTGGAAGGGCTTATCGCTGAATGGATAAGTCTGCTGACCTTGGGAGAGCGTAAGTATGTGCGTGACCCATGGGTATGTGAACTATGTTCGCCTCCACTATGTGTGATTTTTATTGAAACGGTTCCTCGATGATTCGGAACTTGTGATCCTCACGTACGTGATGTACCAGAATTCAATAGCAGTGTATGAGGTCATTGTAGGTTCTATCCTTATGGGGTGCCTGATTTGTGTATGAGATATTATACTAGTGTATATACATATACTTGTGATAGTTCTGTTGTGTTGCTTAGTAGATGTGAATAATTAAGATATTGTAATGGACTAAGAATGTGAGAATTAAATTAACACTTGAGATAAGTAATTTAATGAGCGTGAATATGGGTTATGAATATAACATGTTTGGGTGTTATAAATAGATACCCTATGATAGAATGCGAAAGCAGGAGTGATACAGACTAGTTAGTTAACGACATAACTAGGATGGGTTAAGGGAATACATTAAGCGTGCACATTAGTGGAGAGGTGAGAAACTCATGTGAGAGTACGCAACTAACATGTTTATAATATGTGTTGTTTAATTGTAATTTAAACACTTGCTAAAATTTTAAATTGTTTTCACCTCGGGCCTTAATTCGTTTTCTTACAAATTCTCTTTTGTTTTGTAAAAACATTTTTAGGTTCCTAGCCACAGGGACGCGAAGCATAGGAGTTCTATTACATTGACGTGTTGTAGCTGCTGTGGAAGTTACTGGATCACGGTATTAGATGCCTTCACATTCTGTACTTGATTCTACTCAGGCTTACTCATTTGTTAGGGCATGTCGCCCATTTCCATTTAGAGATAGCATTCTTAGACTTTTAGTTTTACTTCAGATGTTGGTTTATTTATTCAGACTCTTGTATCGGGACTTTATTTTACTCTGAAATTATTATTGGAGTGTTTACTCCAGACTTAGTTGATTTCTTTTCATTGGTTATTCATATGAGATTGTTTATGCGATTGATGGGTAATGATTAAATTATTGGTTATTTGTTAACTTAATTAATAAAAATTTAGCATATCTCTTTTTAAATATTAGGTGGCTAGTAATTAACTAATTATTTTCGACAGTGATGCTAAGACTGAACCGACTTGATATTCTGTATTAATTTAATAAAGTAGTAGCTACCCGGTATTTAATTAGACGGGGTGTTACAAGTTATAACTGTAAGTTGGAAGTTATAATATGATTTAAGGCCAGTGGAGTCGGTTGTGTGGTAAAGAAATACTGAAAGTTTTGTCTTATCACCACGAGTTGAAGGGTGGAACGATGATAAGGAGGATTTAAAATTTTGATTTCTAGGATGATTGGGAATAACCAAGGTTTTATCCAAGTTATGTATACAGGGGCAACAAATAATTGAGTGCTATATGTGATACGCATGTGATGTTTATGCCAGTGTGCACGGTTTATAGGGTGTGTGGGACTCCTGGTTAGCTAATGTTAGAATCGTTTGAGTTAAAGGGACGTGGGAATGGATGTGTGAAATATATGCCTGAGGGACTAATATTACGAAGTAGAAGTGGTAACGTGGATTAAGCATCAGGTGAGGAGGATGATAATCCATATATACTTGTGCAATCCGATATCACACCCGAATTTGGTTGAAAAGCTATAGGAAGCCATTTAAAAAGGGGGTATTCCTTGAGAAGGGTACAAATTTAACTATTATGGAAAACACTTGAAGCGGAGTTTCACCTAGTCAAATATTGAGAGCGACTTGCGCGTAGATAAAATGATGATGTTAGAAAGGTATATAAAAGGCCCAGAAGTGCACATCATAAAGAAAAGTACACGGGTCAAAACTTTCGGTATGCTCTGAGGGAAGAAGGGGAGTATTGTGTACCACTTAATGTGAGACATTACAAGTAGAGGTCGATGTTGAGAAGTGCATAGTGAGTAGTCTCCACGTGCACCACCCACAGATAGAAATCGGTTGGAGCAAGATGATCAACCAGAAAATTTTATAAAAAGCCAATGATTCCTGAAATGGGAAAAGGGACGTCAAGTTGTTAAATTTCTTTGATGGGTTTCTAACCTCGAGATAAGGTCACGAGTTCCTTCGAATGTGTAGAAAAAGTTAACCTACAAGAAAGTAATTATTTTTCTTTTGGGTGAATTACACTATGAGACAGTATGCCCCAGTCTTTCTTTGAAAAAAAGGATCGCGTTGGTAAGTGGCCTTGCCCGGGATTGTTCTAAACTAGAATGAGATCTTTGAACCCCGCCTTCAATGCAAAATTTCAGGAGCAGTGGGGATGACTTTTCATTTTTAGCAGGTTGTATCACCTATAGCCTGAGGAGTAGGTGAAAGGTGATAAACGACTAACGGAGCTGTATGAATGTAATTTTGGACTCATTGTGGTCATTGCATTTGTGCAACAATTATAGCTGGTAAGTGAAGTATAGTACGGTACTCGGGAGAAGATATTACCAAATGGTAGAGTTGTGTGTAGGCACTCATACCTGTTTATTGTGAACAAAGTGCTTATTGAAGTTTTTTGTAGAAGAAACTTGATTATTCTCCGTCTGTTCGTCTAAAGGTGGGCGGATAATCAGAACTTTTGATTGGTTGAATTAGAGTCCGATGAAAATAGTGGAATTACCACAGACTGTTTTAGGTGGTTTGAGTAACATCGCCGAAAATCAAGATTCAAAGAACTGACAAGAGTGGTTAGATGATCATATGGTTTCTCTCAGGATGGGAGTTTTGTGTTTAGATAAATACGAGTAGTTGACACGTAGTGAGGTGCAGCCTCCCAATAATATTGAGACAATGGGGGACAATGATGTATAGGCTCATCTTATTTGAATAGCGACGGATAGGAGCACAGTGTGAAGTGTCGTTATTGAGGTGTAACCCTATAACTGATAAAGTGTTGAGAGTGTTAAATAAGCTTACTATGAGGCGAGAGCTATAGTGATTGAACGCCTTACTCTGAAGTTAGTTTTGCGTACTGATAAAGTATCCATAATTGTTTTACTAGGTAGGGCTTATGTTCCTAATTTCGGGACGAAATTATGTTATTAGGGGGTAGTATGTAATACCCCGTATTTTTATGGCCTTTAATTATGGGATTACTTAAATTTAATTTGGATAAATTAATTTAATGTTAATCCGTATTTTTAAATTGAATATTAGCGTGACGAGAGTTAGTAATTATTGGTAAGAATTATGTATAATATTACTAGATGAGTAAAGTAATATATGATATTGAATTTATTCATGTTGTCGCGAGCGAATAACACAATAATTAGAGAATTTAAGTCGGGACGCGCTTGTGTCTTGTCAGGGCTAAATTAATTTAATATAAAGTAATTAAATTATAAGTCACATGTATGGTCATTTAGAGTGCGCCAACATGTTCGTAAGGGTCAAGATAGTCAGAAAAATATACCCGAGGGCTTAGTTTGGGTCTCGGGACGTTTTTAGGCCTAACCGGTAACCCGAGAGGGCATTTTAGTAATTTTTCTTTTTAAGGCTTAATTATTGATGAAAATTGAAGGGGTATATCTGATGAGAATTAGATTCCTTGATTGTTAAAAGTTGTAAAGTTGCAGAGAGGCTAAGGAGGAGAGAAGAGAGAAGCCTTCCAAGGAGGAGAGCCACCAAACTACACTACCTTTGCCATCTTTCACCACCAATACGTAGATCGAGAAATGAGGGACGCAACCATACCCATCAACACCAGCGAATCAGACCTTCATATAGGCAATTATCTATCTTGCTCTAATCTTGGTTGATATTACACCCATGCTAGTGTAGGAGGACAATATTTATGTTTCAATAAAAGATAATTGATGTTTGGGACAAATTGTGAAAATTGCAGAATAGAAATTATGTTAGGATGAGTCCTTGTTGAATTTAGATTAGTAAAAATGAAATTGACAACTAGTCGAGATAGGAATATTTTATTCAATGAATTTCTTAAGGAATTAAATAAACTAGGGTTAAAGATTTATTTTGAATTTAATTCAGTTGATGATGATTATTAATGATTCAAGAGGAAATTTACATTAGAAATCATCTATTATTGTTTATATAATGTTCCTTGTGGTTGGTCGGGAGTTTGGGACTCACTAATGGCGATTTGGTGAAGTTTTATGATGGAAACCCGTAGGTTGGAATAGCAAAATCTGGATAAGAACTGTTCGATCGATCAACCCATTTCCATCGATCGATCGACCCCTCCCAAAAATTGATTATTTTTCCCCTTTTTGGTTAGTTCGATTAAAATGCGTAGGAGCCCTTGGATATAGTTTAAAGATCATAATGGGTCATGGGGAGGACCAGTAGGGTCTAAGTAGGTTCCGGGAAAAGGTAACTTTATACAAGAGGTAACCGTGGGGTAACGGGGGCATATAATTTATTAGACAATTTTGCGTACGTTGAGTGAGGTATTGGGAGACTCAAGAAAGACTTAGGCCAGTATGTTAGTGAGGATACACCTACTGAATTTACATCTAGTAAAAGAAAATACTTCGAGGGACGAGAAGTACTTATAAAATGGCGACAATTGAGAATAAAAAGAAATGGGTTAATTATGCTTAGGACGTGGGCGATTTGTACCATGTATGATTTAAATATTATTATGGGTCGTGGGTGTACCTAAAAGAACAACGAGAAAATATATATAACAGAGTGCATGTGTGTGTATATATATATATATATATATATATATATATAATGATATTGATATGTGTATAATCATACCCGCGCTACTTGCTATCACGGAGGTTTCCGCATCATGACAGTCTTATCTCGATGGGACCTTTATGGGGGATATTGACTCATGCCCTAGAACATGGGATTCCTTGGTACAGGCTATCAGAGAATGATAGTCAGATGGTCCTAAGAGACGTGGAGTATGTACTGACCTCTTAGTGACTTAGAACTATGATTCTCTTCCATTTTATGTGTATTGTGTTAATACAGTTTGAGAGTGATTCTGAACTAGTATTTCTCTTTTGTATAAGAGATACAGGGACTTGATTGCAGAGTATGCTGGCACCATATATTTTATGTGGGGTGACGATTAGTATATATATATATTGTGTGAGTAATTCATATATATACTTATACCTGAAATTCTTCTACTGTGCATAAGTAGATAAATATTGAATAAATGATTTTCATTATAGTAAGATCTTGACACTTTCCAAGAGTATTAAGGAATACATAATTGAATTAAATGATCCTGAGGATGATGGTATTTTAAATAAATCATAGTCATATGACTTTGTGAATCAGAATTTATGAGAGGAGAATTGGGTTAGACTTATGAGTCATTTTTAGTAGTACGATAGGCGTGCACACTAGAGGAGAGGTGAGAATTATCAAGAGAGTGTCGCATACTAACATGTGTGTCATATCAACTAGTAAGCATTTTAAATACTTGTTACACCATTTTTTAAAAGATGTTTTACACTCGGGCTCTGACCCGTTTCCTATTATCTTTTTCTGCTTGTATATATATATATATATATATCACAGGTGCCCAGCCACAGGGGAGTTAGGCTTAGACCTTTGGGCCATCGACGTGCTGCAGCTATAATGAAAGTTGCAGGTCCTTGCAGTAGACGACTCCATTCTCGATATTCCAGTCTTCTATCTAGTTATTCTCAGACAGGGCATGTGTCGCCCTTTTCCCTATTTCATTTTAGTTCAGAGCGAGATTTGTACTCTTTATCATTTCAGGATTTAGCAATTGTTGATATTGTTTTATTTATTTCACTGTCCTACGTTTGGGATTTATTATTTGGATTATTTAATCTAGCTTGGATATTTCATTTGGATGGTTTGGTTTAATATTATTATTTGTGTTCATGAAAATTGGTTTCATTTTAAATCATAACGTTAGGTCTTAATCTATAAATTAAATGTTTTGACACTTAGCTTAATTATTTTTTAGGGCGTTAATAAGGAAAATTGTTTTATGACTGTGATGCTAAGAATGAACAAGTCGGGCACTTTGAATTAATTTAATAAATGACTGATCACCCGGTATTTAATTAGGCGAGGTGCCACACAACCATTACACTGACCATGTTATATGGGACCAAATGTTGGGCGATCAAGAAGCATAGATGAGTGTGGATTAGACGCACATGTTAAGATGGATGTGTGATAAAATTAGAAACCAACATATCCGCGGTCATGTTATTTGGTTCATTAACCCACCATGCTTTTATTTTATAAGGAATGAACACGAACATCAAAATGAATCTTAATACTCAATAAAAACAATACAAAAGTATCAGAAGATTATTTCTTAGAAGAGTAAATGCCTATTACGATGCGAAAACAAAATGAAAATGTATTTTTTCTGATGATTCATTTGAATATACGGAGTATATTTTTTCAGGATACCAAATGTTAAAACAAAATGAATTAATGATATCCTTCAACATCACAACATACAATTCAGAGTAAAAGAAAGAAGCATGCATACACAAAAACAACCCCCTAGATTCTAGCTACAAACTAGTTTCAAATTATTAGCTAACAAATTTACATTACAATCCATTAGGATACCAATAAAATTAACCAAAATATAAAATGCCACTGCACTGCATTGCAGGATTCCAAACAATAAAATTTTATAGCCTTTATATCAAATGTTTTTGTATAACTAGCATCACATTACTGTATCACATGTTTCTCTAACCATAGTCACGTACTTCAAAGATAAAGACTATACGAAGGAGTGTCTAGTAGTACCAATTATTTTTTTATGAAACAGCATATATCAGTTAATGAATCTTTAAGTCCCAATGGCACTATATTTGTTGCCATTGACATGAACCCAAACCCCATCCCAATGGACATAATCTTTGTTACCAATGGCAGGCATGCAAACGGCATACCTACGAAACACTTTTCCAATAATAATTACCAAGAGGAAATTTTTTTCATTGGAACCAAACTTACACAATTTCACATTTAGAGAAATGAGATAACTTCATATAGAACCTCAACAAAATACACTATTAAAAACAAACCACCATATACTTGATTTTGAGAGACAAATGATTCTTATAGGTTTCAATTTCTACTAAATTTAAGCAACAATTTTTAAATCAAAATTATATACCTTATGCAACATTATCGTCCCCATCTCATCAACTACAATATAAATAACAAAATTTATCTATTAATTATAAGCACAATTAAACAGTTAAATTCTAAATAACATAAAAAAGTATTCAGTCATAGAGAATTTAAACGGATCTGCCATAAATGCTTTATTAGCACTAGGTTTAAATATTATGTCAACGTCTCTACATAGCTTGAATATTAACCCAAAATTCAACACACATTCAAAAAACATTGCAATCTGGATCAATACCAAATCATACCAACTTTAAAATGTCTTGTATTTAGAGAAAAACTGAAAAGATAAAAGTTTCACATTTTGATATATATTAAATTGGAAATATGAAGGACACTCCTAAATCCCAAATCAGTTATAACATACTGTACAATAAGTATTTCAATTAGAAATCGTAAATGTTCAAATACACATCAATTATTTACTTTACACATCAAATAGGTCACCCCTTCCCCCCCCCCCTCCCCCCCCCCCCCCCCCCCCCACCTCCGAATTTTGAAACCCTAGATAACGAAAAACTATTTTCAATCCTCCAAAATTTTATAAAATGAATAAAGTTGAAAATAATCAATAAAAATAACTTTAAATTAGAGGAAAGAAGTGGAGGAGGGTTTGTACTGCCTTAAAGAGGAGGTCCATTGAACTACCTAGAGAATAGGAGGACCGAGTGGATGTTGTGCCCCCGTTGGCTGGAGAAGAGGAAGAGAGAGGAGAGGCTGTCGAAATCGAGTGAGTTGTTTCGTGGAGAATGAGAGAGAGCGCATCTGAGATTTATGGATTAGGAAATATGGAGCCAATTTGATGAAGGGACGGGAATGAAAAAAGAAATAGATGGATTTTGTGTTTCAATTATCTCATTTATATATATATATATATATATTTGAGATAAATTGTACACTTTTTATCTCAATTTTACTCAAATTAAGATCAAAATTCACCTAAAAATGAGATAATTGAAACACAAAATCCATCTATTTCTTTTTTCATTTATGCCATAAATATATCCTATAAAAAATCATTTATGCCATTTTATATTTATCAGACATAATGTCTATTTTGAAAATGACATAAATGAGACTTTTCTTGTAGTTTCTTAATGAAATTGTCCCCGACAGAGTCGCCACTATGAGAGCACGGGCTCGTGCCCGTCACCTCTTTTTTTCACTATTTTTTTAAAGGAAAAATTTGGAGTCACTAGTCTATTTTACTCAAAATGGACAAAAGAAGGAGATAGGGCCCCTTAGATACGAGTGATGGTAAATTGTCTGCATGTTTAACTAGGGAGTCGAAGGTCTAGGAATCGAGTTACGGATTGGGAAGGCGTTAGGCATATGCTCCACCCTTTCGATCCCAAGTGTAGATACAAAGTATGTGTGCTATCATGTTATTGTGTAAAAATAAATAAGGAAACATATGTATAAAGTTGGACTTGTTCACTCGGATGACATTCCAAGTGAGCCTACGTACTTGTACCGGGCGATTCAAAGTCTACGTAATTTATGAACAACTGATATGGATTTTACCTCATATAGAGTCTCAATGTGAGATATATACTCTCTTATTGATCATTTGAGATGGTTTGAGAGTGAAACATAGTCATATCTGCAAATATGTATGTTTTAAGTTCATGAGAGAACTTGAACAAGCTTGATTGGCTCGTAAGATCCTTCAATGATGAAGGAATGATCCAACTTCCAACATTAAGCACAAAATAGTAGGCAAAACTCTGAGATAAGTATTTCGCAATTTTACTACTTTTTGTTTGGTATTTTGAGAAAGAAATTAATATAGATTAATATAGATTTTATCTAAATTGAGTTTTAAAGATCGGGCTTCTCTAATGTTCCTACGTATCCACAGTATGCAGAATTAAAATCAACATAGTTCGTATATGACCTTTAGAGAACGATCAAGCTTTACATGACAAAGAAATATAAATAAAGTATCTTGGTGTTGGATATTTATGAAAACTAAAGAATGAGATCACGTACCTACAAAGTTATGCGAGCTCCTTCTAGTTTCGACAACGTTCTCTCTTAGGATGACCTTTTTTGGAATGGTTCTAAGGATATTTTTAAACAAAAAGTACTTTAGAGAAGAAAAGGTTAGAAAAAAGAGTAAATGGTTTTTTTGGGTTATTTTTGGACTTGGATAATGATAGAGAAACTAGGGCTAGAATTGAAAGAACTATATCTAAGCTTAAAGAAGGTTTTGATGTCAAATAGAGAAAGTTTCAAGGATTTTTGGAAGGCAAAGTCTTCTGGATAGATTGCACTACATTTAAGAGTGCAGATTTAATGCCTCCAACTGGTATGTGAAGGCATCATTGTATAAGTAAAAATCTGGGGTTAATAATTGATCAATCATGGTTATCGTTGGTGTTTGAACAATCGGTCCATTGCGTTTCACCCTGGGCTTTTGGGTCCATTTTGGTTTGGTTTGATTATGTTAGGTAATTTTGTGGGTTGTTCGAGGTTTTTGGACTTTTAAGAAGGTTTTTAAGCGCTTGGGCCTTTAGATGTCCATGGTAGATGCTACCTTTATAGATAATAATATGGTGTCTCCATAAATAAAAATAGAAATAAACATTTACACATTTAATTTGCAAAGAGATTTCCATATGTTGATAACATTTCCACATACAGTGTTATTTATTAACAAACTAGTTTTCACGTTCCATTTGAGGCACACACTTTGGTATCTCGAGACATTTCTTTCATGTGTGACAGTGTTTATGATAATGATTGTAATGAGTTGGAAGCTTTTGCATAATATCTATTTCATTTTATGGGACATCTGAAAACACATTTAAGTTTTGGGTAAGGAATCAATTAAGGGTCGTGTGTCATTTCCCAATAGTCGACATGGTTAAGGGGATATAAGTGAAGTGACCATGTTTTGGGGTAGAAATCACTAACGTTTTGCATGTGATCGAGATTAAATCTATCAGAGGTAGTAAAGAAGTAAGGTATCCCATAAATCTCCCACTCTCCGTAACTACATGTCCCAGGAGTTAAGTGTACCAAATATGCTTTTTTATTTTTAGTTGTACCGATATGCTTCCCTGTACATTGTCAAATTCCCAACAAGTATGATTTATCATCTTGTTTATTTGTTTCTCTATCTTGGTAAATGCAAATAGAATATGGGTTTTACCCGATTTTATGTATTCGAATCCCGAATCTCGACATATGTAGAAATATCGAACATCCATAAAATATAAACTCAACAAATTATGTGATAGGAATACTCTTTTCATCCCTTATAAACTCGTTAAAAACTTTAGATATGTTTGTCTTGGTTTTCCCATATTGGTTGCCTGTCCACTTATCTCTAGGGATGTTGGATAGATAAACATGTATCTCCTCAATAATTTTCTTAATCTCCAACATCACCCGATTAAATTTCCTTACTCATGGTGTGTGTCCCACAAGTCATGCCAATATCTTCAAGTAACTCTCATAAAATATATCATATAAAAAATTTATGCAAACATGGCATAAGTAGTATCGATACCGCACGTTCTCTCCTTTCCACCAACCATACAAATGTTATTATTCTGCACAATAGCCTTAATTCCTTCATGTTGGTCTAAAACTTAAATATATATGTTGTCATTTTATAATAATTTGAGTCTTTACGCGGTATATGAACCAATTCTAGTTATTAATATCCTCTTCATCGACTATGGAAAATGTGGGTGGAAATACCTATCCATTACCATCTAAGTTCATGTAAATAAACATCTTCCCTCTATATCTACCATACATGTGGGTGCCGTCAATGCCAATTATAGGTCGATAGTGAAAAATCCATCTTTAGATGCTCTGAATATAAAAAAAAAGTTTGTTAAACACCTATTTTCCATTAGGTTGTGGGGCTATATCTATAATAGTTCCTTGATTATATTGATGGAGCGCAAGTATAAGCTAGGGGATTTCTTGGTATGACAAATACCAATCCCTGAATTATGCTATAATTTCCTTCTTTTTTTCATTCCATGCTTTTGCGTAAATCGATGTGTTCCCCAATATATGCAAACAACATGCATATCTTTACGCATGGGGTTACCTTGACTAGGCATTGCATAAGTCTCATTATGTATATGGAATTTAAATATATGTGGTATGTTCTTATCATTTGGAATGTACAAGTGTGAGGGTTTTCATACTTTGTAATCTCAAATTTATTATGCCTTTGAAGCTTCCTCGCTCTTAGGCGCCATTTGCACCCTACTGTTGATCGTTGGCTACACTTTACGACCCATTCAATGGTATCCGACTTGACCACTTCAAACTTAATATGGTTCGTGACATTTTACTTTGTGTTATCATCTTGAAGCTATTTTTTTCATATCGTAGTGAAACACATAATTCACCCCCGATTAGAGTTCTCATATCAATGTGAACTGAATGAATGTTGCAGTTACGATCAAGAAAAATGGCCTCTTAATTATTCAAGTAGTGTGTCATTGAGAAATAAGGGTTCAGTGACTGTTAGTATTCAGAGGGACCTAAATCCATCATACCCTCGTCTCCACTTATGTTGAAAACTTCCTCATTCATTTCTGCATCAGATGCATCCTCACCGGGATCACTATTTCAATCAATCCCATTGACCATAACATTTAAAATATGATGGATACCTTGTTCACAATAAGATGGTAGTTTATCTATAAGTGATATATTTATAGGGTTAATATTAAATGGATTGATTAATTTATTTACTACTATTGGCACAATATATCCCCGTGAGTTGTATATTGTTGTCTAGTTTCCCTGGCTACTACAGGGAAGGTTGAGAAGAATTGTTATGTCAATGTGAGGTGGGATCATTGTATTGAGCTAGCACTCTTACGATATAAGGTATTGATAGTCATGACCTATTCTAATTACTGTGTTAATTTTAGGTTCAAGTTGAGATTATTAAATGAAAAATACCGTGTTCGATACTGATTCAAATGGATTCGCAAATTTCCGAATCGAACTTATTTAATTGGATGTCTAAATTTGATCAAACCAAATATCAATTTTATTCAGCCCCTAAACATGCATCTACATGTCAAATCAAATCAATAAATTAAACCATGCAATGATTAAGCTGACAAACACAGATTTAAAAAAAATTCTCGGGTAAAAACCTTTTTTTTTACACTATAATTTGTAAAGGTCGGTTTACACGGATTATAATGAAAATACTATTGACATAGGAAATACACGTAGGTGTCGTTTCGTAGTCATCAGCCCAGGAACACCGCAACACTTCCTATGACACGAAGTCGATCAGCCCAGTACCTCCCGTAAGTGGCACCTATTGCCATCCCAGTACCTTCCAAGGCACCTAGTGTAGCAGCATAAACTCCTAGAAAATATGTCTCGGGTTCCACAAAACAAATCACAAAAAAGTGATTGGGATTTGTGAATTGTAAAACAAAAGCTTTAAACCCTTTAAATGGTCGGAATATAAAACAAACACTCAAGAACATATTTTGTTAAAAAAAGTGTTTCTCCACACGAAAAACTAATAGTCTGACACCCTTTTTATAACAGCATTTAGGGCGGTGATGTGTCAGCCTAAATGTCTTGTCGTTTGAATGACATACTCTACCATTTGAGCGAGACAGCATCTCGTTCGAATAAGATGCGTCTTTGTTTGAGAGACAGAGGCACTGATCCCTATAAGTTTTCAGACTTTGAAAATAGTTGGAAACCTCAAAAGGAAAAACCTGCTACGGGATCAAAAGATTTTTATAGAAAAAGTCTTTTATAAGAAAATGTTTTTATAAAAAACATTTATAAAAAATTCATAAAATATCCCGACACTTTTAATGTGAAATGTAAATGGAACTTTAACATAATTTTACCAAAATTTATCTTGTTGGGCATGAATGATGAAGTCTTCTTGAAATTCAGATCGTCTTTTGTAGATGTTAGCTTCCTCAATTCTTCGACAACTTGTAGCGGTATACGACATAAATAATTGTGACGGACAATGTCCTTACATTAAACATGTTATTATTAAATATTAACTCGATCGTAGCCTGCACAAGATCATCTTTGTTTACAACCATTGCAACATATTTCAATCCATCCATGTTTAACAAATCATCCCAATGACATGTAATCTAAACATCGACCGAAGGTATGCTAACAAACATTAGGCGGTGTGCTTTACTCAACAATTCATCGTAGATCCTTTTTATGGTCAGGGTGATATCCTTTTATGGTTGACCCTCATAACTAAGGCCAATTGTATGGTCGTTAAGTATTCTCCCTCCCTAGTAGCACATGAATGTCACATGTCTGCTTTCCATGTATTTGAATATATATGGAAGCAATTATGTTGTGTAATTTAAAGTCTACAAGTATTAATAATTTTAAAATTTTTGTATATATGAGGTTATTATATCATCTTACTCTATTCAATTTATTCCCATGAAATATGAAATAAAGTACAAAGAGTACTAAAAAATCGCTCATCACGAATTATTAATTTGAAAACTTCAATTAGCAGGAGACACATACATCATTTTAGTTTGTCAATAGTACACTTACTATTGTAAATAAAAAAATTAACACGTTGCACTGTCGAATTGTTATGAATAAATATGAGGAATAAGGTAATATTACACAAATGCACATTATAAGTATACACATTTTTATTAATTTTTTCACAACCTTATTGGACATCACCAACACTAGAAAATATTTAACTTCCAGTTAACATTTTTTTTATGTAATTGGTTGTTATCAGAAAATTTGATTCATAATATTGAAATATAACAAGAAAATTAAAGCCTTATCATCCATCAATTCTACATAATCAAAGTTCACAATATTTTTTTATTATACCTTATTAAACCCTTGACCTTCCAAAGGCTCTTAAACACTTCAAGCACCCTAAGGAAAGGAAAGAGGTTCCACAGCTGACCTCGAACCTCAAACGAAGTAATACTTAGTTCCAAAGACCTCTGTTGGTCTCAAAGTCAAGCCATAGTACTATAACAGACCTCAGTTGTTCCTCTTTCCTCCTAGAAGGATCAGTCTCTCAAACATGCCTCCTCAACCAGACTCAAAGACCAGAACATCAAGGTTATGTCATGATTTACGCTCAAAGCAAACCTCAGACTAAATATAAGTGATCTCCCGAGGTTTCCCAGTCCTTGTCCCTATCATGAATCAATATGTGGTACCGCAAGATCAACTTAAAGTAAATCCATGACCATTCCAAACCGTTTGGACCTCCGATAAGTCTTGTACAACCAATCTTTTGAGTAGGTAGAAATCAGAACACTATTACACCTACTCCCACTACCTAGATCCACTTGCATTGAGTACTCCCATCAGCCTTTAATTCACTCAACAACTATTTAATATCACCTGCAAAAACCTTTGGCTAACACTCCATTATCTTAATGACACTGTCAGATGTTAGAAGTGCCATTGTCATATTGTGCTAGTTCACTTTTTCTATCTCCTAAAGTTTGCATATAGTAAGGGGTTGGTGGAAAAATGAAGACGGGTTTAAAAAATCAGACTTTGAGAGAATCGGAAAAGTTTATCACTTTCACAAGTGTTCAATTATTATTTCACACTCTTAACCACTGTTGAGAGCATATAGTGGCAACCTAGCATTTTTGGCTATCAAACACTTTATATCTTGTTGAGGTCTAAAGACTTATTCAGGAACCCTTAGAAAAGTCAATTAGTTACTTCTTAAGGTCCTCTGAATCGCTGAAAAAGGATACAAGGCCTCAGACTCTCTTGAACAAAGCTCAAGAGGTCTCTTAGATCGTAATAACTCATTCACAATCTAATAAATAAATACAACACCTTTGATAGTGGACGTAGGACCCCCTCCCGAGGTCCGAGCTACTGTAAATCATTGTATCACAATTTCACACACATATCCTCTTACTTGTCTAAGGTTTAGAGGGGCGCCATATGTGGGAACGATAAGTTACATTTCCTTCAAATACACATCTTACTCTTCCAAAGAGACAAAGTGCTTAACCATGGAGTTGCTAAATGTGGATACCCTAGATCTATGAGATGAAAATAAAGAGAAAATGGGTGGGCATGTATAATCTCTCATCACTATATGTGTTGACATGGAGGATCCAACCAAAGAAATCCTGACTGGTCCGGTCTTAGCGCCTCCCTCGGATAGTAACTTATCCAGTTCCTAAGGAAAAATAAGGATGTTTTCATTTGGATCCACTCTGACATGATCAGGGTGGACCCTAAAGTCATGGTTCACCACCTCAGTGTTGACCCAAATTACAAACTAGTTGAACAAAAGAAAAGGTTCTTCAGCTAGTAGAGAAATAACACCATAACAGAGAAAGTTGACAAGCTCCTAGCATTCAACTTCACTAAAGAAGTCCAATATCCAGAATGGATCTCTAATATGGTCCTAGTACCCAAAGCCAATAAGAAATGGATAATGTTCATTGATTTCACCAAACATTATAAGGTATTTCCTAAGGACTGCTACCCCTACCTCGTATTAACACCTTGGTAGATTTTATAGTTGGCCATAAGCTCCTTTCTTTCATGGATGCCTACTCCAAGTATAACTAAATCAGGATGGCCTACAGTGATAAGGTAAAAACCTCATTCATTACGAAAAAAGATATATACTGTTAAAAAGTTATTATTTTTTAACTAAATAATGTAGGGGATACTTATGAGTGGGTAGTGAAGTCTATTTTCAAAGTTCTCATTGGAAAACCACGAATATGTATGTTGACGACATGTTGGTCCAAATATTAGTGGCCCAGAACCATGTACAGAACCCCAGAGAAACCTTTGTCATCCTATGGAGGAACCAAATGAGCCTCAACCCAAATAAATATGCCTTTGGTGTCACTTGGGGAATGTTCCTTGAGTTTATGCTCGCCAGACGAGGCATAGAAACCAATTTTGAGAAGATTTAAGCTCTGTTGGATATGAAATCTCCAAGGATAGTTAAGGAGGTTAAGAGCTTAGCCAGAAGAATTTTTTCCCTCAAACTATTTATTTTAAGGGCCATAGAAAAGTTCTTGCCCTTATTAAAAGTCCTAAAAAAGACCTTTGTGTGGACCCTTGAGTCTAAAGAAGCTTTCTAAAACCTCATGAAGTACTTAGGGTCTGCAACCCACCTATTACGGACCATCATTGGGGGATTATTTGCATCTATATTATGCTTTCTTACCTACTAATATCAGCTCATGTCTCATCAAATAAGAGTTTGGGGTTCATTACCATATTTACTATGTTAGTCAAGCCCTCTAAGGGCTAAAAGCAAATATCCGAAGATAGAAAAATAAGTCTTCTACATAATCATCTTAAAAAAATGCCTAAGGCCTTACTTCTAGTCTCACTCTATCGTGGTAATGACTGACCAACCTCTCTAATAGGCCCTTCACACGCCTGACACCTCAGTAATATTTGTTAAGTGGTTTATCGAATTGGGAAAGTTTAACATCAGGTATCAATATCGAAGTGTTGTAAAAAATCAAGCTTTAGCCGATTTTACTGCATAGTTCAGTAATCTAGAGGAGTTGAAAGAATATCCTAAAATATCTAAGATTAATCTCACCACCATGCCCAAAGAGTAAAAACATTCATTATTCTAGGACCTAAACCTCACCTAGGTGTTAGACATGGATGGCTCCTAAAAAAAAATTAGGCAGCGGGGATGGACTTCACCTAGTAACTCCAGAAGGAGTATTATTTCTATTGCCCTCCATTTTAGATTCAAAACCTATAATAGTGAAGAAGAATACTAAGATTTAGTGGAAGTCTTAGGCCTGACCATCCACCTAAAATCTCAACAGGTAGAGGTCATCAATAACTCTCAGCTGGTGGTCAACCAAGTCATTGTAGCCAAAGGGGACAAGATGGTAGGGTACTTGGCAATTGTGAAACACCTCGTCAAGAGGATTCCTAGATTCTGCATCCATAAGGTCTCATAGGATATATAACTTAGAGGTTAACCCCATGAAGTGAGTGGCTTCCTCGGAAAAGATAGATCCAAAGGTCCTGGTTGCCACTCTGGACCAACTACACATTACTTAACTACAAATCTACACCATAGAGATTAATCAAAGCCCATATTGGACCACTCCCATCAAAGCCTACCTTTGAGATGGTATCCTACTCCAAGACAAGCTCCAAGCCAGGTGGATAAAGTTTATAACTTCTAGGTACTACATGGAGAATGGAGTATTATTTAAAATGGATATTGTTTAGTGCCCTAATGATGAAGGAGCCCTTTAGAAGCCAGTTATGTGCTCAAAGACCTCCACGAAGGTGTTTACGGTGCCCATACATGAATAATGACCTTAGTCTACAAGGTCTTGAGGTAGGGGTATTTCTAGCTTACGTTGAGAAATAAAGATAAGAACATGGTGTAACGGTATGATAAGTGCCAAAGATTTTATTTCGCTTAAAGCATCTAGTAGAGAAGATAGCTATAATGTTAAGTATATGGCCATTTGCTTAAAAGGAGGTGGATTTGGCTAGACCCTTTTCCCCTCAGTAAAGATCAAAATAAGTTATATATTGTGGCCATTCATTTCTTTACTAAGTGGGCTGAGGCTGAGGCCTTAACCACCATTATACAGAAGAAGAAGAAGACTAATTTCATTTTGAAAAACATCATTTGCATGTTTAGTCTACCAAATGTCATCATTTCAGATAATAGCAAACAATTTGACCCAACATTAAGGTATTTCTGCTCAGACTATGGCATTAGCAATCAATAGTCATATTCGGGGCATCCTAAGGCAAAAGACCAAGTTGAAGTTAAAAACATGACCATCTTCCCTAGCTTAAAGAAGAGACTAAATAAGGCCAAAGGGATGTGGGTTGATGAATTAATAAGCATTATGTGTCATGTTTCACCTATTGGACACATTATGGTCGGCCTTTGGCAATGAGGTTATGATCCTAATTGAGGTTAAAATACCCACAAAAAAGGTATCTCAATTTGATTTATGAGATAACAAATTTTTTTGAAGGTGTCTTTGTATGGGTTAAAGGAAATAAGGGAGGATGCACTCATCCAAATGGCATCTTACAAGAAAAAAATAACCTCTTACTTTGATAAAAAAAAGTCCTCCGCAGATAATTCTAAGTAGGAAAATTGGCTTTCAGAGAAGTGACCATGGTCACCAGAAATCTAAAGAAGAGAAATTAGGTCCCAAATAGGAAGGTCCTATTTATAGTTACCAAAATTATGAGGCCTGGATGTTATTACCTCAAAGACATAGAATGGTATGAACTTCCTTATCCCTGGAATATAGAGAACCTAAAAAAACACTACTAGTGATGTATTCAACGCCCAAATGAAATGAAATGAAGCCTTTGTTACTCATAGTGCATCCAATATAAGTTTTCATATTTATAAGGAATTAAACCTTGGATCTAACACCTAAGGTCTACGAACCCACAAAATCAAGTTGAAAGGACTTCAACCTTCTCCTGAACCTTAAATATCAAATCCTCTTTCATAGTAGTGATCTCCTTAATTGATTATTTTAGAAGTTCCACCTCACAGTCATTATAGGAAAACTTATCTTGTAAACCTTGAATCTTAGCTTTTTGTCCCTAGAGAGAATATTCTGTCTCTATGATCTCAATATGGATAAGGGCGCGAAGTTCCTCAACCTTACCCAGGGAATCCCTTGCGGCAGCCATTAAGAAAGCAATATCCCATAAAGTCTTAGCATTTGAAAATTTCTCTTGATCCAAAATTATAAGACGATCCTTCATAGAATCCTTCTTCTTCTTGAGAATATCTACCTCCACCCTCAAATCATTTACCGTCCGATCCAATTGCATCTGGGTAAGAATCCAACCGTTTGCCATCTCAATAACCTTACTTCATCCCTTGCGAACGTCAATGGCTTCATCCAGAAGAGCCTTAGTCAGATGATAAGCCTATACAAATATAAGGAGATACGAGAATAAAATACAGAGAATGTGAAATTTGAATAAAAACTATAAGAAATTTGAAGGTGCTTTGCCCAATAAATGGATCAATTCCTCAGCATTTATGAAGGCCCCCTTAGTACTCAGGTTGGCTACTGTGCCAATGCATTTTAACTTGGCCATTGAGTGCAGGGAGTCCACAAAAGAACCATACGAATTCATTTTCTTGGCGGACGGAAATCTGAGATACCTCTTCATACCGTCATTCGCAACCTGTGCCTCAGACTAGCTAAAGGCTTTGTCATCTCTATTTAAGTCCTCCTCATCCTAGGGAGGAACCAATTTCTCCTTTCCTTTACTCTTTGAGACCATGGATGCAAGTCCCCTAGAATATAATAATGACTCTGGGTTACCCTAGAGGTTTTACCTACCCCCGGTGATGCTTACGACAAGTGCAGGATTTTGGTCTTGGGTGCCATCACTAAATGTTCAGTTGGAGGTGAGGAATCGCCGACATATTTAGCTTTAACCTTTTTGTGGTCTTAAACCTATCTCCTTTTGCATTAATGGACCTGATAGAGTTCTTCCTGGCGAGTTGTCTCATTTTACTTCTTTTTTCCCATTCATTTGTTGCATCAGTGATCAGGGAAAAAATGACTATCAAAACAGTTAAACTAAAATCGAAGGTCATCCACTTATTAGGTCGATCTCCCTCTTTACCTTCCTGCTTAACAACCTTTTTAACCACTGAATGGGGATTGGTTTCGCCTTGAGATTAGTCTCCCTCCTTATTCGAAGCCTTAGGGACCTCAGATGTAAGCTCAGTAGAAGTTGTTCTCTTGTGGGACACCACGACAAGGGGCTCAGATCCTAGTATTTCTCTAACTAAAATTTTGGGGACAGAAGGGGCGGCCCCCGAGGTCACAAGCTTGGTCTTAATCCCTAGACCAATGTCAAAGATGAGCTTAGTTGTGACGAAGGCCTCAAAATGGGAATACAACTTCAGGGTCTTTACTCTCCTATTCATAGTGCTCAACAATCACTGTCAATAAAGCAACATGATTATTAAAGATTGTACAAAGGTTAGGCCCCCCAAATCAAGTAAAAAATCACGAAGGAAAAATAAAAGCTTACCTAAAGCTGGGGGGATACACCAAAAGGTGAGTTAACTCATGAGCTCTTTAAGGTCAGGGGTAGTCTAGGCACCACCCACAAAGAAAAACCTCCCTCTCCAGTTCTTGGGGAATATATTCCCATCCCCAACGAAGGCCATAATAAACTTCTAGGGAGAGATATTTTAACCCATTGTCTTTCAGCTTAGTCTGCTCTTGGATCCGAATTAACCCAAAGAATCTTGTTGACCCTCACTAGCCTCCCTAAAAGCCAGGATTGTGGCCATCAGGTATTTTCTAGAATTAATAACTATTTAAGAAGGAGCAATTCCACTGTCTCTTAGAATCTTTATCACCGACAGAGGAAGAGGGAATATGTCCCCATATTACAAAACATTTTTATTAAGGCAGACATGCCAAGGGACCAATGAGTAATCTCTTTCATCAGGTTTATCATCACTCAAAGTAATGGAGTCAAGTATTTGATAAGTCCTTTTGATGTTCACCCCATACTAGTTAGTATTTTATGAGACAGAGTGGGACCCACTAGTGAAATTAGGGTCATTCACCCCTAAATATGTCTTCTCAGGGGTCTTATCACCCTCCTCTTCAATGAGAGATAGGGGCTCTGGGATAAAGACTTTGGAAGGGAAAATATTATTGTCACCCCCTAACCCCATTAGGATATAATTAACTAAATAGTTTACAAACCACAATTATAATTTATTTATTATTTAGGTAATACATATTGAAATAACTTCAAGGTTAAAATGCGGAATATTAAAAAAATCCAATCGTTTTAAGGAGACATAATTTCAACAGAACTCACATATCATTTAACTTGATTACAACTAGTGCAGTGTATAAAACAAACTAATAAGACCCTACTTCTATGTACTCAGCCTCCTAGACATGGCAGTGGCAGCTGGAAAACCTGAAAATATAAACATATAAAACCATGAGTTTAAAAACTCAGTGAATGTACTACATCTCTATATAGTAAAAGTACTATATTAACATCTCAACATATTAATGTATACATCTCTGTGCCAAATTAGGCCATATACACATCCGGAGTTAATAAACCCCACATCTCCTGCCCGTAGGAAATAATCATATCCATAGGTTTTAAAAACCTAACATCTCCTGAATTGCATAGCAACTCAACATATCCTGACTTTTATAAAGCCATAACATCTCAACATCTCTTGGATTTTAAATAAGCCATAACATCTCAACATATCTTGGCTTTTAAATAAGCCATAACACCTCAACATCTCTTGGCTTTTAAATAATCCATAACATCTCAACATATAATACATATACATCATATCCAAAATCAACTCACTAAGTACACTAACATTGGGTTGTCAACTATGTATTCACGTTTCCCTCTGGTGGAGCTGAACTTGGTTGATTTGCCCTTACACCTGTTAATCCAACTAAATCAGTACTGAATCCCTATCATAAGTACTATCTTAATATAATTATGTACTTTCACTGACTACACAACCACAATATGATTCCACTTAAGTAGAATCCCAAGAAACATGAGGAAAGTCGAAACAATGGTATATATGTTGATAGAGTTATGAACATTCAATCGTAGAACATACCTCATAAGAAATTTACAACTAAAACCAAGTAACTATTAAAGCATACTTCTCAATGTATATACATATGAAACATGTACTCAAAATACTCTTTGGATAGAGCAGATAAAAACATTCTTTCATGGAGTATCCAATATGGCCTCAAATTATTATCCTCCATACTTAACCATCCCATTCATAAATAGTACACATACAGGTGTCCAAGCTTATCAATCTGAAAACATATCTGAATATACTTTCCGTTACAAGTGACGGTGTAATTTTTCAAGCTTCCTAGGGCAAGTTATGGCCATTTCTTTACAACAAAAGAAATTTTCCCTACAAACTCCTCTATTGTTCCTTCGACTTCCAAGAATTTTCATAATTTTTCTACAGGATAAATTTCTATGATTTTCAACACACTTTCAGTAGAAATACTGAATAGTACATAATTAAAGTTTCATAATATTTGTACTTCATTTGATATCTCAAAAGCTTGACCAAACTCAGGGCATACAGAAATAAAATATACAAACAGCAACTATATACCAACTTGCAACCATCACTAAAGCCTAACCATAAGGATTTAAATTCTAATTTTCGGATATGATATGAATATATGATTCTATTTTCATATCCAATTTGAATTTATGAATTCTAGTAAGAACACAAAGAGATATGCAAGTTTGAATACAAAGGGTTTCAATACAAAGCAATATGACCTATAACACCACTTATCTCACATATGAACCAATACATATTATCACAAAGGAGGATGGAATTTGGATCAATACTTCACGATTTATATACTTTGAAATAATTATAATAGAAGATTAAAAGAATATTAACACATAATATTACCTTGTAAACACTTTAAGGATTTTCTTGGAATTGTTTTCCTAGATTTTCCTTGTAACCCTTCCTTAATTTCTACCTCTCTTTCCTCAAGCTAATAACACCTCAAACTGAACCTAGGGACTTATTTGATGAAGAAATAAGGTCAAGGGAGAGTTTTAAGTCGGCCAAGGCTGCCTCCCAATCTATCCAATCAAATTAAAACATTTGGTTTAATAAAAGACAATTTACCACTTAAGGGAATTGGCAGGTTTGCCCCTTGTTCGTAATTTCGGCCTAACTTCTTCCTCGAACATCCGTTTGATGAAAATTTTATTGTTTTACAACCCTAACTAACATGTCTACAACTATTTAGATTTCACCTCAAGTCAATTGTAATGTTACAAGGGTCAAAACTAGTCCTAAACAGGAACATTTCTATCGAAAATAACCAAATCTTGTTTTTGTAAATAATTCGACAATTCATGATTTATGAAAGTAGAATTATACTAACCATAATCACTTAACATTAGATATAATAATAACACATTATTCATATCAAATAGTATAAGTATGATTTTAATAGAATTTATCATAATCATATACGGGTTGTCACAATTATCCACAGACATCTTTGATAAATGGAAGAGGAAAGGCATCGACTATTAGTTTGGAAATTTTGTACGAAAGGTTGAGTGAATAATGGAAAGTTTAATCTCACCCAATGGGATTTTTTATAGATCCTGGGGCCTGATGCTCTAATCCTTACAACCCCCAAAACACGCCCCATCAATACCCTCGACCACTTAAATCCTTCTTCCCGATGTAATCTAATCACTACAGGTACTTTAATTATAAGATACGACCATGCACTCATCTTACATGAACCAATGAGTGTTTCCCCTTCCAATTCTTTCAATAAGCAACAAGGGGATACTTATGATACCTTATTAAACCCATGACCCTCAAAAGTCTTATAAACCCTTCAATCACCCTCGGGTAAGGAAAAAGGCTCCACATCTGACCGTATACCTTAGATAGAGTAATACTTGGTTCCAATGACATTTGTTGCTCTCAGAGTTAAGCCATAGTACTGTATCATACCTCATTTTTTCCTCGTTCATAGAAGGATCACTCTAATATGCCTCCTCAACCAAGCTCAAAGACAATAACATCAAGGTTCTATCATGATTTACGCTTAAAGGATACCTTAGATTGAAGAGAAATGATCTCCCCATATTTCCCAAGCCTCGACCCTAGGATAAATCAGTGTATGGTATAACATAATCAACTTGGAGCAACTTTATGACCCTTTCAGACCCCTTGGACCTCCTACAAGGCTCTTATAACCAATATGTTGGGTAGGTGTAAATCTAAACACTACTTCACTTATCGCCACTACCCAACTCCACTTGCATTTGAGTACTCACATCAGCATTTAATGCATTTAACATCTATCTGACATCACCTACAAAATCTTTAGCCAACGCTCCACTATCTTACTAACACCATCAATCCTCAGAAGTGCCACTGCCATGCTGGGCCAATCCACTCATTATCCCTCCTAACGTTTTTATATAAATATGGGGTTGATGGAAAGATGAAGACGGATTCAAGTAATTGGATTAGAGAGAATCAAGAGAGTTTTCATTTTCGCAAGTGTCCACTCCTTATTTCACTCTCAACCTACCGTTGAGAGCATATAGTGGTAACTTATATCAAATCTGGTTATCAAACACTTTTTAATATTATTGAGACCTAAAACCATACTCAGAAACACTTAGAGAAGTCAATCAGTTACATCTTAAGGTCTTTTGAATCGCTGACAAAAGGCACAAAACCTCACACTCACTTAACCAAAGCTTAAGAGGTCTCTTAGACTGTAAAAATTGATTTACATTCTAATTAATAGGTACAATACCTTTGACAATGGACGTATGACTCTTTCTTGAGGTTCGAACCAATATAAATAATTATTTGACACTTTGATACACCTTTTTTTACCCATCTGAGGTATAAGGGGATCACTTGTGGGTCTGAAGTCTTAAAATGGTTTATGCACCCATCATTTTATATTTGACTCACATGTGTTTGAGCAATGTATTCATCCAAATTTACTTAAATTTGAGTAAGGTTTATTCTCATAATATTGTAATTATATAACATTTCGAATTATGTCTAATATTGGGTTAGTTACTTTTCAAATTTTGACATCATGATACCTAATTCTAACCAAATGTGCTAACTAATAAATTCCACTTTCTAATAATTGCATCAACACATACTAATAACATGGAGTCATAAAATAATGAATAAACAATACAAATTAAATGAGTCTCCAAGCTAATATTTAAATTCAGAACACAAGTTAAACAATTGGAATCCTAATTATAACTAATAATAAAAATTAAACATCATTTGAACACGTGGTTAATATCTCGGTACAACAAAAATGGTGAATAAGTTGATTGATGCGAGCAATTCATATAGACAATAAAAAATCAACATCATTTGTATATGAACATTCAACACTCAAACCACATGTATAATTTCAAAAATTTACATCAACTTTCAACACCACTTGCATATATACAAATACTAAAGGGTGAGGTGTCCAAAGATGAAGTTATGGTAATTGGAATTAGTGGAATACTCGTTGAAAATAGTGGGAATCATAGTGGGTTTGTGAGATATGCTGAAGTTCTTTTTTATTTATCAATTTTTAAACGGAAGAAGGTAACTATAAGGACGAAGGGACGTTTGATGTGTCTTGAACACGTACTTGAGAAATGCATATTCACATGAATTTTTTAAAAGTAAATTCATTGTTGGAAAATTTGAATTCATTAGTTACATTGAATTCACACTCCCCAACTGTGAATTCAATTTAATCACTAATTTTTTTAATTTTGATTAGATTAGCTAATCTAAATAGAATTCATGTTTGGCAACTACGAATTCAGTCTCAATTACACAGTTCCCAATTGGAAATCAATGAGTGCAATATTTTTAGAATAGTAGTTTTATGGGGATACTAATTATTGACACCATTTTACTAACAACTTGATGTGTTTTTAATACATTAATTGATAATTAATGTTATCTCGTCATAATTCAATTCATTATTGGCCCACTAATACATTAAATTAACATCATGGATGTTAATAAATGGTGTCCACCTATATTTATTCTTTTAATAAATATTATTCCGATTGCATTATTTTTATAAATATTTTATAGATATATATAGATAAAGTTGTCATCACAACACAACGTCAACATTCGTTGCACCCATACGATGACACTTGTACACTTCATTAATGTGTTATCCATTTATTAATTTTGTATTATCTAGAATAACTATGTCACATATTATTTGGCCAATACATGCATTTAGTTGGTTCATCTATAGAAGTCTAAATGATATATTTTTAAACCATTATTTCAAAATTTTCTAGTATATATATATATATATATAACGATTTTACTCTCTACTCTTATTTGCTCAATGTTTTCATATTAACATTGCATGAAACACATCTATATAAATTTACCAATGACAAAATTGGGGGATTATGAGGAAGATAATAATACTTTATCCGGTGAGTGCGAGGGAAAAAAACTTAGGCAATATAAAAACAGTTTGGGGGGGTGGGGGGTGCTCCAAGACATGCTCAAGGTAAAAAAATAGTCTCACTCCGGTTAGTGGCATTTATATATATAAATATTGCATTAAATAAGGGTGTTTGTTCTACTATATTAAACATATTTTCAACATGCCTTAACTATGATCCCTTTCACAATATGAGTCTGAAAAAATAACATTTTACAACCACGCAAACTAGTAAACAATTTATTATTAAGTGATTAATACATTAAAGTCACATCATGAATGTCAATAAAGGTTATCCACCTCTATTTATTCTTTTTGTAAATAGTATTCCGACTACATTATTATTATAAACTAGCATACAACTCGTGCGATGCACGGGGGACGTGTAATAAAGATATATAATGATAATTATAATAATTAGTATATATCATTAATTCAATGTAATATCCCGTCCCAGTAAATTAATTAAATTATATATTGATAATAATTGAAGAGGATTTGATTGTAATTATAGAAGAATTAGGGATGAAAATTGGAGAAAAAGAAAAATAAAAATAAATAGGGTTGTTCAAATAACAAGGCATTATCGTTCGAATAACAGTGTAAAGGCCGCGAGATGGGTCGCGAGTAGCAGGACATCTAACGACGTGCTACTGGTTTACAGTAGTAGGTCGCACAATCCTCAGATCGAATGACATAGGTGGTGTCGTTCGAACAACATAAGGGAAGTCGTTCGAACAACCTTAGTCGAATTTTTAGATATGATTGCCCTTCTGCGTTGTCACAATTTGGAGCGTTGATTTTGTGTGCTGTCGAGCCCAGAACAAACCAAATTGGGCAAAATGGGTATTTGGAGTCTTAAGGAGAGTTTATAAGGTGGTTTTTGGTTGGTTTGGGGTTACATATGTATTGGGAGAAATGGAAGAAGGATAGAGAGAGTGAGAGAGAAGAATAAAGGTGTGTGGTCTTCCACCACCACCCAACACCAAACCACCACTCCTCCTCCACCATAGCCCACCCACAAACCACCATTTTTATGATGTATTTCTACACATTTGAACAAAATATACCCATTTCCACCATAGAGATAGGAGAACTATGAATTTTGGAGGTGTTGTTGGGAGTTTGAGGAGATGAAGATGGATCTCTCATGGAGTATGAAGTGGGTTTTGAAGGTGTTCTTAGCTTGGAGCACATTTTGGAGTATTTGGAGGATACTTTAGTAACCGCTTGAGATCACCTTTGGAGGTGGGGTTGCTCCTCCTACACCAACATTTCCACCACCATTGAAGCCATTAGAGGTGGAAAAAACCTTACTCTTAGTGTAAGATGTTATTTTATATTTGTAGTCTTGTCGTTAGACTATTTGAGTAGTGTGTATTTAGTCAGAGGGTATAATTATTATGTAGACGATAATAAATATTTTTATGAAATAAAATATTGGAAAAAACAATTTTTTATTAAAAATTAAGAATAAGTAAATATTTCAAGGTTTTACAATATTGAAAGATGGTATTTTTGTGAAAATGGTCATTTTCTAGAAATATTGGTGTTAAACATTTTATGAAATAAAATGTTTGGAAGTAATGATTTACTTTGGTAAATATTTGGTGAAATAATAATATTTCAAAATTCTTGCAAAAATGAAGGTTTTATGAAAAATAGACATTTGTTGAGGTTGAAGAAATAAAAAGATCTTTTGTGCCTAAAGAAATATATTTTTGCAAGTATAATGATTTCTCATGATGAAATGTGTGTATAAACCATATAATAGGATTTTTGAGTTTCAAATCCATCTTCTCATGCATATAAACTTGTAGTATTTTGGTAAGTGTATACACAAGTTTAAAGAAGATTTTGTTGGGTTGAAACTGTTCTAAAAAACCCGCCTAGGCTTGAGGCTTGGGAGAAATCTTAATAATCCTTAACATATTTTTGGGGTCAAATCTTAATAATCAACATGCAATAATCAATAAATCCCCAATTCTTGCCCCAAACCCTATGAACATGAACTCAAAATTTAATTGACTACCAAGACTCCTTATTAATCCGTTTTTAAATCATCAAAAGTTACATTTTTGGGTATTGAATTTATCCATAACAATTCTACATGCAATCCCTATCCAACATCATGAGTTTCACAACAATCCCATTGGTTTTTTCATCAAAACTTTCAAGACAAATACAGTTTCTACACTAAACATGGAGGAAATATTCAATGAAATTAATAACATCAAATCACTTGCCTTAGTTTTGTTCTTCAGATTTGTTGTGGGTGATTCTAGGTTGAATTTCTCCTCTTTCTGGTCACAATCCCTTCCAAGATGATGGTAATAGAAGATGGTTTGGTTTGGAACCTCTTTTAACCTCTTTCTAACTTCTCTCAAAACCCCCGTAGCCCTCTCTCTTGTCTTTTACTGGTAATGGTCCTAGTGGCCTCTCAAATAATATATAATTAACTTCTAAAATTCATGGGTTTTAATTCCTAAATTTTTAAAATTACCAAAATACCTTTTTGGGTTGACGGTTTGGCCTAAAAGTGCCCCGGAACCCAAACTAAACTCCCGGCTAGTGTTTTCTGACTATTTCGACCCTTCCGGACACGTTGGCGCACTCAAAATGGCCATTCGGTTGATAAAAATATAAATTACTTTTTAATTTAAATAAATTCATTCCTGACGCGACTAACACGATTGTCCCAGCTAAATTTTCCCAAATTGTCGTATTTCTGCCTCACGACAATTTTTAATATTTTCAATACTCATATATTACCATATATTCTCAGTAATATTTTATTTTAACATCATAATCAAATACCAACTCACATCTCGCTAGTATTTACCTCCGGATTAATTTCCAAGTTAATTCTCATTTAATTCAATTAATCCATTAAATAAAAATCAATAAAATTACGGGGTATTACAAATCCCTCAAGAGAATGACTCTCTATACCTTGAACTTACAGTATTCAGTCATACTATAAGTTCTGCACTGGTATACGAGAAAACGGGGATCCAACACCCAGTCTATTACGCGAGTAAGACTCTTTTAGACGTCGACCCGCGATACCTACCACTAGAAAAACTCGCCTTTGCGCTAGTGGTAGCCTCAAGGAAGTTGAAACACTACTTCAAAGCCCACTCCATCATCATACTTACATCCCACCCTCTTAAAGCAGTCCTGAGAAAAGCAGACCTTTTCGAAAGACTATCAAAGTGGTCGGTCGAGCTTGGGCGATTTGACATTCAGTTCTAGCCAAAGAATGCCATCAAAGGGCAAGTCCTCACGAATTTCATCACAGAGTTTATACGAGAACACCCTTGCGACCAACCCCAAACTATTCATCAGAATGAAGTTCCCCCAGCGTCAGGCGTATGGAGACTATTCGTTGACGGAGCCTCCAATTCCAAAGGGGCAGGAGTAGTCATCGTGCTTATTACCCCTAAAGATACAATACTCGAGCAAGGAATCAGACTTGGATTTGAAGCCTCCAACAACAAAGCAGAATATGAAGTACTAATTGCGGGCCTACAAAAAGCGCGAACGCTCAGAGCAAAGCAACTCCAAATGTTCGGTGACTCACAGTTGGTCTCCAACCAGATAAGTGGCGATTTTAACGCTAAAGATGAGAGGATGTCAGCCTATCTCGCCACTGCGAAAGAATTGATGGCTAACTTTGAATAAGTCAGCGTCCAACAGTTTCCCAGAGGACAGAATAAACATGTTGATGCCCTATCAGCCTTAAGCTCAGCGATCAACTTTGGCTTAAAAAGGACATTTCAGATTGATTTCCTTGCCCAGCCAAGTATCAACCAGATCGTCGAGCTACCGAGCGTGGGGCACGTCCTCGAGATTGAGACAGCCCCCAGTTGGATGGACCCCTTAAGGGATTATTTAAAGAATGGTGCGTTACTAGCAGATAAGAAGATCGCTCATCAGATAAGAGTTAAAGCTTCTCGCTTTCACTTATCTTCTGAGGGCAAGCTGTACAAGAGATCTTTCAGTGGCCCTTACATACAATGCATTCATCCAAAGGACGTCGAGCAAGTCCTGCATGAACTCCATGAGGGAATCTGTTGGAGTTATAATGGGGCAGATCGTTAGCTTTTCGAGCAATGAAAAAAGTCTACTGGTGGCCGTACATGTAGAAAGACGCTAGAATCTATGCTCAAAAAATGCAAAAAGTGCTAACTTCACGCACCTATGGTTCACCAACCGGCTAGCGACCTGAAGTCACTTACTAGACCATGGCCTTTCGCCCAATGGGGTATGGACATCGTGGGCCCTCTACCCACTGCAGTCGGTAATCGCAAGTATTTGTTGGTCGCAATAGACTACTTCACCAAATGGATAGAAGCAGAGCCGCCGCTGGCAAACATTAGAGACACGGACATGATAAGATTCATATGAAGGAATATCGTTACTCATTTTGGGATCCCCAAGACTATCATCATTGACAACGAAACCCAATTTGAGAGTGGCCTCTTCCAAGATTTCTACAGCGACCACGGGATCAGGCACTACTTCTGCTCTGTCGTATACCCTCAGAGCAACGGACAGACTGAAGCTTCCAATAAAATAATGATTGATGAATTAAAAAAAAATCATTTGGAGTGAGACAAGGAAGCATGGGTAAACGAAATACCCCACATCCTATGGGCTTACCGCACCACCCGATGGCGAGCAACTAGAGAGACACCATTCTCACTCACGTATGGAATGGAGGTAATTAACCCCTTGGAAGATAGACTCCCTACCATGAGGTCCGCTCTGGTCGACCAAGGCCAGAACGATGCAGCATTGCTCGCTGAACTTGACCTAACTGAGGAAAGTAGGGAGTTGGCTCTAGTGAAACTAACAGCCTACCAGCAACAACTAGCAAAGCTCTATAACAAAAGGGAGCATTCTAGGTGGGGGAATACGTCCCGAGGAAAGTTCTTGACAGCGCTGTAAAAGAATCGGATGGCAAGATAGGACCAAACTGGGAGGGCCCATTCAAGGTGATAAAATACGACCTATAAGGATCCTATCACTTAGAAACATTGGAGGGCAGGAGATACCTAGAGCTTGAAATGCAACCAATTTAAAGAAATTATACTTCTAGTTTTCTTTTTTCTTTTTGAACTCAATGATGAATTTTCAATTCATTTCTGATTAATGAGATTTGTTTAGAAGTAGCATTTTATGGAATGTTGATTTTTCTCAACTAAATTATAATTCATGCACACTTCTTAAGTTACAGGCTCCCCTCTTAACATACAAAACTAAGATCACGAGAAACTTATTAAAACAGGGTCAATGTACAATGGCCCTCCTCAGGCATTCGTCAACAAACATGAATGACCTCCTAGCTTGCCCCTGGCAATACATGAAGACCTACAGGAGACCCTTAGGCAACATGGCCAACCCAGGTTGGTCATCAACATTATTTGGCTCAAAAATCCCGCTCGAATAGAATATCCAATACCAGGTGTATCCTCGTTATTGACTTACTTAGGCCTAAGACGGTGTGACGACACGGCCTAAAAGGTAAAGTAAAGCAGAATGGTACATTTAAAGAATACTGGACTGGGGGGATACTCACTCGATAACTAATTCTGCCTAAGTCAAATCTAGTCGTCTGGAAGAGCCCAAGATAACTGAACAAGAGATCAATGAAGTAAAAAATAACACAACACATGTTTAGTCGGCAAATCTCCCAAAACATAACTATTTTATTACATCATTACATATACAAAGAGTTAAATTTGCTGAGTAATTTAAACCCTAATGAGAACTAGGTCGCTGAGCAAGGTAGTCAGCCACTCACGCTTTTCGACCATCATCTGGGTGAGGAACTAATTTTTCCTCTACCTCTTTTGAATTTGGTTCCACGAGCTATCTTGGGATCACATATATGGGAACCCATAGATTATCCCTTCTAAAAGGGTTCAACATCAGAGTTGAGGGAGAGATCTCATGCTGATATCAGAGAACAGAGTTCCTAGGGACTTATAACTCCCTAAGAGCACTCAACCACCCTCTTAGGAAAGCTAACTCCTCAATCTCCTTCAAATTCGTTGGGGCATCAGTCCAATCCTGACAGTAGCCATTAGCCCACACCTATCGAGGACCTTTCTTGAATAGGTGCCTCAGCGAGGTGACATCTCTTTGAAGACAGACAACTATCATATACGCCCTACGAACGTCACCTCGCAGTTCGGCAATCTCCCTAGCTGAACCACTATCATCAGTACCAGCTCGTCGCCCATTCGATAAAGAGGAACCACGTAGAACTCAAGGGGAAATGCTTGGTGCATTCTCCCTAAGTCGCGAGACTTCCTTTCTTAGAGCATCATTCTCCCGTTGAAAGACCTCTCCAACTTGATTGATCTCAGAAGCATCCAGAATCTTAGCTTTCAGAGCATCCACTTCCTCTTGAACAGAAGTGCCGACCTCCTCCATCTCCTCAAGCCTATCTTTCAGCTTGGCAATAAGCTCTGACTGGTCTTTATAGTCTTGATTCCTCGATCTAAGAGACTTACAAATTCTTACAAAGGCACGATGAACTCGGTTGCTCACATCAGGACTAAGAATTTTTCCTAGTTGAGAGGTAGCAGGAATATATTCCTCAATATCGATAAGCTACAAGTCATACGAGTATTAAGAATAAATAAATCAGTATATAAAGAGGAATAGGACTCCATTTCATTAACATAAAAATAGTTCGAGTACATAAACGGGAAGAAACGGAGATACAAAAAAATACAAAGGTCCCTAAGAAGACTAGCTGGAGACCTCAGTCTATACTGAAGATGCTGGCTGCTTCCCCTTATCCGCGACAGCCCCAGGTGCACCTCCTTCAGATGGAGCAGTCACCATTCCCTGATCGAGGGGATAATTAGCGACAGTGGTCGAGACAGCTAGGACAGTTTCATGGGCAGCAAAATGAGGCACCTCATCCACAACAGGCTTGGGGCCAGGGTCGTGCTCATCAAAGAGGGGGGAATCAACATCCACCTCGGCAGTGAGCAAAGCCCTATCCCAACCCTTCTTGAAGTTGAGAAGACTGATGTAGCCAATCTCAGCCTCGGCATCCTCGTATGCTGCGAGCCACCCAACATTGTACGAGCTTTCCTTGAGGGTGGCAACCTCAGATTCCAGCTTCTTCGTCTTCTAGACAAGCCCTTTGTTCTCCTCAACTATCGCTAACTTGCTCGTACAGACCAAGTCGTAAGACTTCCTCAGCTCCCCATCTCCTTGGATGTTGCCTCTTTTTCTTTGTTAGCTTTTGCCAAGGTGAGATCGGAAGACTTCTGAGCAGCACTGGTAGCCTTCAGGCTCGCCTTTAACTCAGCATTTTTCCTCGCCAGCTCGTCGCGGCTGCGATAGAGGACGGTGAAATCAGATACAAATTGCAGAAAGAAAAAAAACACTCAGCGAAGAAGGTATTGAAAAGAACTACAAGAGTAGGCTAGCCCCTGACTTGCCTTCAGGGCTAACTGGTTAGTCCCTATACTTGACAACATCTGGCGATCAACTGGCAAGACTGCTCTCTCGAGCATTACCCGAGCCAGCTGAGGAGAAAGAGCAACAGAAGCCCCCTCAACTAGGGCAGACACGGGCACCAAAGACTGCCCCGTCTTGGTCCTTACTTCCTCTCTCTCTTTTTTCTTCCTCTCTTCCTCTTTTCTTCCTTCTGTCTCTCTTTCTCCACTTTCTTCTTCCTCTCCTGCTCATGAGCTACAGTCTGGGAGCCAGTGGCAGTATCCCCATTCCCAGACTTTTGGCTCTTCAACTTGCGAGTGAGTGCTACATTATCCTCATCATCATCCTAGATCAAAATTTTCCCAGGAGGGGCTATAATCTCTTCGCTGGAGCTATCCGAATCCTCTAAACTCTCCGAACCGTCCTCCGAACTAGAGTTTCCTTCACCACTTTAACTCTCTTCGCTGGAGTCACCTTTAACTCCACTTCTGTCAGCCCCCACGCTATCTTCACCAGAGCTGCTCTCCTCTTCGTCCAACTGGATTGGTTCAGTTGCAACCTCTTCTATGATATCAAGGTGAGGAATACTATCAACAGGTCGGGCGATGAAGCTGGATCCAATGTTCTTGTACTATAAAAGTAATGCAGCTGATCGCGGATGCTCATCGTCAGCCAAGTATTTTCTGATCTTTCAAGCTTTGATTAGCTCAGCAGCTCGAATTTCGTGGAGTACAGGTTCCAAGTTCTTTGTCTTCACTGAAAAAGAAAAAAGGAAAACATAAGAAATACAGTATACTAACAAAAAATTAATAAGCAGAACAAGAGCTATGTCTACCTATGTACTCCTCCCTATAAAAGGGAATCATAGGTCCCATGTACCTCGCTCCTTCAGTTTGAGGAGGGAACTGCCAGTTCCTGGCAATAAACCCTTCTTACCAATAGTCCTTGTGGGAATCAGGTCGATTGACTACCAACACCCTGTCATGACTTTTAGCTTTCAGATAGAGGAGACCAGAGCTTGTTCGAGAGAAGGTATAACAATAACAAATTTCAGCAAGACCTAAATTGGTGCCATAAAGCTGATTGATCCTATGTACACCATTCACAATTTTCCAGACGTTCGGAGAACACTGGGCATGAACTATATAAAAATAACTAAAGAAATGCAAAAACAAGCGATTTCGGAGAAAAGTCAAACCCCCTTGGGACAACTGAAGAACATGAATCCATTGCCCGTCCTCAATGTCTCTAACATTGCGAGGGACAGGGGCACATTCAATGTCCACCCAATCAGGAATGTTGTAAAACTCCCTAAACTCAGCTATTGACCTATTACCTATTCTTGCCAACAGAAAAGAAAAACCCTAGCAACGATAAATAGGAAATTTCAATAGAAAAGAAAAGGGAAGAAGTGTGGAAAACTTACGAAGTAAAAATCAGTTTGAGACGATGCAATGCCACACTCAAGGAAGATGGAAAGACAACAAATAGCTCGAAGACGAAATGAGGGACATGGAAGTGAGAAAACACAATGAGAAGCTGGAGAAATCTTGAGAGTGCAAAGAAGTTTGAAACGGCGTAGAAAACGCAATGAGAAGCTGGAGAAATCTTGAGAGTGCGAAGAAGTTTGAAGCGACATCAGAAATGGCATCTTCAAACAAATTTAATCTCTCTTAATGATGACGCACGGAGAACGAAGTTAATCAGCCGCCTAAATCTACTTGGAAATAACGTTTAGATCCCTAAAGCATCATGCAATTCACAAAAGTGTCATCAGAGCTGTTATTTAAAATTATTGAGCCCAAATTGTGACCCAAATTTTTTAGGGGCAATTGTGGGTACCTCGAGTATTTATCTCGGCCCAGAGAAGTAGCCAGACTAAGCCCCATCAAGAATAGGGAGAGTTCGACCCAAACTCAGGAGTCTCATATATGATTAAGTCAGCAGCGACCCATTCAATCCCTAAAATCTCTCAGGAGATATTCTAGGGGTTATGGGTCAACTTGGAGGTGCCCAACACCCCCACTCTCCGAAACTCACACGTATATCTTGTACCCCTGGCCCGGAGCAAAGGGTATGTAATTTTGTAAACACTCCCTGGAGAAAAGAGATATATAACAAGAGAGCACCACCGTGGACGTAGGTAATTTTGCCGAACCACATATATCTTATGTCGTGTGTGATTGCAGCCGTTCTAATTTATGTTCTTTACTTTTTCTGGTGATCGCATTTGCTTATAATTTGTGTTGATATTTATTGTCACCACATATATATATAATTATATTTTTTTAAATTAAAAAAAAACTTATTTATATTAGACGCATAACACACACACACGCACACACATACAGTGGCGGAACCAGGATTTTACATTGGGACGGGCTAAGAAGTAACTTACACATTATTCAAATAAAACAAACACAAATATTTAAATATTTAGACAATAGCATACCAAAATCGTCGATTCAAAATAGACAAAAGAGCGTTTTCGCTATATTTAGTCACATGTGACACAAAAAAAATACATCATATGAGCTAATGAAGTTGAACTCTACGATCCTTTCGTGAATCAAAATCATCTATTAGCAAATCCAAATCAATGTCTTCAGCAAGCTCTCTTTCAATTGTGAGTATCATGCAATCTTCGAGGAAATCATCACCCATCTTGTTACGGAGAGTTGTTTTTACAAGTTTCATAGCTGAAAAGGCACGTTCTGTTGATGCTGTGGAGACGGGAAGAGTCAATACAAGACGAATCAATCTATCAACCAAGCAATAGATATCCTTTTTCCTTGTTTCAGCTAATGTACAACACAATTCAGAGATTCTGGACAAATTTTGAAAACTAGGATGAGTTGGAATATCAAGCTCATAGTGTTGCAATTGACACCTCAATGTGCATACATCATCTTTGGAAAAATCAAGAGGATAAAATTTTTCTGCAAGCTTGCATATATCATCAATGTTAAATGACTTATAAGCATCACGAGGATCTAAAGCACAGCTAAGAATAAGAATTTCCATTGCCCCCTCGGAAAATCTTTAATTTAACTCCATTATTTGAAAGTCGATTGCAACATTGAATGTATCGACTTGGTAGTGATGATAAATTGTAATATTATCTCGTTGCTGACAAATACGCCGAGTGCCCACTTTATAACAAGCATCCATATTTGGGATCTCAATACCATGTTTTTCGCAAAACGACTGCACTTTATCAAAGAAGGAATTCCAACCAGTTTCCCTTAACTTTTGAAGAAGCCTTTTTGTTGTTGAAACAAGTTGCATAGAATTTACAATGTCTTGAGACTTTTGCTGAAGTGCTTGGAAAAGTATATCAGTGATCCCCATGATCTCATTCAATAAATGTAAAATAAATACAAATTCAAATGAGGTCATCGCATCATAAGCACCTTTAGCCTCTGAGCGTATAGGATGATTAGCACCATTTAACCAAAGATTTTCAACAATTTCACAAGATGGGCCAAACAAATCAATCAAACTGCGAACATAACTCAAGTGCGAGCTCCAACGAGTGGCTCCAGCACGATGTAATGACTTCCTTTGATTAACACCTCTTCCCGTTTGAAGTTCACCAAGTGCCACCTTATTTGCAACTTTAGCAGCTTGTCTCAACTGCAATTCAGTTTGACGTTTTGGAGAAGCGCCAATAATATTGACAACAACATTCAACTTTGAGAAGAACAACCATATATCTTGCACATCTCTGGATGCCGAAACTAATGCAAGTTGTAACTGGTGGGCAAAGCAATGCACGTAATATGCATATGGACACTCCTTAAGAAAGAGGGCTTGTAATCCATTCCAAGATCCCCGCATATTGCTAGCGCCATCATATCCTTGACCCCGCATTTTATCAACATGTAGATCATAGCAAGAAAGTACCTCAACAATTTCTTTTTTAAGTGTCAAGGCAGTGGTGTCTTCTACGCTCACAATACCAAAAAATCGCTCGCGTACCACCCCTCCTTCATCAACAAATCTTATGACAATTTCCATTTGCTCTTTAATAGAGACATCTTGTGCTTCATCAACCAATATACAATAACTCCCATCACCAATTTCTTTACGAATCTTACTTCTCACATTATCACCAAGAATATTCAAGATTTCTTTTTGGATCAATGAAGAAGTATACTTCGCATTTCCTGGAGCTTTTTTTAAGACAACCTCATCAACTTTTTCATTATGATTTGCTGTGTGTTTTATCAATTCAATGAAATTTTCGGCATTTAGTGAGTCAGGAGATTCATCATGAGCACTAAATGCACATGCTTGAAATGCAAGCCAACGTGCACATTCAATTGATGTCTTTAAATGCAACCGATTCTTTTCAACAACTTCTTTAGACTGTGAATTCAAAGCCCTTCGAATGTGTTGAAAATGATTCATCAAATCTTCAGCTGATTGGACAGAACTCATATGGACTGAAGGAGTACAACCCATGTGTTTCAGAAAAGAACATTTGGGGCCACCAATCCTTTTCCAACTTTGGAACCCATCAACAGTAAATGCCGGTCGGGTGGGTGGATTAGTTTCAAACAAGAAACAATAAAAACAATATGCTCTATTCTTTTCAATAGAATACTCAAGCCAAGGGTATCTGTCAAACCAACCACTTTGAAAGCGGCGAATTTGTTTTTCGTATTGGATGGGTGGATATTCATGAAGTATGGGTTGATAAGGTCCCATTTTTAGGTATCTTTTTCGAATCTCATCCCGGTCATCAACGGGTTGTTGCCAAATTTGTAGACGCAACCCAGGATCTCGAGTGAAAGTGTTGTCTTCTTCAATAGGTTCAACCCTTTGAATTTTAGGAGGTGGCTCGGGGGAGACTGAACGAGTATCATTCGTCAATATAGGCGCATGTGAATCATTTTTTGGTTTGAAAAATGATAACAAAGTTTTTCTTGACATTGGAACCTAAAATAATGCCCAAAAAAATATAAATTAGTTAATAATAAAAAAGAATTAAAAGCCCTAATTTCAGCAAGTAAATGAAAATAAAAATGTAGGTAATAAAAATCCTAATTACAACAATAAAGTCCCAAAATTGATAAAGGCCCTAATTAAAAATTAGCTTGATAAAAGCCCTAATTAAAAATTACCTTGATAAAAGTCCTAAATAAAAGTTATTTGTTGTAGTTCTTGGTATATCTAACAAACAATTTATTATTTCTATAGTAAGGGTGTGAGATAGATAATAAAAGTTTGAAACAAATTATATGAACAATTGGAGAGAAGATGAGGAGCAAACATTCAAGAATGAAAAATTACCAAGTGAATAGGGCAGCAGCAGCAGGGGAGAGAAGATGTTAGAAGCGGCGGCGGGTCCGGATCGGAACAGGGGCGGCTGGCCGGCAGGCTAAACAGGGCAGGGGAGGGGACTGAGATGAGAGAGCAGCAGCAGGTATTTGGTTTTGGACGGATAGAGGAAAAGGGGTTTTGTGTTGTGGCTTGTGTGGGTCTTATGTTTTGTTTTAAGTTTAAAGAAAGGGGAGGGCTGAACTGTAATTTCTCTAAAATTTACACTATATTTTTTTTTTTATCTGAGACGGGCTGGAGCCCCCCCCCCCCCCTCTCTTGGTACCGCCCCTGCACACATATATATATTTATATAAATTATATCTTTAAAAACTTTTATATTAGAAAAGCCTATTTATTGTGTTGTCGAAGAAACCAATAAAAAAAACTCAACCAAATCGCGAGGAAGTGATGAGGGTATTGCACGGTAGTGTGTCAAGTTCAACTGCCCAGATATTAGTTACTGTACATCCTCAACTCTCCCTGCTAAAATCCCCATTTCTTAAAAAATACCCATCTCTGCAAAATTCAAGCCCCCCACACAGACACAGTCGTAGAGTAGTGAGACAGACACCCATAATCAAATCATCAATGGCTTCAACACCAAGCACAGACACAACTAATACCAAACCATTCTCCGTTCTCTTTGTGTGCTTGGGCAACATCTGTAGAAGCCCAGCTGCTGAGGGTGTTTTCACAGACTTGGTCAATAAAAGGGGCCTTCTTTCAAAATTCACCATTGATTCGGCTGGCACCATCAATTACCATGAGGTACCCTATGTATTGTATTTTTGTGTTGTGTTTTAAACATGAGGGCTTATGTTTTTTTTAATTTTGGGTATTTTTTCCAATTGTTTTAAGGGTAATGAAGCAGACCCAAGAATGAGGGCTGCCTCTAAAAGGCGTGGAATTCAGATAACTTCATTGTCAAGGCCAATAAGACCCACAGATTTCAAAGATTTTGACCTTATTCTTGCAATGGACAAGCAAAACAGAGGTGGGATGGTGCAATAAGACCCCAAATGACTTTTTATGACATCTTTGTTATGAGATTTATGACACTTTAGTGGTTAAGATTTTATTAATGTAAACTTATACACCAAAATCGAAATAGCACAGTGGTCACAAAAAATATTCATTACAATGATTGCATAATCTCTATTGGTTTGTGTCATCACATGAAGAGAGGTAAACACATAGTTACAAAAATTAGAGATGTTATAATGGTTGTATTCAATGTTTTGTCACAATTATGGAACTGGTTTAATTTTTTTAATTTCTCGTTCTTTTGTCTTGAATACAATTCAGTACAATGTTCATCCGCTTGAATTCTTTCGACCCCAAATGATATTTTTGATATTTTGTAACGATCTTCTTGATATTTTTGTGATGCTTTATGAGATTTATGACAGCTTTAGTGTCCTTAAAAATATATTAATGTAAACACTTAACACCCAAATCGAAATAGGGCATTAATAGCCCAAAAAATATTCAATACAAATGATTACAACATCTCTAGTTGTTTGTGTCATCACATGAAGAGAGGTTAACACATAGTTACAAAAATTAGAGATATTATAACGGTTGTATTCGATGTTTCGCCACAATTATGGGACGGGTTTAATTTTTAATTTTTTTTTGTCCTTTGGTCTTGAATAGAATTGGATAGTGTTCAGTACAATGTTCATCCGCTTATGTATGTTCTTTATATGAGTTTGTGTATGTGCATGTTTGTTCAACTTTATTGAGTTATGATGTTGTGTGTAGAGGATATACTTTCGGCTTTCGAGAGGTGGAGCTTCAAAGAGACCTTACCGGCTGATGCACATAAGAAAGTTAGTAAAGGTTTATTGTAATAAAGTAGTTTAGTTTGGATTTTTTGATCTTAAAAATGCATTGATTGTGCAGGTACGGTTAGTGTGCTCGTATTGTAAGAAGCATGAAGAAACTGAAGTCCCTGATCCCTACTATGGAGGACCACAAGGTTTCGAGAAGGTAAGACAAACTATTCATCATATCTGTTGGAATATGATATGTGAAATTAGAAATTATTTATCTTATCCGTTAGAATACGAAATTACTATGTTGGTATGTATTGAAATGAAATTTTGTGCTTCATTAAAGTGTAAGTTCACATGCATAGTTTCATAATTCATGTCGGATTTGAAAAACAAAATGACAAATCATGTCTTAAAACATTACATGTGAATTTACTACTATGGTATTTAAGGAAAGCACAAAAACTTGAACCAAAGGAGCACTAATGGATGTTGAAATATAAACTTGTTTTATATTTATCAACCAATTTCCAAGAAGCATCCTAAGTTAGGTAAGGTGTGTTTATTTATTCTTAGTGGTTCATAATGGCTGAATAGGTGGAAGCAAATTGTGTGGCTTACGAATATTTGTATTAATTTAGTTTGAACCACATTGTGTGGTAGCAATTGATTTTCTTCAAGTATAAATACCCATCATCCTTGAGTTCTTAGAATCATCAAATAACAAGTAAGATAATAAGCAAAGCTTATTAGTTGTAATAGAGAGAAGTTAAGTTGTAAGAGTGTTTTTTTCTTTGTAATACTATTTTGAGTGCTAAATACAAGATAGTTGCGTGAGTGTCTTTGAAAGCTTATTTCCAACAATGGAGATGTCATGGTTGAGAGATTATGACACCAACATGGCATTACCGTAGCTTTTTGTCAGTCGGTATCACAATTCAATGGAATGTTACTGATCAATGTATGGGTGTGTCAAATTTAGGCTCACTATCATTATCAGTATGGGCTGTGCTACTAAACTGCAACCGTGTTTGTAATTGAGCCCAAAGTGTCTTCCAGTTAACTTAAAAATTCAATTTATCAACCAGAAATAACGGTCTTGGGAATACCATACGATCAAACTATGTCGTGGAAGAAAAGATTGGGAGCATCCATAGTCTTCTTGCAAGAGATAAAGTGGGCTATTTTAGAGAACCGATCAACCAAAACAAAAACTGAATTATTGGTATGTTGAGCACGGGGTAATACGAGAACAAAGTCGATAATCTTCCCATGAGCCTTCGAGTACCAGAAGGGGTGTGTGCAATCCCGTATTCTGTAACAGTGCAGCGCCTGACAAAGTCAGTAACATCCCGTTTGAGTGGATTCGAAAAATAACGTGCTTCAACCAAAAGAATATTTTTATCACACTTAAAATGTCTGGCGAGTTTTCTGGCATGTAGCTCCTTAATAAAGTGTTCCTGGATGGAACTATTAGGGAGGCATAAGCGTGTTCCTTTGAAAAGGAAGTCATCATGAATGACAATATCAGAGGTGCCTTGCTGTCCGGAAGCGCAACATTACTAAATTTTTTGAAAATTCTGTATCCTTGAGAAAATAAAATGCAATGACTTCAGCCCTTAGTGACAAGTAGTGATTCTTGGGTCGAGATAGCAAATGAGCATCTACTAAGTGCATCGGACACTTCATTGAACGGTGCCAGATTTGTGCTGAATGATGAAGTAAAATATCTAAGAAAAAAACCCTACTAGCAAATATTCGGTTGGAAGGAGATAAATTTTGAATATACTTGAAGACTTGATGATCAGATAAAGCACAAATTCTTTTTGGATTAAATTCAGCTCCCACTTACAAAGAGCACTGATGACCGCATAGAATTCAAGTTCGTAAGTTTTCCATTCATTGCAGAGGACCCGAAAATCACACCGAGGTAACTATCACAAAAAATCACTGGAAATCACGAAGAGACATTTTTCCGTAAAATTGCGCTCAAGTCCCGAATAAACTAAGAGAGGTGGTGGTAAACTTCTAACGAATTTTTTCAACCTTTTAATCAATTACAGCAAAAGCTATGATATCAATTTACCATAATAATTGTTCAAGAACACAAAGAGATGAACACACCAAGCTCACACCAAGTTCACCCGTACACTAAGTTTATTACACCAACTCGTTTGCATACGCTACCAAAACTAAGCTATCACATGGTTTCTCAAGTTTCATAATCATACCATGATTATCATCCAATTTCACTTCGCCAAAATATCAATTATCACACCAATGTTGTTAATATTAGATATCTTTTTAGGTGTTCACATAGGCGATTACATCAACATTAAATTTTCACATAGTCCCCATAACGAATTCTACACCGGTGATATAAATATCAATGTTAATATGCTCACGTAAACAATTACATCTGTAAGAGGGTACTTTAGATAAAATGGAGGCGTAACCCCTTTGAAGTATAGTAGCGATAAGTTAAATGGCTAAAACCTTGGATTAATGGTAGAACATGCAAACACAAATCCTTAATGAAGATAAGACTAAGTTTAAACTCACAAATCTCTCGTGTATAACTAAGAAGGTAGTAATGAACTTAGAAGTAACTTAGCTAGAGGGATAGAGAAGTAAGCACCCTAGATACACCTTGGCAGGCAGGCAAACACATCAATCACCCTCAAGAATCTCTATCAAGTATTAAAAGCTTCGTAATAAATGACAATGGTGAGTGAATAAGACCTCTGGTTTGTAATAACTCTCTCTCTCTGTTCTAAAAGGCCCGCCTAGGCTCCGCCTAGGCCCGCTTAGGCTTGAGAGAAACGCATCGCCTACGCCTTATTACGCCTTATTACCCCCTATTCTTAGTAAAAGGCTTAAGGCACACTTTTTTTAAACAAAACAAAGGATTAGTTGACAAATATTGGTTATGGATCATGAATGTGAGAAAGATGGCTACCAAACATATGGATATATTTTCAAAATTCAAGGTATGTACTATTTTATTATATTACTAGCCTTGGAATAATTAAAATAATAAAAAAAGGACAAACGCCTTTTTACGCCTAGGCGCGCCTAGGCTCCTAAGGCTTGAGGCTTGACCTCTACCCCTCGACCACGCCTCGCGCCTTTTAGAACCTTGCTCTCTCTGATGTGTATTCTCTCTAGTAATAACTTCTTAAACTTTCAAAAGATCATCCTCTCCTCAAGGGTGGTTGGGGTCCTTAAATAGCCCCCACACCATCCCCGAGGTAACTCAGTCATTAAAAACTATGAAAGACATCCCTCATACTTTGTCACAGCATTAAATGCCTGATGCACTAGTTGTCTCCACGTCATAAACATTAAATGCCAAGACATGCCTTTTGCCTAACCACTGTATGTCAGGGGGACTGTTGTCACAGAGGTGGCTCACCAACTGCCTGACAGCCCCAAATACCACGGTGGTTTACTCAAGTGTAGGTCTGACATTATTTAGCTGGCTAGTGACATCACCTACAGTAGATGTGACATTAAGTAGAGGGCTGTTTGGTTCACAACTCAACGCCCGGTGGAACTCCAAGCTGCTCCGCCCGAGGTTCCACGATCAGGGCCCTTCGGTGTTTTACCAGGTGCATCTAAGATGGTCAGGACAAGCCCCAACGGTGCCTCACTTCTCAATCCTCCAAACCAAGTCCCTCTAAAGTTCCCACGATGAGGTCATTCGATAGAGCATGAAAGCTCTCCCAGGCATTGCCAAGCCTGGTCTCTCGCGAGTACCGTTTGACCTCACATTAAAACTCATTATTATCCTCGTTACATAATTACAACCGTTATAGCTTACAGTCAATATAAACAAAGATACAATATGACTAATACAACAAGCTAAAATACAAGTTGTCACGCTGAGCTGCCTCGCTTGAGTTGCCACGCTGAGCTGCCACGGTGCCTTAATCCCCAAAACACTGTTACTAATGTGGAAATTCTTCTAATTCTCGAAATTACCTTCAAGTCCCCTCTACAACATCAATATTAAATTTTTACGTAGTCACGATAACGAATTCTACACCGATGATCTAAATATCAATATTTATATGTTCACATAGGCAATAACAATCAACATTAAATTTTCACGTACACTTGTGAAGATATAAATATCAGTATTAATATGTTTGCGTAGGCAATTACATCAACATCTAATTTTTTCGTAGGTTTGGTTACAAATTCTACAATGGTGATACAAATATCAATATTAATATGTTCACATAGGCAATTGTAACACCCTTACCAGACTAGGGTTTACAAGAACAGATAAGATGAAAGAATTGAGAGAGTTTGTAATCTATAGTAATCTTTTGAAATTCAATGGTTACAAAGAAGGAGAGCTAGCTATTTATAGCTTAGCTCGAGGTTGGTTACAATTCTGTTACAAATACCGTTCAGATGCAATTACTAAACTAACTCACAAGTTATGTAACTAACTCCTACCAACTACTAACTAACTCCAATCGAACTATGAATTACAACCCAACAACTCTGATCACCTATCGAAACGACATCGTATGATAGAGGCTTATGACAATTCTCTTCCCCTACAATATTGACCTTGTCCTCAAGGGTCAAAACTGGGAAACTTGGCATGAATGAAAGACCAATCTGCCCATGTTGCATCCTCTGGAATGGCATTGGACCACTGCACCAGCACTTGTGGGACTGCAATATTGTCACATTTGATCATCCTCCTATCCTTGATAGTAACTGGTTCCACGAGAAGTTGTCCCTCTGTTCCCACTAAAGGAAGTTGAGGAGAGTGAACGGCAAAAGTACCAATTTTCGATTTGAGCTGAGAAACATGAAAAATTGGGTGGATTTTTGATCCCGCTGGTAACTCGAGGTAGTAAGCAACTGCTCCGACTTTTGCCAAGACCTTGAATGGTCCGTAAAATCTTGTGGACAACTTCATATTCCTTCTCAAAGCTACACTTGTAGACTGGAGTCTTAGATACACCAGGTCGCCCACCTTAAAAGACCTCTCCTTCCTATATTTATCTCCATAGTGCTTAATTCGATTTTGTGCCCGTGTGAGATTCTCCTTGAGTAGTTGTGTCATAGGCTTCTTGTCTCTGATCAATTCATCCACGACCGCAATGGGCGTCTTAATATCAGTGGGAATAGACCACTGTGGGGGTGAGTATCCATAAAGGGCTTGAAAAGGAGTGCATTTGAGGCTGGTGTGATAATTTGTGTTATACCACCATTTAGCTAGAAATATCCATTTGCTCAACTTGTTTGGTCGTTGGTTGCACATGCATCTTAAGTACATTTCCATACACTGATTCACCCTCTCGGTCTGGTCATCAGTTTGAGGGTGATAAGCTGTGCTTAGTGATAACTGAGGACCTAAAAGTTTGAAAAGCTCAGACCAAAAAGCACTCGTGAACACCTTGTCCCTGTCACTAACAATCTTCTTAGGTAGACCGTGCAACTTGTAGACGTTTGAAAGAAATAGTTGAGCAATAGTAGTAGCTGTAAAGGGATGTTTACAGGGAATAAAATGAGCATACTTTGAAAAATGACCAACTACCAGCATTATAACATTCATTCCCTCAGATGATGGCAATCCTTCAACAAAGTCCATACCAATCTGATCCCAAGCTTGATCAGGCACTGGGAGAGGTTGCAGCAATCCAGGAGTAGTCGAATGTTCTACTTTATTTTGTTGGCATATATCACATTCTTTCACAAAATCTTTAATATTCTTTTTTAGGCCGAACCAATAAAAGTATTGTTTGGCCCTCTTGTAAGTGGCCTCAATTCCAGAATGGCTACCACCAACCGCTGACGAGTGAATGGCCTCCATTATCTTCTGTCTTAGCTGCTGACCAGGGCCTATCACTAATTTAGTACCCCTTTTAAGCATTCACTGCACTAATTTCAGTCCAGTGGAGCTATTGGGGTGAATAATAAGTTGGGCCACAATACTAGCGAGGTGTTGATCACCATCATAGCTAGTAATAACCTTCTGCATCCACATTGGTTGTACCTCAGAAATGACTTGTAAGGAACCCCGATCATCTTCTCTTCTCGAAAGGGTATCTGCTACATGATTTTCAACTCCTTTTTTGTATCTTATCTCATAATCCAATCCCAACATTTTTGTCAACCACTTTTGCTGTAGATGTGTAGTAATTATTTGCTCCATGAAATATCTCAGGCTTTGATGGTCTGTGGTAATAACAAAATGATGCCCTATTAAATAGTCTTTCCACTTGATGACAACCAACATTATGGCCAGCATCTTTTTTCATACACAGACATGCCCAGGGCTCTAGGACCCAGAGCCTTGCTCAAGAATGCAATTGGATGCCCTTGTTGCATAAGGACAACTCCAATACCTTTGCTACTTGCATCAGTCTCAATAAGAAAGGGAAGTTTGAAATTAGGTAGGGCCAATACAGGGGCTGTCCCCATGGCATGTTTGAGTTGCGGAAAAGATTCCTCTGCAGCTAGTGTCCACTTGAAAGCATCTTTCTTCAACAAATCGGTCAATGGCCTAGCTATACTTCCATAATTCTTGATGAATCTTTTGTAGAAACCCGTGAGTCCTAAGAATCCTCTGAGGCTTTTGATGGTAGTTGGTGTAGGCCAAGAATTCATGTCTTCCACTTTTGCAGGGTCAGTGAAAATTCCTTCACCACTGATAATGTGTCCTAGGTATTCAACACTAGGTTTACCAAAAGAGCATTTGCTCAGTTTAGCAAATAACTGGTGAGACCTTAACAACTGCAGCACCTGTTTTAAGTGGTAACAATGTTCTTGCAAGTCTTTGCTAAACACCAAAATATCATCGAAAAAGACTAGCACAAATTTTCGCAAGAATGGTCTGAATACCTCATTCATAAGCCCTTGAAATGTGGCTGGGGCATTGGTAAGGCCAAATGGCATTACCCGAAATTCATAATGGCCACAGTGGGTTCTGAATCCAGTCTTCTCTATATCTTCTTTCCTCATTCTGATCTGGTGGTATCCAGATTTAAGGTCTAATATAGAAAAGATCTTGGCACCATAAAGTTCATCTAATAGCTCTTCAATAGTGGGTATTGGAAACTTGTCTTTTACCGTGGCATCATTTAATTTTCTGTAATCTACACAAAACCTCCAGTTCCCATCCTTTTTCTTGACTAACAAAATAGGAGATGCAAAAGGACTATGGCTAGGTTAAATTACTCCTGTATCTAGCATTTCTTGAACTAATTTTTCAATGTCAGTTTTCTGAGAATGAGGAACCCTATAAGGTCTTTGGTTTGTGGGAATAGTGCCTGCCTTGAGATTAATTTGATGATCATGACTCCTTTGGGGTGGTAACCCTTTAGGTTCAACAAAAACATTAGGCAATTGTGACAATAATTGTTGAACAGGAGGAGGACTAGGTACTTTTACTGGAGAACTAGTCTCCATTGCTTGGATTGAGAAGAATTGGCCAATTAGGCCTTGTTTAGTTTTCTGTAGTAGTTTCTTGAAAGAGTGGGCATTCATAGCCTGTAGAGATGCTTTTTCATTAGATCCTCTCAGCACTACCATTTTATCGTTTCTCTTGAATGTGAGTTTTGGTGTAGCAAAGTCAAATAAGATGGGGGTTATATTGCTTCATCCAATCCATGCCTAGAATTATGTCACATCCCCCGATATGTAATAACCTAAGATCAGCAGTGAATGAATGCCCTTGCATTGTCCAGTGGCAATCCGGACATTTGGCATTACTGAAAAGTTTTCCTCCATTGGCAACAGTCACACTGAGGAGAGTGGTTTGTTCAGTCACAGTGCCAGTTTGTTGGGCTGTTTCAGGATTCAAAAAACTATGGGTGCTACCTGTATCAATAAGCACTGAAATAGGGTGTTTCTTGATAAAACCTTTAATTCAGATAGAGTTATGGGATACAGCCCCAAAGAGAGCATTATGAGATATTTCCATCTCCCCCATATCTTCCTCTTCACAATTCTCCAAATCTTGAATTTCAGGAATCTCTTCATCCTCTTCTTCAGCTCTAATAATGAACAATTGTTTCTCCTTACATGCCCCGGTTTAAACAATTCATCACAATAGTAACAGAGACCTTTGTCTCTTCTCTCTTTCATCTCGACATAAGAGATTTTCTTTATTGGTAGGGTAGAAGAGTTTGGTTTCTTCGTTGTGTTGGTAATTCTGTCCCAAGTAGGGCCCTTGTATTGGAAATTTTTGGAGCAGGTATGGTAAATTTGGTGATCTTGGGTGCTTCTCTGGTTCGTTTGATCACTGCCTCAACTGCCGTTTCTTGTAGCTTGGCCAAACCAATGGCCTGTTGTAGGGTAGAGGGATACAACATCTGAACTCCACTCCATATGTCCTCTCTTAAACCACCTAAAAACTCAGCACTAAATATTCTTCTTTTAGGCCATGGTTTGCAATTTGAGATCTAAGCTCCTCAAATTTTTCTTGGTAGTCTGTAACTGAACCATCTTGCTTCAAGCTGTGAAAACTAGCTACTAGATTCTCTTGAGCCCCAGGTTGAAATCTGATCAGTAAGGCTCACACAAATTCACCCCATTCCATCTCTCCTTTGTCTTCTTGGTAATCTTGAAACCAAATATCAGCTTTACCCTCCAGGTACATAGAAGCGTAGCTGACTTTCTGGATTTCACTCATGGTGTGATAGGAAAAAAATTTCCTACATTTGCGGACCCAATTCTTTGGATTACTACCATCAAACTTGGGAAAGTTTGGTTTCGGTGTCTTAACATGATTGCTCGTGCCTTCATTTGCACATCTATTTCTGTGACTGAATCATTCACCACCGTTCACCATCCTGGAAATGGTGATCTCTTCCGCCTTGTTGAGATGATGATTCTGAATCTGAATGTACTTGTTTCCCAAGCAATTTAGTCTGCTCTGCAAGCATACGACCACTTGCTCTTGGAATTGTTTCAGATTTTGGTCAATTGGCTTCATTCCATCTTGCAATTGTTGCGAAATGTTCTGAATTTGTTCTTCGTGTCTCTTAACCGTCTCCTGGAGATCTTTGAACCGTGTACCCTCCGCCATTCTCTCTTATGGAATCCAGGCTCGAACAGCTCTGATACCAGAATTGTAACATACTAGGGTTTACAAGAACAGATAAAATGAAAGAATTGAGAGAAAGTTTGTAATCTATAGTAATCTTTAGAAATTCAATGGTTACAAAGAAGGAGAGCTATCTATTTATAGTTTAGCTCGAGGTCGGTTACAATTCTGTTACAAATACCGTTCAGATGCAGTTACTAAACTAACTCACAAGCTATGTAACTAACGCCTACTAACTACTAACTAACTCCAATCGAACTATGAATTACAACCCAACAACTCTCATTACCAATTGAAACGACATCGTATGATAGAGGCTTATGACAACAATACATCAACATTGAATTTTTACGTAGTATCAATAACAAATTTCTATACCGGTGACATAAATATGTAGGCTACTACATAGCCCGTTATTGTTTTTGCTTATAAGGTCTCTTACTCATGCAGAATTTATTGTACTTTAATAAAGGATGAGTTAACTCTCTGGTTAAACGAAAATTTTAGCACCACATGAAGATTGAATCCTTCCCACGCGTTTTATTTTTCTTCCTCTTGCTTCTTTTCTATTCTCAGTTTTTTCTCTCTAAAGGAGCCGAAGTTTATGAAACAAAATATAATTGAAACAACTGCATGGGGTTTCCTAACGAGTCATGGGCTCTTCACTCCTAAAGGTTTGATAGGAATTTGTTTCTCTTATTAATTAGAAAAAAAAAATGATATTGGGCAGCCCCCAACCTCCAAGACACTTGCCCATAACCGTAAGTGGAAAGCCACGTTTTTGGATCCGATTGTTCAAAAGCTTAAGATCTTTAACATTTGTATATATATATCTTCTAAGAGTGCTATTTTGTTTCATTACTTTTACAACCTATTATATAGTTTTTTAAACTAACTTCTTTTATCTTAATTAATTAATTAATTAATTAATTTTACTTTATTTAAGCATCATTTAACCCTAAAATTTGATTCTTCTAACAACATAGCACCACGGTGACAAATTTAACAATTTAGTACCAAAACATTCCTTAATTTAACCATATACTGTTTAATTTTATCATGATACTCCAACTTTATAAATCTAATTCAACCCCAAGAATAAGTTTACCCACATAGAAATACAATTTACTAAATTAAGAATTACAGAATAAATAAATGGAGGTCGTCACACATGGGGTTCTGGGAATCTGGAGGGGTGGTCAGGAGTTGGTGTTAGGGCCAGGTGGCTGGTGTTGGAGGCAGCAAGGGGAGAGGTGTCGGCAAGGGGTTCACTAGAACTCTTTTTTTCATTTTTCTCAAATACTGTAACGATCATCTCTTGTATAGCTGCGAGTGATTCTTCTCTGAGTGTCTTGAATTGCTCCTGGAATTCTTCCTTCAATCCTTCCTTAATGACGAATTCTCCAGCCAAGTTAGGAGTGGTGGTGGGCCCTCAAGCGAAAGTCTGATACCACTTTACATGGCGGAAGCAAGTGAATCAATAGATTCAAGTAATCAAATTTGATACCAATTGTTACGTGAATGAGTGTTGTTTTTATATAAAGTGTTTGCAATCAAGGTACTACAAAGACAAAACATGAGTTCAAACAACTATTTACTATAGAAATTTTTTCCACTTTAAGGAGCGGAAGCAGGTGAACCAATAGATTCAAGCAAAAATCTGATACCACTTGTTGCGGGTCAGAGTGTTGTTCTTATATAAAGTGTCTGCAATTAAGGTACTACAAGGGCATAACATGAGTCCAAACAACTATTTTGTATGGAGAAAATTTCCATGTTAATCGAAAACACCCAAAAAATAATTCTAAATCTATACAAAACTAGAATTCTTAAAAAGAATAAGAAAGACACAATGAAAAACTATGATTACAGTTCACGTGACAGTATTCACAATGTTGTTCCTCTTGATGCGATCGTACTTTTCTAAGAAATCCACTGCAAGATGTTCAACATCACATGGCATAACTATTTATTGCAAGTATTTGTGCTGCTTGCATTTTTACGTGCACTTAGTAACAAAAAACTCTGTATTTTGGGATACCCGGTAGATAATCAATCACCAACCCTATTTGAACAATGCGCTACTAGGAAAGAACCAAAATAAAATAATCAATAAATAAATAATCTGCTATTTGGAAACCTCATTACTCTTATTCTTTGCTAGGTATCGAAGGTAAGTCAAATCCTTTAAGATAGGTTTTGTAGCTCTGAATTGTGGATCATAGAATTTATTCTCTTTGCTTATCCTTGTGGCCTATTGGTTTCTCTCATGTTTCTCTCATGTATTTCTTTCATTGTATCTCCAAAAATCATGAGGCAGCTAGTCCTTATTCAGTTAGGTCAACAAATAAGTAGCGTCGCATCCTTCCATTTTTTTGATAAGTTCTCAAATATCAGTGCCAATGAAGGAACTGAAGCTTATTAATTTCTCACCTTGTTTAATATAAACTATGCAGTCACATAATGAATGAGTTGGTCCAGCATATACTTGTGAGGGTTAAATATAGATGAAATTTGGACTGGATCAAGGGTGGTTTCAATCAGACCTATCAAGCAAATGTCACGTCTAAGCTGATGATCCAAATTCAATTATCTTAATGATCGGATATCTGGTCTGAAAAGCTTCAACTAATTAGGATATTAAAATGTTATATAATAGTTTATGAAATGAAAACATATTTTTGAGTTTGATAACTAGTTGTGTCAACAAGAAACTATTATTAGGCTACATAGATGCAAATAATGAAATAAAAGAAATATTTTAGACATTTTCATTGTTAAATCTTACTAGTTGAAAATAGGTAACTTGTTACAAAGTAATACACCATATTAGATATATAATATAATATTCTGATTGGATTAACGTGGTTCCAAGTTTGACCAATATTATTGGATCATCTAGTTTTTCGTTCCCCTTTTTTGCATATATTAAATTAAAATAATGGATTGTACTGTCCAAAATTTGTAGGAATACTGTTCAGTATTAGCCAAGAACAGAGCTTTCTAAATACTGGTTCCCTTTTATTTTTGTTCCTTTGTTTTCTAAATAAAACTGCAGGACTAGAGTATTAGAATTACTTTATTGCCAGTTGCATTGCATATCTGTTGCTTAAGGGTCCGTTTGGTTCTTGGTAAAATATTTTTCACTGGGTTAAAAGTAAAAGGTGAATTATTAGCTTGGTGATTTTGTTTTCACCATTTCCGTTTGGATTGTCGAGTTTTCGCTAGGTGAAAATTTAAACCTTTTCACCATTTGTTGTTTGGATGGTAAAAAGCAATATGATGAAAAATAACTTGACCATATTACTCCCATACTTCAAATGCACACAAAAATAGTTATATTTAACTATTTGATTTTCATCAGACAAGCGCTACGACCAGAAAAAATAAATTAATTTCTCTTTACCTCATGAACTCAAATTTGACACATACCCCCTACCCCCACCCCCACTTGCACACATTTATCATGTTTGAACATTACATTTTTATAAATTTGTAACACGATAAAATCACATTGAACACATTTATTAGTCACTAATCAAACATAATATTGTCCAAATATAATGAAAAATGAGTAAAGTAATATTTAACTTTTTCACATTATTTCCTCTACGTTTTTATAACTATTTTAAAAATATTTTTTATAACGTTTTTATAATTGTCTTAAAAATTAATTTTAAAACAATTATAAAAACGTTTTTGTATTAAAAATAATGTTATATAACTGTTTTATAAATAATTTCAAAAACAGTAATGAAAACGCTTTCGTATTAAAAACAACGTCTTTATATCAGTTTTAAAAATTATTTTTTTCAACTGTTTTAAAAAAGTGTTTCTAAATAATGTTTTTATGACTTTTTTATTTTTAAAAATAATTTCTAAAACAGTTATTAAAAAAAATGTTTTAAAACAGTTATAAAAAAATTATTTTTAAAACAGTTATATACCTTATTTTTAAAACAAAAGCTTTTTTATAACTTTTTTAAAACTTGTTTTAAAAAAAAAACGTTTTAATAACTGTTTCAAAAATAATTTTTAGACAAAAAACATTTTTTTAACTATTTTTAAAAAAATAACGTTTTCTTAGAAATAAATTGTTGACAGTTATTTTCAATAAAAATAACATTTTTAAAATAGTTATAATTAGGAAATTAAAACAGTTATAAAAATGTTATTTTTAATACAAAAATGCTTTTATAACTTTTCTAATTTAAAAAAATAAATAAAATTTAGTAATTGTTTTAAAAATAATTGTTTAACAAATAACATTTTTATCACTATTTTTAAAAAAAATAACGTTTTTTTAGAAATAAATTTTCAACAGTTTTTTTAAATAAAAAACATTTTTATAATGGTTATAAAAAAATAATATTAAAATAGTTATAGAAACGTTATTTTTAATACAAAAACGTTTTTATTCCTTTTTTAATTAAAAAAATACATTTTAATAACTGTTTTAAAAATAATTTTTAAACAAATAACTTTATAACTATTTTTAAAAAAATATAGTTTTTTAAGAAATAATGTTTCAACAGTTATTTTCAGTAAACAACAATTTTAAAGCTGTTATAAAAAATTATTTTTAAAACAATTATTTTTAAAACAGTTATAAAAGCGTTATTTTTTATACAAAAATGTTTTTTTAACTTTTTATTTTAAAAAAAAAATTATTTTAATAACTATTTTAAGAATAATTTTTAAACGAATAACATTTTTATAATTGTTTTTTTTAAAGTAATGTTTTTTTAGAAATAATTTTTCAACAGTTTTTTTTCAATGGAAAAACAATTTAGAAATAGCTATAAAAAATATTAAAACAATTATAAAAACGTTATTTTTAATACAAAAACATTTTTATAACTTTTAAATGTTTTTTTTTAAAAACAACATTTTAATAACTGGTTTAAAAATAGTTTTTAAACAAATAACATTTTTGTAATTGTTTTTAAAAAACATTTTTTTTAGAAATAACTTTTTAACAACTATTATCAATAAAAAATATTTTTAAAACAATTATAAAAAAATTATTTTTAAAACTATTATAAAAGCATTATTTTTAACGCAAAAATTGTTTTTATAACTTTTTTAAAAAAAAATAACGTTTTGATAGCTGCTTGAGAAATATTTTTTAAACAAATAGCTTTTATATATCTGTTTTTTAAAAAACCAATTTTTTAGAAATAATTTTTTGACAGTTATTTTCAATAAAAAAACATTTTTTAAACAATTATAAAATATTTATTTTTGAAAGAGTTGTGAAGACGTTATTTTTAACCAAAACAATTTTTATGTAAGTAATGCGTAATGATCGTATGATTTGATAGTTGGAGCGAAAATAAGAAAGATTAGTTTGACAATAAGATAAATTTCACTGTTTTCGCCTGTTGAATTATTAACTTTACCCGTGGTTTAAAATGATGAAAATTTTAATCCACTTTTCACCATATTCATTTTATTTTACCACGTTAAATGTCTAATCAAACACAAATTTGACCTAGGTGAATTATTTTTAACATGTGAAAAATATTTTACCACGAACCAAACGATTCCTTAGGGTCCGTTTGGTTCGTGGTGAAATACTTTTCATCGTGTTAAAAGTAAAAGGTGAATTATTAGCTTGGTAATTTTGTTTTCACCATTTTCGTTTGGATGGTCGACTTTTCACTAGGTGAAAATTTTAACTTTTTCACCATTTGTTGTTTGGATGGTCAAGATGAATATGATAAAAAAATAAAGTGATCATATTACTCCCATACTTCAAATGCACATAATTATTTCGATTTTCATCAGAGAAGTATCAATGGCCATTAAAAAATATGCATTTACCTCAAATTCAAATTTGACACAATTCCCCCCTACCCACACACAACTAGTTATATTTAGTTACGCAAGACAAATAAATAAAAAAACAGTACCAATTAAAAAAAAAGTTCTAATTAAAAAAGAAAACAATCCCAATTTAAAAAAAAAAGTTTCCAACATTGACAAAAAATTGCCATTTGTAAAAAACAATCACAATTAAAAAGAAAAGAGCCAACTATAAAAACAGTAGTCCACAATTAAAAAAATAGTTCTCAATAATGAAAAAGTAGTCCCAATTAATAAAAAAAAATTCAACATAAAAAATAAATAGCCCAAATTAAAAAAAAAAAGCAGTCCCAATTAAAAAAAAATCTCAACTACGAAAAAAAATTGTTCCAATTAAAAGAATTAAAAAAAAAACAATTCCCAACTATGAAATCGTCCCAATTAGTAAAAAAATTTCGAACACATTACCATGCACTAAACAAATATTCATTTATTTATTTTGTTCTTTTTAATTTTTTAGTTTTTTTATGGGAATAGCTATTCCAACACCCTCCATATGTTCCCCCTAGGGGTGGTGAACGGACGGATACGGATCGGATACCATGTTTTCTATATTCGTATCCGTTATCTAGATGCACTATCCGTATCCGTATCCGTATCCGTTTACATTGTTTCGCCATTGCAAAAAATAACTATTAAAATATCCAATCCAATGAAATTCAATCCAATCCAAATAAATATATAACAAAATTACTACCTCCTAACATAAAAAATTATGGCTTCCATAATAATAGTAGCATTTCATAATGATAATATGACTTAAAGCCATCCATACTTTACAACCATGTAAGCTTAAAGCCATCCAAAAAAATTACAGTAGCATTTTATAACAATAAATATAAATATGCACCTTTTAGATTAATCAAATTTATTGAGAATGATAATCTTATGGACCTTTTAGTCGTCAAAATATACTGATTTTTTATTTTAAAAAGTATACATTTTATTTTGTATATAATATGTAACTTCCCGTAATTCCGAGGACTTAGAATTTAACTTATTTAAATTGTAGAATTTTAAATTTATAATTTGGAGAGTTTATTTGAATTGGAGGAATTATTTAAATATGACGAATTTAGATTTAATTATTTGGATTATTGTTGTGCCGCATTTTGAGGTCGAAAATTAGAGAATGTTATAAAGTATTTCGGATGACAATTTTGAGTGCATGGTTGTTTCCGAAAGGGTCGAGATAGTCGAAAAAAAGTATCCGGGGGTAGTAATCGGGTCTCGAGACATTTTTAGGCATAACCAGGTCCACAAGGGAATGTTCGGGTCATTTGGGCTTGGCGCATAAGCCTAAAAACGGGATTAGGATTTATAAACCTAATTATAAGTGTATGAAATTAGTTTTTTATTTTTATTTAGAGTGGAGTATATATTCTTTAGTGGGTGTACGTTGTGTGTGATAGGGTGTATTGTAACTTTAGTGTAACTTTATGATAATATACCCAATAAATAATAATACATGGCATTTTATAATATACACAATAAAATAATAACTTTACGGTGTTTTAATTTTGAGTGGTGTATGTGTTTGTTTTGTTTTAGGGAATAAACGATTAATTTTTTTTAATATTATTTTATTAGTAATACCAATACTAATATTATTAGTAATATTTTAAACATATATTTGATGGATACAGATATCCGGTAAAACGGATATCCGTTAAAATGGATACTCCGCATCGGATACGGATTATTCCTGTCGGATACTAGTACTATCCATATCCGTATCCGTTTTCTCGGATATTTTTACATAGTATCCATATTCGTATCTGTTTCCATTTTTTCGGATAAATATCCGTAAATTCAGATTCGGATATCGGACGGATGCGGATTTTCAAATATCCCTTTACAACGCTAGTTACCCCACACCCTTTGAATAATAAATGACAATTGTCCCTTAAATTTATAAAATTTGAATGTCCAGTTTTTCACCTCCAATTAAAATAAATACATTTGATAAAAACGAAAAAATATATTTTCAATAAAAAACTGTTTTTTATAAATAATAATAAAAAAATTATTTATAAAACGTAAAATCTTATCTGTTTGTTTTATTAAAAAACTGTATATAAAACGTAAAATTTGTTTTTCTTAAGAAATTGTTTTCTTAAAAAGTGTTTTATTTATTTACAAATTTTATTTTTGGTTAAAAACTGTTTTTTTTGTACTATATTAAAAATAATCTTTTTACTATTTTCAAAATATATTGTCCGCGGCAGCAGTATGTATCGGAGGTCCGACCACTTATATATACCGCTGGCGCGGAGCATTTTTCTAATATGTTGGTCCGCGCCAACGATATGTATAAGTGGTCGGACTGTCTATATATACCGCTGACGTTGACCATTTTTTTATATAGTAAAAAGATTATTTTTAAAATAGTAAAAGTAACAGTTTTTAACTGAAGAAATAAATAACGAAACAATTTTTTAATAAATAAAATAAACAGTTTTTAACTAGAAATGATAAAAAGAATCTCCATTTTTTTAAATAAATAACGAAACATTTTTTATCAACGTCCATTTAAATAAAAAAACAATATGTTTTTTTTATGAATAACATAATGTTTTTTAAATGAAAAAATAACTTTTATAATTTTTATATTTTCATAATATTAAAATTTTAATTTTCTAGAATTTTAGGATTTTTATTTTCAAAATATTATGTTTTATTTTTTTCATAATATTACATTTTTTTTAAAGTAATAGATTTTTGGGCAAAAGATTATATTTGCTCAAATCATATATGCATAGAGGGTCTTTTGATCTTTTAGTATTTAAATATTAAAAAGGGTGTGGGGGAAGACGTAGATGGTGTATGAATAGTTATTCCATTTTTATTTATTTTTAAAGTTTTTAATTATTTAAATTTAATAATTATTATTTTTTAAATGAAAATTGAAATTTAAAAAAAAATATTTTTTTAAATGAATATTTAATGATCGTGTTAATTGAGAGGGAGAAATGAATGTGTGATAGTTGTAAGTGAAAATAAGAAAGGTTAGTCTGGTAATAAGATAAATTTCATTGTTTTCACCTGTTAAATTATTCACTTTACCCATGGTTAAAGTTTTACATCACTTTTCACCATATTCATGTTATTTCACCATGTTAAAAGTCCAACCAAACATATATTTTACTTTGGTGAATTATTTTTTAACGCGGTAAAAAATATTTCACCACGAACTAAACGGACCCTAAGTGTTTATATTTAACCAAATCATTGCGTGGAAACCTTGTTGGAAATCATTTCCTAAGAATGAGTTGTAAGGATAACAAGAACCTTCGACTTGGATTTAAAGGGAAATTCTGAGCCTATCAAGGAAACCATATATGTTTATGAAGTTGTAATTCTAAGCTTAACAAGGAATCAATAATAGTCCTCCCATCCCAAGATCAGGGTAGGGTCGCTCGGCCCAGAACAGTTGGAGGCCCTAGGCAGAATTCTGAAGTGGGGAATCTGTTCACATTGTATTGTTGAAAAAAATTGTATTCACTCCCAAATTGAATCATATATTTAATTGGCAAAACTTTGCTTACCTTTTTCCCAACAATCGTTTGTTAACATATTAATGTCTTTACTATAATAATAATAATATATTATAATTACAACTTGGTTAAAAATTGGGTCCCTAAATGAGGGGGTCCAAGTTGGCCGCCTCATTGGCCTCCCTTCTGGGCCGGCCATGCCCTGAATTGACATCACATCTATTCAGATATTCCAAATTTTGTTATTTAATAGGTAATTTATTGGCATCCTGCTTTTAGCATCCTACGCATTTGAATTCCAAATATAGTGGTATTGTAGAGTAGATTGCCAAAATCTACTGATTGAAGTTTAATTTATAGATCATGCACCAAGCATAAGTGATTTCACGTGGTTGGCAGGTTTTGGATTTGCTTGAAGATGCATGTGAATCACTATTGGAAAGCATTTTGGTAGACAACACGCACATATCGGATTCTTAGCTACTTGTTTGAAGCCGACTAATCCAATTCCAAGATTCTGTGATAGATATGAAACTTATTCTCATGTTGCCAAATAATGTTAATTTTTTTAAGTTGCTAGAAATGAGTATTTCCCCCCTCCTATAATGAAAGCTTACAATTGAATGTAAAGGACCTTGTTGTGTTCACTATGGAAGTCTTAAATAAGGAGGGAAAAGAAAATCACTTATGTATCTTGATTTCAGTCTCTCAATTACAACATAAACAAGCTATATAAATAGCTGTACAAAATAGTTAGATAACAAACTAAGGAAAGTTGTCTTAACGGAAAGGTGACAGCTGTACAAGCTTAACAAATAAAACTAATCAACGTTTTCCTTACTAATTCTATTACTCCCCCTCAAGATGGACTTGGAATTCTTGGGATAATGTATATAATAAATGGCCATCTTGCTTAACGAAGGAAAAACTAAAGAAGCTGGCAAAGCTTTTGTAAAAACATGGTGATTGTTGATGTAAAAAACTAGATCGTTCTAATTATTTAATCACAGATAAATAAATAAGACAAAGATTTTTAAAGTGGTTCGGCTAGGAATAAAGCCTACGTCCACTGTTATGTTATTGTTGAGTGTTTGTGGAATTCTTGATTACAAGTTCTCTCAAGAAATTCCGGTCCCCCTTGAATGAGGATGATACAAGGTATTTATAGCATTGAGGCTGTACATGAAAGGTTCGATACATTAAATGACATACATATGAAAGGGTAATACATTTAATGCAGAGTGCGTGCTAAGAATATAAGCATTCAATGAATATCTGAACTGTTGATTATCTGGCAATTAATGATACGACTGAGATGCAGCTCGGACCGCCATAGCTGTTCGATGATCAGGAGTTCCTCGGAACACTAGAGTACCTCGGAGCATTAGAGTACCCCGGTGCGTTAGAGTTCCTCGGTGTGATAGAGTTCCTCGGTGTATTCTCGTTGCTCGGAAAGAAGCATGGTTGGTCGGGAAATGATCTTCCTCGCTGCTATTGTGCCACGTAGATTGACACGTGTCTTCGTCTTATTCGTCCACATCAGCATATTAATTTTGGTATCAACAGAAGCCCCCAATGTTTCATATTTTGAACTTTGAGGAGTATGGAACATTCTTTCTCGGTATATGGCAATGTTAAATGTCCTTCCCGGGTTTCAGGAACATTGTATTCAAATTTCCTTCTTATTTTGCAGTTTCCGCCTTTTTTATAAGCGCTTTGATCTTCGTGCAAATTTTGTCCTCTTAGCCGCCGGAAATTTAGTAGTTTCTTTTTGGTAATCATTTCTTTCGCCGCTTCCCAATGCAAAGTATTTAAACTTCTTTGGTAACCATACCGTCGTCTACGTTTTCCATTTTCTGCATTCAAGCTTTCTATTCTCTTCTTCTCTTGTGCGTTCATCCTTGTTTCCGTTCGTTGTCAACACACCTCCTTTCTTTCTGTAAGATCTTCTTTCTTTCTTCTGTATCTCTTTTATTCAATATGGTTTATATTGTGGAGTCTGTTGAGAAATTCCGTTCTGATTTTTCCATTCCTTCGTGGGTAATTCTAGAGGTTCTTTCTGAGCCTTTAGATTACTTTCGATTGGCTGAGGGACATTGGTTCCCCAGTCTTTTTGTTGCTGAATGCGGTTTTTCCTTTCCACCAAACCCATTATGTCTTGAGTTTTGTCAATATTTTGATCTTGTTCCTGCAAAAATAGCCCCCAATTCATGGAGAATAATTAACGGGGTGCACAAATTAAATCTAACTCATGGGACTCGTATTGGGATCCCTGAAATTATGTTTTGTTATAAATGGGCCATTCTAGATAATATTTATTATTTAAAAACTAGATATCTGAATAGGGCTCTTGTAGTTAATCTCCCTGACTCAAATAGGGATTATTTTGAGCATGGGTTGGTCATAAAAAATTGGCAACATGCGCCTCTAGTTGGGGATGAAGCGTACAACGGTCCCAGATGCCCCCCATATGGCAATGGGATAGGTTTATTTTTCATTTTATTTTACTTGTAAAATTATGCTTTCATCATGTTTGATAAAATGTATGACCGATATTTCATTATGTATCTATTTGCAGTTGATAGCAAAAGAAAAACTCCAAAGGAATCAGAAGTGAATATTAAACATCTGAAACTTATCTGGGGTTTGCATAAGATGATTGCTGACGAGCATATTAGATCTGCTTCATATTTACTACAGTATAAGAGTTACACAACCTCTTATACTGCTCGCCCTGTTGAACCAGCTTCAACACCAGAAAGTTCATCTTCAGATTCTCATATCCCCTTATCTCAGAGAATGGGCAAGAAAAGAGCTCCTCCTGCCCTATTTGGTGAAATTTCTTCTGCTGTTGGAGCCCAGAAAGGCAAAACTGATGTCCTAGAAGGGACTAAAAAAGTAGATGCTGGGTCCTCCAAGGCTGCCGAAAAGCCCCCAGTGGCCCCGAGCAAGAAAAATGCTCATGCTGATGTAATTACAATCTCTCCGACCAAGACTTCTTCCTTGGTTGATGCTGCTGACCCTCCTTTGAAGAGATTGAGGAAATCATCCTCAGTTAATCTTGCTGGAACTGCATCTTCTCTACCCGCTGGTGGTAGTAGTGTTTCAAACATTATTCTCCCGAGTTCTTCAATGAGCTCAGTTATACCCGAGGTTCTCGGGGTTGATGAAAAAATTCCTAGGGATACACTGACATCCCTAGCTGCTCGTCATCTTTCTTCAGTAAATTTCTCATACCTTTGGTCTTTTTTTTTTTTTTTTATTCTTGTATTTGTGTTGACTTTATTGTTTTTCTTATCTTTCAGCTGGTGAACTGCTTCAATACCATCGTGAAGAAAGATCAAGTTATTAAAGCTTCCAGTTCCTCGTCCGATGTTGACGATGCTTTGTTGGGTTTAGCCCAATCTGTGAAGGAATCTCGCCAACAGTACATCGAGGAGAAAACTGTTTGGGAGAAAAAGTTGGCTGTGGCTGAGGCTGATAAGATGAAGATGGCTGAAACCTCCAAGAATTTGGAGGAGAAAGTTAAGGGTTTGGAGGTTAAACATCAGGAATCTGATGATAAGTTGAAGAAGGCAGAGGAAGAATTATCTACTCTGCGAGATATCAAGGTCAAGAAAGAGGAATTGGAGGTGAAGCTCTCCTCGGAGAAGTCGAGGAGAAAAGTTGCAATCAAGAAACATTTCAGTGCTGGTTGGGAGAAAGGATGGGAGAGAGGGATAGCTGCAATGACATCCCAAGTCCAATATGGGGAGTTGAAATACTTCCATGATGGCTGGGTAGCTGCTCTGCAAGAGCTAAAGGTCCAAGACGATTCTGAGCTATTCCAACAGCATCTCCCTGGTCCTCCTCCACCAATTGTGGAAGAAGAAGAAGATGAGCCTGCCTCAGACGAGTCTTCTTTGGCTATGGGTGATCAAGTTTCTGCCTCTCAACCCTCTGCCACCGAGGACGTTTCTTCCATGCCTCCTCCTCCCGAGAAGATTCCTACCGATCAAGCTATTGTTACCACCGAGCAACCGAGCTCCTCGTCCCAGCCTCCCGAGAAAGTCTTGGGGGACAAGGAAAAGGTGTGAAGTTGTTCGGTATCATTTCTGTATTTTCTTGTAATCGAACAATGTAACTTTTTGATGATCTAATAAAATATATCTTTGCTCATCTCTGTTGTTGATGATTTATATTTGTTGATTGTTGTCTTTTTCTCGTCTTTAGTTTGTTGCTAGAATGGAATTGATCTCTTCACATGATACCGAGCTGATGCAACAATGTCACCAATACTATAAGGCTGGTCATACAATCCTTAGTACATCAGAAATTGCTGATATTCTTGGCCATGGTGCCTCAGAGCAGGCAATTGAAGCTTATCAGTACTTGAAAGCTTTACTCGACCGAGCAGTGGCCAACAATGTCGCTTACTATGAGTTGATCGAGGAACTTCATGGCTCCATAGAGGATCTCCAAGGTCAGCACAATGAATCAATGGCTTTGTTACACAAAGATTATGAAAATAGATACCAACAACTTTCTTCTGAAACAGGCCATAAGAAGATCATTGCTGCATATGATATTAGGGAAAGGACCCTAAAAGGTGAAGTTGAAGCCTGCAGACAAATTGCCGAGATCCTGGAACAAGAAAATAATAATTTGCAGAAAAAATTGGCTCAATATGAATCTGCTGCTTCATCTTCTACTGCATTAATACTAGTTACTGATGAAGGCTTCTCGTTCTTAGAGGTCGAAAACGCCAAACTAAGGCAAGAGCTGGAGGACTTAAGAAGATCTGCCATTTCTGGAACTGCTCGGGGACGAGGAAGAGGTTCTCGGGGGCGAGGAAGAGTCCTCAGCCAAAATGTTGAAGAGGCTCGCACTCAGTCTACTCTGGAAACTCAAGCATTCCAGTTGAACATCAAAGATCGGGCCCTATCAGAAATGTCCAAGAAGAATTTATCCTTGGAGGATCAACTTACAGCGACGAAATCTGCTCTGCATAATAAGGATCTTTTTGCCAAAAGCCTTCATGAACAATTGGATAGATTAACCTTCCAATTCCATAAATAGCCAAGGGAATTCTGGATGGCAGGATACAATGAAGCCCTTGTTCACCTGGATGCTCGTATTGAACATGCCAACAACGAAGGTTACAAGCAAGGATGGTTGAATGCATTGGGTGTGTTAAAATTGGAGCAAGGGCATTTCTTATGGGATTATCATGCTCCATCATTATTAGACCTGCCTGTACCACCTTTCAAATTGGACATGGCATGGATCCCAGCTCGTTCCATTCCTCGCAGCCTAATTTCAAAATACCTTGGTGATTATAGCCTTCATTCCCAAGTTGAATTATCTCGTCCTGAGCATCTCTTGGATACACCTTCTGTTATGAACGTCAGAATGCTCAGAGATGTTAATTTCATCAATTCTCCTCTTTGCCTAGAAGACCCTCCTGCCGGCGAGGAGCCTGCTTCACAAAATAAAGGAAAGAAACCAATAGAATAGGTTTTCAATGTAACAGTTAGTACATTTATGTAACTTGTAATTTATTCTAGATTAATGAAAAGATTTTCATTTTCTGTTTGCCAATTTTGCTATTGTCTTGTGTTTATCAAACACCTTTATATTTGCACATATGTATCTGTTAAAAAGATAACAATAATATTGCAACTTAATAAAAAGTTACAAGTATTAGTAATGTTTCTCGATCACTTAATAATAAAGTAATGAGTAAAATGTTCAAACTGTTTCCAACCAACCAAGGTGGGTGAATAATGTTTGTCGACCAATTACAGTTGATGGGTTTTTATCCCCGACCAGCTATACTTGGTTTAATTATAAAAATGCGTCCGACCAACTAAGATCAATAATTTATCCTCGCCGACCAACTACAGTTATTGGGTTTTTATCCCCGACTAACTATACTTGGTGTATTTTTTGAATATTTTGTTCTTCAAAGAACTCTTTGTAATAATATTACCTCCCGACCAACATAAGTTGTAATATGAGAGTATATTTTTATCTTACCAACCGTAATTGATTATGCTGGTGTACACTTTTTGGCTCCTTAAAGCTTTTGGCTCTTTAGAGCATTTTTTGGCTCCTTAGAGCATGTCCTCCTAACCAAAGGAGGTTGGCTACTTATAGCACTTTTGCTCCGTAGAGCTGTCCTCCTAACCAAAGGAGGTTGGCTACTTATAGCACTTTTGCTCCGTAGAGCTGTCCTCCTAACCAAAGGAGGTTGGCTCCTTAGAGCACTTTTGTTGTGTAGTGTATTACACTAGTATTCCCCGAAAAACTTTCAACCATAAAGAAAATGACGAAACATCCTCGTTTTATTCATAATGAAAGAAATGCTTTACATTTGACATCACTGATAATACTTGCGCAGGTGTTCAGCATTCCATGCGTTCTTAAATTCCTCTCCTTCTAGAGTTGCTATTCTGTAAGTTCCTGGTCGAACAACCTCTGTAACTCGGTAAGGTCCATGCCAGTTTGCTTCTAGTTTATTCTGCTTCTGAATGACCTTCTTTAGCACATAATCCCCCTCTTTTAGATCACATTTCTTTACCCTTTTGTTGTAAAACAGAGCTGTTCGTTGTTGATAAGCAGCATTCCTAATGGCTGCCTCTTCTCTGACTTCTTCGAGCATATCCAAATCCAGTCTTCTCATCAAATCACTGATCGGAGAATTGAAATTTAACACCCTGTGTGTTGGTAGGCCCAACTCGGCAGGTATCACAGCCTCACTTCCAAATGCTAGCATATATGGTGATTCTCCTGTTGCTGCTCGGGGAGTTGTTCGGTAAGCCCACAAAACTGACTGTAGCTCATTAATCCAATTTGCTTTAGCCTCACTTAACCTCTTCTTCAACCCATTTAGTAATGTTCTGTTCGTCACCTCAGTCTGTCCATTGTTTTGGGGATGGCCTGGTGCTGAATGAAACTTCAAGACGTTCGACTGATGACAATATGCAGCAAATTCTTCATTATCAAATTGCGTTCCATGGTCTGTGATGAAAGCGTGGGGGAGACCATATCGACAAATGATATTCTTCCATATGAACTGATACACCTTCTCGTACGTCATATCAATTAGTGGTTCAGCTTCCACCCACTTAGTAAAATAGTCTACTGCCACGACGAGATACTTGAACCTTCCTCGGGTCGTCGGCAGTGGTCCAACCAGATCAATTCCCCACATGGCAAATGGCCAAGGTGATGTTATGGGTGTCAACAATGCCTGTGGAGTTCTTCGGATGGAGGAAAAACGTTGGCATTTGTCACACTTCTTAGCATAGGCTATACAATCAGCCCTCATCGTCGGCCAGTAGTATCCCTGTGTCATTACCCTTTGCAAAAGTGTCCGACCTGCTACATGAGCTCCACAAGATCCTTCATGAATTTCTTCAATCAATTCTTTGACTTCTGATGGATGCACACATCTCTGCAAACCTGCCATAATTCCTCGTCTATACAAAACACCATTAGTTAACACATACCGAGCAACTTTATACTTCAATTTCTTGGCAGCTAGTTTGTCCTCCGGCAATTCTCCTTCTTCAATGTAGGCTCTGATAGGATCCATCCAAGATGGTCCTAAATCAAGGGTAATAATCTTCACCGTCAGATCTTCTTCTATGCTCCGACTTTCTAATATTTCAATTGGTATTGTTCTTCGCAGCTCGGTGCGCGTAGCTGACGCTAGTCGGGCCAATGCGTCTGCTCTAGCATTCTCCATTCTCGGTATCCTCAGCAATTGAATAGCATCAAATTCTGTCAATAACTCCATCACCTTTGCATGGTACTTCACCATTAACTCTCCCTTCACTGCATATATTCCCATCATTTGATTCACAATTAATTGAGAATCACTGAAAACAATTACTTGACGTGCCTCCATAACTTTCGCCAAATGAAAACCTGCTATCATAGCCTCATATTCAGCCTCATTATTGGAAGCTTTGAATTGGAATCTCAAGGCATACTCCATGTCAATATCATCTGGAGAGTTTAAAACAATTCCTGCTCCACAACCAGCTGTGCAAGATGATCCATCTACATATAATCTCTATGTATGTAACTCGTCTTCAAATTTCTTATCTGTTAGAGTTCCTCGGTGAAATATCATCTGTTTTCTTTCATCATCCCCGGGTATCCTTCGTTCCTCGTTGGTCATTTGTTCGCGCCCTTCTACCAACCTTGGTTGGTCTGGATCTGTGTCTGTTGATCCTGTATCGTCCACAGGTAGGTCAGCAAGCACCTTTTGCTCCTCGGGGGTATCAGGGTATGTGAACTCTGCTATAAAATCTGCCACGGCTTGCCCCTTCAACGATGATCTGGGTTCATACACAATATCATATTCACCGAGCTCTATTGCCCAGTACATCAATCTTCCTGATTTTTCTGGCTTGTGAAGGGCTTGTCTTAACGGCATGTCGGTATACACAATGATGGTATGGGCCTGGAAGTATGGCCTCATTCTTCTACTTGCTTCAATTAATGCCAGTGCCAATTTTTTCAGCTTTGGGTATCTGATTTCCGCACCTCGGAAAGCCTTGCTTGTGTAATAAATTGGCTTCTGGACTCCATTCTCCAATCTGATCAACGCCGAGCTAACTGCATTTTCCGATACTGCCAAATACAAGTACAGCTTCTCTCCAGTTATTGGCCTAGACAACAATGGTGGGGCTCCCAAATACTTCTTCAAATCTTGAAAGGCTTTCTCACATTCATCAGTCCACTCAAAACTTTTTCGCAGTGTTTTGAAGAATGGGAGGCATTTATCAGTTGCTCGGGATACAAATCTGTTGAGTGCTGCAACCCGTCCGGTAAGACTCTGCACTTCTTTCCTCGTCGTCGGAGATCGCAACCCTAAAAGAGCCTTGATCTTTTCTGGATTTGCCTCAATACCTCGTTGGTTGACGATGTATCCGAGGAACATTCCTTCTCGTACTCCAAAGGTACACTTCGTCGGGTTAAGCTTCATCTGGTATTTATCCAGTTGATCAAAAGTTTGACTCAAGTCAATCAAATGATCTGCAGCTCTCTGGCTTTTGGTGAGCATGTCGTCGACATAGACCTCCATATTGCGGCTGATTTGTTCGGTAAAAACCTTGTTCATCAACCGCTGATATGTTGCACCTGCATTTTTTAAACCAAAAGGCATAACATTATAACAATAAGTTCCCCTTGGGGTAATAAAAGAAGTACTTTCCCTGTCTTCAGGTTTCATTTTGATCTGGTTGTAGCCAGAATAAGCATCCATGAAGCTGAGTAGCTCGTGTCCCGAGGTAACATCCACTAGTTGATCAATTCTGGGCAATGGAAAATGATCTTTTGGACATGCCTTGTTGAGATCAGTAAAGTCAACACACATTCTCCATTTGTTGTTCTTCTTCTTTACCATCACCACATTCGCCAACCAATCTGGATATTTCACATCTTCAATGAATTGGGCTTTCTGGAGTTTCTCGACCTCCTCTTGTATGGCCTGGTTCTTCTCGGGACTAAACACTCTTCTTCTTTGCTTCACAGGCTTGATCTCCTTATTCACATTGAGTTCATGACATAAGAAGTTTGGATCTATTCCTGGCATGTCTTCATGACTCCAAGCAAAAGTATTCTTCCTGTTTCTCAAGAAAGTTATCAACTCCTGTTTTATTGAAACATCCAACGACGATCCTATCTGAGTTACTCGTTCAGGATGCTCGTCGTCTAGGATAACAATTTCTGTAGATTCCACAACTTGCCCTTTTACGAGTTGAGATTCATCCCTAGGGTCAAGAGTTTCAATTTCTGTGCCTTCCTCCACTTGGTAAGTAGTAGTCTTTTTCTTTGACTCTTCAAGTTTCTCTTGCTCGGCAGACGAATAATAGCATTCCCGAGCTACTTTTTGATCACCTTTCATAATTCCTACTCCAAAATTCGTTGGGAATTTCAAACACTGATGTACTGTAGATGGAACTGCTTCGAACTTCTTCAATCCAACTCTTCCCATGATGATGTTGTAGGCGGACTGCACATTCTTATCCATCACAAAAAAGCGTATTCTTTCTGTTCGACAAGCAGGCCAAGTTCCAATGAGTATATCCAACTTGATCGTCCCAAGTGGAAAAACTTTCTCGCCAGCAAAACCCAGAAGGGGTCTGTGATAAGGTTCCAATTGAGATAATTTTAAATTCAAGCTATCAAAGCATGAATAGTACATGATGTCTGCCGAACTACCATTGTCTACTAACACCCTTGAAATGATCACATCCTTCATCCTCATTTTGATCACCAAAGGATCATCATGAGGGTAAAGAACACCTGCCAGGTCGTTTTTTGAAAAACCAATCACTAGCTTCTCTTTGTTTACCTTCCTCGGACGATCATCCTCGGCCAGGTTTATTCGCTGAATGTATGAACAAGCTTGAGCCTCTCCGAGGTAAGCTTTTCTTTCTGCAGTAAGGTCTCCTCCTCCTGCATCTCCTCCTGTAATAACATTACAATCAAATGACCCAAAACGTATGGAAAATACCTCTCGTTCAGGTTTCCTTGGTTTCTTGGGAAGATCGGGGTCATCATCTGGATCCTCTTCATGGTCCCTCCTCTTTTTCTCCTCTGCACGACGAGGAGATCTAGATCTCTCTCTAGTTCTATCATCATTCTTCCTTTCACCTCTGCGATCTACATACTTTGATAATTTTCCTCTTCGGATGAGTGTTTCAATCTCGTTCTGAAGGGCTATACAATTTTTCGTCATATGGCCATGATCTTTGTGAAACTCGCAATATTTGTCCTTATTTCTCAGGTCGGGATTTGTCTTCAGTTTCTCTGGCCACTTGATTTCCTCGTTATTCCTGATTTCTTCCAAAACATGATTAATACCCATTTTCAATGGAGTATAACTATCATACTTCTTTAGGACTTCCAACTTCATCCTGTTATTCCTAGAATGTTTGTCACCACCATTACCTTTCTGATCTTTCTTCTTAGAGTTGTCAACCTCCACTTTAACTTCTTTATCCATATTCTTCTTTGCAGCCATAGCCTCCTCGGCATTCATGATTTTGGCCGCCTTTGCCATCAACTCCGACATATTTTTAGGTGAATCTTTGGCCAAAGTGTAGTACAGCTTGTTAGGCAGCAAACCACTCATCAGAGCAGTGATTGCTGTCTTTTCTTCATATTCTATGACTTCCAACTTCTCGTTATTGAAACGAGTTATGTAATCTCTAGTACTTTCACCTGATTTTTGTCTAACACTTAGCAAGTGTGCTACTCGCTTTACCGGCTTTGCTCCAAAACAAAAATTGTCAATAAACAACTCGGCTAACTGAACAAAAGTTGAAATCTTACCCCGAGGAAGATTATTGTACCATATCTGTGCAGATCCGGTAAGAGTTCCCGAGAATGCTCTACACCTCATCTCGTCGGGGACAGCGTAGATATCTGCAGCAGCTTGGTATTGTTCTATATGAAGTACGGGATCTGTCTTTCCATCGTACTTGGGGGTCACTACAGGTGCTTTGAATTTTGATGGTGTAGGGAAATCCACAATGGCTTGCACAAAAGGTGTTCCTTGAACAAAAGTTCTCTGTAAGGGGTTCCTCGCCTTAGCCATTTCTCCCAGTCTATCCTCCAACCGTTGGATGGAACCTTTCCATGCTTCATTCCCTTCCTCGGGCCGCTTAGTCCGAGCAACTGATTGCTCTGACGTAGCTTCCTGAGATTTATCTCGACGAGTAGCTGGTCGTGATTGTGCTGATCCTTCTCTCAAACGTGATGGTGGTCGAAAACTTCTTGATGGAGCCCTAGGTGGACTCATGTTCCTCCTTGGTCCTAACCGACTGAAAGGAGACACCCTGCTTAATCTTTCCAAAGCGCTAGTTCTCTCCGGAGAAAGAGTGATACGTTGATCTGTATCCGTAGCCCGTATCGATGAAGTTCGCCCAGGTTGATAAGAAGAATCATTAGACTCCTCATTGCGATATGACCCAGTACGTCTAGATTGCGATTGCCTATGATCACTCCTTTGCCCTGAATAGGTAGGTGCACCGCCCTGAAGAGTTTGAATGAGTTGCCTCATAGATTCTTGCATGGCGGTTTGTCCTTGAGCCAGATTCGTCATAATTCCAGCCACATCTGGGGATGCAGATGGATTTGGAAGATTTCCAGTATTTCCAACATTTCGATTACTGGATTCTGGATTATCTGCCATTGGTGATAAATGATTTTTATGAAAAACGATAATAACAGTCGTTTCCAACAGACGGCGCCAATCTGTTGATGTAAAAAACTAGATCGTTCTAATTATTTAATCACAGATAAATAAATAAGACAAAGATTTTTAAAGTGGTTCGGCTAGGAATAAAGCCTACGTCCACTGTTATGTTATTGCTGAGTGTTTGTGGAATTCTTGATTACAAGTTCTCTCAAGAAATTCCGGTCCCCCTTGAATGAGGATGATACAAGGTATTTATAGCCTTGAGGCTGTACATGAAAGGTTCGATACATTAAATGACATACATATGAAAGGGTAATACATTTAATGCAGAGTGCGTGCTAAGAATATAAGCATTCAATGAATATCTGAACTGTTGATTATCTGGCAATTAATGATACGACCGAGATGCAGCTCGGACCGCCATAGCTGTTCGATGATCAGGAGTTCCTCGGAACACTAGAGTACCTCGGAGCATTAGAGTACCCCGGTGCGTTAAAGTTCCTCGGTGTGATAGAGTTCCTCGGTGTATTCTCGTTGCTCGGAAAGAAGCATGGTTGGTCGGGAAATGATCTTCCTCGCTGCTATTGTGCCACGTAGATTGACACGTGTCTTCGTCTTATTCGTCCACATCAGCATATTAATTTTGGTATCAACAGTGATGATTAGTTCTAACAAGTAAAAGCTTAAGAAAAATATTTAGAAAGTTTGTCTCTAACAAAGTGACAATCGATCTTAATGTGTTTAGTCCGTTCATGAAATACAGGATTGGTAGCGGTGTGAACTGCAACTTGATTATCACAAAAGAAGAGAGTAGGAGTCGAAGACACAATTTGAAAGTCTTTGAGCAGTTGATGAAGCTAAATAAACTCACTAGTTGTTGATGCTAAAGCTTTGTATTCCGCTTCAACAGAAGAGCGAAAGAGAGTGTCCTGCTTCTTAGATTTCAAGAACCAAAGACTCTCCTAAGAAGACACAAAAACCAGTGATTCATTTCCTAGAATTAAGGCAGGCACCACAATTAGCATGAGAGAAGGCATGAAGCTGAAAAGAAGACGAGGAGAAAAAAAAACAAGCCTTGCCCAGGAGTTGCTTTCAAATACTGAAGAAGGTGGTGAGCAAAAGCAAGGTGAGGTTGTCGAGGCTTAGAAACAAACTAATTAAGCTTATGAATAACAAAGGTTATATCAAGTCTAGAGATGGTGAGATAAAGTAATTTTTTCGCAAGCCTTCGATACAAAGAAGCATCATTAAGAAGATCACGTTCAAAAGAATTGAGTTTGATCTTAGGGCCCATAGACAAAGTTGTCGGTTTGGAAGCAAGGAAACCAGTTACTTCAAGTATTTGAAGTGTATAATGTCCTTGAGAAAGAAAACTTCCTTTAGCAGGTCGAGCAGTTATAGGCCAAGGAAATACTTCAACTTGCCAAGATCTTTGAGTTCGAATTGAGCGTTAAGAATCTCTTTGAGGGAACTAATAGCGTGAGAATCTGAACCAGTGATGATTATATTAACAACATAGACAAGAAGAGTAAGAAAATTAGCTCCAGACACTTTGGTAAACAATAAGTAATCAGTGAAAACCATGGTGAATAAGAGCCTGGGAGAACATGGAGAACCACTGGCAAGATGCTTGTGTCAATCCATAAATGGATTTATGTAATTCGCGAACAAGTTTCTCCTCTTGACCAACAAAATATGATGGAGAATGACCAAGAGGCAAGTCAATATAGACTTCCTCAAAGAGATCACCATACAAAAATGTATTATTAACATCAAGCTGGATTAATGACCAATTGGAATTGGAAGCAATAGCCAAGAGAACTTTAACAGTCACCAACTTAGCAACAGGTGAAAAGTTCTCAATGAAATTCAATCCTTCCTGCTGAGTATACCTTTTAGCAACAAGCCTTGCTTTATGGCGTTTTATACTCCCATCAGAGTTATACTTGATCTTATATATCCATTTACAACCTATAGAATGCTTGCCTTTAGGTAAAGGAGTGAGAAATCAAGTGTGATTAGTTTCCATGGCAGTCAACTCAAAATTCATAGCTTCTCTCCATTAAGCATGCTTAACAACTTGGTGGTAATATTGAGGTTCAACATTAGCAGAAATATTGAGAATAAGAGAATTATAAGGAGGAGAAATTTTGTCATATGAAAGATAATGAGTTATAGGGTATGGTGTGGAGGAAGAAGGAAGATGTGTGTTGGTCAAGAGATTACAATGAAAATCTTTTAAGTAAGTGGGAGGTTTGATCACTATAGAAGACTTTCTGTGAGGAGGATCAATGGGAGGAGAAAAAGCAGGAATATGATCATTAGGACGCTTAATGATTGGCATGGTTGTATCAGAAATATTAGCCTCAGGAGTATGAGGTAAAACAGAAGTATTAGACTTATTAAAGGAAGAAAAATCTGAAAAAGATTGAGGTAAAACCAAGTCTGGAAAGGGGTCTAGAAGATCTGTATCAGAAGAGAGAGAATGAAATAAGAATATATGTTCATGAAAAACAACATCTCTGGAAACAAAGAAAACTTTAGAAACAATATCATAAAGTTTATAACCTTTGATACCTGGTGGATAGCCAACAAAAACACAAGCAGTGGCTCTTGTTTGAAACTTAGTGCTGTGAAAAGCCAAAGTGGAAGCAAAACATAAACTTCCAAACACTTTCAAAGAGCTATAATCAATAACAACTTCATCAAGAAGAGAATAGGGTGTCTAATGGTGCTTGATTAGTAAGAAATGCAGCAGTCAAAATACATTTAAGGCTCTAGCAACATTGAGGAGATGCTGGTGCTTCCTTTCCACAACTGAGTTTTGCTCAGGCCTCTCAACATAAGATAATTGACGGAGAACACCTTTAGATTGAAAGAATTCAGTAAAATGCAGTTCATGAGCATTATCACTTCTAAACAGTTTAATTATTTTGCCAAATTAAGTCTCAACAAGTTTGAAAAATCTTGGCACAAGAAAGTTAACATCAGACATGTGTCTCATGAGAAAAATCCAAGTGAACCGAGTGTTGTCATCAACCAAAGTAAGAAGATACCTATATCCAATATGAGAATTGACATGATAGGGACACCTGGTATCACAATGGATGAGATCAAATGCATTCTTGGACAAATTATCATGAGAAATAAAGACAATCTGCGCTACTTAGCCAAAGGACATATAGAACAAGGTTGATTCAAACTATTCTTATTAGAAGAAAAATGTAACTCATCTCTTAACAAATCCAATCTTTTAAAAGACAAGTGGCCAAGCCTTTGATGCCAAAGTTTTAATAAAACAACATTAGCAACAGAAAAATCGAATTACAATCATAAGAGACCAAAGTAGTCTTATTTGGATTAGAATCAACTTCAAAGACGTAAAGGTCTGCAAGCTTTTTACCCCTGCCAATCATCTTCTGGTTGTGTAGATCCTGGATAACACAAGAATCATCAAAGAATTTGACATGAATTAATGTATCCTTGAGAAAAAAACTGATGGATAAGATTGAATTTGAATTGTGGGACATAAAGAACATCCTCAAGAGGCAAGGCAGAATTGAGTTTCATAGTGCCAATATAAGATACAAGTATCCTATCATGATTAGGCAGAGTAACAAATGCATCTTGAATAGGATGCATGTCAATAAAAGCAGATTTGGGGAAGCATATATGACTTGTGGCACCATAATCCAAAATCCAAAGACTAGGTGAATGGAGGATAGGAATGAGAGAAACTGAAAAAACAAGTATTTGAAGAAGTAGAGGTATTGGAAACAACCTCATTGTTGACTTTAGTTGCACTTAAATGATTAGAGAGCATTGACATCAAATTGATATTAAGCAGGATTGAGCATTTGCTTATCATTTCCCATATGCTCTTAATTACCATTGGATTGAGAATTAGAAACTTGATTGACAAGATTAGTAGAGGTCTGAGAGTTAGACTTTTGTCTTGGTTTGTCTCCAGGAGGATAACCATTATGCTTATAACACTTGTCAATTGTATGTCCTGTGCATCCACAGTGAGTGTAAGGAGGCCTATCCTTTTTTTTATTCTTATTTGGATTTTGAGAAATAGCAGACTTAGAAACTTCATTTTTCACAGCAAATGCCATTGTGTCTTGCCCATTAGAACAACTAGCCATGAAATTAACATTCCTTTGTTCTTCTTCTTGGGAAATGAGTGCAAAAACCTTGTTAGTAGGTGGAATATGATACATGAGGAGAATCTGTCCTCTTACTTGTGTAAAATGAATCATTCAATCCCATCAAGAAGGACATAACATAATCCATTTGATAATGATTAACAATGGATTTAATTCCTCCACAAGAACATCGAGCACAAGTACAAACATGTTTATAATTGCTAAGCTCTTCCCAAATAATCTTTAGTTTAGTGAAATATGAACTAAGAATCATCTAACCTTGAGAAATGTTCATTAAATCACGCCTAAGTTGGAAAATTTTAGGGCCATTTTGCTGAAGATATGAGCCAAGTGTTTTGTACATTCAGTATTGTAAGCCAATCCTTCTAGGTGACATAAAACAAACTGATCAAATAAAAGATACTTGCAAAAGATCGCAGTAATGTATTCTGCATGTGCAGAACATAAGCAGTATATATATATACACACACACACACAGTACTGCTCTTGTGCGGACTAGTCTGCATTTTAAGAGTGCGGATCGGACATGTGTCACCTGACGACGAGCTCATAAATTATCGCCTAAATTATAGGCCCACACACTCTCTCTTTTGGGCTCACCGTTAGGTGACACATGTTCGATTTGCACTCTTAAAATACGCACTGGTCCGGACAAGAGCAGTATTGTGTGTGTGCATATATATATATATATATATATATATATATTGGCCTCCAAGTTAGTAGGCCTTATAAATATAACCTCATTGTATTTGGTTTAAAACATATTAAATGAATACAAGTTTATCTTTCTCTCTCTATACCTTTAACATGGTATCAGAGCCCCAAAACCTCCATTAAAATCTCAAGTCGGAAAACCTCATAAGTGCCGACCCAATCAACTAACCCCCATTCAACAAGTTCCACCTTGGTCTTGATCTATCTAAAATCAGTGCCATTCAACAATGTCCGTTCAAAAATCTCCAGTCAATCGAATTCTCCATCGGTTCTCAAATCCACACCACCCATAGAAAATTCTCAAAACCAAAAATCGCATCAGAAATTATCTTGTAATGCCGTTGCTAACATAAACTTACCAGAAATGATCCCGTTTGAACCCCTAACACCCAGTCGCGCGTCGTTATGAATCGTTCCCAACACCGCAAGTAGGATCTACTCGTTGTAAGACAAATCTGACCCATTTCTCTCCTTTATTGCCGACCCACCTTAGTTGACCTAATTTATCTCTATCTCCCCTTTTCACGAACCAACCATCACTGACAAATTGTTCTTGCACAAACAACTCAAACCGACCAAAAAATAAAATCGAATCAACTCTAAATCAAATCGACCAAAAGTCTCAAGTCGAAAAATCTCCGGCAATATTATTTCAACTTTAAAAAATCTTTGGCTATCCCATCTCAACTCAGAATATCCCGTCTCAAAAGGTAACTATCCCGTCTCAACCAAAATCGTGAGAGAACACCATCCACCTTTTCCCTCCAATTAAACCCACCACCCTCTACTTCAATCTGCCCACTTTTACAATATTACCTTTTTGCACCCTATATCTTCTAAATATATATAAATACTTGAGTTTGAAATATTTTCCTTACGTTGTCCTTTCATTCCAACTTATTTTATTTTTCCTCAAATTTTCATCCTTTTTCCGTGATCACGTTATTTTCCTTATTTCTAAAAAATCCGTTCTATGGATTGGTTCACCCTTGTCACTAATACTCCCCATGCCACTCAACTACCGTCTCAGCAAGGTTGTGCCTATTGTCACAAGCCCGACCACGATCTCCTTCACTATCCGATTCGATTTTGTAAGTTTACTCATATAACAATTCAATGTCACTACTTACGTGACGATTTCAATTATCCCTATAAGAAATCATTTAGCCCAATTAAGGAAAATGTGAACAGTTCTCTACTATCGCTGCTATAAAAGATAATCTTCTCTTTTGAATGCGAACCCATCATCAAACTCGATCAATAATCTCAAGACACTTCTCCCACAACTTCTCTCCGTTATTAGTACTTCACTCTCCACTCTTATGTCTATTCGTTCCGGTAAAACTTCTTGGTACTTTGATTCTGCCTGTTGTAACCATATATGACCATTGATTTCACTATTTTCTCTTCCCAAACACCTGCGTCACATACACTAGTTATACATATTGTAGATGGTTCTCTGTTACATATTTCACATATCGGTCACGTCTCAACTTCTAATCTTTCACTTCCCAATACTTTTCACGTCCCTAAACTTACTATTAATCTTATCTCTATTGCCCAATTATGCAAACTTGGCCTTCTTGTCACATTCTACTCTTCTGATTGTCAGGTCCATTATCCACATATTTTGTTCTCTTCATCGATGATTACACCCGTTTCACTTGGATGTATCTCATGAATAATCGCTAGGAACCTCTAGCCATTTATTACAATTGCTCACATGGTTCAAACTCAATTTTCTCGCACCGTAATTTTTTTTTGCACTCACAATGCCATGGAATACAAAGAAATAAACTTCCTTAATTTTTTTCGTCAACAAGGCACTCTCTCCCAATACGTGCAAAGCCTAAGCATTGTCATTTCTTACACACTGTTCGAACATTCATCATCTCTAGCTTTTTCCCTGAATTTTTGTGGGGTGAGGTCGCTCGCACCGCAATTTACATCATTAATCTTACTCCAATGCTAATTATTTTCAACCAGTTACCCTAGGAGCGATTGTATGGCATAACCCATGCATACCCTCCTCTCAAAGTCTTTGAATGTGCATGTTTTGTCCTTTTTCAACCACACGAGCATTCAAAATTAGAACCTCATGCTAATCTTTGTTGTTTTCTGGGATATGAGATTGAACATAAAGGTTATCAATTTTTGGATCCCATTTTTAAGCGACATTGAATCTCTCATCATGTCACATGTTGGGAACACACCATGTAATCCTCTCTCCATTTCATATATTCTCTTCAACTCCCAACTCATTCTTCACTAATCCCACCGTTCATCTCTTCTTTGATCTCGACATTTCCCCTAATACTCGTGTCGGATATGATATTCCCACATTTGATACATCTCTATCAAATGACAATTTTTCCTCTCCCCAAAATACAAGTCCTGAACATGAGCTCCTAACACCGACCTCTCCTAATGAATCTACCACACCTATTGCTCCTGACCCGAACCCACCTCTTCATCGTTTTACTCGGGTAAAAAAATTCACTCACCATCTCCGTGATTATCACTGCTTCTATACTATGTTGTCTCATCATGAGCCTCAAACCTACAAAGAAGCATGTTCTAACCCTTAATGGCAGCATGTTATGACAGAAGAAATATATGCATTACATCAATACCAAACTTGGGATCTCATTGATCTTCCTCCTGCAAAGAGTACTATTAGATATAAATGGGTTTAAAAAGTAAAAACCCGTTCAGACGGCTCAGTGGTATGCTATAAAGCTCATTTTTTTCAAAAGGACTCAAGAGTATGGCATTGATTATGAAGAAACTTTTGCCCCTGTTACTTGCGTGATCTCAATTTGTAGTCTTATTGCTGCTGCTGAGCCTTCCAAGTGGCAATTATTTCAGATGGATGTGAAGAATGACTTTCTCAACTATGATCTTTTTGAGGAAGTTTTTATGAAACGTCCTCCAAGTTAAGATCATTAACCATCTCAAGTTTTCAAGCTTCTTTCGGCTCTCTATGGCCTTAAGCAAGTCCCTCGAGTTTGGTTTGCCAAGTTTAGCTCCACAATTCAAAAATATGGATTCACTGCAAGTTCTTATGACTCCGGGATCTTTATCCGCGAAACCACTTTCGATACTACTCTTCTTCCTATATATGTGGATGATATGATCATTATTGGGGATGATTTTGAGGGTATCACTGATCTCAAATTCTCTCTTAGTCGCCGTTTTTATATGAAAGATCTTGGTCAACTCATTTATTTCTTAGGACTTGAAGTTTTTTCAGATACCAATAGCTATTATCTTTCTCAAGTTAAATACTCTTGTGATATTTGAGCTCGTGCGGTCTTACTAATTGAAAAACTACTTCTAATCCTCTGGATCCCACTACTAGACTCACTGCTCACTACACCATTTGAGCCGGATTGTCAACGTCCTTGACCGTGACAAATAAAGGATTTTTCACTATCAAGGACCATGATAAGTCTGGGCATGACAACTCCATGTGTCTTTGTTCTCGATCGTGACAACACCCCTTTATCACAATCCTTTTTACCCTAATGACATCACCCATAAACTGGGGTGGCCAAGAATTATCACGGTTAAAGACCGTGATAACACAATACCTGTCACGATCTTGCTTGCACACAACTGACTTTTATCATACGCATGATTTTATTTAGTGCTAAAAAGTATGCTCAAATGTGCACAGTCTAAGCTAAGGTCATGCTAATGGTCCTTTATTTTTTTCATGTCTTTGTCACGACCCTTGACCGTGACAAGTCCTAAGTTGTCACGGCCTCATTACGGTCCCGAACCATGACAAAACTGTAAAATATGAAAAAAATTATTTTTGCCCAACAGTGAACATGTTTAAAAAATGTTCAGTTTTTGTTCAAACCAACATCAACAATATAATAAGGCATAATAATGAAATTAAAACCAACATACACCAAATCTATATATCAAACCAAATTAAATACATTTCAAGTTAATTACATCAAAACATCACAAGTTTAGTTACATAAAGCAAGTTTTATCAAATGTACAATCCTAAAAAAGCTTAATAAGGCTTGAGGAGAAAATTTGTCCAAACGATGAATGCCCCCAACGTGCCATCAAATGTCGAACACTGTCTTGCTAGTTCAACCACAATATCCCATCCTTTATCCCTGACAAAATCTCAGTAACCCGCACCCAGGACTCAAGATGCTACAGTGGATGGTTGTGCACTGTGCTACTTGGAGTGATGATCGTGTCCTTCACTCCCTTGGTAATTCAGTCACCTCTACGCGTGTCACAGATACATAATCTTTCCCTAACTGGCTTAAATGAAGTCGGGATAATTGGGTTGGGGTTAGAGTACATGCCGTACGAGGATGACGAGTTGGTTCGATTCAGTGAGAATGGAGTAGTGGTCCCTTCACCCTCTTTCTCCTCGCCCTTTCTTTTATTCCGCGCCTTCCCCTTCCATATATTCATGATTTCACGTTTGACCCCTTTGAACATATGGTTCATTGTTTATTGGAGATTTTTCAATTTCGAATCTGTGTTTACTTTTTCATGGTCAACCTTGGATGACAACCAACTATGACTGCAGGCAACGCCCAACAACTTTGACTTTCCCATCCGAGAGCAGACACCCCGACTACAACCTTTTCTATCTTAGTCCAACACTTGGCTCAGTGCATCCATACTCATAGATGCCTTGTCGACATCACTATGGGTGATGTGCACTGCCTTTATATTATCTTGTAACGGTATGAAAACACATTATTAACTTTGAAAATTAATATTAATAAACAGTATGAAATTGACAATATAATTTCAATTATAACTTACGATGGTCTTGGCGACCCGTGGACACTAGCAGCCTCACCCTTCTTCATCTGAATCTTTATATAGGAGTCGATCCTATGTGGCTTTCCCCTGGGCTACTCCCAAACTCCTGTAAAATGTGACCAAATTAAAGGAAAATGTGACCAAATTAAAGTAATTTATTTACTGCTAAACAAAATATAATTTAAAACAATTTACTTACCATCCTATGCTCCACCTCCAAGTAAGATGTCCGCTCGGAGTAGTGCACATACACATTCTTTGATCAGTTAGTCCTCCTCGAGCCATGGGTGGACAACTATCTCTCGGACGTTTCGTTATCCACAAACTTCTGTCAGTTGGTCAACGCGATTGGCTCCATTTTCGGGGAGGTGTCTGTACACCGCAACACGGATCTTGGTCCTTCCCAAAATAGTGTGCGCGCAGTTTGATCTTCCATGCCTTCCATTGCCCACCTACACTAGCCAATACACCGTCTTGCGATTCCAGGGGCAAGTTGAATTTTTGTTTCCAACAAACATGTAATATAATAAAGTTAGTGAATTAACATTAAAGAACATAATAATAAAATCTTATATGAAAGTCAAATATTTAATATAAATATTGAGATTTTCTTATCTCTAAGGTCCTCTAAATGACCATCTTCGGCTCCACAGGCTCGTTCTTCTAATCATTATACTCGGGACCAATTACTAATTTCAACAACTCTAACGCCCTTATATGTAGACTAGTCTTGTTTTCAACTACACTCCACACTTGCCAAACTTAATAGACTTATGGTTAGACGATCCCTCATCACCCCCGCTTTTTTGGGGGGTCCAATTGCCTGATGTAGACATATTCTGCAAAAAATAGACTTTAGTAGCATAATATATAACATAAATCAAATGGAAATTGAGAAAGCACGTGGGGAGTTATATGGAAATATTTGTATCTTAGGTTACACACACAAAAATCTAATTTTTAATCAAATTTTCTCTTGATTATAATTAGGTGTGCATGCAATATAAAGTCCAGATTAATTATTTATCCAAGCCAAGCAATCAAACCCAACCAAACACAAGAAGAAGATGTTTTGAGGAAAAATCCATTTCAAGTAAAACTAATATTTTAGCAGCATAAGACAGCTTGACTGACTCGATGATTTACAGACTACTTAGAGCTCCACTACATATAATGCATAAGGTCTTCAAATCTTTGACAAAAAGTGATGCAGCCCAGCACCAACCATAGAAAAGAGCTCTTCCCTCGGTATCCACTGGTTGCTAAACCTCATCGGTGGATATCAAGGAGTGCGTGGACTCGTGCGTTGTGGTAGCTTGCATGGTTGGACTCCTGCGTTGCACTATGGAGGAGGGTTGAAGATTAAAGAGCGTTAAGAATTATGGGGATCGAGTCATTGAATAAGTTTACTGTCAACTTTTGTAATCTCGTATCATAGTGAACTATTGGTTGGGTCGTCCAAGGTTTTTTCCCTTGTGTTTTTTCTTGTACAATGGCGTGTTGTGTTTTGTTGGATTTATTTATTTTATCTGCTTATCTCCTAGATGTATGTTTTAGGTTAAAAAGATAAAATTGGATAAATCGGGTTTTTAACAACAAATGTTTAAATTTGGTGCATAACTTTTATAGGGTTAATTTGTTTAAAGTTTTAATCTTTCAAATTTGAAAAAAAAACTAAAAATTGGACTTTTTGTTTGCAATACCCTCCTTGCCTATTAGCACGTGCGCATTTTGCTTTTTCATAATCAGTATGATGTTGTTCTGCGTATTCTTCGCTATATCAAAGGCACTATGTTTCAGTCTTCATTTTTCAGCTCATTCCTCATTGGTTTTACGTGCGTATTCTAATGTTGATTGGGTTGGATATCCTACAAATCGTTGCTCTATTATTATCTATTGTTTCTTTTTAGGTGACTCCCTTATTTCTTAGAGAAGCAAGAAATAGTCTATCACTTCTCGATTGAGCGCAGAAGCCAAATTTTGTGTTATTGCTGATATTATGAGGATATGTGTTATTAAAAAAAGTGTCCACTCTAAACAAACCTAGAGGGAGTGAATAGGTTTGATTACAAGATATGACCAATTTTTTGACAATTTCATAATTGCATCCAATTTTAATTGACCTATCACATGTTATTACTAGGTGATGTGAAGAAAAACATGGATCACCAACTTAATGATCAAATTTAGGCAAAACTAGCACAATTTACTAGAATAAAAAACATATTCTCAATTTTGATAAATTGTTTTAGATCTATGTTAAATATAAGTGTAGTGTGTGATCAAAGTGTGAAAATTAACAAGCAATACAAACAAGCAATTTATAAGACAAGCTTATGAGGAAAACCCCCCACCTAGGGGTAAAAAACCTCGATGCACTCCAATATCTTATTTAACTTAATTTTTTTTATACAAAGCAAGAAGGTACCTTTCACTCATGCACTAATGAGTAGTTACCTATAAACTTAGGACTTTCTCCCGTTGACATAAGAAATTCACCTTAAGCTCCATAAAGTTAACGGGGAAGTACATTATCCTCCTTGGAATCATGTCATGATAGAATGAAGCACCTTTAATTTTAGATCTAGGAGTGTTAGATCTCCTAATCAAATGTGGAATAGTTTGAATTAAACTTGGCTAGTGTGGATATGAATCACATCATTGTCAATTCTCTTTCAAATACATAGATCAAGTATATATCTAAGTTTTCTCAATTTTAGTGGGAATATGGAGAAGAAAGATAAAACCTCCCAACCTCGAAAATACTCTCATAAGTATTTTTGAGTTATGAGGCTTTCAAATATTTTCAAAAGGGAGTGAAATGGACTTATTTATAGGAAATTTTCAAAAATCTACTCCGTCGTACACACGATTGACTTTTACCATGCGCACGACTTCAACCGATATGAAACTTCGATTGAAATGGTGCATAGCCACACGCACGAGTCAAATCCCGACCGTGCGTACGGCGCCATGCGCATGGGTTCAAAATAAACCATTCATACAGTTTGAAGTCAAATGCAAAATAGACTTCCAACTAAATCACATATAAGTCGGGTCATTTCCCAAATAGTTTACGCAATACATCTTAGAGATAAATCTTCATCCTTCTAAAAACACATTTTGAATAAACGTGCTAGTGTGTGTAGCCAAAATGTTCAATCACAAAAGTATCAAATAATTGATATTCAAAGTCCAAAAGCAAAGGAAGTCTTGTGTTAGAGAGCGTGTTGATTGATATTCAAAATCCAAAAGTTTATGTAGTCTAAATGAACGCACCTCGCTCCATGATTCAAGCCTCTGTAGCTCGAATGACTCAACTAGTCAATGCCTTCACACATAATTTAGCCAAGTTTTTATATAACACAAATGTTTACGTTTTCAATCTCCCCCTTTAGCTATTCTGTGGCAAAGCCCCCCAAACCCAAAAATAGTCTTAATTACTCCTACCAAACCCACTTCACATTAGCTATATAATGAGAGCAGTAGGAATTAATACACACATCAAAGTCGAGTCTGAAATGGTGTGTCAAAGTTGGATCAACATGACTATACATGAAATCACATAAAACAACAAAATCGAATCACCCAGGTAATAACATGTACAAAGAGTAACTCTTCCTGCTTTGGTAATCCTAAAAAAAATCAATGAGATAATAGATGATATAAAGCATGTAAGCATGTGAGATATGATAAGATCATATAATATTAATGAATATCACAAGTAAATGCTCCCCTACGTGAAACATCACAAAAAATAGCGTTTCTCCCCCAAAGATCCAATAAAAAATCTCTTTCCCCCTAAAGTAAGAAACATATGGGGTCTCCCCTATCTTAGATGTTTCTCCTCCTTTTCGACACGAAAAAGTCAAAGATAAGTGGAATGACATAGATAATGGGTATAACATGGTAAGAAAGAAACAATCAATAATGAATAGAGAAGAAATAGCCAAGCAAAAGCTAGATAATCATGTAAACAACCAAAACTATAAAAGTAAATATACTCAAAGAAATCACATGGGTAGTATCAACATACAAGTGTATCACCACATGAATCTCATAACTGGAACTAGTAGATGACATATATCAATCAAATAAGCATGTGAAGAAGGACATATGATATAAAGAAATTTAACTAGAGTGAGATCATAAGAAAATATGGATATATCAATGGGAATAATCATAACATGGATAACACATGATTAATCCATAAAACCATCCAAAGTGTGCCATAACAAACCAAAAGTACTCCATGACTCACAAGGGAGTAAGAGTTACAAATATCCTAATACAAAAAACACAAATATCTAAGTACCACGGGCGACACTAAAAAGTCTCAACAAAAGACAAGCATCAAGATAAAATACTAAACACGAGTCAACATAAATATATAAATGTCAACAGGGACATGAAAAGCTGCAAGGAGAAAATGTGTGTCTAAGTTCGAACTAGGAAAATACTAACATGATAATCTTCAACTCACCTCACAAACTCAAACATATCACATATCAATCCAATTAATAGATGATCAAAGTATCATCACAAAATCAAACTACGTGGGACATATAATGATCATAAAACGACAGTCGAAATGAAATCATAGAGATCACGCAAAGATCATTTTACAAACACGAATTAACCACAATGTCACATAAGCTCAATAGGGAGTGATATAAATGTACAAATTATAAGTCATTAAGTATAAAACATAATCAGGAATATGATCAGAAATGCTTGTACTAACAAATAGTGAACTGCCAAGATTAAAAATAGCATACCTAAAATAGGGGATCCATGCGTACGGGGAAGATCGCAATTGCGCGTACGGTTGTGTTTTAACCGTGCGAAGGATTTCTACTAGTAAGCATAGGCAGGGACATAAATTCCAGTAAAGACTAAATGTGAAACCAAAACCCAGACTCTCAAAATAATATGGTATTGATGAATGCAATGGCATGTGAAATCATTCACTTTTGACTTGAAAAGAACAATTTTGAGTCAAATTCACTAAAATAAAAACTCTCATGCATATATATATATATATATATATATACATACATATGCAAATTCAAAAATGAAAATGTGTGATAATAATTAGGCATAAATGATAAATTTGTTTTGACAAACAAATTTCCTTTGAATCCCCATTAATGCATAGATTAAGAACACATTCAATTCAACATATAAGGATCAAAATTCTCATTAAATAATTTCAAACAACTTTGTATTTAAATCAAGGCATGATTTGTGAAAAATATAGTTTACAAAATCAAACGAATACACATAACCAAGTCATAAGAAATTACAAATGATGCTTAATTTTATCATTACACCAATATCCTGATAAGATGTCACTTATTAAAAAAAATCCTAACAATATGTTAATAAATGGTAGTTTCAAACCATTTAACTCCCTTAACCATATGTTGTTCGAAATATTTTCAATGCCAAACTAAGTTAGAAATTTTCATTTGAAAATATATGGACCTATATTGTTTTAAATGACATTTTAAGCTCTTGTCTTGTGGCTCTATCCAACATATTGACTTTTGCCGTTGATATACTTTTCACACAATTAGATGACACTTACCCAATGATACTTAAATTCAAAATCGGGTGTAATCACTCTAATGGTATCCCTTATCAACGCATGTAAAATGACCATTTTTCAACTCTTTCAAGTATGAAACACACAAAAATCTCACACATGGACCACATAAACTTTCAAAAGTAATAAGAGATCTCGAGATTTGATCATGATTAATTCAAGAACTAAAAGAAAAAATTACATTACGATAGTCATACGCATCAAGTGATATGGAAATGCTCAAGTAGTGTGAAGTGAACATAAGAGATTTCAAAAATTTGACAATCATGATTTTTCAAATGAATTCCAAACAAACCATTGACGTTATCAACATTTGCAACAAAATGGTTAAAAATTCATATTTTCATCATCATTCAAGTTAAGTGTATTCATCAAATCGCATGAATCAAAGGAATTAATCACAAAGGAAACAAAGTATAGAATCTTTTTGGAATTTTTATAAAAGAATGATTCATGTATATACAATATGTCAAGTAGGAACAAAGCATATAGAAAAATTTACAAAAATGGACAAATGCATTAAATCCTTACCCACGCATGAAAAATGATATAAGTATGACTTTGAAGATCACACCCACATGATTTGATCCTAAACAAATAAAGAATAAATTGGAGGGGATCTCTAACAAACAAAAAGCCTAGGCATCATAATCAAACTATCATAGATAACGATGGGTGTTTCATCTCCTGGATCAATGGGAGGAACAATGATAACCTCTTTCTTCACAAACTTCTTTTGTGGCATAACTTGCTCAACTCTCTTTCTTGGTGAATTCCTAGGTAAGCCTCTCACAAACTTGGGCATACACCTCGCATACTTCATAGGATTCTTATGCATACTCCTTGAAATTTGAGCAAATGGTCTAAGTTTAGGAATCTCTCTTCTAGCCTCACTTCTACCCTGAAATAGGAAATTCACTTTGTTCATGAACTCACCGATTTAACCCACTAGTTCATTTGTAGGATCCCTATGGAATACTTGCCTCCTATTTCCTGTGAATTTATGATTTCTTTCTCTTAAGAACCTTTGAATTTTATTGATGTGGCCGCGTGCCTTGCAAAAATTACAAAAGTCAGCTTCCCTTCTCAAATTATTTCTGGATTCACAAGTTCTCTTCCCAACTTTCTTACCACAGAAAAGTGGAGGAACATATGGAAAAGGTCTATATTTACCATAAACATGTCTAAAAAACTTGTTCCTGTAAAAAACATCTCTGGGGACAAATTCATCTTATCTTTTCAATCTCATGGAGCTAGAACCATGTTTTCGTTTAATATTTTTCAATTTGTAACAAAAAGATTCAATATGACCTTCCTTTTGATAAAAAAAGGTGCAAGAGGATGTTTTGGATTTTTTATCATTTTTCTTTTTCTTTTTTAATTAAACATTATCTTTAACATTTTGATTCTTCTCATTTTTCATCAAGATAAAATTATCGCTATTCTTCAATTCATATGATGAACATTCAAACGATGTGTCAACTTGATAAGGCGATGATTTGGTTTCAAAACATTTAGACAATACAAATTCATTTTTTCAAAAATTTTAATCTCTTCTCAAGTTCATTTCAATAACTTCCCAAACAAGAAGAACTTTCTTTACTTTTTCGAGTTAAAGAGCCAAATCACTTTTCTCTTCTTCAATAACTTTGGGTTTTTGGAAATCAAAACTTTTAGAACTAGTTAATCTTCTTAAATCGGAATTTTTCATACTCAAAGCTTTGTTATTTTCTTTCAAAGAATAAGTCAAGTCTAATAACTCACCCATCTCTTTTTCAATCAATTTAAACTTTTGATTAGTAAGTTGTCTAGGCTTTTGAAACTCACTTAAAAATATTTTTCTTGTTCCAAGAGTTTGACTTTTGTATGCAATTTGACATTCAACCTTTTCATTTTGAAAAGTTGAGATATTAACTCTCCTTTCTATTGACTAAATGATTTTTCACTTTCAACATCTTACGTTCATCAAAGTCAACATCAATAGACTTTGATTTTTTTGAAAGAATAAGAAGAATATTTTTTTTTCTTTTTCTTTTTTGGATTTCAAATGTTTCATCCTCTTATAATAATTCAAAGACATAAAACTATTTATATTATGCAAATCTGGACAAACTAAATCCATCGCAATCACAAAACAACACTACTTACAAGTAAACTAGATCTATGGGTAATGAACACAAACAACACATAACAAAAGAAATATCTACTCTTAGCGCGTACATGCGAAATAAGAGGAATCTCTCTCATACTAATTGGGGATGTGTGATAGTCAAATAAATGTTCACTTTAAACAAACAAGAGGGGGGTGAATATGTTTGATTGCATATTATGACCATTTTTTTGATAATTTCACAATTGCATCCAATTTTAATTGACCCGACACATGTTATTACTAAATGATGTGAAAAAAAGCATGGATCAAAATTTCAACGATCAAATTTAGGCAAGACCAAAATAATTTACTAGAATAAAAAACATGATCTCAATTTTGATGAATTGTGTTAGAAGGTGATATCTAAGTGTAGTGTGTGATCAAAGTGTGCAAATCCACAAGAAAGACAAACAAACATTTCATAAGACGGATTTATGAGGAAAAAACCCTTCCCAGGGGTAAAAAACTTCGACATACTTCAATTTCTTATTCAACTTGAAAAAAGTTTTGTAGAAAGAAAGAAGGTAACTTTAACTCAATCACTCATGAGTAGTTACCTATGAACTTCAGACTTTCCCCTATTTCCACAAGAAATCCACCTTAAGATCCATAAAGTGAACGAGGAAGAAAATTCTCCTTCTTGGAATCACGCCATACTCCAATCTCTCCAATAGAATGAAACACCTCCAATTTTAGAGCTAGGAGTGTTAGAAATACAATTCAAATGTGGAATAGTTTAAATTGAACTTTCCTAGTGTGGGTCTGAATCAAATCACTCTCAATTATCTCTCAAACACATAGATTAAGTGTATACCTCCGTTTTCTCAATTTCTAAGGGAATAAGTGAATTTGAAATAGAGAAGCAAGATAAAATCTCTAAACCTCGAAAATACTCTCAGAAGTACGTTTGCGCTATGAGGGTTTTAGATATTTTTAAAAGGGAGGGAAATGGACCTATTTATAGGAAATTTGGTTGATCGGACTATCGATATCTTAACCAATGCTCATCCTCAAGTTGAGATCACGTTCTATTTGTCCAACACTCTTCAGTACTTTAGTTTATTTATCGAATTTTATTGAGATCACGTTCTATTTACTTCAGATTGTAGTTGGATTTATTATTTGGGAACCGATGGTTTATTCAATCTCACATATTTATATATCTGTTGTGTGATTGCAAACTATTATTGTGTGGATGGTTTGGTTTAATTATTTAATTTCCTCATGGTGCTAAATAAATTAAAGATAAAATTTGGCACCGGCTTAATTTAACATAAGTGGTTATTAATTTAAAAGTTTTTCGATAGTGATGCTAAGAATGAACCAAATGAGAGTCCTGGTTATTTTGATAAAGGATTGATCACTTGTGATTAATATAGGCGGGGTGTCACACTAGTGACCCTCTAATTTCATCTGAACGAGCTTGTTTCATTTTTCATTCATTTATTTATTCAATTTTTGACCTGCAATTCTCTTATAATCATCATTAACCCTATTCCAGTATAATCTATGTATAATTTAATTGAATTACTTGAATAGGGTATTACAAGAATGATTATTAAAAAATCAATATATTTCTCTCCTAATGATTTCTCTTATTATATTAGCTCAGTCTAGTTGAAGTGGGATGGAGAGTTTTAACATTGCAGATAGTAGGTGTGGACTATCTAAGGAGATGTACCTTTCTCTTAGGATTAGACAACACAAGAGTGTCGGACTGCCATTCCCACCTACTTGACTATTTTGAACCGTAAGTTAATATAACCTAACATTGAGAAGAGCACGCATATGGAATGTTAAAACAATTCAGAGTAAAGAAATTCAATAAATGGCCGAGAAAACAAGATTGGCTATATATTAGAAAAATGTTAATATAATTTTTAAGAATCTAAACAATGTTAAATATGCAATTATTAGAAATTTAACGATTATGCAATTATTGGTAGAAAAAAAGTTATAAATGATATGAGTCCTCCTCTTGCAGATTGTTCATAAAAAAAATATGATAAAATAAATATAAAAACTCATTTAAAAATATATGACTATAAAAACAAATTTTATCCATATTCTCGACTTCTCTCTTCGCATCTTCCTCTTACAAGTGGTTCATCAAAAAATCAACCTCAACGTGTAAAATAACCTGAAAGATGATAAGGATAAGCAATAGATATCGGTCTAAAACATTATGCTAAAAAAAAAACCTAATTATATATTTGTAAGGGAGAAAAATCAAACTAAAAAATGTAACAACATTAGAAGAGAAATGGAGAGAAAGAGAGAAGGAATGTAAAAATCTCAAAACACAAACGAAGACATCTTATTAGAAAGAAACAAAAAACATAATTAAAATACGTGAACTAAAAAAACATTTTATACATTTTTAAAATTTATATTCCGAACTTTCATCTTCCATTTGTTATTCCATACACAAACTTTAAAGAAATTATTCGGACGAGGAGAAATAGCCATATGCAACCCAAGTTCCATCGTCAAACCTACAAAAAAGGAGAGAGGAAATTTAAAAAGGGAAGATATGAGAGAAAAAAAGATAATCTGACCTTCATACCAACAAACAAAAAGAGTGATAAAAAGAAGAAGAAACTAGGTTATAAAGGCATAGATGTAGTAAAGCCAACACCAACTCATTTCTCATACTATGTTGAAACCCATTTACAAAGAAAGCCCCTGTAAAATATGTTATCAAATAAACATACAATTAACTTAGATACATAGAGAGCCCCTATAAACTCAAAAAATAAAGTCAACTCGGCACAACCTTCTTATAATATACTTACTGCTATTTCACTAAAAACAAAATATGCCATGTGGATAGTTTTGTACTCGTTAATATAAAATAGAGAGGAAATATCACCCCTTCTTTCAAGTATAAATGTAAATATTACATGAAAGGGATGTATGGCTATAAAACCAAGAAGAAAATCTATACCACCTGCATTCATATATCAAAACCACAAACCCGAACCTCTAATCCCAATTAACATAGTAAGTGATGATATAAACCAGAACACAAAAATATATCCATTCAAAATAATTCTCACTATTTTGAAGCATAGTATACCATAATAGAAGTGAAAAGAGATAAACTTGCAAAAAAAGTCCAACACTAAAATAGTGACAAAAATTAAAGATTTTAACTCTCGTGGATCTACTCTATGTGGAAAATTAACTGCACATTTTTGTATGTCCCCTGCCTTCATATACATGTTTATGAAGTAATCTTTGAAGAGTCATATTGATGTATTGATACTTATCTTTGTTCAACAGAGTCAATAAATTCCATCTTACTAAAGTTAAGATCTTAAAAACCCATTGTATATCGACCTGAGTAGATAGGTCAAGAACGTCGGGTCACAGAGGCAATTGTTCGTCAGTTTGGAATATTTATCTGAATCAAGGAATAACATAACTAAAAAAATAAACACCACATCAGGAAAGCAATAATAAATAAAACCCCATATGATACAAATGCATAGACCTATTCTGACTTGTTAGTGTGAGATAACTTACTGATGAGTTTTGTGAGAAGGTGGAGCGGACGAAAAATATGTACCTCTTGATGAAACCAATTGACCTTCACAAAAGCTTGCTATCCACCCCTCTTAGTAACACACAGATCCTGTCACACCCTGCTTTTTGGTATGAATGAACAAAAGTTACAAATATAGTAATTAATTAAATCTAAGGCAGAATAACATATCTTTATTCACTATCAATAGGTTTACATAGGGTTGAACCACCACAGAAGTGAGTTACATGTTTTTAGTACACATGATAATATAGAAAATTGAAAAGCACCACCCCTTGCTCCCATCAGGCTTAATCTCTGACCCCATGGTCACATACACAATAGGTGATTGTTTTCTGTCTCTAGTAGGGAAGAGATAATATCCGCTTCTACATAGCGCATCTGGAGAAGGAAGGACTTAGCACAAATATGCTAAGAAAGTTCTACCAGTTCTATGATAATAATATACATATAAGTGAGAGTTGGAGTGTGTATATAATCAGTGTCTAAAATGTTGACAATAATAAGATGATAATTCCAGACTTATTAGGCTATAAGATAATTAAAATGTTGGAACTCATAATTCCATATTGACTAGTACATTTAAGAAATACGGTTCATTACCCGCTTATTTAGGATCAAGTAAAGAAAGTAAAAGAGATTTTAACTAATAATCCCATTCTTACTAGTTCACTAAAGGGTATAGATGTAGTTAAGCCATCCGTTAACCCATAAAAATAATCAATCAATCCAAATATTTTGGGTAAAAATAACCTGCTATGCACACAATTAGAGTGACACTCATACATATATAGTAATAATAAAGGCTCTGAATCATTTAGACCAGTAGGCAAAGTAGAAAGTTTCATGGGATAAAGCGTCAATCTACTCCCTAGTTAATATTGATGGCTATAGTAAAAATGGCACATAAGTGCTAAGGTGAACTGAATCAATAACGTATATGATACACTTATTAGATGAGAAGGTATAAATATAATCCTTAAGTTCAAATACTGGTGATAAATTCAAATATTGATGACGATTAACAAAATATGGAGTATTGCAGTAAAATACATGCACATACTAAGAGTAAATGGGGCTATCACATAGTGATATCAATAATAATATTTCAAATAAACAAATTATAATATTCAAAAGGTAGGAATAACCTAATTGCTTGGTATTCGGTCGGCTTGCTATTACACTGGGATATTTAGAAGAATTGGGGCTTGATCTTCTGTTATACAATGTGTGGTATATAAGTATTTGGGATTTAATCAGTCAGTTTTGTATTAAAAATGGTTTTTTTAAAGTTTTGGGGGCGTTTTTGTAATTTTCTTGGGACTTCAAAAAACTGAACTTAAGCCCATTATTTAACTTTGGTCTAAGAGAGTTTTTATCTTAAAATAGTTTAATGTATGTATGGATAAATTTTAAGGATCAAATTCATAAGTTGAAAAAGTTTAAAGGGGTTATTTTGTAATTTTAGAAAGGTTTTCTTAAGTAAAAACCTTGTTTTTGCATAACTTGAGCTAGTAATATCCAAACATGGCCTTACCGATCAGAAAAATTTAATAAAAATTTAGAGAAAAAAAATCAGAATTTCCTGATTGGCGACGCGCCCTCACGCGCGTGGTCAAGGTTTCGAAAAAAAGTCTTCACCGTCACCGTCTCGATTTTAAATTTTGATGGTTTTAGTTTTTGACTGAGATTTTATTCGTCGTTGCTAAACAATTTAAGATTATTCTTTAACAAACTTAATCTAATTTTTCACGAGGAATCCAAATATATAACTTTTATGGATTGACATTCAGTATAAATCAAGTTCCAAAATTGTGTTTTTTCTTAAAATTTGACCTTATCTTCGTGGATTTATAGAGTATGGCAAGGTTTCTTATGAATTGGGTTTGGTTTGTGCTATATGTGTGAGTAGCTTGGTTTGGGTTTCAAGAATTAAGATGGAATTTACATGGAGAATTTTGAATTTTGAGTTTTTGAGTTCAAAATACACTTTTTATCGATTTGATATCTATATGAACATTCATGGCTTTTAAACATCACATTCTTAGGTTATAATGAAGTTATATATGCCTTCAAATAAAAGTTAAGGCAATATATCGAATTTGACCATTAAAGCTCAATATTTAATTGTCTTTTTAACGGATTTTTCCATTTAAGGCCATTCCACACATAAAATCTTGCATATTATGAGTGTTCCAACTATATTAACTATAGATAAAAGTAATAGAATTGAAAATGAAGCATAAAATGATAAGATACTTGATTTGGGAGAAATTTCGAATTGTAGAACTGAACTGTGGTGTGAGTTTTTACCACTAGGATTGAGATTTATTTATACTACTTCGTCATAGGATTTGATTAGAGCTCAAGGGAGGTGGATTTAAATCAGTTTAGGTGAAGTTTTGGTTAGGGGTAAATGGGGTGGACATGGGTTCATGGTAGTTTCATGTGTTTTTTAACTTCTTATGCTGATGTGAGGCAGCATGTGGACATGGGTTGAAGTATAAATCAATAAGCTTTGAGGTTTAATCCTTAATTGTTTGCATATTTGCTTTTATAGTCCTATAAGTAAATTTTTTCTAAAGTATAGGGGTATTTTTATAAACTCAAAACATTTTCGGGATTGAAACTGTAATTTTATATTAATTAAGGTGAAGAGGATTAATTTGGTGTATAGGTAGGGTTTAGGGGTTAATTATACCTTAAGTTATCTTTCATTAAAACTTTTATAGGCTTTTTTGTAATTTACTGAAACTTCAAGGGGTCTGAGTTAATAACAAAAATGTAGGTTTTTAAACATAACTTCTTTATTCTTTAGAAGACTTTTGATTTTACACAACTTGCAAGGGTTTAAATCATGGTCGTAGGAAAATTAGGATTAACAAGTTCCCTATTCTTATAATCTACCTGCCTAAGAAAAAAAATTATCCTCCAATTTCACCTTAAATTAAATCACGGTATTGATTCTTAATTGCTTGTTCTGGTTCCCATGTAGCTTATTGATAATTATGATGCTCCCAAAGTATATTAATTGTGGGGATTTCCTTGTATCTGAGATACTTCACTTGGCAATCGAGAATTTGAATATGACGTACTTCAAACTCATGGTTGGGTTCAACTGAAACATTTTTCCATGTAATGGTATGGGATGCATCTGAAATATAATGACATAACTGTGATACATGAAACACGCTATGGATATTAGATAATTCCACATGCAATTCTAATTGATTGGCAATGGAGCCATTTGTTTAAGAAACTGTGAAAGGTTCAATATATCTGGGGGATAATTTTCCTCTCTTACCAAAGCGTAAAATTCCTTTTTAAGGGGATACTTTTAGAAATACATGCTCATTTTCTTAAAATTCTAAAGATTTTTGGCGTTGATCTACATAAATTTTTCGGTCGATCTTGGGTCGTCTTAAACTTCTCTTGAATTTGTTGTATTAGCTGAGTGGTTTCTTGGATTTTTTCGGGACCAAAGTGTTTACTATATCCTGACTTTATCCAACACACAAGGGATTCACAAGATCGTTTGTATAAAGCTTCAAATTAGGCAACTTTAATATTGACTTGGTAGCTATTGTTATATGAAAATTCAACAAGAGGTAAATATACATTCCAGTGGTCATACATATCCAATGTAAAAGCACGAAACCTATCTTCTGGGGCTTGAATTGTACGTTCGGATTATCCATCCGTTTGGGTTGAATGATGTACTTAAGTGAAGTTTAGTACCCATTGCAGTTTGCAATGCTTGCCAAAATTTTCTTACAAGACAAGAATCTCTATGTGATACAATGGATGAAGGAGTTCCATGTAATCGAATAATTTCTCGAATATATAACTTGCTATGTTTTTGGAATGAATTAGTGGTGTTTAAGGCCGAAAATGACCAGATTTGGTAGGTCGATCCACTCTTACCCAAATTGAATTGTGTCCTTGGGATGTACGAGGACATCCATTGACAAAATCCATGGTAATATGATTCCATTACCATTCGGATATAGGTAAGGGTCGCAGAATCCCACCAGGGTGTTGGTGTTCTATTTTTACTTATTGGCAAGTAGGACATATCCTTACAAAATTTTGATATCATTTCTCATATTTGGCCACTAATATTACTTCTTTAAAGCATGGTAGATTTTTAAGCTTCTGAGGTGTATCATAAATTTCGAACGATGAGATTTTTGCAACATTTATTCTTGTAGAGATGAATCGTCAAGTACATATAATCTATTTCTAAATCGTAGCCTGTTTCTTTATCGCGGGAAAAATCTGGATTTTGCTCAAAAAATTCGGAATAAAAGAATATTAGGCTTGCTTAATTAAATTTTTCTTTCTTAATTCGAGATAAACGTTAATGTTAAAAAGGATTGTACAAGGGGTAAGTAATTTTAGACCATATTTCTCTATGGTAGCAACAATATCATAAGAAGTTAGAGTATAAAGTCTTCTTATTGGATTTTGACTCAACTCGTTGACTACTACATTACCTTTGACTGGATGGTAATTTAGTTTAAATCGGTAATATTCCAAAAATTATATCTAATGTCGTTGTCTTAAGTTCAAGTCCTTCTGGGTAAAGATATATTTCAAAATTTTATGATTCGAAAAGACTTGAAAACTTACACCATAAAGGTAACAACACCAAATCTTTAATACGAAAACTATGGCTGCTAGTTCTAGATCATGGGTCATATAATTACACGCATGCGTCTTGAGTTTTCATGACTCGTATTCTACCACTTTTTCATTTTACATTAACAAAAATCCTAGTTCTTGTAATGAAGCATTAATATTCACATCATAACTTATGTCACTAGAAGGAATAGTGAGGATATGAGCATTAGTTAACTTATCCTTCAGAACTTGGAATGATTGGTTACATTCTTTAGTCTATACAAATAGAACTTCCTTCCTATTTATTTTTAAAAGGGGAAGAGAAATGCATGAAAATCCTTCAACTAAACGACGATAGTATCCAGCTAATCCTAGAAAACTCTTTATTTTAGTAATATTGGTAGGACTTTTCCATTCCAAAATGGCTAAAATTTTGGCTGAATCGACTTGGATTCCATTTTTACAAATAACATGGCCGAAAAATTTGATTTCATTTATTGAGAAGTCACATTTCCTTTTTTTGCATATAAATGATGGTTTTTAAGAGGACTTAAGAGTATCTTCAAATGCTAGGTATGTTCTATTAGATTTTGAGAGTATATGAGAAGATTATCAATAAAAGTGATAATGAACTGGTCAGGAAAAGGTCTAAAAATTCTATGCATCAGATCCATAAAAGTTGTTGGGGCAATGGTTAAACCAAATGACATTAAATTAAATTTTAAATGTCTGTAACGAGTTTGAAAAGCTATTTTCGAAATGTCTTCCTCTCTAATGCGTAACTGATGATACCGGATCGTAATTCGACCCTTATCAAACAGATCTCCTATTCGACGTAAAATATACTTATTCTTAATAGTTACTAAATTCAGTTTACAATACTATATGCATACTCTAAAGATTCCATTAAGTTTGTTAACAAATAATACTAGAGCTCCCCAAGGTGATGAACTTAGTGAATGAAATGTTTCTCTAAAAGATCATCTAATTGGGTACGAAGTTCTTAAAGATCTAAATGTGACATTTGATATGAAGGTATCAAAATAAAAAATGTATTGGGATAAAGATTGATACTAAACTCAATTTCTCTAGGAGGGGGTAATTCTAGTAAATCCTAGGGGAAAACGTCTTCAAATTTTTCCAATATATTCGGAATTAAAGAAGAAATCTGAATTAGGAAATTTGAAGGTTCCGATGGACCTGATCCTTGAAACATAAAAAACAATTATTTTCATTTCGAAAATGAATTTTCTTAGCTTGACAATTGATACATGCGTAATATTTGGATAACACATACATTCCGATAATAATAATATATAAACTACGAATATCTAGAATTATCAAGTTAACAAAGAGAGTTCCTAGACCAAACTAAATTTTTCAATTTCTATTATCTTGTGTTGGTGTATTGATTTCACCTATTGGTAATTCAATATTCAAATGGACTTGTTAAAAATGTTGGAGATAATTGTAATAATTTAGCTAGTCTAAGACTAATAAAGGAATGCGTAGATCGTGTATCAAATAAAATATGTGTAGGAACATGTTAAAAGATGACCATACCTTTTATCACGTCATGTGCATTTTGCATAGGACGTATAGCATAATTCCTCCCACGACTTGGAATTGGCTTAACTATCTGGTTTGGTTTGGTGTTTTTTGGAACAAAATGGAATTTTGGATTTTGTGAGGGTCTATTTGACTGGAAACGAATTGGATCTGACTTTATCTTAACATATTAGGGCCGAATATGTCCTACTTCGTGACATTCGGGACAAAGAATCCTGAACTGATAATGTTATGACAAATTTGGGAATAATCTTGTCCACTCAAGTTCATATATAGATGAGGTCAAGAATGAGATGGATTTCTGATGACATGGTTGTTTCTGATGGTTAGGGTTGAAGATCGAATCATATTAGAAGTTCTACATTGCACAATGGCCGCAACGTCAATTAACTGAGAATACTCACGGATTTGTAACAGAGCGATTGAATTCTTGACTCTCTAATGTAATCCTCTTTCAAACTGTTTGCGTTTATTTATCTCAATACCCACATATTACAAGGTATATCTAGATAGTTTGGTAAACCTAGCCTCGTATTGGCTATTGAAAGGTTAAATAATTGCAATTTTAATAAATCCAAGGCTCATTAGTCTTGCTCAATCACGGGAAAGTACCTTTCGATAAAAGTCTCCACAAATTGTTCCCAAGTAAAATTAGCAACACTTTGGTTGTGCGACACTACTTGCCACCAAAAATTAGCTTCACCTTCAAACATAAGTGGCTAAAATTATTGGAAGATTAATAGCTATACTTACTCTGTTTAGAATTTTCACAATCTGGAGCATCCATTTCTCAGCTTCATTATCACATGGCTTTCCAAGAAAAGATAGGGGTCATTATCTTAGAAATTCCTTAAGATAATTCATTCTACGAATTTCTTTGAAAACATGCTCAGGAGTAGGAGTAGTCTATTGTTGTCGGGATAATGTAGTAAGTTCTCTGTGACATCACATGATTCCTTCAGTTTTGGTATGTTCAGGTTGAGTTCTGGCAAAGGAAATGCAAGTACTAACTATCCTAAAATATAATAGTTTAAATAACAAAAGTTATAAATAAAATTAAGTGACAAGCTTACTATATTTCAAATAAAGTTATATAGTACAATACTATTATACATTATGACTAGTATTATTGCAGCTAAAGTTATATTCTACAACATTTAAAACAAATTTTAATGTTAGATTCTTTTTAAGTAGGAAGAGATGCTTTATCACTAGTAGTAGACTCTGGTCTGACTAGACAATATCCTTAGTGTGCATCATCAGTCGAGTCATCGATGGTGCTGGAAGAATAACCCATTATATGTCTCTTCAAGGTACAATTGTGGGGCTGGCAGTTTGTCTGCAAATGCTAAGTTTATGGCTTATTGAAGTATGACTGGATCATTGGCAAAAGCATGTAATTTTCACATTACTTGCATCTCGCCCAACACACTATTAGTCAACACCATCATTTTAATGTCACTACTTAACCCTACCAAATCTTCTACGACTCTACGAAACATTTCCCTTAATCAAGCTAAAGCCACTTCTCTAACATGCATTTCCTATTTGTTATCTAGCTTAAGATCAATGTTAAACAAGAATGTATCCCATGCGTCCAAACTATAAAATGGGTTTACCATATAATAATATTAATAAACAAAGTTACAAAAATATCAAATAACTAATATCTTATTTATCCCGCATAGAATGCTGACCCGACGCTATGTTGAGATTAAGAACATGCTCTGACACCATCTTGTCACACCCTGTCTTTTGGTATGAATGAAGAAGAAGTACGCATAAAGTAATTAATTAAATCTAAGGCGGAATAACATAACTTTATTATTTATTAATAAGTTTACATAGGTTTGAACCACCACAGGGGTGAGTTACATGTTTTTAATACACATGATAATATATAAAATTAAAAAGTGCCATTCCCTGCTCCCATCAGGCTTAATCTCTGGCACACGGTCAATAAGGTATATGATATCGCTTATTAGATGAGAAGGTTTAAAATTGATCGTTAAGTTTAAATACTGGTGATAAATTCAAATACTGATGATGGTTAACAAAATATGTAGTATTGTAGTAAAATAGATGCTCATACTAAGAGTAAGTGGGGCTATCACATAGTGATATCAATAACAATATTTCAAATATGCAAATTATAATATTTGTAATTTGATTAGCGTCATGTATGTAATTAAGTGTGTGTGAGTTGCATGCATGTAATTTAAATCACATCACCACTTACACTTTCACACTACTACACTGAAAAGTGTTGGTATTGAGATCTTGGACTTTTGAGTCAACGTAAAGCTAAAAGGAGTAGAGTTACAAAGTTGAGAGAACATCAACAATATCAGAGCCTTGGGAGAAGTAAAAAAATCCAGAGGAGTTGGTACATTTCAGAACTTAGAATTAGGTCTGATTGTGTGTCTTCATTGTTATATAGTTTGTAATCTGTTACTCCATTTTAGTGGATTTTTACTTTTGAGGTGTAGAGACCTCCGTGGATGTTTCCCCAATTGGGTGGGGTTTTACCATGTTAAAATTGTACTTGTATACTTCCTCTTCATCTCATCCCTTTCTTGAGGTTGCGTTGATTTAAGTTCCTTAAGTTTTGGTTTTCAAAACTGGTAAACGTATACATTAAATAACTCGTTCATACTGTTTGACACATCTTGTGTTTAAATTTTATTTTAAGAAAAGAGTTTCTTTAACACACTGTTCGGAGCCATTTAGATAGTTTAATCTTGAATTAAATGACATAAGTGGTATTTTTTTCAATTGGTATCAGAGCTTTGGTTTTTTAAAATTCTTTAGATCGTGAGTTTCTAAAATTATTTTCTCAAAACAATATGGACGAGAAATTTAAGAGACTAGGTAACCTGTCCAGGCCCCCTCTCTTTGATAGAACCAACATTCCTTACTGGAAGGTAAGGATGGTTGCCTTCATCCAAGGGACATTGGGAGATGATGTATGGGAAGCTATTGAAAGTGATTAAACTTTTCCTACTAAACCCTCTGCTGAAGGAAGTACTGTGAGGATTAAAAAGTTACTAAGTTAATTCACTAAAGAAGAGAAACAAACGTCCCTCAACAACCAAAAATGCCATATTTATGTCTATTAATGAACACGAATTTAAGAATACCATTATGTTCTACCTCTAAGGAAGCATGGGACACCCTAGTGACTGCACATGAGGGTGATACGAGAGTTAAAGCTTCTAAAACACAAATGTTAATTCAACAATACAACTCCTTGATCATGACTGAGACTGAGTCATTTGATGAGTTCTATATTAGACTGATAGACATGGGATTATTTATGATAGAAAGGAAATTGTATCTAAAATACTAAGATCACTTCCACAAAAATTTGATAATAAGAGATATGCAATTGAGGAGATGGATAATCAAAATCTCACACTTGAACTCCTTAGTAGCAAATTGAGAACTGTGGAAATGGAATTAGAATTTAAGAAAAAATTAACCCAGTCCCAAAAGAAACAGTCTGCCTCCAATCTTGTTTTTTCATCTAAGTTGACCCCACCTGAATTTAGCATACCTAACATTGACTTAGACTCCGATGAGGACCGTAATTTAAATACTTTGGATAATCAAATTACCTTAATGTCTAAACAGTTTAAGAAAATTGTGACCTTTCAAAAAGAAATAGAAAAAAGACAAGGCAAACCTACTTATCCTAACAAACCTAACAACATACCTCATGAGAGAAGACAAGACAAACACCAAACGGACAATCACAAGAGACCTGAGAAAAATCATAAAAATGTTGAATGCTATAGATGTGGGAAGTTAGGAGACATGGTTAGTGACTATAGAGTTAACTTAGACAAAATTCACAAACATAATAGGGCCCATCTAAGCAAGACTTGGGATGACTCAAGTGACTCTGAAACTAATGAACCCGAGTCATCTAACACTTCGGAGTTTAAAAATTATGGAAAAAGCAATCGGGGAAGATGACCGATATCTGGTCGGTCGATCAATCGACCAAATTAATTGATCAATCACCCCCTTCAGTTATTGTAAAACATAAAATTGTAGATATTTTCGTCACGTTTGCATGGATGTCGACCTCGTATTTTTTGATTTTTTTGGATTTGTTATGATTTTTCTACAATAGGGTGTGTGAGACCGACATCTTTAAGAAAAAATGAATTCGTGTTATTTGGAGATGTCCGTAGTTGAGTGAAGGACTTCGAAAAAATATAAAGGAACATTATTTTATCTTGGATTGGATAGGGACGAATCTAGGGTATGAATTGAGGAGTATTTATAATGAACGACACTCGATTATGTATGTCGAAAATATACGAACATATTCGAACGGGAATTTTGGATGAATTTAGCATACGGGCTCGTATCTTAAGGTGGAATTTAATTGATAGAAATTAAATGGTACCTAATACTTAGAGTCTGATGGGATGAGTATTAAGGACTATTAAATTTAATTAGGGTGTCAAAATTATTAACCAAATTTGGTGAAATCAATTCTAAAAGGTTAAAATACGGACCAATAATGGGAGTCCGGGCATTTTGGTTGAGTGACACCACTTGGATAAAATTAATTGAGGTGATTGTAATTAAATTAAGGGTCGGGGTTTTGACTCTGATATTTCTCAGGCTATTGCTATGGGAGTTAGGCACAAAGTAAACGGTTTAATTTATTAGAGAGATATATAATAAAGTATCGAATAGTAAATTTAACGAGAGGTGCTAACCTTAATAGTTGATTTTTGGGTAATAAATTCAAGGATGGATATATAGAGCGAATGAGTGAGTCAAGATATTATAGATGGGTAATAAAACTTGAATGGAAAATTACATAAGTATATTAATTTAATAACTATTGAGGATAGGGACTCGGATACTTTGGGATAGTATTACCAGAGTTAGGTATGGATTACCCGGGTTGTAGTTTTAATTATATAAACGTATGGTGATGGTGATAGTACATATATGGGAGTGTGAATTATAATTTCCAAGTATTTAAATTGAGAAACATTATGTTAATACTCGGGAGAATTCGATAAGATGTATTGCGTTGACTAATTGATACGTAGGATATTCTAGTGTTATATGCTACTTATGGGTATATAATATAGGTCATGTGTATACCTATTGATAAAATAATAATATGTAGGTTTTGTGAATGCCTATTGTATGATTTATTATGTGTATGCATCATATCGCACTACTTGCCATCACAGAGGTTTCTGCGCCGGGACAGTCTTATTCTGATGAGCCCATTTGGGGGAATATTGACTTGTACCTCAAAACATAGAACTTTGGTACAACCTATCTATGAGTGATAGTGCAGACAGTCATAGGGGTGAGTGGGTATGTGCATCTCCCTTTTGATTTGGAACTATGATTCACCTCCAATATGTATGATTGTTATTTATGATTCGAGGGAGATAAAGAACTAACAGTCCTTATTTAGTATGTGATGTACCGGACCTTGATAGAAGAGTATGTTTGCACCACGGATTAGCATGTGGGTGTGGTATTAGTATATATATAATAGAATGATAAATATATATACTTGTGATTTATTCTACTGTGTGTGCTTAGTAGATGATGTACCATAACTTATTAGCAGAGTATGCTTGCACCGCAGGTGTTAGCCTAGGGGTGCTGTATTTGTATATATATAACTAGTGGGATGAATATATATCTACTTGTAACTTATTCCACTCTGAGTGCGAGTAGATGACAAAGATAGTAACATATAAAATAACCTAAGTATGTGGAACTTAATATTTAAATGGGAAATCCATAACTGGCTAAAAGACACGGGAAAATTCGATAACGTATTGTATGTGCACATTAGATGAGGGGCGAGCTATGTCTCAAGAGAGTGTGACACTAGCTTAAATATGAAAAGAGTGCGTGCATATTTAATTATTGCAGTTTAACTGTTTGCTAAATATTTTTAAAATATTTTACTTGGGCTCTGACCCGTGTCAAAATATTTTTCAAAACATTTTAGGTGTCCAGCCACAGGAACGCCTAGTTTGAGAATTCTATCCAGGGATGCGCAGATGCAGCTCATATGGAAGTTGCAGGACCTTGTTATGGACGCTTCGTTCATTTACTCCTAGTATAGGAACTTATCCTCCGTACTAATTTGGGTATGTATCCAAGTTATTGCTTCATGGAATATTGTATTTTAGTGTTGAACCGATAGTTGATTCGGTTATCATGATTTACATTATTCATTTTTGTGGGATTGAGTTATTAGTTGTGTTGATGTTTTATTATTAGTTATTTTCTGCTTCTTGTTAATTAATAAAAGATAAAATTTAGCACTGGTCTAATTAAATTACTAGGTGGTTAGTAACTTTAAAAAGTTTTCAACAGTGATGCTAAGAATGAGCCATATGAGACCGACATTTTATTTTGATCACGAGCTGTCCACCAGGTATTTTAGTAGGCGGGGTGTCACATAATTTTTGGTGTGGGTAGAGGGTATAATGGAGTGGTATTTATAAGCGTGTGGTGGTGCGAAAAGTTTTGAAAGTGAAAAGGTTTTGGTGGGGAATGGAGGGAAAATGGTGGAATGAAAGATTTTTTGGTTGGAGGGAGGTCTTCAGGCTAGAATTTAGGATATGGATGGAAGGGAGGTATATTTGATAGGAGGGGAGGTGAAAGGGTTGGAGGGAAATGAAAAAAAGGTGAAATTGCATGTTGGTAGCACAGGGGACCAAATCGGTTCATCTGAGCACACTTGACGCGACGCAAATGCGTGTGTTACGTATGTACCTACAACTCAAGTGCAAGCCAATCGCTCAAGTAATACCCTTTAAGGCGGTGTCAAATCCTCTGGGAATAAGGCGTAGAACGTTTTGATGATGATAAGGTAGGCTTCTCAAATCTAGGTATCGACTCTTGAAGGAAAAGAAAAGGTGATTTGATTTTGGAAAAAATTCTAATTAACCACGAAAACATAACTATCTAGTACAATTTAATTTAAAAGAAAGAAAGAAATTATAATTTTGATTTTAAAAACTATATGGAAAAAGTGGGGTCGGGATCCAACCCCCAAAGGTTAGGTATTTTGGCTAACTATAAAATTCTAGGGAATTATATAAATAATAAAAAGGAGAACATTAATTTAATCAAAGAACTAAATATATGGCAATATTAGTCCACACAATATTTAGTCAACAACTAAATTAAAACGAATTATAAAATTATTTCTATGTAGATTGTATTCTCAAACACTCCGATTGTCCACGAAAAATGGAGTTAAGAGAACTATAATATTCGTCTCAATAAAGGTATCAAACCCCAATAATTACATATATGATTACATCGAATTTTATATCAAACATCCAACACCTAGGTTGTGTTCATCTTTCACAACTCTCTAAAAATCTAGCCGGACATGGTTAATTTTTACGCATGAATTGATAAATTTTCATGTAGACATGATGAAGAAATAAGACTATGATCTTCTCTTAAATTAGTGCTGCAAAAGTTGTAATTTGTTTCTTCAAGAAGTTATTCATCATATGTTTCCTTACAATGAATGATAATAATGAAAAAAAAACTCCTAACATGTTTTCACAAGTTATAAAAATCGTTTAAAGAAGTCTACATAAACTCAAACTCTTCTAGTTAGAAACTAGGTAGAATAGAAAATTCTTGTCTTGGACCGAGCCCATGCATCGAACCGAACCCATCAGCGAACCTTGGGGCGAATCGATTTATTTGAATGAACTGATTTGGCCAGGATCTCAGGTTTGTTTTGCCTTTTTTTTCCTTCTTCGCCTGATTTGCTCATATTTATATTTTTCCACTAGATTTTTTTCTCAACTCCAAATGCGCATAACTTTCTAACCGTAGCTCACATCGGGGAGACATTTATTCAAATATTCTTGTGATTTCAAGATCTTTACCTCTTTAACTCCTTTGGCTTCTGGCGAGAAAGTTACTAAATTTCCCTTGGCTTCCCTTTCTCGCGATTCTTTCATCGTTTCAGCATTTCTCTTCCATCTAGTTGCATAATTTACCTTTAAAACATGAAAGGAAAACAAAAAAAATACAAAACACTCACAAAAAGGGTTATTAGCATAAATATGAGATAAATTCGGGCCAAATGCATTGTACGGGACCGTAAAAATATCAAAATCAAGTGGATAATAATGGAATATTTATGCCTAATCAAATGTGCTGTGTAGAAATAAGTGAATTACATATTTTGGGTCATTAGATCTAAATACATAATTTAAAATTGTTAAAAAATTAATAATTTCTAAGGACAAATTTCCAATTGATCCATTTGTAGTATTGGCTAGATTTCGTTGGACAAAACATTTACGATCATTGTATGTCGTTCAACTATCAACATTGAAGAATTTGGGCATACGGTCTTTCACCCTTCATCAAATCGATTATGAATGCTCTTTTCCCAAAGGTATTTGACCGGGTTCCTTTTTATGTGTTGGAGACAGATTTAATTTTATTAAATGAATTTTTACGAAATTTTCAAAGCAATTAAGTCAGCTTTAAAAATTACATTTTCGTTTGAAAAATAGCCCAGGTCATTCGAAGAACCTTATTCGAACGAGCTTACTAACAAACTTTTTTGCTAAATCCTTTGAGTTTTCGTTAGAAGTTTCGTTAGAAGTGCGGTTCGAACGAACCTGTTCAAACGAACTTTCAACGAGATTCTTCGCATATTATTATGAAATATCGTTAGAATTTTGTTCGAACATAGTCATTGGAATGACCATGTTTTAACGACCTGCTCGAGTTTTGAATTTTTTTTAAAATTTTGGCAGTTCCTTTTTTATACGTGTTTTGGTCCACTACTTCATATATATCTTTAAGAAGGATGAAAATACCTGTATTGAGTAGGACTTTCACTTTTAAGAAAAATATATCATCCCCTTTACAAAATGATCTCCAACACATTTGTGATCTTTTAATCAAATTTTAGAATCAATATCCCATACACTCTACAATTTCATCATCAACATTATGTGCGATGGAACTCTTCACAATTGTTGATTGGAGATGGCTTTTGGGTTTAGGTGGATACCGAGACATGGGAAGTGTTGTGCAACGCATTGGATCTTCGCGTACTATAAACGGAGGTAGAGGAAACGATATCAACGAGTCTTAGTGTGTCAAGTATGTAAGTTTTTTGAGTCTCTTTGTAAAATCGTATTTGTAGTGGATTTGTCTAGGCCCAGCCGTCCGAGGTTTTTTCCATCTGGGTTTTTGTTGTACATCGGCGTGTTGTGGTTGTGCTTTCTTCTTGCTTAATTAATAATCATGCATACTCACTTAAGTGTTAGTAAGAAATATTAAAATTTGTAAAGTATAAACTCTTGACCTAATTTATATTTAGTTTAGAAGTGTATTCTACAAAATTAACTAAATCCATATAACCGTACAACTTAAAATAGGTATCATAGCTAGTCTCTATAAGTTATTTAGATGAATCCTGGAGGTTATATTAAATTTTTTGGTTGAATAGACCACCTATGCTTGATGGAACTAACTACATATATTGGAAAGAACATATGAAATCTTCCTTAAAATCAATTGATGAACGTGTTTAGGTTGCTATTGAAAGAGGATGGTCCCCTCCCAATATAATTGTTGATGATGAAACTGTTTTAAAACTTGTAGAGAATTTGTAACACCCAATAATTTTGAGGATTTAATATTTATTTATTTTTGGAAGAAATAAAATTATTTAAATTGGAGAATTTTTTTGAGCGGGAAGAATTATTTATATTTGGCGACTTAAAGTTTAATTGTTCAAATTATTGTGTGTCGCATTTTTGAGGTCAAAATTTGGAAATGTTATAAAGTATTTCAGATGACAATTCTGAGTGCACGGTTGAGTCCGGATGGGTCGAGATAGTCAGAAAAGAGTATCCGGGGATAGTAATCAGGTCTCGGGGCATCTTTGGGCATAGCCGGGCCCACACGGGGGACTTGGGCCATTTTAATTAGGCCCATGTGGCTAAAAACGTGATTAGGGATTATAAACCTAATTGAGGGAGTGTTGAACTACAATTAACAAAATTCTAAATCTTGGGTTTGAGAGAGAAATAGAGGAAACAAATGAAGAGCAAATTGGGGATCTTTTGGAGACAAATCGAGGGACAAGGTGGGTGTTCTTCATCAACCATCCTCTACACCAACGAATCAAACTCTACGAACAATTCCAGGCAAGTGTTTAACTATTGTGATTATTAAAATAGATGATAATCAATTCATATCATGGTGAGTGTAATTGATAATGGTGTTTGGGTAGGGTTATCATGTGTAAAAAAAAGTTTTGTCAAATTTAACACTGCTACGTTTGAAATCGAAATTTATGATGCAACAATGGTTTAAGATTATTAGAATTTGAACTCTATTAGAACCCCATTTCTGATGATGATTAACTTCAAAAATTTAGGGACTGAACTTGATAGAAATCTAGGGTTGAACTCGTGAAAACCCAACTCGTGAGTAAATGATTTGTGGTAAAGATAAAGGGTATTTATGGTTTGTATCCATGTCGTAAATCAGTTTAAAGAAGGGTTTAAAGGTTATGTCATTGGATCAAAGGCTGGATGGGGAAAAACAGAGCTTGAGAGATCGTTAATGGTGGAATTCAGTGGGGCAAGAAGAGCTGCCACGAACCGATCGATCGATCGATCAAGGCCATTGATCGATCGATGATGGGAAAACTTTCGCAGGTCGGGCTGTTTGGCATTTTTGGCCTTATTTTTATTGTTAAGGATTTTTGGGTATAAATTAATTGATGAAAATTAAAGAGAAATAAAGAGCTAGGGTCTTAAAAGATGGTTATTAGGAGTTTGTAGAAAGATAAGGGTTGAAACTTAAATTGAGAATTTTGGGTGAAATAAATTATAAAAATTTAATTATGGGTCGAGTGAATGAGCCTGGGTGTATTAGCGAGTGAATCTAGGTTAGTTTGTTTAATGGGGAATGAAACTAAATAAAGTAAGAGTCGGGTTTATATACTTGGAAATCTTACGGGATGAAGAAATGTGTCCGGTATTATAGTTGAGTGACAGTACATTATTAAATGAATTTATGTGTGAATTGATTAAATTGGAGTAGACTCGGGAATTATTCGGACACGGGACAAATGAGAGAGCCCGGGTGTATTGGTTGAGTAAAACTAAGGTAATTAATTAATTAAAGTGAAACTAATTAATTAATTTGAGTCGGCCATAGACTTGGGAATATACAGGCTAGTGTTACGGGTTTTAGTACACGGTAAAGTCCGGATCTATATTATATATACGGTGTGGTGATAGTATATATGTATGTACATTGTGTGTGCTATTAAATATATCAGTGACTAGATATTTATTTAATTTATATACTTTAGTGCTATCAAGGGAGGTTGCGCGAAGTGGGCGAATCTCCTAGCTTGAGGAGTAGGGCGAGTATATCCCCAGGTCATAGGGTCAGGTATATGGGTGAGGGGCTTATCTAACTTTCAAGGAAGGAATATGATCGCCTCCACTACGTTTATATTTTGGTCCAGGTTGGTGAGAGATTTCGACTTGGGTAACTAGGTCATGTGAGCACACCTAGTAAGATAACACTTTAGCGGAAACCATCCGGCGAGGGTATACTCGGAAGGATGGATATACAAATGACATCTGCGTGGATGTTGTAGTAAAGATACGTATATAATGGAACTAAATATTATATGCGGGTAATAATACACTGTGTGATGTATTTACTTTATATAACTTGTGTCATGGTTATATGATATTACTTAAAAGGAATTAATTAAGTTAAGTTGAGAGATAACTTATAACCGATGAATAATAATGCTCGGTTTGGAGTAGAAAGGCCTGGCAGGATTATACTAGGACTAGCTAGATGGGGTAGTACAACTAGGTGGGGTTAAAGTAACCATTAGGTGTGCACATTAGTGGAGGGTAAGTATGTCCTCAAGAGAGTGCGAAACTAACTTAAATATGAAACGCATTCATACATTTTTAATTACTGCAGTTAATTCACGTGCTAAATATTTTCAAAATGTTTTGGGTTCTAACCCTTGCTATAAAACTATTTTCAAAATCTTTTAGGTGTCCATCCACAGGGACCCCATACTTGATATTCTATTCCAGGGATACGTAGCTGCGATACATGTGGATGCTAGCAAGACCTTGGATTAGACGAATCGTTCATTCTTTCCTAGAGTAGGAATCATCTATCAATTTCAGTTTTACTTAGGGCTTGTCGCCCAGAATATTCAGTACAATATTTAGATTTATTTATTCAGTTGTTGGATGATTATTATTGGACTATTTACTTTGGTGGCCGATGGTTTATTCGGCAAGTAGTTTAATTATTTATTCAGTTGATTTGATTCAGTTGTTGTGAATGGTTTATATGTATTTCCGCATGTTATTGTCTTGTTTAAATAAAAGGTTAAAATTTGGCACCGACTTTTTGGAATACTAGGTGGTTAGTAGGTTTAAAAAGGTTTTCGACAGTATTGCTAAGAATGAACCAACTGGGATTCCTATTTTAATTTGATATAGGACTGATCACCTGGTATTTTATTAGGCGGGGTGTCACAGATGGTATCATATCATCAGGTTCTAGTGTTCTTAGGATCTGTACGACTTTTCACGTTTCATCTTAGCGTTGTTTTATACAGAGACCTATCATAGGATTGTTATATTATTATACATGTGTGCATTTACGTTGTTCTGCCAATTACTTTATATTTGATGGTGAACTCATACGATTCGATTCTCATTTCAGTACCGCCCAGGAGAGAGAGAGCAGCTAAGGAAGCAGGGGTAGATGAGACTGGAGAGGCTCATCAGGAGCCAGAGTTACCGCAACAACTGCCAGAGATGATTTCGGCTGCACAGGTAACTGAATTAGTGGCGCAGGCAGTTGAAGCGATGATGATCGCAATGGCAAGATACTTTCCACGAGATCAGCAGCCGTTAGTGGCACCAGATGTTCAGGCCCACCTAGGGCTATCGAAGTGGCAACAAGTACGAGAGGTCTTTCAAAAAGGCCATCCACTAGAGTTTAGAGGGGGTTCAGATGTGGTGCTAGCATATCAGTGGAAGAGAGATATTCAACGTCACCTACGCATGGTAGACTGCAATGAAGTGCAGAAGAAAATGCGAGCCACTTTTAGGTTAGTGGGAGCAGCGCTACAGTGGTGGGAGTTGATCACCACCGTTGAGGAAAGGGATACATTAACAATTACAAAGTTTTAGGTTCAGTTCGACCTCCAGTATTTCCCGCCAGCAGTTGAGGCCGAAATGAGGAGAAAATTCAGTGAGGTGACTCAGGAGGACCGTTCAATGGCTGATTACGAGGGAGAATTCACTCGTTTGGCAAATTTTGTACCGGATGAGGTAAACAACGAAGAAAGAAAGAAGTCGAAGTTCATAAATGGGTTAGTCTGGAGGATCAGGCAACATTTGATCGGTAATCTTGCATTAGTAGCCTATACAGACGTCGTTAATGATGCACTCCTACACTGCCAAGAATATCGCTTCCACATGAAAGGGAGCAGGAGGGGGGTGGGGGTGGAACCCAACCAGTTGGAAAAAGCGGGAGGGAACAGTACCAGTGGGGTATCCCAGCAGCAGATTGGGGGACATTAGGGGTAGGATTTCTGGCAGGGGAATCAGGCCAAGTGATTTAGATCTGGGGGCTATCAACAGGATGGCCAGGACTTCCGACAAGGCCATCAAGGAAGGGATCAGTGGCAGGGTGAATTTATTAGGAGGTGTTTTGTTTATGGGGAAGCGGGACACGTGAAGAGAGATTGTCCTAAGAGATGCAGGGGTCAAATATAGGATGAGGTTTTGGATGTACAACCACTACAACAAGTCATGGGTGAGTTTAGGCAGGGGGAAACCGCTCAGGAACCCGAGGATTATCCATTGCATCTAGAGTATGGAGGTAATTATCTTTTTATCCTATGGGCATGGGGTATGTTTTGAATGATAGTGAAGTGTCACAATATAAAATTTATTTTCACTAGAGTTCGCGGGTAAGTCGAATTTAGTGGGTGCGCTGGCTATAGCAGCCATATTACACATATATATATTTCTGTGGGGTAGTGGATTTCTTTAGTGTTAACCACGAGCGAGTGGGGGGTGTACACAGAGAGAAAGTTTGAATTATACGAGGGGTCATTACTTTCGAGAATTATGGGAGTAGGTATTGATGACTTCGATATGTAAGTATTGATGACTTCGATAGACATACAACAACTACTGGGGCTGGACTGCGATGGGGTGCAGATAGAGGTGGATAGGATCTTGCGAGTTACGTCGGAGGCAGTGACGGTGACGTTGGGTGATGTGGAAAGGGTAGTCTATGGGAAATCTATTTGTTTGTATCTTTTGAGGGAGTTATTATTGAGTCGGAGGATTGACGAGAATGATGGGTGGCTGGTGCGGTAGATGTCCCATTTATTTATTCTGCTTGTGTTGGGGGATTTCTTAGTGGTGACTAGTGGCGACGTTGTCCACTTTTGGTTTTTGCCATTTTTGAGGGTGTTTTCGAATGTCTCACTTTATAATGGGGGAGACTGACCTTGGCGGCCCTTTATTCTTCTCTTGATGCGTTCAGCCGGTGGTGCCGGTAAATTTTTAATAGAGCCACATATCTTCTTGAGGTATTCTTTATTTTATGCATTTGACTTTATGCGTCTTATTCTTGGTTTCTTGATCACTGACCTTTTGTCCTTTACAAACGTGGTTCTATGAGGTGATTGGGTTTAACACCCAATTGATAGATTTGAAAGATGAGTCAGTTAGGGACTTCTGTCGGATGTATCAATGGCAGAAGTCTAACCGACAGTCGAAGAAGTCTCTCTCTTTGGAGGCAGTGCGTCAGGACTTGAATGGCCTGACGAGTGAGTGAGTAACTCCTTCTTTCTCTTTTAAGACAATTTTTCTTCATAACCCTTTTCGATATTGATATTTCTATGTTGGGAAATTTACAGATGGCCTTCTATCCGTAAGGGATGGCCATCCAGCACACAGGGTTGACTGGGGGAAACGCGCACATACGACATTTGCTATACCACCCTAATGCAATGGATAAAGAGGAGCTGGGGTTGACTTAGGTGGTTGTCCAGCCAGTGGTATACTTTTCTTCTCTTTGTCTTTTGATTTTTTGATTTCTTTCTTTGGCTCAGACTGAATGATTTGACCTTTTTTTATTTTTCTTGAAGTATATCCGAGTGTCAACCACCTGGTTGATGGATGTTCGGGATTGGATAGCTTCAACGACTTCCCATATTCGAGATGTGATTCTGGTTACTTCTTGTCTGGTGATTTCTGCCTTATCTGAGGTAGGGTCTGGCTCGAGGAGCGGAGGTTTGTCGTCTCGTCGTCGAGGGAAAAGAGTGCATCGTAGGTAAGGACGCTCCTAGAGAGAGAGAGAGAGAGAGAGAAATAAAAGAGAGAAAGAGAGAGAGAGGGATATTGAATGTAAGTGAAGGTAGAGAGAAAAAGAGAGAGAAAATATAGGTTTGGGCTAAGTCCCGTTGTATTTTCTTATTTCTTCCTGCAAAATCAAGGTAACACAACAAATATCTATGCAAATAAAAGGAAGTTTTTTTCTTTTCTTTTAGTGAGTTAATTCTCATGCCCTTTTAACTTTGCTTTTGAGACAGTAAAAAAACTAAAAATGATTTGAGAGGGAATTTATTTTAAAAAATGGGATAAGTAAAAACATAGGGAGAAGGAAATTAGAAATTCTTGAAGAATAAAAATTGTTTTTATTGAGGTTTTTTTATTTTTACAAAAAAGGAAAAAGGGACTTTTCGAAAAAGAGGGGGTTGCAAATCGACATGCCCCTTACCGTGCCTATTGGCATGTTAGTCCCGTCCAATCAACCCAAGGCTTTGATTGCACTTTCTTCAATTGCTTGGTACTTGGTGGGGTCAGTTTTTCTCCAATTTTTGCAGGATGTTTGTCTTTGGTTGATGTTTTCCAAGTATAAATAGGGTGTGTGGCTGGAGTATTTTCTTCACACCTCCACATTCCTTCTCTTCTGCATTATTCTCTCTTACTTTGAGATATGGATCTCCCTAGTAGTGTTGATTTGCTAACTACCTCGAAACCTTGGAGGCGATGTGCTCATACAATGTTGATTACGACGCTTTTAACATGAGTCGAGTCTCCTTATTGCGTAACCAACCCATAGAGTGGAACATGATGGTGGAAGCGGTAGAGTTCTAGTATCCTGAAGACCATGTCTTTCACTTTAGGTTAAACCAGGTATGCCCAACCTATGAGGAGTTCTCTGCCACGTTAGGAGTAAATCCCAGTGTTACGATGGTTATGCCTGAATTTTCTCGGTCTCCTCGGGATCTATTAGAGGGAATTTTCCATATTTCGTCCTTGGCAGCTAGGACACTGGTTATAGGAGGAATGATTTCTCTTCGTACTGTGCTTCATTCTGTGCATTTGCAAGATGTTGGTGATGCTGACTATGTTGGAGCCGTCATTCTAGGCTTTGTTTCAAAATTGTTGTTAGTGACTGGGAAATGCTGGTGGACCCTCAACTCACAGTCATTACTTCTTGGATTTTGTACCATCGTAATCTTGGAGAGGTGATATTGGCAGAGACTTTAAATGGTCTAGATGATTAGTGAGAAGGTCGTTCAGACTTCTTGAGGGGTAGCCTCGTGATGCTATTCATGTGGCTGTCAGAGAGGTTCTGTATGGAAGTCCCACCTGAGTATCCTTTTTCGGCTGTGCCAAACTTTTTTTCATACTACTTTATCAGTGTAGGCCTTGAAATCGAGAGCTGGGAGAATTAGTTTGTGGAACATGGGGCTCGAGGCTTGCGTTGGTCAGTGCCTTGGTGGGGGGAGCTGCTGCCCATTTTGGAACTGGGGGAATAATAGTTGGTTGTCCTCATGCAGACCTCTTTCTACTTTCCATGGAAGCTCTTGCTCCAATTTGGCTGGGAGCAGATTGTGCCACCTCGGACACTAGACTTATTTCCAGTGGAGGACTTGACAGAGCGTATGCGCATGCGGCTAAACTCTCGGTGGGAGAATGGCCGACCATTGACCCGTCCATCCCAGTCTGTTTGAAGAGTCTTCCATATTTCAGGGGACTACATGAAGTGGTTGTAGATAAAAGTAGTTGCCAAGATGTTGGCTGTGGAGACTGGGCAAAGGTGGTTTGCCATATCTGACACCATGGAGGGAGGTGTTATGGTTTTCCCTAGGTTGGTTCGAGTTTATCGTTCCATGGAGCATCTGTGGCACTCTATTCAGGAAGGGGATATTTGGGGACCCCGGGATATGGATGATGATGGGGCTGGTTTCTCTGGCAGCTGCGGGTAGGATCCCTTTTATTTGTGAAGCTTTTGTAATAGGTGTTTGGTTATGTATCTAGTTAATCTGGTCGTATTGTGTGGGAATAATTTCGAGTTATTTTAAGTGTAGTGGGGCTTGTTTTTATTTTGTTTTAGGAAGGTAGGAGTAGAGTGGCAAGGGAAGTCGTTTGACTCCCTATGCAGATGTAATTAAACCAAAATTTCTTAATAATGGAATAAAAAAGTTTTTGATCATCTAGTTGTGCCTCTTGATGAGTTTATGCATTTGAATTATCTATACCAATCGCTAAGGCATACAGAATCCTTTTGATCATGTACATGTTAAAATGAACCGTTGTTCTCGGGGATAAGAAAAGAATAGTATTTTGTGAAAAAGAAGGGGGATGTGCTCATGTAAAGCATATGAGCTACCTATGTACCTCTGGGGTTTTTTATGAAATGAATTTTTTAATGTAAAAAGATTTTTAGTGGATCAGGACCTACGTAGTTTTGAGTTGGGGGAAATAAAGATTTTTTTTTATTTTTTATTTTTTTATAGCATAGAAGGGAGATGAGAAGAGTCGTAGAGCATTGAGATTCTGGACTTAAGGGTAGAATTTCTTGAGACGGTCCAAGTTTACTGGACAGGTCATATATTCCCCATCAAGGTCGATGAGCATAAAGGTGCCGCCTGATAACATCTTCTTCAGAATGTAGGGGTCGCTCCAATTGGGCTTTAATTTCCCTTCGGGGTCTCAGATGGGTTCTAGTATTTTCTTAAGGGCTAAGTCCCCTTCTCGGACACCGCGGTCCTTGACTCTCTTATTAAATGATCGCATTATTCGGTGATGGTACCCTTGTATGTGATATAGAACTTCCAATCTCCTCTCGTCTAATAGTGACAACTCGCCGAGACGACTTTGATGCCAATTTTCCTCGCTGACTTTACTTTCAAGCATGACGCGTAGTGAAGGGAATTCTAGATCCACGGGTAGGACTGCTTCCATGCCGTATACTAGTGAGCATGGGGTATCCCCAGTAGATGCTCGAACTGAAGTACGGTATCCCCAGAGGGCATAAGGGTTCCGGTCAGCCCAATCTCGACAGATTTCAGTCATCTTGGTGATGATGGCTTTAAGGTTCTTATTAATGCCTTCAACTTCTCCATTGGTTTGAGATCGGTAGGGGGAAGATTTGTGTCTCTGAATACCATACTCATTGACCACTTCTGTGACTTCTACCTAAAAATTCAACCCGCTGTCAGACACTAGCTCATATGGGACCCCATATCGATAGATGATATTTTTCTTGATGATCTTGGCTACCTTTTTGGCATTCAGCCATGCGTATGACTCAACTTAAACCCATTTAGTGAAGTATTCAATGGCAACCAAGATGAACTCATGCCCATTGGAGTCTTTGGTTGTAAATTTCCTTTTGATGTTAATGCCCCATATGGAGAACGATGAGGGAGAAGTCATGTTATACAATTCCCGAGGAGGAAAGTGTTGGAGGTTTTCAAAATTTTGGCATTTGAGACATCTCCGAACATTGGCAGTGCAATCTTGAACCATGGTAGTCCAGTAGTAACCCTGTCGGGTGATTTTCTTGGCGGGCATATGGCCATTCATGTAGGGTTCGCACTCCCCGCTGTGGATTTTCTGCATCGTCTCTTCAATATCAGCCCCTACAATGTAGTGCGGATGGGTTCCATAAAAGTTTCTCTTGAACAGTGCTTTATCACAGATAATGTACTGGGCCACCAGTTCATGACGGGTTGCTCGATCTATCTTGTCAGAACCTTCGGGATACCTACCATGTTTGAGGAGGCACCAAATATCACAATACCAATAATAGGCTAGATCAATATCTTTTTCTATGATGAGATCTATGTGGTAGAAATGGGTTGGTTTGAATTGATTTTCGACAAGGAAGGGGGTCATTATTACTCCTTGGGGCATGTCAATCATGGAGGCTAAAGTAGCAAGGTCATCGGCTAGATTGTTCTTTGGTCGGGGAAAGTAGTGGAAGGTGATTTCTTGGAATTGGGAGGCCAACTCTTCTAGGTGGTCATGGAAGGGTAAAAGTTTCTCTTCCTTGAATTTCCATATCTATAGTAAGTGATTGATGATGAGGGTTGATTCCCCATAGACATCTAGGTATCGAATTCCTTTCTAGAGGGAAATTTTGAGGCCTATCGTGCACGCCTCGTATTCAGTCATGTCGGTGCAGGGAAAATCCATCTTGATGGTACTGGGAGTGTGAGAGTCATCAGGGGAAATTAGGTGGATCCCAATTCCATGACCTTTCTTGTTGGTGATTGTATTGAGGAACATCTTCCATTGAAGGTCTTTTTGTGAGGTACAAAGGATATTCTCATTCGGGAATTCAAAAATCCAGACATCAGCTTCTCTCATAGGGTAGTCAGCGAGGTAGTCAAAGATCGTTCTTCCTTCCATTGATTTATGCGTGACATACACGATATCAAACTTGGCTAAAAGCATCAACCATCAGGCCATTCGGCTGGACAGGGTAGGTTTTTAGAGTAGGTACTTGATGGGATCCATTCGGGACACAAGTTTGATGGGAAAGTCGAGCATGTAGTGCCCTAGTTTTTGGGTGACCCAGACAAGGGCGATAGATGCTTTTTCTAAAGCAGTGTAATTAAATTGCTACCCAGACAACATACGACTGGCATATTAGATTGCTCTTTCTTTATAAGATTCTTTAAGGTATTGGGCTAGCAAAGCCCTAGCTGTGGTATCTGTCATGGTCAGGTATATGAGTAGGGGAAGTCGAGGTTGCGACGACATGAGTACCGAAAGTCGGGTTAGCTATTGCTTTATTCGATCAAAGGCTTCTTGGAAAGCTTCGTTCCAAACTTTGGTGGAATACTTTTGGAGGATTTTGAAGATGGTTTCACAAATAAAAGTCAACTGGCTGATGAACCGACTGATATACTGTAATTTTCCAAGGAATCCCCAAGATTCCTTCTCCGTCCAGGGTGGTGGCATCTCGAGTATGACTTTCATCTTAGAAAGATCTATTTCTATCCCTTTTTCACTAACCATGAATCCTAAGACCTTTCCATTAGTGATACCGAAGATGAATTTCTATGGGTTAAGTCACATCAGATATTGTCGCAGTCGCTCGAAGAATTTTCAGAGAGCGGGAACATGACCTTCCCTAGTATTAGACTTAATAATCATATGATCCACATAGACCTAAACTTCTTTGTGTATCATATCATGTAAGATGGTTTTGGTATCCCTCTGGTAGGTAGCCCCTGCATTTTTTAGACCAAATGGCATAATAGTGCAGTAAAAAATTTCCCAAGGGCTGATGAATGCAGTTTTCTCGGGATAATCTGGGTGCATCTTGATCTGATTATATTCGATAAACCCATCAACAAATGACTTGAGAGCGCAACTTGTTATGTTTTCCACAATCATGTCGATATTGGGTAGCAGATAATCATCCATTGGATAAGCCTTATTCAAGTCTCGATAGTTAACGCACATGCGAACCTTCCTTCCTGATTTCAGCACATGTTTGATATTGGCTAGCCACGTCGGATATTCGATCACACGAATAAAACCCATGTTGAACTATTTGACCACCTTCTTCCTTAACTTTGAGTGACCATTCGATGCGGAGCTTTCATATTTTCTGCTTGATCGGTTTGCATTCTGGGAGAGTTGGAATCTTGTGCTGAGCTATTCGGGATCAATGCCAGACATATCATCGTAGAACCATGCGATGACATCTGCAAATTTCTTTAGTAATTCTTATAGTTGCGCGCATTCATGCTTGTCAAGGGTGGCCCTTATCCAAATCTTGCACAATTGGCTACTAGAATCGAGATTAATAATAATAGTTTCATCTTCATTAACTTGAATGCGGTAATGTTATTTGTTATTAACCTTATTAAGATTAGTTAAGAATTGTTCATTTGCAAAATCATCATCATCATCAAGAGTTTGATTAGAATAAAGACAATTAATGTAAGGCAAAGCAAGATACTCAAAATCTTCATTTATTTCATTAATAGGAAAAACAACATTGAGAACCACATCAAAGGAGGTTTTCATTACATCCGAGTAAGGAAGAATAATAAGAGAAGGGGAAATTGGATAAACATCAGGGTTGGGTTGCATTTCAGCAGGTGGAATAAGTGCAGCATGCCAGGATAAGTGCATTAGAAGCTTTGATCTGGCAGTATGGATCCGATGATGTTGCGCTTGAATGGATCATGCCGAGTGTCAGCCCCAGTGTCTGTAAATTGAAGGAATCCTCGGAGTCACTTATCTTGGAATCTCCGATATCGGCTATGGTCTTCTCAATAAGTGGTTGCAAATGATGTTGGGAACTTTCGGCCCATGAGTAGCTGTCTTGGAATAAGATCTCGATCCCCGGTTTCATTTTCTTGTCCACATGGTCATACCATGGTTCTGGAAATCCATTGAAGGGGAAATATTCACCCTCTTTGATGAATCTTTCATTCAAGGAATCTCCTGAGACAGTCTTGGAGCTTTCTATCCTTCTCTTTAGCTAAGGTTGGTGGAGCATTCTGAGTTCTTTTGCTGATGGTTGATAACCCAAACCGCAAGGATGAAAATCTTTCTTCAACACAATGGGTTCAAGTATCCTCTGTTGTTGTCATCCCAGCCCCAGTCCGGGCATGAAGTGCATGTTTTTGAACATATGGATCACATTGACGTTTCCATGGGGGTTAAACTCTGGACAAACCCTATCTTTGAAATCTTCCCCTGTTGGGAGTAGAAGTGGTTTAACTTGGAAGCCTGAAAGAAGCATATCATTCACTCCGTGCTGTATCTCAATTACTGGATTACTAGTGCTTGCATTCTCGACATTATTGTCGTCGCTCAAGATGGTGATGACCTGCCCATTGGCAAAAACTTCAATTTTTATGACGGGAAGAACACAGGCCCTTGATACTATGGATCCATGGTCATTCGAGAAACAAATTGAAATAATTTAGGATATCGATGACTTAGAATTCAATAACCGAATTTATAGGGCCGACCCCTATTATGAGCTTTATGGATCCAATCACTTCTTGATGAGTATTATCGTAAGCGTGTACAGTGGCATAGGTTGGAGCGAGGTCGCTCATTTTTAGTTCTAAAAAATTGAGGGCCCTAAATGGGCAGACATTAAGAGCCGATCCATTATCTATGGGAGAGAGCGGGACAGTCTTTCACATGAATTATACAAAGATATTAAGATCTTATGGATTTTTTCTACGGGGAAAGAGAGAGTTCTAGTAGAGGTCAGAGATTCGACTAGATTCACTGCTTATTCTAGCGTGGTAGAAGGAAGGACTATGGGATTTATGCGTAGTTTGATCAAGGCATTTCGGTGCAGCTAGGAAGACATAAAGAATCCCCAAAAGGTGATGTTAGCTTGGGATTTCTTCAACTGACCGAGGATCTTGCTTTCCTTGAGGGTCATTTCTGACATAGGGAGATTCTCAACACCTTTTCCTTTGTCGTTTGCTGATGGCGGCAGGTTTGAAACATGGTAATGCCTCCCTGACCTATTCATATGCTTCACATAATAGGAGAAAAATAGAAACCCCATTTCTTCATCGATCTCGGATTATTCATCCACCTTGTTGATTTATCCTCACAACTCCTCAAACGATATCATCCCACATATGCTAACTATTGGACTAGTATTTTCTGGACTTTGATCATCATCTGAATCATCGAACTTGTCCCCCCATCCAGTGGCAACGACATCATCTTTCCATGAAAAGTCAATACACTCCACAACCTCAATGGCTTCGTCGTATAAATCCTCCCGTTCAGCAAGGAGATGTAGAAGTGAAGGGACCAGGTGCCCTTGTAGTTTCAAAGCATCAAATAGTTCAAACATACTACAAATATCACCGACATGTCAGAGTAAGTTTGCCATGATCTGGACCATATAATCTATATTGACTTCATCGGTTGGTACCACCCAATTGCCGGACTCTCGGGCCTATTTCCAAGCTTCTAAGAACAATGCAATGAATTTCTGGAAGTCAATGGTCATCTGGGAGGGAAACTTTATCCCAGACTCTAGGAGTTGGTTCTACACTTCTGATAATTCCATATCTTTACCTCTAGAACGGGTATGGACAACGATGCATGCCCTGGTAAGGAGTAACATGGCCTGATTGGCGAAGGTGGTAGAGAGAATATGGATAAGTTTGGAGAGGTTTAGGTGACTATATAAGTATGATGGATGATTTACTTGGTACGATCTGGGTGGATGGATCAAATTCTGGGTCTCCTTTTAGGAATATGGCATTTATATGATTTGGGAGTGGATTGTGAGTAGTGTTTCATTTGTGATTAGCTGGTGCGGCGATGACACCCTAGTCAATCAGAACTTGGATCATATTTCAAAGGTGGAAACACTGGTCGTGGTATGGCCGACAGTTTGATGAAAGTCACAATGGGCATCTGATTTGAAATTTTTGGGCAGTGGGTGTGACACCCCGCCTAATTAAATACCGGGTAATCGGTCCTTTATTAAATTAAATCAGAATATCCAGTTGGTTCAGATTATGCATCATTGTCGAAAACTTATATTACAAAATACTAACCACCTAATATTTAAGAGGTTGATGTCAAAATTTTATCTTTTAATTTATATAAAACTAGGTTATGAAATAATTAAATATTCACCATTCACATCAATCTCATATGATAGGAAATAACTGTAATAGTAAATGAAACTGGAGAAAACATTTACAGTCTAAGTCCCAAATACAATAATCCAATAGAAATAAACTCAATAACTGAATGAAGTAAATAACTAAATCCAAAATCTCTGAATATATTAATAGAAAAGGGGAAACATGCGCTAACTAATGAAGTAATTCAAAAGGAAGAAATGATAGACATAAAGGCATCTACTACCAAGGTCCTATAACTTCCACATCATCTACATCTCGTCGAGTGAACATAACTCCTATGCTTGGTGTCCCTGTGGCTGGGCATCTAAAATAATTTGACAAGAAAAGAGATTGTAGAAAATGGGTCAGAGCCCGAGTTGAAAACAGTTTAAAAATAAGCAAGTGATTAAAATAAGTTTAGAGCACATATATTAATCATGTTAGGTTATCGTACTCACTTTAGATCCTCACCCCTCATCTAATGTGCAAGCCTAATGTTCCATCAAACTCTACTAGTTTATATTCCCATGTAAACTAGTTCTTTCCCGTCTAACATCTAATCAAAGCCCAATATTGTTCCCAAGTATTTACCTCATAGTATACATAATACCTATAGTCAACTTCTCTTTAGTATGGATAAGCGATCTTTCAATTTAATTTAGGTGAAGTGTTCACCAACTTAGTTCATTTTCGATTTCATTATTATTCCTGTCTACTTAATTCACATAGTAGGTAGTATCACAAGTATATATATATACATATACTCTATTATATATATATATATATATATATTCTATACTTTACCCTGAGATACAGCTGCGGTGCATGCATACTCTGTTATCATGTCCTGGTGCATCGCTCACTGTATAAAGGACTGTAGGTTAATCTCTCGCGAACCGTCAAAACAAAAACACATATTGGAGGTCAACATAGTTCCAAGCCGATGGACTGCGCACATACCTACGCACACATACGGTCGTCATCACTATCATTCGCATAGATAGCCCGTACCTAGGTTCTATGCTCTAGTGGTAAAATCAAGATCCCACCAGAAGACTCCTCAAGGCATGATTGTCCACAACGCGTAACCTTCGCTGGATAGCAAGCAACGTAGGTATGTCGTACACGTAATAGTTCAATCAATAAGTATACACACAACTTATTACATTCATTAGGTATTCACACAACCTAAGTCCCCGAATTCATATGTAGTATATTCGTCCCTAATACCCAGAATCCTTCAACCGTACGATTTACCTCCCTATCGTATATACTCTTTAAGGTCCTCTTATTCCAACTCAATCCAATAGTAGTTCCCCTCACTACTAAATTACGAACGTGAAGTTACTCCAGGACAACGTAGGTCGTATTCTCTCACTTAAATGAACCTAGAAGGATTTTTAACTCATTTAGACAAAAATGAGAGTTTTTGAAACCTCTTTAGAACCTGGGGATTCTCGTTCGAACGAGGTCATTTGAAAGAGATTGTCACTTCGAACAAACTCTAAAATCTCGTTAGTAAGATCATTGGAATTCTTGTTGGAATTCTCGTTCGAACGAGGTCATTCGAACGACCTGGGCAGGTCTTCGAACGAGAATTTCGAGAGCCTCCCTGTCTTCCAAAAATTCATTTTTCCCAAATCATTCAACAACAAAATCACTTCAAACTCTTTTTTATCAAAATTTAGCAACCCTAATCATGTCCCCTAGTATTAGAATACTTTCCCATCCATTTTTAACATCAATCCCTTAAATTATAACATGAATTTTGATGAATTTCTCAAATCTTCTACAAGCCCTAATTTCACATAACTTCCATTAGTAACAATTTAATCCCATATTTAACTCGTGAAATCAACATATTATACTCCGATTTAACATACCCAGAACATGGTTATTCAATTACATGCAAACCTATTCTCCCAATTAAAGATTAATACCCAATTTCAATCCCAAATTCATAATATCATGGTTATTCCATCAACTAAATTAACATGAATCATATATGCTCTAGAAATACAGCAAGATAAACACTTGCCTTTTTGTAAACTTCTGATTTGCTGGATGAAATTGCTATAGGGGTGATCCTCTCTTCATGATCTATGCGTTGGTGTGAGAGCTTGAGTCTTTATTCCAGGGCTCCTATGGAGTTCTTCTTCCTCTTTGGTTCTCTCTCTCTCTCTCTCACGTAGGTTTGGAAACTCACAAATAGCCTATTAACCACGAATTCTTCCTTTTTACTTTTCTATTTTCCTCCATTTTAATTCCTAAAAAATCTCAAAAGACCAAAATATCCCTCTGGGGTGTCGTTTTGGCCTAAATTGACCTGAAATCCAAATAAAACACCCAAGTAGAGTTTTTCTGACTATCTCACCATTTCGGACTCATTGGTGCACTGGAAATGGTCATATGAGTTACTTAAAAATAAATAATATTTTTAACCTAATAAAGTATAACCAACACAACTCACATGTGCATCCCAACTAAGTATATTGCGACCGCCGTATTTTTCACTCCCGACCATAATAATATTTCTGTAATCATATATTACTTTACTCACTAAGTAACATTCAACATAATTATCACCAATAAATACTAACTCTCGTCACGCTAGTAATTATTACATTTAAATCTGGATTAATTATAAATAAATTTTCTCCATTTAAATTAATTAATCCAAATTCCAAAATTAAAATAAAATCCCTTAAAAATACGGGGTATTACATACTTCCCCCTAATAACGAAATTTTGTCCCGAAATTTGGAAAAGAATAGAATAAAGGTATACTTGGTAGGAATAACTCTAGGTATTTTTCCCTCATGTTATCCTCACGCTCCTAGGTAGACTCCTCTACGTTATGATGCCACCATTGTACTCGTACTAACGACACGATTTTTTACCTCAGTTTCCTTTTGCCGCGGTCTAAGATAGCAACTAGCCCTTCCTCATAGGAACTATCGGGATATAGATCAATCTTCTCTAAGGCAATATGGGTGTGGGCCAAGTCATCTCGAAGATATCTCCTCATTGACGAAATATGGAACACATTATGAATCCTATGCAGGTGCTCCGACAACCCAAGTCTGTAAGCTACTCGCCCAATCTTCTCAATAATAGGGAATAGCCCGACATATCTCGGCGCCAACTTACCTTTCTTCCCAAACTGCATTATCCTCTTCATAGGAGATACTCTCAACTGCACATGATCCCCCACACTAGACTCCCTGAAGAACCTCTTGGCATTGACGTAACTCTTCTGCCTATCCTGAGCAACCCGAATGTGACTTCGGATCAGCTCAATCTTAGCTGAGGTCTCCTGAATTACCTTCGACCCAAGTATATTGTTGTCCCCCACCTCAAGACAACATACTGGGGAAGGACAAATTCTACTGTATAACGCCTCAAACAGATCCATGTCAATAGTAAACTGGTAGGAGTTATTTAAAGAAAACTCCACCAGTGGAAGGTACTGTTCCCATCCCCCTCCAAAATAAAGTATACATATCCTCCAACATTTGATTCGTCCGCCCTGTCTGCCCGTCCGTCTGCGGGTGATAGGCCAAACTCAATCGTAACTCCATACCCATAGCATGTTGGGAACTCTCCCAAAATCTGGACGCAAAAATCTTATCCCGGTTGAATATAATGTCAATGGGCATCCATGTGGAGTCTCACGATCTCGACAATGAATCTCTGAGCATATGGCCCCATAGTATAGTCGGTTTGAACTGGAAAAAAGTGAGATACCATAGTCAATCGATCCACAATCACCCATAATTAATCGTGACCTCTCTGTGATGTAGGAAACCCTGTGATGAAATCCATGGAAATGCTCTCCCATTTCCACATAGGGATTTCTAATGGATGTAGTAATCCTCCCGGTCTCTGATGTTTTGTCTTCATCAGCTGACAAGGGGCACACTTCAACACAAACTCAACGATGTCCTTCTTCATGCCACTTCACCAATACTGTCGCCTCATATCCTGGTACATCTTATCCCCTTCGGGATGTATTGCAAATCGTGAACCGTACGACTCTGCCATCACTGCATGTCGTAACTCCTCCCCCTCTGGAACTACTAGTCTACCATTAAAGCGTAAACCCCCATTTGAGCTCACAGAGTAGGACTCTGCTCCCTCGACTAGAAGCTGGATAATCCGATCCTAACAAAAGGAATCCGCTGCCTTAGCATATATCACCCTGGTAACTATCTCTGGTGTAATCGTCATCACCGACATGAATGAGCGGGAAACTGCATCCTGATGCACTTGCTGGCCTATGGCTCAATGCGTCTGCTACCACATTAGCCTTCCTCGGTTGGTAATGGATGCCGAACTGGTAGTCCTTCACAAAATTAAGCCACCTCCATTGATGCATATTCAGCCCCCGTTGCATGAATATATACTGTAGTGACTTATGATCCGTGAACAGGCGAAATTTTCCCCCAAGAGATAATGTCTCCATGTTCGCAATACAAACACGACTGCTGTTAACTCCAAGTCGTGGGTGGGGTAACTCCTCTCGCGAGGCTTAAGCTTATAGGAAGCATAAGCAATCGCCTTATCCTCTTACTGAAGCACACCCCTAATTCCTAGTAAGGACGCATTAGTGTAAACCATGTACTCCACCCCCAGCTGGGGTAGGGATTGAACTAGTGTTGAAGTCATCTTGTTCTTCAGCTCGTCAAAAGCCAACTGGAAGGCATCATCACATATAAATGGCACCCCTTTGTGAGTCAAGTTTGTCAAGGGGACCCACTACTTTCAAGAATCCCCAAATGAACCGCCTGTAGTATCCTTCCAGCCCTAAGAAACTACGCATCTCAGTTGGCATCATGGGCTGTCCCAACTCCTTCAACACTGACACCTTCCTGGGATCTACCGATATCCCTTCCACAGAAATGATGTGCCCTAAGAACTGAACTTCTCTCAGCTAGAACCCATATTTCTCATATTTTTCATATAATTCGTGCTTATGTAGAGTTCGCAAAACCATCCATTGGTGCTCGACATGCTCCTCCTTAGTCCGCGAATAAATCCGAATGTCACCAATGAAGACGATGACAAACTGATCTAATAACTCTATGAACACCCCTGATCATCAAGTCCATGAAGACCGTCGGTGCGTTGGTTAGCCTTAATGGCATAACCCTGAACTCGTAAGATTCATACCTCATCATAAAAGCAGTCTTAGGGACATCCTTCTCCCTAATACGCAACTCATGGTACCCCTACCTTAAGTCTATCTTCGAAAAATAAGAAGCTTCCCCAACTGGTCAAATAGGTCATCGATTCGGGGTAATGGATATTTATTTCATATTGTGTCCTTATTCAACTCTCAGTACTCAACACATAATCGTAACAATCAATATCTTTTCTTCACGAATAACACGGGAGCACCCCAAGGCGAGGTACTCCTATGAATGAAACCCTGACCCAATAACTGCTCGATTTGATCTCGTAGCTCCATCATCTCTGTTGGAGCCATATGGTAAGGTGCACGAGTTATTGGTCGAGTGTCAGGCATCAAATCTATCACAAACTCTATCTCTATGCTGGGTGGTAATCTCGGTATGTCTTAAAATACATCAGCGAACTCATGAATAACCGAAATCAAATCAATAAATATCACCACTCCCTTAGAGGTCTCCTCCTCTATATAATATAAATGGTTTGACGAACCTACCTCAGGACGTGGCATCGCCTCCAAACACATCTCCTGATCGGGTATGGCAAACACAATACTATGGCTATAGCAATCAATCATATTCCTATATGTAACTAGCCAATCCAACCCGATAATAGAGTCATACTCGGGCATCTCTAAGACAAGCATGTCAGTCGGTAAAATCAATCTCCGAATCTCTATGCCTACTCCATGACATATAAAGAATATCAAAGACCCATAACCCATCGATGAGTCTACGCTAGTAACTATGCTATCTGTCATGTCTAATAATCCCGTAGCGCGTGCAAAACTAATGGAAATAAAACTATGTGCAGCTCCCGTGTCAAATAATATCTGCCCTATAGTCCCCTGAAGAGAAAATATACCCTCGACTGCAAGAGGGGCCTGATGAACCGCGACCTGATGGATGTTGTAGACACGTCCATACTTCAACTATCCCTACTGTACCGGATATGCTGGAATGGCTAGTAAAGCTGGTACTTGGGGTGGTGTTGGGAGGGGGCTTGGAAATATCAGTCGTTAGGGCTCCTGACGAGTGCCCTACTGCTGCTGCTGTTGCTGTTGCAAGGATCTACCCCTCTGAGGATAATCCTGGCATTTGTGACTAGTGTTGACACAAGTAAAGAACCTCCCTAGAAAGTTTCCTCCCCTCTTCCCCTGCTGTCCTTGGCCCTGATGGCCGTTTCTACCCCTCCACAGTCTGTTGAAATCATTGTTGGACCTGTTGACCAAGATGGCCCTGCTTAAAACTTCCCTGTCCTTGTTTGAAATCTCCAGAATGAAATCACTTAGCAGGGTCCCCCTGATGGGAACTCTGCTCATCCTGATGAATCTGTCCCTCAGCTATGGGTGCCCCACTGGCACTACTACCTCGTGTCCGGCCCTTACTGGATGAACTCTCCGACTCGTTTGCTTACCTACTGATGGAAGTGGTGGTCCTGACAATGTAGTAGGGTAACATTAACCACATCAGAATAAGTGGCCAATGAAAGATTCCCTAACAGATGCTGGCAAATTCTCCAAGTCAATCCATCCATAAACCTCTAAATTTTCTTCTCCTCCGTCGGTACCTCATCTGGCACTATATGCAGAAGATCAGTAAACTCTTCCTCAAACTCAACAACTATCCTCCCTTCCTATTTGAGGTTCAACATCTTCCGCCTCATCTCGGTCTACATGGTGAAAGGGAAGTACTTGCAGTCAAACCTCACCCAGAACTCTCAAATAGTGAAGTTATCTCTCTTCTCCACAGTGGTAGTGAAATCCCACCACTGTAGAGCTACCCCCACTAACTTAAAAGTGATTTGAATATTGTTCTGCACCTCCATTCACTCATACATCCTCAGGTGTCTCTATATATCCTTCCTCCATTGGCTCGCCTTGACCACATCTGAACTTCTTACGAATTATGGAGGATGTGCCTTCTAGAAGGCATCTCTGATGCGCTTCCAAGCAGAAGGGAAGGTGTGGACTGGTGCTGGAGCCACTACTGGTGCCTACTGTACCACGGCTAATGTTACATTCACCACCTGTGCCACAATAGCGGTAAATTTCGCAGCATTCATCGTGCCCTGGGCCGGAGATGGCTGAGGCTCGGGCTAGGCATCCCTATTGGCTCACTGTTCATGTCTGGGAGGCATCTGAAATAAGAAAGAAGCTTTATAAGTCTACAGTAAATATCTCAAAATCGTTGAAGATGTAGAACGCGCAATTAATGAATATAACAGTCCTAAATATAGGTCTCTATATCAAAGAAAGCTACGCGGAAAGCATAATAAGCCACATAGATCCTAAGGACTCTAGAACCTGATGCTCTGATACCACCTATGACACCCCGCCTAAATAAATATCGGTTGATCAGTCCTTTATTAAATTAAATCAGAATATCCAGTTGGTTCAGATTATGCATCATTGTCAAAAACTTATATTATTAAATACTAACCACCTAATATTTAAAAGGTTGACGTCAAAATTTTATCTTTTAATTTATATAAACTAGGTTATGAAATAATTAAACATTCACCATTCACATCAATCTCACATGATAGGAAATAATTGCAATAGTAAATGAAACTGGAGAAAACATTTCTAGTCTAAGTCCCAAATACAATAATCCAACAGAAATAAACTCAACAATTGAATGTAGTAAATAACTAAATCCAAAATCTTTGAATATCTTAATAGAAAAGGGGCAACATGCACTAACTGATGAAGTAAATCAAAAGGAATAAATGATAGACATAGAGACATCTACTACTAGGTCTTGTAACTTCCACAGCAGCTACAGCTCGTCGAGTGAGTGCAACTCCTTTGCTTGGTGTCCTTGTGGCTGGGCACCTAAAATAATCTGACAAGAAAAGAGATTTGCAGAAAACGGGTCCTAGACCGAGTTGAAAATAGTTTAAAAATTAGTAAGTTCTTAAAACGAGTTTATAGCACATATATTAATCATGTTAGGCTATCGTACTCACTTGAGATGCTCACCTCTCATCTAATGTGCACGCCTAACATTCCATCAAACCCTACTAGTTTCTATTCCCATGTTAACTAGTTCTTTCCTGTCTAACGTCTGATCATAGCCCAATATTGTTCCCAAGTATTTCCCTCGCAATATAGATAATACCTATAATCAACTTCTCTTTAGCATGTATAAGGGCTCTTTCAATTTAGAATAGGTGAAGTGTTCACCAACTTAGTTCATTTCCGATGTCATTATTATTCATGTTTACTTAATTCACACCGTAGGTAGTATCACAAGTATATATATACATACACTCGATTCTATATATATATATATATATATATATATATATTCAATACTGCATCCTGAGATACAACTGCGGTGCATGTATACTCTGCTATCATGTCCTGGTGCATCGCTCATTGCATAAAGGACTGTAGGTACAATCTCTCACGAACCATCAAAACAGACGCACATATTAGAGGAGAACATAGTTCCAAGCCGATGGGCTACGCACATACCTACGCACCCATACGACCATCATCACTATCATTCTCACAAATATCCCGTACATAGGTTCTATGCTCTAGTGGTACAAATCAAGATCCCACCAGAAGGATCCTCAAGGTATGATTGTCCACAACGCGCAACCTCCGCTCTATAGCAAGTAGCGTAGGTAGGTTGTACACATAATTGTTCAATTAATAAGTATACACACAACTTATTACATTCATTAAGTTGTTCAATCAATCAAGATCCCCGAATTGTTCAATCAATCAAGATCCCCGAATTCGTATGTAGTATATTCATCCCTACTACCCACAATACTTTAACCGTACGATTTACCTCTCTATCATATATACTCTTTAAGGTCCTCTCATTCCAACTCGTTCCCATAGTAGTTCAAAAATTCCTCTCACTACTAAATTATGAACGTGAAGTTACTCCAGGATAGCGTAGATCCTATTATCTCACTTAAATGAACCTAGAAGGATTTATTACTTGTTTGGAAAAAAATTAGAGTTTCTAAAATCTCGTTAGAACCTGGGGATTCTCGCAATGAGATTCTCACTTCGAATGAACTCTAAAATCTCATTAGTAATCTCATTGGAATTCTCGTTCGAACGACCTGGGCAGGTCTTCGAACGAGAATTCCGAGAGCCTCCTTGTCTTCTAAAAATTCATTTGTCCCAAATTGATCACTAACAAAATCAGTTCAAACTCATACTAATCCAAATTTAGAAACTCTAATCTTGTCCCCTAGTATTAGAACACTTTTCCATCCATTTTTAACATCAAATCCCTAAAATTATAACATGAATTTCGATGAATTTCTCAAATCTTCTACAAGCCCACATTCCACATAACTTCCATTAACAACAATTTTATCGTAGATTTAATTTCTTGAAATCAACATATAAAACTCAAATTTATCATCCCCAGAACATGGTTATTCAACTACATGAAAACCTATTCTCCCAATTAAAGATTAATACCCAATTTCAATCCCAAATTCATTTTATCATGGTTATTCCATCAACTAAATTAACATGAATCATATATTCTCTAGAAATTCAGCAAGATAAACACTTTCCTTTTTGTAAACTTCTGATTTACTGGATGATATTGGTACAAGGGTGATCCTCTCTTCACGATCTACACGCTGGTGTAATATTTGGTGTGAGAGCTTGAGTCTTTATTCCAGGGTTCCTATGGAGTTCTTCTTCTTCCTCTTTGGTTCTCTCTATCTCATGTAGGTTTGGAAACTCATAGATAGCCTATTGCCCACGTACTCTTCCTTTTTAATTTTCTATTTTCGTCCATTTTAATTCACAAAAATCTCAAAAGACCAAAATATCCCTCCGGGGTGTCGGTTTGGCCTAAATTGACCCAAAATCCAAATAAAACAGTCGAGTAGAGTTTTCTGACTATCTCGACCCTTTTGGACTCATTGGCGCACTTGAAATGGTCGTACGAGTTACTTAAAAATAAATTATCCTTTTAACCCAATGAAGTAATACCCGACACAACTCACATGCACATCCCAACTAAATATATTGCAACCGCCGTATTTCACTCCCGATTAGCACTGGCAAAATTATGGGCTGGGCCTAATTTGGGCGGGTCGAATATGGGTTGGGAAAAATGTGGGTTGGGCCAAATGTGGGTTGGGTTAAATGTGGGCTGGGCCAAATATGGGCGGACCAAATATGGGTTGGGCCAACCCATTATTTTTCTACTAAATTAAGTATTACAATTCGAGGTATATATAAAAAAAACTCATATTTTACTCATAAATTTTTAAAATGAGTATTATATTTGATTTGTATCTTTTAAAATTGAGCTCCATATTTGATTTTTTTCTTTGAAATATGGGCCCCATATTTAACTCATAGCTTTGAAATATGGGCCCCATATTTAACTCATAGCTTTTAGACATGGGCCCCATATTTAGATGCTTGGGCTAATATGGGTTGTTTTATTATTTGGGCCACATTTTGCCACTACTACTCCCGATTATAATAATATTTTCCTAATTATATATTAATTTACTCACTAAGTAATATTCAACATAATTATCACCAATAAATACTAACTCTCATCATGATAGTAATTATTACATTTAAATTTGGATTAATTATAAATAAATTTTCTCCATTTAAATTAATTAATCCGAATTCCATAATTAAAATAAAATCCCTCAAAAATACGGGGTATTACAGTGGGTTTGGTAATGGACGAGGGTATAATGGCTTAATGAGGTTTTGTATTAAAAGGGCTTGGTAAATTTTAGAGAGGGGAGCGTGAAGCTCGGTGTATTCCTTTTGGACTGGGCTAGGGCGACTTTCTAGTGCCCATGAAGTGGCAGGCTAAAAGATGTTGTTGATGGTTGAAACTCCGATACCGACGGGCTTTTCGTACTTTCTGGGAGTGAACTGTCCGGATGCCTTCTTCAATTCAACTTTTGTCTTGGCAATACATTCTTCTATCTCCACTCCTAATTCTCGGAGGGCTCGAAAATGAGGGTATTAATTTCCTCCCATCGTCGCTCGAACATGGGGTAAGAAGTTTTTCTTCACGATACTGACTTGCTCCTCTTCAGAAGACTGGTTAGTCATGGTGGCTGCTTTCACTCTCCACCTTGCTATGAAGTTACTGACTGATTCCCTAAGGTTCTATTTCAGTAGATCTAAATCACGACGGGTAACCTCTAACTCTTCATTGTACTTATACTGCGATATAAACTCATGGGAAACATCCTCCTAACTGCGGATCCTCGACTCTTCGAGGGATAAGAACTAGTGGAGAGCGCTGTCCTTCAAAGTCTGCTGGAACATTTGGGCCATTATTTCCTCAGAGGCACCTAGGAGAGTCATGGCTCGGTAATAAATGAGGAGATGAAAAATAGGAGGTCCACTACTCTCAAACTTCTCGATGTTGGGCATCTTGAATTTTTTGGAAACCTCGCTTTATGATAGGGAGATATGGGGGTATAGTCCATGTAATTTCTAGAGATTCTGACTTAGTCAAACTTCTTGGTCATAATATTGAGATATTTATTGACCTTGTTAAATTCTTCCTTCTTCGGATCAACGGTCGCGGGTAAGTTAGCCCCTGTCTGGCCAAGATTCGACATAGGAAGTTAGGCTGGTGGCGGCCCATTGGCCGGAGGAGAACGTGAAGCTTGCTAGTATTCCTTGAGAACCTAAATAGGTTCGGGTGTGAGCGGACTTATTGTGGGAGGGAAGAGGACCTCAGGATCTTGGAGAATAGGGACCCAGTTTCGTTGCATCTCATGAACCTACATTTGTAAGTTGTCAATCTTGGCAGTGAGTTGGGCTAGAGCCATCATCAAATCCAGTTGTACATTTAGTACTTGGTCTGTGTTCTCTATGGAAAGCGGATGAAGGTGAATTACAGACTCGAAGTAAGAGAGGGAACTGACGGAGATTCAGGGTGGTTTGATTGAAGACCAAAGCCAATAGGGAGCCAGCCTAAGGCTATGTGATCGGCATAAGAAGGGGGAAAATCAAATTTATTTTTGAAAAAGTGGAAGGAAAAACTGTTATTTATGAAAAGGGACGAAAATATTTTTGGACATTTTGGGAAAAGATTAGGACAAAATGTTTTTGAGTAACAGAGTGGAAAAATTCTTTTAGTGGAAGGAATGAAAAATGTTTTTGGTATTTTTTTGATAAAAGAGGGAAAAATGTGTATGACACTTTTGGGTAAAGAAAAAGGAAAAATGAGAGACGGGTCTCAGCATGATTATTATTATATTTATTAGGTTCTCACTTGTAGTAGGTTTATCTAAATACAAAAATAAATGCTAGACGGGACCCAAGCCTGGAAAAATTGGGTTTGAAAAATATGTAAAAACTATGGTTGGACTTTTTGCCAGGCTCATGGGCAGGGTCCCGTTTTAAATATTGTGCAAAAATTTGGGTGGCATGCCGACCCGTCATTTCGATAGAGTTTTGGGTAGAAACCAACAAACTAAATATGAGTGCTCAAGGTTTTACGCATATATGATGGTATGCAGTTGTTGGGTTAATTGGAAAGGTTCCCCATTTGGAATGACTTACACGATATACATCTTTCTTTTGAGGGCAATCGATACGTATGGACAAGCCATTTGATATACCTGAGTGTGTGTGAATTTCCTCTCCATATACCTAGTGGGGATAGTACGTGTGAGGGAGAATTAGATATACTCAACGTACGTGAATGAGTTCCCTACGATAAACATCCCGTTGTGACTTTGGTCAAGTAGTACGAAGCGTGGGGAACCGTTCAATATACGTCAAAGGTACTTGGCCAATGGAATGTGAGAGTCATATAACTTAGTCTATTTCTGACCTACCGAACCAGCGCCCATCATGAAATGACCCCTAGTTACGGGACAAAATTTGGTCAATAGCCATGCTCTTTGGTGATGTATAGTGAAAAATGCAAGATACTTGATTAGTACATTATGGAGAGAGTATCTTTATTGATAAGAATCATGCCAAGGAGGGGATAATGAACAAGTATAAAAAGTAAATCTATACTAAGCATGGATATGTAGGAGTGAGTGATGTGTGAAACGATAACATGTGTTGGATGAAACGCTAACAAACATAATATGTATACTAATGCAAAAATATGATAAATGCGGAAATGGAGGATTTAGAAAAATTGGAAAATTTAGAAAAAGTTGAAAATTGGAAAGTTGGAAAATTAGAAAATCAGAAAAGTCTTGGGTTTTAATCCGAAACACTTACGTAGACTATAAATGCATCAAAGTCCACGTAGTTCGCATGTGGAATAAGGGTGGGGATTATCCTATAGATTCGAACGGGATTTTATTATGTGTGTGTGTGTAGAAAAATGTGTTTTAGTTTTGAAAAAGTGTGATGGGTAATCCCATTACGAATTGATGGGTGTAACCCTCTTTTTGTTTATTTTTCGTTTTTATAAAAAATAAAGTATGTGCAATATACTAATAAAAATGTAGATATTAATGTGTATGAACTAAAATAAGAACTAGATTATGAATCTAATGTATTTAATGCAAGAGGAAGAAATTTAAAGAGAGAGGGACGGATTAGGACCTTCTTTGAAGCTTGATCTTTGATCTTGGATGAACTTATTTGAATGTGAGATGAAGATTGGATGAGAGAGAATGTGATTTTGCCAAATTGGAAATGAAAAGGATGGGAATGTAAGCTTGAATGGAAATTCACATGGAGGAACTTCACTGATGTCGAGAGAATGTTGCTGAGATCAGTGATGCTGGTGGATCTGAGTTGTCCTTTTGGATTGAGGTCATGACCTCTATTTATAGGGTCATGGGTGGTGCTGATTGACATGGCCCCAGCCGTGCCAATTGGAAGGTGACCCTAAACTCACTTTCAATAGGCAGGGAAATGGACCTACCAATTGGCAGTCTCGTGCAGATTTTCTTGGAAAAATGGTCGTAGAACGTAATCTGTTGATCTGAATTGTGCACGAGGCATATCATTAGAAAGGTAATTTAGAGACCTTCAAGAGTCCTTTGGACCGCTCCTGGGTCAAAGAGTTTACTTTGGGTCAAATGTGGCGTGGAACTGCACATCGATCCTTTGGACGAGAGATCGCCGAACGGAAATGGATCGTTCATCCATATGGTAAGTCAGAATCGTGTACGGAGTTGACCATTGGAAAGGTTAGGATATGTACTTTGACATTACTAAGATATTCGCTCAATTCAAAAAGTTGACCTTGTTCAATTGGGGCCCGAAAGCGCCCGTTGACCTCTCAGAGTAAAATGAATTGTTCATCTGCATCGTAAGTCAGAATCGTGCACAGGGCAGACCGTTGTAAAGGGTATTTAGTTCCCTTTGTAGATTCATTCAGTTTCATTCGAGATAAAGAGAAAATTAGGTCAAACAGAGACCGAGAGGGTCCAATGGCCTCTAGATCAAGTTTCGGGGGAAAACGAATCGTTTGTCCGAACGGTTATGCCGTTTTGTACATGGGGTGAACCGTTGGAAAGGGGTTTCAGTGATGTTCAAAAATATAAAGAGCTATCTCTCTGAAGATGAATTTTATTAGGGTCAAAATGGGGCTCGAGAGCGCCCGATGGCCTCCCAATTGATTTTCGATAGTAAAATGGTCCGTTTGTCCGAACCGTTTTGCCGATTCGCGCACGACGCAGATCGTTGGAAGGGGATTCTAAGACCTTTAAAGATTCAATGAGCTTTCACTCTGATGATAGGGCTGACCGAGTCAAACGGGGTGTGAGAGCGCCCGATGGCCTCTAGATTGGTACTCGGAGTATGACCTATGGTTTGTAGTGAAATGGTGGAGTGCTAGGGACCTAAGGAGACACTTTGGGGTGGGGGGGGGGGTACTAGAATGTGGTGTCTACACAGTGACTATAAGTCATTTTTGGTGATTTATTTTTTTATGAATTTTGTTTGATTATTTTGTTTTTATTTAATTTTTTTTTATTTCATGTTGTTTCGTGTTGTGTCACTTTTATTTGGATTGTGTTCGTGTTTCATTTAAAAAAAGATTTTTTGTCGTGTCGTAATGTGACTTTTATTTGACTTATTTTCATGCAATATGAAAAAAATAAGATTGCATATGGGTTGAGAGTATATAAAAAAAATAGTTTTCGAGTGTATATAAAAGCGGTGTTGGATTATAAACAAACCGTAAAAAATGGAAGGTGGTTTTTTTGGTTGACTTCTAAGTATAAGCTTAATGTGCATTTTATTTGTTTAAATTGAGAGTGAAAGTGTTTTTTATTTATTTTTATGTGGTTGTATAATAAACTTTTAAGATTGAAATAAAAAGTTTTTAATGGAGCCATGCCCCCACATTTCATCACTTTTTCGTTCGTACATTCTGTCACAGTAGAATTTCTCATACAAATCACATGTTCGAATGAAGTAGGTGTAAGCTAAAAATATAAACTGAAATGAGAATTTTAAATAAAGACAAACCTGATTATTAATTGACTTGTCATCTTCATTGTAATAATCAGTTAAAAAAACACATGCAGGGGCTAAATATGTATACATACTACAACCAATTGGTACCTACTTTTCAAAAGTAGGTGGTTGATTAAAGAAATATTTTACACCATTCATGATTTTATTTTTATTTTCAGTATTTCTATTAAAGTTTAGTTTCTTTTCATTTTTTTCTTTAACTTCTAACCATTTTCTCCATCAACATATACATTTGTGTTTATGGTGTGTATTATTTTTGTGTTATTTCTATTTCTTCTAAACATCATAGTTAAGTTTTAAAATATTAGAATGGGATATTTTAAGAGCAATAATGTAAAAAAATCCAATGGAAATTTGAACCAACATAATAAGAAACCTTAATTACAGCCTGGTTTGGTTCTGTTCCAATAATGGAGAACTAAGCCATCTTGGTTTGTGTTTAGTAGTGAAATCGAAATAAAATGACTGATGTATACCTATACATTTGGTAATAAGGACATAGAATACCATAATACCTAAAACACATGTGCTAACTGTCATCGTGCCATTGGCACGATCTTAGCCATTGGGTATACATGTTTACACTTAAGGTATAGCTTCCCAATAGGCCCAATATAACAACTAAAATTACATATCCGGGCCTCCGTAATACTCTGAATTCCAATCCAAATTGGAGAACCTCACCACACACGATAATACCTTAGGACGTAAATAAAAAATATGGACAATATTATTTTATTCATACATCTAGTCCAATATCATAAAATTAATGTCGCCAATTAATTAGTTATAACACACACTGCAAAGTCACATCACATGAAAATTTAATTACCGTTAATACTATGCATTTTATTATTACTAAATCACACAAGTAATAATTCATTTGATTTATTTATTTATTCCTTAATTAATAGTTAATAAATAGGGTAAATTACCCCAAACCCCCTGAGCTATTTATTTTTTTACACTTAACCCCTTTTCAAAAAAATAAAGTTTATAAAATGTGATTTTATGCATAAAAATGTAAAAAAAAAAAACTGAAAATGTGTTGGGTGTAAAAAATCAATAGTTCAGGGGGTGGTGTAATTGACCTATATAAACAAAAGCCACGAAAATATGAGCTATTATATATATATATGAGAAATAACACGGGAGTGTGAATATAAAAGTGAATTCATAAATATGATTCGAATCCAAAAAGTAGCTTTGGGATACCTATGTATCCAAAAGCGGTATCAAATTCCACATAGTTCATACAAAAAGTGATGTTGGGGTCTAACCCATAACCCAAATTTGGAGTTTCTCCTTTTGTTTATGATAAAGTTTATAAGGTGTGATTAAATTGAGGAACTTTAATTTGGTAATTTTAGTGTAAACCCCCTTTTTGGATTTTTGATTTATAAATATAAGTTTGAAGATATATATAATTAAAGGTAAAATTAGTGGCGAGAGGAACAAAATTTAACTAACAAAATTCTAGAAATGATAAAATTATGTGTGATAAGAAATAATTGGAAAAAAATAGTGGAAAAGATTTAGACCTTCGAAGATACTTGAATTTTATTTTTTGGGACTTTTGCAATTTGATTTTTGAGTTTCAATAGTGGTGGAGGCATGATGGCCAATGGTGAGGTGGGGTCGCATAAGATAATGTAAGGAGAATTTTATGACAATGATGTAATGAAAGATGCCGCACTGATTTGGAGACAAAAGTTACTAAATGGTGAGGCCGGGTTGCTTTAGATGGTGTATACACCCCATTATGTTACCCCCTAACTCTCCTAAGGTCCCTAGCACCTCCCTTCATCACTACAAACCCAGGTCATGTCCCGAGTACTCCGTTTGACCAAAAAGTCAAACTTTTCAGCTCGACCGAGGCTGAATGAATATTCGAAGGGCACTGAATTCCCTTTCCAATGGTCCGTCCCGTGCACGATTCTAACTTACCATGCGGACGAACAATCCGTTTGCGTCCGAAACTTGATCCGGAGGCCACCGGGCGCTCCTGGGCTCTGTTTGACCTAAGTCAACTCTTCAGATCGATTGACACTAAATGAATCTTCGAAGGGCACTGAAACCCCTTTCCAATGGTCCGCTCCATGCGCGATTCTGACTTACCATGCAGACGAATGATCCGTTTGACTCCAAGAGGTCATCGAATTATTTTAGGGCCCGGTTGGCCAAAGTAAGCTCTCCAAACCGGGTCAAACTCTTTGGAATGTCAAAGTACATCTCCTAACCTTTCCAATGGTCCATCACGTGCGTGATTCAGACTTACCATGCGGATGAACGATCCGTTTGCGTTCGAACGATTCCCCATCCATTGGACCGACAAACGCTTCCGATCCATATTTGACCCAAAGTCATCTCCCAAACCCGGGAGCGGTCCAAAGGACTTTCAAAGGTCTCTGAATTACCTTTCCAATGGTCTACCCCGTGCATGATTCTGACCAGCGGTTTGCCCTCGGCAGCCAATTTTCCGAAAAGGCCTAAAACACACTGCCAAATGGCAGGTTCCAGACCCTGCCTATCGGCAGGTGCCGATAGGCAGGACCAGGTGCCGATGGGCCTATAAAAGGATTCCTTCACCTTATTTGCAAGGGGATCCCAGATATGATAACAATTTCTCTCAGCGAATCCCAAAAACATCTCTCGAAGACAACGCGATTTCAACATCCAAATCCCTTTTTTACTTCCACTTTTCATCACCCTTTTCATCAAACTTGGTGAATTAGCAACTCTCCATCATCATCCAAGTGCAAGGGCTGCTCTCCAACATTCAAGATCAAGCTCAAGAAGGTCCAATTTTCTCAACTTTCTCTTCAAATTCTCTTAAATTCGCAATAACTTGTTTTATTACTTAACACTCTTATTATCTCATCTCACACATCCTAATATACTTTTTATTTAGTATTATTGCACATCTCCTATTTTCATATAAATAAAACCCAAAAAACAAGAAAAAGAGGGTTTGCTCTTAAATTCCAAATAAGGATTCTCATACTTTTCTCACACTTTTTCTCACAACTAAAACACTTTTTCTACACACACACACACACACACACACGCGCACACACACACACACACACACACACACACTCACAAATAAGAGATCCCCTATTTAGATTTATGGGATAAACCACACCCCTCATTTTGTATGCGAATTACGTGGACTTTGATGCCTCTATAGGCTACGTAGGCGTCTCGGGGTAAACCCCTAGACTCGAGTCCTTTTTCTCACTTTTCTCTCATTTTCCATCTTCTCTAAATCCAATTTTCTTATATTCTATATACTTGGTCTTAGTGATGTATTACTCCATATGCGTTATCGTTCCATTATAACGATCAACGTAGGGGTAATCGCGTAAATCCTATTTTTCTAATATTATTTTTATACCTTCCTACGGATGACTCGCTTTATCTCTTCCATGATACAAGTCGAGGATTCCTATCTCCACTATATATATACACATGCACACATATCACGGGGAAAAATAAAGGAAATTAGCAAATATCCATGAGAGACCGAAAGGGCGGAATGGGTGCCTAACACCTTCCCATTTCGTAACTTAGCCTCCGAACCCTTCTTGAATCATTTTGGTTTCGTATGCACCTGTATGTCTTTGGATGCCATCTTTCGGGATCGCTTCCCCTTTTTCTTTTATCTGTTTTGAGTAAAATAGACTAGCGACTATGAATCTCTCTACATTTTTTACACCTCATCTCAAATGACGCCGGCCGAAGCACTCTCGAGAGGGATGCGGGGGACCCGAGGATCCTTTCCTTCGCGCGCCGGCCCGCAGGCGAGGATCGGGGATGGCCACAGTGGCGACTCCGGTGGGGATTATATGAATATTTTGAGGGCTTGACTCTATTTACATGGATGCTTTATTTGTTTATATTCCCCCTATATCTGCATGTTCCCCTTTTCCATGTGTATCCCATGCTTATGCTTTTGGTCACACACTTGTAGAAAATTCTCCATGTACACTTCACACCACGTGCACCTAGGATTACATATATCCACATGTTGCACGCATCACCCATCCATACTTGGTGTACCTTTTGTACTTGTACTTTGCTCCCTGTTTGGCATAATCAAAGAAAGGCATTCTCATTATAAGATACTAATAAGAGAATCATGCATGATCCACACGACATCACCAAAGAGCATTGTTATTGACCAAATTTTACCCAGTAACTGGAGGGTCACTTCATGATGGGCGCTGGTCCGACAGGTCGCAGTTAGCCTAAGCGATATGACTCTCACCTTCCATTGGCCAAGTACCTTCGACGTATATCGAACGGTTCCCCCGCATCGTACCGCTTGACCGAAGTCATGACGGGAGGTATATCGCAGGGAATTCATTCACGTACGCCGAGTATATTGAATTCTCTCTCACACGTATCATCCCCACGAGGTATATAGTGAGGCAATTCACGTACACTCAGGTATATCAAATGGCTTGTCCACACGTACCGATTGCCCGCAAGAGCAAGACGCATATCGTGGAAGTCACGCTAAAGTGGGGAACCCATGCCAATTCACCCAACCAACTGCATACCCGCATATAGGTGTCAAACCTAGGACACGCACTTTAGATTGCCGGTTTTGACCCAAAACTCTACCGAAATTCTAGGTCGGCCTGTCGCCCAATTTTCGTGCATTTTTAAAACGGGACCCTGTCCGTGTGCCTGGTTACAAGTCCAGCCGTAACTTTGCATATATTAAAAACCCCACTTTTCCAGGCTCGGGTCCCGTCCAGCATTGCATTTAGGAGAATTAAATACAAGTGATAATATAATAATCATGCTGAGTTCCGTCTCAAAAAAAAATTCTCCCTTCTTTATCAAAAATCAAAAAACATTTCTCCCTTCTTTATCAAAAATCCAAAAACATTTCTCCCTTCTTTTTCAAAAATCCAAAAAAATAGTTTCTTCCCTTTTTCTCAAAAATAAATCCCATTCTATGCCTTCTCAGGTCAATCGTAAGCCCCTGGCCTGGCTCCTTATTGGCTTCGGTCTTCACTCAAATCACCCCGGAGTTTTGCCCATTCCTCTAATTTTTCTTCCAAGTCCGGAATCCATCCACTTTCCATGGAGAATATAGATCAAGTACCAGTCATACAGCCGGATCTGACGGCAGTCCTAGCTCAGATCGTGTCCAAGATTGACAACCTCCAAACTGAGGTTCGAGAGATGCAATGAAACTAGGTTCCTATTCCTCAAGAGCCCGAGGCCCTATTCCCTCATGCTATGGGTTCACCCGAGCCTATTTGGGTTCTCAAAGAATATCAGAACGCTCCACGTGACCTTCCTGTCAATGGGCTGCCTCCTGCCCAGCTTCCGATGCCAAACATTGCCCAGCCTGTGGCTAACCTGCCTATGGTCACTGATCCAAAAGAGGAGGAGTTGTATAAAGTCAAAGAGGATCTCAAGATGCTCACCAAGAAGTTCGAACAAGTCAAAATCTCTGGGAATTATATGGACTACACCCACATGTCTCCTTGTCCTAAACAGAGGTTACTTGAGAAGTTCAAGATGCCAAATATCGAGAAGTTTGGAGGGAGTGGACCCCCGACTGTTCATCTTCTTAGTTATCATCATTCCATGACTCTACTAGGGGCTTCTGAAGATATGATGGCCCAATTGTTTCAGCAAACTTTGAAGGATAGTTCCCTCCGATGGTTTTTATCTCTTGAGGAATCCAGAATCCGTAGCTGGGAGGTTGTAGACCGATAATTCATGTCGCAGTACAAATACAATGAAGAGCTTGAGGTCCCCCGTCATGATTTAGAGATGCTCAAACAGAATCCTAGGGAATAAGTGAGTAACTTCATAACCCGGTGGAGGGAACAAGTAGCTACCATGAACAATCGGCCATCTGAGGAAGAACAGGTCAACATAGTGAAGAAGAACTTCTTGCGCCATGTCCGAGCGACGATGGGAGGACAATAATATCCCCACTTTCGAGCTCTCAGAGAGGCAGGAGTAGAAATCAAGGAAAGCCTTATTAAAACAGAGGTTGAACCGAATAAGGTGTCCGGACAGTTCAACCCTAGAAAGTATGATAAGCCTGCCAGTGCTATAGTCTCAACCATTAACAACATCTCTCAAGCGACCACATCATGGGAACCAGAAAGCTGCCCTGCCCCCATCCGAAGGGAATACACTGAGCTCCATGCTCACCTCTCCAAAGTTTACCAAGCCTTGTTAAGCTGAAACCTCATCAAACCCTTGGATCCCCGTCCATTACCAAATCCACTCCCAAGAAACTTCAAGGCCGATGCTCATTGCGCCTTTCACCAAACTGCTGGCCATACCACTGACCAACCGGGGTACCATCACACCACCAGCCAATCCTAAGACAAACACTACTCACAACCCACTCCCAAATCATACCAATGACATCTTCTTAGAAAAAAGCCCAGATTTCTATCCTTCAACTCAAATCAAACCCATATATTCTCCTAAACCTCTTCAAAGTTACCCATATTTCCTCTTACACCCTACTAGCCTCGCTGATTAGGCACTGTCACTCCTTACCAGAGCATGCATCGCTGTTTATACCCGTTATGAAAATTCAAGTATGGAATTGTCAGAGGTGTTAAACCAACTCTTAGAGTTCAGGTTAAAATTGCCCTCACAGATGGTCATCGATTGCCAAAGGTTCAGTACACTGTTCTTGGAAGCACAAAAATGGGCCCGAGATTCAGACAAGTGGGTGGTACCAACCGATGAAGTCAGCCTAGATGATGTTGTCCAGATTATGGCAGAGCTATTCGAGCAAACCAACAGCATTTGTAGTATCACCGGGTTACTTGACACTTTGAAGCTATAAGGTCTCTTCGTGCCTTCAACCATATATATCCCCACTGAATGGGAAGACCTGGGTGAAGAAGCCGTTGAAGTTGTGGAATGCACCGACTTTACCTGGAAAGAAAAATTATTGCCACTGGATGGGGGGAAGAATTCGAAGATTCAAGTGAAGAACAAGCTTCAAGAAGAACTGGACTAGTAGCCGACATATGTGGGATGATATCATTTGAAGAACTCTTCGAAGAAATAAACAGGGTGACAAAACAACCTGAGATTGATGAGGAAACATGATTCATGTTCTTCCCTTTTTCAGTAAATCACATGACCAGATCAGGGAGACATTACCAGGTTCCAAGCTCACTACCATCAAATGACAAAGGGAAGGGCGTTGAAAACCTTCCTATGCCATAGATGACCATCGAGGAGAGCAAGATCCTCGATCAACTGAAGAAAACTCAAGCTAACATCACTCTATGGGGGATTTTCATGTCTTCCCAGCTGCACAGAAATGCTTTAATCAAGCTGCTCACTGGACCCACAGTTCCTCCTTCTACCACACCAGAAGAAGCGATAAATATGGTCGGATCCTTGACCTCTACCCGAATGCTATCATTTTTTGAAGAAGAAATCCCTAGAATTGGGCCGAATCACAATCATGCACTCAACATCTCCATCGAAGTTATGGGGAAGGCCGTACCACTCTCTCTTGTCGATAATGAATCCGCCTTGAATGTCTGCCCACTGAGAACCTTCAAGTGTTCAGGCCTAAAAGAAAGTGACCTCGCTCCAACCTCCGCCGCTGTACGCCCCTACGATAATACCCGATAGGAGGTGATGGGATCCATAAAACTTGTAATAGGGGTTGGCCCTATAAACCATGTCATTGATTTCCAAGTCATAGACATCCCAGCTTGTTTCAACCTGTTGCTTGGACGACCTTGGCTCCACAATATCAAGGGTGTGTCTTCCTCACTCCATCAGAAATTGAAGTTTTTCACCGACGGGTGAGTCATCACCATTTTGGGTGACGAAAAAAATGTCGAGGGTGCAAGCACCACTAGTCCAATCCTTGAGATACAGCACGGGTCAAATGATATGCTCTTATCAGGATTCTGAGTTGAGCCACTCCTACTCCCGCCAGGGGACAGTTTCAAAGAAAGGGTTTGTCCAGAATATGACCCTCATGGCAATGTCAATGTGATTTAGATGTTCAAAAACATGCACTTCATGCCCGGACTAGGGATAGGGCAAAGGCAACAAGGGATACTTGATCCCATCGAACTGAAGAAAGCTTTTCCTCCTTGTGGCTTGGGGCATCAACCATCAGAACAAGAGCTTAGAATGATCCACCAATATCTACCAAAGAGAAGATTAAACTGCATCCAAACTATCCCAGGAGACTCCTTGAATGGATGATTCATCAAAGAAGGCGAAGACTTCCCCTTTTGCGGTTTTCCAGAACCATGGTATGACCACACAAACAAGAAGATGAAGCCTGGAATGGAGATCTTTTTCCAAGATAGCTACCCATGGGCTGAAAGTTTCCAACACCGAGTACAACCGCTCATCAAAGATACCGAAGATACTGAGGAAAGCGATTCTGAAGATTCCTTCAACTTACAGACACTGGGGCTGGCACTCTGCATGGTTCATTCAGGAACTACATCAATGGATCCGTACCATCTGATTAAAGCTGCTGATACACCCCTCCTCAACTGGCATGCTGCGCCAGTTCTACCTCTTGAAATCCCCCTAACCCCAATGTTTACCCTATTTCCTCTTCTGCTGTCTATCCTTGTTCAAATGTAATCAAGACCTCTTTTGACGAGGTTCTCAATGCTGTTTTTCCTATCAATGAAATAAATGAAGATTTTGAGTATCTTGCTGTGCCTTACATTAACTGTTTGGATTCTAATCGAACTTTTGATGATGATGATTTTTCAAATGAACAATTCTTAACTAATCTAAATAAGGTTAATAATAAACAACATAATCGCGTTCAAGTTAATGAAGAAGAAACTGTTGTTATTAATCTCGGTTCTAGTAGCCAACTACGCGAGATTAGGATAGGGGCCACCCTTGACGAGCATGAGTGCGCACAACTCGAAGAATTTCTAAAGGAATTCGTGGATGTCTTCACATGGTCCTATGATGATATGCCCGACATTGATCCTGAAATAGCTCAGCACGAGATCCCCACTCTCCCAGATTACAAGCCGATCAAACAAAAATTGAGAAAGCTCCGCACCGAATGGTCGCTCAAGGTCAAAGAAGAGGTGGTCAAACAGTTAAATGTGGGCTTCATTCGTGTGATCGAATATCCCACATGGCTAGCCAACATAGTACCTGAGCTGAAATCAGGAGGGAAGGTTCGAATGTGTGTAGACTACCGATATTTAAACTGAGCTTCTCCAAAGGATGATTATCCTCTACCCAATATCGACATGATCATGGACAACACAGCCAGTCATGCTCTCAAGTCATTCATTGATGGGTTTGCCGGATATAACCAAATCAAGATGCACCCAGACCACAAAGAAAAAACCGCATTCATCACCCCATGGGGAACCTTTTGCTACACCGTCATGCCATTTGGTCTCAAGAATGCTGGGGATACCTACCAAAGGGCTGCCACAAGCATCCTACACGATCTGATTCACAAAGAAGTCGAGATTTAAGTGGATGATATGATTATCAAGTCCAAAACTAGAGAGGGTCATGTTCTCGCTCTCCGAAAGTTCTTTGAACGACTATGACGGTATCAGATGAGACTCAATCCACAAAAATGTCTGTTCGACGTTACAAAGGGAAAACTATTGGGATTCATGGTCAGTGAGAAGGGGATAGAAGCAGATCCTACAAAGCTGAAGACCATACTTGAGATGCCACCGCCCCGAACAGAGAAAGAAGTCCGAGGTTTTCTTGGGAAATTACAATATATCAATCGGTTCATCAGCCAGCTAACCTCCATCTATGAACTGATCTTAAAGCTCCTCCGAAAGGATTCAACCAAGGTTTGGAACAAGGCCTGCCAAGAAGCTTTTGACCGAATTAAATAATATCTGACCCAACCTTCAGTGCTCAGGCCACCACAACCTAGTCTCCCTTTGCTCCTATACCTAACCAACATTGCAGCTGGGGATTTGCTAGCCCAATACCTTGAAGACTCCCGTAAAGAAAGGGCCATCTATTACGCCAATCACAAATTGGCCGAGTACTAGGTCAACTACACTGCTTTGGAAAAGGCGTGTGCCGTACTTATTTGGGTCACCCAAAACTTGCGACACTGCATGCTCGCCTTCCTCATCAAACTTGTATCCCAAATGGATCCCATCAAATACCTTCTAGAGAAACCCGCCTTATCTAGTCGAATGGCCCGATGGTTAATGCTCCTAACTGAGTTCGATATCGTGTACGTCACGCAGAAAGCCATTAAAGGAAGAGCCATCTCTGACTACCTCGCTAATTACCCCATAGAAGAAGCAGATGTCTGGATCTACGAATTCCCAAATGAAAATATCCTCTGCACCGCTCAAGACAACCTTCGATGGCAAATTTTCTTTGATGGCGGTGCCAACAAAAAGGGATATGGCATTGGGATACTTCTGATCACCCCTGATGACTCCCACACTCCCATCGCCATCAAATTGGATTTCCCTTGCACCAATAACATGATGGAATACGAGGCATGCACAGTAGGACTCAAAGTTTCTCTCAAGAAAGGTATTCAATACCTTGATGTCTACGAGGATTCTGCCCTCATTATCGGTCAAGTGCTCAGAAAGTGAAAAGTCAAGGACGAAAAGCTCTAACCCTTCCATGCCCACTTAGAAGAGTTAGCCTCCCGATTTTGAGATATCACCTTCCATTACCTACCTCGAGGAAAGAATAACCTAACCGATGCTCTTGCTACCTTGACCTCCATGGTCGACATGCCCAAAGGAATAACAATGACCCCCTTCCTAGTTCAAAAGCAAGACAAACCAACCCACTGCTATCATATTGAGCTCGTCTCTATCGAAGATCCCGAACTAGCCGATTGCTGGTACTATGATATCTGGTGCCTCCTCAAGCATGGTAGCTATCCTGAGGGTTCCAACAAGAAAGACCGAACAACCTTTCGAAGACTGTCGGCCCAGTACATCATCTGTCATAAAGCTCTACTCAAGAGGAACTTCGATGGAACTCATCTACACTGTATCGCAGGGGCTGATATTGAAAAGATAATGCAAAAGATCCACAGTGGGTAATGTGGTCCCCACATGAACGGTCACATGCTTGCCAAAAAGATCATCCGACAGGGTTACTACTGGACCACCATGGCCCAATATTGCATCACCTATGTCCGGAGATGCCTCAAATGCCAACAGTTCTCCAATCTTCAACACCTGCCTCCGTGAGAATTATACAACATGACCTCTCCCTGGATGTTCTCCACCTAGGGTATCGACATCATAGGGAAGGTTACACCGAAGGCTTCAAACGGACATGAGTTCATCCTAGTTGCCATTGATTACTTCACCAAATGGGTTGAAGCTGAGTCATACGCAGTATTGAACGCCAAGAAAGTGGCCAAATTCCTCAAGAAAAATATCATTTGCCGATATAGGGTCCCGCACGAGCTAGTGTCAGATAACGGGCTGCACTTAGAAGCAGAAGTCACAGAAGTAGTCAAAAAGTATGGTATTCAGAGACACAAATCTTCTCCCTACCAACCTCAGACCAATGGTGCAGTTGAAGCCGCCAAAAAGAACCTCAAATCCATCATCAACAAGATGATCAAAAGCTGTAGGGATTGGGCGGACTGGATCCTGTACGCTCTCTGGGGCTATCGAACCTCAATCGGAACCTCTACTGGGACAACCCCTTACTCTCTGGTCTATGGCATGGAAGCAGTCCTACCTGTGGACCTGGAAATACCCTCGATGCGCGTCATGCTCGAAAGCAAATTTAGTGAAAAAGACTGGTGCCAAAGCCGTCTCGACGAGCTGACCATCCTAGAGGAAAGGAGATTGAAAGCTCTTTACCACATACAGGGGTACCATCTCCGAATAGCACAATCATTCAATAAGAGAGTCAAGGACCGCGATGTCCAGGAAGGGGATTTATTCCTCAAGGAGATAATAGAACCCATTTAGGACCCGAGAGGGAAATTTAAGCCCAATTGGAGCGGCCCCTACGTTGTCAAGAAAATCTTATCCTGCGGTGACGCCATGCTCACTGACCTAGATGAGGAAGAGATTGCTCATCCAGTCAACCTGGACCGCCTCAAGAAATTCTACCCCTAGTCCGAAATCTCGGCGCGCTACGACTTTTATTATCTCCCTTATATTCTAAACAAAAAAACTCTCTCTTCATTTACCTCTACCAAGAACTACGTGGGCCTGATCCTCTGCAAAAAAAAAAAAAAATCAAAAACCCCAGAGGTACGTAGGAAACTCATACATATTACAGGAGCACGACCCTTTCTTTTTCACAAAATACTATTCTTTTCTTATCTCCGAGAACGATAGTTCATTCTAACAAATACTCGAAAAAAGGATTATGTATGCCTTAACGATCGGTATAGATTATTCAAAAATACAAAATTCATCGAAAGGCACACCTGGATGGTCAGAAACTTGCTTATTTCAGTAATAAGAAATTACAGCACGGATTACATATGACAAGGAACGAATAACTCCCTCCCCCTACTGCCATAAAAAGCCAAATAAAATCCCCACACCTATTCCCTATTACATAAATAAACTCTCCAAGAGTCCTACCCACAGCTACCAGAGGAGCCTGCACCCTCATCATCTACATCCTGGGGTCCCCAAACTTCCCCTGCCTGAATAGAATGTTGCAAACACTCCATGGACCGATGAGCCTGAACCATCTTCGAAAAGACCATAACGCCCCCTTCCATGGTGTTAAATAAAACAAACCACCTTTGTCCAGTCTCCACTGCCAACATCGTGCTGACTACTTTCCTCCACAACCACTTCATATAATATTTAGGGACATGCCAAACTCTCCCGACAGACTAAGAGGGATGGGTCGATGGACATCGATTTTCCCACAAGGAGCCAAGCAATAGACGCAGGCGCTCAGTCAAATCTTCTATCGGAAAGAAATTTGAGGTCCGAGGTGGCACGACCTGTGCCCAGCCAAATTGGCACAGAAATCGCCAAGGGAAATAAAAAGAGGTCTGTCTAAGACCAACCAGCCACACATATGAGTACTCTCCTAACTTCAGAACAGGCAGCAACTGTCCCCACCGAGGCACTGACCAGCGCAGACTCCGAGCCCCATGCTCCACAACCCAATTCTCCCAGCTCTCAACATACAGTCCAACGCTGATGAAGTAACGCGAAAATAAGTTGGGTACAACCGACAAAGGATACTCTGGAGCGACCACCAAGCGGAGTCTTTCAGACAATCACATGAACAACATCACGGGGCTAACCCTCAAAAAGTCAGAACGACCTTCTCGCTAGGCATCTAGACCATTCAGGGTCTCCGCCAGTATCACCGTCGCAGGATTGCGATGGTATGTCATCCACAAAGTAATGGCTGCAAGTTGCGGGTCGACCATCAGTTCCCCAATCACCAGCAGTAATTTTGAAACCAGGCTCAGAGCAACGGCTCCAGCATATCCAACATCACCTACTTCCCATAAATGCACGGACTGCAGCACCACCGAGAGAGAGATCATTCCTCCAGCAACCAATGATCTGGCGAAAGAAGGCGAAATATAAAGACGCTCGGCCAAAGAATCCCTGGGAGAATGGGAAAATTCGAGCAAATCCATAGCAACACTGGGATTTATACCCAGCATGGCAGAAAATTCCTCGTAGGTAGGATAAACTTCATCCAACCCAAAGCGGAATACATGGTATTTGGGGTACCAGAATTGTACCGCCGCCATCAGCATGTTCCATTCGATAGGCCAATTACACCACAAGGAGACTCGACGCATGTTGAAAGTATCATAGTTGACATTATAAGAGCACATTGATTACAAGGATTCAAAGTAGTTAGCAAACTCAATGCTACCAGGGAGATCCATCTTGCAAGGCTAAGAGATAGTGGGCAAGTAAGTAAGAATGTGAAGGTGTGATGAAAACACTTCACTCTTACCCCTTTTTATACTTGAGAACCCTCACAAGAGACATAATCCCTGCAGAAATCGGGGGGAATCCTACCCCACAAGGTACCAAAGGCTGAAGAGGGTACCAATCAAAGCTTTGAAGTGATGGGACTGGACTGAACTGCCGATAGGTAGGATAGGGTGTTTGCCGATCGGCAACCCCCCATTTTTAGAAATTTCCCTTTTTCCTCTTTTGTCAAAACAGAAAACCCAATAAAAATAAATTGATATTCTTAACAGAATTTCAAAATTCCTTTTCCTCCTTACATAATTCCCCTTTTAATTTTAAACTTTCCTTAAAAAAAATCCCAAAAATACTCCTTTTTACGATCTCAGCAGCAAAGTAAAAAGCGCATGTGCATGCATTCATTCATCATTAATAAAAGATAATAAAAAAATCCATTGCATTGCATCTGTCTATTTTCTGTGTTACATCAATTTTGCAGGAAATAAAAGAAAAAGCAAAAAACAACGGGACTCAGCCCGAACCCACATTCTCTCTCTCTCTCACCCACCTTTTTCTCTAAGAGCTTCCACCCCTGGGACGTGCTATCTTTCCCCTACGGCGAGACGATATGCTACCACTACCCGAGCCAGAGTCCTCTCTAGATGAAGTAGAAGGCACAAAGCAAGGAGGAATGGGAACCGCATCCCGAATATGGGAAGTCGCCAAGGATATCCAGTCTCTGATGTCTCTTAGCCACGTGGTCGACACTCGAACTTGCTGCAAGAAAAAGGCAAAATCAGTATCAAAGCAGAGACGACCAAAATAAAAAAGAAAGAAAGAGGAGAATATAAAGGTATACCACAGGTCGAAGGACCTCCTCTGTCAGACCCAACTTCTTAAGATCCATCGCATGAGGACGATACAACATAGGCACCATCCCTCCATCAGCCCATCGAATGTTGTATGAAGGAGTATGCAACCGCACAAAAGGAACCTTTGAAGTCACAGCCGCTGCAGATGTCGTCGGACCGTAGCCACTATGGGAAGATTCCACCGCCCGATTCGAACCCGTAGGAGGGAAAGGCAGGGAATCATATATGCTGGGCGCCATCAACCAGCTTGTCACAAAGTCCATATAGTCATACAGTGCAGCCGTATCGGTGTACAACAAATAGGACTCGTCGATCATCGTCGCGATCCTCTCATCTTCCGACAGCAGTCGCTCCCACCTCATAGACGTAGGAGGCCGAGCAGGTGGCACCACCACCTCCTCCTCAGCAATCTGGCGAACCACCCTCTCCCCGAGATACTAGGAATGGCCTAACTCATGCGCCAGCAAATGCCTTATCTGCGCATTCATCCCGGTCATCCCCACATCCTGAATGGCTGTCCCCCGGGGATAAAAGGTCACCTGAAAATCCCCAAGCAGGCATAAATCAATACAAGATCAGATGATGCAAAAACCCAGACTGAAAAAGGGAAAGAGTCTTACCCGACCACTGGTCAAGTCATTCAAGACCTGATGCACCGCCTCCAGGGATAGAGATCCCTTCGACTGTTGATTGGCCTTAAGCCATCGATACAATCGGCAGAAGTCCCCAACAGTGTCGTCCTTCAGAGCGATCAACGAGGTATTGCACCCAATCGCCTCATAGAACCACGTCTGAATTCACGAACAAAAAGAGACGCATAAGGAAAATGTGAATGCATGAAAGGAAAATGTGAATGCATGAAAATAAATGCGCAAACTAAAGAATACCTCAAGAAGGTACATGGCTCCAGTAAAAGTGTACCGACAACACCGGCTGAAGGCATCCAGAGAAGAGTACAGGGTCGTCAAAGTCAGACTCCCCCAATCATAGAAAGGAATGTTTGAAAAAATCCTCAAGTACGACAAGAACCACAAATGGATGACGTCGCCGCTCGACGCCACCATGAAACCTCCCAACACCAGCAAAATAAATAACCGGGACATATACTTCACTTGCAGCCCATCCTCCACATCAATCACCCTGCCCAACAGAATATCCTTCAGTAGGGACGACCGGATAGAATCCCCAGAGACTATCCACCCTACATCACTAAGTACCGCACGCACTGCCTCTGGTCTCATCCGCAAAGAGCGATCAACCTCTATCTGCTCTCCATCACAATCCAGCTCCAACAGCTGCTGCATGTCTATGGGAGTCACGGTCATCTCCCTGAAGCCGAAATGGAAGATGTGGGTAGTATCCCACCACATCTCTCCCAAAGCGCACAGGACCGCTATCGAACGAGGCGTCTCATCCAGTGCAGATGCCAACCTCCCAAAACCTGCTGATGATATCACCCAATGCACCACAGGTGGGAGATGCTCCCAGACATCCCTGAGCCCCATCATCCCACGGGCGCGCATGTTCTTCAAAGAAATATCAGACTGGAAAAAAGGAAAAATCTCATCAAAAGTCAAGAAAGAAAAATCACCAAAAAGAAAGGAATGCCAAAGGTCGGGTTACTTACATAACCGCTAGGATTCACTTTTGAAGAGCGATGATGTGACGACTCTCACAGCAAAGTCCGCTCATTTGCAACAGGCTCAAACGCATCAAAGGAGTTCTCACTCCCCAAAGCAAGAGGCACCCTGGCCCTCCACTCCACATTCGCCCAGTCGTCAATGGTCAACCACTCCCTATGGGGTGCAGTGCTCACAAAAGCGGCCATTTCTTGAGGATTAGAATCCTAGAATGATTTACAGAGAAATCGCAGAAAGAGAGAAAGAAAAAAAGATGTGAAAAAATGAAGGGATTCGCCCCCTTTTTATAGGATGCCAAATGCCATGTCGATCGGCACTAACCCCAGCCATACCGATCGGCACTGACTCTTTACCTTCCCGAGGCAGTCCAAAAGTCTATGCCACTGCCGAATGGCACCCCTCATACCATGCCGATCGGCACCCCCCTTAAAATTCATACAGAAATTCCCAGAAAATACCAAAAAGACCCGAAAAATCCTCAGAAAATTCTGAAAAATCCCAGGAAGGATTCAGAACATTTTCACCAGGAAAATTTTTCATTCCCTCAAGCGGAACCCATCTTTCCCAACGGAATCCTCAAAAACCAAGTCATTATCCTCCTAACAAAGCCCCGGAGGATCTTTAAGAATCGCCTGATCACTTCCCCAGCAGAGTTTTTACAGCACCAAAATTGGTTGTTCCCCCCTACGAGGCTTCCTAAAGAAATAAAAGCTTCCCCAACTATCAACTTCCCAGCTCAGATGAAAATCACAAGGCACTTTCTCCGGCAGAATCAAAATCCAATCTTTATCCACTCTTAGGTCAGAATTAACCTCGGTCTTGGATCGTCACCTGAGTTAGGTCAGAAATGGCCTCGGTCGTCACCACTTTTAGGTCAGAATTGACCTCGGTCTTGGATCTTCACCTGAGTTAGGTAAAAAATGGCCTCGTTCCTCGATCGTCAACACTCTTAGGTAAGAATTGACCTCGATTTTGGATCGTCACCTGAGTTAGGTCAGAATTGACCTCGGTCCTCGGTCATCACCACTCTTAGGTCAGAATTGACCACGGTCTTGGATCGTCACCTGAGTTAGGTCAGAAATGGCCTCAGTCCTCGGTCTTCACCACTCTTAGGTCAGAATTGCCTCGGTCTTGGATCGTCACCTCAGCTAGGTTAGAAATGGCCTCGGTCCTCGGTCGTCACCACTCTTAGGTCAGAATTGACCTCGATCTTAGATCGTCACCCGAGTTAGGTCAGAATTGACCTCGGTCCTCGTTCGTCACCACTCTTAGGTCAGAATTGACTTCGGTCCTCGGTTGTCACCACTTTTAGGTCAGAATTGACCTCGATCTTGGATCGTCACCTGAGTTAGGTCAGAATTGACCTCGGTCCTTGGTCGTCACCACTCTTAGGTCAGAATTGACCTCGATCTTGGATCGTCACCTGAGTTAGGTCAGAAATGGCCCCGGTCCTCATTTGTCACCACTTTTAGGTCTGAATTGACCTCGGTCTTGGATCATCACCTGAGTTAGGTAAGAAATGGCCTCTGTCCTTGGTCGTCACCACTCTTTGGTCAAAATTGACCTCAATCTTGGATCGTCACTTGAGTTAGGTAAGAAATGGCCTCGATCCTTGGTCGTCACCACTCTTTGGTCAGAATTGACCTCGGTCTTGGATCTCAGTCCTCGTTCATCACCACTCTTAGGTCAGAATTGACCTCGATCTTGGATCATCACCTGAGTTAGGTCATAATTGACCTCGGTCCTCGGTCGTTACCACTCCTAGGTCAGAATTGACCTCGGTCTTGGATCATCACCCGAGTTAGGTTAAAATTGACCTCGATCCTCGATCGTCTCCACTCTTAGGTCAGAATTGACCTCGTTCTTGGATCGTCACCTAAGTTAGGTTAAAATTAGCCTCGGTCCTCGGTCGTCACCACTCTTAAGTCAAAATTGACCTCGGTTATTAGATCTTCACCCTAAGCCTGCAGAATCAACTTTGACCCGCATAATCGGTCACCCTCATCACTTAAGCCCGCAAATTTGTCTTTGACCCAGAAAATTGGTCATCCCCAGCACACTCCTTAGGTCCTTAGAATCGGCCTCGACCCTCTGAATCGGTCATACTCCCTCAAAAGCATCATGTGGTGTCTATTCGATGATTCTCATTTGTTTTAAACTCACTCGTCGAGGGGCTCTGTAGACACCCCATTCTGTTACCCCCTAGCTCTTCTAAGGTCCCTAGCACCTCCCTTAATCACTACAAACCCAGGTCATGTCCCGAGTACTGACCTAGAAGCCATCGGGCACTCCCAGGCTCCGTTTGACCAAAAAGTTAAACTCTTCAGCTTGATCGAGGTTGAATGAATCTTATAAGGGCACTGAATTCCCTTTCCAATGGTCCATCCCGTGCACGATTCTAACTTACCATGCGGATGAATGATCCGTTTGCATCCGAAACTTGATCCGGAGGCCATCGGGTGCTCCCGGGCTCTATTTGACCTAAGTCAACTCTTTAGCTCGACCGATACTAAATGAATGTTTGAATGGCACTGAAACTCCTTTCCAATGGTCCGTTCCGTGTGTGATTCTAACTTACCATGCGGGCAAATGATCCGTTTAACTCCAAGAGGTCACCGAATGTTTCCAGGGCCCGGTTGACCAAGTCAACTCTCCAAACCGGGTCAAACTCTTTGGAATGTCGAAGTACATCTCCTAACCTTTCCAATGGTCCATCCCGTGTGCGATTCGGACTTACCATGCGGATGAACGATTCGTTTGCGTCCGAACAATTCCCGTCCAATGGACCGACAAACGCTTTTGAGCCATATTTGACCCAAAGTCAACTACCGAACCCGGGAGCAGTCCAAAGGACTTTCAAAGGTCTCTGAATTAACTTTCTAACGGTCTACCCTATGCATGATTCTGACCAATGGTTTGCCCTCGGTAGCTAATTTTCCCAAAAGGACTGAAACATACTGCCAAATGGCAGGTTCCAGACCCTGCCTATCGGTAGGTTCCGATAGGCAGGACCAGGTCTATGCCGATCGGCAGTGACCAGGGCTAATAAAATGAGGCCTTTACCTCATTTGCAAGGGGAGCCTAGATCTGATAACAATCGCTCTCAACGAGTCCCAAAAACCTCTCTCGAAGACAATGCGATTTCAACATCCAAATCCCTTTATTACTTCAACTTTTCATCACCCTTTTCATCAAACTTGGTGAATTAACTACTCTCCATCATCATCCAAGTGCAAGGGCTGCTCTCCAACATTCAAGATCAAGCTCAAGAAGGTCCAATTTTCTCAACTTTCTCTTCAAATTCTCTTAAATTCGCAATAACTTGTTTTATTATTTATCACTCTTATTATCTCATCTCACACATCCTAATATACTTTTTATTTAGTATTATTGCACATCTCCTATTTTAATATAAATAAAACCCAAAAAATGAGAAAAAGAGGGTTAACTCATAAATTCCAAATAGAGATTCTCATACTTTTCTCACACTTTTCTCACAACTAAAACACTTTTTCTACACACACACACACACACACACACACACACTCACAAATAAGAGATCCCGTATTTAGATTTATGGGATAAACCCCACCCCTCATTTTGTATGCAAACTACGTGGACTTTGATGCCTCTATAGGCTACGTAGGCGTCTCGGGGTAAAACCTGAGACTCGAGTCATTTTTCTCACTTTTCTCTCATTTTCTATTTTCTCTAAATCAAATTTTCTTATATTCTATATACTTGGTCTTAGTTACGTATTGCTCCATATGCGTTATCGTTCCATTATAACGATCAACGTAGGGGTAATCGTGTAAATCCTATTTTTCTAATATTATTTTTATACCTTCCTACGGATGACTCGCTTTATCTCTTCCATGATACAAGTCGAGGATTCCTATCTCCACTATATATATACACATGCACACATATCACGGGGAAAAATAAAGGAAAATAGCAAATATCCATGAGAGACCGAATAATAACATAAGATTATGCCCCAAAATCCCAGAAAATTAACCTAACCTTAGAGTTAATCTAATCCTATCTTTATGATTAAATTTTATATCTAACCATTCAGAGATATTAAGGTATTAATACATGAATTATATTCACCAATTCATCACTCCTACAACATGAGTTCTAAGGTTTATTTCACAACATGTAAGTTATATTTTATACATGATTCCCAAAATCTTTGAACAATACGATAATCACATCAATAGACATGTGAAAAGAGTAATTTTATTTACCTCCTTTCGACACCATGGATCCAGTCCCGCTGTTGAACGTCGCCGTCGAGTGTCGCCGGTGTGATCGCCTTAGAAATCCTTTAAGGGAGAATTTGACTTCTCTCTCCTTGCCTATAAACCTTTTGGTAATTTTCGGGTTTGTCACCAATTAATTTAATCCTTATACATTATAATGTCATATTTTCTTCTTTAAATTCGTAAAGTTTATTCCAATTATTCAAATCATCAATATGACAAATTAACTCATAAAAATCTATGAGAAATACACAAGTGAAGTAAGAAACAAATGCAAAATTGACTTAGCAAGAGAATTATTGCATTAGGCTTCTCATTGGGATCTTTTCCTCTTGGATCCTTGACGTTACTCCCTTATCTATCCTTGGTAACCTCTCCAATGGGTGTGGGGATACTAGGGTTGAGTTGCAGTGTATTACAATGACTTCTTACTCAGTTAATTACCTTATCAGTCAGTCTCTCGAGCGGGAGACCAAATGAGGGATCCCGTGCGAGATCTTTTTTAGAAAAAAAATGTTTTTTTATATTTTTTTGTGTGGGTTATAAACATTTCAAGGTATCCCTGTAAAAAAAATCAACTCAAAATAACATTTTTTGGTATTTTAAAAAAATGGGTCAATATTTGACAGTATTTTAAGCAGCTTAAATACTGTAAAAAATTGACCCATTTTTTAAAATACCAAAAAGTATTATTTTTAGCTGATTTTTTTTACAGGGGTGCACTGAAATATTTATAACCCACACAAAAAAAATCAAAAAAAACTTTTTTTTTTAATTTTAAAAATCATCCCGCACGGGAGTCCCGTATTTGGGCTCCCGCATGGGAGCCAGACTCATTACCTTATTATAATCATAAATACCGAGTTACCCATGAACCCTCACCTTTGAGCCCCCAAACAAGCCCGAAATCATACCCAGATTGGCCAAATAACACCTTTAATGGTATATCTATGCCTTGTGCCTAATTTTAGGTGTCTAAAACACATAAACGAGCCCTCAAATTATCTCGAAACGTGCCCAAACTATATCTACCCAAATTATATATTTTTATTATGTTGACACATTACATAATAATAATTTAACTAACATGCAATTTATTTTTTACGAGTAAACATAACATGCATATATGAATCATATAAACATGCAATTACAACTAAGCAATTTGTTCATGGATTTATTTAATTAAATTCTACCAAATTAATTTAAATGTTATCGATTAAATTTATTATAAAAAATACGGGCCACTGTACATGTGGTCATGATTGGGGTTCATGTTTCAAGACCATGGCAGTCACGGTTGATGACCATGACCAATGGTTACGATCCATAACCATGATCATGTTCCCAACATTATGGTTATAAAAAAGGTTAAAACTCTCTATATTGGTCACGGTTTTAGAGCGTGATCCCGAAATGGTCACCCTTAAAATTATAATGGTCAAGAATCGATACCCAAACCGTTGGTCACGGTCCAAGAATGTGACTATTTCTAGTATTTGGTGTATTGTATGTTGCACAAGTTCTTATGAGAATAGTTTGTGTAGTAGCATATAGATTTGGAGAAGATAGGGTCGCAACCGAATAGTTCATATAATGAGAAGCCTATTTTTATCTTATATCGATGTGAATATACTTTATGGGTCTAAGGTGATTTCTTTACTGTTGTGCCATCATAGTGCGACTGAGTTCACTTGGGCACAACATGATGATAGGCGTTAAAAATACCCTTACTTTTTTAGACAAATATACTTTTAAGAATTTCAATGACAAAGTTCTCTTTTTTAGGGTAGAAGACTGTAATACCCAATAGTTTTCTAATAATTAAAATGAATTATTTGGGTTTAGTTTAGTGAATAATAAAAGCAAATAAAATGAAAATGTATGAATTATTGTGAAGTAATTTTGTAATTATAATATAATTTCATTATGTAGATTAGTTGAAATGATAATTTTAATTAAGTAAGTTCAATTGGATTATATTTCTATTAATTAAATTAGGATTTAAGTGAATTTTGTTTTTAATATGATAGATTAGGGTTTAGGGTGAAACTCTAAGGTTAGATTGGACATTTGGTAAGGCTTGGTGGGAAAGTTGGGGTTTATTAAAATATGAAAAAATGCATAATAGTTGGCTGGAGTTATAATGGGTTAGGTGTAGGTGACGAAAAAAATTAAAAACGAATTTAATAATTTTAGATCTCGATCGAACAAGAGGTCTTGAACCATCTTCATATAAAACATTAAATATTGAGAATGAGGATTGTCACTATAAAATAAATTAATTTAGGAGAAATTTCTTCATGCATAACTCAATATTTAGATAACAAAAAAAATACTTTTCTCTCTCTCTCTCTCTCTCTCTCTCTCTATATATATATATATATATTCCCCTTTTAAACATGGAATTGATCATTCTTATAATTTGTGTTTGTTAAAATATAATCTATTTATGTGTCACTTTTACTTGCCCTTGAGAAATCGTGGTACATAGCCCACTAATTAGTTTCTCGACTTGTTTACCTTTTTTGGGGTAATGATTTAATATACGTTAATTTATAGATATTGTAATAATGATAATTTATATTATAATCATATTATTTACATGTAAAATTTGCATCTAAGAATGTGAATGTCATATGCATCTATGCTTCCCAATTAATTTTAACATAAAATGGAACCCAATTCAAGGATAATCTCCACAACCATATTTTTTTGGCACAAATGTCCCTCTCTCTTCACGCATATCCGATTTTCAGTAATATAGACAATAAATTTTGTAAAGTTACATGAATTTTTTTGGAAAAAATTGTAATTTGTATATAGAATTTTATAATATATACACAAACATTTGTAATATGTACATGTTAACTTTGTGTATACCCTAGTTATAAGTTATACGTGAAGGGTTGAATTACTTTCATATTTAAAAAATATATAAGTGAACTAGAGCAGAAAAAAACATTAAACAGTGACCAAAATAAAAAAAACTCGCTAATGATTTCCTACCGTAATAAAGCGAACATTCACTCGAAGGCGAGGAAAACCATACTTTATTGAAGCTTAGACTTGGTTGTAGTGCTATAGGCACTATTATACCTTAGAAAGTAACTTTTAAGTCCAAAAAGTAAATAAAGGGACAAAATACGACCAGAGATAGAAAAACACAAGACCAAATTAAGGTCCAAAATACCCATAGAGAAATTATGGTAACAAAGGAGATGAAGCATAATCAATAGTCAGATAGGAGTCCCCCTTTTTTTGTAGTTGGCCTTGAAGCAAGCTTGTCTCAACCTTTTTATTTTTTCTGTCATTTCTAAATCTGGTTGCTTCTCCAACATCTTCTTATTTTCTTGTAGCATCTCTACCTCATTTGTTAATCCCATCTCCTAATATTGCAATTAAGAAAAGAATACTTATACAAATAAGAACAACATATATTAAAATTACTTACACAATTTTATATTCAATGCACTTCTTATAAGAAAGAAATAAACTTAATTAAAAATAAAGGTTAATTCCGTTTCCTGTGAACTTTTCCCCAAATTTTACATCACCATCCAAATTTTGTTTTCACGATTTAACCCATGAACTACTATAACGTCTTCATGTAGCATCCTAACCCTAACACCGTAAATTTTTTTGGATGAAATATTGGTCGCGTTCCATGCAGATGAGGTTATTTATGTCCAATTCAATATAAGAGTTTTAAAAAAATGAAAATTAGGGAAAAACTTTTATAAAATATTTTTTTGATAGAAAACCATTTAAAAGATTTGGAAATTAAAGATTTTTTTTAATCTGGAAATTACCAAAAAAAAAAACTATTTTAGAAATTACAAAAAACATAAACATTAAAAATTAAAAATATGAAAAATGTTAATTTTTAAAATACGAAAATAATAGAGAAATATTTTAGAATTTATAGAAAAACATTTAAAAAGATACCTAACAAATTTAGAAAACGTACATAGAAACACCACCCGGGTAGTCCCTCTCTCATCATGCAGCATAGACTGATTGAACGACTTATTTTGAAAAAACTTATAAGAATCTTGAAAAAAATAGAAAAGACATTTTAAAAGATTGAATAATAACATAAATTTTTTTTTAAAAAATCTTGAAATAATAAACAAAACATTATAAAAGTTTGAATATTATTTAAAAAACATTTTAAAAAGAACAAATTTTAAGGAAAAAACTTATTTCTAGAGAAATTTTTTTTGTAGCAAAAACAAATATTTTTGGCAAAAATCTGTATTTCCAAAAAAATAAAACAAAACTTGGTTCCTAAAAAATTCAACAAAAAATAAAATAAATAAATTCTAGCAAAATTAAAATAAATACCAATACCAACAAACCCATAAACATAACCCTAATTAGATCTTGGATTTGGGTAAACAAAATAACCTCAAATTCAATACTTTCTTTTTCAAACCCACTTTTTTCTTCAACCCCAAATTAGTGTGTGTCTATGTTCAGATATATGTTTGTGTATGTACGTGCCCATGCCGTTATGAGAAAATGAGAAAGAGAGAGAATAGTGAGGTATTATCCACAATTGGGTAAAATACAATAATTCCCTTTTAAAATAGTTACTTGGGTGCCAAGTGTGATTATCCGTCCAATAAACTAGAAGTATTATTGTTAGAAGGTTTCGTTTTGGAAGTTCAAGGGGATCAAATCGAAAAAAATAGAAGTTCAGTTGGTGATGTAAAAATGAGAGTAAAGTTCAGGGAAGAAAATGTAACTTACTATAAAAATGATGTAATATCAATTAATATATCCGAAGGGATCTTAATAAGCACGTATGATAATACCTTAACATTGTCAATGAGGGACTTCATACTCTTGATCTTTCGGTGCGGCCACCTCATAATATTAAGCTCTCTGCATCTTTTCTTCAGCGCGATCAATCCTACCTTCAACTCCTCGGCTGCTTTAGTTATCGGAACGTGAAAGTATTTTGAATCTCATCCAGTTCCAATGGAGCCGATTTTAATTTTTTAATTTTCGGACTTTGATTTTCATTTGTGTTTGAAATCATAAATTGTCCATGACACATTTTATTGAGCCCTTTTATTGCTCCATAATCTAAATTTTTAGCATCCATAAACATTTGTGGCTTGATATCTACAATACCATCTTGATTAAAATATGCAATATTATCATCCCAAATAATCTCAAAATCCGTGAATTCTAATTGGGGAATATAATTGTTTTGTTGTGAAAATTGATATTCATTAAAACCCCATGGAATTTGATTGTGTTGTTGCGAAAATTGGTATTGATAATCAAAGGGGGTTTCATAATTTGATTGTGGAAATAATTGATCATAATTAAAGGGATCGACAAAACAATTGTAATTCAAATTATGAGTGATATGTGAGTATGGCTCCAATTTTCTGCAAACACAAAAAATGGACAATTACACAAACATATATAATAGCTTGTAAACAAAATATACTTGAAAGAAGAAGTGTTTTAATAAGTGGGAGATTACCCTTGAGGGATTTCTTCCAAATAAGTCCAATCAAGTTCATACTCGTTTTCCACCTTTACAAAGCTAAGTTGATTATAATCCATTGTTCAAGACAGTGAAATCGGAGGAAGAAACTACTATTTAAATTCGAAAGCTGGGCACGTGTACTGCATTAAAATACGTCTCTTCTCTCGAAAACTCTCTGACTTCCCATTTACGCTAAAACCCTACAATTTCCTATTTTCTAAAACTTAAAACTCAATGGTCGACTCTACCAATTAGTGAATCGACACTTCTCTCTCCGTCCAGTTATGATTTCGAATTTTTGACATCTATTCTTCTCCCACATGATCCAATTTTCGTCTCCCACCATTAAACCCCACCTTGAATGTCATAAAATTGTTGACTGCCAACACCTGGCATGGCATTAACTCTTTTACGAAATGAGCTGTTATTGAAACAGAGATGAAGGAAACCAAAAAACCTGTTGTTTCCGCTTTCTCAACCATTCACCTTCTTTGATTTTCATAAATGTGGAAGACAACATGAACCGGGTCAATTAAGTCCTCCAATTCTTCATTAGAGACAAATGAAATATCCAAACGTGGAATGGTTAAGAATCGCCCCTCATTAACCATCCTGCAAAAGACATGTTTTAAGAAGTAAACTCCAGCATCCTGCAAACTCCATCAGTTGGAAACAGGGAATGCTTAAGAATTGCCCCTCATCCTCATACACATCAACCAAGCTATAAAACCGTCAGGCAAAATGGTCAAACTGACCAGTATCCTGCAAACTCCGGCCCAAGTCGATCGTAGATCTGCTACGGGTCTCCAGAGAAAAAAAATGAGATGGAATCAACTCACCGACTTCATGGAGATTGGAGTGTTAAAGACTACTTATCCGGCTTCAGGAATCGGTTATCGCTCTTGAGTGAGTTATAATACCCTTCTTCATGCTTTCAATAAAATTACTTGCTTCTTATTCAAATTACAACTTTGATGCAATGAATGGGCTTGCTTTAGTTTTTTACAATATTTTTCAGTATTGAAATGATTTATTGGAAGTGCAGGTCGTCTTTAGAAAAATACTTAAAATAAGTCTGTAGCAGCTCTTATGCTTAATCTTACCGTTCAAAAAGGTGCCCTTATCTTTTGTGTTTATTCAGGTGCGTTAGAATGTTAATAGCTAATGCCAATTCACTTTTAAACATTTAATTAATTCTTTCACTTCACACCTAATTACTTATTAAAACTCATTTCTTTTGGTTATGTTAAAGAATAATTCTAGGTGTACCGTATTTTGGTACCATATGCCTACGTGGCATGTGAAGATTGGTTAATTCCTTATGGACGTGGATGCGCGCAAGCGGAATTAACTAATCTTTGCACGCCACATAGGCATGCGATTTCAATGCGATTTAAAAATATGGTACATTTAGAATTACTCTATGTTATATGTACACACTATTAACACACACACACACACACACATACACACACACACACACACACACACACACACACACACACACATATATATATATATATATATATATATATATATATATATATATATATATATATATATAGCGTTAAAACCTTCCTACATGGCCACGTGCCAACATCATTTAATAAGCCTATTTGTTTCTTCACTTCCTTAATTTCTGTCTCTTTGATTGCCAAAAATTCAAAGGCCCTAACCCAATTAGAGTTTGGCTCTTAATTTTCCTTACCTACTTCTCACCCGTTCAAATTTTTTTTTTAAGCATTATACAAACATTATTTTATATTCTCTCTCTAGAACGTGTGCAACTGGGGCTCCATTGTCTCCTCACCAAGGTTGTTCGTCGGATGTGTTCTTATGATTGTTTATTTCCTCTATTGCTTTCATAATTTGATTCCTTACCTCAAAACACACGTATATTCATGTTTTTATTGTTATGTATCGCTCGAGTTTATTTATTTCTTTTTAAATAAACTTGGGTCTATATATTTCCAGCTTTTGGATTTCATTCACGCTGATATATAATATGAGCAACTTATGGAGACAGTAACTTGCACCCATGGCATGATTGGGTGTGTTTTTTCGGAATGTGGGTGAAATTGATCTCTCTTACCTTCTGATCTTTGTTCTAGGAAACAGTCTCTGTTTTTCTTTATTTTGGTAAAAGGTCAAGAGTCGGGTTTACCCAAATTTCGACATTTGGTGAAATTGATATCTCGTACCTTTTGATCTTTGTTCTAGGAAACAATCTCTGTTTTTCTTTATTTTGGTAAAAGGTCAAGAGTCGGGTTTACCCAAAAGATGGTTAAGGTCATGTATCCTTGATGTCTTTTGTATTGCGGATGTAGTCTCTCAATTATAGATATGTCTTTTTATGATTCGTCTCTATAGGACCAAAGGTCCATCTTGGACCATAAACATTAAGATCACTTGATGTTGCGGTCTATTATTCTTATGAAACTGTCTTTATATATATATATATATATATATATATATATATATATATATATATAGATAGATAGATAGATAGATAGATAGATAGAGAGAGAGAGAGAGAGTCTCATACATACCTCAGGTTGAGGACTGCTGGCGAGGGCAAATTTTGATAAAATAGTAAAAAAAATATTTTTGAGATGATTTTTTTTTATAATTTTTAAACATTTAAGTTGGACCATAAAAAATCAACTCAAAATGATTTTTTTACTATTTAAAAAAAATTAGTCAAACTTTGTCAGTTTTTAACAACTTAAAACTAACAAAGTTTGACCGTTTTTTTTAAAAAGCAAAAAAAATTATTTTGAGTTGATTTTTTTACGGTGCTACTGAAATGTTTGAAAACCATAAAAAAAAATCATCTCAAAAATATTTTTTTTACTATTTTAAAAAAATGGTTCTCAAACTAGGACCTCTCTCTCTCTCTCTCTCGATATATATATATATATATATATATATATATATATATATATATATATATATATGTTTCATACTGATTTGAAGCTTCCATTTATATGTATGTGGTATTGGGATCTTATTGTTCATTTATTTGGGAAATTTGTTTTTACTACGTTTCTTTTGTAGATTGGCTGATTGGGGTTTGGTTGCTCAGATCGAATCATCTTATCTTCTAGAATTCTATGAGGAAATAATAAAAAGTTCTTAAAAAGTCAAGAACTTTGGGTATATAGTTTTAATTATTATATTAAACTAAATCAATGATTAAAAGTAATTATTTTCTTTATTTAGTGATCATAAAACTGAATGAAAATTGCATTATAATGTATTCTCAAAGTTAAAAATATCAGTTGCACTTATTGAATGTCATTCATGTGACTTTTGATATAAATTTAAAATTCGATCTTCTTTCTTTCGTAGAATATATTGTGTCAAACAGTCTACAACAACAAAATAATACGATAAATTCGGCCACGCATCGCATTGCCTGCATGCTAGTATCTTTGTATAAAACCCATCTCTCTCTATCCATTGGATCTATTCGTCTCCCTAGCTTCTAATCATGGTATTAAGTTAAGTTTTGCAGTCTGTTTTATTTTTTTATGTGTTGTATGTATAAATAATAATAAACAGTGTACATGCTAAATATTTTGTTTTGAAACGTGAGGGATATAACCATAATGGCCAAAGGACAAAATAGAAAGTCATTTTACCGAATAATCATTTACTAATCAATAATTTTAAATTCATTAAAAAAATATTATGTTAATTTGGTATGCACATTGCTGGTGTGCAAGGGCAAGCAAGTATAAACTTGGGTGGATTTGGTTATACAAGTTTGTTTTTGTCTCACTACATTTTATCTACAAATTCAACTTTTGATCACCATTTAAGAACGAAAACAAGCCTAGAGAAATAGATAGGTTGATAGATAAACCTTCTTATTTTGATATAGATTTAGTATTTTTATTACTCTTTATGTTGGATATAGCAGAACAGTTTTTCAAATGGCTTAGTCATCCTCTTTTAATGTAAATTTGTATGTTCTTATTCCCTCGAAAGAACAACTAAAGGGGATACATGATACGATTTAACAAAATTATTTTTGCAACCATCTGATAATATTGGTTATGTACTACTTAGCACTTACATTCAACTTCATAATTATAGAATATATACATGTTTTTTATCAGAGAATTTCAAACGCAAATAGTATCGTTGTACTGGTGTCTGAATTATATAGACTCATTGATATTTCTTCTCTATATGAGACTATTTACATGCTATCTCATACGATTTGTTCATTTTCCATTGGCATCTTCCTGCTCAAAGTATTATGCTTACCACTTCAATATATTGTTTTTGACCAATTATATTTCTTGTTTTGATTTTATTTAGCAAATTCACAAACCATTTTTTGTTAATGATGTGCAAATTGAATTAAGAATGATTTGAGTGTATGATTTGGTTGAGCTTTAATTAGATTGGATTTTAATTAGTTTCTATTTTAGATATGGAAATTGAGTATAGAGTTGGTTGTATGATTTTGTTGAGTTTTCTTTAGTTTGGCTTTATTTAGAAACTTCACAAACCATGATATGTCTTACTATTCATGTCAGTTCATATTATTGCCTACTAATTGTTTGTTGAAAAAACTTAGACAAGAGACGTTTGCTTCTTCTGATTGTAGTTGCTTTACCAAACAATTATGTTTTGGGTTTGTGGTTCTAGCAGTGAAGGAAGGTTTCTATTTGGATAGCTATTCCGTGTTGCTTCAATGATTTTGCATATACGATAAGCCATATACATTAAAACTATGCACTTTCTAAATCTGAGTGAACATTTCATGAAATTAATTTAATATTACTAAAATTGCAGATGCTCATTTTTGTTTATTATTTATCTAGTCATATTGAGGATAGGTATTACTTTTGTTTACATGTTTGTCACACAGATACATAAAAAAATCATTCTTAAAATGACTTATTTTTGGTAGCATATTATGAGGTGTTCGGATCAGCGTACACGCACCTCGACTAATCTCTATCCATGGTTCGTAGCTTTTGTTGGCCAAACATTATTTTGACAGTGTCGGGAATCGAACTCGTGACCAAACCCAATCCACCCTCAAGACTATCCCAATGAAAACCTTTTACCATTGGACCAAGAGGCTTGATTCATTCTTAAAATTACATACGATATTAATATCTTTATCTTTTAAATGATTTCACTTTACTTTTTCACTTCTAACATATAATAAACACAGGGTTAATAGCTTGACTACAATAATTAATCAAATGCAGCGAGCGAGTGAGAGGATAGAACATGAAATTTAGCATTGTTATAATACCAAACCAAACAGTGAAAAATGATTATCCCAAAGGTCACCCATAATGGAAACATGATTTTTGGTAACACAACTAGTGTAATACCTTTGATTCATGGACCAAACTCAATAAATATTGTGATATACGCTTTCTTGCAACCCATAAAAAAATAAACATGATATATAAAATTTGTCGGCTTTTTTTTTGTTACCCCTTGAATAGTTATGATTGAAAGAAATTATTGATTGTATTCGATAAATCTCACTCTAAACTTTGCTTTCTTGAATTATAATAGTATTTGCTCTTATAAAATGTATATCTTTTAATTTATGCCCCAACTTCAACCTCCTCATTTATATGAAGGTCTGGGAGATTTGAAGTTCTTGTGGAAATCAATAAATGTTAAAATAATCAACAATTATATCAAAATTATTCTCCTAAAGGGTAATGGGTGCAACACATGTAGACTTGGACAACTGGAAAATTGATAAAAAATAGTCGAAACACTTGAAACTTAAATTTTTTTATGTCAAACCTCGCTATCTAATTGTCTTTCATTGTCTGTTTAACTCACGTTAATTATTCGGCGCTTTGTACCGTAATAACTACTCAACCTGTGCAAAGCTCATATTCCTGGATTCGACAGTCATTTCGTTACGATCCCTACAATTTCAAACCATTAATGTTTCACCAATTATAATATAAATAAATTTAGGCACATTGTTATACTAATTTTTAACGTAGGATTGTCCCACTAGTTTTGCTATCTACATACTCAAACATTAATTATGTTTTTTTTAAGCAAACCATGAGGTGTCCGGGTCAGCTTACACGCACCTCAAGTAATTCTCATTTGCGGTTCCTGGCTTCTGCTGGCCAACCATTATTTTGACAGCATTGGAGTCGAATTGGGGAGCAAACCCAGTCGACCCCAAGTCTATTCCAGAGGCAACCTTATACTACTGAGCCAAGAGGATTGGTTAATTATGGTTTTCATTTCTTGTACTAGAGCACACATATTTAGCTTACTAGGAATTCATATTCCATATTTATTAATCTCCATCCAACTCCTTGGAATGCTTTCACTATACATTTCGGTATAGTGCACCGTTGAATAGGTTTACTTCACTCACTTTCATGTTACTCTTTAGTTAGATGAATACGATCTATTTTGAGGACAAAGCCATGTATTTTATATTTTTCTCCAACTAGGTCTGATTTCATTTTTGAATATTCCATGTTATTGCCTTCTTATACACATTTGGACCCGGAGTGTAATTTATTGACTGAGGTTATTGATATTTGCTGGTGGCATTCAATTTTTTTTAACTTATTATCCTATAGGTTTGGTGTTCCTTTCTTGTATTGTAGTGATTCTTTTGGGGGAACATGCTCTTTGCTTATGAATTATAAAAAGTGGTATTTAGCCCTGCGGGGCATTCGAGTTATCTAGCTCACATATGCATTCAACATGTTATTTACTACAGCATATGTGATTTTGATAGGCATTTTCTTATAGGTTTCTACAATCATTTGTTTTTCGGTAAATTGTACTCACAGATATAAATATATTAATAAGTTCGTAACTTATTCATTCTTTCAAAAATTACTCCCATTAACATTGAATTGCAAACTCATCTACAAATACATAGACCACACCTTAACCACTCTACAACCCGCTAGCTCATCGCCCAAGGCTACAATGCAATAAAAGTTGATTTTGACTAGCTAAATTTAAATAAAGTGATGCTAAGTTTAAAATAAGAATATAATGGGTATTATCATTTGTCCCAGTAATTTGATGTTAGGTTAAGTGACCATCCATATTCACACGCACACACACACACACACACACACACACACACACACATATATATATAGATATATATATATATATATAATTGTCGGCTAAACTTTGGGAGGATATTTGTTGCATTTAGAAATTGCCACGTGTCACAATCATTAATCATCTTTACTCTTACTAATATCCCTAATTACTTCTTACTTTAATTAGACGTGGGAAGAAACAATTGAAATCTCCCTCATAATAGCTTTCATTTTTCCTTTTTTGTTTATCTGCCTCATAATTGAAAGTCGAAGTGGATGTCTGATGTATTGTCGAAAAGAAAGATATTAGATTCAATGTGCCACCCAAACGTATTGGTAAGTACACTCTTCTTTCTCATCTCTTTGTATCTCTCTGCTATCTTCTCTATTCACACACAAACTCTCTGCTCTCTTCTCAAATCTATCCCCAAAACCACATGCAAAATTGTACAATAGATTCAAAAATCCAGAGTTTGATCCCCAAAGAGTCTACGACAGTTCCAGTTCAAAAGGGAAACCCTTTGGGTGGCATTATGGTCTATCGATTCAGAAGCGGAACCTTTTGGGTGGCTTAATGGTCTAAAATGAATGAATAAAATTAAGGTGTCAGATTGGGGAAAATAATAGACTCGGGAGAACATCCTCCATCAATTGCAAAACCTAGAAAAAATCAATCATAATGTATTCAATTTGGAACCCTACTTTGCTAAGATTCATCCCCTTTAATACATAATGGGTTGTATTGACATCATTACAACATGAGCCCATTTAAAGTTATGCCTATTTCTCAAATTTATTCCTCTATTTTAAAACATTCAACACTCAATTATATTGACATTTTGATTTATCTCATTTTGTATACAACAGTATACTTGAGTCTTTCGATTTAGTGCCGCGCTGCATCAAACTTTCTTCGCTTTATCATTGCAGGTACTTTTCCCTTTTGGAAACACATTTAATTTCATCATTTATTTTTAACCTTTCCAATCCAATCTGCTATAGACTTTGTTATAATTTTTCCTCTTATTAAAAAAAACTTTTGTCCATTAAATTATAACTTTTAAAATCCAATCTACTATAATATTTGATGATTGTTGTAATTTATGCTTTGTAAAAATTTAAATTCATAAAACAAAATTTTGACATATTTTCATAACTATAAAACTCTTGGATGTTAATAAAAATATACGTAGACATGTGCTTTTAATAAGTTCTTGCATATTTTATCTATGATATATACTAGAGTCTAACTTTTGATAATTTGATTAGTTATTCAAACAACCACTTTGTTTATTGTAACATTTTGACAAATTTCTAATTATTAAGTCCTTAACTTAAAACATTATATAAACTTTCTGATTTTGAAAAAAGTCCATCCATTTAGGCAACATATATAAATAAGATATCCAATTAGATATCTGTGTTATAATTTATGTTCTGGGATTTATATATACTTATAAATGTTGTTATAATTGAAATTGAGAATGATTTGTTTATTAAATAAAATCAATACTGATGAGTTATGTATCAATTTGTATTTTTATGTCATTAAGAAAACACAATTTGATATTCCAATTCAAGAATCGTTCATGAAATCAAAATTCTATGATGTGTTTTAGTTAAAAATATATCAAATCCTACAAGGCTATTCTAACATCTTTACTATCGAAAATGCTTTATTTTCATCTACACATATTTAGTTTACTTGTGATTTTATGGCCAACTCATTCCATCTATGTATTCCACTCACATTTTGTCCGTTTTATTATCATCATTGTTTCATATCCATCAATCACCAGTGTGCACATTATAACCACCTATTATGACCAATCACCAAGTTCTCTATATAACATACATATTATGCCATAATTATTTAGGACTAACTGATGTTCACCCTAAAAAAAATCCTTTAGGATAACCATGGTACTCAACTAATATGAATATCTTTTGAAGTCAGGCCTCATGTTCTCTGAGAGAGAAATTATCAATTAAAACCTTTTCCATTATTTACAGAAGGATAAATGATGGGGTTGTCAGATAAATGGTATCTAACCCGATAATAGGTTTGTTGTTCTTCGTAACAAAGACTTAGTTGTTACCTACAAGACATATATTAACGTTGAGTTATGTACTAAATCAGGAGCTATAAAGTACCTATTCAAGTATGTTTGCTGACAAAGCAAGAGTTATTCTCTAAGAAAATATCGTTAGAAATGACAACACAAACAAGGATGATGCTATAAATTCGAGGAAGTTAGATCATTTCTTGACTATAGGTACGTATCAGCCTATGAGTTTTTTTTGTAGATTATTTAATTTTGACATTTATCATCAAAGCGTAGTAGTGGAGAGATTAAAGTTCCACTTACTTAATAAGCATAATATAACATTTAAAGATTCAAAGACATTGGAGAATGCCATCAACAGGATGGATGCATGAAAAATCATATTCATGTAACAACCCAGATTTTTTGGACGGCTATTTTATAATACTTTGCCCGATAGAAATGTTGATGGGGAAGGTGATTCACTGAGTAGAAAATTCATCAAAGATATTAGTTATGGCATGGAATACCAAGTAGAACGAGCTTCACCGAGGGGACACTATAGTAAGGGCGTTCATGTCCGTGATTGACCAACTCACCTACTAGTGTGAAGAGACTAGGGGTGGGACGAGGAAGGAGTGGAGGAGTAGCTTTTTGGAATCAAATTTCTGTACGATGGTTTAGATCGATTCTTACGAGGACGGTACCGTGAGTGTGGCCTAGTGTAGTTATTCCCTAGCAAGGGTATAACATGATTTGGGAAGAAAGGCAAGGTATGTCGGGATGTGTAGGTGTCTACTTCCGTAGTAGAAAGGTAGGATTGATAGTTCACGAGGAACGGTTTGGTGCTATGATAGAGCACGAAAAATGTAGACTGAGGTCAAATAGTGATGACCTTAGTCCAAGTCCAAATGGGGACGCCGCGCTACCAAGGGGTTTGTGAAGAATGATAGTTTAGTATGGTATACCCTTATATGATTAAGGTTATACTGTATGCCTGAATTTTGTGGGCAAAATTCCCTTCTACGGAGGGGAGTATGTAACAACCCAGATTTTTTGGACGACTATTTTATAATACTTTGCCCGATAGGCTAAGTTTATAAAATAGGGGAAGTGGACGTAAATATTGTTTCCCGCGATATTAAGGGATAATATTTACTATGTTTTGTCTATTTACCGTATGAAAAGGTGAATAGCATTATATTGTGATACATTGCGTCGTTATATGTAAAACGACAGTTATGACTTATAAATAAGTCTGAGTATAATTAATGAAATAAAATGAATTTAGAACATAAAATTTGTTCACGTTATCCCAAATTCCAAAATAGGGGGTGTGGTTATTTTTAGAATAGTCGAGATAGTTGAAATAAGTGCCATGTTGTATTTTTGGGTGTCGGGCACTTTTAACGCATTTTGACTCAATTAATTGGTTACGAGTCATTTTGATGGCGTATTAGCAGTTAAAGGAGGGCATTTATGTTTTAATACCCGTTTAAGTCCCCCACCCCTTTTTCTTTCTTCATTTGTGAGAAAAGCCAAATGAGAGAGAGAGAGAAGAGAGAGTTGGGAGAAAAGGAGAGAAAATGGAGATTTAAAGCCGAAAATCGTTTCCACCGGAAGAGAATCCGAGACTACAAACTCGAGGCAAGTTTCTTACTTGCTAGATGTTGATTTAATGTGATAAATTGCATGTGTAGTTAAGTTTTGGAGATTTAAACCATTAATGGGTATTTGTTGATTTTGATGATTAATCCCTTAAACCTTAGTTTTAATTTGATTTGAGGATAAATTATTAGTTGTTAATGGTGTAGGAATGATTTGAGTTAAATTGTTGTTGTTGATGTTGGGTAAAATAAAAAATTGGAGGTTTTGGGATTTTAGGGTTCATACAACTCGTAGCCCAAACTGGAGGACCGAATCGATTCGGCCCTAGGGGCGAATCGATTCGGATAAGGGGTAGGCTACAGGTCTGGCAGACCGAATCGATTAGGGTCAAGATCGAATCGATTCAGACAATTACAGAAAGTCAGTTTTGCTCACCGAATCGATTCGGTTGTTTAGCGATCCGATTCGCAAGGGCGAATCGATTCGGTCCGGGGGGAGAATCGATTCGTTTCCCCTGTTTTTGTGATATTTTCCTTAGTTTGATTTCTAGCCCTTTTTCTTTTAGGTCCAAGGTTTAGGGACCTTCCTTTATGGATTAATGGGGAGTCCTAGAGGGTGGTTTTGGGTAGACTAATGCCCTAGGATTTAATGGGATCATTGGGCTTACCCGAGGGCTAGTTTGTATAAGTAAATGCCCTAACGATATAGGAAGTTACTTAAAGATAAAATTGGAGATAAAATGCCAAAGTTGAGACTCTTGGGAGATACTCCTCGAAGGAGGCTTACTTTGAGGGTTTGTGAAATTTTATGAACTCTTGGAGACTAGTTTGAGGTTTATGGTACTTAGAGTCTTAACCATTTATAAAATATGACACTAAGAATAAGAAAAACATATGATGATATGTGGTATTAATGAGTAAGTACAAATGATTTGAGAATGTAAAATTTGATGTTTTCAAAGGAAAAAGTAATGATTTTGATAAGTGTTAACTTATGGTTACACACCTCCCTAAATCGCTATCATAAGGGAAGTTGCGTGCGTGTGGTGAAGCCCCCTGACTAATGAACGCAGGGTGGATATAGTCCCTAGGCCATATGGGCATTTATTATACTGCGCTGGTTAGGAGATTTTGGGTGTGGCCTTGACTTTCCCGCAGGCAATATGGCCGCTTCCCGACGTTGGTAGGTTCCCAGGTTGTCTTGTATAGATAGGCCCTGGAAGATGATAGCCATTTAGGGGTGCGTCCAGTGGGGAAACCCGGAGGGACGGTTTTAGATTATTAAAGCAATTCATGATAATGAATTGGCTTTAATTACATTACCAGGATAAAAGAAGGGAAATGGGATATATGGTAAAAAAGTATTTTTATGCTAATAAAAATGACTTTTGATTTACACATCCTGGATGGAAGAAAGGAAGTGGGATTTTATAAACAAGGTTAAATCATTTTTATGGTAATAAAATTTGCTTTAAAAATGTATTCTTCCTGGATGGAAGAATGGAAATAAAATCGGTAAAGAAATTGTATAAATGAGAAATTGGTAACCATTTGATAAAATGTTGTACCATTTATGTATATTCCTAAGAAAGAAATAGGAACGGTATATAATGAGTTATGAAATTGACATGGAAAACATTTGATAAAATGTTGTACCATTTATATATATTCCTAAAGAAAGGCATGGGAATGATGATTTAGATGGTGAATGGATTTACTTATATTTCCGTGAGTAGTTGTAGATGATATGAACACACTTACATACATATTAATTTCGTGCTTAGGGTCTAATGGATCTCAACGATCAACCTTGCCTAAGTAGTACTGTATCCGAGGTGGGGGGTCCTTGTCTAGATTTCGCTCTGCGAGACACCCCACGCACGAATAGGGCATAGTGTTGAGACCAGGGAGAAGTTATCCCTTAGTACTTTGGGTTAACTAGATCATCTCATGGATATTGCGCTAGGTTTCTTTTAGTCTGAGAGGTGAGAAATTTATTGTTAATTGCGAGAGAATTACGCACTTAACTGTCATGCATTTTAGTCACATGGGAATCATATCAAACCGGGCCCTGACCCGTTTATATCTCTTTGTTTCTGAATATACTCCTTGCCATACAGGTGCTCTACCGCATGGACACCCGTATTTACATTTTGATTCCAGTTGTCAAGGAGCTACAACACATTGCGGATGTTGTAGGTTATTTGTTTTAGACGCCTCTATCTATTGTACTCTAGTTATGCTCAGTTTAATTATTCAGGCGTGTTGCCCAAGTGTTTCACTCATTTATTATATTGTAAATATTGAAATGTGATACTCGGTGTAATTATTTGTATTGGTCTGTTCACCGACAGCTTATTCGGTGATTATTTATGATATTTGTCGTTCTTCATTATCGATTTTGATATCCACCGTTTTTACAAATGTGATTGTCCAAGTGTTTTTCTTTTACTTACTAAATTTTTTTTTATTGACAGTTCATTTTCTAAAATGATTGGTGGTTATCTCGTACTATTATTTTAATCGACAGTGATGCGGATAATGGACCATCTATGATTCCTGTGATTATTAGAGTATTGGGCTGGCCACCTATTATTTTAGTAGGCGGGTTGTCACAATTCACTGAGTGGATGAGGATGAATTTGGGAAATGCCAATGTCCGTGAACTTATCTGCACTGAATTCCCAATTAAATGTGTTTGGTAGAGTAAGTGCAAACAGTGGAAAAGAAGAGAATGCAATGATTACATAGGTCAGATGTCCGGATCGTGTATGCACATCTAGCATCCACAGAGAGGTTCTACTTACGAATGTTGATGAACATTGTGAGCGGCCCATGGGGAGATTTATGAGGAGATTTAAATTATAAATGGTGTTACATATCCAACATATAAGGATGTATGTATGCATTAGGGCTATTGGGTGGAGACACAAAATGGCATGAAGCATTGTTCTATGCTTCCAATTGGTTAACTGGTCATTAGTTATGCGAATTATTTATTACAATTCTTATTTTTTGTGAAGTTCCTAATCTAATAGCTCTTTGGGAACAAAATTCACTACACCAAAATGCTAATTTTATGACGGCCTTTTTGTGACTGCTAATGGGGCTGACAAACTTATCACTCTCGTGAGCACTCACAAAATTATTTGTAACTCCCATTAGGGGTGATCAAATCAACGGGTAATAAAAAATTTAAGTCACTTAGTTTGTCACCGCTAATGAGAGTCAAAAATATTATCATATAATTAATTTGTGACTCCTATAAGCAGTCACAAATTTATAACTGTCACAAGTAGTTACAAATTTATCAGTAGTACTAAGTTATGACTTTTGTGGGCAGTCACAAAATTATAACTGCTATAAGGAGTCACAAAGTTTGGCCTAATACTCAATTTGTTATTGCAATCAATAGTCATAAATTTATAATTGCTTGTAGAAGTCACAAATTTTGGCCTAAGATTTAATTTGTAACTTCTATTGGCAGTCATAAATTTGTATCCGCTTCCAGCAGTCACAAATTTTGACTTACGACTCAATTTGTGACTCCTATTAGGGGTCACAAAATTTTTACCCCTAATTTAATTTCCCTCTTTCTCTCTCTTCTCATTTTGTTGTACGTGAAGAACTCGCGCCCTCATATATCTCTTTCATTTTGCCAAAACCAAAATGAAGAACTCCCTCCCCTCTTCTATCCAAACAGGTATTTTTAGATCCTAAATTTTTTGTATATTTTTTGGTATTTTTGCTGTATAGGTTGGTCGATATTGTCATATCCTCATTTCGTAATTTTCTCATTTTGATTTCATAGTTTACATATCCTCATATCCTCATTTATCTCTAAAGCCCTAATTTCGATTCTCATTGTGTGTGTGCGCGCATTTCGATTATCATTGTGTGTGGGTATATGTGGGTATGTATAGATTTCTTTATATATGTATGTATATGTATACATTTATGTTTATATATGTGTGTGTATATGTGTGTATGTATATATGTCTGTTTATATGTTTGTGTATGCATGTTTATGAGTGTAACTATGAACAAATTGTATTATATGTTAATAAACCCTAGACATTATATTTTTTTGGACAAAACATAATTAAATGGATTTTTAATAAGTAAAAATCAATGTTGTGAAGAACAATGGTTATGTTTTACTGAATGAATCTTTGTGAAGAACGTTGAATTGTTATGAGCTTATGTTTATGGAAATTGCTGTGAAGAACATGAAGAATAAAGTATTATGTTTATGTTTTAATGAATGAATGCACTGATTTGGAAATGAATGGAACAAAAGGTGTATGATTTTTCTAAGTTAATTTACCCAATTACTTTAATTCCATGAAAATTCCTTTAATTGGGTCATTCGTAAATGCTACTGATTGAATATTCCGGTGTTTTATTTATTTGAGTGTTTTATTTATTTGGGTATGGTTTCATATACACAATTAAAAGTGATTTGGGATGAACTTAGCAAATACATTCCTTTTTTTCTTGTGGTAAATGAACTTATGGAGGTATTAAGGCTTTACATAATGATATTCAAATGGAATATGTGATGTATTTTCTTATGTGATTGCATAATTCTTTAACTCAATTTCAAGGCCAGTTACTTCTCATGGACCCTATTACACCTATTAATAAGGTGTTTTCTTTGGTGTCTCGAGAAGGACAGCAATGAGAAATTAGTCTGAACATGAATTCTGCTTCCCTTGACAATTCTATGGTGTTTTGTGTTAGGAATGAGGTTGCTAGATCACATTCCAATCAATCAGGAAATAAGTCTCCAAAGAAAGAGATACCTACTTATAATCATTGTGGTTATATTGGTTATAGAGTTGATAATGTTATAAATTTTATGGATATCCACCTTATTATAATCCTAAACAAAATAATTATTGTTTTAACCAGATTGTCCAATCTTCTCAGGATTCGATCAATCAAATCATTTCTATTGAGGCTTCTCATGTTTCTCAACGAGTTAGAAGATAATTAGTTCAGATGTTGAATCCTAGTCAATATCACCAACTAATGTATATATTGTCAACTCATATGAGTCTTGCTTCTAAGCCTCAAATGGATTCGCATGTTCCTTCTACCTATTATATTGAAGGTAACTATTATGTTTTTCCCTTTTATCTAATCTAATCTAATTTAACTATATAAACATTGGAGATTTAAATAATATGACTTCACATGTAACTTATCTAATTTTAGATTGAACCGTTGAAGTCACATATGTCTATTTATATTAACCTCTATTCTTTTTCGGTTTTAAGGACTATGTATTCTCCTCCTCTTTTAACATTTAAAATAATTTTCCAGTGTTTAGGAAAATGAATAATCTTTATTGATCTAAAATATTACTGACGAAACATTTACATTAATATTTTTCTCAAGCTGTATCATATAGTAAAAGCTGATGAAATATTACTGATGAAAAAAGTTATATTTGCTCTTATTATTTTGCCTTTCCTTTCTAACACCCATTACTGATTCCTTTGTTAGTTTACCTAATCATGCTAGACTTGTTGTCTCTGTTATAGAATTTGTTCAGGTAAATTCTTCCTTATTTCTCATATATGTGTGTCCCTCATTTTACAATCAACTTAGAAGATATTTGGTGTTCAATTGATAATTCCACTTGATGCATTAGTCAAGTATGAACAATCTCAACAAGTTTTTGTGCTTTTCTCAACTTGTTCATCTTCTTCTCATGGCTACTCAAGTTGAATGCTTGAATTTTAGTTATCCAAGCTTCACCGTGGAGCACAAATAAGATTTCGTTCACACCGAGGAGTCAAATATCGCTTGCAATGACATTCAAGTGATGCCCGACCTTAACAGAGCTTCTTTAACAAACGTGTCCGACATGATTTGGCATAAAAACAAATTCAAGCTATGGAGAGAGAAAAAAAAACTGATTTCTTTAACTCTACATTTGTCCTCAATATCACCCCTCTAACTAATCCATAGGGAGAAGGACTAGCATTCATATTGGCTAAAGAAAGCCATTATAGCTATATCGCGGATAACAGTTGCGGCCAATTGTTCGATATTATAAATGCGAGCACAAACAGTTCCTTAGCAAATAACATAGTCGCGATTGAGTTTGACACAAGAAAGAGCTACTCAAAAGACATAGACGATAACCATGTCGACGTCAATATAAACAACGTTTACTCCATTGAACTAGTGTCGCTAAATGGCTATGGTGTAAATATTTCAAACACTAGTGATGTTACAGTGAGAGTTCAATATGATGGAGGATTAAAAACCTTGGTCATTTATGTACTCATGGGAACAACACAACAGGAGAAAACATGAGTAATCATATACTTGTTAGGCCTCTTGATCTCTCTGACCATCTTTCGGAAGATGTTTTTGTGGTATTTTTAGGTTCAACAAGCCAATATACCTAACTCAACTGCATAAATCGTGGGATTTTATTAGTACGTACATACATGGTGATGGACATCATTTCTTATGGTTTTGGATCCTGCCTTCAACAATTCTGTTTGTTTTACTGATTGGGGTATTTTTCTTCATGTATAGGAAATGCAAAAAAAAAAGTGGTAGAGGAGGATTCGAACGTGGAGCGACATATTCAAAATATAGCGAATGCTCCCAAGAAATTCGGCTTTAAGGAACTTAAACACACCACTGCGAACTTTGACCCCAAACACATGCTTGGGAAAGGAGGGTGTTGAGTAGTCTACAAGGGTGTGTTAAGAAATATAGCGGTGGCGGTGAAAAGGTTCTCGAAAGATTATACACAAGTGAAGCAAGAGTTTATAGCTGAAATCACAATAATCTGAAACCTACGTCATAAAATCCTTGTAAAATTGGTGGTATTGGTGCTACAAGAGGAGCGAGCTCCTTGTGGTATATGAGTTTATTCCAAATGGGAGCCTAGACAAGCTCGTATTTCGCGAAGAAAATGAAAACTCGCCACGTTCAATAATTTTGAGTTGGGAAATAAGGCACATGATAATTTTCGATGTGGCACAGGCGTTGGAGTATCTCCATAACGGGTGCACTCCGTATAAGGAATGAACCAGGACCATTATCTGGAAGTTCCAAGTAAGTACTTTGTTTAAACAATTATTAGGTACACCACCTCCCCTGCTATATGAATTGTAAGTAAAATAAACAATTTTAGTTCATAACATTTTTTTAAAATCTGTTAATGATATATGTGTTCAAGGACCAAAAGAAATGAAGACAAATTGAGATCCCACTATTTTATTTACCTATCAGTTTTAAGTATGTACGATAGGCAAGATGCATATTTCCTTATGTGCGATAGACAAGATGCATATTTCCTTGACAAGTATGATATTTAATGAATGTCATCCCAATGTTTTTTCCCTGGCAACTCTGTGATACTTTTTTTAGTGGGTTAGGTTCCACAAATAAGGCATACTTGTAAAATAAACAATTTGGATAAAGCCCAGTTTGCGGATGGTTCCAAGTCCATCATGTGGGAGGATGCTTGAGAAAAGATCATGGCAACATAGACGTGCATTTTTTAAATCTAAATGTGTGTAGTTTATTTCTATAATTGGTACTAATATGCTTTTTTGCCACTTATCAATAATCTTCTTCATTGTTATATTCTTATCAAACAATTTTACCACTAATGGACTTCCTATTAATAAATGCCTATAGTTGTTATGCATATAACTAATTTACAATTAGGAAGATCGGTTATAAGGAAATAAAACCCATTTTGACTTATTAGTTATGTTCAGAGGGATTACGTGAAGTGGAGAGGAGTACTTTTCCTACCATTTCTTTTATCACTTGTTGACGAATCGGAGAAAATAATACAGCTAGCAAATTTGCTCTTTGGGAATATTTTAAAAGGTTCCAGTTATTTTACAAGTCCTCATTTGCAATCTTCTAAAGTGATGATCCATGTCTGAATTTGTATTTTTTTATAATGATTTCGCATCCAAGGCACCACTTCTAGCTTATAATAGTTTTGTGGAAGCCATTTTTGTTTTTAATGATTGCAATGCCCATACCCGACATAGCAATTCTTAGCGTTCGTAAACTGAAAACAAACTTTTTTCTATTCAATAAGTCACATTGTAATCTGCAAAATTAAAGGATTATTACTATATAGTGGAATGAAGATGTCATAACTTGGGTATATTGCCTTTTTTTAATCTCCATTTCATATTTTACTATCACAAAGGTAATAATGAGAAGTCAAGGTTTGAAAGAATGCATGTATATGTTTTCCCACTAAAACAAATGGCACGAGAGCACCTTTTAGCCACATTTGCAAAGGTTTGTGCAGAAATTCTTGTTGTGCATCCGATGGTATGCTTAATATAGAGGATCATACTTGACAGTCAGTTCTGCAGGTACTAATCTGATGCATATTGGTATTAAAACTTTTCTTACATCCCATTTTACCAGACGTATGCTAGGTTTTCATCCCAAGACGGATAATTGTTTGATGTTTACCTTAATATATAAGCAAAAATTGAAATAAGGATATATATATATATATAGTTTAGGTCATGATAGGCAACATGTTGCCGTTTGGGATTGAAAAACTTTTTAATCCATTATGCACACTGAAATTTGGTTTTCGGATAGTTTAAAGTTGACCTATGGTTTAGTAATGATGATGATGTTATTTGCTAAGTATAAATAACACAAATCATTTGTGTTTTGCAATACTTTTTAGATTGTAGCTTCAAATCTCAATCTCAATATTCATCATAACAAATAGTCCAAAAAGTGCATAACCCAAAAAAATGTGGGTTAAATTTGTAGGTACCAAAGCCCCACGCAATGATATCCTCCATGGTTGGCAAATTTAGAAAAACCATAAAATAACACAAGGGGATATTTATAAATTTTAAATTTACAAAAAAAACATTAAATGCTAAATTAACATCAATGAAAGACCAAGATAAAACACTGGAAGGAAACACATCAAGACTGGTGCAAATTGAAAATTAAACCAAAACACATTTTTCTTCGCAGCTTCTTATAATCTCAAATTCAGTTGTTTACCACTTCAGACCTTTGTAGTATATTAAACCTTCTTTTTTTTTGTACCGAATAGAAAGTCAATGAAAAATATGTCATATCTTTATATGGCATCCAATACAGATCCTAATCCTGGTTGGCTTTTAAAGATGGGAACTTGGATAATGCCTAAGCTGGTGAGTTGTCTACCTAGAGTCCTATGCCTGTATTTTTGTGTTTAAAGTTAGGGGAATTTTTATTGACCTACATATGAAATTATAGTATTAGCTAATAAATAAAAGAGTTGTGCTCCGGCATCACCTTCTTAGATTACCACGGCAGTCTCTAGTGCTACTCAAATCAAATTGTTGATACCATCACCAAGACATGAATATAAAATAAGTTAAAAAAGACATGAATATAAAATAAGTTTAAAGTCAGGTGAATGGTGAATGGTGAGTTGTCTACCAAGAGTCCTACGCTTGTATTTTTGTGTTTAAAGTCTAGTGAATGGTGACTGTATATAACTATTCTACTTATGAAAATAGGGGATTTGGTTTTATTAATCTCAGTATTTTAAATATAGCTATTATTATCAAGAACGGAGTGTGCTTCAATCCTTTTCTATGTGTGTTGCTTTCCTAAAAGCTAGATTTAACTTCAAAGCGCATTCTAGTCAAACTTACAAAATGTCTTTCCTATGGATTGGATACAAATAAGCTTTGAATTTAATCTGTCTTCACACTCAACTATTTTTTGGCATTTTGGATTCATGTCTGATATAAAATTTGGATTGAAGTAGATTTTATGGGAGTTCTCAAATGTACTCTCAATAACAACTTTCCCCCCCATAGTTTCCTATTGTTAGATGGAAGAATTGTATGGAAATGTTATCTACATATTTGAAATAGATGACAAATTATCTGGAAAATAATTTAAAGAACCATGAGAAAGTCTTCAAAACATTTCACCACTTTGGATGATAAAAAATCATTTCACTTGGTCCTTAGCACCAGTAAATGTTTTCGTTTGGGTTTATCAGTTGCTTGTTTGGCTTAGATATCTTCATTGTATTTTGTTCCTTAGTGACTTCAGGTAAAGCCATATTCTCAGATTTACAGCCAACCTAGACTCCACCATCTCACGATGCACATTTGCATTAGCTCCCGGAAAGCAACTTGATAGTGTGTGTGATTTCTGCAGGGATAATACTAGATTTGGCATCAAATGTAGTTTCACACATACTGACATATGTATCTTTTAGCATGTCATCCATGTCAAACTTATTTATTTCACCCTCCTCGATATAATTATGCAAATCAGTCTCAATATATAACTGATCATATGCAAAATCATGTCCTCCTCTTCATTACCAGTAGAACCCTTCCATGTTTTAGGATTGTGAACCACCTTATTACACCTGTTCTCATTCGATTTTTTGGCCTGCATGTTTTATTCCATGTCTTAGGACTGTGAATCATTCTAACACCATGAATAGGTGAGAACTGTTCAAATATTACATCTCCGGGCATTTATCAATGGCTAGACAAGAATCAAGATTAATTGACATATAGTTTTATATTTACCATAAATGAGACCGACAACTTCATATAACTTAGTCTGACCCGAGAAGCAATAAACAACTTAACTTTTATTTTGCTTTTATTTTTTGTATATTTAAACACATCAATTATATTACCTTAATTGACAAACTAATTAGACCTCACACTTTTGAGACCTTGATACTTGTTTCCACTTGGACCCATTTGTGTGATTTCTCCATGGGCTTCATTAGATACCATGACATGATGTATACTATTTAGTCCCAGTTATGAATGATGAATCAATACTTCTCCTATTGTAATGACAGGTCAAGCTTCCTATGATAAAATAATTATCTCCTATGATTTCTCCTTGTGGTATGAAGGTTATTATCGTTAATGACATGCCAAGTTTATTATCTAATATTTGGGTCTTTCACTCTGATAAAATTCAAAGACAGAAGTTTCCGGGAACTTATCTCAACATATCACCTTTGTTACTAAGATGGAGGGGATTATAAATTTCTTCACTATCATTTATGCATTTACTGACTACGTTGTTTGAAGACAATTATGGGAGGAGCTTGAATTCTTAAACAATATGGAACGATTACTTAAATATGTAGGTGAGAACCGCATTTATTCTTGTTGCTATAATTTTATGTATAAGCGTGTTATTTATTATTTAATATACTTTATACGTGAGTCTATCTCCTATTTGTTCTGAATATTGCTTAAGGACACTAGGTTAGTTCATGAAATCGTGTTTATTTTTAATTACACCTTTGTCTTAAAAGATATTGATGACAAAAATTCTGAATCCAATTATATTTTATTTTTTGCAGGTGCCCAGATGGCATACCCGACATACATAGTATTCAAAGCCCCAAATCTAGGTATTTACACTTCATGTCAAGAAACACAAGCACAAGTCAATGGATACCGAGGTGCCACACTTCATGTCATCAAAGTGTTGTGCCATTTTTGTTTTTTTGATTTTATGTTCATTTTGTATTTGGCGCCCAAGAAGGGTTTGTTTGATGTTAAATTAAGTTTAAACTTGTTTTATATGTATCGAATATTTGGGCTCTGACTCATATGCAAAAAAATTTCAAAACCTTTAGGTGTACAGACACGGGGACGCCTGGATGAATCATTCTTTTAGTCGGACGATGCTGCAGCAGCTGTGGATGCTTACAGGGATTGATTAGTCGCTTATATTCTTGAGATCTAGATTGGAGGTATTTCAGAGTTATATTCAATCATGTTGCCCAGTTGTTATTATTTATTTTATTTTCGTTGTTTTACTTTCATTTATTCGGATTAATTGTAATATGAATTTTACCGAGAGTTATCGATTAAATTTTATTTATGCCATTTATGTGACTTTATTAATTTCATAGTTGGTGTTGATTAAAGGAATTTTGTTTATGTAAGTTAGAAGTTTAAAATTTTGACACCTGGCCTAATAGGTTATTAGTAATTTAGTGATTTTCGTCAGTGAAGCTAAGAGTGAACCATATGAGAGTCATGTTTTATTTTGGTAGATAATTGATCAACCGTGATTAAAATAGGTGGGGTGTCACAGATAATATCATAGCATCAGGTTCTAGTGTCCTCATACGAATCACAATAAGAATCTCTATAGTATGAATTCTTTAAACCTTAGGTTTAATCTTTAAACCTAGTTCTTATTTTTCTTTTCAATACACGATCAATCAAAATGGCTAAAAAAAATTTGCTTTTTAAATCTTAATCCTAAGTTGTTTTTCCTAACAACTGCTATCAGATTCCCAGTGAAGATTAATTGTGTATTGAAAAGGTCCATGTTGTCCAACTTGAAACCCTATTTTTTGCATATTGTGGGATGGTGTATCTTTGTGTATGATTATGCACTAATATGGTTTTACTGAAATTTTATGTCTATATCCTTTCCATCCTGGTAACATATGGGCATTTCGTGTGATTGGATCGTAAAGTGGTTTATTTGTAGTTATTTTTCGCTCATATATTCGATATGGTTGTAATAATTAGGTTTTGTAATTATTTATTTATCAATGTATTTGGAGGAGTTGGAAGAGGGTTATAACGTTCATTTAAAGTTAGATACATGTATTTACATGGGTTTGGGTGTTGGGCAAAGTTTCATGGATTTGGATGAAGTTTTGACCCGGTTATGGACCTTTTTGCAAAGCAAAATGAGAGGAAAAAGAAGGTTATCCCAAGAATAATCGATCGACCCCTCTGGGAAGATTCAATTTTTGGAGGATCTTAATGTTTTTAATGCTTTTTTCTTGGGATCTTCATTTAGATTATGCTAGAAAGATGCAGATGTGTTTTTCCAGAGGTAAAGATCACCAAGAAATTGTGTTTATGATGAAGTCTACTTTAAGTTGGGCTCTATGTCAAAAGGAAGTCTTCTACAACAAGCATTCTCAGAATTGAAGAGTTTTACTTCGAGAAGGAGCCTAGGTCATGCTGGATATGGGAAATTTTGTCCTTATTGTTTTATTTACATATGCAATTTTTTATTTATATTTTCATGTGTATTTCTTTATTATTATGTTGCATAATTTGGCGTATTAATTGGATTAATTAGGAACACCCGTTTTATGGACAACATGAGTTTAATTTTAAGATCGTCCTAGATCATCGTTTTTCCAGACAATTCATTTTACTTATTGTAATCTAAATTGAATTAAATTGGGGTAATTAATTTTAAGGTATAAATTAAATTTTTATCTTCAAATTTTCTTTCAATTGAAAAATGGTGTTATTTTGGGGAAAATTAAAATAGTAAGATTGGGTAATTTAATTTGTCTAAGTAAATTGGAAATTATCGAGGATTTTAGTTAGGGATTTTATAATTGAATGAATAGTTTTTAAAAATCTTCAGAGTTTTTAAAATACTGAGTGGGAGAGGGGTTTCAACATAAACTGCATGGCCTCCATCGATGTTTTTAGGAATTAAGGATGTGATTGATTTCAGCTGGAATTAATCATCCCGTCAGTTAGGTTGACCCCATCACAGATGGAATTAATCATGGCATCAGGGATTCATTAAAAGTCTTAAGTGATAATTTCGAAATTAGAATGTGAGAGGAATTTATCCCCCCCGGAGAATTCCTTTACGAGCGGGTTGTATTTTGAGGAGTGAACTGGTGGTATACACTTAGACCCTCGTGGAGTTATGGTTATTAGGAGTGGGACCAAAAGTCGTCATCTATTCATTATGTTGGACAAAGGGTCATGAACTGTCCAGATAGCATAATGAAATAGGAAAGTTTGTTTGGTTTAAGGTGCGGTGATTTAAGCTCCGCATGAGAAATCTCACCTCATAAGGAAACTAGGATGTTCGATGGATTAATTTTAAAAACTAGTGGTTGAGGAATGCCACTTTAAAATAATTCTCACGTATTCAGTTGGAAATTATTTTTTTCAATTTTATGATTTTAAGATTTCAAAATTGAATTCATTTTTTTCTCACTCGTTATTAGTCTTAAAGGTTTTAACTGGAATAAGCTTCAAGGACTCAAAATGTAACGGGGCATTGTTCTAACTTAAGGGGATAATAAACTATTTTCACTTACAATTCTCATCAATAGTTTAAAATTGCGATGTGATTAACTCCCCGCGTCAGTTAGGATGGCCCCATCATTGATGTTTTTAATCATTGAATCATGATATATTAAAATAATTGGTAATTCATTTAAATTAAGTTTTACATGTGTTCAGCACCCCCCACCCACGGGGAAGTTCTATATGTTAATGTTTGATTTTAAAGAATTAACGGTTGATAATTTGTTAACACCTTTGTTGGTGGATGATACTCAAGTAAGAATAAGGTTCTTAAATTTATCTCCATCATTGATTGAACTAAGGATTCTTTGGATTGGACATGGTGGAGAAACCATGTACCATATTATAATCCAGTACAGAGGTTCAGAGGTAGCCAAAGGTTGGTGTTAGTTGTTTAAAAAGATCTTTACTTATTTTCTAAAAGGGAAGTATAAGGATAATGATAAGTCTCAGGTACAACCATTTGGATTAAGTAATGTTCATATTCCTCAGTAGTAGTGAAATAATCGAAAGACAAGTATTCTCAGTACAATTATTTAGAACTATTATAGCAACGGTGTCAAGTTTTCCCTTGATCTATAAGGAAAAGGAAAAGGTAATGTTTTATATCTTATTAGTAAATGTGTGATTTATGGTCCGAGCTATGGTAACCTATTATGTAGACTCGGGAATCATAAATCAGAACTGCAACTCATTGCAAAGGTTCTAGGTAACCGAAAAATTACTCTAAAGAGAGATGTTCCTAGTTATGGGCAATTAGAAGAATATAAGGGTATTAGTGGTGGAATATTATTATGAGTTTTGGTGTAGACATAAACTTAACATAGGTAAAATATTTAGTGAACATGGTTTTAGAGAATTTGTTTTTGGTTTTCCAAATTGGTTTTGAACATATATTCGATTTATTTTATTAAAACATTTTATCAAAATTGGATATCTTTTATCTATTCTGGTACATTAGAAAAATAATTTAGACATTATAAGTTTTTTTCACTGATACTTCTAAAAACTGAATTGAATGATTCTATGGGCAAAGATCATTAAATGGAAAGTTTCCTTGTAGAACCAAACACAATATTAACACTTACGCTTAGATTATTTTGTTCTGAAAGGAATTCGAAGATTGGTTTAAATGGATAATTGAGTTCATTGGAAGTGGAAGCACTTTCTAGTCTTGAATTTTATTTAGAAGGTAAAATAACAAAAGGGCGCCTCACTGCTAAGAGCTAAAGAGCCTAAGATGTGTTGAAAAGGGTTCACTTAGATTAGCGTGATTTGGAGATTATACAGTTAAGAGGTGGCTATGAGTGTTTCATCGATTTCACTGATGATCACTTAAAGGTTTGGATGTTTTTATCTCATGCACCACGTGTCTAAAACCATTGATTAATTCAAAGTGTGAAAGACTAAGGTGGAACATGGGTAAGGTAAACTAATCCAAAATTCTATGATCTGATCATAGAGGTGTTTACTTCTTATGATAATTAATGAATTATTATTATTGAAGGTGTAGAATTATATCCCACTGATTTACACCAGGTATTCCCTTATGGAATGGTGTAGAGGATACGGAAGGAATAAGGCTCTTTTGGATATGATGGTGTTGATGGTTGGTTATTCACGACTGTAACATTTTCATTGGGATTTTATATAAGATACGGACATATACATTCAAGTTTAGTTTCTTCATAATCAGTCTCGTAAACTCTTATTAAACATTGGAGTGGACATAAACTCATTTTAGTGCATGTTCAGATTTAGGGATGCCCAACACTCGTGGTGTGGAAGGAGCCAAGGAAGTTAAAATTATAAAAAGAGGTATGTCTCTTCATTGGTTAGCCCAAATGTTACAAAGGTAGTTTATGTCAGGCTTTTAAGTACAGAAGGTCATTGATTGCATCAATGTCCAGTTCTTGTAAAAGGATTATGTAATAAACCACGGGCCTAAGTGTAAGTTTGACTTACAAGGTGTAATGGATCATCATATTACCAGTGTTGCTAGACCACCCGTGAAGGATGAAATATGACCTAATATCGATAATACAATATACCTTATCATAGTGGGAGCATTATCGATGATTAAATACCCGTGTCACTCGTAGTGGATAACAAGTGGTTCCACGTAGTAGTGGGAGCATCAGGAGTCATCCTGAGTGGTTAGTATTTTTGGTGATCATTTTTATGAGATCCTAAGAAAACACGAATCGGGTTCGAGAACTATAACAAGGCATTCTAAGATAAGGACTTTTGATTTGACATATGGCTATTGATACTAAAAGTGATTCGATGTATTATAATCAAGTTTTGGGGCTTGTAGACTTATTGATGGGGTAGAACCCATCGAGGACAAGTGGGTCTACAAGGAGTTAAATAAAAGATAGATGGGAATGTGAAAACCTCCAATGCAATGATTTCTAAAGGGTTTACTCATAAAGATATGGATTGACAATGAGCAAACCTTCTCGCGATAGCCATGCTAGATCTTATTGGGATTCTTTTAACATTAAGATTGTACTTTTTAAGGATCATCTTGACAAGTACATAGTAAGAAGCCGAGAAAAGTAAAGTGATCTAAACTCGTGATTAATATTTATAAATTTAAGCTAGCATCAAGTTCTTTCATCATTTGGTTTGATCAGGTAATCAAGTTTTAATTTTGATCAAGGTTCGAAAATCACTTATTTATATAAGAAGTGTGATGAAAACATGGTGGTATTTCTAAGTATAGTTTATGGATAATACTTGCCTGAGTATTGTCTTACACAGGAATGTGGTTGTTCGGATATTCAATGTAAAGTATTTAAGACAAGTTAATCACGTCTTAATGATCAAGCCTTCGCTAGATCGATTGCAAAGGATGTTGGGCTTATTCCAAGTCGATTATATCAAAGTGGTATACATGGGATTAACATATATATTCCATAAAAAGAGTTTCTTTAAAAGCATTGAATCATTCTGTATCGGGATCAGTGTCTTATGACACTTGATATATGGAAGATATGAGGATTGTACCTAAGGCATTGGCGGTGGGGAAACCTCGTGAATGCTATATATATTGTGTGTAAATACCAAAATTTGTTATGCCTTCGACATGGTCAACAAATTTCTGTCTAATAGTCTTATACCTTATTGGAATGAAGACAAAATTTCCAGCCAATAGGGATTTTAAGTTTTCTACCTCACAATATGTGCTTATCCAGGGCGGTTGAGCTATAAGTTGGAGGAGTGTGAAGAAATCTTAGATTATTGATGCCACCAAAGAGCCCAAAGTTGTTGCCACTTCGAAGACAACCGAATAGGCCATATGTCTCGGTTACTTCCTAGGTAACTTGTGTGAGGTTCCTTCAAATGCAATTAACTATTACATTTTTGAGTGCATACAATGGTGCGATCATAAATTCGAGAGAAACTGTAACCCATAAAAAGGTTAAGTACATTGAGAGTATGTTTCACCTAGTTCGAGAAATGGAACAAAAAAGTGATGAGTATATGACCAAGGTTATACCGGGGAACACTCGGTTAATCCTCTATCGATAGGTAGCAAACTACCGTGTAGACGGGTTCAGATTTGGATACATTACATAAGACTAATTGGGAGGTTGTTAGGGTTTTATTCTTAAAACCATGTATGATGGATACTTTTAAGTAAAGGTGTGTCATTTCACTTTGAAATAAGAATCATGGTTACTAGAATTCTTTATATGTGTTTAATTATATTGTTTCATATTAATGTCGGTCAATAGATCTTAGTAGGAATTCCAGTGATTCGATTTTAAGTTGATCACAAGAAAATTGGAATTTTGATTCAGCACTATTGAAATGTTCACAACCTAGATAGGAACTTAACATCCTATCAGAATGATTGAGATACAATCCTATTAGTTTATCTCAAACTACGGTAAACCGATGTGATGGTTCGAGAACTTGTGTGATAGTTTGACATAAATTTTATGATCGGTACATCTCAGGAATGCATTGAATGGGACCATCCGTGAGATTTAAGTCTAAGGGTTATCTAGATTAAACTCAGGCAATCTCACATCATTTGCAAAGGGTGCATAGAGTCTTAATCCTTAGAATTATGAGGATTGGAATAATTATGTAGTTGTCACTTTGATTGTTATGGGTGCGATTAAATTTTATATTGAATCAAATGATCCCCACATATCGAGTGACCGTTATATGAGTAGGTTTAACATCATTATCTAGAGGAATCCACGCAAGGGATACCGTGAATTGCGATGTCCCCTTAATAGACTTATATGTTTTATTTCCACTAAGTAAAACCTCACCGATGGATTATATTATTATCTTAGTGGAGTAACAAATAACTTAAGTCTGAGAATCAAGGAAATTGATTAAAATTGGTTAAAATCGATCAACACCAAATTGATTTGACTAGGTGGGTATTGGACACTTAACGTTGAGAATCATATTATGTAACATAATTAACTTTAAAAACAAAACCTCATTATATCCGAGGTATTTTTGAGATAATTAAATTGGAGTGCGATCATAATTACGTAGTGGAATTAATTATGATTAAATAAAGAAAGAATGTGGATTATGATAATGATAATTTGGATGTTTGAGTATTTATTTGAACCCAATTTAATTATTTGTCTTGGGTCCCTAGTGTAGTCCACATACCCAAGTAGTTATACCCAAACTCTTAAGAAACCCAGTTTGGCCTAGGCCCACCTCTTTTACTTGTATATAAAGGTGTGAGAGTGGGTTTTAATCATAATTATTGGTTATCAGGTTTTGAGAGGGGTGAGGAAAAACACTATACACATTTTTATGAATAGGTATAGAGGGAGATGACCATATCTCATCCATATGGAAGCTCAGAAGGTGCCAATACACCTACCAATCTTTGGGGAGGATCGTACACTAGAAGATCCAAGCTTTACAAAAGGTTAATATAGGTTTTTAGAGACCTTGGATGGGCATAAACATCATCTTCATCATCAAACAATTTCTCCTAATATGAATCATAACAAGATTCACTATGGCATAAATTCTTGAAACCCTAAGTTTAATATTTAAACCTAGTTCTTATTTTTCTTTTGAATGCATGATTAACTAAAGATATTTTGGATCTCACTTCAAGGTTAACCTTTACCATATTTGACTCATCAAACTTCTTCTCTAGCCTATCATTCTCTTCCTTTAGCAAGCTTCGAGCTCAGGAAGACTCAAGAAGAGCCTTTTTTTAGGCTAGAAACCTTGTTGTGCGAAAGCTCATGCTCTACATTCACTTCCTTAAGCTTCTCATCAAGAGTAGTTTCTCGAGACTTCAATCAAAATAGCCCCACCTTATTTCATGGAACAAATCTAATTCTCACACTTCTTAAGCTTATAGTTAAGCCTAAAATTAACCTTTTCCATCTTGAGAGACTATCATAAATCTTTGAGTCGGCCTTCACTACAAAAAAAAAAAAAAACTGCTTTTGAGATGGTGCTCCCGCCGTCTCAAAAGGTCCTCTAGTCGTCTTTGGTGTGACATTTGGGACAACAAAAGGGGGTCATATTAGACCCCCATTTTAAAAGCTTTTTGAGACGACAATAGTCGTCTCAAAAGGTTTTTTTGAGACGCGAAATAAGCCATCTTAAAAGGTCATTGCTTATGGGACCCTTTTAAGATGGTAAAAAAGTCGTATATTAAACTTCTATTTGGAGACATTAATAACTGTCCCAAAAGGGTTTTTTGAGACGATAACTTAGGCATTTCAAAAGGTCCTCATTTATAGGACCCTTTTGAGACGGCAAAAAAGCAGTCTTTAATAATTTTGGCACCAAAATTAGAATTTTATCCATTCCAGAGTATATTATATATAATTATAAACAAAACTCTTAAAAACAATGACATATTTGGCATCGCATTTCAACATTATAACATTCAATTTTATCATTGAATTGTAATTAGAGTTCATAAAAGTAAATTTCTCGACGCAATCAACTTTTTTAACATCGTGTCCACCAACCTAAATATCTTTACATAACGTCATTTGTCTCATTAGATAAAATACATAAAAATCCATTTACCCCCAACGTAAAATGATGTAAGAAAAGTAAACTGACGATCTTAAAGCATACGACCTCCAATAAAATGACTTCAATGACTTGTCTTCTCCACAAAATTTTTCTACCTGCAATAAGATTTATTTCGTGTCAATTACCTTAAACAAAAAAAAAAAATCTTTTTTAATAGTTCCAACAGATGATAATCTGGAAACACTATCAAATTTGTATATCTTCATATTAATTGTGACGACATAAATTTCCAATTGAGTCCCTGCATTGTTTTGACTTAATTCCATGAACAAAATTATGTTTGTAATATGTCATAGGGAGAATTGTATTTTGTCACGATCCCACTCGGTCTATGACGTATTGAAAAAATTGAAGACGTTGCGGCAAAGCTTCAAAGATTTAATCATGTCGTAGTTTAATTGGTGCAAGTATAATCGTCTTCAAAGTTAATTTCATTCCGAGATCACTCAGGTATGAATGCGTGTAGTTAATGGTGCTCGGAATTATTTTATAAAAGATAAGGATGTGATTTTTATAAAGAAAAATGTTTTTAAATGTTTTAAAAGTGTTTTAAAGGTTTACACTACGTTTTATAACGATAAGATCGTAAAAGAGTTTGACATTTTTGGATCTCTCATTGGAAGAGACGTTTTAAACAAAAAGTCAAAAAGTCAAACTTTCACACTGTCGTCCAAACGACATCCAATCTTGGTCGAACGAGATGGGATGTCGCTCGAACAAGTTCCTCAAGTTGTTCGAACGTCACTTTTTTCGAAGCGGCATTTAAATCCTATTTAAACAGTGTTTTCATCATAGTTTCCGAGGTGTGCTTTCTAGAAAACATTTTTACGAACCAGAACCTTGTTAGCACTTGTTTTCTAAGATGTAAAAGTCTTAAACACATCCTTAGAGTTTGCAAAGATCCGAGTTATCATTATTATATGTTTAAGTGATCTTGCGTCACCAAAGTTGTTTGTTCTACACATTGAACACAAAGGGTTTTGCGGTGAAGAAAAGAGAAGGACTTCTTGTTCGACATCGTAGACGAATCAAAGCCATAACGGTGGACACCGAGACATACGTGGACGCGTGTGTTGTGGACAAAGATCGTAGAAGACGGAATTTCTGCGTGGGCACTATTGAAGAACGGTTGAAGATCAGAAGGAGCGTCAAGACCCGTGGGGATCGAGTCTTAGTGTAAGGCTAATCTGTCTTTGTAAAACCATTGTTCACAGTGATTGTCTAGCTTGGGCCGTCCGAGATTGTTTTCCCGTTTTGGGTTTTTTCCTCGTACATCCAGCGTTGTGAGTATTCTTCACTTTACTTTACTTGCTTTAATCACTAGATGCATGTTTATAATTAATCAAGATAAAATTGGTTTAAAGTGAGAATTTGGTTTTCACAACTTAGTTTGGTGCATAATTAAAAGTTGGATATCTTTTCGGAGAAAAAATGGTTTTGTTTATAACACACATATTGGGCACTCTTCAAATTGGTATCAGAGCTAGAAAACATATTTATTTTGTTTTGTGATCCCGTGTGTTTGTTTATCTCTCCTGTGTTTGTTTTTCTCTCAATGGATTCTCTAAGCGTTGACCATTTACATTGTTTGAATTTAAAGTTTGCAAAACGTATTGAAGTTTTGGAGAAAGAAAATTACTATTTCAAAAATATGATTGAATATTTACAAAATTTTCAAATTCAAAGAGATATTTATCGTGAGCACTTTAATTCCTTATTTAAAAATTTTAATATTTTAAAATTGGGCAAAAAGGATAGTGATGATAGAGTCCTCATTTTAGAAAAAGAGTTAGAGGATTTAAAAAATTCTAAAGTTTGTTCCATTGAGCAAAATAATTCGATTAATGATTTTGTGGCAAGAGAAAAGGCTCTTAGGGATAAGTTTGCTCACATTGAGGGGGAGCGAGATAACATTCTAGGGGTAATTGAAAATTTAAAGAAGGAGTCCCGAATGTTTGAGGAATCCAATCATTTACTTGAGTCGAAAGTTTTGAAGTTAAAAAATGATTTAAATGACTGGAGTAGTAATGGTAACGGCTTATCTTGTTCTAGTGGTTCGATTGTAAAAGCCAAAACCATAGTTTGTTTTAGAGCGTCAACCATATCCGAGGGTATTAGAAAAGGTCAACCTAAAGGTCCCGTTCCTCGTCGTGTTTTCACATGTTCGCATTGTGGTAGGAAAGGTCACCTTAGGAGTTTCTATTTTGATCTTAGAAAAGACCCTAGGAAGATTAAACGTAGTGTCCCATTGGTTCCCAAAACCCGTTTTGTTAGGTATACACCTGTTTGGGTTAGGAAATCCGTTTTGGAGATGCTAAATGCTTCGTTGGTTGATTCTCACATGCATGCACATGATTCATCTATTGTTATTCCTTATGGTTAGTAGCTTGCATGTTTTTCATATGCTAGTTTGCTTCATGATTTATTCATTGCTAGTATTATGACATGTGTATCTCTTTGTATTATATTTTCCATTTATTTGAGTCCTATTTGAAAAATACAAAAAGATTTTGTTTTTGAGAAAACTTTTGAAAATCCAAAAAGATTTTTCTTTTATTTGAGTCAAAATATGAAAAGCCAAAAAGATTTTCGGTTTTCGTTTTTGAGTTTACATGTTTGATGTGGCATATTGGTGTGCTTGGACCCCCCCCCCATCGTGTCATTATCCATGTGACTAGGACATTTGGTCATTATTATCGATGCTTAGAATGATCTTAACCATTGTTTATATGGGGTTGTTTCGAAGTGGATATGCATTTTGATTCGACTTTGTATATATGCCAACATGCACGAGTTTATATGGATGTTTGACGTCTCTTGCATATTTGAATTTGGTGAGGCGTTCTTATCTCAATCTTGTCATCTATGCGTAAGTAAACTTAAGGAGAAGTGTGCATGTAATAACCGTTTACTGTGAGGATTTGAATTGAAAAAATGATGAGTTATTCACGGGAAAGGGCTACGAGAGTTTAAAGTTAACAAGTCGTGAAAGCCGCCGTTTAAAAGAGCCCAAAAAAAAAGCTAAATGCTAAGAAAAGGGCCAATGAGATTATCTCTAAGTTAAGAATGCTAGAAACCACAAAAGAACTTGAAAAAGTATATATTTCCGAGGGAGTTTTGGTTGGAGAAAATTTAAACGGGTTTGCAAAACTAATCTTAATGTTGAAACATTGTAATTTGACGCTATTGTTTGTAGAATCGTCAAAATTCTGGATTTGTGTGCATGTAGTATATTTAGTTCATTAAGCTCACTCTTTAATTGTAATATGGCTATGATAAAGTTTGATGATTTATCGCTATCAATTAGAGCTTCTTGATCAATTCGATGTGTTGGAATTGTGACTCATTTGTTGTAGTTTCACGCCCATTCATTCCATGTCCATGTTTGAGCACATCGGTACTATGTTTGCATGTAACTCGCATTTTTTATGAGTTTTTGCATTTTGTGCGAAAAGCCTAGTGTTTTTGCACTGTTTTGCATCTGTCAGGCCCTCCCTGGAATTTGTTTGTGGAATTTTTTGCACTGGACAATACTTTATATTATTTTTGGGAATCTGGGAAATTTTGGCAGGTAGCGCAAAGTCGTTCAAACGACATCTCATCTCGTGCGAACGACTTCTGTACTTCGTTCGAGCGACATCCTCATCTCGTTTGAGCGATGTCCCTAGCTCGTTCGAACGACAGGCTGAGAAATGGCTTCTAATTGGTTTGCAGTCCACTGGTTTAATTTGATATATTTTTGGTACTGCGGGAAGCATTTCTGGACTTTTTGGTTTATATGTAGGTTCTTTTATTTCAAAATTGGTATTTTGCATATAGTTCGTTTATCCCACCTGATTATTTTGCGGTATTATTTGTGTGATTCCTTGGTTTACTAGCTACTGATTTGTCATTACTTGATCATATTCAACTGGTTGTTTCATAATTATCTAGGGATTTCACATTGTTCAGATTGGTTTATATTCTCATGCTAGATATTTCAAATTGGTTTATCTTTTCACCAGATTGTCTATTCGAGACAAAAAGGGGGAGAGATGTATGTGATTTAGGGGGAGATTTTGTTGAGAGTTTCTATTGATATTTGGATTTACATTTTGTCTGATTATATTTGTTTCAAATTGGTATCAAATAATTGCTCACATGTTTCAAATGATTTATTCTTAATAGAAATATAAATTGGTGTCATTTGTTCCTCCATACTTCACTGGGTATCTGTTTGTCTATTTCATGTGTGTAGGTATGCTTCAGCGATTAGAGATTTCAAGTCTACATCACATTCAGACAGTTCATGCTTTCCGGTGCTACATATTCTAGTAAGTATCCTGTAATTTTTATTTTGGGTTTATTGGATGGAACTTAGGCGTCGTACGGCTTTCCGGTTAGGCATTTCACTTGTTTAGTTTTGTCCCGGAATAGTCAAAGGGGGAGATTTTTAAGGACATAAATTTCCAATTGAGTCCCTCTATTGTTTTGAGTTAATTCCGTGAACAAAACTGTGTTTGTAATATGTCATAGGGAGAATTGTATTTTGTCACAATCCCACTCGGTCTATGACGTATTGAAGAAATTGAAGACGTTGCGGCAAATCTTCAAAGATTTAATCATGCTGTAGCTTAATTGGTGCAAGATTAATCGTCTTCAAAGTTAATTTAATTCCGAGATCACTCAGGTATGAATGCGTGTAATTAATGGTGCTCGAAATTATTTTATAAAAGATAAGGATGTAATTTTTATAAAGAAAAATGTTTTTAAATGTTTTAAAAGTGTTATAAAGGTTTACACTACGTTTTATGATGATAAGCTCGTAAAAGAGTTTGACATTTTTGGATCTCTCATTGGAAGAGACATTTTAAACAAAAAGTAAAAAAGTCAAACTTTCGCGTTATCGCTCGAACGAGTTCCTCAAGTCGTTTGAATGACACGTGTTTCAAAGCGGCATTTAAATCCTATTTAAACAGTGTTTTCATCATAGTTTCTGAGGTGTGCTTTCTGGAAAACTGTTTTACGAACCTGAACCTTGTTTGCACATGTTTTCTAAGGTTTAAACGTCTTAAACACATCCTTAGAGTTTGCAAAGATCCGAGTTATCATTATTATATGTTTAAGTGATCTTGCGTCACCAAAGTTGTTTGTTCTACACATTGAACACAAAGGGTTTTGCGGTGAAGAAAAGAGAAGGACTTCTTGTTCGACATCGTAGACGAATCAAAGCCATATCGGTGGACACCGAGACATACGTGGACGCGTGTGTTGTGGACAGAGATCATGGAAGACGGAATTTTTATGTGGGCACTATTGATGAACGGTTGAAGATCATAAGGAGCATCAAGACCCGTGGGGATCGAATCTTAGTGTAAGGCTAATCTGTCTTTGTAAAACCATTGTTCATAGTGATTGTCAGGCTTGGGCCGTCCGAGGTTGTTTTCCCATTTTGGGTTTTTTCCTCCTACATCCGGCGTTGGGAGTATTCTTTACTTTACTTTACTTTCTTTAATCACTAGATGCATGTTTATAATTAATCAAGATAAAATTGGTTTAAAGTGAGAATTGGGTTTTCACAACTTGGTTTGTTGCATAATTAAAAGTTGGATCTTTTTTCGGAGAAAAAACGGTTTTGTTTATAACACACATATTGGGAACTCTTCATTAATTAATTTTAAAAATACTTGATATTTTTTCGACAGAGTCTCCTTTGTTTATTCATTAAAACCAACCTGTTTAAACATATAAATTAACTCAAAAATAATTACAGCAATAGCCACAACACTATAAATAACTAAGAGTTAAAAATATCGATAAATATATCCCACATAACACTCCATCACATACATATATAGAAATAAAATAATGGTGTGTTATTACCTAGTCGGTATGGGTCGGTGAGGTAACACTTACGCTTAATTATTATAGCATGTGGCTTATGCCCCTATCCTTGAGTTAGCACATTCACCTTCACTATTATTAGAGTTTTGATTCTCTATATCCTATAAAACAAGATATAAAAAATAATAAATTTTATGTTACCAATGAAGTAGATGTAATATACTCCTCCTTTTCTTATTATTCCATTCAATCCAAGGCCTAACAACCTTTATAACCTTTTTCATACTAATTGGGGTACTCTCTGTACCTAAACAAATAGTCGATAAATTATATTTATATCATCTCATAGTATCAATGACTAGACAAACTAGACCCATCCTTTTGCTTCTCGTCAAGTAAAGCAGATGCTGTATACAAGTACACAGATAAGTTACAATGAACAATTATTAAAATTAAAAATACCCTTTATCCACTTTGGCGAAAGAAGAAATATCTACCATGTGATCCCACGATCCAAAGTAAAAGTAAATATCATAATAAGTTCCCCCAACATCTTTTCAATTCTGTACATCATAATATCAGGTTAAAGAATAAAACTTACAACAAAAATAAATTTATGTGCTGCGGTGAGAGGAAGTGTGTGAGTTCCTGGATTAAAAAAATACACACCTTTGACATTGCAAAGATTTATTATTCATCTTCATTGTCAAACAGAACAGTGTCCGTGTTATCATTCCTCCCAAGCTCTTGGATGACATGATTGATAACCTCGCCGACTTTTATATACATTATTAGTATTGATAGCAACCAATGCATATGCATTTCCTTTAGTAAATCATTCATTTTTATAGCATTCGTTATAACCTGTTTAGGAACACTTTTAGATAAAATGTTGCCATACACTTGTGTGGTGTCATCGATATAAAATGGGAGTTAGGTGTTCTACCGTGGTCTTATAAAAATTAATCAAGCGGTTTAACTTTACCCATGTTTTCAATCTCTAACGATAGCGATTAATGCTTGCCATCAAACATTTAAAATTTTAGTTTAATTCAAAACAAAAGCTTCCTATTTATGGTACCAATGGAATAGCTGAGATAAACGATGGGGATATGTTTTTATATAATAAATCGAGAAGAAATGGGTAGGGCTGCTCAAAACAAATGGCACATGATAGCACATACAACAACCATGTCCAACTTAAATTTCTTAAAATTATGAAAATAAACACATTTTTTGTTATATTGATCCAACTTTATAATTATAGCCCCTCAATTTTCTAAAGTTACAAATTCTCCAAGTGTATTAAACATGTGAATGCTCAAATATGGACAATACATCCTAAATTTCTGGAATATATAATTGTTTATCATTTTTGGATCATGTTTTCGAATTTTCTTTGCTTTTTTAGCAACCTCAAATACCTTGACATTATACTCGCCAAATATGGGTTAAATCCAATTACACACACAACCCCTAAGTTTGATTTTCTCTTGAGTTGCCATGACCATTTTCTATGCATATACTAAAATGACATTGAATGGGAATGGTGTACAAGAGTTGGGACAAGATTTTCATATATAGGTTATCAACTGAAAATAGGATCAACTGTAATACATATATCTTGGAGGTGGTACTTTATCAACGAGAATATGGACCAAATTAATTTGTCCTATAATGTAATTATTTTTTAATTTAATAGGCCATTATATGCAACATCATAGAAAGTCTCACATATAATCAAAGTTAACATGTATATCATAGGATAATGGGGCAAAATTGTGAACATATGGAACACTTTTTACCCCCATAAAGAGATGTTAGAATCCAAATACCTAGACCATAAATGCATAAACACTGACGTAAATACCCAAATAGTGATTATGGCTTTGACTAAATCAAGGCTTTGGCTATTTACATGGCTGGAATGGGAATAGCCTTTTTAATAAATGACACTGAATCCAAGCGTTCAGATAAAAACTATTTCAAACATACATCAAATGGTTTATAGCGGAGGATATTGCACTTTGAATTATTCAAAGTTCTTCTTAGGAAGTTCATTTAAAAAAAAGAGGATTATTGGATATATTTATAGGCACTAAAATGAAGGCTTAGAATATGAATAACCATTCATAACCACCCCAACCATTAGAAATTTCTTATAACCATTTAGTACGTATTAAAAAATATTTAATCATTTGTAATTTATTAATAACCTATGTAATCCCAAAAGAGTCTATGTGTTTGTTGCACTATAAAGCTACATCAAAGTTCAAGAATTAAAGTCGTTCATCTTCCTCAAACTACATTATTCTTTTCATTATAATGACGGTAAATGACCTATAAATTTACACAATTTATAAAATCATATAATTTATTTTATTTATGAAAACTATATATAAAATAATTAGGTATAATAACTTTGACTTAGTCAACCGATATTGGAAGAATAAAATTTTGAGTATGTTCCAATACGTGTTACATGATTGTAATCAACTCTAAAGATGAAATATACCATAATTTGTATATTTTCCTAAAGATGCATCTATATATAATTAGAGGAGTATATTGCTTATTGTTTTTTTTCCTGCATGATACATGCAGAAACAGGGGGTTCTAGTATAATTTCTCAAAGAGTTACTGGGCAACAAGGCGGGGCTGAACAATTTGTAATGTAAGTCCCTAACAACAAGGTGGGGCGGAACAGTTTGGTTTCCATTTAAATAAATGTTTCTGATAGTTTGTTTGATAAAGATAGAAATGAATCAACGCAAGTTATATTTAAATGATTTTAATGTTAGTCCAAAGCCACATGACTGAATCTTAATATGCTACAACAATTACCCAAAAAAAATTTGTTTTTTTTTAAAAATTGAATTTGGTTTGATTTGAAATTTTCACTACCAATAGTTATCACAAAGTTTGGTCTTAGTATTTTTTATACTCTTGTTAGTTAATCAGAACTATTTATCCCTTTGACATATTGCCTTTGTTTCTAGTTTTTTTTAGTTAATCACAAAGTTTGGTCTTAATGATTTATGTCAGCTCTTTTCATACAGTTTGAGCGATAATATCACTACACCAAACAAGGAAATTTGTCACGATTAAAAATCTTGAGAAGGAAAACTTGTCATGGTTAAAAACCATGACAAGTTTTAGGGTGACAATTTTTTATCACGGACTTATCACGGTCAAAGTCCGTGACATGACCTCTGTTCTCTCAAAGCACAAAACTCAGTGTGGTACTTTTGGGTGGATTGGATTCTAGTTTTAATATTTCACTTTAGGAATAGTTTGATATCTTAAAGATATTTCCCCAAAACATAGGATTCAATAAACTGGTTCATGGAATCAAGCAATACTTTAAGCTTTTTGAAAGAAAATAGAGTTGAAGGTAAGTTGCATTTAAGGGTATTATTGCCTAGGTTTAGAATTTGCAACTCTGAGCAATTGCACATCTCAGTGGGAACTATCTCGGTGAGGCGATTCTTAGAGATTTCAAGGAGCTTGAGGTTATCAAGAAATCTAATTTCTTTCAAGACCTGCCGGTTGATTTTATTATCTAAAACTCGGAGGTGAACAAGAGAGATGTAATTACCTACCTATGGCAGGATGGGTCCCAAAATGTCTTTCGAAATCAAGAGAATCTTCGTTAGATTTTGTAGCTAAAATAGGGGCAGGTGGCGTTGATGTAAAAAACTAGTTTATATTTAATTATTTAATCACAGATAAAATAAGTAAACTAGAGAGACACAAAATATTTTTAAAGTGGTTAGGCTAAAGGGAAAAGCCTACGTCCACTCTTGTGTATTGCCTTGCCTCTGTTCAGGTGTGTCCCTTGTCCCTTGGATTCAAATATTACAATGTATTTATAGCCCATGAGGGAGTAAAAGAGTTAAAATATCAAAGGATGGAATGCCCTTATAAATTTGTTATTTACATCTGTACAACGTTCATAATGTATACAACTGATGGCACTTCACTGACCTGGTTAGTCGGTCTTCCTGCTATTGGTCAGGCTTCTTAATATATTGGTCTTTATTACTGGACTTGGTCAGGGGATTACTCCTTGCTCACTATGACTGATGCCACTTTGGATAACACATGTTCATTTCTGATTGGTCCACACAATAAGGCAATTTTTTACATCAACAGAAGCCCCAAATATTTTATGCTTGAGTTTTTTTGCAAAAGTGTGGAATATTTAGCCCTAAAGTTGCTCGGGAAAAAATTCTAATACTTGGTTGGTTACCGACTTTCCATACTTGTGAAATTGTTCACTTAACTGATGGCACATAACGCTGATGACATTTTTTAAATTATCCAATGTTTTAATGAATCAGTTTTTAGGAAGATATGTATTTTTTGGCTTAGCCGCCAACAGTTCAATCGACGATCCCTTTAATCATTACCCTCGCCAGTTTTCAAGGCAATCTATAAAAGGCAAGAAAAATGTAACACCCCACACTTTTGGGCATAATTAAATTTCATAAATGGGTGTAAATTGGAAATTTGAGGAATTTCTCTGAATAATAATTTTTGGAATTTATGAGGGTTAGATGATTTAGAGGTGTGCTTAATTTACTTTTGGGATTAAGTAAATAAGTCGGACTATTTTAAATTACCTGTCGCAACCGGGTAAAGCGATAAAGGATAATATTTTAATTGGAAAACCCGTATCGAGATGTGTTGGGTTTAATTAGTGAATTGTAGTTAAGTGAATTGAATGGAGATTTAGAGTATGCGTTTGGTTTCAGAATGGCCGAGGTAGTCAGAATAGAGTATCCGGGAGTAGTGTTAGGATTTCAAGAGCTTTTCGACTAATAGGGGATCGTAATTGAGTAAACGAGTCATTTTGGGTTTTAAAGGGATAGTCCTTATTCTCTCCTATATAAGTCAATAAGTATTGGGGGAAAAGTAAATAAAGAGAGAAAGAAAAGAGAAGAAGGAAAAGAGGAAGAAAAGGGAGATTCCGGTCAAACTTCGCAGGATTCGACTTGAGGTCGTCGAATTTTATCCACGAGGCAAGTGTTTACTTGCTTTATTTATTTTTGAGAATAAATCTCATATCATAATTTGGTAATAACAAATTAGAAGATTTTGCGGTTGGGTTTTCATGAATCAAAATGGGTTTTCAGAAAGTTTAACGGATTAACCTTGAAAAATATTCAAATTGGAAATCTTAGGATTTAATCAAAATTTGTTATTGGTTATGGGCTCTAGGATCTTTAGAACCCCTTTCATGTGTGTATATGTAGTTTATTGAGGTTTGAGGACGTTAGGAGAGGAGACAAAAGCTTGGGGGAGGCTTTAATGGACGAAACAGCTTCTCGGAGAAGAAGGTGTCTGGGTCGATCGATTGATCGATGGCCCATGATTTTTGGCAATTTTGCCCAGGGTTAATTATATGGGATAATTTCCAACTTTAATTGATTCTAGTTTATTTAATTAATGAAATAAAGTTTCATTGAGGGAATTAATATCGAGCCATTTGAGGAAATTTATAGGGGCTAGGAGTGGGCTAAGATGTGCGGCATGAAAAGTACATTTTCGAGGAAAATAAATAGATTGAGAAATTAAATGTTTAGGGTTCTTAAAATAGAGAGGGGGCCTCCAAATTATTATTTGAGCGAAACGTAAACCTTGGGTTCATGGAAAAAGGGAATCCATGACTTATTTATTTAAGGGTGTTTAGGACGAGTAACAGTCGAGTTGGTATTTCGGTGGGAGATTGTGTGTATAGAATTATGCGCGTAAAGAATGTAATTATATGTCAATTGTGTGTGAGAAAATCCTACAAGGCGAATAGGATGAAATTTGGGATATTGACTAAATCGGATTTTGTAGTTTCCCGACACGTCTATTGACGACGACTATTATACGTGGTGCGATACTTATGGAATTAAGATAAGTTGATAATACACTTATCAAATTAGAACGCTTTGGTACATTCGGGTTTATGTACAAGTCCTTAAAAGTGATTAAGGTTTGAGTTATATTGAAGAGAGAGAATACTTATGAGATTAGTATTTAAGTAGTAGAATACTTAAATATTATTATGAGATCGGCAATTATAGCCCTGTATACATTTGAGGAGTGATAAATGTATATATATATATATATATATATATATATATATATATATATATATATATATATATATATATATATATATATATATATATATTTATGTGAAGCATACTTACTCTAATGCTATCATGGGAAGTTACTGATGTGGGTGAGGCCCCTGACTTGAGGAGCACGAAGCGTATAGTCCCCAGGTCATAGCGTCCATTGTTATATTGTGTGATTTTTATTAGGGTATATATATATATATATATATATATATGTGTGTGTGTGTGTGTGTGAAACATACTTACTCTAATGCTATCATGGGAAGTTTCTGATGTGGATGAGGCCCCTGACTTGAGGAGCACGAAGCGTATAGTCCCCAGGTCATAGCGTCCAGTGTTATATTATGTGATTTTTATTAGGGGTGAGACGTGGTGGGTATGTTTTTTCTCATTTTCGAGGAGGAACTATGACCGCTTCCCATAGATTGTGATTTGGTTTTTACCATGTCGGTGTTATTTAGTCCGACCTCTGGTACCCAAGATGGTATGTGAGTGATTCCATGGAAGATGATAACATTGAGAGACTGCATCCTCGAGTTATAGCTCGGAGGGATTGTTATTGTACTTATGTTGTGATAGGTATAATTATACTTGTGTGTCTAGTATATTACTTGTATAAGAAGGTGAGATATCATACAAAGTAAACATATGTATATTAAGTGAAAAGCCTAATAAGGTGTATTTTCCCCTTCCGGTTGATTTAGATCCGGATTTATAAAAATATGAATAAGAAGTTTTTGTAAGATTATTATTATTATTATTATTATTATTATTATTATTATTATTATTATTATTATTATTATTATTATTATTATTATTATTATTATTATTATTATTATTATTATTATTATTTGTATATATATGAGTCTTATATACGCGTCATGTACTGAGGGCCTAATGGATCTTGACGATCAACATTGCCAGGTAGTAGTGTATTGAGGGGGTTCCTTGTTTGTATTTCGATTCGCGAGACCCCCTACGAACGAACAGAGTGCAATGTTGAGAATGGGGAGAAGTTTAGCCCTTAGTACTCGGGTTTTCGAGGTTTCTAGAGTACAGGTGAAATAGATTAGTTTGTCGGGGTAGCTTAACTATCATGTCTGAAACGGATGTGTTAGGTGTGCACTATTAGAGGAGGGGTGAGGGGTATCTCATGGGAGTGCAATACCAATTTAAATATGAGATAAAGAATATTTTAAAATATTGCATTTATGCACTTGCAAAATATTTTCACAGCTCGGGCTCTGACCCATTTATTTATTTTTTTCCTCTTTTATTATATATATATATATATATATAGGTGTCCAGACACAGGGATGCCTGGATGACGATTCCTTCGAGTTAGACGTCTGCTGCAGCAGCTATAGATGCATGCAGGTTTACTGTAGACGCTTCTATCCTTGTAATTTATATAGGAGGTACTATATAAACATTCAGGTCGAAATCCCAATTGCATTTATTTATTCCTTTTCTGCCTTTTTAGTGCAGTGTTCGATTTGATTGTATTATGTTAAACCGAGTGTTCGGTTATTTTATTTCTTTTCAGTTTTTTATATATATATATATTTAAACTGTGTGGTTGTTTTAATGGTATGGTTTGTTTAAAAATATTAGTTAAATAAAATTTTGACGACAGCCTAATAGGTTAGTAGTAATTCAATTGGTTTTCAACAGTGATGCTGAAAATTAACCATATGAGACTCCTATTTTAATTTGGTACAGGATTGATCGTCAATTTTTTTTATTAGGCGGGGTGTCATAGATGGTATCAGAGCATCATGTTTTAGTGTCCTTAGAATCTGTGCGGACGTACTACGCTTTCAGTGTTGATATCGATTTGATATAGAGCCGTAGGATTAGGATTGTGGATTCCTCTGGTGAGGTTTCGTTATTTCGCTATTATGTAAGATTATAGTGAATCTTTTGCATGCTCGTTTGAGGTTCGTGTGCTGATCGAGGAAGGGCGACCGAGGAAGGTCGTGATGAGGAAAACAGGAGGCGGGGGGCTTAGCAGGAGCAGTTATTTGAAGTCAAAGATTAGGATCGCAGAAGAGGTCACTCCCCTTGTGACGTTTGCTAAGGATTGTAGAAATGACTACTAAAGTATAGTAGTTATGAGTATCAAAGTACCACTACAGTAGGAAGTGGTACTAAACTTGAATTACCCGATGAAGTTAAATTGGGAAAGGATTCGAAAGGTCTTTCATAAGGATCATATGTTGAGGTTTAAGTTATACGAAGTTAGTATAGCTTTACTCAGTGGAAGTAGAAGGCTCAGAAGCTTTAGGTTAAGAGCAGGGTATGGAAATACCCAGATGTGAAAATTTGAGGAAACTTTTTCACTCGTGGGAGCAATATTGAAATGGTGAAAATGATGGCTACCATATATGGGGGAGAAGGATGTTTTTCCCATAGAGGGATCTTACAGATGGATATACCCGTTAGTTCCTTTGGTCTATCAAAAATGGGGGGAATACAGTTTTGAATTATTCACATAAGGATCGGTCAGAGGCCGGTAGTGAATAAAAAGTGATAGGGATAAGTTAACTGGTACAATGGAGGGAGAGCCCTTCAGAGGAATGATGGTATCACTAGTAAGTGTTGCTAACACTTATGGAGAAAGTATGTTCATGAAACTCCATCGGTGGGCATCCACCCAGTGAATTCATTGAAATAGGGTTGTTGAAGTCGGTAGTGGAGTTTCCTTTTAATAAAGAGGTTAAGGGGACTATGAAGGTGATTGTTAGGATAGATGCTATAGAGTCCGATGATACTGATAACTTTGCCATGGTTAGGAAGGCCAGAGATGTGAAATGTGGTATTGTGGAATGTAGAACCACACGGTTAGTCCTTGCCCCGTAGGAATTAAATGACAATAGTAGGGTGCCCAGATGAGGCATTGATAAGAGTAGTTTTGGTTCAATTAAGAAAAGTGTGCTAGGTCAGGGAACTAATCAAAGCAGTCAGGAAGACTGGCGAAGTTATTATTATGAGTTTCACCTCAGAAGGAAGGGGTATATTTATTGTGACTAGATAGAGTCGTGGTATTTCGCTAACCCTAAATTCGTGTGTGTAATTCGAGCTTTGTGACCGTATCGATAACATTATATAGTGTATGTCTATATGTTTTTTCGCGATAGCAGGGTTCTATTTTCTTCATTCGTTACGGAAACTAATGTTGATATTTTGGATTTGTATTTGGTTTATACTACTCATTTTATACGTGTTATACGAGTATGATATCATTATAAGAGTTATGTTATTGTATTATCAGAGCGATAGCAGGCTAATGATTGCAAGACTATCGTGTCTGCGGTTCCAGGGTGGAATAGGTTGTTGTTGCGATATCTCATCCGGATACAAATTGAGCTCGATTTTATTTTTACATTTAAATGGAACTTCGATGAGTAGATGTTTCATTATCATGATTTCAGTGTGTGGCAACCTTATATATGTGATTTAAGGTATGTAGGATTTATTTGTTAAGCTATAAGTTTAAGCTTGTTATTATTTGCGCAAGGACTTAGTGTTAGTACAAGCGCTTGAGCGTGTGGCACCTGGTTAGATATAGGAGTTCAGACCATATTTTGTTAAAAGGGGGATAGGATTATCCCGGTGGTATAATTGAAGCTAACGAACCTCCATGACCAACAAAGTTAAGTAGTAGTGTATTGAAGGGGTTTCTTGTTTGAATTTAACTTGCGAGACGCTCCACGCATGAACCTTAATGACGTTAGGAGTGGAGAGATGTTATGGGATGCAATGATATTGGTTTTGATGATAAGTTACCTAGTGTAGAGAAAACAATATGGACTGAGAACCGTGTGATGATTGTATGCTTATAGAGATGGAAGTGCTATGAAAAAACACTGAAATGTTTTTCTCATCGCAAGTATGAGGATGAGGCTAGGTGAAAAGAATTGATTTAAGTTTTTGTGGCTAGGCCTTGATGAAAAGGAAAATTTTGGAGGAAATATGTTTTGGGTAAAATGTTCGTAACACCTTTGCAGAGAATAGGCGCCCCAATTAGTTAGAATTTCCATTTCGCCAATAGAAGAAATTAGTTGTATAAGTACATTAGTAGGTTAGCGAGGTAGGATTTAGGACGTCCCGCTGGTGTGCCTTAGGCCATTATATCTTGATGACCGATAATGCAAGGAAGTAGTGTAACGGGAGGGTTCCTTGTTTGGATTTCGCTTTTTGAGACGTCCCACGTATGAAAATGAGCAAATATCGGAAGTTGAGAGAGGCCTTGGGCACTAGGGATATACTTAGGATAGTACTCGTTTCGCGTGGGTAGGAAAATGCATCGATCGTAGGGTTATTAGGAAATAAGGAAAATAGGACTAGTGGAGCCAGTATAAGGAGCTTATTAGGAGTTAACCACAGGAAGATTAGTGGGTTAAATTTTAAAAAGATGGTATTTTTGGGTGTAGGAAGAATTGAATTTTCTCGGGTTAAGGACCCCACGTGTTAGTACTAGACCGAAGATGTGAGGTCCACTTTTACAGAGAGTGTTAAGCGTCAGACATTTGCAATGGTTGTGCAAACAGGAGCGGGTCAATAGGTATGAGAACCCATGTAAGTTGGTTTTATATACCATTTGAGATAGAAGATGTATAATATATAAAGTTGAAAAATATACTGTGAGGCAGTTACAAGTAAGATTACAATCTGTTGGACGGAATGTTGTACGAGGCACACAACAACCCAATGGTGTAGGCGTAACGAAAGTTGGTACACTTAAGATGAGCAGTCAGATGACGCAAAAAATCAAGCGCTACTGTAGTATCCTTTTTTAGGGAAATTAGATGTCTCGATGTGGATAGGTCGACGTTTAGAATAGCGGATCTCCGATGGGATCGATAAGTTATAGCGGCGATTGTAGTCTCGTTTCCTTTACATGTGGCTATAGAAGCACTAGGTGCGATGTGATGTTAGAGTCAACCTTACGATCGGGTTAGTGCGTTAGCATGTAGAGATTTAGATAAGCTTTTAGTTAAGCTAGTGTGTTAGATCATATGCCTTGAAATAGGTAGAATATGGTCGGGGACCATTGTGTTAGTACCTTTTGACTTTTGTGCACTAGGACATAGTGTAATTAGCAATCCTAGGTTGGTGGTGTAGGTTATATCCGAATTTCGAAGACGAAATTCCGTTGAAAGGGGGGAGTATGTAACACCCCGCACTTTTGGGGATAATTAAATTTCATAAATGGTTGTAAATTGGAAATTTGAGGGATTTCTCTGAATAATTATTTTTGGAATTTATGAGGGTTAGATGATTTCAGAGGTGTGTTTCATTTACTTTTGGGATTAAGTAAATAAGTCGGACTATTTTAAATTACCTGTCGCAATCGGGTGAAGCGACAAAGGATAATATTTTAATTGGAAAACCCGTATCGAGATGTGTTGGTTTAATTAGTGAATTGTAGTTAAGTGACTCGAATGGAGATTTCGAGTGCGTGATTGATTTCAGAATGGCCGAGATAGTCAAAATAGAGTATCTGGGATTAGTGTTAGGATTTCGGGAACTTTTAGACTAATAGGGGCTCGGAGTTGAGTAAACGAGTCATTTTGGGGGTTTAAATGGACAAACCCTTATTCTCTCCTATATAAGGCAAGAGGGAGTGGGGGAAAAGAAAGAAATAGATAAATACAAGAGATGAAGGAAAAGAGGAAGAAAAGGGAGATTCCAGCCAAACTCTGCGAGATTCGATTCGAGGTCGTCGAATTTTATCCATGAGGCAAGTGTTTACTTGCTTTATTTATTTTTTAGCATAAATCTCATATCATAATTTGGTAATAACAAATTAGAAGTTTTTGGGATTGGGTTTCGTGAATCAAAACGGGTTTTTGGAAAGTTTAACGGATTAACCTCAAAAAATATTCAAATTGGAAATCTTAGGATTTAATCGAAATTTGTTGTTGGTTATCGGTTCTAGGATGTTTAAAACCCTTTTCATGTTGTATATGTAGTTGATTGAGGTTGGAGGACGTTAGGAGAGGAGATAAAATATTGGGGGAAGATTTAATGGCCAAAACAACTTCTCGGAGAAGAAGTTTTCCAGGTCGATCAATCGATCGATGGCCCAGGGTCGATCGATCGATGGCCCAGGATTTTCAGCAATTTTGCCTAGGGTTAATTATATGGGATAATTTCCAATTTTAATTGATTCTAGTTTATTTAATTAATTAAATAAAGATTCATTGAGGGAATTAATATCTAGCCATTTGAGGAAATTTACAGGGGCTAGGAGGGTGCTAAGATGTGCGGTACGAAAAGTACATTTTTGAGGAAAATAAATAGATTGAGAAATTAAATGTTTAGGGTTCCTAAAAGAGAGTGGGGACCTCCAAATTATTATTTGAGTGAAATGTAAACCTTGGGTTCATGGAAAAAGGGAATTCATGACTTATTTATTTCAGGGTGTTTAGGACGAGTAACACTCGAGTTGGTATATCGGTGGGAGATTGTGTGTATAGAATTATGCGCGTAAAGAATGTAATTATATGTCAATTGTGTGTGAGAAAACCCTACAAGGCGAATAGGATGAAATTTGGGATATAGGCTAAATCGGATTTTGCAGTTTCCCGACACGTCTATTGACGACGACTATTATACGTGGTACGATACTTATGGAATTAAGATAAGTTGATAGTACACTTATCAAATTAGAACACTTTGGTACATTCGGGTTTATGTACAAGTCCTTAAAAGTGATTAAAGTTTGAGTTATATTGAAGAGAGAGAATACTTATGAGATTAGTATTTATGTAGGAGAATACTTAAATATTATTATGAGATTGGAAATTATAGCCATGTATACATTTGAGGAGTGATAAATTTATTTATATACGATGTGATTAAAGTATATATTATATGATACGAATACATACATACATACATACATATATATATATATATATATATATATATATATATATATATATATATATATGTGTGTGTGTGTGTGTGTGTGTGTGTGTGAAGCATACCCCCTCTAATGCTATCATGAAAAGTTGCGCGATGTGGGTGAGGCCCCTGGATTGAGGAGCAGGGAGTGTATAGTCCCCAAGTCATAGCGTCCATTGTTATATTGTGTGATTTTTATTAGGGGTGAGACGTGGTGGGTATGTTTCGTATCATTTCCGGGGAGGAACTATGACCGCTTACCATACATTGTGATTTGGTTTTTACCATGTTGGTGTTATTTAGTCCGCCCTCTAGTACCCAGGATGGTATGTGAGTGATTCCATGGAAGATGATAACATTGAGAGACTTCATCCTCGAGTTATATCTCGGAGGGATGGTTATTGTACTTATGTTGTGATAGGTATAATTATACTTGTGTGTATAGTATATTACTTTTATAAGAAGATGAGATATCATACAAAGTAAACATATGTATATAAAGTGAAAAGCCTAATAAGGTATATTTTCCCCTTCCGATTGATTTAGATCCAGATTTATATAAATATGAATAAAAAGTTTTAGTAAGATTATTAGTATTATTTGTATAAATATGAGTCTTATATACGCGTCATGTGCCGACGTCCTAATGGATCTCGACGATCAACATTGCCAGGTAGAAGTGTATCGGAGGGTTCCTTGTTTCGATTTTGCTTCGCGAGAAACCCCACACCCAAACGTAGTGCAGTGTTGAGAATGGGGAGAAGTCTATCCCTTAGTACTCGAGTTTTCGAGGTTTTTAGAGGACAGGTGAAATAGATTAGTTAGGCGGGGTAGCTTAACTAGGATGTCTGAAACGGATGCATTAGGTGTGCACTATTAGAGGAGGGTTAAGGGGTATGTCATGGGAGTGCGATACCAATTTAAATATGAGACATATCATATTTTAAAATATTGCATTTAAGCACTTGAAAAATATTTTCACAACTCGGGCTCTGATCCGTTTATCTACTTTTTTCCTCTTTTGTTATATATATATAGGTGTCCAGACACAGGGATGCCTGGATGGCAATTCCATCGAGTTAGACGTCTACTGTAGCAGCTGTGGCTGCATGTAGGTTTACTGTAGACGCTTATATCCTTGTAATCTTGATAGGACGTATTGTATAAACATTCGGGCTGAAAGACCAATTGCATTTATTTATTCCATCTCCTCCTTTTTAGTGCGGTATTCGATTTGATTGTGTTATGTTAAACCGAGTGTTCAATTATTTTATTTCTTTCCAGTTTTATATATAAACTATGGGGATATTTTAATGGTATGGTTTGTTTAAAAAGATTAGTTAAATAAAATTTTGATGCGAGCCTAATAGGTTATTTGTTATTAAATTGGTTTTTGATAGTGATGATAAGAATGAACCATATGAGACTCATGTTTTTTTATCCTTTAGTTCTTGTTGAATCCTTAAATCCTTGTAAGAGTCTTATCTCTTTTCCTTTTCTTCATCCTTGAACACGGGTTACTCAGTAACTTCTCTAGGGGAATTTAGGAATGAGTGGAATATCTCTTCGTGGGTGGATTTGAAGCTTTCCAGTCCTTATATGGACTTTTTTTCTTTGTTTGATGGCCATTGGCTCCCTTCAATTTTTAGTGCTGAGTATGGGTTCACTTTTCCCCCAAATCCATTTTTCCTTGAGTTTTTCCAGTACTTGGATGTGGTCCCTGCTAGAATAGCCCCCAATACTTGGAGAGTAGTTAATGGGGTTTGCAGGTTAAATCAGCTCCATGGGACACATATAGGAATCCCAAAGATTATTATTTGCTATAAGTGGGTCACAAGTGAAAACACTTACTATTTAAAGAGTAGGAGTGTAAACATGGATTTAGTAGTTAACCTCCCGGACTCCAATAGAGATTATTTTGATCATGGAGTAATTCCCAAATATTGGCAACATGTACCCATAACAGGGGATGCTGAGTACCGAGGGCCCAGATGCCCATAATATGGCAATGGGATAGGTTGCAAAATTTTGTGTAACTCTTCTTGAATATTTTACTTATTATTGATACTAACTTTAATCTGGTGACTTTGGTTGCAGTTGGTCAAAAGAGGAGATATCCCAAGGAAGGTGATATCAACCTCAGGGAGTTAAAGTTTATTTGGGGCATTCATCAAAAGATAGAAGAGGAGCACATTAGGTTTTCATCATACATGTTGGAGTACAAAAATACCATCACTTCTTTTATTGCTCACCATGTTGTTGTTATTCCCTCCTCAATGATTGATCTTGATCAAGACCCCATCTCTACTTCCTCTACCACTGCATCTGGCACTGGTGAACTTGCTGCTGCCCCATCCTCTTCCATTGATTCAGACTTGTGTAATACCCCATATTTTCGATGATTGAAATAATTAAGGGATTATCTATTACACATTTTTGATGATTTAAATAGTTAAGGGATTATTTATTACAACGGGATTAATTAAATTTAAATGTGAAGAATTAAATTGTTAATTAATCTGGATCCAATAAAAATAAATATTAACTAGCGTGCTAAGGGTTAATACTTATTAGTTTAATATTACTGTGCGATATGTAATATGGAACTATACACTTTGATAAATTGTCGAGAGATAATAATACGACGATTTAGTAAATTAAGTCAGACGCGCGTGTGAGTCGTGTCTGGACTAAATTGGTGGAATAAATATATCAATTATTTTTAGTAACTCGTATGATGATTTTGAGTGTACCATTGAGTCTGGAAGGGTCGAGATAGTCGAAATAGTATACTCGGGTGTTTAGTTTGGGTCCCGGGGCAATTTTAGGCCTAACCGGCACCCCAAAAGGGCATTATGGTAAATTGGATTTTTAGGACTAATTAATGGACGAAAATTAGGACTTAATTTATCATCCAAAACATTTTAATTAGGGTAAGAAATATGGAGAAAGCAAAAACGGCCATTGGAAGTGTGAGGGAAAACTTTTGCCAAGAGAAGAGGGCTAAATCGACATCACCGTGCACAACCACCACCACCACCGTGTAGATTGGGACGAGGGGAACACACCTATACCAACAACATCCAGAAATCAGACTACTCACTCAAGGAAAGTGTTTATAACTTGCTCTATTTCGGTATTAATTTGATTCATGTTAGTGTAGGGTTGTTAGGATTATGTTATAGGTTATCAAAATGGTGAAATTGATGAACTTGAAAGTAGAATTAAGTTCTGTGATTTATTAGATTGAAACCCTTAATGTATGAAGACTGAAAATCACATTTTAAGGAATTGATATGTAGAACAAATTTGAAAATAATGGCTTCTTGAACATGTATTGGAAGAAATAGGGTTTTGATAAAATTAAATTGGGGATTTCACATTTTATGAACGATTCGTAATAAATTGATGATTCTAGGATGTTAGAAATCATGTGTTATTGATGGGGTTCGATGTAGAACTATTTATTTGGAGTTTGGGGTGTTGATTGAGAAGGTTTGAGGTTAAAAATGGTGGAAAACGTTGGAAAAATCTGGGTAGGGGACGAACAGCGAATTCTCGCTCGAAGTCGTTCGAGCGAGATTGCATCTCGCGCGAAGTCGTTCGAGCGACATGTGGCAGTCGTTCAAATGACTTGCCACCTCGTTCGAGCGACAGAGTGAAGTTTTGATAAATTCTCGTAGGATCCAATTTTAAGTGTATTAGTTTAGAAATGAGAAATATAATTTCTAATAATAAACTTAAGTAAGACAGAATTTCTGAAGAAGTATGAAAAGCTAAACACTTTAATGAATTAAGTACGAGGAGAATATACCGTAGAGATTTCGAGAGGGAGGATAACCCAATAACTATTATGAAATGTTGGAATCAAAATGCGTAAGAGAAGCATATGTAGGTAAAGGAAATACCTATTTATTATAATAGGATGTGTGTATGTCTATTATGTATTATTACTATTAAAGACACTAATGGGTGATAACCCGAGGGTGTGAGAATATTATTATTATAAGTGTACTAATGGGTGATAACCCGGGGGTACAAAAATGTATTGTAAGTTTACTAATGGGTGATAACCCGGTGGTACAAGATTATTTAAATAAGTGTACTAAAGGGTGATAACCCGGGGGTACAGAATTGATTAGGTGCACTAATGGGATATATCCCGGGGGTGCAACATCATGTTACATATATATATAGGGTAAAAGTTACTATATGTATATATGTATGAGAATTGTGAATCAATCCAGTGTGTATAGTAATGAATATGAGCATGCAAGTTTGTTAAGAAAATTCTAATCGAATATTTGACTTATTATGGAAATAGAAAATGTATTAATTAGCTTTTCGATATAGGCTAATTGGTTAACGTATTGTATGGGCGATACGGGCGTACTAATAGTGAGGGTAAATACTGTTAGGATGGATTCAGACTAGTTATATTGGGAGGTATAGCTAAGGAGAAAATTTAGATACGAGTTAGGCGTGCACAATAGAAGATGGGTGAGAATCTCAAGAGAGGGTTCGAACTAACATGTACTTGATACTTGCTTTACTGCAAATTTTAAATACTTGCTTAAACAAATATTTTTACACATCGGGCTCTGACCCGTTTCTTGCATATTCTCTCTCTCTTGCTATATATGTATTATATCAGGTGCTCAGCCGCATGGACGTCAGGCTTAGAATTTCGGATTTGCGTGGCATGCCGTAGTTGTTATGGGAGCTGCAGTACTTTGTTTAGATGCTTTGATTATTTCATTCCTATTCGTTATGACATTTTCTGTAGGGCATGTGCCACCCCTTCCTTAGACAGTTTCAGAGATTATGTTTACTCTATTTCTCGTTTACTTTCATTTGGATTGATGAATACTATTGTTTTGGTTTGGTGTTTTGAACTGGGATGTTTTATCCAGTCTTATTTATTTCAGCATGCGATTATGATTCAGTATTTGTAGTAATCAATTGTGTGTGGATGATTTATATTAAATTACTCGGTTTGGTAATTAAATGGTTTTTAATTAATAAGAAAAATGTTTTGACACTTGGCTTAATTATATTAGGTGATTAAATAAGTTATTGCGTTTTCGACAGTGATGCTAAGAATGAACCAACCGAACATTCTGTTTTAAATTTTATAAAGGAATGATCACCCGATATTTAATTGGAGGGGGTGTCACAGGTGGTATCGGAGCATCGGGTTCTAGTGTCCATTAGGATCTGTACGGTTTACTCTGTTTTCAGCTTTGCGTCCTTTGATATAGAGCCCTATTTTTAGGACTGTTGTGATCTTATATTTTGTGATTACGTCTTCAGCTATTTTAGATTTTGAAATAACTGTGGACTAATAATATTCTTTCTCATTTCAGATGCCTCCTCGACGTGCACCAAGAGACCGACAGGCCCAGCCAGAACAGCCGGCCATACAGGCTCAGGGGGCAATGAATGCAACAGAAGTTGCTGCTATAGTTGCACAAGCGGTAAATGCAGCCTTAGCGGTGGTGCAGCAGGCCCCACCCCAGATTCAGGTAGTGGCACCAGTTCCAGTGCATCCATTTCCCATTGCATGGGAGAATGTTAGAGAGTCCTTTCAGAGGGCTTGTCCCCCAGAGTTCTTGGGCAGTTCAGATGTGGTTACCGCGAGTCAGTGAAGAAGGACATACAGCGGCATCTTCACATGTATGAGTGCACAGAGGTTCAAAGGCAAGTTTTGGCTACCTTCAAGCTGAGAGGGGCAGTCTTACAGTGGTGGGAATTCGCTCCTACTACCGAGGAGTGAGATATAATGACTATCAATAATTTTTGGGTGCAGTTTGACCGCAAGTATTTTCCTTCCGCCGTCAAGACTGAGATGAGACAGAGACTTTTAGACCTCACCTAGGAAGGGAAGACCGTTGTGGAATACGAGGAAGAGTTTACACGATTGACAAACATGGTACCGGAGTGTAACAACCCGTCTTTTTGGAGACCATTAAATTCCATAATTAAATTAAGTGGCAATTTGGGGAATTTTCCTAAATAGTAAATTTTGGGATTTTCAAGGATTGAATGATTTTCGATGGGTGCTGTAATTATTTTTGGGACTATATAGGTCGAAATATTTTAATTATATGTCGTCGTTAAGTAAAGCGACACGAGGTAAGATTTTTAATTGGAAAACCCGCATTTAATTATTTTGGGTTGGAATAGTGATTTGCGATCAAGTACCTCGGATAGGAATTTCGACTGCGCCATAATTCTCGGAATGGCCGAGATAGTCGGAAAAGAGTGTCCGATTGTCGAAAATGAGTTTCGGGTAATTTTAGAGGTAAAAGTAACTCGTTATTAGGTAAACGAGTCGTTTTTGGGTTTTAAGGGTTTAAACCCCTTTTCTTCTTATTTAAAGAGGGAGAGGGAAAGAAAAGAGAAGAAAAGAAGAGAAAAGAGAGAGAAGAGAGAGAGGAAGGAGAAAAGAGGGGAGAAAATGGAGATTCGGGCCAAACTCCGCCGGATTCGACTCGAGGTCGTCGGATTTTATCCACGAGGCAAGTGTTTACTTGCTTTATTTATCTTTTTGCATAAATATCTCATACCCTAGTTTGGTATAAACAAACCCTAATGGTTTTGGGGTGGGTTATCGTGGATAAAACGGGTTTTTGGGAGTTAAAACAATTAAACCCCAATAATATTTCAATTTTGTGGAACTAGGGTTTTAATCCAAATTAATTGGTGATTCCGGGTTCTAGGATGTTTAGAACCCGTGTTATAAGTGCATTTGTAGTTGGTTGAGGTTGTAGGACGTTGAGTGAGGCGACAAAAGCTTGGGAGAAACTTTAATGGCGGAAATCGTCTCGGAAGAGACGATGAATAGTAAACCCGTCACCTTAGGGGGCCTTTTTGGCCAGGAAAAGAATTGATTTAGCTTTCGGCCAAAACACGAAAGTTGTAGATATTTTCGATACGGTCGCGTGGACACCGACCGCGTATTTTTCTGATTTTTCTACGATTTGATATGATTTTTACAAGATGACAGCTCCCGGTTGAAAGTACCAACTCGGAAATCAAATCGGGAATTGGAAAAATAAAGGCTAGAAATTATTGTGTAGATGTTTGGGATGATTTTTGGTGTAGAGTAGAAACCATGAAAATGAATTTGGATTGATTTTTGGGTATTTTGGAGTTTGAGAAATCGCCCAAACTGTGACCCTCGAACAGGCCGAATCGATTCGGGTACAGGCCAAATCGATTCGCCTAAGGGGAATTGGGTCTCTGCAATGGGCCGAATCGATTCGGGTACAGACCGAATCGATTCGGGTACAGACCGAATCGATTCTCCATTTACAGACCTGTTTTCAGAATACTTTCCGAATCGATTCGGATTGGGAACCGAATCGATTCGCCCACCCGAATCGATTCGCTAAAGGGGCGAATCGATTCGCTTAGGCCAGAATTTCTAGTTTTCTCCCTTTAAGAGTATGGGGAGTTGAATTACCATTTGGGATTTTTATGGGGATTCCTAAATAAGGATTTTGAGGATAAATAAACCTTTAAGAGATGATTGAGGTAATTAGTATTGAACAAAGTAAGGAAATACTTTGGGTTTAGTATCATGCTTATATGAAAGCATGATTATGATTCCTCGAGGGAATCTTTGGGATTAATGGTCATCGCTATATATAGTTGGCAAACATGGCCATTTATGTATATTCAAGGATGAATATATGGTATATGTATATACTATGTGATTAAAGTATATATGATATGATGAAAATGATTTTGAAAATAATATATAAATGTTTTCAAAATGGAAAGACAAATGATTTTCATAAATAATAAAAATGAGGATACACACCTCTCTAAATCGCTATCATAAGGGAAGCTGCGTTCGTATTGGTGAAGCCCCCTGGCTAATGATGCAGGGTGGATATAGTCCTAGGCCATGGGAGCGCTTATGGTTGTATTATTTGGACCGAGTGTTCGGTTATTTTAGTTCCTTTCTTTTCCATTTCAGTTCATTACGCATTTAATTATGAATGTTTTAATTTGTGCGCTAAAAAGAGTAGTTAGATAAAAGTTTTTAACGGCCACCTAATAGGATATTAGTAATTAATTGGATTTTCGACAGTGATGCTAAGAATGATCCATATGAAACTCCTGTTTTAATTTAATATTGGAGTGATCGCCCGGTATCTTATTAGGCGGGTTGTTACACGGAGGACGTGTCTACTAAGGAGAAGCGCATTCAGATGTTCATGGATGGCTTGACTTGGAAGATACGACAGCATTTATTGGGTAACCTTTCTCTACACTCATATACCGACGTTCTGAATGCAGCCCTATTGCATTGTCAGGACAATCGCTTTCATGCTAAGGGAAGCAAGCGAGGGGGAGATCCCAACCAGTTGGGAAAGACAGGGGGGGGGGTAATGCCAGTAGAGTACCAGTTGAGCAGAGTCAGAGGCAGGGTTCCCAGCTGGGGGAGTCTGCTAAGAGGTTCCATTATGGAGGGTTCAGGCATGGTCATGGGGGTTGGAGATAGGGCCACCATGGCCAGCCACAGGGCCAGCAGCAGGTTCAACAGCAGGGAGAACAATAGGGCCAACGGGGCCAATGTAGAGGTGGTAACAGCCAATCGGGTCGAGGCTACCAGGGGCAGAGAGGAGGAAACTTCATTGGGAAATGTTATACTTCTGGCAAGACTAGACATAAGAAACTGGAGTTCCCGGATAGGGACAGAGTTCCTCGACAGCAGGGTGCTCACCAGGAGCCCCAGAGACCCATTTTTCTCGTCGCCCTACCAGCGCCGGCTCCAGTTCCAGCTTTACCCGCAATTCCGATGTAGCAGGGACAGTTGCAGTATGGACGTGTTTATAACGTCCACCAGGCCGCAGTTCCGCAGGCACCACCCGCAGTGGAGGGTAGGTTTTCTATCCATGATACTTTGGGTCGCATCTTATTTGACACGGGGGCATCACACTCTTTTATAGCCACTAGTTTTGCAAAGGCCACTGGGTTGTTAAGCATGACAGAGAGTACAATGACTTGTGTAGACTCACCACTTGGTAATGGGTCATTGATTTTCTTTATATGTCGGGGAGTAGGCATAAAGATTGGTAGTTTAATCTTACCGGCCGATATGCTAGTATTAGATATGTTCGAGTACGACACCATTATTTGTATGGATTAGTTAGCCGAGTATAGGGCCATGATTGATTGCTTCAGTAGGAGTATAGTGTTCGCCATTCCGGGCCAGGAGATGTTCTTGGTGGCGATGCCTCGCTCGGAGGGAGGGTCTTCCACCCACTTATTTTATATAGAGGATGAGACCTCTGCAGTCGAGGTTCCACTCGATTCGATTTCGATCATCTGCGAGTTTGCTGATGTATTTCAGGATATACCGGGGTTGCCTCAGAGTAGGGAGATCGATTTTGTGATAGACTTAGCACCAGACACTCATCTGATAGCATGTGCACCTTATCGTATGGCTCCGGCAGAGATGAGGGAGCTACGGGATCATATATAATAGTTGTTGGGATAGGGATTCATCCGTAGGAGTACCTCGCCTTGGGGTGCACTAGTACTGTTGGTAAAGAAAAGGGATGGATCCCTACGTCTATGTATTGATTATCGGGAGCTTAATAAAGTCACAATACGGAATAAGTATCCGTTGCCTCAGATCGATGACTTGTTTGATCAGCTGAGAGGAGCGGCCCACTTCTCGAAGATAGATTTGAGATTCGGGTACCATCAGCTACGTATCAGGGAGCAGGACGTGGCCAAAACTGCTTTTCTGACGAGGTATGGATTGTACGAATTCAGGGTTATGCCGTTTGGGCTAACCAATGCCCCATCAGTATTCATGGACTTAATGAACAGAGTATCTAGAGAATTCCTAGATCAGTTTGTCATTGTCTTCATAGATGATATCTTGATTTATTCTCGCACTGAAGAGGAACATGTCGAGCATTTGCGTATGGTTCTGCAGACCTTACGAGAGCATGACTTGTATGCTAAATACGAGAAGTGTGAGTTTTGGCAGTGGGAATTACAATTTTTGGGACACATTGTATCATAAAAAGGAGTATCTGTAACCCTAGTAAGGTGTCAGCGGTGAGGGAGTGGGGACAACCCACGACACCGACAGAGGTGTGAAGTTTTTTGGGATTATCCGGATACTACAGACGGTTTTTTAAGGGATTCTCGAAGATTGCGGGTCCTATGAAAAATTTGACTCATAAGGGCGTACCGTTTGTTTGGGACGATGCATGTCAGTTGGCATTTGATGAGCTGAAGGACAAGTTAACTTCAGCACCCGTTCTAGCACTTCCCAGAGCGGGAGTGGAATACCTGGTTTATACCGACGCATCATTACAGGGGCTTGGGGGAGTACTCTAGCAAGAGGATAAGGCCATAGCTTTTGCTTACCGAAAGCTTAAGCCTCATGAAAAGAATTAACCCACCCACGACTTAGAGTTGGAATCAATTGTGTTTGCGCTTCGAATTTGGAGGCATTACTTGTTGGGGGAACAATTTCACTTATTTACAGACCACAAGTCGCTACAGTACTTGTTCACGCAGAAGGAGTTGAATATGCATCAACGCCGGTGGCTTGAGTTTGTAAAAGATTACCAGTTCGAAATACACTATCACCCGGGAAAGGCTAATGTGGTTGCTGATGCATTGAGCTGCAGGCCGGTCGATGAGACGGCCGAGGTGTGGAAAGAGAAATGGAAGGAGTTGGGACATCAGGATGCTGTGGCCCGATCATTCATGTTGGCGATGACAGTTTCACCTCAGATCATTACGCAAATAGTACAGGCACAGGAAACAGATTCTTCTCTCAAGATCGGGTTAGGCAACTTTTGGCCGGGGGAGCCGAGTCTTATTCAGTAAGTTCTGAGGGTGGTTTGCGCTTTAATAGGAGGCTTGTTGTTCCAGATGGGGAGGACATTCGATAAGCAGTAATGACGGAGTCGCATGGGTCCTGATTTGTGGTACATACCGGTGGGGACAAAATGTACCAGGATATGAGGCGGTAGTATTGGTGGAGCGGGATGAAAAAGGATATCGCAGAGTTTGTATCCAAGTGTACCACTTGTCAGCTAGTGAAAGTGGACCATCAGAGACCACCAGGTTTACTCCAGCCATTGAAGATTCCTACCTGGAAATGGGAGGGCTTTTCTATGGATTTTATTATCGGGTTGCCCACTTCGCAGAGGGGGCATGATTATATATGGGTTATTATAGATCGGTTGACGAAGGTAGCCCACTTATTGCCCATTAGGACAGACTACACAGCGGGACAGTATGCTCAGTTATTTATTGCAGAGATAGTGAGACTGCATGGTGTACCTCTTAACATCGTGTCAGATAGAGACAAGAGATTTCTATCTCGTTTTTGGGAAAGCTTCCAGGAAGCTATGGGTACTGAGTTGCGGTTGAGTACAGCGTATCACCCGCAGGCCGATGGGCAGACTGAACACACTAATCAGATGCTCAAGGACATGTTGCGCATGTGGATCCTTAATTTTGGGGGAGGTTGGAAGCAGTATCTTCCACTGGTAGAGTTTGCTTACAACAACTCCTATCAGTTTACGATTGGCATGGCCCCGTTCGAAGCATTGTATGGTAGACCTTGTCGTTCTCCAGTTTATTGTCTAGAGGTAGGAGACAACAAGATACTCGGGCCAGAAGTAATTCAGGATACGTTGAGTAGGATCGAAATGATTCGAAATCGCATACGGGTAGCCCAGGACAGGTAGAAAAGCTACACCGATGCAAAAAGGTTCTTCCGAGAGTTCGCAGTGGGGGACCAGGTTTTGTTGAGAGTATCTCCGATGAAGGGAGTAATGAGATTTGGGAAGAAAGGGAAGTTGGCTCCGAGATATGTGGGACCATTTCCTATTATAGAAAGGGTCGGACCAGTGGCATACAGATTGGGATTACCGGAGCACTTGCATCGTATCCATGATGTGTTCCACATTTCTTCACTGAGGCGATACCTTCGAGATGAGTTGGCAGACGCTCATATTGAGATTGAGGAGATTGAATTACAGCTAGATAGTTCATATGAGGAGAGACCGATAGCTATTCTAGATTATAGTGAGAGGAGGCTAAGGTTAAAGGTAGTTCCACTTGTTCGGGTGCCATGGAAGCATCACAATGTGGAAGAGTCTACTTGGGAGCGTGAGGCGGATATGCGTGGGAAATATCAAGATTTATTCATACCAGGTATGCCTTATTTTTTCGAATTTCGGGACGAAATTCCTTTATTAGGGGGAAGTATGTAATATCCCACATTTTCGATGATTTAAATAATTAAGGGAGTATTTATTACACATTTTTGATGATTTAAATAATTAAGGGATTATTTATTACAACGGGATTAATTAAATTTAAATGTGAAGAATTATATTGTTAATTAATCCGGATCCAATAAAAATAAATATTAACTAGCGTGCTAAGGGTTAATACTTATTAGTTTAATATTACTGTGCGATATTTAATATGGAACTATACACTTTGATAAATTGTCGAGAGATAATAATACGACAATTTAGTAAATTAATTGAGACGCGCGTGTGAGTCTTGTCGGGACTAAATTGGTGGAATAAATATATCAATTATTTTTAGTAACTCATATGATGATTTCGAGTGTACCGTTGAGTCCGAAAGGGTCGAGATAGTCGAAATAGTATACTCGGGTGTTTAGTTTGGGTCCCGGGGCAATTTTAGGCCTAACTGGCACCTCAAAAGGGCATTATGGTAAATTGGATTTTTAGGCCTAATTAATGGACGAAAATTAGGACTTAATTTATCAGCCAAAATATTTGCATTAGGGTTAGAAAGCTAGAGAAAGCAAGAACGTCCATAGGAAGTGTGAGGGAAAACTTTTTCCAAGAGAAGAGGGCTAAATCGACATCACCGTGCACAACCAGCACCACCACCGTGTAGATCGGGACGAGGGGAACACACCTATACCAACAACATCCAGAAATTAGACTACTCACTCAAGGCAAGTGTTTATAACTTGATTTATTTCAATATTAATTTGATTCATGTTATTGTAGGGTTGTTAGGATTATGTTATAGGTCATCAAAATGGTGAAATTGATGAACTTGAATGTAGAAACAAGTTCTGTGATTTATTAGATTGAAACCCTTAATGTATGAAGACTGGAAATCACGTTTTAAGGAATTGATATGTAGAACAAATCTGGAAATAATGGCTTCTTGAAAATGTATTGGAAGAACTAGGGTTTTGATAAAATTAAATTGGGAATTTCACGTTTTATGAACGATTCGTAATAAATTGATGATTCTAGGATGTTAGAAATCATGTGTTATTGATGGGGTTCGTTGTAGAACTATTTATTTGGAGTTTGGGGTGTTCATTGAGAAGGTTTGAGGTTAAAAAATGGTGGAAAACATTGGAAAAATCTGGGTAGGGGACGAACAGCGAATTCTCGCGAGAAGTCGCTCGAAGTCGTTCGAGCGAGATTGCATCTTGCGCAAAGTCGTTCGAGCGACATGTGGCAGTCGTTCAAACGACTTACCACCTTGTTCGAGCGACAGAGTGAAGTTTTGATAAATTCTCTTAGGATCCTATTTTCAGTGTATTAGTTTAGAAATGAGAAATCTAATTTCTAATAATAAACTTAAGTAAGACATAATTTCTAAAGAAGTACGAAAAGCTAAACACTTTAATGAATTAAGTACAGGGAGAGTATACCGTAGAGATTTCGAGAGGGGGTATAACCCAATAACTATTATGAAATGTTGGAATCAAAATGCGTAAGAGAAGCATTTATTATAATAGGCAAGGGAAATACCTATTTATTATAATAGGATGTGTGTATGTCTATTATGTATTATTACTATTAAAGACACTAATGGGTGATAACCCGGGGGTGTGAGAATATTATTATTATAAGTGTACTAATGGGTGATAACCCGGGGGTACAAAAATGTATTGTAAGTGTACTAATGGGTGATAACCCGGGAGTACAAGATTATTTAAATGAGTGTACTAAAGGGTGATAACCCGGGGGTACAGAATTGATTAGGTGCACTAATGGGATATAGCCCGGGTGTGCAACATCATGTTACATATATATATAGGTTAAACGTGAATATATGTATGTATGAGAATTGTGAATCAATCCAGTGTGTATAGTAATGAATATGAGCATGCAAATTTGTTAAGAAAATTCTAATCGAATATTTCACTTATTATGGAAACGGAAAATGTATTAATTAGATTTTCGATATAGGCTAATTGGTTAACGTATTGTATGGGCGATATAGGCGTACTAATAGTGAGGGTAAATACTGTTAGGATGGATTCAGACTAGTTATATTGGGAGGTATAGATAAGGAGAAAATTTAGATATGCGTTAGGCGTGCACAATAGAAGAGGGGTGAGAATCTCAAGAGAGAGTTCGAACTAACAGGTACTTGATACTTGCTTAAACAAATATTTTTACACATCGGGCACTGACCCGTTTCTTGCATCTTCTCTCTCTCTTGCTATATATGTATTATATCAGGTGCTCAGCCGTAGGGATGTCAGACTTAGAGTTTCGGATTTGCGTGGCATGCTGTAGCTGTTATGGGAGCTGGAGGACTTTGTTTAGACGCTTCGATTATTTCATTCTTATTCGTTATGACATTTTCTGTAGGGCATGTGTCGCCCTTTCCTTAGACATTTTCAGAGATTATGTTTACTCTATTTTTCGTTTACTTTCATTTGGATTGATGGGTACTATTGTTTTGGTTTAGTGTTTTGAACTAGGATGCTTTATCCAGTCTTATTTATTTCAGCATGCGATTATGATTCAATATTTGTAGTAATCAATTGTGCGTGGATGTTTGATATTAAATTACTCGGTTTGGTAATTAAATGGTTTTTAATTAATAAGAAAATTGTTTTGACACTTGGCTAAATTATATTAGGTGATTAAATAAGTTATTGCATTTTCGACAGTGATGCTAAGAATGAACCAACCGAACATTCTGTTTTAAATTTCATAAAGGACTGATCACCCGATATTTAATTGGTCGGGGTGTCACAACTTGCCCCTTGCCACAACCGTGAGGAAGAGGATATTCCCCAATAACTTAGGTGATATTGCTGCTACTGGTTCCACCAAACAGGCTGCTGGTGGGGCCACAAATAAAGAAGAAGATGGGAAGAAGCCCCCAGCTAAGAAGAATGATGAAGCCCCGCTCAAGAGGCTGAAAAAATATCTTCCATCCAGGCTATTTGAAGGCTCTTCTGCTAGCGCCGACTAATAATAGTTAGTCAATTTTGCCAGATTCTTGCTCACCAATGGCCATTGGTCCTGGTTTGGCTAGACAATTAATAAAGTCTGGTAGACTACCAGACCACAGGGGAGTTGCTTCTGCAAAGCCCCAATCTAGAATTTCTGAAAGGGATGACCAAAGCCTTGCATTAGTAAGTATTGTAACTTCTCCTCCTTTTTATTCATTTCTTTGTTATTTCTCATACTAACTTGCTTTGATTTCTTTTTGCAATTTTTGGTCAAATTTCAACAATATGCTGGAAAATGACGATATTCTGCATTCTTCTTCAAATGAATTTGAGGAGGCCTCTGAGGAGCTTTAAAAGTCCTTGCTTGACTCCCAATAAGCATTGGCTAATGAGTTAGAAAAAGTGGGAGAACAAAATAAAGACTGGAGAGGATGATGATGCAGTTGCTCGGGGAAAGGTTACTGAGCTACAGAAGAAGCCGGGTGGAGAGAAGGATAGAAGGTTCAAGTCTAAGGAATATGCATGCAATAGGGGTTGGGATAAAGCTATTAGCACTGAATCTGCTCAAATTGAGTTTGCCAAGAACAAATGTTTCAAGGATGGCTGGTCGACAACCCTTATAGAGGTTGCTACTCCCCAAGACTCTGAGTTATCCCAATATGGATGAGGAGATTGAGGATAATAGAGGGTCAAATGAATCTACCTTTGTTTTAGACTCTATCGACCAATCCCAGGCAGCTGTAGCTGATTCTTCCATCCCTCCTTCTGCTGATCAAGTTATTCTGCCCCCTTCTGTATCCAATCTTTTTAGGTCTACCTGAAACATAAAGAAGGTGTAGACCAGTTCGTTTGAGCATCTTTAATTTTTCTCTTTAATTGTACTTTTCTTTTTATTTCATGTTATTGTACTTGTACTCAACATTTTATCAATGAAAAGGAACATTACTTTACACCTACCTTCTTCTTCTGTTGTTGATTGGAAATTTTTCTTGCTCTTTATAGTTCATGGATAAATTGGATCAATTCTCTTCAACTGATTCTGAGCTTCTTCAAAGATGTAATGATCTCTTCAAGGTTGGTCATTTGACTATGAACGAGGAAGAATTATGTAAGTTACTCGGAGAGGGTGCTTCAGATCAAGCTAGAGAAGCCTACATTTTATTTAAAGTGTCTTCTTGATCTGGTAGTGGCCATTAATGTGGCTTATTATGAAATTATTGAAGAGTTGCAAGAAGATCACAAGGAGACTATAGCTCTTTTACATTTCGATTATGAATAAAAGTACAAAGCACTGAGTGAAGGTTAGGATTTTGATCAGAAGTTGGAAAACCATGCATTTTTCTTCAGGAGGCAGGAATTTTTGCATAATCGTGAAAGTAAAGCAGACTAGAGCCATTGCCAAGCTGCTAGAAGAAGAGAATAACAGTTTAAGGGATAAATTGAACTCATTAAAGGCTTCTTCTACTACTTTTGTTGCTATTGATGATTGATATACCCATATTTACCCCCTGACTGCCGGGATCAAGGCAACCCCTTCAGACGACCCTCCGAGGGGCCGACCCCTCATTTGGCTCCATATGACCCCTCCTGGACTCGGCCTTCAGCAGGACCCGGACGACCCTCCGAGGGGCCGACCCTTCAACAGGACCCGGACGACCCTCCGAGGGGCCGACCCTTCAGCAGGCCCCGAACGACCCTCCGAGGGGCCGACCCTTCAGCAGGCCCCGGACGACCCTTCGAGGGGCCGACAGTACGAGGCTTAAATTGGACCATACTCACTGCCAGGGGGAACTTTGCCCTCGGCCTCATATCATAGGCCGAGGGTGACATCATGACAGCGCGTGGTTTGGGAGACGCGTGGAACAGTGCGCATGAGGCTCATATGACACGTGGAAGACCGTTACAACCGAATCACCCCCTCACGTGAGGGAATATTATGTCATCATTTGGCATCTACAGGTGTCAACAGGGGATTGGATAGATCATTATTCACATGCACCATGCTTACTTGGGGGGTACACTACACCCCCCAAGACCTATATATACTTGTCACCCCCAACCCTACAGGGGATCGATCCATGAACAGTAGCCCTAGCTAAAACTCTGCTTGTACACACACAGTAGAGAGAGAGAGAGGGTTATGTGCATTGTATCCAAGGCCATTAGTGCCCATACTTAGTGGATCACACACTCACAGTGGATGTAGGCCAAATTGGCTGAACCACTATACATCATTGTCTAATTTCCTCTTATACTCATCCCCTTCTTATGCACTTATACATCTATATGGCTGCCATGGCTGCTACTGCTTGAGCTCACTATCACTTATCTGGTGGTGCTAAAATCTTAGCATCATCAGTTTGGCGCCGTCTGTGGGAACGAGAAGACATCTCTTCCTTTGTACAGCTTGACCTCACTGGGCACTCTGGTGGTGAACCAACACTCCCCTTGAGAGGAGGTGTTTCACCATTGAAAGAGACCCACTAAGGTTCCCAAGCTAACCAGTATTTTCTTCAGTTCAGCTCTTCATAGCTCAAGCACATGGCACCTGAGATGCCACCGCCACCACTTCCCCCGCCGGATGATGGGGGAAGACCCAGTTCCAGTCAGCCACCACCTCAGTCTGAGATGGCTGATGTGGCAGCAGCCCTAAAGTCTCTGGCAGCCAGCCAGCGGATGATGCAGGAGCAGTTCACAGCTCTAAGTCAGAATATACTGAGACCACCAGGGGTCTCACCTGAGATGATTACTCCGGCAGCAGCTCCAGGACATCATGAGTCCAGGGGACCACCCCAGGCACCACATAAAGACCTGCCACCCCCTCAGCGGCGTAGGGATGTTGCTGACCCCCGGCGTTTACGCCTGGGGAGGCAAGGAAACCCTTGCCCTGAGGACAGGTATGATGATCTGGAGGAAGAAGAGGCTCCAGTAGAATGCTGGGAGCCATATGAGGTCTCCAACAATACAGTACGACCCCTCCAGGACAGTAGAGGAAAGTGCGGGAGACCAAACCCTGATGATCGCCCAAGAGGCTCTGCTTTTGACCGCCTGAGCAGGGGGTCGGCCTTCGAGAGGCTGGGCCCAGTGAATGACCTGCGAAACAAGTTGTCCAAGTCAAGAAGCGCAGCGAGATCTAGGAAAGAAGCAGAAGGCCGACCCCAAAGACGGGATGACGGCCAAAGGGAAGTAAATAGCCGACACAGGCCTGCCGTAGCGGAGCCCTCCATCCACCTCCGAGAGGCAGCAGGGGATAACATCGGCCAGGCCGACCCTGTGAGGCCCTGGAATGACTCAATCCAGAGGTTAGAGGATAAGATTGGCGACATACTGAAGAGCCGGGACCCTCTTCAGAGGGGATACACCATGGGCTCACCCTTTGTGGCAAAGATAGTCAACTTCCCCACGCCATCGAAGTTCAATCCTCCCGTGGTCACCCCAAGATACGATGGGAGCACCAACCCTGTCCACCACGTGGAAATGTATCAGTCGGCGGCAGACATATACTCTATCTCAGATGAGATGAGGTGTCGTGCCTTCTCTGGTACCTTGACAGGGGCTGCGCATGTCTGGTACACGTCTCTTCCAAAAAATTCTATTGGAAACTTTAAGCAGTTGGCAGACCTGTTCATCCATAATTTCTGCTTTGGGGTGAGGCCACAGAAGAAGACCACACACCTGCTCTATGTTAAGCAGGGAAAGAACGAGACTCTGAGAGACTACATAGCCAGATTCAATAAAGAGAAGCTGGAGGTGGAAGACTATGAGGAGAGCATAGCTATGACAGCCCTGATTGGAGGGCTCCAGAAGGGGAAGCTATTATGGAAGCTGGCCGAAGACCCTCCGAGGACGATGGCTGAGCTGTTGTCAACAGCAGGGAAGGTGATGAACGCCGAAGAGGCGATGGCCGCAAAACATGAAGACGAAAAAGGAGGTGCAAGTGGGAATAAATACCCCAAGAAGAACAAAGAGGGGAAGAAGAGAACCATGGATGATAAGTTCGCGGGGTACACCCCTCTGACGGTCAGCTGTGAACAGATCCTCAATGAGATAAAGAGTGACCGGACGCTGAAGTGGCCTGAGAAGCTGAGGGCAGCCCCCGGCAAGAGAAATAGGAACCTGTGGTGTGAATTTCACCAAGACCACGGCCACGTAACAGACAAATGCTTTGCTCTGAAAGATGAGATTGAGAAGATGCTGAAGGAAGGGAAACTCAGAAAGTACGTCGATAAAGCCGACTTCAAGAGGGGCCGAGGGGACGACCCCAGAAAGAAGCGAGTCGATGCCTGCAGAGAAGGTCCTCAAAAAAGAGGGGACGACCCCTCTGATGATGAGGACGACCCTGACCTCCCGCCGAGAGACGACCAAGGCCCTGTCAAGAGGCTCAATATGATCTCGCTCGGGGTGGGAATGATCTCCGGGGGTTTAGCAGGAGGAGGGTCTGAGGTCGCCGACAGGAAGGCCCATGTCGCGGAGGCTAAGGCAGTGATGAAGACGGTGCACTCAACCTCCGTAGAGGTCAAGTCAGAAAAAAGGAAGAAGGTTGATATGGATACTTTGATTGTGGGATTTTCAAGAATGGACTTCAAGGGCCTATTGGCCCCGCATGATGACCCTCTCGTCATCACCACCAGGGTGCACGGGTGCGAAGTGCCGAGGATCCTGGTGGATGGGGGCTCATCCGCAGATGTGATGTTTTGGCCATGCTTCAAGGCCTTGGGCCTCAGTCGTTCCAGACTTGTCCCATACCATCATCCATTGATTGGGTTCAGTGGGGAGAAGGTTCACCCTCTAGGAATATATGAGGCTGATGTCAGGATGGGGGACGAGTGGCCGAGATGGCTCACCAAGAGGGTCAGTTTCTTTGTGCTGGATGAGCATGTGTTTTCGGCATACAACATCATACTGGGACGTGTGGCCCTCAAGGGGTTTGAAGCTGTGCCATCCACGGTCCACCAGATGGTTAAGTTCCCTACCCCTTATGGGGTGGGGGAAGTTCAGGGAGACCAGACGACAGCGAGAGAGTGCTACTACAACTCCGCTGAAGAAAGGGAGGCACACAAGAGGGCTATAGCCACTTACAACATTGATACCCTAGACCCCAGGGATGAGACGAAGCTCAAAAAAGGAGAGGCCGCTGAGGAGGTAGAACCCATCATCCTCGATGAGGATGACCCGGGAAAAACCGTCCAAGTTGGCAAATCTCTGAATCCCAGTATCAAGGAAGACCTCATCAAACTGTTGAGGAGAAGGCGAAGCGTCTTCGCGTGGAGTCATGTAGATATGCCAGGGATCGACCCTGAAATCATGTGCCACAAACTCAATGTGGTAGAGGGAGTGAAGCCGGTAAAGCAGAAGAGGAGGATTTACTCTAGAGAAAAGTATGAGGTCATCAGGGATGAGGTTAAAAAATTAGAAGACGCTGAATTTATCAGAGAGGTCATCTACCCTGAGTGGCTGTCCAATGCAGTCATCGTCCCAAAGGCCAACGGGAAGTGGAGAATGTGCGTGGACTTCACAGACCTCAACAAGCATTGTCCCAAAGACAGCTTCCCTCTCCCCCGCATCGACCAGATGGTAGACGCTACCGCAGGCCATGAGCTCATGAGTTTCATGGATGCCTACTCAGGGTATAACCAGATTTTCATGAACCCTGAGGACTCGGAGAGGACCGCCTTCATCACTGACAAGGGGACATACTGTTACAGGGTCATGCCCTTTGGCCTAAAAAATGCGGGGGCAACGTACCAGCGCCTCGTAAACAAAATGTTCGAAGACCAAATTGGGAAGTCTATGGAGGTTTACGTAGATGACATGCTGACTAAGAGTCTGAAGGCAGAGGATCATGTGGCAGACCTGGAAAGGACCTTTAATACAATGGACATACAAAATGAAGCTCAATCCGGCCAAGTGTGTCTTCGGGGTCGGAGCGGGGAAGTTCTTGGGGTTCATTGTCAATCAAAGAGGCATCGAGGCCAATCCTGAAAAGATAAAGGCCCTTATTGAGATGAAGACCCCCAAGTCCATTAAAGACGTTTAGAGGCTCACAGGGAGAGTGGCTGCCTTGAACAGATTTGTGTCAAGGGCTACAGACAGGTGTCTACCATTCTTCAAGATCCTCAGGAAAGCCTTTGAATGGAGCGAAGAGTGTGATGAGGCTTTCAAGCAGCTGAAATCATACTTAGGGTCTCCCTTGCTGCTGTCACGACCCGTGCAGGGTGAACGACTGTACGTGTACCTTGCTGTCTCAGAATCCGCTATCAGTGCAGCAATCGTAAGAGACGAAGATGGGATACAGAAGCCCGTATATTTCAACAGCAAGGCACTCCAGGGGGCAGAGCAGAGATACCCGAGGATGGAGAAGTTGGCCTATGCCTTGATCCATGCCTCAAGGAAGATGAAACCATACTTCCAGTCCCATACTATGGTCATCCTTACTGACTCTCCTCTTAGGCAGGTCCTACACAAGCCTGAAAAATCAGGAAGGCTAATGACCTGGGCTATAGAGTTGGGGGAATTTGACATTGTGTATCAGCCTAAGACAGCCATTAAGGGGCAAGCCTTGGCAGACTTCGTGGTTGAGTTCACATGGGAAGAAGATGAGGCCGAGGGTGAGACCCTCGGGAAGGCAGATACAGAAGACACACCCGCAGAAATGGCTGAGACGAGCACCGCTAGAAGGAAAGTGACTGAAAACGAAGAGGGAAGATACATCTTTAGACAGGGGTCCCTCTCTGAGGGAAATTTTTCTGAAGGAAAGACTCCGTGGAGCCTCTTCGTTGACGGGTCCTCCTGTGATAGCGGAAGTGGTGCTGGACTGATACTATCAGCACCCGATGACACAGACGTCGAGTACGCCCTGAGGTTCAATTTCAAAGCCTCCAACAATGAGGCTGAGTATGAGGCTTTGATAGCTGGCCTCTCCTTGGCCAAATCCCTTAGTGTCAGCCAAATTTTGGTTCACAGTGATTCAAGGCTGGTGGTGAATCAGATACTAGGAGCCTATGAGGCCAAAGACGAGAGGATGGCTAGGTATCTTGATCAGGTGAGGTCATTGCTGAAAAACTTCAAAGAAGTGAAATTCAAGAGGATACCTAGGCTCGACAATGGCCGTGCTGACGCCCTTGCAAGGTTGGCCTCAGCTACTAGGACAGACATAAGGAGGACAGTCCCGGTAGAAATCTTGCTTCGACCAACTATAGAAGACTACGAGGGAACACTTTGCATTTGCATGAATGTTTCTCAAGAACCTTCATGGATGGATCCTCTGATCAGATACATTAAAGGAGGAGAGATGCCAGAAGCAAGTCAAGAGAGGAAGAAGCTGAGGCACAGGGCTGCAAAGTTCGCTGTCATCGGAGACACGCTGTATAAAAAGGGGTTTCTGCTCCCCTTACTTAGGTGTGTACATCCCTCAGAGGTCCCTTCCATTTTGCAAGACGTGCATGGAGGGTCGTGTTCAAGCCATATTGGGGGTAGATCCTTGGCAAAGAGGGTGATCACCCAAGGCTACTGGTGGCCGACCTTAGGAAAAGATGCTGCCACATATGTTTTAAAAAGTGTGATAAATGCCAAAGATTTGCTACCATCCCTCATCAACCTCACCAGCCTCTCACCTCCATTACATCCCCATGGTCGTTCGCAATATGGGGGATTGATCTGGTAGGACCCTTACCGAGAGCAGTCAATAACTATCGGTTCCTCATCGTAGCAATTGACTACTTTTCAAAGTGGGTAGAGGCCGAGCTGATGGTCACGATCACGGAGCAGAAGACCTTCCAGTTCATCTGGAAGAATGTGATATGCAGATATGGTCTACCCAACACCCTCATCTCGGATAACGGGACCCAGTTCAAGAATGCCTCTTTACAGAAGTACTGTGAGAGGGTAAGTATCAAACAATTTTTCTCCACCCCAGGCCGACCTCAGGCCAATGGGCAAACCGAAGTTACGAACAGGACAATCCTAGATGGGATTAAGAAGAGGCTTGAGGAGGCAAAAGGAAGATGGGTCGAGGAGTTATATGCGGTGTTGTGGGCATACAGGACGACAGTAAGGACCCCTACCGGGGAGACCCCATTCATGTTAGCTTATGGATCAGAAGCAGTCATCCCCACCGAAGTGGAGTTTCCTACTCATAGGGTCCAAATGTATGATCCCCAGGGGAATATGGAAGAGAGAAGACTTGACCTAGACCTGATTGAGGAAAGAAGGGAGGATGCTGAGATAAGGCAAGCTTCCTACCAGCAGAGGACCGCAAAGTTTTACAACCAAAGGGTGAAACAGAGGCCTATCGCAGTGGGAGACTTGGTTCTTAAAAAGACTTGGCAGAAACCCAACAAGCTCCATCCTAATTGGCATGGCCCATATAGGGTCATCGATGAAGTTGTCCCAGGGACCTACAGGCTAGAAAACTTAGAGGGGGAACCTTTTTCAAACCCTTGGAATGCAGATCATTTGAAGAAATACTATCAGTAGTGTTGTAAGGTCTTGAAAGGCCATAATTGTAATTGGGGTTGCTCCAACAGAACACTTGGAAAATGAATGAGAAATATCAGTGTTTCCTTCATCCTATTGTCAGTCCTAGCATGCATGGGAAGTTGAACCCTCGGCTATAATGGGGACCAGTGGAGGGGACGACCCCTCCACTCTCCTAAAAAAAGACGAGGGAAGACTAAATTAAAATCCATTAATTTGGTTAGTTGAACCCTCGGCTATAATGGGGACCAGTGGAGGGGACAACCCCTCCACTCTCCTCAAAAAAGACGAGGGAAGACTAAATTAAAATCCATTAATTTGGTAAAGTTGAACCCTCGGCTATAATGGGGACCAGTGGAGGGGACGACCCCTCCACTCTCCTCAAAAAAGACGAGGGAAGACTAAATTAAAATTCATTAATTTGGTTAGTTGAACCCTCGGCTATAATGGGGACCAGTGGAGGGGACGACCCCTCCACTCTCCTCAAAAAAGACGAGGGAAAACTAAATTAAAATCCATTAATTTTGTTAGTTGAACCCTCGGCTATAATGGGGACCAGTGGAGGGGACGACCCCTCCACTCTCCTCAAAAAAGACGAGGGAAGACTAAATTAAAATCCATTAATTTGGTAAGTTGAACCCTCGGCTATAATGGGGACCAGTGGAGGGGACGACCCCTCCACTCTCCTCAAAAAAGACGAGGGAAGACTAAATTAAAATCCATTAATTTGGTTAGTTGAACCCTCGGCTATAATGGGGACCAGTGGAGGGGACGACCCCTCCACTCTCCTAAAAAAAGACGAGGGAAGACTAAATTAAAATCCATTAATTTGGTTAGTTGAACCCTCGGCTATAATGGGGACCAGTGGAGGGGACGACCCCTCCACTCTCCTCAAAAAAGACGAGGGAAGACTAAATTAAAATCCATTAATTTGGTTAGTTGAACCCTCGGCTATAATGGGGACCAGTGGGACCAGTGGAGGGGACGACCCCTCCACTCTCCTCAAAAAAGACGAGGGAAGACTAAATTAAAATCCATTAATTTGGTTAGTTGAACCCTCGGCCATAATGGGGACCAGTGGAGGGGACGACCCCTCCACTCTCCTCAAAAAAGACGAGGGAAGACTAAATTAAAATCCATTAATTTGGTTAGTTGAACCCTCGGCTATAATGGGGACCAGTGGAGGGGACGACCCCTCCACTCTCCTCAAAAAAGACGAGGGAAGACAATTAAAATCCATTAATTTGGTTAGTTGAACCCTCGGCTATAATGAGGGCAAGTGGAGGGGACGACCTCTCCACTCCCCTCAAAAAGACGAGGGTGGACTTGATTTAAAACACCATAATTTGGTGGTAAACACCCTCGGCTATGAAGAGGGCAAATGGGGGAGACGACCCCATTTACCCTCAAAATGACGAGGGAGGAGTTGGTAATATTGTTAATTTCTAAGCATCACAAAGTAAAGACAGGAATAGAAGACAGTGATTATATTACAAATAAGGGAAATGTTTGATCAACAAAAATACAAAAAAAATGTTACAAGAAGAGGGTGTGGGCTACAGACAGCCACCCTATTGAGCACACTCAGAGGGCACATCGATTACAGGAGTCTCATCTACGACCACTAGAGGCTGATCCTCAGATGTGCCGGTACCCTCAACGTGGACTTGGGATTCAACCTGTGCCAAGGCCTCAGCAATTAAGGGGTCATCTAGCTGGACGGCTTCAAGGGAGGGGCGGATAGTCGTCACTGCATCAGCAAATTTTAGGACGACCCACCGACAGGCCGTCCTAATTCCCCTCTCAAGGTACTCAAGGCCGAAGCCTTGAAACTCGTCTGAAACCTTATAGGCCTCAACAGCATCGGCCCCGGCCTTCCTTACTGCACCCTCAAGCTCAGTCTTGAAGTGAGCCCCCAGGTTATTCAAGGCCGCATCCTTGTCTTTAATAAGGTCGTCCTTAGCCTTTAGGTCTGCCTCATGCTGCGTCTGTAGCTCATTCAAGACCGTGGTATGCTCAACCCTCATACCCTCCAGCTCAGCCCTTGCAGTACCCAGCTCAGCCTTTGCAGTATCCAGTTCAGTCTGTAGAAGAGCCTCGTGCTGAATGGCCCTGTCAGCCTCTTGAAATTTCAGCTGATTCTCGGCCATCCATTTTGTAGCCGACGCCCAAGCACAAATAGACTGCACAAGAACAAGCAAACTTTAAGAGGCCGAGGGAACAGATTGACAAAAAATTAACTGAGGAAGTACGGTAGAAACAAATACCTGGGCCATGGTATGCAGACCGTAATCATACACCTTGGCAGGAGGCATCTTCGACAAAAAGTCGTAGTCAGAGGTCGAAGGAGCAGAAAACATGGAGACCTTGGCCGCCCTTAAGTTGGTTATGAGGGAAGAAGGGTCAGACTTCAAGGATGCTAAATTTTGAGACCAAAATGCCCCCATGCTGGAGGCAGACCCCTCAGACACTTCTGCCCTCGCCCTCGTCCGTGCATCAGGACGAGAGCCCTCAGGAGCTTCAGGCTGCTTCCTTTTCCGACTATCCACGGTCGGCTCTACCGGCCTCGGCCCCTCGGACGTTGACTTCCTCTGGGCTTGCTGAGGCTCCTTCCTTTTCTTTTTGCCAAGACCGGACAACAAGCTGGGGGCAGTCATCTCCCACAATTGGTCAGAAATGTTCGCAGGACGACCTGAAAAGAAGGAAATATGTCAGAAAGATACAGAGGCAAAGAGGGAACACTTAGAAGGAATCATAATGCGAAAATGGAAAAACACTCACATAATTCTGTCAGAGGGCCGACCCTCAGGCCAGCTTCTCTGAGGTGATGAGGGGTCATTAGATCTTCAAATTTTGGAAGTCCACCCTCTTTCCCCTGGTCCCTCAGATAGTCAACAATCACCTTCTCTTCCTGACTTAATCCAGGGTCAGACCGTGCCCTCATGGAAGGTTTGGACCATACCTGGGAAACCCTCGGACTATCTTCAAGAGGATCAACCCCAGAGGGGAACTCCCAGTCCCCAGAGATGAAGAAATACCTCTTCTTCCAGTCATGATTTGAGGTCTGGGCTACATGAAGGATCTTCTTGTCAGACTTCCTGGCCCCTAAGTGGTAGTAACCAGGCTGCTTGGACGATGAGGTAATGTTATAACAACCTATGAATAAGTCTGCTGAGGGCTCATCTGTGAAGACACTCTTCCAAAGAGATATATAGCCAAGAATTGCCCTCCAAGAGTTGGGGGGGGAGCTGAGAGGGGGAAACCCCAAGGGCAGACATGATCTCAACAATGGTAGGATGCAGAGGGAACCTAACACCTACCCTAAGCATCTGCTCGTAAACAGCAACCTCCCCCTCGTCTCCCTGATAAACTCGCTCATCGGGGTTGGGAACCCTCATAGTCACAGAGGACTTTATGCCGAACTGATGCCTCCATAGCAAGAGGTCACGATCCTTCACAGTGGAAACATAAGCAGAGGCGTGAGAAGTGTCAATGGGATCATCATCAGAGTCCTCAGCATAACCCTCAGCCTCCTGTCTCTCGTCCTCTTCACCTCTTGGGGGCGAACCGTGAAAAGTCATTTGAAATGCATGGGGGGATAGGGCCGTCACAGGGACAGCCTCAGAGGGTCCCACACCCTCGGCCTGATGGTCCTGGGCGTACTCAGACGATCCTCTCCTTCCAGAGGGACCAGCACCTGCAGGTGAAGACGCACGCTCGTCCATACCACCCTCAAACGTCTGACTGTCGGATGGACGATAGGACGACCCTTGTGGCTCAGAGGGCAGAATTTTCTTCAAGGGGAGGGGAAAGATGGGTCGTACCCAAATGGGGTCGTCCCGTCATCTCCTCTCCTCCTCTTCCTCTATGCGCCTGATCTCTATGAAGAACTTCTCCCTCAAGGATGGAAACTCGTCTGCTAAATCGTAAAGCCTCCTAAGCATTAAGGGGGAGACCTAACACTTGAGATGATTTTACTAATCTAACCACAAACAAACTCCAATTGACCAACCTATGACTTTTGGATCTAAAACTGGGAATATGAAAGGTTTGCCCAAGAACACTCAAGAACAGTCGAAGTCGTTCACCGGAAAAGATGCCAGAAAAATGCGAGAAAAACCAGAAAAATGCTAAAAGGGGTTCGACCCCAACACACAAAGGAAATGGAAGAACTAGAGGAGAGTTCAGGCAAAGAAGAGTACCTGGAAACAAGAGCAACGACTGAGTGAAGAGCGATGGAGAAATCAGCGAAGAAACGGCTATGGAGTTAGCTGGAATTGTAGAGAGAGAAAGTAAGGGCGCGAAGATAAAGAAGAAGCTAGAAGGGGAAAAGGATTTGAAAATCCTTTTAATATCTTTGCTAATTAAGGGGGCTCACTTCCCAAAGCAAAACACAGCCCACGAGGAGGATATCATTAGGGCACAAAGCCCCAAGCATAGTACAGCCACCTTACCTAGGGAACTGGAGATGACAGTGGGCAACCGCCCAAGTGTCACCTCATCTTGACAGGCATCCCTCATCTCACTGACCATACATCCGCCTCAAAAGCAACACTATCCCTCAGCCATCTCAACAACATCAATGGCTAAGGGCTGGGGGGTGATTGATATACCCATATTTACCCCCTGACTGCCGGGATCAAGGCAACCCCTTCAGACGACCCTCCGAGGGGCCGACCCCTCATTTGGCTCCATATGACCCCTCCTGGACTCGGCCTTCAGCAGGACCCGGACGACCCTCCGAGGGGCCGACCCTTCAACAGGACCCGGACGACCCTCCGAGGGGCCGACCCTTCAGCAGGCCCCGGACGACCCTTCGAGGGGCCGACAGTACGAGGCTTAAATTGGACCATACTCACTGCCAGGGGGAACTTTGCCCTCGGCCTCATATCATAGGCCGAGGGTGACATCATGACAGCGCGTGGTTTGGGAGACGCGTGGAACAGTGCGCGTGAGGCTCATATGACACGTGGAAGACCGTTACAACCGAATCACCCCCTCACGTGAGGGAATATTATGTCATCATTTGGCATCTACAGGTGTCAACAGGGGATTGGATAGATCATTATTCACATGCACCATGCTTACTTGGGGGGTACACTACACCCCCCAAGACCTATATATACTTGTCACCCCCAACCCTACAGGGGATCGATCCATGAACAGTAGCCCTAGCTAAAACTCTGCTTGTACACACACAGTAGAGAGAGAGAGAGGGTTATGTGCATTGTATCCAAGGCCATTAGTGCCCATACTTAGTGGATCACACACTCACAGTGGATGTAGGCCAAATTGGCTGAACCACTATACATCATTGTCTAATTTCCTCTTATACTCATCCCCTTCTTATGCACTTATACATCTATATGGCTGCCATGGCTGCTACTGCTTGAGCTCACTATCACTTATCTGGTGGTGCTAAAATCTTAGCATCATCAATGATGGGGTTTCTTTCTTGGAGACTGAAAATGCCAGATTGAGGGAAGAAGTGGAGACACTAAAGAAAACTAAGTCTACTTCATCTTCCCGAGCAAAAACTAAACTTGGATGATCTACTACAGATGAGGCTAGCACACAGAAGACTCTTGCTAATCAAGTTTCTCAGTTGAAGGTAAAAAAATTGGCCATTACTGAGATGTTCCAGAAACTTCAAACTCAAGCCGAGCAACTTTATACTCAGTCCACCCAATTACAAGCCAAAGATGGAATGCTAAAAAAGTTTCACCACCAAGTTGAGAGGTTAACCTTCTAATTTCATAAAAAGCCTAAAAAGATCTAGATGGAGGGATATAATTAAGCTCTGGGTCATTTTGATGAACGGTTTAAGCAAGCTTAGAATGAAGGTTAAAAATGGGGTTGGACCAATTGCATAACAGTGATGAAAATGGAGCATAACAACCCTCTTTGGAACTAGTACGATTCTGGTTTATTGGACTGTGAAGATCCTCCTTTCAAATTGGATGTTGATTGAATTCTTATCAACACAATTCCCTAGTGCCCAATTTCAAATTATTTAGGGGATTATGGCCTTTATGACGAGCTAAAGATTGTCCGTCCTCCTCATTTTTTAGATAGACCGAGCAGTAGTAATAGAAGAATGCTCTAGGACTTCAACTTTATCAAAACCCATTACACATTGTATGATCCTCCAGCAGGCATGGAACCAGTTTCCAGTTGTTCTAAAACTGAGGGGAAACGTCCCTTAGAATAAATTTTATTCTTGTAATTCAATTGTGAGCGGAATTATGTAATGCCTATTTAAATGAATGAAATATATTTGATCAACTTATCTCGTTAATTTCTCAATGTAAATGACTTCTTCTTTTTCATTAGTTCTATTGACACACTTAAGCTCTTGCCTAAGTTTAGCATCAATTATCAAGGACTTCATAGTAATACTAGTACAATTATATTAAAATACAAGTTTAGTACTAATTACCTGTGTATTTCCATATGTTCTAATAATGCAGCTAAAATTTTAGATTTTGCATTAGTTACCAGTGATGACTAGGCGTATGTGGAATATATGTCTACATTCCTTTTTAGGAATTTTCCAAACGTTCTTCCTTCACTTTGCCCAGTTGGATAAAATCTCATTTATCCTTAGCTTCAGTGGGATAAAATCTTGTTTTATCCTTGTCTTCAGTGACCAAGTTTCTTGAGGACTTAGAATCCTACATTACTTGGGTTTTTATCTACTGCCGATCCAGTTTTTCTTATGCCGAGCAACGTTTGAATATCAATAATCAACTACGTGGTTGTTATTGTGAAGGACTATTATGGTTGTAGTTCAAAGCCACTTTTGAATTTTTTTCGAGCAACTTTCAACCGTCGTCGATTAAGTATATAGTAGTGCATATCACTAGTACTCCCAAAAATTTGAAAAAATAAATGGAGGAAATCATGATTTTTACTAATACTGAAATGATATGAGTCCAATGTGTTTCACTACATCACTGGTAATACTTCCTAAGACGCTCGGCATGCCATGTATTCTTGAACTCTTCTCCCTCTAATGTCTCAATTATGTAAGTTCCAGGTCGGACAACTGCTAAAATGAGATATGGCCCATGCCAATTAGCCTTAAGTTTGTTGTTCTTCTAGATTACCTTTTTCAGCACATAATCTCCATCCTTTAAGTTGGTCGACTTCATTCTTTTATTGTAAAAATGGGTTGTTCTCTGCTGGTACGCTACATTTATTAAAGCAGCGTCCTCACGTACCTCCTCCAGCATATCAAAATCTAATCTTCGTATTAAATCACTCACAGGAGAGTTAAATTTCAATACTCTATGGGAAGGGAGGCTTAATTTAGAAGGTATTACTGCCTCAGCCCCAAATGTCAGCATGTATGGAGATTATCTAGTCGCAATCTTTGGAGTTGTTCGGTATGCCCACAAAACATAGTGCACCTCATTAATCTAGTTTCCCTTGGCATCATCCAGTATTCTTTTTAACCCATTAAGCATAGTTCTATTTGTAACTTCAATCTTCCCATTGCTCTGAGGATGATCTGGAGCAAAGTGCAACTTTTGGATATTGGACGGAGCACAATAAGCACAAATTCTTCAGTATCAAATTACGTGTCATGGTCGGTACTGAAGGTATAAGGTAACCCATGTCTATAAATAATATTGTTCCAAATGAATCGATAGACCTTCTTATATGACATGTCCACCAAGGGGCCTGCCTCCACCCATTTTGTATAGTAGTCCACGATAATGACTAAGTCCCTGAATCTTCCTCGGGTGGTCGACAATGGGTCGACCAAGTCTATTCCCCAAATTGTAAACGGCCAAGGTGAAGTGATTGGAGTGGGAGAAGCCTATGGAGTTTTTCTAATGATGGAATACCTTTGGCACTTGTCACATTTCTTATCAAAGGCTACACAATTCTCTCGCATATTGGGCCAATAGTATCCTTGTGTATTAATCCGTTACAGTAGTGTTTTGCCTGTTATGTGAGCTCCACAAGATCCTTTATTCACCTACTAGATTAGGTATTGAACCTCTATTGGATGAACACAATGCTACAAGCTAGCTGTTAATCCTCTATTGTACAACACTCCTTTGTCTAGCATATATCTTGAGGCTTTATACTTAAGCTTTTTAGCCTTAATTGTATCTTCTGGCAAAGTTCCTTCTTCATGTATGCTTTTATGGGATCCATCTAAGATGGCCCCACATAAACTGTGATAAAATAATCATCAGGTCTTCATCTATACTCCTATTTGCTGGAATCTCGATGGGAATAGTTCTTCGGAGCTCAATTCTTATTACTGAAGCTAGCCGAACAAGTGAATCTTCTCGGGCATTCTCCAATCTTGGTACTTTGATCATCTGAACAGTCGGTAATTTGGCTATCACCTCCCATGCTTTAGACATGTATCTAGTCAGCAGCTCTCCTTTAACTCCATATAAGTTTAATATTTGGTTCACCTCCAATTGAGAATCACTGTGTGACACAAATTGCTCAGCTTTTAGTGTTCGGGCCAAACTCAAAACCATAATGATAGCTTCATACTATACTTCATTACTTGAGTCCTCGAATAGGAATCGTAGAGCATATTCAATATATATCCCATCAGGACTACTAAGTATTATACCTGCTCCATGACTGGTTACCCAAGATTATCCATAAATGTACAAGTTCCATATCTAGAGATTATCATCAAATGTTTGGTCTGTTAAAATCCTATGATGGAATATTTTTCTCCTTGCTTCCTCAAACTTCCCTGGCATCACTTGAGCTCTAAAAGAGGAATCCTACAGGTCGGCAGTGATTTCTTCTGACTTTTCTTTTGATGAGGGTTGCTAATTCGATTGGTCAAGCCTAAGTTGGACTATCCCTTCCTATGCCTTGTTCTGCTTGCACTCCTTGTTTCTCGGGAACCTCAGGATAAGTGAATTCATCAATGAAATATACCACGACTTGTCCTTTTAATAAAGACATTGGTTCATACACAATATCATACTACCTCAATTCTACTGCCCAGTACATTAATCTGCTAGACTTCTTCGATTTATGCAAGGCTTGCCTAAGAGGCATATCAGTGTACACCACAATTGTATGGGATTGAAACTATGGCATCATCTGTATAGACGCCTTAATCAATGCCAATGCTAACTTCCTCAGGCGTGTATATCTGATTTCTACTCCTTGGAAAGCTTTACCGGTGTAGTAGACTAGTTTTTGAACTCCATTATCTTCTCAGATCAATTCATAACTTACGGTTGACTTATAAATAGTTGAGTATCAATACAATCTTTCTCCTAAAATTGGTTAGGAGAGCAATGGGGGTGATCCCAAGTACTTTTTCAACTCTAGAAAAGCATATTCTCACTCGTCAATCCATTCGAAACTCTTTATAAGAACTTTAAATAATGGCAAGCACTTGTCAGCAGCTCGGACACAAAACTGTTCAAGGATGCTACTCACGCAGTTAGCCTTTGTATATATTTTTTGCAAGTAAGGGGATGCATTTCAATCAATGCCTTGATTTTGGCTGAATTTGCTTGAATTGATTTCTAGTTGACTATATACCCGACGAATATTCTTTCTTGCACTCCAAATACGCGCTTGGTCGAATTCAACTTCATATGGTGCTTCTCCAGTTGGTCAAAAGTCTGGCTGAGGTCGGCAATATAATCGACTACTTTTTTGCTTTTCATCTGCATGTCATCTACATATACTTCCATATACTTGCCTATTTGCTCCTGAAAGACTTTATTCACTAATCTCTAGTAAGTACTGATTTTTTCAAACCAAATGGGATAACATTATAGCAATAAGTTCCTTAGGGAGTAATGAAAGAAGTGTTTTCCCTGTCTTCAAGCTTCATTTTGATTTGGTTATAACCAGAATAAACATCCATGAAAGTTAGCATCTTGTGTTTTGATGTAGCGTCAATAAGCTGATGAATTCGTGGTAAAGGAAAATAATCCTTTGGGCACGCTTTGTTTAAATTCATGAAGTCTACGCACATTCTCCACTTGTTATTCTTCTTCTTGGCCATTACTACATTGGCCAACCAATCTATATAATTCACTTCATCAATGAAAGTGTTTTTTTGAAGCATTACAACTTCCTCCTAAATTTCTTTATTCTTCTCAGTGCTAAACACTATTTGCCTCTGCTTCATAGGCTGTAAATCCTTATTAACATTAAGCTCATGGAAAAGAAAGCTAGGATCAATCCCGAGCATATCTTCATGACTCCAGGCGAACACATACTTCTTTTGTCTAAGGAAATTCACTAGTTCATGTTTAAGAATAGAATCCAGCATTGTAACTATTTGAGTGGTGTGTTCTGGCATGTCATCGTCAAGCACAAAGCTATCCATTGACTTAACTATCTGTCCCTTCACCAAATCCGTTTCTTTCCTTGGGTTTAAGGTTTCAACCTCAGATTCGTCATGGGGTTCAGAGGTGACCACTTGGTAAGTGGTGGTTCTCTTCTTCATCTCTGTTAAATCTTCTTGCTCGGCAGATGAGTAGTAACATTCCCGAGCTACTTTCTGGTCACCTTTTACAAATCCCACTCCAAAATTGGTTGGGAAATTTAAATATTAATGAACGGTAGATGGAAAAGTCTCAAACTTCTTCAACCCTACTCTTCCCATTATCATGTTGTAAGGAGAATGAACATTTTTGTCCATGACAAAGAAACGTATCTTCTCTGTTCGGTTGGCTGTCCATGTGCCGATCAATACCTCTACCTTAATTGTTCCCAAAGGGAAATTTTTTTTAAAAAAAAAAACTATTAAAGGTCTATGGTAGGGCTCCAACTGGTTGAGCTTGAAGTTCAAACTTTCAAAATAAGGATAGAACATAATATCTCTCGAGCTACCATTATCAACTAGTACTCTGAAAAGAATTATATTCTCCTTTCTGACTTTAATTACGTGAGGATCATCATGGGGGTACAGTACCTTGGAGAAGTCTTTTTAGAGAAGCCGATTAACAACTTGTCTTTATTACCCTTCTTTGGCCGATCTTCTTCAGCTAGATTAATCCTCTGTATATAGGAACAAGTTTCTGCCTCATTGAGGTAAGCCTTCCTTTTAGCAGTATGATCTCCTCCTCTTACGTCTCCACATGTAATCATTTGACAATCAAAAGAACCAAAAGTGAGCATGAATACCTCACGTTCTAGTTGCCTAGGTTTATTAGGTAGATCACGATCGTCCTCTTGGTCATCTTCATGAGTCATCTTTTTCTTGTCTCTAGGCTTATAAGGAGACTTTGAACTTCGTCGAGCTCCATCTTTATTCTGCTAATCAATAAATCTATCTAACTTTCCTCTTCGAATGAGAGTTTTAATTTTGTTCTGAAGGGAAATTATGGGTGCTTGGGATATAGTAGCTAGTTGTATATTTCATGATATTTCTTTATAGAATTCTTTGGGTGGACTCATATACCAAGGTTTGCCTAAAACACATCTTAACATAGTTAGAAGAAATTGTTTAGCCCTAGATTAGTATATAAAAATTACACGATCAATGGGATGGGCACAATATGCTAAGAATTGAATAAATAAACTTTCCCTTGGAAAGCACTATTGATAATGAGAAATCAAAAAGTAATAAAAAAAGATAGTTTTAGGGATTTAAATAAGAAGGGCGTTGAATCGAGTTGTGGAGTCCTCTACCATCCAATTCCTCTCTTAAAATAAACAAGGCATGGATCACCAAGTTTTAAGAATGCTTTTCTTTATCCCAATTTGTTCATTTAATTTTTCACTCCATTTGTTTGTACCATTATTATGGGGATAATTAAAATGGTGATCATTTGAAAAGAAAAGTGGAGTTTGAATAAAAACAACATTTTTTAATTGATTTCGAGAGGATGTTCCTAAGCATTGGATTGTAATAAGCCGGTATCATGGTTGATTTGATATCCAGAGGGTTATTTTCCACATAGTTGGGTGAATAATGATTCATATATGTAATGATTTATACTCTTCTAACACTGAGCCTTTTCAACTTAATTCGCAAGGAATGTGGTTTGTCACACCCCATATCAGGGGTTCAAACCTCTTTGACACCAATTTATGGATATAAGTTGAAATAAAACCCCATCTCACTTTGTGCAGTCGTTACAACAACAACAATATTAGTGGTGGTAGATTGGGGTACTACACCCCATAGGAAACCTAGTTTTGAAATCATGAATTATATCACAAGTTTCTTCAAATCAACGTAATTCAACACGAATTTGATTTATAAAAATATATTCTAAATTGAATAACTTCTAAATTAAATTTTTTTGAGAAGTGATAAGAATTCAATCTTCCAATCAACACATTATGAACCCTTTTCTTAATTCATCAAAAGTTACCATACAATAATTCTCCAATATGAATCATAATTTCCATAAAATATACCCAAGATAATAATTTAGATTCACCAATCTAACTTATACTCCAAATAATTAATATTTCTAAACTCCCTAAGAAATTCAGTTGTAATTTAAATATTAGAATTTAGGTGTCCAAAACATGTTTTTTTTTTCACTTTCATAAGAAACCAAAGAGGAAAAGTAGAATTGGTCTTGCCTTGATTGGTGAGGATGTATGTTCCAAATTGATGTAGATGATGATTCCCATTGAGTCTTCTAAATTCTCTAAGTTTTCTTCTCTTCCATGGGCCTCCCGAATTTCCCCCAAAAGTTTCTCTCTAGCTTGTTATGTTTAGGGTCTTGGTGTAAAATAAGTTGCCAAATAAACCTAATTGGAGTTAATATAAGGCTAATATCTGCAAGTTTCCTAAAACCCCAACATAATGTCACCTTATGGCTCCAAAATCTCACACAAGTCTAGACAAACTTATTCCAATGACTTACCAAAACTATGGGTCCAATCCCCATCTTTTTAACGCTATTTAGTTATTCTAAAAACCTTATAAATTCAACCCAAACCACAACCCAATAAATCGGAACTAACATTAATAAAATAAAAGGGAACATAATACACACGTAACATTTTATTTAAATTATTGTTTTAAACTATTTAACACTGAATTAATTTATCTAGAACGTATTAAATTATGAAGCATATAGGAATTATAATCAATTTAAAAAATAATGTATCATACAATCTAGCATGTAAATTTAACACGTCATTAACAATTAAAATGTACCACATATTTTGACACATAAATTGACAATTACAACAAATATTTAAAATCACGGGGTCTCATATTCTCCCCCTAACAAAGGAGTTATGTTCTTAAAATTCAATACATACTTTCCTTGAAGAGCTCATGATACTTATTTCGTATCTCCCTCTTTCTCTCTCCCACATGTGGACTCTGCCTAATTATGGTGACTCCAGTGGACATGTCGTAATGCAATAAACTTAGAAAAGAGTACATGATCTCTATAATGTATAATGCATAAAGGTTTCATAATAATTGATATTTGGTAGAAAATCTATCTATCTCATATTAATGTGATGACAAGCCATATCATTCCTGATTTTTTAAGCATTGAAACATGAAACACATTGTGAACTCGCTATAGATAGTCAGAAAACATAAGACGATACACTATTGGTCCCATATGATCAATAATAGCAAAGGCCCCATATACTAGGGATCTACCTTCCCCTTCTTGAAGAATCTCATCCCCACTATAATGGAAAACACCTTTATAACCACCTGATGTCCAATTGAGAATTTAAGAGAATGCCTATGCTTATCTACATAAGTCTTCTTCCTATTCTGAGTAGTTTACGTACGATCCCTCATGAATGAAATTTGATCCCAATAGCTTTTTCACTCCCGTCATTAACTAAAAAACCAGGGAATGACAAGGACATCCATATAATTCCTCGTACCTCTAATTGTTGGTGATTTTATTATAACATACCGAGAGGCGTTACTAAAAACAAATTAAAAATATCTTCCAATTTGAACCTTATTAATCAATGTAATTATGCCCAACGATGACATCATTAAATAAACTGAATAAATAAAGCTATTCATTCTTACTAATATCAAAAAATCTTTTACGATTCATATTACAATAAAATGAAATCATTAAGTAAAATGTAGAGTTATCTAATCATCCCAGCCTCTTGATATCTGAAATAAGTTACAACATCAATAATAAACCTGAAATGCATATAAATTGTGGGGGTGTGAGTGATAAACTTAGTCGGCTAGTGCATATTCTACAAATGAACTACACATATGCATGTGTTCACTTATTTAGTAATGTATGCATATGCCCACTCAACTAAATTCCAAAATAAGCATAACCAATCCTAGGATCTCACCATATGTCACTGCACTTCCCAAACCCCATATCAAAATGGAATGGACTATCGTTATAGTATCCTTTTATTTATACATACAATAACCCCCCAAATAAAAAATCTTATATTACAATCAGAAGTCAGAATATGGAAGTCCCCTTATTGTCATACCATAATGGCTTAAGAACCCATAACAAAATAATTTAACAACCCAAATGGTCCATGGCCTAGTTTATTCGATAAAAGAAAAAATATAGATCAAAATCACACCCCGTTAAAAGGGTTTATTGAATAAGGGATGCATATGCATCCTTTAAAAAATATACAACACGATCAATCTTTCAATTGATTAACTCTCAACAATATATTAATTTCCACAAATTAGGTATATATCTCTACCCAATTACTATAACCCAACATATGGCATAAGTAATAAAATTACATTTTCCCCAACTATGAGGCATGGAAATAATATCACATAATCACGTGTGAAATAAAGAATATATGTATATTAAATAAAACATATAAACATGCCCCACACACTATGGATACAGGTATACAATTAAGCTTGAATACATGAAGAACACAAAATAAACCACAAGTGGACAAACACCTTCGTCAAATGAATAAATTCCACTATACTAGACATCTGACTTGAAATTTGAGATCTCCCATCGCTCATATCTGATCTCAGATCCATTATCTCCTTGAAAATATAATTAAATATCCCATTTGAAATATTCCCAAAATCCAGTTGCGAGGTTCTTTAATGAATGTTGGAAGGTGTTTGTTAATGGTGCTTTAGGATCAGAACGTTAGGGATGAAGTATAAAAGTGTATAATTGATTATCTTATAAGATAAGAGGTGAAAGATAAGAAAAAAACACAAATAAAGGCTCCTATAAATATACTAAGGGCATATCACCCAGCGAGTGGGACACGAGGGTGCTTTGAGCCAGTAAGGTCGAGGTCGCGCTTTGGATATCTTTCGGCCACTAACCTTCTTCCATGGTTGCATAAGCAATTCCCACGGTCGTGTGTCTCCATGGTTTCTATCTCATCTCAAACTCTCTCTTCTCACTGATTTCACATCCTAACCAATTACAAAGTTACCACTCTTATATACACTTGCTTGCTCCCTAAGCTTAACCAAATGTAAAAATTACCCTTGCTCTTCCATCCTTATTCCATCTTAGGCCAAATCTAAATTAAATCCTATAAAATACTCAATAAATCTTAGTAAATAAATCCTAGAAATACGAGGTATTATATTCTTTCCCCAAACTAAAATAATTCCATCCTCGAAATTCATATAAAACTTATTCTTTACACCTCGTATAAAGTCAAATGTACCACAACAGACAATGCAAGAGACCTATAACCCCAATACTGAGTAATCGTGTAACCTGGAGCTCTTATACCACTTTCTAATATACCGAGAGGCAAGACTAAAAATAAATAAAAAATACATTCTAATTTAAGCCCTTCTAAAACCGTTTAATTATCCCTAACCGCTACAAAACAATTTGCCAAGGCATACATTAATAAATTAAATCAATAAGGATCATTATTCTCATTAATATCAAAATCTCCATAACAATTGTTATTAAAATAATATGAAAGCATATAGTAAAATACATAGAGATTTAATTATCCCCACATCCCGAAATATGAAGTACACTGCAATATCAATAATAAACTTGAAATGCATATAAACTGTGGGGGTGTGAGAAAACTCAGTTGTCTTGTAAAAATTCTCCAAGTGAAATACACACCTTTACGTGCACATTTATTGAAGTGAATGCATATGCCGGCTTAATTAAAATTCCAAGATAAGCATAATAATTCCTAGGATGTCACCATTTGTCACTACACTTTCCAAACCCCATATCAAAAAATCTCCACCGTATAACAACCCCTATTTTTCACATAACAGTCGGCCAAGCTAATATGCTGAAGATAGGGCTTGTCAAACACTTTATATTATTCTCAGCATCAAAACACTAAAGTAAAATGAGTGAATCTAAAACCATCCACGCATGCATTAAGTAAAATAAGAAATAAACTCTTAACATAATATTATCCCAACAGAATAATAAATTGTATACAAGCGCACTCAATTGCTAAGTGAAAGAAAATAACTAGGACCCAAGTTGATATAATCTCTAAAATGGAAAAATAATTAATATGACTGAAATAAATAAAAACCTATGTTAAAATCAATTGAATCTGGAACTAGAGTAGCATGAAAAGAACTGCAAGTTTGAATCGCCTCAGCCATATAGATCCTGTTTAACAATGCATAGAAAATTATTTTAATTTAGAATGGGTCAAAGCCTGAAATTTTATTATAATATCTCCAATAACAACAATATAGATCATGTGACTCATTTAAAATAAGCATGCAACCCGTCGTCACTCTTATGCAATAAATACCTCACCCCTTATCTAAGTAAAATAATATTCGCATGTCCCCAACCCATGGAATATACTAGGTAAAAAGTCTATAATAACTAGACTAAGGAGTACGTGTGACAACCCGCTCTAAATAATAACGGGTGGCCAGCCCTATACTACATTAAATCAGGTATCCCAGATGGCACAATCTCAACATCAATAGACAATACTAAATATAAGGCTAACTACCCAAAATCATTAAAAGAAAATTGCCAAAAATTTAAAACTTTTTATTTAACAACAACAACAAAACCAATAATGCAACTCAACCAACAATATACATCTAACTATGATGAGTGATAAGTGTAAACTCCATTAATGTACAAGAGTGCAATACGAAGAACAAATAAAATACCCGAATATGCTGTCGGGTAACAGACAATACAATAATCTGAGAAATGAATTAAGAAAGTGTTAATATACAACACTTGAATACTAACTCAATATACAACTGAATCCTAATCTAGATATACAAAGATAGGAATCAACTAAAGAAAAATGCCGCAACAGTCCGCTACTGCCACAGCTCCACGAATCCTGAATGGATGAAAATCAAAGGCGTCCTTGCGGAGGAACACCTGCAGTAGTACAATTTATACATGGAGGAGAAAATATAAACGGGTCAGAGCCCGAGTTTGAAAAATATTTTATAGCAAGTGTATTAAAATGCATAATAATTATAAATGCATTATTACATGATTAAGGTGGAATCGAACTCTCCATAATAATTCAACTCACCTCTCATCTAAAGCACGCACTAAACGTAGGCACGTGATCTCCAAATGGATGTCCGATTCTAGTTAGGTAAGAGGATTCTAACTTAAACCCAAATGACGTATTTAAGTGAAACCGTCTAACCTATCTCCCAATCTACACTAATCTATTCATTAAATTGTATACTTTAACATTGGTATTATAGTTATCTTTATAATGTTCATTTGTTGTACATATAAAGTTGCATCATCATGCTCATAATCGCAACAACATAATACATCAACATTCTCAATTACTAGAATTTCATATATTCTAGTGATGCCCTTGATTGGCATGTAAACAATATATATAATTATATATGAGTTATTAGCATCAAGAGTTAAGGACTAAACTCCTCCCGATTTTCAACACGGCACTGCGTTTCGTGCGTGGGACGTCTCGTCGAGGCGAAATCCAAACAAGGAACCCCCCCGTTACACTACTCTTGACCGTATCGATCCTCGAGGCTCATTATGTCCTCAATGAAAGATGCATGTAACGCAAAATATTATTATCCAAATTTTAATTAATTTATATTCCCAATTCTCAACAGTACACGACGTTTCATGCATGGGACGTCTCGCCCCGTTACACTACTCCTGGCACTGTCGATTGTCGGGATAGGTGATATATATATAAGTATGAGCATTAAGGACTAACTTACCCCCAAGTTCCAACATTACACTGCGGTTCATGTGTGGGACGTCTCACCGAGGCGAAATCCAAACAAGGAACCCTCCCAATACACTAATCCTGGCAATGTAGGTCATTGAGGTCCATTATGCTCTTTGATACCCAAGTACAAGCACAAGCAATAATAACCATCCAACCGAGCTATAACTCGAAGGACGCAGGCTCACATGCTATCATCTTCTAGCAGCCCCTACACGTAGCAAACTGGGGTCACCTGGTGGGGTTCCATGACACCCACCTCGTGATCAACTCACGCACACGATGTCCCGGGAAGCGGTCATAGCTCCTAACAGGCAAGTGAGAGCGACACATACCCTCGACCTCTCACCCCCAAAATAAATAAATGTATATAAATATGTCATTTGTTTACCACCATGGACGACTATGACCTGGGGAATATCCACATCCTGCTTTTTGAGTCAGGATGCTCACCCTCTACGCACGAAACTTCCTAATGATAGCAAGGAGAGGGTATGCCTAACATGTATATACACCATCATATAAGGTATACATACATCCCACATAATAAATATATACCATTATATAAGGTATACCTGCAACATCATTTTCATATGTATTATACGCCCATTGGCGCAATTTGATTAACATCATTATTTAGTATATTTCCCTCTAGATATACTAATCGCCAATTCTCACACATCTTCCCCACTTAGTATACGCTATACTACTTCTCGCTTGAAGCTCACATGTCGTTTCTAATAATGAATTGTCTCTCAATTCTATTTAAGTTAAGGATGTTCTTTTATCCTAATGCACCTCAATTAGCATTTCTCATTGTGTGAGATATCTCCCAAATCAATCATCAATAAGGATATTTCTATATCCGTATGCACATAAAATAGCATTTATGATTCTCCATTCATTATAGGGTTCAATTTAGTTTATGAACCTTTTTAAAGTTATCCCATTTGGTATTGGATCCAAAGATCCATTATCTCTAAATTATTCCCATCAATATCATAATTATCTCCAAATAGAATTCTCAAAACAAGGTGGGCTTCCCCACTTAGGATATACCATAATATCTAATCGACATTCCTCAATTATAGTCAATATGACTCCAAAATTTCTTATAAGGGAAACTCTCTAAAAGTCTCCAGAACATACTCCAAATAACTCCTATAGAGGTTCCCTATTGATAACCTCGAACAAAACGGGAAGAAATTCTCCCTAGAAAAACATCTCCAAAAATCCCCTGTTTCCGAATCGATTCGGCCCCTCCGAATCGGTTCGGCCACAAAAGTGAATCGATTCGTCCCCTCCGAATCGATTCTGTCTAATGGACCTGAGAGTCTTCTACATACCCAATCGATTCGGCCCTAAAGACCTGGGGATTCTGCAACAGACCGAATCGATTCGGAAGGGGCGAATCGATTCGGTAAGTGCAGCAAGCTACGAAATGGGCAATTTTCTTCTTAACCCAAATTTCCCAAAAACCATTTATATCATCATCCAACCATTTTCATCCAACCCAAACACATATATAACATTAATATTCACCTAAGAACACATATCAATTGATTTCTAACCCTAAATTCATTTTCTACACAACAAATCTAAGGTTTTCCCAAAAAGTTAGGTTTTTATCAAACTAAACCTAAAACCCAAAATTCAATCCACAAATCATGCAATAATTGATACACAACAATTATTTAGCAAGTTTAATCACTTGCCTCGGGTTCGTAGGGTCTGAATCCGCCTTAGGATCGTGTAATGGTCGGAAATTTCCACTTTCTCTCTCTTTTCTCCTTCCATTGCTTCTTCTTTCTTCTTCTCTATTTCTTTCTTTCTATTTATCTCTCTCTCTTAGGATAAATATTTCTCGTAGGATTTTTAAGCCTAATCTCCCAAGGTACACATCTTTAAATGATAATACACACTTTAAATGACTCGGTGACTTTAATTCGAGTCAAACGGTCCTAATTTATTTCGGAACCTAAATAGACCCCAAGTACAGTCATTTCGACTTTCTCGACCCTACCGGACACTATGGTACCCTCAGAATCGGCATTCGACACTCTTTCTAACAACTTTAAATTTTGACCTCAATTACCAATATAATTATTTCTCCAATAAAATATTATTTATTTCTCCCAAAATAAATAATATTTTATTGGAGAAATAATTATAATCATCCTCTCCAAGACCTCGGGTTGTTACAATACGTAAATAACAAAAAGTTCAATAAGGATGTAGCTAACTATGCATATGAGAATACACACTAAATTCTAACCCTCGTAATGTGACGCAACAAAGAATGTGTCTCTAAATTGCGTACTCTCTAGGCTTAAGTGAAAGCATGTCGCTCAAGTAATAATTCGATAATTTGGGTATCGATCCTCAGGGAAATAGGACAAACGGAGTCGTAACGACGTTGGACAGACGAAGGTAACCAAACTTTGACTCTAAAGAAAAGGAAAATGTGATTTGAGTGGTGAAATAGCTACAACTAGATGAAATTTTGTAAAATGATTAATGAATGAAATCAGGAATGAATGGAATGCAATTACTCTAAATTACCTAAAAGACTGATGACGATTTAACTAAAACTTGAACTATAGGATGAGGAAAACTGGTCGGAAATACAATCCCTCAACCCTAGTGTGTTTCTAGTATAAAATTAATCTTAAATTTAAGTGATTAATCAGACCCATAATTTAGTACTCCCAAGCATTACATATATGAGGTTCAAGCCCGCACCATACATAATCAAAGGACGAGTAAATCGATATCGCGATAGCTACACTCGAATTGCACTCTGAAGCAAACGAGATCCAAAGATCTACAATGTTTGTGTTGCTACACAATATGACCATAATAAATCCTTAAGTTTAGAGGATTAATTTTATACACATGCAACTATCACATCAGGTTGAGTTCATGCATCCCGACCTTAAAAAATATAGCTGGACATGTTGAACCTAACTATGCATGAATTACATACATTGCATGCGAAAGAAATCATAATGAAACTATATTGAAACATGGAAGGAATTATTATAAACCTAGAAATTGTTTGAATTATGCAAGAAGAATAGACATGCAAGAGAAATAATAGAGAGAATGAAACTTGAATTAAAACTTGAAACCAAACTAAAAAATAATCATTCTTGAATCAACAAATCAAAGCAATGTTCCGGGGGTGTGCTCCTACTCTTCTCTCTATCAAAAACTGTTCAAAACTATGTTTTCTAAGTCTATACAATGATACAACCACGTTTTAGAAGAGTTTGATACATAATAGGACTCTTTGGACCAATCAACTTTCAAGGAAAAATTCACGCATCAAGACCCCCGAACCGGTTCTCATGTACCCCGATCTGGTTCACCCCTGAACCGGTTCACAATGTGGTTCGGGAAATCTTGTTGGTTTTGGGCCTATTTTCTTCAATTCCAACACTTAGAATTTTTTCTTGTTTTCTTTTTTTCTTTCTAGGATTTTTTTCTCAACTTCAAATGAACATAACTCCTTCACCATATCTCAGATTTGGGTGCCATTTTTTCCAGTATTCTCGTTGTTCCAAATTATTCAACTTTCCTATTGGCCCCACCTCCGGTATCAGGCTGCAGAGTTATGAAATTTCCCTTGAACTTGCCTTCCTAACGTTTCTTTCATTATTTCGATTTCTCTTCCGCACCGCTTGCATAATTTACCTGTAAAACACATAAGAGAAACACAAAACCTGAAATACTTGCCAAGGAAGGTTAGTAGCATAAATATGAGTTAAATCCATATCAATTGCATCACTCGGGTTCACAAAGGTACCGAAATTAAGGGGATAAATATATTATATTTATGCCCAATCAAATCCCCCTAACTTAGAACTTTGCGCGCCCCGAGCAATGTAAAAGAAAAAAAATAATGTCAAAACTCTTATAAACATTTTATTGGGATGAAATACCTTTTTCACAGAAAAGCGATTGCATTTAGCGTATGCAAGAAGCCTTTAAACCCTAGGTTACCCTAGTAGGATGAGTGTTGTCTCATGAGGGTTTGTAGTGCATATACACACAAAATTCGACTCAAAGAAGATTAAAAATAGGCCAAAATTGTATAATTCAAACTTTTCCAGAAAATAGTCATCATCAATTCATGTTTAAGAGTCTCAAATTATAGTGCGTGTGTGCGAAGCCGGAAATTTAACCGCGAATTTCCACCGATTGACCATTACGTTACTTATTCGAAAATTCATTTTGATTTCAAAATCTCACGGAATGCCCTCACAAACGAATCACTAGGAATGTGGCTATTCTCTCGGTATGCGTGATTTATAAGAGTAAATGTATTGGAACCAAGTTCATGCACACAAGTAGAAAGACAAAAATTTGTGGTAACTGAATCTCATCAACGAATTGCGGTTATAAGAAAGCGGGAACATTGACTATAATTCATATTTTTCTATCTCTTTTATTATCTTTTGCTATTTTAGATCTCCACGCGGTAGACAATTTCTCAATTTTGGACTCGGTTAGGACTTTTACGGGTTGAAGGTGTATTGGGTAAAATTGGAAAAGGTTAAGAATTTCGAAATTGGAAAATTTTGCTTATGATGTCCGTTAGTGCTTTTTCGGGATCTTGCTCATTTTCTATTCTTTTCTCAATTTTTTTCTATTTTTCACTTCTTTTCTTTTCTTGCTATCTTTGTTGAGCATTCTTCCGTTTTTTTTATTGTCCCTTTTTGTTGCACTTTTCGGACTTAAATTCAGAGATTAACACTTTTCACAATTCCGGGCCAATTTGGGTTTTTCGGGTTGTCAAACGAAAGGAAAAATTATTTGGCTCAATTTTGGGTTACAAAAGGGATAATTTTTTGCTACTTTTTCTGGCAAATATTTTTGGGAGACAACCGAGGGCCTACTCCATTATCCAAAATACTAATTGTGTTACCATATGCGTTTCAAGATGAATTTAATTTAGAGATTTATTTGGCACATTTTTCAAGGCAATATCACACACATTTCCCAAAATCGATCAAAGTGAAAGACTTGAGATCCTCGATGACTTATTAGACCACTGAAAAGAACTTTGAGTTAACAATTAACTCGGATTGATTTATTAATTTCACAAAAATGAAAGACTCGAATCTCACTAGGGTTGTTAATCTCCACACTTATTCGTTAAGTCGTCAATTTTTGCTCAATTTCCATCTTTGGTCAATTTCGGTTTTGTGTATTGTGTTTTTACAATTTGATAATTTAAATTGATTTTTTAATGATATTTTTGAAAAATTTGAATTCCAATTTTTATTTATTTTGAAGAAAAATATTTTTGGATTTTTCAAAATTTTATGATTTTTTTTAGATTTCTGGGCATTTTTGAAAATTTTGAAGTTTTAAAAAGACGCACTTGTGACCCCCCCTAACTTAGAATTTTTCATTGTCCTCGAGTAAAAAAGACTAAAATCTAACTCAAAGCGAATTAAAAGTGCAAGAAAATAAAACGAACAAATAAAACAGAAATGCAGAATTTTTTTATAGATACGGAGAATCTTGTGTTACAACGGAGAGGGTAGAGCACACAACTAATTTTTTTTTAAACAACTAGCACAACACACAAATAGCAAACAATAGACAAGGGCTTCATCGGGGAGGCGGATTTGAGGGTCTGGGTGCGCTAGGATCATATGGATCATAAAGTAAAGTTGTAGGGGGTCCACCGAAGTCGAGCTCGTATAAATGGGCTTGGAGACGATGCATCATGATCGTGTCTCTTCGGTAGGCCTCTTGATCCCGTTGATAGACTGCTTGGTCTCGATTGTATTGGGTGATGATAATGTCAAAATGGTATTCCACCACCGAAAGGCGCCTATCAAACTCCGCACCCCGGGACTCAAAATTGGAGTCGTCTTCCTCATCTTCATCATACTATTCTTCTTCCCCCATATCCATCATTGGGGCGTCATGTCCATCCTCCCTTACACCCTCATCGAGAATAGGACGGTCGGGGTGGGCCACCCTCATTTGGAGTTCACTACGGGTGGTGGAAGTGCTTCCAATTATGCGGGGGAGTTAGAATTGCTTCCCCGGATCGTCCACCCCGGCATCAATCAAAATTTCAGTGATAAGGCGGGCGTTGGAGAGCGCTGCTTTTCCCCACTTGTCATAGGATGCATTGAGGATGTCCGCATAGAAGAGTTAGGCAAGATTAATAGTGCTCTCGGGGTCGAGGAAATGATATAGGAAGTTGACGTGACGTAGCCGGACCACCGAGTCGTTGGTGGTTTGGTAAATTATTCCACATTCAATGAGGTGCATGAATCGCACCGTATCCGATAGACTTCCTATTGAAAATGAATCGCGCAACCATTCCTCCCTAGGTGCCATTCGGGCGATACACTCGGCTTTGGTGTGGGGGGCACCATTGGTGGGATACATTAAGGGCACGGGGAGGACAACCCCTTTTTCTCGCATTTTGTGCGCAATGATGGCGGCGAAGGAGGGAATCTGAATGCCGACAAGATATGCCTCATGAAGAGTGGAGGATTTATGCACGAGCGTCCTGTACAATTGGTGAACTTCAGATTCGAAAACTTTGTTGCTCATAGGGGGGAGAAAGGAACACCACCCCCGACGTTGGAAAAGGGCGGTGACGTCACCGGGCATCTACTCCCAATTAACAAACCGCTCGATATGAATGGTGCGCGTGGCCGAGAAATAGAGCTCGACCCAACGTTCTTGGATGGACCGAAATACTCCCTCACCCTCGTCATCAAGGATGGTGGTGTCGTCATATTTTCGAGGGCAGAAATTGGCTTAGCGAGGGCGCGACATGGTAAGAGAGAGAGATAGGTATAGAGGTGATATGGTGTAGAAGAGAGGGAGAGTGAAATGAAGTGTGAGAAATGGATAGGGGCTAAGGGTTAATTTATGCGTGTATAGGGGTGAGTTTTGGTGGGAAATGGGAATAGGTGTGGAGGGAGATGAAGGGGGTAATGAATTTGGAGTGGGAAATGGTAGGGGGAAGTTTTAGAGGGGAAAATTTCATAGGGGAAATGAATGGAGGGAAGGAGGGAAAGAGGATGAATTTGGAAAATAGGGGGCACCCTGAACTAATTCGCCTTGTACCCCGAATCGGTTTGCTCCCCGAACCGGTTCACCTGTGGTTCGGGGGAACACGCTTGCCTGGAGGATTGGTTTCTCTCTTCTATCACAATCTAAGTGTTCTCTCATACCTCAACACTTGCGTATGGCCCCCTAAGATATCGTAGACCCTTGGGTTCCCTGAAAACTCCTCTACCATGCCCACGAAATGCGTGCAAGCTCTCTTAGAAAGTGAGCTATCTCACTCCCTCTCGTGAACCGTGCTTCTGGACTCCTAAACATCCTAACTCCTACACTCCTACTATACATAACAATTCACCCCATACGCGTCGGGGGTGCGACGACCTCTCATTTTAAGCTCAATCTACCCCATAAATGCGGTCCGACAACCAAATGGTGTCGACTTCTTCCACACATGACTCTAGATATGGCTTTAGGTGTTGTCCATTCACCTTGAACTTATTCCCCCATTTTAAATCATCTAATTCCACAACTCTGTGAGGGAATACATTCTTCACAACGAACGGGCCAGTCCATCGAGATTGCAACTTGCCCAGAAATAGATGTAGTCGGGAGTTATAGAGAAGCACTTTTTGCCCAGGAAGAAACTCTTTGCATCGAATAATGTTATCGTGGGCGAGTTTCATCCTTTATTTGGAAATGTTTGCATTCTCATATGCATCATTGCGTATATCTTCTAACTCATTTAATTGAAATTTGCGAGCTTCACTGGCTTTATCCATGTCATAATTCACCTTCTTAATCGCCCAATACGCCTTGTGCTCTAATTCAATAGGAAGATGGAAAGGTTTTCCATACATAAATAGAAATAGGGACATGCCGAGTGGATTTTTATATGTGGTAAGATAGTCCCATAGTGAATCATTCAATCGAAGTGACTAATCTTTCCGATTGGGATTGACGGTCTTCTCGAGGATGTTCTTGATTTCCTGATTCGCTAATTCACCTTGTCCATTCGTTTGAGGGTGATAGGTCATTCCAACCTTATGAATGACGCCATGCTTTCTCATGAGCTTCGCGAATGGCCTATTGGAAAAGTGTGTGCCATTATCACTAATTATCGCTTTCGGAGCACTGAAGTGGGAAAGTATGTGTTCCTGTAGGAACCTAATCACCACTTTATTGTCATTTATATTGGTAGATATGGATTCCACCCATTTAGAAAAGTAGTCTACCACGACAAGGATGTATAGATAACCAAAAGATGGGGGAAAAGAGCCCATGAATTCAATACCCCAGCAGTCAAAGATCTCAATAATGATTATCGGGGTTAAAGCATCATGTCTCGTCAGGTAATCGCACCCATCCTTTGACACCTATCACAAGATTTGCAATAATTATTCACATCTCCAAATATTGTGGCCCAATAGAGTCCGCATTGAAGAATCTTAGCGGCCATCTTTTTCGTCGAAAAGTGACCTCCACAAGCTTCCGAATGACAAAATTGGATGACTTTCGGTATTTTGTCATTCGGTACGCATCGTCGGATGATTTGGTTGGTGAAATATTTTAAAAGGAAGGGATCGTCATAGAAAAACATGCGCGACCAAGTGATGAACCTCTTCTTATCGTGTGGTGTTCAATCGGGAATGACTGCTCCCGTGATAAGATAGTTCACTATATCTGCAAACCAGGGCAAAGAAGGGGTAGCAAAGAGTTGCTCATTTGGAAAATATTTATCTATGGGTATCGGATCACTAGGTACGTCAGACGAAAATTGTGATAAGTGGTCGGTAATAACGTTTTTTGCTCCTCTTTTGTCTTTAATGGAGAGATTAAACTCTTATAGGAGTAGGATCCACCTTTTGAGGTGAGACTTTGCATCTTTCTTCGCAAGTAGATATTTTAAAGCCGCGTGGTCGGTGAAGCAAGTGATGGGAGAACCGATAAGATAGGATCAAAATTTGTCAAGAGAAAAACTATCGCTAGCAACTCCTTCTCTGTGGTGGAGTAATTGAGTTGTGGTCCCGTAAGAGTCCAGCTAGCGAAGTAGATGACATGAGCCTTATTGTCTTTTCTTTGGCCCAAAATAGCCCCTATCTCATAATTGCTAGCATCACACATAAGATCAAATGGTAAGGACCAATCCGGAACTTACATGATGGGAGCGAACACAAGCATGGTTTTTAATATTTCAAAAGCACTATGGCACGCTTCTGTCCAATCAAATGGAGTGTCCTTCATAAGAAGGTTGCTTAAGGGTCTAGCGATGGCGCTAAAGTCCTTAATGAACCTTTGATAAAACCATGTGTGGCCCAAGTAGGAGCGCACATCTTTGAGCGATTTTGGTGGGGGTATATCGGCTATGACATCTATCTTAGCTCTATCAACTTCAATCCCTTTGGATGAAACTACGTGGCCAAGAACTATTCCCTTAGTGACCATAAAATGGCATTTCTCCCAATTTAGCACTAATTTCTTCTCCACACATCGCACAAGTACTTTTTCCAGCTTTACGAGACAAAGGTCGAAAGAAGCGCCAAAAACGCTAAAGTCATCCATGAACACTTCAAGTCCTCTCTGAACCATGTCACTAAATAGACTCAATATGCACATTTGAAAGGTCGCGGGTGTATTACACAAACGGAATGGTATACATTTTTAGGAAAACGTACCAAAGGGGAAAGTGAAGGTCATTTTTTCCTGGTCAAGTATATCTACCTCAATTTGGTTATATCCGAAATAACCATCAAGGAAGCAATAATAAGGGTGGCCCGCTACTCTCTCATGCATCTGATAGATAAATGGCAAGGGGAAATGGTCTTTCCTAGTTCCTTCATTGTGTTTTCGGTAATCAATACAAATGCGCCACTCGATAGTTGTACGTTGGGGAACTAGCTCTCCCTTAGCATTTTCAAACATTGTCATGCCCGACTTCTTCGGGACAACTTGAATAGGGCTCACCCACTTGCTATCTGAGATTGGGTAGATAATCCCGGCATCTAATAACTTAATGATTTCGGTCCTCACCACTTCTTTCATATTAGGGTTTAGCCTTCTTCGCATTTCTCTTGAGGGCTTGACATCCTCCTCGAGGTGGATCTTGTGGGTGCAAATCAAAGGACTTATCCCCTTCAAATCAGCAATACACCAAACAAAATAACTTTGATGTTTCCTCAAAATATTTAATAGCTTACCCTCCCGCTCTTTGTCTAGGCTAGAGGAGATAACAACAGGAAATTTCTCATCCTTTCCTAGATATGCATATTTAATATGGGAGGGTAGTTTTTTCAATTCAAGGGTTGGAAATTTATCGCTGGAGGGAACCATGTGTGCCTCCCTTGGCGGTAACTCCTCGAATAGAGAAACCTAACTTACATCTCTAGCTTCCTCATCCGACGCTCTCTCATCAAGAAACTCTCTCAACTTCCTTCTCAAATTCAGTATACGTCCCCTCACTCTCATAGCTCGACACTAAGCAGGATACTAGGGAATCTCAACAATCGTTTTCCTCAAAATACTCCTCTATGATCTCGTCGATTATTCTCACCGTGTGAAGATCATCTTCATCCCTTATATGTTGGGGTATATAGAAGATGTTAGTCTCTAAGGTCATATTCCCAAATGTGAGTTTCATCTGCCCATTTCGAGTATTGATTATTGCGTTAGTCATAGCTAAGAATGGGTGCTCGAAAATGATGGGAACATGATTGCTCGATGTGAAGGAGGGATCCGTGTCCCAAATGACAAAATCTACCAAAAAATAGAAAGTGTCAACTTGGACGATCACGTCCTTAACTATACCTCTTGGAATCTTCACGGTTCGATCAGCTAATTGGAGAGTGATCTTTGTGGTCTTAAGGTCGCCCAGATCAAGTTGCCTATAGATGGCATAAGGGAGGATATTGACACTTTATCCCAAGTCAAGTAAGGCTTTTTCAATTTTATTTTCTCTAATGATGCAAGAAATGGTGGGTGCACCAGGATCTTTGAATTTTGGCGGGAGATCATTAAGTAGAATGGAGCTCACGTTCTGTGCTAGAAAGGCATTTTTCTTTACCTTCATATTCCTCTTCACTGTTAACAAGTCCTTGATGACTTTTGCATAAGCTATAATCTGCTTAATGGCATCGACAAAAGGTAAATTTAACCTTACATGCTTTAGCATGTCTAGCTCTTCATCGCGGGGTTTCCTTTGTGGGAAGGAACCAACCTTTGAGGAAACGGTGCTGCGGTGGGTGGTTCCACAACTACCTCTGGCTCACTAGCGTCTTCTTTATCACCTCATTCAAGGGTAAATCTTTGGCCTCTTTTGTGCAGAGAAAAATCTCATTGTCTTTGGTTGCGTCTTATGGGGGAGGTGATAAATCAACGACTCTCCCACTACGAAGAGTGTTCATAGCTTGACATTGCTCCTAATGTTCCGTAGAGATGGATCTAACATTAGTTTAACCTTGGGGAGGTCTTTGGCCCTGGGCAGGAAACTTGCCCTTCTCGTGGATACTCAACGATGATTGCATCTTTGAAATATTTGCATTTATGTCGTTGATCATGCTCTTATGTCTAGCAGTGGTTGCATTTTGGGTAGGGATAAATTGGTTTATCGTATCATTGATATTTCTCCACCGTGGAGTGATATATGCCCCTGGAGGTGGTGGTGCTTGCACATGTCCTTGCATGTGTGGAGTTTGTTGAAAGTGTGATGGCGAGGAACGGACAACATATGAATTAGGATTCATCGCAGCATTTTGTGGCCCATAGCTAAAACCAGGATGGTTTTTCCATGAAGGGTTGTAAGAATTCCTATGCGGTGCACAAAAATTACCTTTAAATCCTCGTACACCACTCACTTGATCTTGAAGCATAACTTTGTAGGTTGGTATCGTCGGGCATTCCTCTATTGAATATCCCACCTCACAAATAGCACACACCTTCTCAATGGAGTTCGGGATGGATCCAGTTGGTCCTCTTACACATATCTCAAGTATTTCTCGCATTCCTTTATCAAGTAGATCGAGTCGACTGTCCGTCATAGCATTCTTTCTACGTGAAATAGGCCGGATGCCGATGGAGTGGTGGTCATTTGGCGATTTTGATTATGAGCATAAGGGTCATAAGTATCCCATGCTTGGGTAGTCTCGACAACATACCTCAGGTGAAGCTCAACATCATTGGCGTCTAAGTCGACAAATGGACCATCACACATGGTGCAACGAGTTGTTGGGAATTTATATTCAGCCCATTATGGAAGAAGGAAATGATTTGCAGTTTATCAAGTCCATGATGAGGGCACGAAGTGATTAACTCATTAAAACGCTCGTAACATCGATCAAATGACTCATTTTCTAATTGTCAGAAGGTTTAAATTTGAGCCTTGATGGAGTTCGTTTAATGTGTAGGAAAAAATTTAGATTGCAACTAGTTCCATGATGCAATCGAGTTTGGAGGTCAAAACCATAGGCATGTCTTAGCCTTGTCCTTTAGCGAGAATGGTAAGAGTTTGAGGTGGATCACATCTTTTGTGCAAGTTTGATCGCTGAGGGTCTCGCACGCCTCCTCAAATTCCCGGATGTGAAGATATGGCTTTTCTGACTCCATTACATGGTAGTTGGGAAGTATCTGGATCATTCCATTCCTAAAGCGAAATTTACCTACATTATACGGGAGTAAAATGCATCCCAGAGTGACAATGTTCTTGTGATATAAGATTTCTCTCAAAGGGCGGTACGGGGCCTCTTCCTCACCTGCGGATGCACTACCGTGTTATGACATAATCTTTCACTTGATGACTCTGTATCCTCACTTGTTATTCTCAGAGCGTGCTCTCAAGAGTGTTCTAATAGGGAGATCAGAGTGTTATTTGCGATTGAGTGTGAAGGTGTGGGAGGTGGAACCCATAATTGTGGAGCTTTTGGAGTGTGAGGGCTATCGGGGTCGTACTCAACTATCGAGTTTTCGTGAATGTTAGTTGGAATATTAGGGGGAGTTGGAGTGAGTTCAGTTCTTTGCAGTAACAGGCTTTTGAGAGATGAAGTATCTTTTTGTATTTTTTTATTTTTTATTTTTGATTTTTTTTATGTTTTTGGAATTTTTTTGTCAAAGTTCTAGATTGACTTGATCTAATCCTAAGTCTACCTAGTTCCCCGGCAACGACGCCAAAAACTTGATACGACTAAGAATGTGTCTCTAAAGTGCGTACTGTCTAGGCTCAAGTGCAAGCCTGTCGCTCAAGTAATAATCCGATAAGTCGGGTATCGATCCTCAGGGAAATAGGACGAACGGAGTTGTAACGACAATGGATAGACGAAGCTAACCGAACTTTGACTCTAAAGAAAAGGAAAAGGTGATTTGAGTGGTGAAATAGCTACAACTAGATGCAATTTTGAAACTGGACGAAAATACTTGAACTAAAACTTGAACTATATGATGAGGAAAACAGGCCGAAAATACAATCCCTCAACCCTAGTGTGTTTCTAGTATAAATTAATCTTAAATTTAAGTGATTAATCAGACCCATAATTTAGTACTCCCAAGCATTACATATTTGAGGTTCAAGCCTGCACCATACATAATCAGAGGACGAGTAAATCGATATCGTGATGGCTACACTCTAATTGCACTCTGAAGCATCCCGGTTACTCTGAATCAAATGAGATCATAAGATCTACAATGGTCGTGTTGCTACGCAATACGATCATAATAAATCTTTAAGTTTAGAGGATTGATTTTATACACATGTAACTATCACATTAGGTTAAGTTCATGTATATCGACCTTAAAAAATCTAGTCGAACATGTTGAACCTAACTATGCATGAATTAACTACGTTGAATGTTAAAGAAATCATAATGAAACTATATTGAAACATGCAAGGAATTATTATAAACCTAGAAATTGTTTGAATAGTGCAAGAAGAATTAACATGCAAGAGAAATAATAGAGAGAATGAAATTGAATTAAAACTTGAAATCAAACCCGAAAATAATCAATATTGAATCACCAAATCAAAGCTATGTTACTAGGATGTTCTCCTACTCTTCTCTCTATCAAAAACTGTTCAAAACTATGTTTTCTAAGTCTATACAATGATACAACCACGTTTTAGAAGAGTTTGATACATAATAGGACTCTTTGGACCAATCAGCTTTCAAGGAAAAATTCGCGCATCAGGACCCCCAAACCGGTTCGCCCCCGAACCGCTTCATAGTGTGGTTCGGGAGATCTTGCTGGTTTTGGGCCTCTTTTATTCAATTCCAACACTTAGAGAATTTTTTCTTGTTTTCTTGTTTTGTTGTTTTCTTTCTTAGATTTTTTCTCAACTTCAAATGAACATAACTCCTTCACCGTAGCTCGGATTTGGGTGCCATTTTTTTTCAGTATTCTCATTGTTCCGAACTCTTCAACTTTCCAGTTGGACCCACCACCGGTATCAGGATGAATAATTATGAAATTTCCCTTGAACTTTCCTTCCTAGCCTTTCTTTCATTGTTTCGATTTCTCTTCTGCACCACTTGCATAATTTACCTGTAAAACATATAAGAGAAACATAAAACCCAAAATACTTGCTAACGAAGGCTAGTAGCATAAATATGAGTTAAATCCATATCAATTGCATCACTCGAGTTCACAAAGGTACCGAAATTAAGTGGATAAATATACAATATTTATGCACAATCATAATGACACCCACAAGTAGACTACACTTAACTCGAACAATACAAGAAAAGTGACACAAGGTTCAAATAAAAGTTATATATTTCTAGATTAAAGTATCTCTTTATTCATAATCACAATTTTAATAACACACGAATGCAATGACCTTCGGGTATACTCTCGTGCTTCTATTGATAAGTTCGTAGGAGTCCCTCACCTAACGAACTTAAACTAGATCAATACACACATATGAGAATGGGGGATCCCTCTGCAATCACACCATCGGGTATTCCGATACCAAACCCCACCGATGGATCAAATCATCAACCTATCTCCTCACAAATTCTAGATCGACTGAACTCATCATCAAAACATATGACCTCCTGATGTCATGTATCAACAACCAAGTGTGCGGTACACGGTCATAACATCCACTGCAAACCACGACCGATAGATTCACCACGAGTACGGTATGCTTAAGAAATAATATATGTATATATATATATATATATATATATATATATATATATATATATATATATACGTCCATAGGATATCGCTTCGCTCATGCGTCTACCCAAATCATCCCATTCTCCAAATGCCGAATTTTATAATTAATTAGAGTTTATTACTCTTCAACTTTAATGAAAGTTCACATATTTAATCTCTTGGTTTATACTATAATAAACCTAGGTTACTACAATTTACTTGTCACTTCTCGTGTAACCAAAGATTCCATTACTCGAATCAATTCTGGAAAAATCCACCAAACCAATTAAAGGATGAAACTCCCTTTTGCCGCCTAGGTTGTTCGAACAAAAACAAGGGCCTCATTCGAATGAGATAAAAACCTCGTTAGAATGAAAACACTTGTCTAGTAATAACGAACCTACTAATCTCGTTTGAACGGGAGGCCACTATCCATCTCCTTCGTACCATAAAATGCAATTTTAGTCCAAAAACCATTAACAAGCATAAAAGCTTCAAACCATCATTCCAAATAATCCCAAAGTCAAAACCAAAGATAGTTACATGATCCTAATTGATTTCTAACAGTTAATGGAGATGCAGTTTATCAAAATAAGGTTTAATTCCTCAAATTTATATGTTTAAACCTAACTCATCATTATCATGTAAAGGAATTTAATTGCCTACATAAACATACATAATACTTCAAGTTAACATGGGGATTATGCTCAAAATTAAAAGTAAATCCTAAAACATGAGTTTTATTCCATATTTATGCATCTAAAATGTTCGATTTCATATTATCTCCATAAAAGTATAAGTCCTCACTGCATAGGCAATTAATATAAATCCTAATTATCTTAAATATATAAACATGATTAAAACTAATCAAATCAGACCCTAAACTTGCGTTCTAAATAGGAAAATATGTATTCTAAATAAGTTATAGATTAAAAATGTATTGAAATATATTTCTTTCCTGAATTCGAAGAATGGTGAGACTTTTGCTTGAATCCCTTGTACTTTCTCCTCTCCACATCTTCTCTAGTTCTCCCACAAGTCTTTGGTAGCTAGGTTTTCCTCTTTTGATAAAACAATGACTAATTAAAGAGGACTAACTCTATTAAATACCTCTAATTTTTTCATATATATATTAGGCTTATTTTTGGGCCCCCAAATGGACCCAAAATACTAATCGAATTGACAAAAAACTTAGCCTAAGGGTATATCTACCCCCGGTCCCAACTTAGGATGATACAAATATGCAATTGGGTCTCCGTATCACTCTAGAGTTCGCTCAAATTAGTTATACCTCATATCTCACGGTAAAACCTCACAACATAATATATATATATATATTTTACACGTAACCACATATAATCCAACATAATTAACTACGACCATGAATTAAAATGGAACATGGAACAAACAAAGCACATAAAATGCAAATTTAATCATTATATAAATATGCAATTGTTAGTACCAATTATCTCAAACAGTGATTAATTCTCATTTGTTAATTTCTTCTCACAATTAATACATAAATAATAAATGCTAGAAATTATGGGTTATTAAATATCCCACTTCACTCAGTACAATATGGACTCTCGTCATACGCTCCTATTATTTACCCTCCTAAGAACTAAATTTCCCACCAAATAAACAATATTATAATACAATCAGATGGCACGATAAAGTACTCCCCTTATTGTCCTACCACAAAGAAAAAAGCATAGACCGAACACGCACCTCATCCAATGTGTGGCTCGGCTAAGGGACGTCTATGCATCCTCTAACAAAATAAATAGTTAGATCAATCTCTCATTTTATCATCTTTCAATAATATATTAATTCCACAAATTAGGTTTGAATATTTACCGAATTACTACAACTTTACATATGACGTAAATTAATCTAATAACATTTTACCTAACTATACGCTATGAAAATAATATCACAGAGTCATGTGTGCAACAAGGACTATATTTATATTTAAATAAAATTTAAAAAGATATACCACACATAATAAAGACAAGTATACAATTAAGAGTGAAAACATGTAGCACACAAAAAATACGGGAGAAAGAACACCTACCTCAAACAAATAAAATTCACGAAGCTATACATCTTACTTAAATATGAAATTTCCCATTTCCTATCTCCCAACTTTAATCTCTAATCCATTTACTCCTTGAAAATTTGATCGACTATCCCTCTTGAAGCATTCCTAAAATCCAAGCGCAATGTCCTCTAATGGAGGTTATAAGGTGTTTGTTCATGGGTGTTTAGGGTCAGATGATTAAGGATAAAGTCTAAAATTGCATGACGGGTTATATTACACGAGAAGAGGTTAAATCTAAGGCAAAACCCAAGTACGGGATACCTTAAATAGACCAAGGTCAGAGCACCGCCGCGAGCAAGTAAGGTCACGATTGCGCACTAATTCTCTTATAATCACAGGCTTGCTTTTGGAGTCGTGCAAAGGATTCTCTTAATCATATGTCTCCCCGATTTCTAGTGCATCACATTTTTTCCCACATAGATATCACAATCCTAACTAATTAGGAAGTTTCCAATCCTATAATTCCAAGATAGCTCCCGAAGTTTAACCACACAAAAAAACTACCCTTTCCCTTCTATCCTTATTCTAACTTAGGACAACTTAAATTAAAATTTTGAAAATACTCAATGAATCCCATAAATACGGGGTATTACATTTATTAAATATATTTTACAAATATGGACGAAATTTTTACTAAAAATAACATTACAACTTACAATAATTTATAATGGCATGACAATGATTTATCTTAAAATTGTGGGCACGTTAGTTACTTTTTAAACAATTATCATTTTTAGTAGTTGTAAGTGCATAAACTCACCAGTTAGAATTAGATAGCACAAGCTAAGATGGAAGATAAAAGTATAAAGACGGTGGCTAGTCACAAAGGCATGTTAGATTATATATATGGTTCATAAACTAGCCTATATTCACTTAAATACTTTTATCATAGGGTCCTCATTAGGGACAATTTTTACTTTTTCAATGCAATGAAGATGCGATCAAGAGATATGCATATGATTGATGATGACCATTATACTTCGCCATTGGAGACCACATGCTTTTGAAAGTATATCCAATAAATAGGGTAATGTGCTTCGGAAAGAAATGGAAACTGGAGCTGATATTTGTGGTGTCTTTTAAAATTTTGGATTGAGTGGGGAATCTACCATATTGAGTAGGACTTCTGGAATTGTACCATATTGAGTAGGACTTCACGATTTTGGACCGTGGCCATTGTTGTCAGAGTCCAAAATCGTGACCATGCCTTTTAAAATGTGACCAAATTCGCGACTCAATCTAGGGGTGATCTACATCATTAGTTGGTCATGGTTTAGTCACGGTTGTGGACCATGACCAATACAAAGGACCCTGAACATTTAGCGTGAAATCTTTGGATCATTTTGAAATATTTACAGGTCTAAATGGTGGACATGGATGTCGATTACACCGAGATTGAATATGTTTGGGGAAGGATTAATTTGAAGATTTTAATAATATTTATGGTGGATTAATGTAATTAATTTGATGGCTTAATAAATTTTGTATTTTGGTTTTTTAATTGATGTATTAGTTAGTTTGTTGATGGAATTGAGATGTTTAAACATATGTACACAGTTTTTTAGAAGCAAACAAATAAAAAATATTTTTTTAAATAAATTTATTATTGATCACAGTCCAAAACCATGGCCATTTTCGTGACAAGATTTCAATGGGTTAAACGATGAAAATGGTAAAAAACCATGGCAATAACAACCCTCATTTTTCCACGTAAAGGTGGGTCAGACACAATACACCGAAGATAGGGCTTGTCTAATAATCTATATCATTCTCAGCATCAAAACCATAATCATAATAATAATAATAATAATAATAATAATAATAACAATAACAACAACAACAACAATAACAACAACAACAACAACAACAACAATAATAATAATAATAATAATAATAACACATTTGAATTTTAAATCGAAATGCACAATAAACCATTTAAATAACAACTAATAATAAATAAGTCTAACACCCAGCTGGTAATAAAAAGCTCCACATAAGTCTAATTGATCTCAGGAAGACTGTATAATAAACTTAGGTCTTATGCCCATACAATCTCCGAAATAAAAATATGACTGGAAAGGAAATAATAACCTAAACTAGAGTCAATCGAACTGGAACGGTTGATGAGCAATATGACCGTAAGTCGTATCTCCTATCAGCCCTGATGTCCCTGTCTAGGAAAATCTAGGGGGGAGTATTTTATAATTTGGGTAAGCGCCCTAAAGTTGTAAGAATTATCTTACGAAATCAAATTGTAATTATGCAGTTAATTAACATTATGTACCGCCCATCGGCACTCGCAAGCAGTAAGTATCTCACCCCTTATCTAAGTACAATACTATACGTATATCAACCCAAATCCCAATTATAAGTTTGATAATTCCAACATTAATATAATATTCAATGCGTATAACACAATTCATACACTGAATCTAATCATCTATCCATGTACTTATAGTCCCAAGAATAACCCCTGCAATACAATCTATAGTAAATAACATATCATCCATTATGAAATTTATGTAATATTAGGTTCATTATTGTTTGTCTGCATCATTAGACTACAGGGATTTAATTTATATAATTATATATGTCCTTACATATATGCGATACATAAAGGCATCTACCTTTAGTATCCCATATATTCTTTAATAGTAAGTACGGAGGAGTCCTTCGTACCAAATGGGCATCACAAAACACACACACAAGTGGGGAAGTCCCTATGTAGTACACCATTACATGGTCCATTTTCCCAACAGTGACAATGGATCCCTGTATCTACACCTACCTACTCGTAAGTGGCGCTACTATGTAGGAGCTAAAATAATGACCTACACAATGCCTAGCCCACATATACCGACCTATGTAATGGCTCCGAGACGTATGCAACCCCAACCGGTAACCCGTCCACGAACATGGGTATGTTCACAAATAAGTAATTATATAGTTTTAACACATAATACGTATAGGTAACTAGCCCTATAATTATCCCCAAGAAGTCTCATTAATCTCCAATTAATAGTCTTACTTTAGGAATTAACCATTTAGTTAATTGTGAATTTTCTCAACATTAAACAATGACACAAAATTATCCTCTCACTTGGATAACCTCCCATATATTTGTTTAATTTCGTAAAAATAACTCAACCATTTTCCCGGTCTCAACTTGACACAAAGCCAGAGGGGTCGTTCGAACAAAAGTATACCTCGTTCGAATGAAATCTATAGTTTCATTCGAATGACATCACGTCTCGTTCGAACGAATTCCTATTCCCGTTCGAATGAGGTTCAAACAACTTGGCAAAAAATCCAGATACGCTTGTGTGTTCCTATACAGGTTTCATACTTGCAAATCCAACTTTGATTATAATGCTTTATCCAACATTATTTCAATGAATATAGATTCTCCATGATCCAATAACATTTTTTAGATTATTATCTACACGAAATAACATAAGATTATGCCCCCAAATCCCAGAAAATTTACCTAACCTTAGAGTTAATCTAATCCAATCTTTATGATTAAATTTTATATCTAATCATTCACAGATATCAAGGTCTTAATACATGAATTATAGTCGTCAGTTCATCACTCCTACAACATGAGTTCTAAGAGTTATTTCACAACATGTAAGTTATATTTTATACATAATCCCCAAAATCTTTGAACAATATAATAATCACGTCAATAAAAAGTGTACATGAAAAATATTTTATTTTGAAACATGAGGGATATACCATGATGGCCAAAGGACAAAATATAAAGTCATTTTACTGAATAATCATTTGCTAATCAACAATTTTAAATTCATGAAAAAAATATTATGTTAATCTGGTATGCACATTGCAGGTGTGCAATGGCAAGAAAGTATAAACATGGGTGGATTAAATTATACAATTTTGTTTTTGCCTCACTACATTTTATCTACAAATTCGACTTTTGATCACCATGTGATAATGAAAATAAGCCTAGATAAATAGATAGGTTAATAGATAAACCTTCTTATTTTCATATAGATTTAGTATTTTTATTACTCTTTATGTTGGATATAGCAGAACAGTTTTTTAAATGGTTAGTCATCCTCTTTTAATGTAAATTTGTATGTTCTTGTTCCCTTGAAAGAATAACTAAAGGGGATAAATGACGTATAGTTTAACAAAAGTATTTTTGCAACCATCTGATAATATTGGTTATGTACTACTTAGCACTTACATTAAACTTCATAATTACAGAATATATACATGATTTTTTGTCAGAGAATTTCAAACGCAAACAGTATCATTGTACTGGTGTACTGGTGTCTGAATTATATATGCTCATTGATATTTCTTCTCTCTATGAGACTACTTACATACTATCTCATACGATTTGTTCATTTCCCATTGTGCAGTTTTTCGCTTTCGATTGTGGCATCTTCTTGCTCAAGGTATTTTGCTTACCACTTCATTATATAGTTTTTGACCAATAATATTTCTTGTTTTGATTTTATTTAGCAAATTCACAAACTGTGTTTTGTTAATGATGTGAAAATTAAATTAATAATGATTTGAGTGTATGATTTGTTTGAGCTTTATTTAGCTTGGATTTTAATTAGTTTCTGTTTTAGATATGGAAATTGAGTATAGAGTTGGTTGTATGATTTTATTGAGTTTTCTTTAGTTTATTCACGTCAGTTCATATTATTGCCTACTAATTGTTTGTTGAAAAAACTTAGACAAGAGACGTTTGCTTCTTTTGATTGTACTTGCTTTACCAAATAATTATGTTTTGGGTTTGTGGTTCTAGCAGCGAAGGAAGGTTTCTATTTGGATAGTTACTCCATGTTGCTGCAATGAATTTACATTTCTGTTAAGCCATATACATTAAAACCATGCACTTCCTAAATCTGAGTGAACTTTTCATAAAATTAAATTAGTATTATTATAATTGCAGATGCTCATTTTTTTATTAGTTATCTAGTCGTATTGGGGATTGGTATTACTTTTGTTTACATGTCTGTCACACAGCTACATCAAAAAATCGTTCTTAAAATGACTTTTTTTTGTAGCATTCAGATCAGCTTACGCGCACCTTGACTAATCCATATCCACGGTTTGTAGCTTCCGCTGGCCAAACATTATTTTGACAGTGCCGAGAATCGAACTCGGGACCAAACCCAATCCAGCTTCAAGACTTTCCCAATGACAGCCTTTTACCACTGGACCAAGAGGTTGATTCATTCTTAAAATTATATACGATATTCACATCTTTATCTTTTAAATGATTTCACTTTACTTAATCAAATGCAGCGAGTGAGTGAGAGGATAGAATATGAAATTTAGCATTGTTATAATACCAAACCAAACAGTGAAAAATGATTACCCCAAAGGTCACCCATAATGGAAACATGATTTTTGGTAATACAACTAGTGGAATACCTTTGATTCATGGACTAAACTCAATAAATATTTTGACATACGCTTGCTTGCAACCGATAAAAAAATAAATGTGATATATAAATTTTGTCGGCTTTTTTTTATTACCCCTCGAATAGTTATGATTGAAATAAATTATTGATTGTCTTTGATAAATTTCACTCTAAACTTTGCTTTCATGAATTATAATAGTATTTGCTCTTATAAAATGTATATCCTTTGATTTATGCCCCAACTTCAACCTCCTCATTTATGAAGGTCTGGGAGATTTGAAGTTCTTGTGGAAATCAGTAAATGTTAAAATAATCAACAATTATATAAAAATTATTCTCCTAAAGGGTAATGGGTGCAACACATGTAGACTTGGACAATTGGAAAATTGATAAAAAATAGTCCAAACACTTGAAACTTAATTTTGTTTATGACAAACCTCGCTATATAATTATCTTTCATAACTGTTTAACTCACGTTAATTATTCGACGCTTTGTACCGTAGTAACTACTTCAACCTGTGTAGAGCTCATATTCCTAGATTCGACTGTCATTTCATTATGATTCCTATAATTTCCAACCATTAATATTTCACCAATTATAATATAAATAAATTTGGGCACATTGTTATACTAATTTTTAAAGTTGGATTATCCCACTAGTTTTGCGATCTATGTACTCAAACATTAATTATGTTTTTTTTGTTACCAAACCATGAGGTGTGCGGGTCAGTTTACGCACACCTCAAGTAATTCTCATTCATGGTTCATGGCTTCCGCTGGCAAAGCATTATTTTCACAGCGTTTGGAGTCGAACTTGGGAGCAAACCCAGTCGACCCCAAGTCTATCCCAGAGGCAACCTCATACTACTGAGCCAAGAGGCTTGGTTAATTATGGTTTTCATTTCTTGTACTTTAGCACCCATATTTAGCTTACTTGGAATTCATATTCCATATTTAATAATTCCATCCAACTGCTTGGAATGCTTTCACTGTAAATTTCGGTATGGTGCACCGTTGAATAGGTTTACTTCATTCACTTTCATGTTACTCTTTAGTTAGATGAATACTATCAATTTTTAGGACAAAGCCATGTATTTTAAATTTTCTCCAACTAGGTCTGATTTCATTTTTGAATTTTCCAAGTTATTACCTTCTTATACACATTCGGACTTAGAGTGCAATTTATTGACTGAGGTTATTTATATTTTCTGGTGGCATTCAAACATGGGAAGAAACAATTGAAATCTCCCTCATAATAGCTTTCATTTTCCCTTTTTCGTTTACCTGCCTCATAATTAAAAGTCGAAGTGGACGTCCAATGTATTGTCGAAAAGAAAGATATTAGATTCAATGTGCCGCCCAAATGTCTTGGTAAACACACTCTTCTTTCTTATATTTTTGTATCTCTCTGCTATCTTCTCTTTTCACACACAAACTCTTTGCTCTCTTCTCAACTCTATCCCCAAAACCATATGCAAAATTGTATAATAGACTCAGAAATCCAGAGTTTGATCCCCAAAAAGTCTATGACAGTTCCAGTTCAAAAACGAAACCCTTTGGGTGGATTTAGGGTCTAACGATTCAGAAGAAGCACCTTTTGGGTGGCTTAATGGTATAAAATGAATGAACAAAATGAAGGTGTCAAATTGGGGAAAATAGTAGACTCGGGAGAAGAACCTCCAACAATTGTAAAACCTAGAAAAAATCAATCAGAATGTATTCAATTTGGCACCTTACTTTGCTAAGATTCATCCCCTTTAATACATAATGGATTGTATTGACATCTTTACAGCATGAGCACATTTAAAGTTATGCCTATTTCTCAAATTTATCCTCTATTTTAAAACATTCAATATTCAATTATATTGACATTTTGATTTATGTCATTTTGTACACAACAATATACTTGAGTCTTTTGATTTAGTGTCGCGCTTCATCAAACTTTCTTCGCTTTATCGTTGCATGTACTTTTACCTTTTAGAAGCACATTTAATTTCATCATTGATTTGTAACCTTTCCAATCCAATCTGCTATAGACTTGTTATAATTTTTCCTCTTATTAAAAAAAATTGTCCATTGAATTATAACTTTTAAAATCCAATCTGTTATAATCTTTTATGATTATTGTAATTTATGCTTTGTAAAAATTTAAATTCATAAAACAAATTTTTGGACATATTTTCATAATTATAAAACTCTTGTATGTTAATAAAAATATACGCTGAAATGTGCTTTAAATAAGTTCTTGCATATTTTATCTATGATATATACTACAGTCTAACTTTTGATAATTTTATTAGTTATTCAAACAACTACTTTGTTTATTGTAACATTTTGACAAATATCTAATTATTAAGTCCTTAACTTAAAACATTATATAAACTTTCTGATTTTGAAAAAAGTTCATCCATATAGGCAACATATATAAATAAGATATCCAATTAGATATCTGTGTTATAATTTATGTTCTGGGATTTATATATACTTATAAATGTTGTTATAATTGAAATTAAGAAGGATTTGTTTATTAAATAAAATCAACACTGATGAGTTATTGTAACACCCCGCCTAATAAGATACCGGATGATCACTCCAATATTAAATTAAAACAGGAGTCTCATATGGATCATTCTTAGCATCACTGTAGAAAATCCATTTAATTACTAATAACCTATTAGGCCGGTGTCAAAATTTTAACTTTACTACTCTTTATAACAACTGTAAATAAAACATCCACACAGTTTTGCGGAAATGAAACTGAAATGAAATAAAGTAACCGGACACTCAATCAAAATATACAACCATATCGAATGTTGTACTGAAAGAATAACTAAATGCAATTGGACCATTGGCCCGGATTTTTATACAATACCTCCTATCTAGAGTACAATGATGGAAGCGGCTATCAAAAACCTGCACGCATCCACAACTGCTGCAGCTGACGTCTGACTCGAAAGAATTTCCATCCAGGCATCACTGTGTCTGGACACCTATATATATAATATATAGAAAGAAAGGAGAGTAGATAAACGGGTCAGAGCCCGAGTTTTGAAAATATTTAGCAAGTGCATAAATGCCTTATTATTTTGAAAAAGGTTTTATCTCATATTTAAATTGGTATAGCACTCCCATGAGATACCCCTGACCTCTCCACTAACAGTGCACTCCTAACGCATCCCTCTAAACATCCTAGTCAAGCTACCCGGCTAAACTAGTCTATCACTCAACCACTATCTACCCTAGATAGTCCAAGAAATGTACTAAGGGCTAAACTTCACCCTAGTCTCAACGCTCTGCCATGTTCGTGCGTGGGGTGTCTCACAAAGCGAAATCCAAATAAGGAACCCCCCCGATACACTACTATGCGGCAAGGTCGATCGTCGAGATCCGCCAGTCCCTCAGTACAGAATATATATATAAATAAATATGTATACCACAAGTAATACTAATATTAGAGTACTAAGGATTAAACTTCTCCCCAGTCTCAACACAGTGCCATATTCATGTGTGGGGTGTCTCGCAAAGCGAAATCCAAACAAGGAACCCCCCGATACACTACTATGCGGCACGATCGATCGTCGGGATCCATTAGACCCTCGACACTCGATTTATACATATACATACATTTTACTATATACATCCGGATCTATCTCCCCGAATGAGAATACATTTACCAAGTATTTATCAATACTTATCATTTTCTCAAAACTTCCCATTTCCCTTTTTATACTCAGGAAATGTAAATATAAAAGCCAATTCATTATCATGAATTGCTTCAACAAATCATATACTTTTTAAAAGCCAATTTTATTATCATAAAAATGCTTTTCCTTTTCAAAATATCCCATTTCCCTTTATATACTCAGGAAATGTATTCAAAGCCATTTTCATTATCACAAAAATGCTTTGATCATATCATATGCTTCCACAACCCTTCTTCCATCCGGGAGAGTTACCGAAGCCAAACCTTTATCCCATTTCCCTTCCTATATCCAGGAAATGTAATTAAAGCCAATCCATTATCATGAATTGCTTTAATATATAACGCGTTCTAAGACCGCCCGTCCGGATTTCTCCACTGTGAGCGCCCCTAAATGGCTATCATCTTCCAGGGCCTATAATTAAGACAACCTGGGATCCTACATCGCAAGACGTCGGGAAGCGGCCATATGCCTGCGGGATAGTCAAGACCACACACGGAATCTCCTAACCAGTGCAAAAAAAATACAACAAATGCTCATATGGCCTATAGGACTATATCCACCCTGCGTTAATTTGTCAGGGGGCTTCACCATACGCACGCAACGTTCCTTATGATAGCGATTTAGAGAGGTGTGTATCCTCATTTTTATTATTTATGAAAATCATTTGTCTTTCCATTTTGAAAACATTCATATTTTATTTTTAAAACCGTTTACATCATATCATATATACTTTAATCACATAGTATATACATATACCATATATTCATCCTCGAATGTACATAAATGCCCATATTTGCCAACTATATATAGCGATGACCATTAATCCCAAAGATTCCCTCGAGGAATCATAATCATGTTTTCATATAAGCATGATACTGAACCCAAAGTATTTCCTTACTTTGTTCAATACTAATTACCGCAATCATCTCTTAAAGGTTTATTTATCCTCAAAACCCTTATTTAGGAATCCCCATAAAAATACGAAATGGTAATTCAACTCCCCATACTCTTAAAGGGAGAAAACTAGAAATTCTGACCTAAGCGAATCGATTCGTCCCTTTAGCGAATCGATTCGGGTGGGCGAATCGATTCGGTTCCCAATCCGAATCGATTCGGAAAGTATTCTGCAAACAGGTCTGTAAATGGAGAATCGATTCGGTCTGTACCCGAATCGATTCGGCCCATTGCAGAGACCCAATTTCCTTTAAGCGAATCGATTCGGCCTGTACCCCAACCGATTCGGCCAGTTCGAGGGCTACAGTTTAGGCGATTTTTCCATCTCCAAAATACCCAAAATTCAATCCAATATCCATTAAATCTTAACTTGGTTTTATTACTACAAACGCAAAGTTTTTATATCTCCTCAAATTCTTTAGCGGTCCTAACAATCCTTTTGAGAACCCCTAATATCTATCTCCAATAAGTTTTAACTAATGATTTTGATCTCGGACAGCTTTCCATAGAAAAATCACTATAAATCCAAAAAAAATCAGAAAAATACGCGGTCGGCGCCCACGCGACCGCGTAGAAAAGATCTACAATTTTTATTTTTTGACCAAAGCCGAATCGATTCTCTCCTAGGCCGAATCGATTCGGGAAGGACGGAGGTCCTACTATTCATCATCTTATCCATCTCCAAATTTAAACCGACACCCAATCATTTCAAGATTTGTGGTTTTCCACTTCACCAACCAACAATATAATCATCTAAGCATCTATTTTTAATCAACAAAACATTAATTTCATTGGATTCATCAACCACTCAAGAATCTAACCCTAACTCCATTAAATTCATTTCTCACAAAAACTACACCATTTTCATCCAATCAAGCTTAGATTTCTTATGAGGCAATTACTACATAAATTTCTATGAGTTCATTTCATAAAAACCCATTTTTATTCAAGAATCCCAACCCAAAATCTTTAGGGTTTGTTTATACCAAACTACGATATGAGATTTATGATCAAAAGTAAATAAATCAAGTAAACACTTGCCTCGTGGATATAATCCGACGACCTCGAGCCGAATCCTGCGGAGTTTGGCCGGAATCTCCCCGTTGTCCTCTTTTTCTTCCTCCTCTCTCTCTTCTCTCTCTTTTCTTTCTTTTCTTTCTCTTTTTCTCCCTCTCCCTCTCTTTATAAAGAAAGAAAAGGGTTATATCCCTTAAAACCCAAAAACGACTCGTTTACCCAATTACGAGTTACTTTTACCTCTAAAATTACCCGAAACTCAATTTCGACTATCGGACACTCTTTTCCGACTATCTCGACCATTCCGAGAATCATAGCACAGTCAAAATTCCCATCCGAGGTACTTGACCGCAAATCACTATTCCAACCCAAAATAAATAAATGCGGGTTTTCTAATTAAAAATCTTACCTCGTGTCGCTTTTCTCCACAGCGACATATAATTAAAATATTTCGACCTATACAGTCCCAAAAATAATCACAGCATCCTTCGAAACTCATTTAATCCTCGAAAATCTCAAAAATTACTATTTAAGAAAATTCCCCAAATTCCAATTTATTTTTAATTATGGAATTTAATCGTCTCCAAAAGGGCGGGTTGTTACATACTCGCCCCCTTAACACGGAATTTCGTCCTCGAAATTCGGATACAACCTACACCGTATAACTAGGATCACTCCAAATCCTAATTTCTCAAGGGAAACAATACTAACCCAATGGTTTCCAACCATATGCTACACGACTACCACGATCGTAAAGTGACTCTAATACGTCACATAATACCCATCATCTATAATGCCTATCGGCATGAATTTCAACCTTATATACTATGCTCATTCTATTCCAGGCGGTATATAAAACCATCTTACCAAGGTGCCCATACACCTTTCCAACTTGTGCACATCTGCACATCCGTAGTGAACGTCTGACACGTAACACTCTCTCCCAATAAGGATCTCCTTTCCTCAGTGAATACTCACCTATGGGTCCTCCCAAACCTTGAAATTAAATTCAATTCACCACTAACTATACTAAACATACATCCTAATAATACTAAGGTCTATGCGATATCTACATACGCGAAACTACTATAATTCTAAGTATCTCCCTAGTGCCCAAGGCCTCTCTCAACTCCCGACAATTGCTTGGTTTCATGCGTGGGACGTCTCGCCAAGGCGAAATCCAAACAAGGAACCCTCCCATTACACTACTCCCTCGCATAGTCGGTCATCGAGATATAGCGACCTAAGGCACACTAGCGGGACGTCCTAAATACTGCCTACGCTAAACTACGAACGTAATTCTACTATCATATCCTTCCGCCCATACGGAAGGAAACCTAACCAATCGAAGTTCCCACTTTCTATAGAAAGTGTCACGAACATAATACCCAAAATTTACCTCCTCAAAATTTGCCTTTTCATTAAGGCTGTTTATTATCCTCAAATCAATTTCTAAGTCCAACCTCACCCACCCACTTGTGGCGAGGGGACCCTTTTTGTGCTTTTCCATAGCACAATATTTCCATATGTATATCAACATCATGTGGCTCATAGTCTATAGTGGTTCATCCATACTAAAATACCTTTCCACAAAATTAACATCCTTGCATCCCATAACAGCTCCCCACTCCCGACGCCGTTAAGAGTCATGTGTGGAGTGTCTCGCGAAGCGAAATCCAAACAAGGAACCCCTCCACACATTAACCCTTGACTTCGTTGGTTATGGAGTTCTGTCATTTCAACATGCAACTGGGATATCCCTATCCCCTAATCCAACAAAAAGATGGTCTGAACTCCTATCTCTAACTAAGAGTCATACCATCCTGCGCTCGCACTCATTTTTTAGTCCTTGCGCAAACAATAATGAGCTTAATCTTACAGCTCAACACAAATCCTGCGGCCTTAAATCATATATATAAGGTCTCCATAAACCCAAATCACGATAAGGAAACCTCTACTCATCAAAGTTTCGTATCCCATAACAAATAAGGTGAACTCAACCTATATCAAGGTGAGACACCGCAACAATAACCCGTTCCCTCCAGGAACCATGGACACGATAGACTTGTCATTTTTAGCCTGCTATCGCTCCAAAAATACACCATAATGTATTATACTCATTATAACACCGTACTCATATAGACATATAAAAAGAGTATCCCAAACCAGATATATATGTATATACACAATATATCAACACCCGCCTTTATGGAGAATGAAGGAAAATAAAACTCCGCTATTGCGGACAACACATAAGCATGCATGATAAAATGTTATCGAGGCCGCCATAAAACTCAAGACACACACACGAGTCTCGGGCTAACTAATACAACGACTTTATCTAGCCACAACAAATATACCTCCTCGGTTGAGGTAAAACTCATAACAACAACTTCATTTTAACAAATTCCCCGAGTGGATGTCCAACCACGGGGTCCTCGAACATACCCATTCTTTAGTGAGCCCATCCTTCTTTGAAAGGACTCAATATTCATTGCACCTAACTCACTTAGATACAAGGTTCACTTCTCCATAATACTCTTTATTCACCGTCGGCCTCTGGCTGAACCTTAGGCGAATAATTCCCAAAACAACATTATTCTCATCCTGCTGATTCATGGGGACTCACGGTTAGAACTATCCATAAGATCCCTTTCGAACCCTCAATTTCCATGAGGAATTCGACTTTAGTACCACTCTCCACTTCAGCAGTACTGCGGTACTCATAACTACTTATTATTTAGTAGTCGCCAACGAAATCCTTAACAATTACCATAGGGAGAGTGACCTCTACTAAGGTCCTCATCCCATCCTTCTACCAGCTTCTCCAACTAAGCATCACCTCCTGCTTCCATCCAAGCTCCGTACACGATTCTCAAACGAGCTCGCAAAAGATTTCTATAATCTCATAATATGGCGGGAGAACGAAATCTCACAAGAGAAATCAACAATCCTATTCCTGAGGCTCTATAACAAATCGAGAGCAACGCTGAAAGCGTAGTACGTCCGTACATATTCCTAAGGACACTAAAACCTGATGCTCTGATACCATCTGTAACACCCCGCCTAATAAGATACCGGGCGATCACTCCAATATTAAATTAAAACAGGAGTCTGATATGGATCATTCTTAGCATCACTGTAGAAAATCCATTTAATTACTAATAACCTATTAGGCCAGTGTCAAAATTTTAACTTTACTACTCTTTTTAACAGCTGTAAATAAAACATCCACACAGTTTTGCGGAAATAAAACTGAAATGAAATAAAGTAACCGAACACTCGGTCAAAATATACAACCATATCGAATGCTGTACTGAAAGAATAACTAAATGCAATTGGACCATTGGCCCGGATGTTTAGACAATACCTCCTATCTAGAGTACAACGATGGAAGCGGCTATCAAAAACCTGCACGCATCCACAGCTACTGCAGCTGACGTCTGACTCGAAAGAATTTCCATCCAGGCATCCCTGTGTCTGGACACCTATATATATAATATATAGAAAGAAAGGAGAGTAGATAAACGGGTCAGAGCCCGAGTTTTGAAAATATTTAGCAAGTGCATAAATGCCTTATTAATTTTGAAAAAGGTTTTATCTCATATTTAAATTGGTATCGCACTTCCATGAGATACCCCTCACCTCTCCACTAACAGTTCACTCCTAACGCATCCCTCTAAACATCCTAGTCAAGCTACCCGACTAAACTAGTCTATCACCCAACCACTATCTACCCTAGATAGTCCAAGAAATGTACTAAGGGCTAAACTTCACCCTAGTCTCAATGCTATGCCATGTTCGTGCGTGGGATGTCTCACAAAGCGAAATCCAAATAAGGAACCCCCCCGATACACTACTATGCGGCAAGGTCGATCGTCGAGATCCGCCAGTCCCTCAGGACAGAATATATATATAAATAAATATATATACCACAAGTAATACTAATATTATAGAACTAAGGATTAAACTTCTCCCCAGTCTCAACATAGTGCCATATTCATGCGTGGGGTGTCTCGCAAAACGAAATCCAAACAAGGAACCCCCCAATACACTACTATGCGGCACGGTCGATCATAGGGATCCATTAGACCCTCGGCACTCGATTTATACATATACATACATTTTACTATATACATCCGGATCTATCTCCCGGAATGAGAATACATTTACCAAGTATTTATCAATACTTATCATTTTCTCAAAACTTCCCATTTCCCTTTTTATACTCAGGAAATGTAAATATAAAAGCCAATTCATTATCATGAATTGCTTTAACAAATCATATACTTTTTAAAAGCCAATTTTATTATCATAAAAATGCTTTTCCGTTTCAAAATATCCCATTTACCTTTTTATACTCGGGAAATGTATTCAAAGCCATTTTCATTATCATAAAAATGCTTTGATCATATCATATGCTTCCACAACCCTTCTTCCATCCGGGAGTGTTACCGAAGCCAAACCTTTATCCCATTTCCCTTCCTATATCCAGGAAATGTAATTAAAGCCAATCCATTATCATGAATTGCTTTAATATATAACGCGTTCTAAGACCGCCCGTCTGGATTTCTCCACTGTGCGCACCCCTAAGTGGCTATCATCTTCCAGGGCCTATAATCAAGACAACCTGGGATCCTACATCGCAAGACGTCGGGAAGCGGCCATATGCCTGCGGGATAGTCAAGACCACACCCAGAATCTCCTAACCAGCGCAGAAAAAATACAACAAACGCTCATATGGCCTATAGTACTATATCCACCCTGCGTTAATTTGTCAGGGGGCCTCACCATACGCACGCAACTTCCTTTATGATAGAGATTTAGAGAGGTGTGTATCCTCATTTATATTATTTATGAAAATCATTTGTCTTTCCATTTTGAAAACATTCATATTTTATTTTCAAAATCATTTACATCATATCATATATACTTTAATCACATAGTATATACATATACCATATATTCATCCTCGAATGTACATAAATGGCCATATTTTCCAACTATATATAGCGATGACCATTAATCCCAAAGATTCCCTCGAGGAATCATAACCATGCTTTCATATAAGCATGATACTGAACCCAAAGTATTTCCTTACTTTGTTCAATACTAATTACCTCAATCATCTCTTAAAGGTTTATTTATCCTCAAAACCCTTATTTAGGAATCCCCATAAAAATACGAAATGGTAATTCAACTCCCCATACTCTTAAAGGGAGAAAACTAGAAATTCTGACCTAAGCGAATCGATTCGCCCCTTTAGTGAATCGATTCGGGTGGGCGAATCGATTCGGTTCCCAATCCGAATCGATTCGGAAAGTATTCTGCAAATAGGTCTGTAAATGGCGAATCGATTCGGTCTGTACCCGAATCGATTCGGCCCAATGCAGAAACCCAATTTCCTTTAGGCGAATCGATTAGGCCTGTACCCGAACCGATTCGGCCAGTTCGAGGTCTACAGTCTGGGCGATTTTTCCATCTCCAAAATACCCAAAATTCAATCCAATATCCATTAAATCCTAACTTGGTTTTATTACTACAAACCCAAAGTTTTTATATCTCCTCAAATTCTTTATCGGTCCTAACAATCCCTTTGAGAACCCCTAATATCTATCTCCAATAAGTTTTAACTAATGATTTTGATCTCAGACAGCTTTCCGTAGAAAAATCACTATAAATCCAAAAAAAATCAAAAAAATACGCGGTTGGCGCCCACGTGACCACGTCGAAAAGATATAGAAATTTTATGTTTTGACCAAGAGCCGAATCGATTCGTTCCTAGGCCAAATCGATTCTAGAAGGACGGAGGTCCTACTATTCATCATCTTCTCCATCTCCAAATTTAAACCAACACCCAATCATTTCAAGATTTGTGGTTTTCCACTTCACCAAACAACAATATAATCATTTAAGAATCTATTTTTAACCAACACAACATTAATTTCATTGGATTCATCAACCACTCAAGAATCTAACCCTAACTCCATTAAATTCATTTCTCACAAAAACTGCACCATTTTCGTCCATTCAATCTTAGATTTCTTATGAGGCAATTACTACATAAATTTCTATGAGTTCATTTCATAAAAACCCATTTTTATTCAAGAATCCCAACCCAAAATCTTTAGGGTTTGTTTATACCAAACTACGATATGAGATTTATGCTCAAAAGTAAATAAAGCAAGTAAACACTTGCCTCGTGGATATAATCCGACGACCTCGAGCCGAATCCTGCGGAGTTTGGCCGGAATCTCCCCGTTCTCCTATTTTTCTTCCTCCTCTCTCTCTTCTCTCTCTTTTATTTCTTTTCTTTCTCTTTTTCTCCCTCTCCCTCTCTTTATAAAGAAAGAAAAGGGTTATACCCCTTAAAACCCAAAAACGACTCGTTTACCCAATTACGAGTTACTTTTACCTCTAAAATTACCCGAAACTCAATTTCGACTATCGGACACTCTTTTCCGACTATCTCGACCATTCTGAGAATCATGGCGCAGTCGAAATTCCCATCCGAGGTACTTGACCGCAAATCACTATTCGAACCCAAAATAATTAAATGCGAGTTTTCTAATTAAAAATCTTACCTCATGTCGCTTTTCTCCACGACGACATATAATTAAAATATTTTGACCTATACAGTCCCAAAAATAATCACAACATCCTTCGAAACTCATTTAATCCTCGAAAATCTCAAAAATTACTATTTAAGAAAATTCCCCAAATTCCAATTTATTTTTAATTATGGAATTTAATCGTCTCCAAAAGGGCGGGTTGTTACAGTTATGTATCAATTTGTATTTTTATGTCATTAAGAAAACACAATTTGATATTCCAATTCAAGAACCGTTCATGAAATCGAAATTCTATGATGAGTGTTAGTTAAAAATATATCTAATCCTATAAGGCTATTCTAACATCTTTACTATCGAAAATGCTTTATTTTCATCTACACATATTTAGTTTACTTGCGCTTTTATGGCCAACTCATTCCATCTATGTATTCCACTCACATTTCGTCCATTTTATTATCACCATTGTTTCATATCCATCAATCACCTGTGTGCACATTATAACCACCTATTATGACGAATCACCAAGGTCTCTATATAATATACATATTATGCCATAATTATTTAGGACTAACTGATTTTCACCCTAAAAAATCCTTTAGGATAACCATGGTACTTAACTAACATGAATATCTTTTGAAGTCAGGCCTCATGTTCTCTAAGAGAAATTTTCAATCAAAATGTTTTCCATTATTTACAGAAGGAGAAATGATGGGGTTGTCAGATAAATGGTATCTAACCCGATAATAGGTTTGTTGTTCTGCATAACAGAGACTAAGTTGTTACCTACAAGACATATATTAACGTTGAGTTATGTACTAAATCAGGAGCTATAAAGTACCTATTCAAGTATGTTTGCTGACAAAGCAAGAGTTATTATTTAAGAAAATATCGTTAGAAATGACATCACAAACAAGGATGATGATATAACTTCGATGAGGTTAGATCATTTCTTAACTATAGGTACGTATCACCCGGTGAGTTTGTTTGTAGATTATTTAATTTTGACATTTAACATCAAAGCGTAGCAGTGGAGAGATTTAAATTCCACTTACTTAATGAGAATAATATAACAATTAAAGATTCAAAGAGATTGGAGAATGTCATCAACGGGATGGATGCAGGAAAAATCATATTCACTGAGTGGATGAGGATGAATTTGGGAAATGCCGATGTCCGTGAACTTATCTTCACTCAATTCCCAATTAAATGTGTTTGGTAGAATAAGTGCAAATAGTGGAAAATACGATAATGCAATGATTACATAGGTCGAATGTCCGGATCGTGTATGCACATATAACATCCAGAGAGGTTCTACATACGAATGTTGATGAACATTGTGAGCGGCCCACGCAGTTATGAGGAGATTTAAATTATAAATGGTGTTACATATCCGACATATAAGGTTGTATGCATGCATTAGGGATATGGGGTGGAGACACAAAATGGCATGAAGCATTATTCTATGCTTCCAATTGGTCAACTGGTCATTAGCTATGCAAATTATTTATTACAATGCTTATTTTTTGTGAAGTTGCTAATCCAATAGCTCTTTGGGAACAAAATTCACTACACCAAAATGCTATTTTTTTTACCGTCTTTTTGTGACTGCTAATGGGGGTGACAAACTTATCACTCCCGGGAGCACTCACAAAATTATTTGTAACTCCCATTAGGGGTGATAAAATCAATGGGAAATAAAAAAATTAAGTCACTTAGTTTGTCACCGCTAATGAGAGTCTGAAATATTATCATATAATTAATTTGTGACTTTTATAAGCAGTCACAAATTTATAACTGTCAGAAGTTGTTACAAATTTATTAGTAGGCCTAAGTTATGGCTCTTATGAGCAGTCACAAAATTATAACTTCTATAAGGAGTCAAAATTTTTGGCCTAATACTCAATTTGTGACTTCAATTGACAGTCATAAATTTATAACTGCGTATAGCAGTCACAAATTTTGGCCTAAGACATAATTTCTAACTGCTATTGGCATTTATAAATTTGTAACCGCTCCCAGCAGTCACAAATTTTGACTTACGACTCAATTTGTGACTCCTATTAGGGGTCATAAAATTTTTACCCTTAATTTAATTTCCCTCTTTCTCTCCCTTCTCATTTTTTTGTACGTGGAGAAATCCCGCCCTCATATATCTCTTTCATTTTTCCAAAACCAAAATGAAGAACTCCCTCCCCTCTTCTATCCAAACTTGTATTTTTCGATCCTAAATTTTCTGTATATTTTTTGGTATTTTTACTATATAGGTTGTTCGTTATCCTCATATCCTCATTTCGGAATTTTCTCATTTCGATTTCATAGTTTACATATCCTCATGTCCTCATTTCTGTCTAAAGCCCTAACTTCTATTCTCATTGTGTGTGCGCGCATTTCGATTCTCATTGTGTGTGGGTATGTGTGTATATGTGTGTGTGTGTATAGATTTCTATATATATGTCTGTATATATATACATTTATGTTTATATGTGTGTGTGTAGATGTGTGTATGTATAGATTTCTGTTTATATGTTTGTGTGTGCGTGTTTATGAGTGTAACTATGAAAAAATTGTATTATATGTTAATAAACCCTAGAAATAGTATTGAGGTTATTTTTTTGACAAAATATTATTAAAAAACCTAGACATTATATTTTTTTGGACAAAATATAATTAAATGGATTTTTAATAAGTAAAAAAGAGCGTTGTGAAGAACAATGTTATGTTTTACGGAATGAATCTTTGTGAAGAACGTTGAATTGCTGTGAGCTTATGTTTATGGAAATCGTTGTGAAGAACATAGTATTATGTTTATGTTATACTGAATGAATGCACTGATTTGGAAATGAATGGAACAAAAGGTTTAGGATTTTTCTAGGGTAATTTACTCAATTACTTCAATTCCATGAAAATTCCTTTAATTGGTTCATTCGTAAATGCTACTGATTGAATATTCTGGCGTTTTATTTATTTGAGTATTTTATTTATTTGGGTATGGATTCATGCACGCAAAATTAAAAGCGATTTGGGATGAACTTAGCAAATAGATTCCTTTTTTTCTTGAGCTAAATGAACTTATGGTGATATTAAGGCTTTACATAATGATATTCAAATGGATTATGTGATGTATTTTCTTATGTGATTGCATAATTCTTTTACTTAATTTCAAGGCCAGTTACTTCTCATGTACCCTATTACACCTATTAATAAGGTGTTTGCTTTGGTGTCTCGAGAAGGAAAGCAATGAGAAATCAGTCTGGACATGAATTCTTCTTCCCTTAACAATTCTATGGTGTTTTCTGTTAGCGATGAGGTTGCTAGATCACTTTCTAATCAATCAGGAAATAAGTTTCCGAAGAAAGAGATACCTACTTATAATCATTATGGTTACATTGGTTATTGAGTTGATAATGTTATAAATTTTATGGATATCCACCTTATTATCATTCTAAACAAAATAATTCTTTTTTTAACTAGATTGTCCAATCTTCTCAGGCTTCGATCAATCAAATCATTTCTACTGAGGCTTCTCATGTTTCTCAATGAGTTGGAAGATAATTGGTTGAGATGCTGAATCCTAGAAATATCACCAACTAATGTATATGTCGTCAACTCTGATTAGTCTTGATTCTAAGCCTCAAATGGATTCACATGTTCCTTCTACCTCCTATATCGAAGGTAACTATTATGTTTTTCCCTTTTTATCTAATCTAATCTAATTTAAATGTATAAACATGGGAGCTTTAAATAATATGACTTCACATGTAACTTATCTAATTTTAGATTGAACAATTGAAGTCGTTTGTGTCTACTTGTATTAACATCTATTCTTTTTGGGTTTTAACGAGTATGTATTCTCCTCTTTTAACATTTCAAATAATTTTCCAGTGTTTAGGAAAATGAATAATCTTTATAAATATAAAGTATTGCTAACGAAACATTTACATTAATATTTTTCTCAAGATGTATCATATAACAAAAGATGATGAAATATTACTGACGAAAATTTTTATATTTGCTCTTATTATTATGCCTTTCCTTTCTAACACCCATTACTGATTCCTTTGTTAGTTTACCTAATCATGCTATACTTCCTGTATCTGTTATAGGATTTGTTTAGGTAAATTCTTCCTTATTTCTCACATATGTGTGTCCCTCATTTTACAAGCAACTTAGAAGACACTTGGTGTTCAATTGATAATTCCACTTGATGCATTGGTTAAGTATGAACAGTCTCAACAAGTTTTTGTCCTTTTCTCAACTTGTTCATCTTTTTCTCATGGATACTCAAGTTGAATGCTTGAATTTCAGTTATCCGAGATTCACTGTGGAGCACAAACAAGATTTCATTCAGACTGAGGTGTCAAATATTGCTTGCACCGCCATTTATGTGACTCCCGACCTTAACACAGCTTCTCTAACAAACGTGTCTGGCAGGATTTGACATAAAAACAAATTCAAGCTATGGAGAGAGAAAAACAAAACTGCTTCCTTTAACTCTGCATTTGTCCTCAATATCACCCCTCTAACTAATCCATGGGGAGAAGGACTAGCGTTCATAGCTATAACCCGGATAACAACTACGGCCAATGGCTCAATATTGTAAATGAGAGCACAAATGGTTCCTCAAAAAATAACATAGTCGCGATTGAATTTGACATAAGAAAGAGCTACTCGGAAGACATAGACGATAACCATGTCGGTGTCGATATAAACAACGTTTACTCCATCGAACAAGTGTCACTAAATGGCTATGGTGTAAATATTTCAAACACTAGTGATGTTACGGTGAGAGTTCAATATGATGGAGGATTGAAAACCTTGGTCGTTTATGTACTCATGGGCAACAACACAACATAAGAAAACATGGGTAATTCTATACTTGTTAGGCCATCTCTCTGACCATCTCCCGGAAGATGTTTTTGTGGTATTTTTAGGTTCAACAAGTCAATATACCCAACTCAACTGCATAAAATCGTGGGATTTTATTAGTACGGACATAAATGGTGATGAACATCATTTCTTATGGTTGTGGATCTTACTTTCAGCGATTCTATTTGTTTTACTGATTGGGGTATTTTTCTACATGTATAGGAAATGCAAAAATAATAAAGTGGTAGAGGAGGATTCAAAAGTGGAGCGACAGATTCAAAATTCAAGCGAATGCTCCCAAGAAATTAGGATTTAAGGAACTTAAACACGCCACTGCAAATTTTGACCCCAAACACATGATTAGGAAAGGAGTGTGTGGAGTAGTCTACAAGGGTGTGTTAAGAAATATGGAGGTGGCGGAGAAAAGGTTCTCGAAAGATTCTACACAAGGGAAGTAAGAATTTATAGCTGAAATCACAACAATCGGCAACCTCCGTCACAAAATCCTTGTAAAATTGGTGGGGTGGTGCTATGAGAGGAGCGAGCTCCTTGTGGTATATGTTCATGCCTAATGGAATCCTAAACACGCTCGTATTTCGCGAAGAAAATGAAAACTCCCCAAGTTCGGTAATTTTGAGCTGGGAAAGAAGGCACATAATAATTTTCGATGTGGCGTAGGCGCTGGATTATCTCCATAACGGGTGCACTCAGTATAAGGGACGAACTAGGACCATTATCTTGAAGTTCCAAGTAAGTAATTTGTTTAAACAATTATTAGGTACACCACCTCCCTTGCTATATAAATTGTAAGGAAAAAAAACAATTTTGGTTGATAACATTTTTTTTAAATCTGTTAATGATATATTTGTTCAAGGACCAAAAGAAATGAAGACAAATTAAGATCCCACTATTTATTTACGTATCAGTTGTAAGTATTTGCAATAGATAAGATGCATATTTCCTTGACAAGTATTATATTTAATGAATTTCACCCCAATTTTTTTGTCCCTGGTTACTGTGTGATACTTTTTTTAATGGGCTAGGTTCTGCAAATAAGGCATACTTGTACAATAAAAAATTTGGATAAGGCCCAGTTTGAGGATGGTTCCAAGTCCAGTATGTGGGAGGATGATTGAGAAAAGGTCATGACAACATAGGAGTGCATTTTTTTAAATCTTAATAGGTGTCCTTTATTTCTATAATTGGTACTAATATGCTTTTTTTGCCACTTATCAATAATATTCTTCATGGTTATATTCTTATCAAATAATTTTAGCACTAATATACTTGCTATTAATAAATGCCTATGGTTGTTATGCATATAACTAATTTATAATTTAGAAGATCATTTATAAGGAAATAAAACCCTTTTTGAGTTATTAGTTGTGTTATGAGGGACTACGTGAAGTGGAGAGGAGTACTTTTCCTACGATTTCTTTCATCACTTGTTGACGAACCGGAGAAAATAATACAACTATCTGATTTCCTCTTTGGGAATATTTTAAAAGGTTCCAGTTATTTTTCAAGTCATCATTTGCAATCTTTTAAAGTGACAATCCATGTCTGAATTTGTGTTTTTTTATAATCATTTTGCATCTAAGGCACCACTTCTAGCTTATAATAGTTTTGTGGAAGCCATTTTTGTTTTTTAATAATTGCAATGCCCATACCCGACATAGCAATTCTCAGCATTCACAAACTGAAAGCAAACTTTTTTCTATTCAATAAGTCACATTGTAGTCTGCAAAATTAAAGGATTATTACTATATAGTTGAATGAAGATGTCATAACTTGGGTATATTGCCTTTTTTTAATCTCCATTTCATATTTTACTATCACAGAGGTAATAATGAGAAGTCAAGGTCTGAAAGAATGCATGTATATGTTTCCCCAGTGAAACAAATGGAACGAGAGCACCTTTTAACCACATTTGCAAAGGTGTGTGCAGACATTCTTGTTGCTGCATCCGATGGTGTGCTTAATATAGAGGATCCTACTTGACAGTCAGTTCTGCAGGTACTAATCTGATGCATATTGGTATTGAAACTTTGCTTACGTCCCATTTTACCAGACGTATGCTAGGTTTTCATCCTAGGACAGATAATTGTTTGATGTTTACCTTAATATATAAGGAAAAATTGAAATAGGGATATATATAGTTTGGGTCATGACAGGAAACATGTTGTCATCTGGGATTCAAAAACTTTTTAATCCATTATGCACACTGAAATTTGGTTTTCGGATAGTTTAAAGTTAACCTATGCTTTAATAATGATGATGGTATTTGCTAAATATAAATTACACAAATCATTGGTGTTTTGCAGCACTTTTTAGATTGTAGCTTCAAATCTCAATCTCAATATTCATCATACCAAATAGGCCCAAAAGTGCATAACCCAAAAAAAATGTGGGTTAAATTTGTAGGTACCAAATCCCCATACAATGATATCCTCCATGGTTGGCAAATTAAGAAAACCATAAAACAACACAAGGGGAAATTTTATAAAATTTTAAATTTACAAAAAACACATTAAATGGTAAATTAATATTAGTGAAAGACCAAGATAAAACACTGGAAGGAAACACATCAAGACTGGTGCAAATTGAAAATTAAACCAAAACATGTTTTCCTTCGCAGCTGCTTTTAATCTCAAATTCAATCGTTTACCACTTAAGACCTTTGTAGTATATTAAACCTTTTTTTCTTTGGTACCAAACAAAAAGTCAGTGAAAAATATGTCATATCTTTATATGGCATCCAATACATATGCCAATCCTAGTTGGCTTTTAAAGATGGAAACTTGGATAATGCCTACGATGGTGAGTTGTCTACCTAGAGTCCTACTCCTGTATTTTTGTGTTTAAAGCCAAGGGCATTTTTATTGACCTACATATGAAATTATAGCATTAGGTAATAAATAAAAGAGTTTTGCTCCAACATCGCCTTCTTAGATTACCACGACAGTCTCTAGTGTTGCTCAAATCAAATTGACGATACCATCACCAAGACATGAATATAAAATAAGTTTAAAGTCAGGTGAATGGTTAATAGTGAGTTGTCTACCCAGAGTCCTATGCTTGTATCTTTGTGTTTAAAGTCAGGTGAATGGTGACTGTATATAATTGTGCTACTTATGAAAATAGGGGCATTAGTTTTATTAATCTCAGTATTTTAAATAGAGCTATTATTATCAATCATGGAGTCTACTTCAATCTTTTTCTATATGTGATGCTTTCCTAAAAGTTAGATTTAACTTCAAAGCGCCTTCTAGTCAAACTTGCAAAATGTCTTTCCTGAGGATTGGATACAAATAATCTTTGAATTTAATCCATCTTCACTCTCAGCTATTTTTTGGCATTTTGGATTCATGTCTGATATAAAATTTGGATTTAAGTAGATTTTATGGCAGTTCTCAAATCTATTCTCAATAACAACTCCCCCCCCCCCAATAGTCTCCTATTGTTAGATGGAAGAATTATATGGAAATGTTATCTACATATTTGGAATAGAAGACAAATTATTTGGAAAATAATTTAAAGAACCATGAGAAAGTCTTCAAAACATTTCACAATTTTGGATGATAAAAAAACATTTCACTTGGTCCTTAGTGTGTTCTTCTCACCAGTAAACTTTTTCATTTGGGTTTATTCGTTTCTTATTTGGCTTCGATATCTTCACTGTATTTTGTTCCTTAGTGACTTCAGGTAAGGCCATATTCTCATATTTGCAACCAACCTAGACTCCACCATCTCACGATGCACATTTGCATTAGCTCCCAGAAAGCAACTTGATAGTGTGTGTCATTGCTGCAGGGACAACACTAAATTAGGCATCAAATGTAGTTTCACACATACAGACATATGTCTCTTTAGGCATGTCCTCCATATAAAACTTCTTTATTTCACTCTCCTCGATATAATTATGCAAATCAATCTCAAGATATAACTGATCATCTGCAATATCATGTCCTCCTCTTCATTACCAGTAGAACCCTTCCATGTTTTAGGATTGGGAACACCTTATTACACCAGTTCTCATTTGATTTGTTGACCTTCATGTTTTATTCCATGTCTTAGGACTGTGAATAATTCTAACACCATGAATAGGTGAGAACTGTTCAAACATTACATCTCTAGGCATTTATCAATGGCTAGACAAAAATCAAGATAAATTGACATATAATTTATATTTACCATGAATGAAACCGACAACTTCATATAATTTAGTCTGACCCGAGAAGCAATAAACATTTTAACTTTTATTTTGTTTTTATTTTTTGTGTATTAAAACACATCAATTATATTACCTTAATTGACAAACTAAGCAGACCTCACACTTTTGAAACCTTGATGCTTGTTTCCATTTGTACCTATTTGTGTGATTTCTCGTTTGGATTAATTTGATACCATAACATGATGTATACTCTTTAGTCCCAGTTATGAATGATGAAATCAATACTTCTCCTATTGTAATGGCAGGTCAAGCTTCCTATGATAAAATCATTATCTCCTATGATTTCTCCTTGTGGTATGAAGGTTATTATCGTTAATAACATGTGAAGTTTGTTATCTAGAATTTGGGCCTTTCACTCTAATAAAATTCAAAGACAAAAGCTTTCGGGAACCAATCTCAACATATCACCTTTGTTACAAAGATGTAGGGGATTATAAATTTCTTCACTATCATTTATGCATTTACTGACTACATTGTTTGAAGACAATTATGGGAGGAGCTTGAATTCTTGAACAATATGGATCAATTACTTAAATATGTAGGTGAGAAAGACATTTATTCTTGTTGCTAGAAATTTATGTAGAAGTGTGTTATTTATCATTTAATATACTTTATACGTGAGCCTATCTCTTATTTGTTCCGAATATTGCTCAAGGACAATAGGCTAGTTCATGAAATCGTGTTTATTTTTAATTACACCTTTGTCTTAAAAGATATTGATGGAAACAATTATGAATCCAATTATATTTTATTGTTTGCAGGTTCCCACATGGCATACCCGACATACATAGTATCCAAAGGCCCAAATCTAGGTATTTACACTTCGTGGCAAGCAACACAAGCACAAGTCAATGGATACCGAGGTGCCGCATTTCATGTCGTCAAAGTGTTGTGCCATTTTTTTATTCTATGTTCATTTTGTATTTGGCGCCCAAGAAGGGTTTGTTTGATGTTAAATTAAGTTTAAACACGTTTTATGTCTACCGAATATTTGGGCTCTGACTCGTACGCAAAATATTTTCAAAACCTTTAGGTGTCTAGACACAAGGATGCCTAGATGAATCATTCTTTTAGTTAGACGATGCTGCAGTAGTTGTGGATGCTTGCAGGGATTGATTAGTCACTTATATTCTTGAGATCTCGATTGAAGGTATTTCAGATTTATATTAGAGCATGTTACCCAGTTTTTATTATTTATTTTATTTCTGTTGTTTTACTTTCAGTTATTCGAATTAATTGCAATATGAATTTTACAGAGAGTTACCGATTAAACTTTATTTATGCCAGTTATGTGACTTTATTGATTTCATAGTTGGTGTTGATTAATGGAATTTTGTTTACGTAAGTTAGAAGTTTAAAATTTTGACACCTGGCCTAACAGGTTATTAGTAATTAAGTGATTTTCGACAGTGAAGCTAACTAAGAGTGAACCATATGAGAGTCCTATTTTATTTTGGTAAATGATTGATCAACCGTGATTAAAATAGGCTAGGTGTCACAAATAATATTAGAGCATCAGGTTCTAGTGTTCTTATGATATATGCAGACTTGCAGCATTTTCAGCGTTGCTTTCTCTTTGATGTAGAGCCATATGCATAGGATTGTTGGTTCCTATTAGGCCAGGTGTAAAAATTAATTTTCTATTCAATGTAGAGACCTATGCGTTGCTTTCTCTTTGATGTAGATCCCTATGCATAGGATCTCCTTTTTTATTTATATATAAAGGTGTGAAAATGAGTTTTAATCATAATTATTGGTCATTAGGGTTTGAGAGGGTGAGAGAAATTATTACTCATGTTTTTGTGAAGAGACCTAGAGAGAGGACCTTGCCTCACTCATAAGGAAGGATTGTCATCTCAAAAGGTAACAACACACCTACCTAACTCTGGGGAGGATCATACACAAGAAGATCGAAACATTATGGATGGTTAAGAAAGATTTTTAAAGACCTTGGATGGGCAACAACATCATCTTCATAATCAAATAAAATCTCCTCATATGAATCACAATAAGAATCGCTATAGTATGAATTCTTGAAACCTTAGGTTCAATCTTTAAACCTATTTCTTATATTTCTTTTCAATACACGATCAATCAAAATGGCTAAAAAAAATTCGATTTTTAAATCTTAATCCTAAGTTGTTTTTCCTAATAATTTCTATCAGATTCTAAGTGAAGATTAATTGTGCATTGAAAAGGTCCATGTTGTCCAACTAGAAACCCTAATTTTTGCATATTGTGGGATGGTGTATCTTTGTGTATGATTCTGCACTAATATGGTTTTATTGAAATTTTATGTCTATATCCTTTCCATCCTGGTAACATATGCGTATTTCGTGTGATTGGATCGTAAAGTGGTTTATTTGTAGTTATTTTTCGCTCATATATTCGATATGGTTGTAATAATTAGGTTTTGTAATTATTTCTTTATCAATGTATTTGGAGGAGTTGGAAGAGGGTTATAACGTTCATTTAAAGTTAGATACATGTATTTATATGGGTTTGGGTGTTAGGCAAAGTTTCATGGATTTGGATGAAGTTTTGACTTGGTTATGGACCTTTTTGCAAAGCAAAACAAGAGGAAAAAGATGGTTATCCCAAGAATAATCGATCCACCCCTCTAGAAAGATTCAATTTTTGGAGGATCTTAATGTTTTTAATGCTTTTTGCTCGGGATCTTCATTTAGATCATGCTAGAAAGATGCAAATGTGTTTTTCCAGAGGTAAAGATCACTAAGAAATTGTGTTTATGATGAAGTCTACTTTAAGTTGGGATTTATGTCAAAAGGAAGTCTTATACAACAAGCATTCTCTAAATTGAAGAGTTTTACTTCGAGAATGAGCCTAGGTCATGATGGATATGGGCAATTTTGTCCTTATTGTTTCATTTACATATGCAATTTTTTATTTATATTTGCATGTGTATCTCTTTATTATTATGTTGCATAATTTGGCGTATTAATTGGATTAATTAGGAACACCCGTTTTATGGACAACATGAGTTTAATTTTAAGATCAGCTTAGATCGTTGTTTTTCCAGACAATTCAGTTTACTTATTGTAATCTAAATTGAATTAAATTGGGGTAATTAATTTTAAGGTATAAATTAAATTTTTATCTTCAAATTTTCTTTCAATTGAAAAATGGTGTTATTTTGGGGAAAATTAAAATAGTGAGATTGGGTAATTTAATTTTTCTAAGTAAATTGGAAATTACCGAGGATTTTAGTTAGGGATTTTATAATTGAATGAATAGTTTTTCAAAACCCTCAGAGTTTTTAAAATACTAAGTGGGAGAGGGGTTTCAACATAAAATGCATGGTCTCCATCGGTGTTTTCAGGAATTAAGGATGTGATTGATCCGAACTGGAATTAGTCATCGTGTCAGTTAGGCTTACCCCATCACAGATGGAATTAATCATTGCATCAGGGATTCGTTAAAAGTCTTATGGGATAATTTCGAAAATTAGAATGTGATTGAAATCTAACCCCCTCCCCCCGGATAATTTCTTTACGAGTGAGTTGTATTTCGAGGAGTGAACTGGTGGTATACCCTTAGTCCCTCGTGGAGTTATGGTTATTAGGAGTGGGACCAAAATTCGTCATCTATTCATTATGTTGGACAAATGGTCCTGAACTGTCCAGATAGCATAATGAAATAGGAAAGTTTGTTTGGTTTAAGGTGCGGTGATAAGCTCCGCACGAGAAATCTCACCTCATAAGGAAACTAGGATGTTCGATGTATTAATTTTAAAAATTAGTGGTTGAGGAATGCCACTTTAAAATAATTATCATGTCTTTAGTTGGAAATTAATTTTTTCAATTTTATGATTTTAAGATTTCGAAAATGAATTCATTTTTTCTCACTCGTTATTAGTCTTAAAGGTTTTAACTGGAATAAGTTTCAAGGACTCAAAATGTAACGGGGCATTGTTCTAACTTAAGGGGATAATTGATAATCATCCAAAAGCGAATATTTTATGCCCCGAATAGATGCATTTTAGTCGCTCGTTTATAATAAAATTGGCCTTATGTTCGTATTTTATCATTTTGCAGGTCAATACGTAGTTGCGGTACAAATAGAGCTAAATCCAGTCAATTGCGAAAAAGTTACGGTTAAAAGCATGCATTGAAGAAATCAAAGGATACCGCGAAGTCAGAGTCCATATTTGAGCTTACCCGATGTGTTCCGATGTCCCGAACCAGTCCCATAACCCTAACCCAAACCTAAACCCTTCCCAAACCTTCACCCGAGCCTGTGTGTTTAGTTTGTGACTTTTTAGATGTTTCTTAGATTTTTAGTTTGAGTCGTTTTATTTTTAGGAATTGCTTAGATTTATTTAAAATTTTCTAGGATTTATTTCCTATTTTTATATTTCTTGATTTAAATTTAGATTTTTATTAGTTTTTAATTTTTAATCTTTATTTTATTTTATTTTATTTTTATTAGGATTAGTTTTTAGAAATTTATTTTCCAGTTTTATTAGATTTTATTTTTATTTTTATTTTATTAGGATTATATATATATATATATATATATATATATATATATATATATATAGTTTTAATAGAGTTTTTTTAGAAATTACACACACACACCATACTAACATACACACCAATACACCCAAAAATAAACCCCTCATCTATACCATATTACCATATACCCTCACACACCTGAGTCTACCCATGTTCTTCTTCCATATACCCTCACTCTCTCTCTCCAAAACCACCATTAACCCACTACCATCATAAGCACAAACTACACCACACATCCACACCTAAACCACCTGCTGCCACCACCTGCCACAACCACCGCCTACCGCGGCCCCAACCTGCCGGCACCCAGCAGCGCTGAAGCTACCCAACTCCGACCAGTTCCACCCCCTCAACCTAAAATCCCCCACCTCCAACAGCAAATCGCGGCCAAAACAAGCCCAGTCGGCGCCCCCCCTCACCCAACTCCGGTGTCCCGCCCTTGCTCCATATGCGACCCAAAATGAACCTACAAAAACCCATTTTGAAAACCCACCTGAGACAGCCCTGTCCCGTCCTCAAAACTCGAGGCCCCTCATGCCCAAACCTGTTGATTGACCAAGTACCTCCTAACCAACCCCATACAACCTGCTCATACCCATACTCCTCTCACCACCAAACCACCTGCAAAAATCCCAGTTTTTCTGCTACCAACTCCTACCAAACCCATTATCTCCACTTCCTCTTAGCTTGAGACCTCTTAATAAGAGGGGTGTGTAGAGGTAAAAAGAGAGATAAGACTCTCATCAGCATAGAAAAAAAACGTGACAGACAAAAAAAAAAGACACAGTACAAAAAAAATAAGAAAAAAAATAGTTTAGGATTAGAAAAAAAATTAGGTTCAGTCTTTTAATTTTGTTTTGTAATCCAGTTGAATTTTTGTGACGAGTTGGGACGCGCGTTTATGCACAGTTGACACAAGAAATTATTGCGTATCGTATTTCTTTATCTTATTCTTTAGTTTCTTGTTATTCAATTGTGTTTGAATTGAAATTCGAATTGTGTTTGGCTAAACATCCCATTCAAGGGGTGGGATGAAACGCGTATGTTGAGTTGTTTTATTTGAATAATTGTTCATTGATGTGTTCAACGCTAATTAAATTGGGAAAAATCACACATTGATTTATATAATGAGAGTTATTAAATTAATGTTGATTATTAATATTTGATTTTTGGATTTCACTTAGAGATAAGTATTATTCTTAAATTTAAATATTAATTCAGTGTATGCAATTCAAAGATTCCTACAAATTTTAATAAATTTATCTTAGCTAATATTTTGTGAAATGAGTGTGAATCTTAAATTTTTTTATGTAGTGACAATTCCTGATTTAATTGCTGAAAAAGATAAAATTAAATTTAGGATTGTAACGAGAGTTAAATTTTAAATTCAATATTATTTCTAACTATTCAATTGAATGATTAGGACATTAAATTAATTTAACGAAGCGGTGTAATCCCACCTCTTGTCTCTTATCATAAATTCTAAACTCGGTTACATTTCAATTTTTTGTAATTATTTAATTGCATAAATTTTCACTTTCTCCCTAGAAATTGTTTTTTAAACATAAAAAAAACAAAAAGCTTTTTTTATAAAAATTGAAATTGCAAGTTTTCACGATAACCGTTTCAACTCTTGAAATTGGATTGATACCCGAATTTGCCACCATGTTGAATTTGTAACAAGTTTTGTAGGTGATTCGAGGAATTTTGATACTCTAAGTTTGACCGCAACGACATTCCAAATCCATATACGAAGGATAACAAAAATAAGTGTATCAATAAAAAAATATTTTAACTTACAATTCTCATCAATATTTTAAAATTACGATGTGACTAACTCCCCGCGACAGTTAGGATGGCCCCATAATTGATGTTTTTAATCATCGAATCATGATATATTAAAATAACTGGTAATTCATTTAAATTAAGTGTTACATGTGTTCAGTATATGTGTACATGTTTCATTTTAACGAATTAACGGATGATAATTTGTTAACACCTTTATTGGTGGATGATACTCAAGTAAGAATCATGTTCTTAAATTGATCTCCATCATTGATTGAACTAAGGATTCTTTGGATTGGACATGGTGGAAAAACCTTGTACCATATTATAATCCAGTAGAGAGGTTCATCGGTAGCCAAAGGTTGGTGTTAGTTGTTTAAAAAGAGCTTTACTTATTTTCCAAAAGGGAAGTAGAAGGATGATGATAAGTCTCAGGTACAACGATTTGGATTAAGGAATGTTCATATTCCTCAGTAGTAGTGAAATAGTCGAAAGACAAGTATTCTCAGTACAAGTAGTTAGAACTATTATAGCAACGGTGTCCAGTTTTCCCTTGATCTATAAGGAAAAGGGCAAGGTAATGTTTTATATCTTATTAGTAAATGTGTGATTTATGGTCCGAGCTATAGTAACCTATTATGTAGACTCGAGAATCATAAATCGGGACTCCAACTCGTTGCAAAGGTTCTAGTTAATTGAAAAATTACTCTAAAGAGAGATGTTCCTAGTTATGGGAAATTAGAAAAACATAAGGGTATTAGAGGTGGAATATTCTTATGAATTTTGGTGTAGACATAAACTTAATATAGGTAAAATATTTAATAAACCTGGTTTTAGAAAAGTTGGTTCCAGTTTTCTAAATTGGTTTTGAACATATATTCGATTGATTTTATTAAAACATTTTATCAAGATTGGATATCTTTTATCTATTTTGGAACATTAGAAAAATAATTTATACATTATAAGTTTTTTTCACTAATACTTCTAAAAACTTAATTGAATGATTCTATGGGAAAATATCATTAAATGGAAAGTTTCCTTGTAGAACCAAACACAATATTAACACTTACCCTTAGATTATTTTGTTCTGTAAGGAATTCAAAGATTGGTTTAATTGGAAAATGGAGTTAATTGGAAGTGGAAGCACTTCTAGTCTTGAATTTTATTTAGAAGGTAAAATAACAAAAGGGCGCCTCACGGCCAAGAGCTAACGAGACTAATATGTGTTGCAAATGGTTCACTTCGATTAATGTGATTTGGAGATTTTACGGTTAAGAGGTGGCTATGAGTGTTTCATCAATTTCACGGATGATCACTTAAAGGTTTGGATGTTTTTATCCTATGCACCAAGTGTATAAAACCATTGATTAATTAAAAGTGTGAAAGACTAAGGTGGAACATGGGTAAGGTAAATTCCGCGACTCTTTATCATATGTGATTTTTATTCCGTGAACCATTGACTCCCACAAGCGAGTTAATATTTTGTGTGCCTACTTGCTCTTATGTGATTTTTATTCTCGCATTTATTTTTGAATGGTGTGATGAATTAATCAACTAATACCTCCACCCGGTCATTCACGAGAAGGGATTACATCACCCGACTCACTCACTTATCCATTGTGTTGTAATACCCCGTAATTTTATTGATTTTTACTTAATGGATTAATTGAATTAAATGAGAATTAATTTGGAAATTAATCCGGAATTAAATACTAGTGAGACGTGAGTTAGTTATTGAGTATGATGTTACAATTTAATATTACTGAGAATATATGATAATATATGAGTATTGAAAATATTAAAATTGTCGCGAGGCAGAAATACGACAATTTGGGAAATTAAATTGGGACGCGCGTGTCAGTCGCATTAGGAATGAATTTAATTAGATTAAAAAGTAAATTATATTTTTATCAACCGAATGGTCATTTTGAGTGCACCAATGTGTCCGTAAGGATCAAAATAGTCAGAAAACAGTAGCCGGGGGATTAGTTTGGGTCCCGGGGCATTTTTAGGCCAAATCGGCAACCCAGAAGGGTATTTTGGTAATTTTAAAAATTGAGGAATTAAAACCCACGAATTTTAGAGTTTAATTATATATTATTAGAGAGTAAAATAAGGCCATTATCAGGCAAAGGCAAGAGAGTGGGCTACGGGGGGGTTTGAGAGAAGTTAGAGAGAAATTACAAGATGTTCCAAACCAAAACCATCACCCATCACCACCATTTTGGAAGGATTTGTGACAAGAATGAGGAGAAAATCAACCTACATTCACCAACAAAAAATGTGAAGAACAAACTTAAGGCAAGTGATTTGATGTTATTAATTTCAATGAATATTTCCTCCATGTTTAGTGTAGAAACTTTATATACCATGAAAGTTTTGATGAAAACCCAATAGGATTGTTGTGGAACTCATAATTTTGGATAAGGATTTCATGTAGAATGGTTATGGAAGAATTAAGTACCCAAAATATAACTTTTGATGATTTGAAAATGGATTAATAAGGAGTCTTTGTATTCAAGTAAATTCTGGGTTCATGTTCATAAGGTTTGGGGCAAGATTTGGGGATTAATGGTTATTACATGCTGATTAGTAAGATTTGACCCCAAAAATATGTTAAGAAGTGACCTAGGGTGATTTAGAGTAGTTTAAAAACATTAAAACTTAATTGGTATGAACTTAGGATGGATTTAGAGAAAGAAAAATGGGGAAAAACGAAGTTGGGAGAAATTCTGGGCATTCTCAGAATTTTCGTTAGAAGACCAACCCAGGTCGTTCGAACGACCTCGTTCGAACGAGCTTCTAACGAGATTCTAGTAGAGCTTCTAATGAGTTGGTGGTTCATTCGAATACTTTCGTTTGAACGACCTCGTTCGAACGAGATCTCATAAACTTCAAACGAGATTACAGAATGGTCTTTTTGGTCCGATTTTAGTTTCGAACTTTCCGTAGACTTATTTAATTGAGTGTTATTCTTCCCTTGTTGATTAGGGGGTATAAATGTGAGATTGGAGTATATTGAGGATTAAAATTTGGAATTATATAAAAGACCTGGTGACTTCTAGGGGTTAAGTTGTAAGTACTTGAATTTGCGACGTGAGAAGTGTTGGCGAACTATATTGTATATTATCCGGGGACTTGTAAATGTACAATATTTAATAACGATATAAAAATGTAAAATATACCTCTATTAATATTATAAGATATCTAAGATGTGTGAATGCTTAGTATATGGACTTATATGTGTATAACATACCTACCATACTTGCTATCACGGGAGGTCAGCTTTCTATCAGGGCCATCTAAACTTTGTGTACCTACGGGGAGATTTAGCTTGGCACCTCAAGGACATAGGTCAGAGAATGACTTATTAGTGAGTTAATAAGTCAGCTGACCATGGGAGCGTAGGTATGTGCATGACCCATGGGTATATGAACTATGTTCGCCTCTATTATGTGTGTTTGTTGCTTATTGAAACGTTTCCTAAGAGATCCGGAACACGTGGTCCTTATGTAAGTGATGTACTAATATTCGATAGCAGAGATTAATATACTGATAATTGAGATGGACTGTTTATTAAAGTGTAAGTGTGAATAATTGTAACATTTTTAGTAGAGTTAAAGATGGAAAATTCTTAGTAATTCTTATAACTAATTCTGAGTATTAAAAGTAAGACTCTCAGTTTATATTAAGATGTCGGGAATTGAACTTTGAATTGTAAAGTAAAGTCAGGTTATGGATTGGACTAGTTAGATAGGGGAATAACTTGAATGGGTACGGGTACGTTAGGCCTGCACAATTAGTTGAGAGGTGAGAAACTCATGTGAGTGAACGCACTATCATGTATTTTATATTCACTATTTAATGATATTAAACACTTGCTATATTTTAAACTGTTTTCACAATCGGGCTATGACCCCTTTACTTTCAAATCTATTTTCTTGTAAAATCCTTTTAGGTGCCAAGCCACAAGGACACCAAGCTTAAATGTTCCATTCCAGTGACATGCTGTAGTTGCTGTGGAAGTTACAGGGCCTCGATAGTAGATGCCTCCACGTTTCGCTTTGACTCCATTCCAGATATATTCATCTGTAGGGCATGTTGTCCCTTCCTTCTTAGTGACAACTTATTTATTCAGTTTTATTTCAGTTTTGGATATATTTAATTAGTGATTCAGACTTTGTATTTGGTTTTATTCAGTATTCGGATTATTCAGAGGAGTACTCCTCCAGAATTCATTTTATTCCATTATTATTCTATTGTAACTGTGATGTGGTTGTGGTATCATTATTTCATAATTTAAACTTGTTGCATGTTAATCCAATTTGGTTAAAATTGACAACTCACTTTTTAAATATTAGGTGGCTAGTAATTGTTAAAATGTTTTTTGACAGTGATGTTATGAACTGAACCAACTTGACATTTTGTATTAATTTTAATAAAGGAGTAGCTACCATGTATTTAAATAAACGGGTTGTCATAGGTGGTATCAGAGCATCCGGTTCTAGTGTCCTTAGGATCTGTACGACTTGTTATGTTTCTGCGTAGCGTTCTTTGATATAGAGCCCTATATTTTAGGATTGTTGTACTCTTTTGTGTATCTTACGCTTTCAGCTATTTTGAGATAATAACTGTAGACTTATAAAAATCTCTCATTTCAGATGCCTCCACGACGTGCACAACGAGTTCCCAAGAATGTTCAGCACGGGCCACAGACTGCACCAGTTCAGGGCACCATGAATGCCGCAGAGGTTGCCGCTATTGTGGCCCAAGCAGTAAATGCTGCTCTAGCAGTTGTGCAGCAGGCATCGCCTAAGGTGTTGGTAATAGCACCAGTACAGGCTCATGCATTCCCGTCTGCTTGAGAACATGTTCGTGATGCTTTTCAGAAAGCACACCCTCTGGAATTTGCAGGTAGTTCCGACGTCGTTGTGTCCAGTCAGTGGAAGAAGGACATCCAAAGACACTTGAGGATGCACGATTGTACGGATGTATAGAGGAAGATACTGGTTACTTTTAAGCTGGTAGGGTCAGCGTTGCAGTGGTGGGAGTCCATTACCACCGTGGAGGAGATAGATGTTCTTACTATTCAAGAGTTCTGTATGCTGTTCGACCGCAAGTATTTTCCCTCAGCTGTTCATACTGAGATGAGGAGAAAATTGATGAACCTCAAGCAGAAGGGGAGGACAGTTGCTGAATATGAGGCTGAGTTCACGAATCTTCTAAACATCGTCCCCGATGAGATCCCGACGGAAGAGAAGAAGATACAAAAGTTCATGGATGGGTTGACTTGGAGGATCCGTCAACACTTGCTAGGAAATCTCTCGTTGACCAGTTATTCTGATGTGGTTAACGCACCATTGCTTCACTTCCAGGATCACCGCTTTCATTTGTCAGAGGGTAAGCGATCAAGAGAATCCAACCATCAGGGCAGAATATGGAGAAATGGTGCCAACGAGGCACAATCAGTTCAGGGTTAGCACAGGTAGGGTGATAAGAGTTCCTAGCAGAAGGATTCGAAAAGATTTAGACCTGGAGGTTTCAGAAATGGACAGGGAGGTTTTCGTCATGGCCAGCAGGGTCAGCACGGCCATTAGGGTCAACAGGGCCAACAGCAGCAGTTTCATCAGGGCCAACATGGTCAGTGGAGAAATGGCAATGGTCATCAGGGCCGTGGGCAGCAGGGTCAGAGAGGGGGAAACTTTCCGGAGAAATGTTTTATTTGTGGCAAGATTTTCCACAAACGCGATGAGTGTCCTGATAAGGGAAGGGCCCCACAACAGTAGCAGCAGGGTGCTCGACATGAGCCCTAGAGATCTATGTTTCCCTCCACCCTCCCAGCACCATCGCAGATGCCAGCTTTGACACCTATCCCAGCAGTCCCAGTTCTGTAGGAACAGCTTCCGTAAGGGCGAGTCTATCAGCTCCAGCAGGCCGCAGTCCCATAGGATCCACCCGCTATTGAGGGTATGTTCTCTGTTCAGGGGACTATGGGACATATTTTATTTGATACAGGAGACACACACTGTTTTATTGTCACGAGATTTGCACACACTATAGGGTTGTTAGACATTACAGAGAGTACGATTACTTGCGTAGATTCACCGTTGAGTAAGGGTTCTGTGATTTCTCTTATTTGTACAGGTGTGGGTATAGATATTGGGCGGTTTACTTTACCTGCTGATATGTTAGTATTAGATATGACTGAGAACGATACGATCATTCGTATGGATTGGCTAGTCGCGTATTGAGCCATGATTGATTGTTTCACCCGGAGTATTATTTTTTCCATACCCGAGCAAGAGATGTTCTTAGTGGCGATGCCTCGTCCTGAGGGAGGATCGTCCACTCACTTGTATTACATAGAAGAGGAGACCTCTAAGGAAGTGGTGATACCACTCGATTCGATAGCAGTTGTTAGGGAGTTTGCTGATGTATTCCAGGATATTCCAGGATTACCTCCTAGTAGAGAGATAGACTTTGTTATCGATTTAACATCGCGCACTCGGCCTATATCCCGCGCACCTTACCGTATGGCTCTAGCGGAGATGAGAGAGCTACGGGATTAGATAGAGCAGCTGTTGGGTCAGGGGTTTATCCATAGGAGTACTTCGCCATGGGGTGCCCCTGTGCTGTTCGTAAAGAAGGGGGATGGATCTTTGGGGTTGTGCGTAGATTACCTAGAGTTGAATAAAGTCACAATACGGAATAAGTATCCATTGCCCCGAATTGATGACTTATTAGACCAGTTGAGAGGAGCTTCCTTCTTCTCAAAGATTGACTTGCGATCGGGATACCATCAGTTGCATATAAGGGAACAGGATGTCTCGAAGACTGCCTTCTTGACGAGATATGGTTCCTACGAGTTTTGAGTTATGCCTTTTGGCCTAACCAACGCTCCATCCGTGTTTATGGACTTGATTAATAGGGTGTTCAGAGAGTTCCTAGACCAGTTCGTCATCGTCTTTATTGATGACATTCTGGTTTACTCCCAGACAGAGGAGGAACACGCCGAGCACTTGAGACAGGTTTTGCAGACGCTGCGTTAGAACGAGTTATATACAAAATATGAGAAGTGTGGGTTTTGGCTAAAGGAGGTACAATTTTTAGGGCATATCATTTCAGACAGGGGAATATCAGTTGATCCGAGGAAAGTATCGGCGGTGAGAGAGTGGGGACAACCCACGACACCAATTGAAATACGTAGTTTGTTGGGCCTAGCAGGATACTACAGGAGGTTTATTCGGGGTTTCTCTAAGATAGCGGGTTCTTTGACACATCTGACTCGTAAAGGTGTGCCATTCATCTGGAGCGATGCCTGTCAGTTGGCATTCAATGAGTTGAAGGAAAAGTTGACCTCAGCGCTAGTGTTAGCATTGCCCAGACAGGGAGTTGAGTATCTAGTCTACACTGATGCGTCCTTACAAGTACTTGGAGGTGTACTAGAATAGGAGAGTCAGGCTATAGCTTATGATTCCCGTAAGCTTAAGCCTCACGAGAAGAATTACCCCATCCACGACTTGGAGTTAGCGGCAGTCGTATTTGCTCTTAGGATTTGGAGACATTATCTTTGTTCACGGACCACAAGTCCCTACAATACCTCTTCACGCAGAAAGAATTAAATATGCGTCAACGTAGGTGGCTTGAGTTCGTGAAGGATTATCAATTCTACATCCACTACTACCCGGGAAAGGCTAACATGGTAGCAGACGCTTTGAGCCATAGGCCCGCAGGCGAGGTGGCCGAAGTGTGGAAAGCAAAGTGGAAGGATTTAGGACACCAGGACGCAATGGCCCGATCATTCATATCGGTAATGACCGTTAGGCCCCAGATTGTTACGAGAGTGATACAGGCCCAGACAAAGGATTCATTTTGTCAAGAGCAGATAGTTTGTTTACTAGCAGAGGGAGATGAGTCCTATACCATTAGTTCGTATGGGGTCTTATGCTTCAATGGGAGACTGGTTGTTCCTGAATGGGAAGACTTGCGACACGAGGTTATGACAGAGTCGCACGGTTCGCGGTATATCCTGGTGGGGACAAAATGTACCAGGACATGAGACGACAGCACTGGTGGAGCGAGATGAAGAAAGATATTGCCGAGTGCATTTCTAAATGCGTCACTTGTCAGCTGGTAAAGGTGGACCATCAGAGATCGACATGACTTCTACAGCCATTAGAGGTTCCAATGTGGAAATAGGAGAGAATTTACATGGATTTCATCACAGGACTACCTGCATCATAGATGGGTTACGATTCCATATGGGTAATCGTGGACAGGTTGACCAAAGTGGCTCATTTTTTGCCAGCCCGGACAGACTACACTACGGGACAGTATGCCCTAATTTTCATTGCGGAGATAGTGAGACTTCATGGGGTGCCTCTCAATATCGTGTATGACCGAGACAAGATATATGTTTCACGATTTTGGGAGAGTTTCCAGGAGGCCATGGGTACAGAGTTGCAGCTGAGTACGTCGTATCACCCGCAAACAGATGGGCAAACCGAGCGGATGAATCAGATGTGGGAGGACATGTTGCGTATGTGCATCCTAGACTTTGGAGGTGGTTGGGAGCAGTACCTTCCACTGGTGGAGTTTGCTTATAATAACTCCTACCAGTTCACCATTGGCATGGCTCCATTCGAGGCATTATACGGTAGACCTTGTCGTTCCCCAGCAAGTTGGTTAGAAGTGGGGGATAACAAACTCCTTGGGCCGAAAGTGATTCACGATACTTCAGCAAGGATAGAGATGATACGGAGCCGCATTCGAGTAGCTCAGGATTGACAAAAGATTTATGCCGATGCCAAGAGGTTCTTCAGAGAGTTCAAGGTGGGGGACCAGGTGTTACTTAGAGTATCTCCGATAAAGGGGATTATGCATTTTGGGAATAAGGGGAAACTAGCACCAAGATATGTGGGGCCATTTCCTATCATCGAGCGGATTGGACCAGTAGTGTATAGACTTGGAATTACCGGAGCACTTTCATAGGATTCATGACTTGTTCCCTATTTTCTCACTAAGGAGATATCTTAGGGACAATTTGGGCCACACCCACATTGCTTTGGAGAACATCGATATTCAACCTGATAGTTCCTATGAGGAGGGACCGATTGCTATTCTCGACCACAGCGAGAGAAAACCGAGGTCGATGATAGTACTATTAGTACGCGTGTAGTGACAGAATCATAATGCCGAGGTGTTCACATGGGAGCGCGAGGATGAGATGCGCGAACGTTGCCCATAATTATTTTTTCCAGGTACTCTCTAGTTTCGAATTTTGGGACGAAATTCTACTATTAGGGGGGAAGTATGTAATACCCCGTAATTTTATTGATTTTTACTTAATGGATTAATTGAATTAAATGAGAAATAATTTGGAAATTAATCCGGAATTAAATACTAGCGAGACGTGAGTTAGTTTTGAGTATGATGTTACAATTTAATATTACTGAGAATATATGATAATATATGAGTATTGAAAATATTAAAATTTCCGCGAGATAGAAATACGACAATTTGGGAAATTAAATTGGGACGAGCGTGTCAGTCGCGTCGGAATGAATTTAATTAGATTAAAAAATAAATTATATTTTTATCAACCGAATGGTCATTTTGAGTGAGCCAATGTGTCCGTAAGGATAAAAATAGTCAGAAAACAGTAGCCGGGGGTTTAGTTTGGGTCCCGGGGCATTTTTAGGCCAAACCGACAACCCAGAAGGGTATTTTGGTAATTTTAAAAATTAAGGAATTAAAACCCACGAATTTTAGAGTTTAATTATATATTATTAGAAAGGGAAATAAGGCCATTATTAGGCAAAGGCAAGAGAGTGGGCTATGGGGGAGGGGGGTGAGAGAAGTTAGAGAGAAATTACAAGATGTTCCAAACCAAAACCATCACCCATCACCACCATTTTGGAATGATTTGTGACAAGAAAGAGGAGAAAATCAGCCTACATTCACCAAAAAAAAATGTGAAGAACAAACTTAAGGCAAGTGATTTGATGTTATTAATTTCAATGAATATTTCCTCCATGTTTAGTGTAGAAACTTTATATACCATGAAAGTTTTGATAAAACCCAATAAGATTGTTGTGGAACTCATAATTTTGGATAGGGATTTCATGTAGAATGGTTATGGACGAATTAAGTACCCAAAATATAACTTTTGATGATTTGAAAATGGATTAATAAGGAGTCTTTGTATTCAAGTAAGTTATGGGTTCATGTTCATAAGGTTTGGGGCAAGATTTGGGGATTTATGGTTATTAGATGCTGATTAGTAAGATTTGACCACAAAAATATGTTAAGAAGTGACCTAGGGTGACTTAAAGTAGTTTAAAAACATTAAAACTTAATTGGAATGAACTTAGGATGGATTTAGAGAAAGAAAAATGGGGAAAAACAAAGTTGGGAGAAATTCTGGGCTTTCTCGGAATTTTCGTTTGAAGACCAACCCAGGTCGTTCGAACGAGCTTCTAACGAGATTTCAGTAGCCCTTCTAACGAGTTGGTGGTTTGTTCGAAGACTTTCGTTCGAACTAAATCGTTCGAATGACCTTGTTCGAATGACCTCGTTCGAACGAGATCTCAGAAACTTCTAACGAGATTAGAGAATGGTCTTTTTCGGTCCGATTTTAGTTTCGATTTTTCCGTAGACTTATTTAATTGAGTGCTATTCTTCCCTTGTTGATTAGTAGGTATAAATGTGAGATTGGAGTATATTGAGGATTAAAACATGGAATTATATAAAAGAACTGGTGACTTCTAGGGGTTAGGTTGTAAGTACTTAAATTGGCGACGTGAGAAGTGTTGGCGAACTGTATTGTATATTATTGGGGGACTTGTAAATGTACAACATTTAATGACCATATAGAAATGTAAAATATACCTCTATTAATATTATAAGATATCTAAGATGTGTGAATGGTTAGTATATGGACTTATATGTGTATAACATACCTACCATACTTGCAATCACGGGGGGTTGGCTTTCGATCAGGGCCATCTAATCTTTGTGTCCCTACGGGGGGGATTTAGATTGGTACCTCAAGGACATAGGTCAGAGAATTACTTATTGGTGAGTTAATAAGTCAACTGGCCATAGGAGCGTAGGTATGTGTGTGACCCATGGGTATGTGAACTATGTTCGCCTCCATTATGTGTGTTTGTTGCTTATTGAAACATTTCCTGAGAGATTCGGAACACGTGGCCCTTATGTAAGTGATGTACTGGGATTCGATAGCAGAGTATGTGTGCACCGCAGCTTAGCCTAGGGGTGCCATTATTGTATATTTATGATGATATTAATATACTGATAATTGAGATGGTCTGTTTATTAAAGTGTAAGTGTGAATAATTGTAACATTTTCAGTTGAGTTAAAGATGGAAAATTCTTAGTAATTCTTATAACTAATTCTGAGTAATAAAAGTAAGACTCTCAATTTATATTAAGATATCGGGAATTGAACTTTGAATTGTAAAGTAAAGTCAGGTTATGGATTAGACTAGTTAGATAGGGGAATAACTAGAATGGGTACATGTACGTTAGGTGTGCACAATTAGTTGAGAGGTGAGAAAATCATGTGAGTGCACGCACTATCATGTATTTTATATTCACTGTTTAATGATATTAAACACTTGCTATATTTTAAACTGTTTTCACAATCAGGCTCTGACCCGTTTGCTTTCAAATCTATTTTCTTGTAAAAACCTTTTAGGTGCCCAGCCATAAGGACACCAAGCTTAAAAGTTCCATTCCAGTGACATGCTGTAGCTGCTGTGGAAGTTACAGGGCCTCGATAGTAGATGCCTCCACGTTTCGCTTTTACTCCATTCCAGATTTATTCATCTGTAGGGCATGTCGTCCCTTCCTTCTTAGTTACAACTTATTTATTCAGTTTTATTTCAGTTTTGGATATAATTAATTAGTGATTCAGACTTTGTATTTGGTTTTATTCAGTATTCGGATTATTAAGAGGAGTACTCCTCCAGAATTCATTTTATTACATTATTATTCTATTGTGACTGTGATGTGGTTGTGGTATCATTATTTCATAATTTAAACTTGTTGCATGTTAATCTAATTTGGTTAAAATTGACAACTCACTTTTTAAATATTAGGTGGCTAGTAATTGTTAAAATGTTTTTCGACAGTGATGCTATGAACTGAACCAACTTGACATTTTGTATTAATTTGAATAAAGGAGTAGCTACCCTGTATTTAAATAGACGGGGTGTCACATGTGTTCTACCCTAGGCATGATTAAATTTAAAATCAATCAATTAGATAGCCCCATAGGATACGATGTTCATAGGCCCCTTTTTTATCAAATTGACTTGTACGATAACCCGCAGAGTCCTTTCCACCCGACAAATCCTCGAATGGTTCTCTTTGAGGCACGCATGTGTCCAGGGAAACTAGGTTTTAAGTGAGGCCTCCCAGTAAAACGGGTTTGTGCTGTCCCACGCATTGTACTGGCCAATCGCTTCATCATAATAGCTTTGTGGTGAATCTCTGTGGAAAGCCTCTAGTTACCTTGTGATTAAAGTAGGAACACACAGTTTTGCAAAGGCGGTCACAAAGATAAATTTTGTGACTCTTTATCGCCCGCGGAGTAATTAAAATTGACTACCCTTTCATCTAAATTGAAGAAACAATTGCCTATGTTCTAGTTAGGAGTTTTACCTTTCTTGTACGTATCTACTTTACTCTTTTGGTTGTCATTTTTATGCTCCCCCATTTTTTTGAATTTCAAGTTGAGTCCATTGCTCCTTTTTCCAAAAAAAAATCCAAAAATATTTTCTTTCACATTTTCTTTCCCATTTTTCAAAAATCCAAAAACATCTTTTCCTTTTCTCCAAAAATATTTTCTTCCACTCATTTTCTAAAAAATTCCAAAAATATTTTCCTTTTTTCTTTTCCAAAAAAATTCAGTCTTTACATGCCCACGTGGCAACGAGTTAATCGTCGATTGATGCGTTCCCGTATCCCTTCTCTTGTCTCATCCTCATTAGGAGAACCTCGTGTTTCCCTTGATTTTTTCCTACCACCAGTCACTTCGAGTTTTCCCCGAATCGACATCTCTACTTCATCCTTCCATCCACCCACCATGGACGACGAGCATGTCTTAAGGAACTATTTTGCCCCAATAACGGCTACCCCACCATAATTTATCATTCTTTCACCCACCCCAGTGGTCCAATTTGAAAATTTCTCGACAAAAATTTCGATGTTTCTCACCTTCCACCGCCTTGAACGTGAGTCTCCATACACTCACTTGCAAAAATTTCTCATGGTTTGTGCTACTTTTAAAAATCAAAACTTAGATGAAGAAAATGTACGTCTTTGATTGTTTCCATTTTATCTTAATGATAATGCATCCATGTGGCTCCATTCATTTCCATCAGATTCTATCCTTACATGGGAACAACTTCTGAAGAGGGTCATGTCAAAGTTTTATCCAATGAGCAAAACTAATGAGATGAGCCAAGCCATCCAAGATTTTCGTTAAAAGCCAACAGAGCAATTTTGTTAAGCATGGGGTCATTTTCAAGGTTACATAAATAGTTTCCCACTTCACGGTCTCAAGAAAAGTCTCTTAGTCCGTAGTTTTTACAATGGTCTCGTTCCCGTTTCCCTAACCATGATAGAGTCCATGCATAAGGGGAAGTTCATGCACTTAACTCCCATTGCCGCCTATAATTTTCTCCAAGAATTAGGAGTTGACTGCCAAGATTGGGAGGGCACCAATAACTTTTAGAGATCCAAGACACCATGCATATGAAGCACTTATGAGACTAAAAATGATCCTAATTTTAAAACTTTGCTTCATGGATCAAACACTTTGACTAAAACCGTTGATGCTCTCAGTTGTTCTATGCAAAAAAATGTTTCTCTTTGTAAACAAGTGATGAATGTCAACGAGTCTAGTCCTTCTTCTTGTAATGTTTTTTTAAATTAATATTATTTAACTCATATGTTCCCCTTTATTCAAGATGATCCCGAACCCACCATGGATCAGGCATGTGCTTTTGATACCACTAGGAAACCCGCTCCCCCGTTGTTTACTTGCAATACTAATAATAGGAACCATCACTATTTTTCCTATAAGTATGACAACAACCTTCCTCCATCACACCCACAACAAAATGTAGGTGGTCCACTCGGATTTCAACAAAACCCACAAAGGCAACATCGCCCTCCCAACTAGAATCACCATGCTCCATACCATTAACCACATCACCCATCACCCTTTGTCCCCCCACAGAGGACCATCAAACTCACATCATCAAATTGTCCCAGTTCCACCTCCCTCTTACGAGTTTTCCCCGTTGCTTAGTTCTCACCGTGAGTTGGTTACCCAATCACCTTATGCCCTGCCGCCCCAAGAATCCAACTCCTCTCTTGAGAACCTTCTCACTCAATTTATCACGACTCAAAAATAATCCACGCATGCGCAGACTCAATCCATTCAAAGGCTTGGCAACGTCTTAATCAATTTGAGTCCGAATGACAGAAAGGTCATTTTCTGAGTCAACCCATTGCTAACCCTAAGGGGAATGGCAAAGAGTCGGCTTACTAGGTTAGATTTTCTTCCACTCCACCCACATACAAGCGGACATCAAAGCAGTAAGTAATCTAAGATCCGACAAACAGGTTGACAATGGTGTTGATGTCCCCCATGATGTGAAAACCCCACCCATCCCGAAATTCCCATTAGATCCTCTCCCTAAGGTTCTACCACCTACCAAATCCACAGAAAAGACTGACTCCAAACCTAAAGAGCCCACCCCTGGCTATGTGCCTAAAGCACCATTCCCTCATAGCTTGGTTCTGATAAAGAAACCCAAAAAAATTGATGAGATCAAGCAAGTATTTCAGAATGTTCACATTAACATTCCATTCCTCACCGCGATTAAATAAGTTCCCTCTTATGCCAAATTCGTGAAGGACTTGTGCAGTGTGAAGCGTCGTATGAATGTGCCTCATGATGCCTTCGTCACTGAGCAAGCCACGTCCCTTATCCATGAGAACGGTGTTGTGAAGTAAAAAGACCCCGGTCATCTTATTGTCTCTTGCATTTTAGGAGATAAGTTCACTACTCGAGCTTTACTTGACCTTGGAGCTAGTGTTAATTTGTTACCTTACTCCCTTTACCTTGAGTTAGGTTTACAAAATATGAAACCTAAACGGGTTACTCTTCAACTTGTTAACCGTTCCGTAAAAGTGCCTAAAGGAATAGTTGAAGATGTTTTGGTGAAAGTTTCTGACTTTTACTACCCTGTGGATTTCATCATCTTAGACACTCTTGCTCCCGACCCCACCAATATTCCAATCATATTGGGTCGCCCCTTTTTGGCAACTGCATATGCCATCATCAATTGTCGTGATGGGTCCATGAATATTTCTTTTTGCAACATGATCATTGAAGTTAACATCTTACACCTTATGCAACAAAAGGCTGACATCGATTCAATTGATGAGGTGTGTATGATTGACTCCTTGGTCCAAGAGATGTTGGATCAAACATATCCCGAAGACCATATCCAACAATGTTTGGCTCACTTTGGGTCCGACTTTGATATTGATTCCTCCATTTCTGAACTCGATCCCTTGTTAGATTTTACACCAGTGATGGACACTTCCACTTAGGCTATTACTTTCGAGTCTCTCTAGGTCAACAGTCTTCATTCTGTGGATCACCCAATTAACCCATGCCCCGATATTTCCGCGAATTCTATTTCTTCGTCCGAGTCTGATGCCTCTCCTAAATCGCCACCTAGTTTTGAGATTAATCCATTACCTGCTGAGTTGAAATATACTTTCTTAGGCCCAAACCAACATCACCCAGTCATAATTGTTTCCGACTTGACCCTGGATCAAGAAGAGCAATTAGTCCACACTCTCACCAAACATAGCACTGCTATAGGGTGAACCATTTCAGACATTTATGGTGTGAGCCCCAATGTTTGTAGCCATCGCATTCATTTGGAGGAAAATGCCAAGACTTCTCGTGAGCCACAACGTAGACTTAATCCTGCCATGAATGAAGTTATGAGGGCTGAAATTTTAAAATTGCTTGATGCCAGTATTATTTACCCCATATCGGATAGCTAATGGTCAGTCCCATTCATGTGGTGCCTAAAAAGTCTGGCATCACCGTTGTTAAAAATAGTGATGATGAGCTTGTGCCCACTCGTATACAAACCGACTGGCATGTTTGTATTAATTATAGAAAGATCAATATTGTCACTCGCAAAGACCACTTTCCTCTCCCGTACATTGACCAGATGCTTGAACGTTTAGCAGGCCATGCTTACTATTGCTTCTTTGACGGATATTCATGGTACAACCAAATACCAATTGCCCCTGCAGACCAAGATAAGACTACCTTTACTTAACCATTTGGCAGATTTGCGTACTCTCATATGCCCTTTGGCTTTTACAATGCACCTGCAACTTTTCAAAGGTGCATGACTAGTATTTTAGTGACATGGTAGAGCATTTTTTCAAAGTCTTCATAGTTGACCTATCCGTTTTTGGTTCATCCTTTGGCTAATGCCTGTCTCACCTCACTATGGTTCTCCAGCGCTGCGAAGAAAAGAAGTTGGTACTCAATTTGGAGAAATGCCATTTCATGGTAAAAACGGGTATTGTTTTAGGTTATGTTGTCTCTAGCTCTGGTATTGTGGTAGACAAAGAGAAAGTTGACTTTATTTCCACGCTTCCCATTCCTAAGTCTGTTAAGGACATTCGCTCCTTCTTAGGACGTGCGGGCTTCTACCGACGCTTCATTAAAGACTTTTCAAAAACTGCTCGACCTTTAACAACAATTTTATCCAAAGATGCCCCATTTGTGTTTGATGATGCTTGTGTCGTGGCTTCGGATCGCCTTAAAACTGAACTCACTTCCGCTCATATAATCCAACCTCCTAATTGGTCTCTTCCTTTTGAGCTAATGTGTGATGCTTCTAAATTTTTCACTTGGTGCCATGCTTGGACAAAGAGTTGACAAGCGCCCATATGTCATCTATTATGCTAGAAAAACCCTTTATGATGCGCAACTTCATTACATGACCACCGAAAAAGAGTTGTTGGCGGTAGTGTTTGATCTTGATAAGTTTCGGTCATATTTAATAGGTTCTCCTATTATCGTGTACACTGACCATGCTGCCCTCAGGCACCTTTTTCATAAGAAGGATTCCAAACCACGATTGATACGATGGATTCTCTTACTTTTAGAGTTTAACCTTGAAATTTGCGACAAGAAAGGTTATGAAAATTTTGTAGCTGACAATATTTCCCTCATTACTATTACATCTGACTCTGATCATGTCCTCATTACTGAGTCATTTCCTGATGAATAATTTTTCTCAATCTCCACCTCGCCTTGGTATGCTAATATTATAAATTTCCTCATTACCGACCAACTTCCCAATCATTGGTTGAAACAGGATCGATCCAAATTCATGGAGAATGTGAAATATTACTCTTGGGATGACCTATTACTTTTCAATTATTGCATTGATCAAGTCATTCGTCATTGTGTTTTCCAGTGCGAACAACTCAGTATTCTTTCCTTTTGCCATGATGGTGCTTGTGGTGACCACTTTAGCGCAAAGAAAACTGCATCTAAAATTTTGTAAAGTGGTTTATATTTGCCAATCCTGTTTCGAGATTCCCCTCACTATTGCCAAGCGTGTTCTAAATGCCAACAATTTGGGCGTATATCTCGATTTCGTATGATGCCTCTCACACCCATCTTAATTGTTGAAATATTTGATGTGTGGGGTATAGATTTTATGTGACCATTTCCCTCCTCTCATGGTTTCTAATATATTCTTATTATGGTTGACTATGTCTCCAATTGGATTGAAGCAATCGCTTATCGTACCAATGACCATCGTGTCGTGGTAAATTTTCTTAAAGAGCATGTTTTCACACGTTTTAGAACCCCCAAAGTTATTATTATTGATGGGGGTAAACATTTTTGTAATCGAGTATTTGGACACCTTATCAAAAAGTATGGTGTTACACACAAGTTTGGTCTCTCTTACCACCCTCAGACTAGTGGTCAAGTTGAGGTCTCCAACTGCGAGATTAAGCAAATTCTTGAAAAAATCGTTAATCCTAATAGGAAAGACTGGTCCTTATGCTTGAACGATGCATTGTGGGCATACCGTACTGCTTATAAAACTCTGATTGGCATGTCACCTTATCGATTTGTCTTCGGCAAGCCTTACCACCTTCCTATCGAGCTCGAACATCATGCACATTGGGTTGTCAAAGCCCTTAATTTTGATATAGACGATGCAGAAGTCCATAGGAAGCTACAACTTAATGAATTGGAGGAGATAAGAAATTATGCTTATGATTTGTCCAAGAAGTACAATGACAAAATGAAGTGGATCCATGACCAAAGCATCATGCGAAAAGAATTCTATCCTGGTCAAAAAGTTTTGTTATATAATTCTCGTCTACATCTCTTTCCCGGGAAGCTGAAAACCAGGTGGTCTGGACCCTTCATTGTTGAGTCAGTGACTCCTTATGGTGCCATCACCGTTCAAAATCCCAAGGATGGTAGCCTTTTTCAAGTCAACGATCAACGTTTGAAGCCTTTCTTAGAGTTAAGACACACTCAAGTTGAAGAAATTGACCTAGTTGACCCGATCTATAAATATTGACGATTCAGTGTTGTTTGGGGGTGATTCTCACCACCAAAAATTTTCTTCCGCCCTAGGCTTTCATAGATCTTATCTTTTTGGTGAGAATTGTTCGGTCTGGCTAAAGACATTACTCTTAGTGCTACCAGGAGGCATCCCATCGTTTCTTGTTTTTGAGTATGAGTCTCATCCTGTTTAGGGGTGGTGTTACTCACCACCCAATGCTTTATGATGTTTATAGACTTGTACAAAGTTTGTTATCTTATCATTTGTTTAGGTTTCATTTTGGCTACATCTGTCCACTTCATTAGCGATAGATTCTGGTAATCTCTTTCCTCCCTATGCTCTCAATTTTAAAAATCATTTTACTTAACATCGAGGATGATGTTCCTTTTTGTTCGGGGTGGGGAATTTTATCAAAATCGTACCTCTTTTGAAAAAAAATTGATTTTTAAACCTGATTTTTAAAAATATTGTGCAGTTTCTTTCATCTCACTCATTGACGTGAACTTTCTATCATCCATCTTTTAAGTCTAGGAATCAAGCTAGAGAATTTATTTTTTCAAAATAGCTTCTGTAATACATTTCAAGGCATTTTGCACCATGAATTTCGAAACTGGATAAAAATTTCCGCACTTATCACATCACTATGGTTTATAGTTGAAGAGTACTACAATTCTCAAGAGAACCTTAAGGATCACTAGTAGAGACTTTTAGCTTGTGAGATTGATGCCTTTCACCCTTTCAGAGTGTTTTACGTAATCTCCGAGTCACAAGTTGATTCAACTTCTTTTGGGTCCTCACTTTAAATCGTTGTATAATCTCATTATTTTTTATAAATATTTTGGCTTGATCACTGAGAATGACATCACTTTCGAGTTGTAAGAAACGCGTATCTTGAAATTTGTCCCGATCACTAGGTTTTCACCTATTTATTTCACCCATTACCTTCCCATATTTTCCTTGTTCACATATTTCCCCACACCATCACATATCATCTTCATTCATATATCATCCATCATTTTCAGAAAAAGAGTGCTTTTCCAAATGTAAAATGTCTTCAGTGTTGAGAGTATAAAAAAAAGGGAGAAAAAAAAAAAATATATATATATATAAAATTAGCAAAAGAAAAAAAAGAAGAAAAAGAAAAAAAATCGAAAAAAGAAAAAAAAAGAGAAAAAGAGAGTTTGTAGTTTGTTCTTGTGAAATAAAGACATTTGTTCTTAAAATATAGAATACTCTTATCACATCCATCTTTCATCCATCAATTTCACATCCATCATATCCTACCTCACCTCATCCCAAAAATTCCACATCATTTTTCCTCACCCATAAACATTTGTATTCTCGCCTAGTTGTTCGGGCAAATGAAAGTCAACGAGGTGAATAACTCGACGGTCTCACTATAGTGATTAGCATTCTTTCATGAGATCACTTTTCTTTCTAATTGTTCGTTCTTTCTTATGTGTGTGTGAGACGGTTGAACTTGCTTACATTTACTCACCTCCTCACACACAAGAGCGATACACTTACCCAAATCTCGTGAGTTCATTTGAGAGAGATATATCCGTGAGATTTGAAGTCAAAGCGTTGATTTCGAAAAGGCAATCTAGGAATTACTCATATGATACTCGACCGTTTTAACTGATTCATGCCACACACGTTGAATTCTAGGAAGGATGTGCCTTGAGTATTTACATAGCTAAACCTTTTACACATTAAAGCTTGTATTTCTCAAAACATTTATCTCATGATGGATTGTGCGATTATTCTATGTCAAATAAGAAATTGACTGCCATTTTAATAAATTTTGAATTTTGTGGGTACATTCATCGCAAACCCTCACGAGACACCACTCGTCCTATAGGGCAACCTATAAGTTTAACAGCTTGTTGCACATGCTAAGTGCAGTCGCTAGTGCCTGCAAAAGTGGCACACTTTGGGGTTCCTTATCTCTATTTTCTCTCTAATTTTTTCTTGAGGACTAGCAATATTCTATTTGGGGGTGGTGTGATAAGCACCCAAAAGTGTATATTTTATGCCCCGAATAGATGCATTTTAGTCGCTCGTTTATAATAAAATTGGCCTTATGTTCGTATTTTATCATTTTGCAGGTCAATACACAGTTGTGGTACAAATAGCGCTAAATCTAGTCAATTGCGACAAAGTTGCGATTAAAAGCATGCATTGAAGAAATCAAAGGAGACCGCGAAGTCAGAGTCCATACTTGAGCTTACCTGATGTGTTCCGATGTCCCGAACCAGTCTCATAGCCCTAACCCAAGCCTAAACCCTTCCCAAACCTTCACCTGAGCCCGTGTATTTAGTTTGTGCTTTTTTAGATCGTTCTTAGATTTTTAGTTTGAGTCGTTTTATTTTTAGGAATTGCTTAGATTTATTTAGAATTTTCTAGGATTTATTTACTATATTTATATTTCTTTATTTAAATTTAGATTTTTATTAGTTTTTAATTTTTAATCTTTATTTAATTTTATTTTTATTAGAATTAGTATTTAGAAATTTATTTTCTAGTTTTATTAGATTTTATTTTTATTTAAAATTTAACGAGAGTTAAATTTTAAATTCAATATTATTTCGAACTATTCAATTGAATGATTAGGACATTAAATTAATTTAACTACGCGGTGTAATCCCACCTCTTGTCTCTTCTCATAAATTCTAAACTCGGTTACATTTCAATTTTTAGTAGTTATTTAATTGCATAAATTTTTGTTTTCTTCCTAGAAATTGTTTTTAAACATAAAAAAACACAAAAAAAAAATTTATAAAAATTGAAATTGCAAGTTTTCACGATAACCGTTACTCTTGAAATTGGATTGATACCCAAATTTTCCACCATACTAAATTTGTAACAAGTTTTGTAGGTGATTCTAGGAATTTTAAAACTTTAAATTTAACCACAACGACATTTCAAATCCATATACAAAGTAACACAAAAATAAGAGTATCAATAATAAACTATTTTAACTTACAATTATCATCAATATTTTAAAATTGCGATGTGATTAACTCCCCACATCAGTTAGGATGGCCCCATCATTTATGTTTTTAATCATTGAATCATGATATATTAAAATAATTGGTAATTCATTTAAATTAAATGTTACTTGTGTTGAGCACCCCCCACGGGGAAGTTCTATGTGTAAATGTTTGATTTTAAATAATTAACGGATGATAATTTGTTAACACCTTTGTTGGTGGATGATACTCAAGTAAGAATCATGTTCTTAAATTGATCTCCATCAATTATTAAACTAAGGATTGTTTGGATTGGACATGCCGGAGAAACCATGTACCATATTATAATCCAGTAGAGAAGTTCATCGGTAGCCAAATGTTGGTGTTAGTTGTTTAAAAAGAGCTTTACTTATTTTCCAAAAGGGAAGTAGAAGGATAATGATAAGTCTCAGGTACAACAATTTGGATTAAGAAATTTTCATATTCCTCAGTAGTAGTGAAATAGTCAAAAGACAAGTATTCTCAGTACAAGTAGTTAGAACGATTATAGCAACGGTGTCCAGTTCTCCCTTGATCTATAAGGAAAAGGACAAGGTAATGTTTTATATCTTATTAGTAAATGTGTGATTTATGGTCCGAGCTATAGTAACCTATTATGTAGACTCGGGAATCATAAATCTGGACTGTAACTCGTTGCAAAGTTTCTAGGTAACCGAAAAATTACTCAAAAGAGAGATGTTCCTAGTTATGGGAAATTAGAAAAACATAAGGGTATTAGTGGTGGAATATTCTTATGAGTTTTGGTGTAGACATAAACTTAATATAGGAAAAATATTTAATGAACCTGGTTTTAGAAAAGTTGGTTCCAGTTTTCTAAATTGGTTTTGAACATATATTCGATTGATTTTATTAAAACATTTTATCAAAATTGGATATCTTTTATCCATTCTGGTACGTTAGAAAGATAATTTATACATTTTAAGTTTTTTTCACGAATACTTCTAAAAACTGAATTGAATGATTCTATGGGAAAATATCATTAAATGGAAAGTTTCCATGTAGAACCAAACACAATATTAACACTTACACTTAGATTATTTTGTTCTTAAAGGAATTTGAAGATTGGTTTAAATGGACAAGTGAGTTCATTGGAAGTGGAAGCACTTCTAGTCTTGAATTTTATTTAGCAGGTAAAATAACAAAAAGGGCGCCTCACGTCCAAGATCTAAAGTGCCTAAGATGTGTTGAAAGTGGTTCACTTCGATTAGTGTGATTTGGAGAATACACGGTTAAGAGGTGGCTATGAGTGTTTCATCGATTTCATTGTTGATCACTTAAAGGTTTGGATTTTTTTATCTCATGCACCACTTGTCTAAAACCATTGATTAATTCAAAGTGTGAAAGACTAAGGTGGAACATGGGTAAGGTAAAATAATCCAAAATTATATGATATGATCGTAGAGGTGTTTACTTCTTACGTTAATTAATGAATCATTATTGAAGGTGAAGGATTATATCCCACTAGTTTACACCAGGTATTCCTCTATGGAATGGTGTAAAGGATACAGAAGGAATAAAGCTCTTTTGGATATGATGGTGTTGATGGTTGGTTATTCAGGACTGTAACATTCTCATTGGGATTTTATATAAGAGATGGGCATATACATTCATGTTTAGTTTATTTATAATCAGTCTCGTAAACTCTTATTAAACATTGGAGTGGACATAAACTCATTTTAAGGAATGTTCAGATTTAGGGATGCCCAGCACTCGTGGTGTGGAAGGAACAAAGGAAGTTAAAATTATAAAAAGAGGTATGTCTCTTCATTGGTTATCCCAAATGTTACATAGGTAGTTTAAATCATACTTCTAAGTACAGAAGGTCGTTGATTGCATCAATTTCCAGTTCTTGTAAAAGGATTATGTAATAAACCACAGGCCTAAGTGTAAGTTTGACTTACAAGGTATAGTGGATCATCATATTACCAATGTTGCTAGACCACCCGTGTAGGATGAAATATGACCTAATGTCGATAATACAATATACCTTATCTTAGTGGGAGAATTATCGATGATTAAATACCCGTGTCACTTATAGTGGATAACAAGTGGTTCCACGTAGTAGTGGGAGCATCAGGAGTCATCCTGAGTGGTTAATGTTTTTGGTGATCATTTTGATGAGATCCCAAGAAAACAGAATCGGGTCCGAGAACTATAATGAGGCATTCTAAGATAAGGACCTTTTCTTACTCAAAACATAAAGTGATGTAAGCAAAGTAAACTGATGATCTTAAACATACGACCTCCAATAAAATGACTTCAATGACTTGTCTTGTCCAGAAAATTTTTCTACCTGCAATAAGATTTATTTCGTGCCAGTTACCTTAAACAAATTTTTTTTTTTAATAGCTACTATAGATGATAATCTTGAAAACACTATCAAATTTGTATATCTTCATAATAATTCATTTTAAAAATACTTGATATTTTTTCGACAGAGTCTCCTTTGTTTACTCATTAAAACCAACCTGTTTAAACATAAAAATTAACTCAAAAATAATTACAGCAATAGCCACAACACTATAAATAACTAAGGGCAGAAAATCTCAATACATATATCCAACCTAACACTCCATCACATACATATATATATAAATAAAATAATGGTGTGTTATTACCTAGTCCGTATGGGTCGTTGAGGTAACACTCATCCTTAATTATTTTTGCATGTGGCTTGTGCCCCTATCCTTGAGTTAGCACATTCACCTTCGTTGTTATTAGAGTTTTGATTCTCTATATCTTATAAAACAATATATAGAAAATAATAAATTTTATGTTACCAATGAAGTAGATGTAATATACTCCTCCTTTTCTTATTATTCCATTCAATCCAAGGCCTAACAACCTTTCTAACATTTTCGCACTAATCGGGGTACTCTCTGTACCTAAACTAATAGTCGATAAATCATATTTATATAATTTCATTGTATCAATGCCTAGACAAACTAGACCCATCCTTTTGCTTCTCGTCAAGTAAAGCAGATGCAGTATACAAGTACACAGATAAGTTACAATGAACAATTATTAAAAATAAAAATACCCTTTATCCCCTTTGGCAAAAGAAGAAATACCTCTCATGTGATCCCATGATCCAAAGTAAATTTAAATAGCATAATAAATTCACCCAACATCTTGTCAATTATGCACATCATAATATCAGGTTAAAGAATAAAACTTAAAACAAAAATAAATTTATGTGCTGCGGTGAGAGGAAGTGTGTGAGTTCCTAGATTAAAAAAATGCACACCCTTGACATTGCAAAGATTTTATTATTCATTTTCATTATCAAACAGAATAGTGTCAGTGTTATATTTCCTCCCAAGCTCTTGGATGACATGATTGACAACCTCGCCCACTTTTATATACATCATTAGTATTGATAACAACCTATGCATATGCATTTCCTTTAGTAAATCATTCATTTTATAGCATTCAGTATAACCTGTTTAGGAACACTTTTAGATAAAATGTTGCCATACACTCGCATGGTATCATCTATATAAAATGGGAGTTAGGTGTTCTACCATGGTCTTATAAAAAGTAATCAAACGGTTTAACTTTGCCCACATTTTCAATCTCTAACGATGGAGATTAATGCTTACCATCAAACATTTCAAATTTTACTTTAATTCAAAACAAAAGCTTCCTATTTATGCTACAAATGGAATAAATGAGATAAACGGTGGGGATATGTTTTTTATATAATAAATCGAGAAAAATTGGGTAAGGCTGCTGAAAACAATTGGCACATGATAGCACATACAACATCCATGTCCAACTTAAATTTCTTAAAATTATGAAAATAAACACATTTTTTGTTATATTGATCCAACTTTATAATTATATCCCCTCATGTTTCTAAAATTACAAATTCTCCAAGTTTATTAAACATGTGAATGCTCAAATATGGACAATACATCCTAAATTTCTGGAATATATCATTGTTTATCGTTCTTGGATCATCTTTACCAATTTTCTTTGCTTTTTTAGCAACCTCAAATACCTTGAAATTATACTCGCCAAATATGGGTTCAAGCCAATTACACACACAACCCCTAAAATGACATTGAATGAGAATGGTGTATAAGAGTTGGGACAAGATTTTCATATATAGGTTATCAACTAAAAATAGGATCAACTGTAAGACATATCTTAGAGGTATGGTTCTAAAAAACGCGGGGCGTGATCGAGGCATGGAGGCCAAGCCTTAAGCCTAGAAGCCTAGGCGGGCCTTAGGCGTAAAAAGGCCTGAAAAAGCGTTTAGGCCTTCTTAATATATTTTAATATTTTAAACCATAACAAGGCTATTAAAATACTAAAATTGTACATATAAAAAAAAATATTTGAATATTTGCAAATTAAAATACTATTTGATTATTTTGGATGATATAATGGTTCGATTTGTAAAAAAATTCTTTAAAAGGCGATATCGTTTCACTAAAGCATTGTTGTTTTTAAAAAAAAGTGCGCCTTAAGGGTTTTACCAAGAATAAGGCGTAAAAACCTTTAGGCGGGGCGTTTCTCCCAAGCCTCAAGCCTAGGCGGAGCCTAGGTGGGTTTTTTAGAACAGTGCTTGGAGGTGGTACTTTATCAACGAGAATATGGAACAAATTAATTAGTCCTATTATCTAATTATTTTTGAATTTAATAAACCATTATATGCAACATCATAGAAAGTCTCACATATAATAAAAGTTAACATGTATATCATATGATAATGGGGCAAAATGGTGAACATATGGCACACTTTTTACCCTCAGAAAGAGATGTTAGAATCCAAATACCAAGACCATAAATGCCTAGACAGTGACATAAAAAACAAATAGTGATAATGGCTTCGACTAAATCTAGGATTTGGCCATTTACATGGATGGAATGGGAACAACCTTTTTAATAAATGACCTCGAATCCAAGCGTTCAGATAAACACTATTTCGAACATACATCAAATGGTTTATAGTGGATGATATTGTACTATGAATTATTCAAAGTTCTTCTTAGGAAGTTCATACATAAAAAGAGGATTATTGGATATATTTATAGGCACAAAGATGGAGGCTTAGAATATGAATAACCAATCATAACCATCCCAACCATTAGAAATTGCTTATAACCATTTAGTATGTATTAAAAAATATTTAATCATTTGTAATTTATTAATAACCTATGTAATTCCATATGAGTCAATGTGTTTGTTGCACTATAAAGCTTCATCAAAGTTCAAGACTTAAAGTTGTTCATCTTCCTCAAACTACGTTATTCTTTTCATTATAATGAGGGTAAATGACCTATTAATTTACACAATTTATAAAAATCATATGATTTATTTTATTTATGAAAATTGTCTATAAAATAATTAGGTATAATAACTTTGACTTAGTCAACTAATATTGGAAGAATAAATTTTTGAGTATATTCCAATACGTGTTACATGATTGTAATCAACTCTAAAGATGAAATATACCATAATTTGTATATCCTTTCTATAAAGATGCATATATATATATATATATATATATATAGAGAGAGAGAGAGAGAGGAATATATTACTTATTTTTTTTTGTCCTGCACGATACATGCTGAAACTGGGGGTTCTGGTGTAAATTCTCAAAGAGTTACTGGGCAACAAAGCGGGGCTGAATAGTTTGTAATGCAATTCCCTAACAATAAAGTGGGGCTGAACAGTTTGGTTTCCATTTAAATAAATGCTTTTGATAGTTTGTTTGATAAATATGGAGATGAATCAATGCAAGTTATATTTAAATGATTTGAATGTTAGTCCGAAGCCACATGGCTGAATCTTAATTTGCTCCAACAATTACCCATTTTTTTTAAAATTGATTTTGGTTTGATTTGAAATTATGACTGCCAATAGTTATCACAAAGTTTGGTCTTAGTATTTTTTATACTCTTGTTAGTTAATCAGAACTATTTGTCCCTTTGACATATTGCCTTTGTTTCGAGTTTTGTCTTAATGATTTATGTCAGATCTTTTCGTACAGTTTGCGCGATAATATCACTACACCAAACGTGGAAACTTATCACGGTTAAAAATATTGAGAAGGAAAACTTGTCACAGTTAAAAATCATGACAAATTTTGGGGTGGCAACTTTTTTATCACGGAATTGTCACGGTCAAAGTCCATGACATGTCCTCTGTTCTCTCAAAGCACAAAACTCAGTGTGGTACTTTTGGGTGGATTGGATTCTATTTTTAAATTTTACTTTAGGAATAGTTTAATATCTTAAAGATATTTCCCCAAATCATAGGATTCAATAAACTGGTTCATGGAAGCATCCAATACTTTAAGATTTTTGAGAGAAAATAGTGTTGAAGGTAAATTTCCTTTAAGGGTATTGTTTCCTAGGTTTAGCATTTGCAACTCTGAGAAATTGCACATCTTAATGGGCACTATCCCGGTGAGACAATTCTTAGAGATTTCAAGGAGATTGAGGTTATCAAGAAATTCAATTTCTTTCAAGACCTGCGCGCTGATTTTATTATCTAAAAGCCATAAGTGAATAAGAGAGCTGTAATTACCTACCTCTGGCAGGATGAGTCCCAAAATGTCATTCGAAATCAAGAGAAGCTTTGTCAGATTTTGTAGCTAAAATAGGAGAAAGTGGTGTTGATGCAAAAAACTAGTATATATTTAATTATTTGATCACACATAAAATAAGTAAATGAGAGAGATGCAAAAGATTTTCAAAATGGTGTGGCTAAAGGGAAAAGCCTACGTCCACTGTTGTGTATTGCCTTGCCTTTGTTCAAGTGTGTCCCTTATCCCTTGGATTCGGGTATTATAATGTATTTATAGCCTATGATGGAGTAAAAGAGTTAAAATATCAAAGGATGGAATTCCCTTATAAATTTGGCATTTACATATGTACAACGTTCATAATGTATACAACTAATGGCACTTCGTTGACCTGGTTGGTCGGTCTTCCTACTGTTGGTTAGGCTTCTTAATATATTGGTTGTTATTCCTAGACTTGGTCGGGGGATTACTCCTTCCTGACTATAATTGATGCCATTTTGGATAACACATGATCATTTCTGATTGGTCCACGTAATAAGGCAATTGTTTACATCAACAGAAGGCCCCAATATTTTATGCTTGAGTTTTTTACGAAAGTGTGAAATATTTAGCTCCAAAGTTGCTTGGGCAACAATTCTAATACTTAGTTGGTTACCGACTTTCCATACTTGTGAAACTTTTCACTTCACTGATGGCATATAACGCTGATGGCATTTTTGCAATTATCCAATGTTTTAACGAATCATTTTTTGGGAAGATATATCTTTTGTGGCTTAGCCGCCAACAGTTCAATCGACACTCCCTTTAATCATTACCCTCGCCAGTTTTCAAGGCAATCTATAAAAGGCGAGAAAAATCATGATTATCTTCTACCTTAAACCTTCAAAGTTTCTACTGCTATCTTCTTGAGCTTTCTGTGCGACTATTTTTTTTTATGCTTTAGTTCTTACTGAATCCTTAAATCCTTGTAATAATTTTCTCTCTTTTAATTTTCTTCATCCTTAAACGTGGTTTACTCATTAACTTCTCTAGAGGAATTTAGGAATGAGTGGAATATCCCCTTCGTGGGTGGATTTGAAGCTTTCTAGTCCTCCTATGGACCTTTTTTCTTTGTCTGATGGCCATTGGCTCCCTTCTATTTTTATTGCTGAGTGTGGGTTCACTTTTCCCCCAAACCCATTTTGCCTTGAGGCGCTTTTGCTAGCGCCGACATACAAGAGTTGGTCGATTTGCCATATTCTGGCTCACCAGTGGCCATTGGTCCTGGTTTGGCCAGGCAATTAATAAAGTCTGGTACACTACCAGACCACAGGGGAGCTGCTTCTGCAATGACCTAATCTAGAATTTCTGAAAGGGATACCCAAATCCTTTCATTAGTAATTATTGTAACTTCTCCTCCTTTTTATTCATTTCTTTGTTATTTCTTGTACTAACTTGCTCTGAATTCTTTTTGCAGATTTTGGTCGATTTCAATAATATGCTGGAAAAGGACGATATTCTGCATTCTTCTTCAAATGGAGGAGGCCTCTGAGGAGCTTAAAAAGTCCTTGCTTGACTCCCAATAAGCATTGGCTAATGAGGATAAGAAGTGGGAGAACAAAATAAAGACTGCAGAGGATGATGAGGCAGTTGCTTGGGGACAGGTTGTCGAGCTACATAAGAAGCTAGGTGGAGAGAAGGCCGAAGGTTAAAGGCTAAGGAATCTACATTAGACAGTGGTTGGGATAAAGCTATTAGCATTGAATTTGATCAAATTGAGTTTTCCAAGAAGAAATTTTTCAAGGATGGTTGGCCGGCAACCCTTATAGAGGTTGGCACTCCCCAAGACTCTGAGTTATTTCTCAGGCATGATCATGGGTATTGTCCCAAGATGGATGAGGAGATTGAGGATAATGGAGGGTAAAATGAATCTACCTTTGTTTCTACCAACCAACCCCAGGCATCTGCAGTTGATTCTTCCATCCCTCCTTCTGCTAATCAAGTTATATTGCACCTTTCTCTATCCAATCTTTCTGGGTCTACCTCAAATATAAAGAAGGTGTAGACCAGTTCGTTGAGCATCTTTTATTTTTCTCTTTAATTGTACTTTTCTTTTTATTTCATGTTATTGTACTTGTACTCAATATTTTATCAATGAAAAGGAACATTACTTTCCACCTACCTTCTTCTTCTTCTTCTTCTTCTTCTTCTTCTTCTTCTTCTTCTTCTTCTTCTTCTTCTTCTTCTTCTTCTTCTTCTTCTGTTATTGATTGGAAATTTTTCTTTCTCTTTATAGTTCATGGGTAAAGTAGATCAATTCTCTTCAACTAATTCTGAGCTTCTTCAAAGATGCAACGATCTCTTCAAGGTTGGTTATTTGATTATGAGCGAGGAAGAATTATCTACCTTGCTCGGAGAGGGTGCTTCAGATTAAGCCAGATAAGACTACCTTTTACATAAAGTGTCTTTTTGACCGGGTAGTGGCCAATAATATGGCTTATTATGAAATGATTGAAGATCTTCAAGAAGATCACAAAGAGACTACAACTCTTTTACATGGCGATTATGAACAAAAGTACAAAGCTCTAAGTGAAGGTTAGAATTTTGAGCAGAAGTTGGATATTTCTTCAGGAGGCTAGAGCGATTGCCATAATCGTAAAGTAGAGGAGGATAGAGCCATTGCCAAGATGTTGGAATAAGAGAACAACAATTTGAGGGATAAATTGAGATCATTAAAGGCTTTTTCTACTAATGTTGTTGCTATTGATGACGGGGTTTCTTTCTTGGAGACTAAAAATGCCAGATTGAGGGAGGAAGTGGAGACACTAATGAAAACTAAGTGTACTTTATCTTCCCGAGAAAAAACTAAACCTAGCTGAGCTACTATATATGAGGCTAGCACGCATCAGACTCTTGCTAATCAAGTTGCTCAGTTGAAGGTAAAAAATTTAGCCATTACTAAAATGTCCCAGAAACTTCAAACTCGAGCCGAGCAACTTTATACTCAATCCACCCAACTACAAGCCAAAGATGGAATGCTAAAAAAGTTTCACCACCAGGTTGAGAGGCTAACCTTCTAATTTCATAAACATCGTAGGAAGATCTGGATGGAAGGATACAATGAAGCTCTGGGTAATTTTGATGAACGGTTTAAGCAAGCTCAGAATGAAGGTTACAAATGGGGTTGGACCAATTGCTTAACAATGATGAAAGTGGAGCATATAACCCTCTTTGGAACTTTTACGATTCTAGTTTATTGGACTATGAAGATCCTCCTTTCAAATTGTTTGATTATTGGATTCTTGTCAACATAATTCCCTAGTGCCTGATTTCAAAGTATTTAGGGGATTATGGGCTTCATGACGAGCTAAAGATTGTTTTTCCTCCTCATTTGTTAGATAGACCGAGTAGTAGTAATAGAATAATTCTCCAAGACTTCAACTTTATTAAATCCCCTTACACATTCGATGATCCTCCAGCATGCATGGAACCAGTTTCCAGTTCTTCTAAAACTAAGGGGAAACGTCCCTCAGAATAAATTTTATTCCTGCAATTCAATTATGAGAGAATCATATAATTCCTATTTAAATGAATGAAATATATTTGATCAACTTATCTCGTTAATCTCTCAATGTAAATGACTTCTTCTTTTTCATTAGTTCTATTGACACACTTAACCTCTTGTCTAACTTTAGCATCAATTACCAATGTGTTCATATGTTCTACTAGTACAATTAGATTAAAATCCAAGTTTAGTACTAATTACCCCTATATTTCCATATGTTCTATTAATGCACCTAAATTTTTAGATTTTACATTCGTTACCAGTGGTGACCAGGCGTATGTGGAGTATGTGTCTACGTTCCTTTTTAGGAATTTTCAAAATGTTCTTCCTTCACTCTACCTAGTTGGATAAAATCTTGTTTATATTTATCTTCAGTGGGATAAAATCTTATTTTATCCTTATCTTCAGTGACCATGTTTCTTGAGGACTTGGAATCCTGCTTTACCTGGGTTTTTGTCTGCTGCCGATCAAGTTTTGCTTATGCCAAGCAAGGTTCGAATATCAGTAATCAACTATGTGGTTGTTGTTGTGAAGGACCTATTATGGGTGTCATTCAAATCCACTTTTGAAGTTTTTTCGAGAAACTTTCAACCGTTGTCGATCAAGTATATAGTAGTGCATATCACTAGTACTCCCAAATATTTGAAAAAATAAATGGAGGAAATAATCATTTTTATTAGTACTGAAATGATATGAGTCCAATGTGTTTCATTGCATCACTGGTAATACTTCCAAAGATGCTCGGCATGCCATGGATTCTTGAACTCTTCTCCCTCTAATGTCTCAATTAGGTAAGTTCCAGGTCAGACAACTACTGAAATGAGATATGGCCCATGCCAATTAGCCTCAAGTTTATTATTCTTCTGGATTACCTTCTTCAGCACATAATCTCTATCCTTCAAGTTGGTCGACTTCATTATTTTATTGTAAAAATGGATTGTTCTCTGCTGGTACGCTACATTTCTTAAAGCAGCGTCCTCACGTACCTCCTCCAACATATCCAAATCTAATCTTTGCATTAAATCACTCAAAGGAGAGTTAAATTCCAATACTATATGGTAAGGGAGGACCAATTTAGCAGGTATTACTACCTCAGTCCCAAATGTCAGCATGTATGGATATTCTCTAGTCGCAGTCCTTGGAATTGTTCGGTATACCCACAGAATAGAGTGCAACTTATTAATCTAGTTTCCATTGGCATCATCCAGTCTTATTTTTAACCCATTAAGGAGAGTTCTATTTGTAACTTCAGTTTTCCCATTGCTCTGACGATGATCTAGAGCAAAGTGTAGCTTTTGGATATTGGACGGAGCACAATAAGCACAAATTCTTCATTATCGATCTGCGTGTCGTAGTCGATAATAAAGGCATAAGGTAACCCATATCTATAAATAATATTCTTCTAAATGAATCGATAGACTTTCTCATACGACATGTCCACCAAGGGGTCTTCCTCCACCCAATTTGTATAGTAGTCCATGACAATGACTAAGTAACTGAATCTTCCTTGGGTGGTCGGCCATGGGCCGACCAAGTCTATTCCCCAAATTGTAAACGTCCAAGGTGAAATGATTGGAGTTAGATAAGCCTATGGAGTTTTGAGAATGATGGAATGCCTTTGGCACTTGTCACATTTCTTATCAAAGGCTACATCATCCACTTGCATATTGGGCCAATAGTATCCTTGTGTACTAATCCGTTGCAGTAGTGTTTTGCCTGTTATGTGAGCTCCACAAGATCCTTTATTCGCCTACTAAATTAGGTCTTGAACCTATGTTTGATGAATACAATGCTATAAGCTATTTGTCAATCCTCTCTTATATAACACTCATTTATCTAGCATATATCTTGTGGCTTTGTACTTTATCTTTTTGGCCTCAATTGTATCTTCTAGTAAAGTTCCTTATTCAATGTATGCTTTGACGGGATCCATCTAAGATGGCCCCATATATATTGTGATAAAATTAATCATCATGTCTTCATCTATACTCCTGTTTGCTAGAATCTCAATAGGAATATTTCTTCAGAGCTCAATTCTTGTTGTTGAGGCTAGCCGAATAAGTGCATCTGCTCGGGCATTCTCTAATCTTGGTACTCTTCTCATCTGAACAGTCGATAATTTGGCTATCACTTCCCATGCTTTAGACATGTATCTAGTCAGTATCTCTCCTTTAACTCCATACAAGTTTAATATTTGGTTCACCGCCAATTGAGAATCACTGCGTGCCACAAATTTCTCAGCTTTCTGTGATCGAGCCAAACTTAAAACCATAATGAGTGCTTCATAATTTGCTTTGTTACTTGAGTCCTAGAACTAGAATCGTAGAGCGTATCCAATATTTATCCCATCAGGACTGTTAAGTATTATATCTTCTCCATGATTGATTGCACAAGATTATCCATCAACGTACAAGTTCCATATTGGGAGATTATCATCAAACGCTTGGTTTATCACAATCCCATGATGGAATATTTTTCTCCTTACTTCCTCATACTTTCCTGGCATCACTTGAGCTCTAGAAGAGGAATCCCACAGGTCAACAGTGATTTCTTCTGGCTTTTCTTCTAATGAGGGTTGCTCGGACGGTTGGTTAAACCTTAGTTGGACTATCCCTTCTTATGTCTTGTTCTGCATGCACTCCTTGTTGCTCAGGAACCTAGGGATAAGTGAATTCACTAATAAAATCTACCACGGCTTGACCTTTTAATGAAGACCTTGGTTCATACACAATATCATACTCCCTCAATTCTACTATCCAGTACATTAATCTGCTAGACTTCTCCAGTTTATGAAAGGCTTGCCTAAGAGGCATATCACTGTACACCACAATTATATGGGCTTGAAAGTATGGCTTCATCCGTATAGACACCTCAATCAATGCCAATTCTAACTTCCCCAGGCATGGATATCTGATTTCTGCTCCTTGGAAAGCTCTACCGATGTAGTAGGCTGGTTTTTGAACATTATTCTCTTATCAGATCAATGCAGAACTTACAGCTGACTCAGAAATAATTGAGTATAAATACAATCTTTCTCCTAAAATTTGTTGAGAGAGGAATGGGGGTGATCTCAATTACTTTTTCAACTCCGTAAAAACATATTCACACTCGTTGTTCCATTCAAAACTCTTTATAAGAACTTTAAAGAATGGCAAGCACCTATCAGTAGCTCGGGACACAAAACTGTTGAAGGATGCTACTCGCCTAGTTAGCCTTTGTATATCTTTTTTGAAAGTAAGGTGATGCATTTTAATCAATGCCTTGATTTTGTTTGGATTTGCATAAATTGCCCGCTGGTTAACTATATACCCAACGAACATTCCTTCTTGCACTCCAAATACGCACTTGGTCGGATTCAACTTCATACGGTGCTTCTCCAGCTGGTCAAAATTCTGGCTGAGGTCGGTAATATGATCGGCTTCTTTCTTACTTTTCAGCAGCATGTCATCTACGTATACTTCCATATTCTTTCCTATTTGCTCCTCAACGACTTTATTCACCAATCTGTGGTAAGTACTGGTTTTTTCAAACCAAATGGCATAACATTATAGCAATAAGTTCCTTAGGGAGTAATGAAAAAAGTGTTTTCCCTATCTTCAGGCTTCATTTTGATCTGGTTATAACATGAATAAGCATCCATGAAACTTAGCAGCTTGTGTTTTGATGTAGCGTCAACAAGCTGATCAATTCATGGTAAAGGAAAATAATCCTTTGGGCTTGTTTAAATTCATGAAGTCTACACACATTCTCCACTTGTTATTCTCCTACTTGGCCATTACTATAATTTACAACCAATCTATATAATTCACTTCATCAATGAAAGAAGATTTTTGAAGCTTTTCAAATTCCTCCTGAATTTCTTGATTCTTCTCGGGGCTAAACACTATTTACCTCTGCTTCACAGGCTTGACATCCTTATTAACATTAATCTCATGGAAAAAAGAAAGCTAGGATCAATCTCGAGCATATCTTCATGACTCCAAGCGAATATATACTTCTTTTGTTTAAGGAAATTCACTAGTTCATGTTTAAGAACATGATCGAGCGTTGAAACTATTTGAGTGGTGCGTTCTGGCTTGTCGTCGTTAAGAACAATTCTCTCCATTGCCTCAACTATCTGACCCTTCACTAATTTTATTTCTTCCCTTGGGTTTAAGGACTCATCCTCAGATTCATCATGGGGTTCATAGGTGTCCACTTGGTAAGTGGTGGTTCTCTTCTTCATGTTTGTTAAATCTTCTTGCTCAGAAGATGAGTAATAGCATTCCCGAGATACTTTGTGGTCACCTTTTACAACTCTCACTCCAAAGTTAGTCGGGAACTTTAAATATTTATGGACTGTAGATGGTACAGTCTCAAAATTCTTCAACCCTACTCTTCCCATTATCATGTTGTAAGAAGAATGAACATTTTTGTCTATTACAAAGAAAGGTATCTTCTTTGTTCAGCTGGTTGGCCATGTGCCAATCAACACCTCTACCTTAATTGTTACCAAAGGGAACACTTTTTCGCCATAAAAACTATTAAAGGTCTGTGGTAGGGCTCTAACTGGTTGAGCTTGAAGTTCAAACTTTCAAAACAAGGATAAAACATAATATCTGTCGAGATAACATTATCAACTAGTACTCTGGAAATAATTATATTCTCCTTTCTGACTTTAATTACGAGAGGATCATTATGGGGCTACAGTACCCCGGAGAGGTCATTTTTAGAGAAGTTGATTACCAGTTTTTTTTATTGACCTTCCTCGGCCGATCATCTTTAGCTAGATTAATCCTCTGTATATAGGAACAAGCTTGTGCCTCATTGAGGTAAGCCTTCTTTTCAGCAATATGATCTCCTCCTCTTACATCTCCACATGTAATAATTTGACAATCAAAAGAATCAAAAGTGAGCATGAATACCTCATGTTCTAGTTTCCTAGGTATATTGGGTAGATCAGGATTATCCTCCTGGTCATCTTCATGAGTCATCTTTTTCTTGTCTCTGGGTTTGTAAGGAGACTTTGACCTTCGTCGAGCTCCATCTTTATTCTGTCGATCGATAAATCTGTCTAACTTTCCTCTTCGGATGAGAGTTTTATTTTTTTCTGAAGGGCAATCATGGGTGCTTGGGATATAGTAGCTAGTTGTATATTTCATGACTTATCTTTATAGAATTCATAAGGTGGAGTCATATACCAAGGCTTTCCTAAAACACATCATAACATAGTTAGAAGAAATTGTTTATCCCTAGATTAGTATCCACAAATTACGCGATCAATGGGATGGGAACAATATGCTAAAAATTGAAGAAATAAACTTTCCCTTGGAGATCACTATTTATAATGAGAAATCAAAAAGTAAGGAAAAAGAAGATAGTTTTAGGGATTTAAATTAAAAAGGCGCTGAATCGAGTTGTGGTGCCATCCGATTCCTCTCTCAAAATGAATAAGGCATGGATCACCAAGTTTTAAAAATGTTTTTCTTTATCCCAATTTGTTCATTTGATTTTTCACCCCATTTGTTTGTATGATTATTGTGGGGCTAATAAAAATGGTGATCATCTGAAGAGAAAAGTGGAGTTTGAATAAAAATAACACTTTTCAATTGATTTCGAGAGGATGTTCCTAAGCATTGGATTGTAATAAGCCGGTATCATGGTTGATTTGATATCCAGAGGGTTATGTTCCACATAGTTGGTTGAATAATGATTCATTTATATGTAATTATTTCCACTCTTCTAACAATGATCCTTTTCAGCTTAATTCGCAAGGCATGTGGTTTATCACACCCCATGTCAGGGGTTCAAACCTCTTTGACACCAATTTATGGATGTAAGTTGAAATAAAGCCCCATCTCACTTTGTGCAGTCGTTAAAGCAACAACAATATTAGTGGTGGTAGATTGGGGTATTACACTCCATTTGAAACCTAGTTTTGAAATCATGAATTATATCACAAGTTTCATCAAATCAACATAATTCAACACGAATTTGATTTATAAAAATATATTCTAAATTGAATAACTTCTAAATTATATTTTTTTGACAAGTGATAATAATTCAATCTTCCAATCAACACATTATGAACCCTTTTCTTAATTCATCAAAGGTTACCATACAACAATTCTCCAATATAAATCATAATTTCCATAAAATATACCCAAGATAATAATTTAGATTTACTAATCTAACTTATACTCCAAATAATTTATATTTCTAAATTCCCTAAGAAATTAAGTTGTAATTAAAATATTAGAATTTAGGTGTCCAAAACATGGTTTTTTATCACTTTCATAAGAAACCAAAGAGGAAAAGTAGAATTGGTCTTGCCTTGATTGGTAAGGATGTATGTTGATGGTTATTCCCATTGAGTCTTATAAATTCTCTAAGTTTTCTCCTCTTCCAGGGGCCTCCCATATTTCCCCCACAAGTTTCTCTCTAGCTTGTTATGTTTACGGTCTTGGTGTAAAATAAGTTGCCAAATAAACCTAATCGGAGTTAATATAAGGCTAATATCTGCAAGTTTCCCAAAACCCCAACATAACGTCACCTTATGGCTCCAAAAACTCACATAAGTCTTTACAAACTTATTCCAATGAGTTACCAAAACTATGGGTCCAATCCCCATCTTTTTAACATTATTTAGTTATTCTAAAAACCTTATAAATTCAACCCAAACCACAACCCAATAAATCGGAACTAACATTAATAAAATAAAAGGGAACATAATACACACGTAACATTTTATTTAAATTATTGTTTTAAACTAGTTAACACTGAATTCATTTATCTAGAATGTATTAAATTATGAAGCATATAAGAATTATAACCAATTTAACACATAATTTATCATACAATCTAGCATGTATATTTAACACGTCATTAACAATTAAAATGTACCACATATTTTGACACATAAATTGACAATTACAACAAATATTTAAAATCATGGGGTATCATATTCTCCCCCTAACAAAGGATTTATGTCCTTAAAATTCAATACATACTTTCCTCGAAGAGCTCATGATACTTATTTCGCATCTCCCTCTTTCTCTCTCCCACATGTGGACTCTGCCTTATTATGGTGACTCCAGTGGACATACTGTAATGGAATAAACTTAGAAAAAGGACATGATCTCAATAATGTAGAATCCATAAAGCTCTTTCATAATAATTGATATTTGGTAGAATATCTATCTATCTCACATCAATGTGATGACAAGCCATATCATTCCTGAATTTTTTTAAGCATTGAGACGTGAAAAACATTGTGAACTCGCTATAGATAGTCAGAAAACACAAGACGATACACTATTGGCCCCATATGATCAATAATAGTGAAGGCCCCATATACTAGGGAACTACCCTCCCCTTATTGATGCATCTCATCCCCGTCATAATGGAAAACACCATTATAACCACTTGATGTCCAATTGTGAATTTAAGAGAATGCCAATGCTTATCTACATAACTCTTTTTCCTATTCTGAATAGTTTACATACGATCTCTCATGAATGAAATTTGATCCCAATAGCTTTTTCACTCCCGTCTTTAACCAAAATATCAGGGAATGACAAGGACATCCATATAATTCCTCGTACCACTAAATATTGGTGATTTTATTATAACATACCGGGAGCCGCTACTAAAAATAAATTAAAAATATCTTCCAATTTGAACCTTATTAATCAATCTAATTATGCCTAATAATGACATCATTAAATAAACTGAATAAATAAAGCTTTTCATTCTCATTAATATTATAACCTCTTTTACGATTGATATTACAATAAAATGAAATCATAAAGTAAAATGTGGAGTTATCTAATCGTCCCATCATCCTGATATCTGAAATAAGTTACAACATGAATAATAAACCTGAAATGAATATAAATTGTGGGGGTGTGAGTGATAAACATAGTCGGCTAGTGTATATTATACAAATTAACTACACATTTGCATGCGTGCACTTATTTAGAAATGTATGCATATGCCCACTCAACTAAATTCCAAAATAAGCATAACCAATCCTAGGATCTCACCATATATCACTGCACTTCCCAAACCCCATACCAAAATGGTATAGACTAGCGTTATAGTCTCCTTTTATTTATCCTTAGAACATACAATAAACCCCCAAATAAAAAATCTTATATTACAATCAGAAGTCAAAATATGGTACTCCCCTCATCGTCATACCATAATGGCTTAAGAACCCATAACAAAATAATTTAACAACCCAAATGGTCTAGGGCCTAGTTTATTCGCTAAAAGAAAAAATATAGATCGAAATCACACCCCGTCTAAAGGGTGTATTGGATAAGGGATGCCTATGGATCCTCTAAAAAATATACAACATGATCAATATCTCAATTTATTAACTCTCAATAATATATTAATTTCGACAAATTAGGTATATATCTCTACCTAATTACTATAACCCAACATATGGCGTGTAACAACCCTCGCTTATGAGAGCCTATTTTTTACTTACTATGTGAGGTAATGATGTATAAAATGTTGGAATATGGAGTAAGTATTAATTTAATGAAGAAAAGTTATTATTTACTAACTTGTTGTATATTTACTGTATGAGTATGTAAATATCCTCATGTTGAGCTTTATAGTGTCATAAGATTTAAAATGACCTATGGTTTAAAATGGAACTGAACTTAAAATGAATTACAAAATATCCAATTGATAATTTAGAGGCCGTAGTTGGTTCCGGAATGTGCGAGATAGACAAAATATTTTCCATATTGTATTTTGAGGTTTTGGGCACTTTTGACTTGTTTTAACATATATGTGTAGTTGCGAGTCATTTAATGTAGTATTTACCACTTAAGTTGTAAATTGTAGATGAAAGGCATGGTTATGTTTTGATTAAGTCTTCTATTTTCCCCTATTTGTATTCCAAAACCTAGAGAGAATTAGGGAGAGGAAGAGAAAGAGTAGAGAAAGGAGAAGAGATTGAAGATTGAGAAGGGATTCTTGCTACTACACAAGGAAAACCTGCATTTTCTAGACTGAGGAAAGTTTTCTACTTTCTATATGTGGTTTAAGATAAATGATTAGTTGTGATAATTGGGTAATAATCATGGTTTAACTATTTTAGGGTTTTGTGGATTTGAGGGTCTTGAATCATTCAAGAATGATATGGATGATTAATGAGGTTTATGGTAGTAATTAGTGGTATTTATGATGTGTTGGTGACAATAAATGAGTTGGTTTGAATGGATTTGAGTTGGGGATAGATTTGGAGTCCAAGACTCCATAGCCAAAATTGGCAAAATTCGCAGGGGCGAATCGATTCAGCCAGGACGAATCGATTCGTATGGGGAAAGTTTCCAGGTCTAGGTGAACCGAATCGATTCGGCTATTTCGAATCGATTTGGCATTTATGCAGAAACCCAATTTCCCTGACCTAATCGATTCGGCAATTATGCAGAACCCTATATTTTCTGGCCGAATCGATTCGAAAATCCTGCATTTTTAATTTATTTTTCTTTTTCATTTTCAAACCCTTTTCTCTAGTCTTAGGACTTAGGAACCATCTTGTATGAAGTCAACTTAGAGTTCTAGGTGAATTAGTTTACTACCCTAGATTAGAATTAGTATATTTGGGGTTTATTTCGAGGGTGCGTGAAGTGATGTTTAGGCATTACTTTCCTTTTATAACCTAGTGGGAGTCTAGGAGATTACGAAGTTATGTTTGGAGACTTTAGAAGTTAAATTGAGGCATAATGGTCTATTATAAAGCCCAAAAGGAGATTTTGGAAAATAACTTGGGAGTTTAGATATTCATCGAGGTTATTAGGATGAGGCGAAACACGTATAGTTCTGGATAACCATAATGCATTTGATAAAATGTAAATGGACAAAGTAAATGATAATTTACTAAATCATATCATGATAATTAATAAAATGGTTGGAACACACCCTCTCTAAATACCATCTTAAGGGAAGTCCGTGCGTAAGGTGAAGCCCCCTGGCTAATGAATGCAGGGTGGATATAGTCCTAGGCCATATGAGCGCTTGTTTTATATTTTTTGCGATGGGTAGGTAATTCCATGTGTGGTTATGACTACCCCGCAGGCATATGGCCTCTTCCCGACGTTTCGATAGGATCCCAGGTTGTCTTGATGATATGACCTGGAAGTAGATGGTTATTTAGGGGCGCGCCCAGTGGGGAAACCCGGACGGGTGGCCCTAGAATCGTTATATATGTATATTTATAACTATTATAACATTAAGTGGGACTTAATTGATATTAATGCCATAAAGAGTATAACTCAATGCCATAAAGAGCATAGTTGTAACAACCCTCAACTTTGACAGCCTATTTTATATTTATTTACTATGTATAGTAATTATATATAAAATGATGGATTGTGGAGTAAATATTAATTTAATATGAAAAAGGTTAATATTTACTGAAATGTTGTATGATTACCTGATGAGTAGATAAAAATATCCATGTGGTGATTTATGGTGTCATAAGATATAAAATGTCATTTTGGTTTAAAATGAAACCGGAAGATAAAATGAGTTAAAAGATTTCCAAATGATAATTTGGAGGGTGTAGTTAGTCCCGGTAGGTGCGAGACAGTCAAAATAAGTGCCATATTGCATTTTGGTATTTCAGGCACTTTTGACTGGTTATAGCTTAAATGTGTAGTTTCGATTTATTATATCATGTATTAATCATTTAAGTGGACTTCTTAGACTTAAGCCACACCTTTTTTCCCCAACTCTATTCCTATTCTTCCATTACACACTTCTAGCCCTAGAGAGAGAAGAAGAGAGCTTTGGAGATAACGAGAGATTTGGAGATTCAAGCTTCGATTGTTGTCTCCACCAAATCAAATATGAATTTCAAGCTTAAGTCAAGTTATCTACTTTCTACTATGTGATTTAAGGAGAATAATTAGTTTTGATAGTTATGATATTGTTATGGTTTATCATCTTAGGGCTTTGTTAGATTTATGGGCATTAAACCCTTGGAAAGTGATTTGGATGATAAATATTGTAAATGATGGTAGTTAGGCGTATTTTTGGTGTTTTAGTTCCATTAAATGATTTTGGTTTGGTTGGTTTTGGGTTTGGGAGGAAATTTGGAGTTTAAAACTCCATAGCCAAACCTGGCTTTTTCGCAGGGGCGAATCGATTCGGCCCCTTGGGCGAATCGATTTGCATAGATGCAGCTTTCCAGGTCTGTGTACCCGAATCGATTCGGGTTAAAGCCAAATTGATTTGGCATTTGCATAATGTTTGGTTTGTTCTCCAAACCGATTCTCTTTCAGAGCGAATCGATTCTCCAGGGCGAATCGATTCGGTTCCTGCAGTTTTGAGTTATTTTTCTTGTTTAATTTTTACCTTTTTCTTTAGGCTTAGGACCTAGGAACCTTCTTGAATGAAGTAAACTTAGAGTCCTAGAGTAGTAATTGAGTTTCGTCGCCACCCTAGTCTAGAATTGGGTCATCTGGGGTTTATTCCGGGGAGATTTAAAGTAATGTTAAGGCATTACTTCTTTTATTCAAACTTTTAGAAGTTAGGAAGTTAAATGCCCATGTTTGGAGACTTAGGGGCTTATCGGAATTATATGAACCTTGGGAATTGTAAAATCATAATGATTATTTGGAGACTAAGACGGGACTTGTAATTTGAGGAATATTAATGATGATATTTGATGGGAATAGGTTCGAATAAAATAAACCCAATTGTTTAATGATGATAGGTTCGAATAAAATGAACCCAACTATTTAAAGATGATAGGTTCGAATAAAAAGAACCAAATACATGGATAATGGGAATGGAATTTGGAAATGAAAATTGAAAATGAAAATGAGATTTAAAATGGTAAATGTTAATTTACTTGTACACACCTCTCTAAATACTATCATAAGGGAAGTTCGCGCGCAAGGTGATGCCCCCTGACAAATTAATGCAGGGTGGATATAGTCCTAGGCCATATGAGTGCTATTTTTATTTGTGTATTTTTCTGAGATGGATAGGAGATTCCGGGTGTGGTCTTGACTATCCCGCAGACATATGGCCGCTTCCCGACGTTGCGTTATGAGCCCAGGTTGTCTTATATGTGATAGGCCCTAGAAGATGATAGTTATTTAGAGGCGCGCCCAGTGGCGAAACTCGGAGGGGAGGTCTTAGAATCGTTATATGTATGAGAATATAAATTTTCTGCATCAAGTGGGTCTTTATGGATATATATGCCATAAAGAGCATGGATACGTGCCACAAAGAGCATGTGATTGAGATATGTGCCATAAATAGCACTTGATAGAAATTATATTCCTGATAAGGAATGGAAAGAGAAAAATGGAATGATGATTAAAGATGGAAGTTTTAATTAATGAAGGGAAATTACATCTTCTTGATTAAACCAAATGAATGGTTTTATTCCTAATAAGGAATGTAAGAAGGAAATGGTAACTGAATTATTGAAAAAGGTTTTAAATTAAAGTTATTTACTTTTTTTCTCTTATGTAAATGACATTTCATTTCATAATTAGTTAAAAATATCTAAATTTGTAATTGTAGTTTAACATGCTAGTTAACATGCCATAGTATCATCCTTGTCATTCATGCATAACTGTTGATACCTATCATGTTTTTTATTTCTTCTGGTGATCATATAAAACCCGACCCTGCCCGGTTCATTTTCCTTGTTGTGCATATGATTGTATTCGCTCAGGTGCTTCGCCGCAAGGGCGCCCGTTTTGATATTCCCATCCCTTTGCTTTTGACGAGCTGTAAGATTTGCGGATTATTACAGGACCTTGAATTAGACGCTCTCATCTTTGTATTTGATTAATGAATGTATTACATAAGATAATAAACTGTTGTAATACTTTGTATGTAGCTATGGACCGACAGCTTATTCGGTCCTTTTGTGTACATTCATTTTAGTTGTATTATATATATACTCTTTTGGAGTTCCACTTGCTTGTCATATTTGGGTTGTTTAGTTTAATTTTCTTAACTGGTTTTAAATTTCTAAAGTTTTTACCAACCCGTTTTCTGATTTATTGAGTGGTTTTCTCGTATACTCAGTTTATTTTTATGATGCTGAGAATGATATCCATCAATGATTCCTATTACGTTTGAGTATCGGGATGGCCACCCCTTATCTCGGTTCGCGGGTTGTCATAGATGGTATCAGAGCATCAGGTTGTAGAGTCCATAGGAATCTGTGTGAACGCTTTGCGCTTTCAGCGTTGCTTTATATTTGACATAGAGCCTTAGGATTAAGATCGTTGATTTCTATTGTGAGATCTCGTTCTTCTGCCCTGAGGTAGAACTCATAGAATCTTTCGTGCGTTCGTGTGAGAATAGTAGGTTGATTGAATAAGGGTGTTATGAGAAGGATTTCTAAGAACTGTAATTTGTGGTCAGGGATGAGGACCGATTTGGAGGTCGCTCCCTTTTTGTAGAACTTTCTTGTCTTGCTACTACGACTACTAATTACGATGGATTTAGTTTTCCAAGTACCCCTGGACGTAGAGGGTGTTACTAAGATTGATATTTTAAGCAACATTAAATTGTAGTGTAAAGGAGCCCATGATAAGGGCCACCTGTTGAAGTAGGATGGAGGAGAATCCTTCACCCGTAGGAATAGTGTTGAGATGGTGAGAGCGTGGTCACCATATTTATGGGCGTAGAAAGTTTTGCCCATGGAGAAACCCGATAGATACTTCGTATTGTAAGTTTCTTTGGGGTAACTGAAAGGAGGAGAAGGTAGATCCTCAAATGTTCGCGCGAGGCTCAGTTAGAGGCCAACATATGAAGAAGAGTTATGAAATTAGGGAGATCGTGCACCAAATAAAGTTAGATATAAGAGAGAGCCCCTCCCCAATGGAATGATAGGATCCAGAATAAGTGTCGCTAACACTTCTGATGGGGCAGTGATCATGAAACTGCATTGGTGGACATCCGCCTGGGAAGGTTTCATTGAACTGAGGAAGAGGAGGCCGAGAGTGTGTTCTCTTTTATTGAGAACGTAAAAGCAACTACGTGGGATATTGTGACGTGGAATAACCACACATTTTTCATTATGTTTATTGGATATCAAGGGCAAAGATAAAGTGCCTAGTTGGGGAGTTGATGGAAGTAATGTTGGTTCAGATGAGACTCGAATATGGAGTCTGAGAACCATTAGTATTGACCCGGAGTGATTGGCATAAAATGTTGGCGGGAATTCCACCTTCTTAGTGGGTGGTGTATTCCTTAGGATAGGATTTATTAACATTATATCTACTATAGATTCGGGTGTGTATCTCGAGCTTGTGGTAATATTGACGCTACTATAAATAGAGTAATTATATAACTTTCGTAGTAAGGAAGTTTTATATTTTTCCTCACTCGTTATAAAGCGAGTGATGATGTATTTTCTTTTAAATAATACGTATGTTATATGTTACTTGTATGATATATACTATACAAGTAAGGATATTTTGGTTTATTTGGGGTGATAGCAAGCAATTAGATTGCAAGGCTATCCTACTACTAGTTTCAGGATGGAACTAGTTGTTCTATAATGTCTCCCGTGGATACAAGTTGAGACTTTATATGGGTGGTTGAGGTAAGTAAGAGGTTTTATTACTTGTTGTGTTATATTGCGTGTGTGTTTGGTTGATTGCTTGTTTGCATTGTATGTGATTGGTATGCCTTATCTCCACGACCAACAAAGTTGAGTAGTAGCGTATAGGAGGGGTTCCTTGTTTGGATTCCGCTTTTGCGAGACGCTCCACGCGTGAACCTCGATGACGTTGGAAGTGGGGAGATGTTATTATTTCTTCTTTTAGTTCATTTCATTTTATTTTATTTTATTTTGTTTTTTTAAGAGGTGGGTTAAAAGGTTTAGCCGAAAATCACGTAGAAGAGTGATTAAGGTCTATTAAAGTGAGAGATAGAAGCACTGTATATAGTTCTCTCCTCTGAACGATGCGAGGGAGACTGGGATATGAAGTCAAGTTAATACTTCGGGTTATGCCTTGATAAGTAGGCTATTTAAAAAGATATAAATATATTGTGGGGTAAATAATTGTAAGACTGTACAAAAAGTGAATGTTTGATTTGTTGAAATCTTCAACTATTTAAATAATAGTAAGTTATAGAAGTGGAATCTTATTAGTATGGTTAAGAGTTAGAATCTTTTCGGTCCCGAATATGTGTCTTAGACCTTTATATCTTAATGACCGATAACGTGAGGTAGTAATGTAACGGGAGGGTCCCTTGTCTGGATTTCTCTTCGGCGAGACGTCCCACGCATGAAACCGAGAAATGTCGAAAGTTGAGAAAGGTCTTAGGCACTAGGGATATACTTAGTATTAGGTGTATACGAATTAAATAGCATATAGGTAGGTAGACTTTAGGATTATTTGGACATAAGGCCTTTAAGGCATGTGACGTTAGTTTAGGAAGGCTATCGGGAGTTGACCACGCATAGCTTGTGTGTTAACTCTAAGAGGGATTGGTTCCCCAGTAACGAGAAGTCGGGGATTTCGAGAGGTTTGGTAGATAAGGCCGAAGGAGATGAGGCCTCTCGTATTAGAGCGTTACATGGGTAACGTAGCTTTTGGGGAGCTAAAAAGGGTGAATTGACTCTCACTCCTGAGCCCATGTTGCTAAGCTCGAGGGTAGATTCAATTAACAAGTCTCTGCCAGGATTGGGAGTAATAATACTGGAGCATGGACCTAATGTTTATGCGCCTCATAAGCTAAGACTTGTGAGAAGTATTATCCCATGTTTGAATAATATAATTCATCATGGGTTTGATCGCCGTGTAGGAAGGGAGGTGCTACTTCCTAGGCAGAAATTTAGTTTTTCATGCGAGCAACAATTCGTTGCAAGATGTGGTAGGAGGGACAAGGGTTGTTAAGACCACATATACAAGCTGCCGACCGAGGGAACCGAATCATACTCTATTGGTTTTAAGGGTGGGGTGCGTTTCCCCGGGAGATTTATTATCCCGGATGAGAAGGACTTAAGAAGGGCAGTAATAGTGGAATCTCACGGTTCTATGTTTGCGGTACATCCGGGTAACGACAGAATGTGTCAAGATATGCGTCGCCAGTATTGGTGGCCGGGCATGAAGAGGTTGTTGGACTTCATGGGGTGCCTTTGATTATAGTTTCCGACTGAGACAAGATTTTCATTTCCCACTTGTGACAAGTTTCCATGAAGCCATGGGAACCGAATTGAAGTTTATCACTTCTTATCATCCTCAAATTGACGGCCAGACCAAAAAGGGTAAACCATATGTTGGAGGATATGCTCCTTATGTGCGTGCTTGACTTCAAGGGTAGTTGGGAACAGTGTCTCCCATTACTTGAATTTGCTTATAATGATTTGTATCAATTCACTAGTGGGATGGCGCTTTATAAAGCCTAGCCTTGTATGATAGGCATTGTGGATCTCCCGCTTGTTGGTTAGAGGTGCGAGATGATAAGTTCCTCGAACCTGAAATGATCTGGGATCCTTCTTCAAAGATCGAGCTCATTCAGAATCGCATTCGTATAACCAAGATCGACAAAAGAGTTATGTCGATACGGGGAGAATGCATGTAGAGATTGAGGTCGGGGACCAAGTGTTGGTGCGAGTATCGCCTATGAAGGACATTAAGAGTTTTGGGAAGAAATGAAAACTTGCACCGCGTTACATTGGACCTTTCCTATAAATGTTAAGGTGGGTCCGGTAACCTATTAACATGCTTTACCGAAACACTTGCGGCAAGTTCATGAAGTGTTCCATATCTCCTATTTAAATAAGTATAAGAGATGTGATAGTGCCCTTAGGCACATTCCTTTCTAAGATATTGAGTTGCAACCCGACATTTCTTATAAGGAGCAGACGGTCGCTATTTTAGAGCGTGGAGAGTGTCGATTGAGATCGCAGGTAGTACCTTTGGTTAGGGTACAATGTAGTCACCATAGTGTCGAGGAAACGACAAGAGTGTGGGAGAATGACATGCGGGAAAAGTATCCGCATTTCTTCTTGCAAGGTACGCTTGAATTTTGGGGAAAAAATTCCCTCATAAGGGGGGGAGTATGTAACAACCCTCACCTTTGAGAGCCTATTTTATATTTATTTACTATGTGTAGTAATTATATATAAAATGATGGATTGTGGAGTAAATATTAATTTAATATGAAAAAGGTTAATATTTACTGAAATATTGTATGATTACCTGGTGAGTAGCTAAAAATATCCATGTGGTGATTTATGGTGTCATAAGATATAATGACATTTTGGTTTAAAATGAAACCGGAAGTTAAAATGAGTTATAAGATTTCCAAATGATAATTTGGAGGGTGTAGTTAGTCCCGGTAGGTGTGAGACAGTCAAAATAAGTGCCATATTGCATTTTGGTATTTCGGGCACTTTTGACTGCTTATAGCTTAAATGTGTAGTTGCGATTTATTATATCACATATTAATCATTTAAGTGGACTTCTTAGACTTAAGCCACGTTTTATTTCCCCAACTCTATTCCTATTCTTCCATTACACACTTCTAGCCCTAGAGAGATAAAAGGAGAGCTTTGGAGATAAAGAGAGATTATGAGATTCAAGCTTGGATTGTTGTCTCCAACAAATCAATATATGAATTTCAAGATTGAGGCAAGTTATCTACTTGCTACTATGTGATTTAAGGAGAATAATTAGTGTTGATAGTTATGATATTGTTATGGTTTATCATCCTAGGGCTTTGTTAGATTTATGGGTATTAAAACCTTGGAAAGTTATTTGGATGATAAATATTGTAAATGATGGTAGTTAGGTGTATTTGTGGTGTTTTAGTTCCATTAAATGATTTTGGTTTTGTTGGTTTTGGGTTTGGGAAGAAATTTGGAGTTTAAAACTCCATAGCCAAACTTGGCTTTTTCGCAGGGACGAATCGATTCAGCCCCTTAGGCGAATCAATTCGGGTTAAGGACGAATCGATTCGGCATTTGTAGAATCTTTGGTTTGTTCTCCGAACCGATTCGCTTTCAGAGCGAATCGATTCGCCAGGGCGAATCGATTCGGTTCCTGCAGTTTTGAGTTATTTTTCTTGTTTAATTTTTACCTTTTTCTTTAGGCTTATGACCTAGGAACCTTCTTGAATGAAGTAAACTTAGAGTCCTCGAGTAGTAATTGAGTTTGTTCGCCACCCTAGACTAGAATTAGGTCATCTGGGGTTTATTTTAGGGAGGTTTAAAGTAATGTTAAGGCATTACTTCTTTTATTCAAACTTTTAGAAGTTAGGAAGTTAAATGCCCATGTTTGGAGACTTAGGGGCTTATCAGAATTATATGAACCTTGGGAATTGTAAAATCATAATGATTATTTGAAGACTAAGCCGGGACTTGTAATTTGTGGAATATTAATGATGATATTTGATGGGAATATGTTCGAATAAAATGAACCAAATCATTTAATGATGATAGGTTCGAGTAAAATGAACCCAATTGTTTAATGATGATAGGTTCGAATAAAATGAACCCAACTATTTAAAGATGATAGGTTCGAATAAAAAGAACCAAATACATGGATAATGGGAATGGAATTTGGAAATGAAAATGAGATTTAAAATGGTAAATGTTAATTTACTTCTACACATCTCTGTAAATACTATCATAAGGGAAGTCCGCGGGCGAGGTAATGCCCCCTGAGAAATTAACGCAGGGTGGATATAGTCCTAGGCCATATGAGCGTTGTTTTATATATTTATGTATTTTTCTGCGATGGATAGGAGATTACGGGTGTGGTCTTGACTATCCCGCAGGCATATTGCCGCTTCCCGACGTTGTGTTATGAGCCCAGGTTGTCTTATATGTGATAGGCCCTGAAAGATGATAGTTATTTAGAGGCGCACCCAGTGGGGAAACTCGGAGGGGCGGTCTTAGAATCGTTATATGTATGAGAATATAACTTTTCTGCATCAAGTGGGACTTGATGGATATATAAGCCATAAAGAGCATGGATACGTGCCACAAAGAGCATGTGATTGAGATATGTGCCATAAAGAGCACTTGATAGAAATTATATTCCTGATAAGGAATGGAAAGAGAAAAATGGAATGATGATTAAAGATGGAAGTTTTAATTAATGAAGGGAAATTATATCTTCTTGATTAAACCAAATGAATGGTTTTATTCCTAATAAGGAATGTAATAAGGAAATGGTAACTGCATTAATGAAAAAAGGTTTTAAATTAAAGTTATTTACTTTTAATCCTTTCTGTAAATGACATTTCATTTCATAATTAGTTAAAAGTATCTAAATTTGTAATTGTAGTTTAACATGCTAGTTAGCATGCCATATTATCATCCTTGTCATTCATGCATAACTGTTCATACCTATCATGCTTTTTATTTCTTCTGGTGATCATATAAAACCCGGCCCTGACCGGTTCATTTTCCTTGTTGTGCATATGATTGTATCCGCTCAGGTGCTCCGCCGCAAGGGCGCCCATTTTGATATTCCCATCCCTTTGCTTCTGACGAGCAGTAAGATTTTACGGATTATTACAGGACCTTGAATTAGACGCTCTAATCTTTGTATTCTAGATATGATCGGGTCTTCCCTCTGGCGTGTGGCCCAAACTTTTATATTTGATTAATGAATGTATTACGTAAGATACTAAACTGTTGTAATACTTTGCATGTATCTATGGACCGACAGCCTATTCAGTCCTTTTGTGTTCATTCGTTTTAGTTGTATTACATATATATTCTTTTGGAATTCCACATGCTTGTCATCTTTGGGTTGTTTAGTTTAATTTTCTTAACTGGTTTTAAATTTCTAAACTTTTTAGCAACTCGTTTTCTGATTTATTGGGTGGTTTTCCCGTGTACTCAGTTTCTTTTTGTGATGCTGAGAATGATATCCATCCATGATTCCTGTTACGTTTGAGTATCAGGCTGGCCTCCCCTTATCTCAGATCGCGGGTTGTCACAAAAGTACATTCCATAAAGAGCATACAATTGAGATACCTGCCATAAAGTGCACATGATAAAATTTGTATTCCTGATAAGGAATGGAAAGATAAAATGAAAAGGGTGAAAGATGAAAAAGGCTTATGATTATTCTTATTCTCTTATATAATTTAATTTTACTTTATAATCATTCAATTGTCTTAGTTCATTATATGATGTTATCATGCTAGAATATCATCGTTACCATCGATGATTAACTGTTCACAATTGTCATACAATTTGTTTATATGGTGATCGCATAAAACCGGGCCCTGACCCGTTCTTCTTTCTTGTTGTGTATATATATATTATATCCGCTCAGGTGCTCCACCGCAAGGATGCTCGTAATGACTTACCCATTTCTAGTGTCTTTTGAGGAGCCGTGACATTTTGCGGATATCACGGGATATTTTGTGTATACGCCTTCATTATTGTTTTATAGTTATGTTCGGGTCTTTATTCGAGCGTGTGTCCCAAACTGTTGTAATTGTATAATGGATGTAATATGTAACTCATGGAACTTATTGTACCTTGTATGACATTTTGTTGACCGACATTATATTCGGTCCTTTTTATTGTATAAATATTGTTGTTGTTGCATATATACTTTTGGGATTTCCACCTTCTTTTCAATTATGGGTTGTTTGAAATGCTTTCTTTAAATTACAAAACAAATTTTTTTGACAACCCATTTTTCTGAAATATTGTGTGATTATCCCGTATACTCTTTATGTTGTCACGATGCTGAGAATGATTCCAGCCATGATTCCTGTATTATTGGAGTATCGGGCTGGCCACCCCTTATTTCGGATACCGGGTTGTCACAGATGGTATCAGAGCATCAGGTTCTAGAGTATTTAGGATCTATGCGGACTTGTCACGTTCTACCGTAGCGTTCTTCGATATAGAGCCTAATGATAGTATTGCTTTGTTGCTTATGTTTGCGACCTTCTAGAAGATATATTGTTTTATATAGTATCCTAAATCTATTGTTTCTTCACCTCAGATGCCGCCTAAGAGAGGACGTCCCGCTCGACGTAATAGAGTTATGGAAGAGGAGGTTGGTCCTCCACCGCCGCCACCGAGGAGTATAAATGTTGCTGATGTGACAAACATAGTGGCCCAAGTAGTCAATGTAGTGATGACTGCAGTGGTACAACAAATGCCACAAGCTCAACCACGGGCGCAAGAGGCACAAGCTCCTACGGGACCTTCTCTGTGGGAAAGAGTTAGAGAGTCTTTTCTAAAGGGCCATCCCCCGGAATTCTATGGAGGCTCGGATGTTAAAAGGGAAAATCAGTGGAAGAAAGACATGCAACGCAATCTTCGAATTATAGAATGTAGTGAGGAGAAAAAGAAATTCCTTGTTACTTTCAAGCTTGTCGGATCGGCATTAGATTGGTGGGAGTCGATGACTACACCAGAGCAAAGGGATACGATGTCAATCACTGATTTTTGGGCCTTGTTTGACGAAAAGTACTTCCCTCCCGTAGTTCAAAGGGAGATGCCAAGGAAGCTTCAAGATGTAGTACAGGGAGAGAGATCTGTTGCAGAGTATGAAGTGGAGTTCACCCGATTGGCAAGTTTTGTGCCGGATGAGGTGACTCCAGAAGAGAGGAGAGTCTCCAAGTTTGTGGGAGGTTTACATTGGCGGATAAAACAACATTTGTTGGGAAATTCGGATTTACAAACCTTTGGGGATGTGATGAATGTGGCATTACTTCACTTCCAAGAGCATAGATTGATTGTGAAAAATAGCAAGAAGGCTACCGCGATGGGACAAGTGGGAAAACCTAGAGGTAATGGGATTGGGGGAGGAGCATCTCCTTCATCCCAATCTTCGGGGAGTAAGCAAAGAGAGAGGGACCCCCAACAAGGGGATTTGTCTAAACGCTAACTCTTTTGTGGATTTAATGCGGGTGGTAACAATAATAGGTCAGGTCAAGGTGGACCGCCATAACTACAAGCAGGTAGAGGTGGGAATGATGGTAGAGGCCAGCAGGGCCGAGGTTCGGGGCAGTTCCGAAACAATCAAGGAAGAAACCAGGAGAATTGGAGAACAAATGTTTCAGTGCGGATAACTGGGATATTATAAGAGGTCGTGTCCTCAGTTGATTGGAGGACATATTCCTAGGTCTCCACAGCAACCATATGTTCATTTTTCGCCACAGGCACCTAATTCGGTTGTTCCTCCACAGCAGGGGCAACTGCAGTATGGACGGGTCTATCACATTCAGGAGGCTATGCTCCCTCCAGCCCCTCCGGCACCGCCAGCGATTGAGGGTAAGTTTCTCATCCAAGGGCATATGGGTCGGGTATTATTTGATACGGGTGCAAAACACTCTTTCATTTCTAGGAGTTTTGCTCAGACTACAGAGTTGATAAAATCTGCCGAAAGTACTTTCACTAGCGTTGAATCTTCAATGGGTGATGGTTCATTGATTTTCTTTGTTTGTAAAAACATAGGAATTAATCTTGGTAACTTGTGTTTTGAGGACGATTTGCTCGTCCTTGACATGGTCGGGTATGACGTGATTTTGGGCATGGATTGGTTAGTGAAATATCACGCGATAGTGAATTGTTATGGGAAGAGTATAGTCTTTGCCGTTCCGGGACAAGAAATGTTCTTGGTAGTTATGCCTAGTTTGGAAGGAGGTACGAGTACCTATTTATATTATATTGAGGAGGATACTTCTAGGGATATAGTTGTTCCCCTGGATTCTATTCTGGTTATTAGAGATTTTGAAGATGTTTTTCGGGAAATATCAGGGTTACCTTCGAGCCGGGAGATTGAGTTTGTGATTGATTTAGCGCCAGGAACTCGACCTATTGCGAAAGCTCTATATCGCATGGCTCCTGTGGAGATGAGGGAGTTGAGGGATCAAATTCAGCAATTATTGGAGCACGGATTTATTAGGCGCAGTACGTCACCATGGGGTGCTCCGGTGTTGTTTGTAAAGAAAAGAGACGGTTCTCTCCGATTATGTGTGGACTATAGAGAGTTGAATAAAGTTACCATCCGGAATAAATACCTTTTGCCTCTCATTGATGATCTATTTGACCAACTTAGGGGAGCGTCATACTTCTGTAAGATCAATTTGAGGACGGGGTATCATCAATTGAGGATACGGGAATAGGATGTATCCAAGACCGCATTTCTGACCAGATATGGATCCTATGAATTCTTGGTTATGCCTTTTGGACTAACCAATGCCCCCGATGTATTTATGGATCTCATGAATAGGGTGTTTTGGGATTTCCTGGACCAATTTGTTATTGTATTCATCGATGACATCTTAGTCTATTCTCAGAAAGAATCTGACCATGCTACTCACTTACGATTGGTCCTGCAAAGATTGAGGGATCACCAATTGTATGAAAAGTTTGAGAAGTGTGGCTTTTGGTTGAAGGAAGTTCAGTTTTTAGGTCATGTGGTGTCATCCCAGGGTATATCGGTGGATCCTAGTAAGGTGATTGCGGTGAGGGAGTGGGGTCAGCCCACGACACCTACCGAAATTCGTAGCTTTCTGGGTTTGGCGAGTTATTACCGTCGGTTTATCAAGGGTTTCTCTAAAATCGCAAGACCTTTGATAAATTTGACCCGGAAAGGGGTGAGATTTGTTTTGGATAAATCTTTCCAGGTTGCTTTTGATGAGCTCAAAGACAGATTAACTTCGGCTCCAGTCCTCGCTTTGCCAAAACCGGGATTGGAATATCTAGTCTTCACCGATGCATCTCTTCAAGGATTAGGAAGTGTGCTTCAACAAGAGAGACGGGCTATTGATTATGCTTCTCGCAAGCTCAAGCCTCGTGAAAGGAACTATCCGGTGCATGACTTAGAACTCACCGCGGTTGTCTTTGCCTTGAAGATTTGGAGGAATTATCTCCTAGGGGACAAATTCAGTCTTTTCACGGACCATAAATCGCTACAATATTTATTTTCACGGAAAGATCTGAACATGCGTCAGTGCCGATGGTTGGAGTTCGTGGAAGATTATCAATTTGATATCCATTATCATCCGAGCAAGGTGAATGTAGTGGCGGATGCCTTGAGTAGGAGGCCCGAGGGAGAGTTAGCTGATGTATGAAAGGCTAAGTGGAAAGATCTCAGTCAGGAGGATGCGGTGGTGAGGGTGTTCATGTCAGTGATGACCGTTACTCCTACCATCGTGGCAAGGGCTGTGGAATCCCAAGGAAGGGATAAGGGCTTTCAGGACCATATACACCGATTACTGTCCGAGGGAGAGGAATCCTACTCGATAAGTTTAGAGGGTGGATTATGCTTCAATAGAAGAATTATTGTTCCAAAAGAGGGGGATTTGAGGCAAGCGGTGATGGAAGAATCTCACGGGTCAAAATTTATGATACATCCTGGTACGGACAAGATGTACCAAGACATGCGCCGCCAGTATTGGTGGCCCGGCATGAAGCGGGATATTTCTGAGTTTGTATCCCAATGTACTACTTATCAGCTGGTCAAGATCGATCATCAACGACCGACTGGTTTGTTGCAACCGTTAGATATTCCGGTGTGAAAATGGGAGAGCATATCGATGGAATTTATTACGGGCTTACCAAGAACACAGAGGGGTTATGATTCAATTTGGTGATTTTTGACCACTTGACTAAGTCGACACACTTCTTTCCCGTGCGTACGGATTTTGATACCGCTCGCTATGCCTAGTTGTTCATCGAGGAGGTCGTTAGACTTCATGGGGTACATTTAAATATCGTTTCCAACCTCGACAAAGTTTTTGTTTCCCACTTTTGGCGAAGTTTTCAAGAGGCCATGGGAACCGAATTGAAGTTAAGCACTTCTTACCGTCCTCAAACAGATGGTCAAACTGAAAGAGTAAACCAAATATTGGAGGATATGCTCCGTATGTGCATGCTTGATTTCAAGGGTGGTTGGGAAAAATAACTCCCATTGGTTGAGTTTTCTTATAACAACTCATACCAATTTACTATTAGAATGGCGCCCTGTGAGGCTCTTTATGGCCGGCCATGTAGGTCGCCCGCGTGTTGGTTGGAAGTGGGTGATAACAAATTCCTTAAACCTGAAATGATCCAAGACACTTCTTCAAAAATTGAATTCATTCAGAATCGCATTTGGATAGCCCAAGATTGCCAAAGGATCTATGCCGATGTGGGTAGAAGACACGTGGAGTTGGAGGTTGGGGACCAAGTCTTGGTGCGAGTATCACCAATGAAGGGCATTAAGCATTTCAGGAAGAAAGGAAAGCTTACGCCGCGCTTTGTTGGACCTTTTCCAATTATTTCGAAAGTCGGTCCCATGGCGTATCAACTTGACTTACCGGAACCCTTGCAACAAATTCACGATGTATTCCATGTTTCCTCTCTGAAGAAGTATAAGATAAGCGAAGGCGCCCTTTGGCATATCCCTTTCGAGGATATTGACTTGCAACCCAACATTTCATTTGAAGAACAGCCGATTGCTATTCTTGAGCATGGGGAGCGCAAGTTGAGGTCTCGTGTGGTTCCCTTTGTGAGAGTCCAATGGAGTCATCATAATGCTAAAGAATCGACGTGGGAACGTGAGGATGAGTATGTAAATATCCTCATGTATAAAATGTAAATATCCTCACCTTTGAGAGCCTATTTTATATTTACTTACGATGCGAGGTAATGACGTATAAAATGTTAGAATATGGAGTAATTATTAATTTAATGTAGACAAGTTAATATTTACTAACTTGTTGTATATTTACTGTATGAGTATGTAAATATCCTCATGTTGATCTTTATAGTGTCACAAGATTTAAAATGACCCTATGGTTTAAAATGGAACTAAAACTTAAAAGGAATTATAAAATATCCAATTGATAATTTGGAGGCCGTAGTTGGTTCCAGAACGTGCGAGATAGTCAAAATATGTGCCATATTGTATTTTGAGGTTTTGGGCACTTTTGACTGGTTTTAACATATATGTGTAGTTGCGAATCATTTAATGTGGTATTTACCACTTAAGTTGTAAATTGTAGATTAAAGGCACGATTATGTCTTGATTAAGTCTTCTATTTTCCCCTATTTGTATTCCTAAACCTAGAGAGAATTAGAGAGAGGAAGAGAAAGAGTAGAGAAATGAGAAGAGATTGAAGATTCAGAAGGGATTCTTGCTACTACCCAAGGAAAACCTGCATTTTCTAGACTGAGGCAAGTTTTCTACTTGCTACATGTGGTTTAATATAAATGATTAGTTGTGATAATTGTGTATCAATCATGTTTTAACTATTTTAAGGTTTTTTGGATTTGAGGGTCTTGAATCATTCAAGAATGATATGGATGATTAATGAGGTTTATGGTAGTAGTTAGTGGTATTTATGATGTGTTGGTGACAATAAATGAGTTGGTTTGAATGGATTTGAGTTGGGGACAGATTTGGAGTCTAAGACTCCATAGCCAAAATTGGCAAAATTCGCAGGGGTGAATCGATTTGGCCAGGCCGAATCGATTCGCATGGGGGCAGTTTCAAGGTCTAGGTGAACCAAATCGATTCAGCTATTCCGAATCGATTCGACATTTATGCAGAAACCCATATTTTCTGGCGAATCGATTCGAAAATCATGCATTTTTAATTTGTTTTTCTTTTTCATTTTCAATCCATTTTCTCTAGTCTTAGGACTTAGGAATCTTCTTGTATGAAGTCAACTTAGAGTCCTAGAGTTCTAGGTGAATTAGTTTACTACCCTAGATTAGAATTAGTATATTTGGGGTTTATTTCGAGGGTGCATGAAGTGATGTTTAGGCATTACTTTCCTTTTATAACCTAGTGGGAGTCTAGGAGATTACGAAGTTATTTTTGGAGACTTTAGAAGTTAATTTGAGGCATAATGGTCTATTATAAAGCCCAAAAGGAGATTTTGGAAAATAACTTGGGAGTTTAGATATTCATCAAGGTTATTAGGACGAGGCGAAGCACGTATAGTTCCGGATAACCATAATGAATTTAATAAAATGTAAATGGACAAAGTAAATGATAATTTACTAAATCATATCATGATAATTAATAAAATGGTTGGAACACACCCTCTATAAATACCATCTTAAGGGAAGTCCATGCGTAAGGTGAAGCCCCCTGGCTAATGAATGCAGGGTGGATATAGTCCTAGGCCATATGAGCGATTGTTTTATATTTTTTGAGATGGGTAGGTAATTCCAGGTGTGGTTATGACTACCCCGCAGGCATATGTCCGCTTCCTGACGTTTCGATTGGATCCCAAGTTGTCTTGATGATAGGCCCTGGAAGATGATGGTTATTTAGGGGCGCGCACAGTGGGGAAACCCGGACGGGCGGTCCTAGAATCGTTATATATGTATATTTATAACTATTCTAACATTAAGTGGGACTTAATGGATATTAATGCCATAAAGAGTATAACGCAATGTAACAAAGAGAATTATAGATGCCACAAAGAGCATACAATTGAGATACGTGCCACAAAGTGCACATGATAAAATTTGTATTCCTGATAAGGAATGGAAAGATAAAATGAAAAGGGTGAAAGATGAAAAAGGCTTATGATTATTCTTATTATCTTACATGATTTAATTTTACTTTATAATCATTCAATTGTCTTAGTTCATTATATGATGTTATCAGGCTAGAATATCATCTTTACCATCCATGATTAACTGTTTATAATTGTCATACAATTTGTTTATCTGGTGATCGCATAAAACCGGGCCCTGACCCGTTCTTCTTTCTTGTTGTGCATATATATATATATATATATATATATATATATATATATATATATATATATTATATCCGCTCAGGTGTTCCACCGCAAGGACGCCCGTAATGACTTCCCCATTTCCAGTGTCTTTTGAGGAGCCGTGACATTTTGCAGATATCACGGGATATTTTATGTAGACATCTTCATTATTGTTTTCTAGTTATGTTCGAGTCTTTATTCGGGCGTGTGTCCCAAACTGTTGTAATTGTATAATGGATGTAATACGTAACTCATGGAACTTGTTGTACCTTGTATGAGATTCTGTTGACCGACATTATATTCTGTCCTTTTTATTCTATAAATATTGTTGTTGTTGTTGAATATATACTTTTGGGGTTTCCACCTTCTTTTCAATTATGGGTTGTTTGAAATTTTAGATCTCCCATCTCTCATATCTGATCTCAGATCCATTCTCACCTTGAAAATATAATTAAATATGCCATTCAAAATATTTCAAAAATCCAGTTGCAAGGTTCGTTAATGGATATTGGAAGGTGTCTGTTAATGGAGCTTTAGGGTCAGAAGGTTAGGGATGAAGTATAAAAGTGTATAATTGATTATCTTATAAGATAAGAGGTGAAGGATAAGAAACAAACACAAATAAAGGCTCCCATAAATAGACTAAGGGCATAGCACCCCACGAGTGGGATATGAGGGTGCTTTGAGCCAGTAAGGTCGAAGTCGCGCTTTGGATATCTTTCGGCCAATAGCCTTCTTCCATGGTCGCATAAGCAATTCCCACGGTCATGGGTCCCCATGGTTTCTATCTCATCTCAAACTCTCTCCTCTCATTAATTTCACATCCTAACCAATTACAAAGTTTCCACTCCTCTATACACTTGCTTTCTCCCTAAGCTTAACCAAATAAAAAAATTACCCTTACTCTTCCATCCTAATTCCATCTTAGGAAAAATCCAAATTAAATCCTATAAAAAACTCAATAAATCCTAGTAAATAAATCCTAAAAATATGAGGTATTATATTCTTTCCCCAAACTAAAAGAATTCCATCATCGAAATTCATATAAAACTTATTCTTTACACCTCGTATAAAGTCAAATGTACCACAACGGACAACGGAACATACCTATAACACCAATACTGAGTAATCGTGTGACCTGGAGCTCTTGTACCACTTTCTAATAGACCGATAGGCAAGACTAAAAATAAATAAAAAATACATTTTAATTTAACCACTTATAAAATCATTTAATTATCCCTGACCGCTAAAAAACAATTTGCTAAAGTATGCATAAATAAATTAAATAAATAAGGGTCTTTAATCTCATTAATATCAAAATCTTCGTAACAATTTTTAGTAAAATAAAATGAAATCGTAAAGTAAAATACATAGACATTTAATTATCCCCACATCCCGAAATATGAAGTACACCGCAATATCAATAATAAACCTGAAATGCATATAAACTGTGGGGGTGTGAGCAGGAAACTCAGTAGGCTTGTAAAAATTCTCTAAGTGAAATACACACCTGTACGTGCACATTTATTAAAGTGAATGCATATGCCCACTCAATTAAAATTCCAAGACAATCATAATAATTCCTAGGATGTCACCACGTGTCACTACATTTTCCAAACCTAATATCAAAATCCCCACCGTATAATAACCCCTATTTTTCACATAACAGTCGACCAAGCTAATATGCCGAAGATAGGGCTTGTCAAACGCTTTATATTATTCTCAGCATCAAAACACTAAAGTAAAATGAGTGAATCTAAAACCATCCACACATGCAGTAAGTAAAATAATAAATAAACTCTTAACATAATAAAATCCCAACAGAATAATAAATAGTATACAAGCCCACTCAATTGCTAAGTGAAAGAAAATAACTAGGACTCAAGTTCATATAATCTCTAAAATGGAAAAATAACTAATATGACTGAAATAAATAAAAACCTATGTTAAATCAATTGAATCTGGAACTAGAGTAGAATGAAAAGAACTACAAGTCTTAATCGCCTCATCCATATAGATCATGTTTAACAATGCATGGAAAATTATTTTAATTTAGAATGGGTCAAAGCCTGAAAGTTTATTAGAATATCTCCAATAACAGCAATATAGATCATGTGACTCATTTACAATAAGCATGCAACCCATCGTCACTCTGATGCAATAAATACCTCACCCCTTATCTAAGTAAAATACAATTTGCGTGTCCCCAACCCATGGAATATACTAGACTAAAAGTCTATAATACCTAGACTAAGGAGTACGTTATAACAAAAAGTTCAATAAGGATGTAGCTAACTATACATATGAGAATACACCCTGAATAATAACCCTCGTAATTCCACCCACAAGTAGACTACACTTAACTCGAACAATACAAGAAAAGTGACACTTCAGATAAAAGTTATATATTATTGGATTAAAATATCTCTTTATTTGTAATGACAATTTTAACCACACATGAATGCAATGACCTTCGGGTATACTCTCGTGCTTCCATTGATAAGTTCGTAGGAGTCCCTCACCTAAAGAACTGAAACTAGATCAATACACACATATGAGAATGGGGGATCACTATGCAATCACACCATCGGATAGTCCGATACCAACCCCCACCGATGGATCAAATCAGCAACCCCTCTCCTCATAAATTCTAGATCGACTGAAATCATCATCAAAACATAAGACCTCCCGATGTCATGTATCAACAACCAGGTGTGCAGTACACGATCATAACATCCACTGCAAACTATGATTGATAGATTCACCACGAGTATGGTATGCTTAAGAAAATAATTTTATTTACCTCCTTTCGACGCCATGGATCCAGTCCCGCTGTTGAACGTCGCCGTCGAGTGTCGCCGGTGTGATCGCCTTAGAAATCCTTTAAGGGAGAATTTGACTTCTCTCTCCTTGCCTATAAATCTTTAGGTAATTTTCGGGTTTGTCACCAATTAATTTAATCCTTAAACATCATAATGTCATATTTTCTTCTTTAAATTCATAAAGTTGATTCCAATTATTCAAATCATCAATTTGGCAAATTAACCCATAAAAATCTATGAGAAATACATGTGAAGTAAGAAACAAATGCAAAATTGACTTAGCAAGAGAATTATTTCCTTAGGTTGCTCATTGAGATTTTTTCCTCTTGGATCCTTGACCTTCCTCCCTCCCTTATCCTTGGTATCCTCTCCAATGGGTGTGGGGATACTAGGGTTGATTTGCATTATGTGACAATGACTTCTTACTCAGTTAATTACCTTATCAGTCAGCCTCCTGAGCGGGAGACCAAATGAGGGATCCCGTGCGGGATATTTTTTAGAAAAAAACTATTTTTTTTATATTTTTTTGTGTGGGTTATAAACATTTTAAGGTACCCGTGTAAAAAAATCAGCTCAAAATAATATTTTTTGGTATTTTAAAAAAATGGGTCAATATTTGACAGTATTTTAAGCAGCTTAAATACTGTAAAAAATTGACCCATTTCTTAAAATACCAAAAAGTATTATTTTTAGCTGATTTTTTTTACAGGGGTGAACTAAAATGTTTATAACCCACACAAAAAAAATAAAAAAAAACTTTTTTTTTTATTTTTAAAAATCATCCCGCACGGGAGTCCCGTATTTGGGCTTCCGCATGGGAGCCTGACTCATTACCTTATTATAATCATAAATACTGAGTTACCCATGAACCCTCACCTTTGAGCCCCCAAACAAGCCCGAAATCATACCCAGATTGGCCAAATAACACCTTTAATGGTATATCTATGCCTTGGGCCTAATTTTAGATGTCTAAAACACATAAATTAGTCCTCAAATTATCTCGAAACGTGCCCAAACTATATCTACCCAAATTACACACATTTTTATTATGTTAACACACCACGTAATAATAATTTAACTAACATGCAATTTATTTTTAACGAGTAAACATAACATGCATATATGAATCATATAAGCATGCGATTACAACTAAGAAATTTATTCACGGATTTATTTAATTAAATTCTACCAAATTAATTTAAATTTTACGGATTAAATTTATTATAAAAAATGCGGGGTAGTAAAATGGGCACTGTACATGTGGTCATGGTTGGGGTTCATGGTTCAAGACCATGGCGAGGTTAAATCAGTCACGGTTCATGACCGTGACCAATGGTTACGATCCATAACCATGACCATGTTCCCAACATTATGGTTACAAAAAGGCTACAACTCTCTATATTGGTCACAGTTTTAGAGTGTAATCCCTAAATGGTCACCCTTAAAATTATAATGGTCAAGAATCGATACCCAAGCTGTTGGTCACGGTTCAAGAATGTGACTATTTCTAGTATTTGGTGTATTGTATGGTTCACAAGTTCTTATGAGATTAGTTTGTGTAGTAGCATATAGATTGTAATACCCCGTATTTATGAATATTCTATTTAATTAAATTGGAGAATTAAATGAGAAAATATGCTTTAATTTAAATTACGTAAGAGGATTAATTTAATGAGATTTATTAAAAATTGTAATTATGGAATATTAATCGAGAGATAGATACCGATTTATATTGCCTCATTATATTTACTTAGTGCGAGTGGTAAATAGTTACTTAACGCGTGTAGACCGTGTTGGGGTGAGAACGAGTAATATTTTTAAGTGACTCAAATGATAATTTAGAGGTCACAGATGAGTCCGAAAGGGTCAAATTAGTCAAAATAGTATACCCGGGGGTACTAGTTGAGTCCCGGAATAAATTTTGGACTAAACCAAGACCGTTCGGGGGTGTTTTGGTCTTTTAACATGAGAGGGTATGGAGACCTACGAATTTGAGAGCCTTTTATCAGCCATATGAAATAGGGGTTAGGGTTAGAAACCCATGTAAACACCAATACCATTAGAGAGAAGGAGAAAACCATTCTCAAGGCTAAGAATATGCTTTTGAGAAGGTTGGGTTTGGATCTTGCACCCTAGGAGCCAAAGGAGGAAGGATTGAAGGAGAGAAGCATAAATCCATCATCAACTCCACGAAATTAGATTCCCTCTGTCAAGGCAAGTTGTTTATTGCAAAAATTATAAAGTTATAATACCCATGTGTAGGGTTTTTGAGTAGTTTTGTTAAATCAATATTTTGATAGGAGAATAATGATATTTATAAATGTTGGGATAGGAATCGCATGTAGAATGATTTAACATATATAGAGGATTAATATTCAGAGTAGACTTGATGATTATTTCGAAATAAAATTTGGGTTTGGAATGCATACATGGGAAGAACATGATAACTAGGGTTTTAAGAAATTCTGGATTTAATTCACTATTTCTTTAAAAGGAATTGGTGTTTTGATGTATTTGACATGTTAGAAATTGTCCTTGTATATGTGGAAACATGTTAGGATCATTGGGTCGAAGTTTGGTGGACTATAATGAAGTTTGGAGATTTGTTAATGGAGGAAGAGGTTAAAGAAGAATTCGAACTGCGTCTGTCCCTGCTCGATCGATCGATCGATCTATAATGCCAATCGATCGACTAGGTCGATCAATCGAACCCAGTTGTCGATCGATCGACGTAAGATGTTTTTCTCGAATTTTTCGTGTTTAAGGTTCCTTTGATTTTCGGGAATGAATGAGTATCCTAGGATTTATATTATACTTATATGGGAGTGAGAATAAGACTAGTAGGTACATTGTCGAGATCCGATAAGGCCATCGGGTGTAGGATTGGATTATGGATCAACGAGAATAATCCGATTTAGTAGAGTATCGGAGGAACTCAGGATTGAGTTATGAGGCGAGGTATAGTCAATTCAAGTAATAGACCAGTAGGGCAAGTAATAACTACTGAAATTATATGTGAGGGGTAACTAGGACCCTTGGAGTTGTGTGAATATTCAAATAAATGCGATTAATGAGATAAATCGTAAAGCGAATATTGTACCGTAGATATAAGAGATTAAAATATTACGTACGAACATAATTAATAGTTCGGGCATGTACCTACTGAATTATATGATCTTTTAGGTCGAGAGAAGTATACCTAAATTAACTATGTTAGGGTCGATGAGATATTCCGAACTAACATAGGGTTATTATATGTTTGGGGTCGATGTAAAATGCTGAACCAAACCTTTGAACTGGTGGCGTGATGAAAGAGTCCGAGCCAGAATTTATGTATATAAATAATTGGGGTCGAGAGTCCTTTACGTGTGTGAAAAGGACAAAATAGGAATGACTGATATTTAGTATATATTGTGTGTGAAATATATACTTGATGATATTCTACTTCTGTGTATTAGTATATTGATATATATTATGTATTTAAAGATACATACCGAACTGGTAAGTTAAGTAGTGAAACTTAATTACAAAACGTAACGTTAGATAGAGAATATCTATTTAGTAATTTAAGTAGTGAAACTTAATTACAAAAGTGGGAAGATAGAAATTGTGATAATTGTAGAAATTTAGTAGTAAAACTAAATGAGAAGTTTTGAAACATAACATAGGTGAAATGGTACTTGAGTATTAATTAACCTTCGCGAGATGTTAATGAAATGGATGTACTGTGTGGGCGATACGAGAACTTAAGTATAGATAAGTTCAGATGATTACTTAGTCCTAGTTAGCTTGGAAGATATGGCTAGGTAGGCTAAGTGTAGAACGTTAGGTTTGCACAAAAGATGAGGGGTGAGTAAACTCAAGAGAGTGTACGAGAACCTAACATGTGTAATCAATAACCGCATTTTATATTGTGATAAACACTTGTTAAATATTTTCAAAATGTTTTGAGTACTAACTCTTGCTATAAAATATTTTCAAAACCTTTTAGGTGTCCAGCCACAGGGACGCCATGTATGATGATTTCATTCCAGGGACTCGAAGCTGTAGCACAGTGGATGCTTACAAGATTGTGATTAGACGATATCTCTCATTCAGATCTTGTGCAGGATCTCACACTATTCTTTGTATGGACTTGTGGTCCGGTATCAATCTCAGATGTTTAGTTTCAGACTAGTGGTTGTTCTACTATTATTTTGGGATTTTAGCCGATGGTTTATTCGGTATTACTCTTATTCTTTTGTACTCACACTTTGTTGATTGGGTTATAGTACATGGTTATTTTTATACTTTATTCCGCATGGTTGGTTTATCGGTTTTAAGAAAGATAAAATTTATCACCGGTCTAATTTTTACTTAGGAGATTAGTAATTAAAAAGTTTTCGACAGTGATGCTAAGAATCAACCATTTGAGAAACCTGTTTTAATTTAATAAAGGCCTGATCACCCGATGTTTAATTAGGCGGGGTGTTACAAATGGTATCAGAGTATGAGGTTCTAGTGTCCATATGATCTGTACGGCTTACTACGTTTTCAGCGTATCGTTTGAATGATATAGAGCCCTATCTTAAGATTGTTGTACTCCTCTACGTACATAGTTTACGTTCTACTGCTATTTAGTAGATGTAGTGTTATATATACGAGTTCGATTATGCATGGTACGTCGAACATGGCGGTAGGACCAGCATTGACATTGGAAGGACTGCAGGAGGGAGGAGCTCGACATGAAGCATGGGGTGTTAGAGGATGGTAATCATAGGAGAGATGACCGTTGTCGAGGTCACTCCTAGTGTGTAATGGAAGTAGATGCTGCAAAAACTATTGGGGCATATCAGACATTTTCTAAGTACCGCAAAGGCAAAGGGTGAGGCTAACCTAAACCCGGCCAACGCAGTGATAATGGGAGAAGGTCTGAAAGATCTTGGAAGAGAACGACCAGTGAAGATTTTAATTAAACGACGACTGTGCATGTTAACCAATGGAAGTAGAATGTACAGAGGTTTTGGCATTTAGGATAGAGTAGAAATACTCAGAAGTGAAAATTTGAGTAAATTTTTTTTAGAGGCAACGTGGTGGGGATACCAGTCACCACATCCGGACCGAGGGCCAGTATACAAATAGAGGGACCTTACATATAGTTTAATCACAGATTTCTCCAATGATGGTTCAGAAGCGAAGTGAATGGAAATTTCTGAACCCATCACGTGAAAGCCTGGTAAGGCCAACTGTGAGAAAGAAATTTATCTGTTGAAGTGAACTTGTACCCGATGAGATAGGTACAAGGGAAAAAAGAACCCTTGAGATAATGGACTCTCGAGTTGTCGTTCGCAATTTTGGTAAAACTCTTCTTGGACGACTTATGTGTATGAAGGCGGTATGGTGCTTCTTACAAGGTTGAGGTAAATGCTCCTAGGTGGATGGAGCTAAAAGAGTTTAAGGATTTAGTCAAAGAGTAAGACTGAATGTAATGGGGCTAGTGCAAGCTATAAGTGGAAACCCACTAAGGGATTCATTGATTTGATCCTAAGTCGGGACTGTTAAGTCTAATAGTGCGTTCCTTGGTCAGCGAAACTAAGGGAACCATGATGATAGTGTTAAAAATCAAGACTTAAAAATCCGAGATGAGGAATACCCTAAACCAGTCGGTGTGGCCTAGAATAAGGGGATTTATGAAAAGATGTCTCCTATGGGACGTAAGACCACGTGTGTTGATCTTGTCCAAAGTTATTTAAGGGAATAATAACTCCGATAAGTTTTTCATTTCTGTAAGGATAAGCATATTATGTCCGGGAACCATTTGAACCACCAGTGCGATGGGCAAGAAAGTACATAAGGTTTAGCCTCAAGTGAATGAGGTATTTGATGATGCCTCACCTGAAAGAGGGTCGAGATCGCATTATTCATCAGTATGTTGGAGACTTCAGAGATTATGGATGTCTCATAGTGATTGATCCCGATGTATAGGGACTTTAATGATGTGATTCAAGGTATATCGTATGACCACTGAGCGTAGAGATCGAGCTCATTGTTATGATTAGTGCTAAGGACTTAGTGATAGTATAAGTGCAGTACCACTTGACTCCTTTAGAGATATTGGAGTATGGTCACACATATTATCGAGGAATGGAATTTGAGTATCTCGACTATGTGTTGTTCCAATAATGCTCAGTAAGAATGCATGGAGAGAAGTCACTTGTTTAAGTTCGATTGCGAAAGGGGATGCGACTAAATTTTTATGCACGTCAGGAGAAGAGACGTTGTTAGATACTAGGGCATCAGTGGAACCGGTAGTGTTGTGGAGAAACAATGAAAGGCTTAGTTCACCACGAAGGGATATGTGGCACTTTGTAGGCAAGAATTTGATTCTTGGTCTATAGGGGATTGAGAATACCAGAAAAATTATAGTCACGCCGTGAAGACAAGGCTAGAGTTGAGGAAAAGCATGTTAAGAGTGTGACGTTTGCAATGTTTTTGCAAATGTGCACGGAGAAAAGGGTGTATGGGCGCCCTAGTAAATTGGCTTTCTTAGTTATCCGAGATAGAGTGATGCAGAAAAATTAAATTTGATAAGTGCAGCAGTGGGGAAGTTATGAGGCAAGTCGTATCGATGAAATGCATTGAACGTCATGGGAGATAGACGATGATCCAAGCTTATATGTGCTGAGGGAGCCAGCACACCCTATGGGATAAAAGTCAGTGGGAAGCCGTTGAAAAGTTATCTCTTGATTTGGGAGGCCTAACTGTTGTGAAGGAGTGATGCAAGGTGCTACTTAACTGAGTGTTGAGAGTGACTTACGCGTTACTAAAATATTGATTCTTATAAAGTAACCAACCCTAAAAGTGCACCAATTATGAAGAGTGCACGGATTGTAAAGTATAATATACCCGGAGAGAAAGGGGAATAAAGTACCACTTGAGGAAAGATGACGTAAGTGGGAAGTGGTGTTGAGGAAGAGATATAGTGAGATTGTCTCCAGACGCACCACTAGTTGATAGAGAAAGATGGACTCAAAATAAGCAACTGTAATGTGGTACTGAACCTACGTTTCCAATGATGGAATGAGGAGACAGACTTATAAATTATTGATGGGCTGTGAACATCATAATTAAGCCAACATTTTATTGGGGTGGCGGAATGGGGTGAGCTGGATGGATTAGTATGTAGTTGAAAAGGAAGAGTGCACAAGTGCACGGTGCCGCTATACATGGTTGTGAATCAGGATGAAATCCTAAAATTCCACCATGTGAGGGATGGTCAGGGAGGAATAGAGATAAAGTTTTATTTTGAGTATGTTGTGTCGCCTATGACTCAATGTTAGTGAGAAAGGATGATAATACGCCCTTACGATAGTGGAAGTTTGGATAAGCCCACTGATCAATTCATAGGTTGAATGTATACCTATATGAGCATATTTATAGGTAGTGTGAGTGACTATATGGACTGTACATAAGGATTAGGTTCGTGGGTACCTATTACGAACAATACATGTACTTTGAGGTGTGGTTCGAGGAGAAATTCCAAACTCTTAGTTCTTAACACGTGATATGAGGACATTCTATTGAGGTATGACATTTTAGAATATATGAAGTGTGAAACATATGGCTCACAAATTATCTACTCATGTGCGATGAGATATATATACTTATATTGTGCTCGAAGTGTGATTCCGAGACAATATAACCAATCACTATTGGTGATCGAGGTGGGATTCTGAGCCAATAACCCCAAAAGTTTTATAAAAGGGGGGTGATTATAAAATAAGTGTTGATAGTAGATGGTATGTGTAAGATATATATATACCTTTTGATTTCCTACTTATATGCGATAATAAGTATGCTTAAATTCTGTATTGTGGTCGATGATGTTCCGGACCAATACAAGAAGGATCGATTTGGGTTCGATGATTTTTCGAACCAAATCGATGATAAATTTGGTATCGACGGAAGGTCTGAACCAATATATTCATTACATTTATCTTGGGATCGAGGGATTTTCGGACCAATGTAAATGATAGGATTATTGGGGCCGATGATTTTGCCGAACCAATTTCCCTTATAGTATATATTGTGTGTGAAATATATACCTTATAATATTCTACTTATGAGTGATGGCTGACACATAGATGTTATATATAGATATATACATCAAAAGGGTAAATCAAGTAAGGAGAAACTTAATTTCAAGAGTTAACGTTAGATTGGGAAAATCTATGGAGAAATTAAGTAGTGAGACTTAATTATGATATATGCGGCATGGGTAACATGCAATAAGAGTTTATAATGAAGCAAGGCATGTACTTGGGGCAACCGTTAGGATGATATGATTTGATTTTGGGTATTAGAGGATGCAGTGATGTTTAAGGCCCTTAGTCTGAATACCAGCCTCATCCTAATTTTGAGGACGAAATTCCTTTGTAAAGGGGGAAGTATGTAATACCCCGTATTTCTGAATATTCTATTTAATTATATTAGAGAATTAAATGAGAAAATATGGCTTAATTTAAATTACGTAAGAGGAGTAATTTAATGAGATTTATTTTAAATTATAATTATGGAATATTAATCGAGAGATAGATACCGATTTATATTGCCTCATTATATTTACGTAGTGCGAGTGGTAAATAGTTACTTAACACGTGTAGACCGTGTTGGGGTGAGAACGAGTAATATTTTTAAGTGACTCAAATGATAATTTAGAGGTCACAGATTAGTCCATAAGGGTCAAATTAGTCAAAGTAGTATACTTGGGGGTACTAGTTGTACTAGTTGAGTCTCGGGATAATTTTGGACTAAACCAAGACCGTTCGGGGGAATTTTGGTCTTTTAACATGAGAGGGTATGGAGACCTATGAATTTGAGAGCCTTTTATCAGCCATATGAAAGAGGGGTTAGGGTTAGAAACCCATGTAAACACCAATACCATTATAGAGAAGGAGAAAACCATTCTCAAGGCTTAGAATATGCTTTTGAGAAGGTTGGGTTTGGATCTTGCACCCTAGGAGCCAAAGGAGGAAGGATTGAAGAAGAGAAGCATCAATCCATCATCAACTCCATGAAATTAGATTCCCTCTATCAAGGAAAGTTATTTATTGCAAAAATTATAAAGTTATGATACCCATGTGTAGGGTTTTTAAGTAGTTTTGTTAAATCAATATCTTGATAGGCGAATAATGATATTTATACATGTTGGGATAGGAATCGCATGTAGAATGATTTAACATATGTAGAGGATTAATATTCAGAGTAGACTTTATGATTATTTTGGAATAAAATTTGGGTTTTGAATGCATATATGGGCAGAACACCATAACTAGGGTTTTAAGAAATTCTGGATTTAATTCATTATTTCTTTAAAGGAATTGGGGTTTTGATGTATTTGACACGTTAGAAATTGTCCTAGTATATGTGGAAACATGTTAGGATCATTGGGTCAAAGTTTGGTGGACTATAATGAAGTTTGGAAATTTTTTAATAGAGGAAGAGGCTAACGAAGAAGACAAATTGCGTCTATCCCTGCTCGATCGATCGATCGATCTCGAATGTCGATCGATCGATCGACGTAAGATGTTTTTCCCGAATTTTTCGTGTTTAAGGTTTCTTTGATTTTCGAGAATGAATGAGTATCCTAGGATTTATATTATACTTATATGGGAGTGATAATAAGACGAGTAGGTACATTGTCGAGGTCCAATAAGGCCATTTGGTGTAGGACTTGGATTATGGACCGACGAGAATAATCCGATTTAGTAAAGTATCGAGGGAACTCGGAATTGAGTTATGAGGCGAGGTAAGGTCAATTCAAGTAATAGACCAGTAGGGTAAGTAATAACTACTGAAATTATATGTGAGGGGTAACTAGGACCCTTAGAGTTGTGTGAATACTCAAATAAATGCGATTGATGAGATAAATCGTAAAGCGAATATTGTACGGTAGATATAAGAGACTAAAATATTACGTACGAACATAATTAATAGGTCGGGCATGTACCTACTGAATTATATGATCTTTTAGGTCGAGATAAGTATAACTAAATTAACTATGTTAGGGTCGATGAGATATTCCGAACTAACATAGGGTTATTATATGTTTGGGGTCGATGTAAAATGCCGAACCAAACCTTTGAACTGGTGGCGTGATGAAAGAGTCCGAGCCAGAATTTGTTTATATAAATAATTGGGGTCGATATATCATTCTGAACCAATTCTTACTTGGGGCCGATGAATCATTCCGAACCAAGAGTCCTTTACCTGTGTGAAAAGTACAAAATTGTAATGACTGATATTTAGTATATATTGTGTGTGAAATATATACTTGATGATATTCTACTTCTGTGTATTAGTAGATTGATATATATTATGTATTTAAAGATACATACGGAACTGGTAAGTTATGTAGTGGAACTTAATTACGAAACGTAACGTTAGATAGAGAATATCTATTTAGTAATTTAAGTAGTGAAACTTAATTACAAAAGTGGGAAGATAGAAATTGTGATAATTGTTGAAATTTAGTAGTGAAAGTAAATGAGAAGTTTTGAAACATAACATAGGTGAAATAGTACTTGAGTATTAATTAACCTTCGTGAGATGTTAATGAAATGGATGTACTATGTGGGCGATACGAGAACTTAAGTATAGAAAAGTTCAGATGATTACTGAGTCCCAGTTATCTTGGAAGATATGGCTAGGTAGGCTAAGTGTAGAACGTTAGGTGTGCACAAAAGATGAGGGGTGAGAGTAAACACAAGAGAGTGTACGAGAACCTAACACGTGTAATCAATAACTGCATTTTATATTTTGATATATGCTTGTTAAATATTTTCAAAATGTTTTGAGTACTAACTCTTGCTATAAAATATTTTCAAAACCTTTTAGGTGTCCAACCACAGGGATGCCGTGTATGATGATGTGACACCCCGCCTAATTAAATACATGGCGATCACTCCTTTATTAAATTAAAATCAGGGTGAACAGTTGGTTCATTCTTAGCATCACTGTCGTAAAAATAACTTTTCAAATTTAAACACCCTAATTAATTAAGCTAAGTGTCAAAACTATATTTTTTTTTTAGACATTACTTTCCAAATTTTATTTTATAAACCAAGAATTAAATCTTTACAACAATTCAATATTAAAGAATCACGCCACAATAATCCTGGAACATATAATCCAAATAATTTAAACATTCAAAAACTAAATCCCAACATTAAAAACTTAAAGTAAAACATCCAGACAATAATAAATCCCAAAGTGACAATACTAGAAATTACTGAATCACAATGTCCAATAAAACAACTGAATAATGGAAAGGGTGACACATGCCCCACTAAATGAATATGCTAGGAGTGGAATCAAATAAATGAAGTCGTCTAAGCAAGAGGCCTGCAACTCCCACCTAAGCTGTATCACGTTCCTTCCAAAGGATCCTATGCAAGACGCCCCTGTGGCTGGGCACCTGTATTATATACATATATATATACAAGAGAGAAAGAGAAATAGAAACGGGTCAGAGCCCGATAGTGTAAATGATTTAAAATTTGTTTTGCATGTTTTTAAAATGTTTACACGCTAATGCAACAACATATTAGTGAGACACTCTCTTGAGAAATTCTCACCTCTCTTCTAATGTGCACGCCTATCGCACTAACCTTCCCAACGGATTATCTTATCTTATATCGCACTAAACTTCCCAATGGTTCAACTTATCTTAGGTTACTCGTAAGATTTAAAACTAAACAATATAATTGTTTAAGAGGAAAATTTCATTCAGTAACAAAGCTCTCATCTTAACTTTATTTATTAATAAAGTTTTCCTGTGTCATGTTATACTTTTTCAAAACAAGTATTTTCAAATTCGAGTCATTATAAATGTCTTACTTATAATAACACAGTAGGCAGTTCCAAATTTCAGAATTTCATATTTATATTAAATACTCGTATAATATATATATTCTAACAGCACCCCACATAAAAATTATGTTGCGTGCATACTCTGCTATCCAATACCCGTATCACTCGTACTAAGGGAAATACAAGTTCGGAATCACTCTCGAACTATATTAACACATACATAAACAATACTGAGGCGAAGCATAGATTCCATGTCTCTATAAGGATAGTACATGCCCCACGTCTCTTAGGACCGTTTGAACTATCCATTCGATAGCCTGTACCAAGGATTTCTATCTTCTAGGGTATGAGTCAATATCCCCCATAAAGGTCCCATCGAGATAAGACTGTCCCAGCGCGGTAACCTCAGGGATAGCAAGTAGCGCGGGCACAATTTTCACACATAGGTAGTATATGCATAAACACAATCATTTAACTATACTACTATTACCATATCAAATTAGGTACATCTCTAATCCCATAATTACGACATTCGTCCTTATTTCTCATTATTTAATTGTCACGTATAACCGTTCATATCTTACATTAATTTAAGGGATCATTCCAACTTATTACGTAGTTCTCTTGGACTCTATACTCTTAAGTCTCTCCCATTAATACACAATTTCATCGTCCCTTATATGTAAATATCCCAAAAATACAACTCTCGTCTTATATTAAAAGGTCCGATAATCATTTATAAGTCCTACTGGTCTTCTTCATCTCCCAAAATATTTTAATAAGGGTGTCCAAGGATTATTTCTCATTAAAATTGAATTCAACTAATTTTAAAAAAAAAGGGAAATATGAGTCTGCTAGAAGGGGGTCGATCGATCGAGGGCTGGGGCTCGATCGATCGAACCTTCGATCAATCGAAACTCTTGTCTCGATCGATCGATCAAGTAGGTATGGCGAAGTCTGCAGTGTACCAGTTACGGGTTCTAACACATAACCTCATCCAAATCCAAATTTTTCATTCCCCATCGCCCAAAAATTTGTACTACTAATAGTATAAACCCATTCCATACATCTTTTACGTAAATCATGCAAATTTTCATTAACAACCATGGACTAACAGGCCAAAATTCATGTAAATCTCAAGAACCCTAGAAATCTCTTTAACATGGTTCTAATCAGTCTTTTCCAGAATTTTCTTCATCTAAATCATCATAGTTTCATGGTTTAATCCTCTACATGTGAAGGGGTTTCCAGATTTACATTCAAATCATCACTACATGCGATTTCCATCTCAAATTTGGGTTTTCTTCCATAAAACTCATCCTAATCATCCCTAGACAAACATGAGTGATGCATTAACGAAAATAAGAAATATAAACGCTTGCCTGGGATTTTTGGCATTCTGATTTACGGAAGATTTTGGTGTGGTTGCGTTCCCCGTCGCGCGATCTACGCGTTGGTGGTGGTGGCGGTGCAAACGTATGGATTTTGGGCCTTGGATTGCTTTGGAAGCTCTCTCCTTCCCTCTCCTATGGCCGTCACTTGTCTTTGGTTGTTTTAAACCTAGAAGGAAACCTTAGACATCTGATATATCCCTTGAAATTTCGTGGGTTTAATTACCCAAAAATGTAAAATGTCCAAAATGCCCTCCCGGGGTGCTAAATAGGCCTAAAAATGCCCCGAGACCCAAACTAAACCCCCGGGTATACTTTTCTGACTATCTCGATCCTTTCGGACACTTTGGCGCACACAAAATGACCATTCGAGCAACTTATAAAATTTTCACTTTTATTCATCAATATTTAGTCCCGACGTGACACGGGCGCATCCCGACTCAAATTTCCAAAATTGTCATTTTATTCACTCGAGACATTTAATATAAACAATAATATATATTACTTTTCTCATTAGTAATATTCAACAAGTTTCCCATAATTACTAACTCTCATCACGTTAATAATTATAACATAATTAATTTCTGGAATTTTATATAATAATTAATTCACATTAAATTTAATAAATCCCCAAATTAATATAGCATAAAAATACGGGGTATTACATACTTCCCCCCTAATAACGGAGTTTCGTCCCGAAATTCGAAATATAAGGCATACCTGGTAAGAATAAATCTTGGTATCGCTCGCGCATATCTGCCTCGCGCTCCCAAGTGGATTCCTCCACATTATGATGCTCCCACTGGACCCGTACAAGTGGAACTACCTTCGATCTCAATCTCCTCTCTCTTTGGTCTAGGATAGCCACCGATCTCTCCTCGTAAGATTTATTAGGCTGTAAGTCTATCTCATCTATCATGATGTGAGTATGGGTCATATCATCCCGAAGATATCGTCTCAACGACGAGATGTGGAATACATCATGAATGCGATGTAAATGCTCTGGCAGTCCCAATCTATATGCTACCGGACCAATTCTCTCAATAATGGGAAATGGTCCCACGTACCTCGGGGCCAATTCCCATTTCTTCCCGAACCTCATCGCTCCTTTCATAGGAGATACACATAGTAACACTTGGTCCCCCACATTAAACTCCCAGACTAACCGTTTCGCATTAGCATAGCTTTTCTTCCTGTCTTGGGCTACTCTAATACGACTCGTGATTATCTCAATCCTCACGGAGGTTTCCTGAATTACCTCTGGTCCTAGAAACTTGTTATCTCCCACCTCGAGCCAACAAGTTGAGGAACGACAAGTCCTGCTATACAAAGCCTCGAATGGAGCCATGCCAATCGTGAACTGATAAGAGTTATTATAAGCGAACTCTACTAGTGGAAGATGTGGCTCCCAACCACCTCCAAAATTAAGAACACACATGCGTAGCATATCCTCCAACATCTGATTGGTACGCTCTGTCTGTCCATCTGTCTATGGGTGATAAGCTAAACTCAACCTCAACTCAGTACCCATAGCCTCCTGAAAGCTTTCCCAAAAATGCGACATGAAAATCTTGTCTCTATCTGACACAATATTCAGGGGCACCCCATGTAATCTGACAATCTCAGCAATGAACAACTGAGCATACTGACCTGTGGTATAGTCTGTCCGCACCGGCAGAAAATGAGACACCTTGGTCAAATGGTCTAGAATCACCCAGATAGAATCGTGGCCCCGCTGTGATGTAGGCAACCCTGTAATAAAATCTATGGAAATACTTTCCCACTTCCACGCAGGTACTTCTAATGGATGAAGCAACCCTGACGGTTTCTGATTATCCACCTTTACCAACTAACAGGTAGACACTTGGACACGAACTCAGCAATGCCCTTCTTCATCCCACTCCACCAGTGTTGCCTCCTCATATCCTGGTACATCTTATCTCCTCCAGGATGTACCGCAAATCGGGACCCGTGAGTCTGGGTCATCACTGCATGACGTAATTCTGCTCCTTCTGTAACCACCAATCTCCCATTAAACCTTAAACCCCCATCAGAACTAACAGAATAGGACTCAACACCCTTAGCTAAGAGTCGTACAATCTGCTCCTGGAAAAACGGGTCTGCAGTCTGTGCCTGTATCACCTTCGTAATAATCTCGGGTGTCACTATCATAACAGATATGAAGGAATGGGCTATTGCGTCCTGGTGGCCTAACTCCTTCCACTTTACTTTCCAGACGTCCGCTACATCGTCTATCGGTCTACGGCTCATCGCATCAGCAACTATGTTAGCCTTTCCCGGATGATATTGTATGTCGAACTGATAGTCCTTCACAAACTCTAACCATCTGAGCTGATGCATATTTAGCTCTCGCTGAGTGAACAGGTACTGCAGTGACTTGTGGTCTGTGAATAAGCGGAGTTTCTCCCCCAATAAATAGTGTCTCCATATCCTCAATGCAAAAATGACCGTTGCTAACTCCAGGTCGTGGGTGGGGTAATTCTTCTCATGCGGCTTAAGCTTGTGGGAGGCAAAATCTATAGCCTTTTCTTCCTGCGGAAGTACTCCCCCAAGTCCCCGTAAAGAGGCATCGGTGTAAACCAGGTACTCCACACCCGACTTCGGTAATGCAAGGACTGGTGCTGAAGTAAGCTTGTCTTTCAGCTCGTCGAAAGCCAATTGACAAGCATCATCCCAAACATATGGTACCCCTTTGTGAGTCAGGTTCGTCAATGGACCCGCTATTTTGAAAAATCCCCAAATAAATCTCCTGTAGTATTCGGCTAACCCCAAGAAACTACGCACTTCTGTCAGTGTCGTGGGCTGTCCCCACTCCCTCACCGCTGAAACTTTACTCGGGTAAAATGCTATCCCCTGTTCAGAAACAACATGCCCCAAGAACTGTACTTCTCGCAACCATAATCTGCACTTCTCGTATTTAGCATACAACTGATGCTCTCGTAGAGTCTGAAGAACCTGTTTCAAGTGCCCGGCATGCTCCTCCTCGGAGTGTGAATATATCAAAATGTCATCTATGAAGACGATGACAAACTGATCCAAGAACTCTCTGAACACTCGGTTCATTAAGTCCATGAACACAGTTGGAGCATTTGTGAAGCCAAATGGCATCACCCTGAACTCATAGGACCCATATCTCGTCAAGAAAGCAGTCTTTGAAACATCATGCTCCCTAATACGTAGCTGATGGTACCCCGACCTCAGATCTATCTTCGAAATAAAGTTGCTCCCCTCAGCTGGTCGAATAGATCATCGATTCAAGGCAAGGGATACTTATTCCGTATCGTGACCTTGTTCAACTCCTGGTAGTCCACACATAGCCTCACTGAACCATCTCTCTTCTTCACAAATAATACTGGAGCGCCCCAAGGTGAGGTACTCCTGCGAATGAAGCCCTGACCTAACGGCTGCTCTATCTGATCTCGTAACTCTCGCATCTCCACCGGAGCCATATGGTATGGAGAGCGTGCTATCGGTCAAGTATCTAGTAATAAATCTATGAAAAAGTCTATCTCTCGACTGGGGAGTAGGCCTGGTATTTCCTGAAATACATCGGAATACTCACGAACAACTGGAATCGAGTCTAAGGGAATCATAACCTCCTTAGAGGTATCCTCCTCTATATAATATAAATGAGCGGTCGAGCCTCCCTCTGGGCGAGGCATCGCCACTACAAGAATCTCTTACCCCAGAATGGTAAAGACAATACTCCCACCGAAACAATCAATCATGGCTCTGTAAACTGCGAGCCAAGCCCATACCGATAATAACATCGTGCTCATGCATATTTAAGACTAACATGTCTGCAGGTAATACCAAGCTACCAATCTCTACCCCCACTCCCCAACATATAAAGAAAATAAGCGACCCACTCCCTAGTGGTGAGTCTATACATGTCACCGTGCTCTGTGCCGTGGCTAACAACCCTAAGGCCTTCGTAAAATGCATAGATATAAAATAATGCATCGCCTCAATATTAAATATACCACGGATAGGAAACATACCCTCAATTGCGGGTGGTGCCTGTGGAGTTGCTGCCTGGTGGAGATTATAGACACGTCCATAATGTAACCGCCCTTGCTACACTAGAGCTGCTGGAATGGATGATAGGGCTGGTGCTGGGAGGGCGGCTGGAAAAAGTGGCCTCTGTTGCTCATTACGGGCACCCTGCTACTGTGGGGCCCTATCACCCTTTGGGCAATCCTGGCGCTTATGTCCATGCTTGTCGCACACAAAACATCGTCCTCTGAAGTTAATTTCCCTCTGACCCTGCTGTTGTCGGTGTTGGCCTTGCTGGCCCTGCTGACTTGGGGCTTTATTACTCTCTGGGAAATCCTGATACTTATGGCCATTCCTGCCACATCGGAAACACCTCCCTCGAAACTATCTCACTTTACTACGTTGTTGTCTAGTCTCTCTTTCTTCTTGGTTTAGCTGACCTTGATAAGAAATTTAAGGAAAAAATATGTCAGGTTGAGGATAATCCCTCCACTTGTGATTCAGTTGTACACATTTATAGCCGAGTTATGAAATTCCTTGCTGGTAGGGTTGTAGTTTCTCCCCAGTCTGATTCGGACAAGATTGACGTTTATGACCGTTCCTTCAACATTTTAAACACCACTTTGTGACTTTAGTTTAACCCCAACCTTGTTGGCCCTCACGCTTTTATCCCTTTGTATAAATTTTGTTATCCCTGGAACTGTCTCGGTCTTGGGTGGTTTGTTGTCGCAATTTCGGTGCTTTCGCACAATTGCCAACTTTAGTCACATGCATTTGGTTAACCTCTCTATATCTTTTGCCTCCTCTAAGTTGTATGTTGCGTTCATGGTACTGTAAAACTGCAGTGGTAACTGCTTGTGCCACAATGCTCGCAAATTCGGCGATTGGTACCCTCTTAGGAGACACCTAAGGCGTGAGTTGTCCTTGCTCATTAACTTCCCCAATGGTATTAGCTTGTTCTTCCTGACGGGTCATCTGAAAGTTTTTAAAATTTCATCAGAATAAGTTTAACATTCGTATCGACAAGTCGCAGAAGCACGAATTTCCAACGCATAAAAACAAATACAACATTCCTAATGTTAGGGCTCTATAGAAAACATGTTAAGCTGAAAGCGAAATAAGCCGTACAGATCCTAAGGACACTAGAACCTGATGCTCTGATACCACCTGTGACACCTCGGCTAATTAAATACCGGGTGATCACTCCTTTTTTAAATTAAAATCAAGGTGAACAGTTGGTTCATTCTTAGCATCACTGTCGTAAAAATAACTTTTCCAATTGAAACACCCTAATTAATTAAGCTAAGTGTCAAAACTATTTTTTTTTACATTACTTTCCAAATTTTATTTTATAAACGAAGAATTAAATCTTTACAACAATTCAAAATTAAAGAATCACACCACAAGATCCTGGAACATATAATCCAAATAATTTAAACATTCAACAACTAAATCCCAACATTAAAAACTTAAAGTAAAACATCGAGACAATAATAAATCCCAAAGTGACAATACTAGAAATAACTGAATCATAATGTCCAATAAAACAACTGAATAATGGAAAGGGCGACACATGCCCCACTAAATGAATATGCTAGGAGTGGAATCAAATAAATGAAGTCGTCTAAGCAAGAGGCTTGCAACTCCCACCTAAGCTGCAGTGCGTTCCTTACAAAGGATCCTACGCAAGATGCCCCTGTGGCTGGGCACCTGTATTATATACATATATATATACAAGAGAGAAAGTGAAATAGAAACGGGTCAGAGCCCGATAGTGTAAATGATTTAAAATTTGTTTTGCAAATATTTAAACTGTTTACAGGTCAATGCAACAACATATTAGTGCGACACTCTCTTGAGAAATTCTCATCTCTCTTTTAATGTGCACGCCTATCGCACTAACCTTCCCAACGGATTATCTTATCTTATATCGCACTAAACTTCCCAATGGTTCAACTTATCTTAGGTTACTCGTAAGATTTAAAACTGAAAAATATAATTGTTTAAAAGGAAAATTTCATTCAGTAACAAAGATCTCATCTTAACTTTATTTATTAATAAAGTTTCCCAGTGTCATGTTATACTTTTTTAAAACAAGTATTTTCAAATTCGAGTCATTATACATGTCTTACTTATCATAACACAGTAGGGAGTTCCAAATTTCAGAATTTCATATATATATATTATATACTCGTATAATATATATATTCTAACAGCACCCCACATAAAAATTATGGTGCGTGCATACTCTGCTATCCAATCCCCGTGTCACTCGTACTAAGGGAAATACAAGTTCGGAATCACTCTCGAACTATATTAACACATACACAAACAATATTGAGGCTAAGCATAGATTCCAAGTCTCTATAAGGATAGTACATGCCCCACGTCTCTTAGGACCGTCTGAGCTATCGATTCGATAGACTGTACCAAGGATTTCTATCTTCTTGGGTACGAGTCAATATCCCCCATAAAGGTCCCATCAAGATAAGACTGCCCCAGCGTGGTAACCTCAGGGATACCAAGTAGCGCGGACACGATATTCACACATAGGTAGTATATGCATAAACACAGTCATTTAACTATACTACTATTACCATATCAAATTAGGTACATCTCTAATCCCATAATTACGACATTTGTCCTTATTTCTCATTATTTAATTGTCACGTATAACCGTTCATATCTTACTTTAATTTAAGGGATCATTCCAACTTATTATGTAGCACTCATGGACTCTATCCTCTTAAGTGTAGAATTCAGTAGGTACTCGTATAATTTCCAACGTAACTACCTTACGCGTATCTTCCCTTAATACACAATTTCATCGTCCCTTATATGTAAATATCCCAAAAATACAACTCTCGTCTTATATTAAAAGGTCCCATAATCATTTATAAGTCCTACTGGTCTTCTTCATCTCCCAAAATATTTTATTAAGGGTGTCCAAGGATTATTTCTCATTAAAATTGAATTCAACTAATTTAAAAAAAAAAAGGAAATATGAGACTCCCAGAAGGGGGTCGATCGATCGAGGGCTGGGGCTCGATCGATCGAACCTTCCATCGATCGAACTTCTTGGCTCGATCGATCGATTAAGCAGGTATGGCAAATTCTGCAGTTAACCAGTTACGGGTTCTAACACATAACCTCATCCGAATCCAAACTTTTCATTCCCAATCGCCCAAAAATTTGTGCTACTAATAGTATAAACCCATTCCATACATATTTTACGTAAAGCATGCAAATTTCCATTAATAACCATGGATTAACAGGCCAAAATTCATGTAAATCTCAAGAACCCTAGAAATCTCTTTAACATGGTTCTAATCAGTCTTTTACAGATTTTTTTTCTTCTAAAACATCATAATTTCGTGGTTTAATCCTCTACATGTGAAGGGGTTTCCAGATTTACATTCAAATCATCACTACATGCGATTTCCTATCTCAAATTTGGGTTTTCTTCCATAAAACTCGTCATAATCATCCCTAGACTAACATGAGTGATGCATTAACGAAAATAAGCAAGATAAACACTTGCCTGGGATTTTCGGAGTTCTGATTTGTGGACGATTTTCGTGTGGTTACGATCCCCATCGCGCGATCTATGCGTTGGTGGTGGTGGCGGTGCAAACGGATGGATTTTGGGCCTTGGATTGCTTTGGAAGCTCTCTCCTTCCCTCTCATATGGCCGCCACTTGTCTTTGGTTGTTTTAACCTTAGAAGGCAACCTTAGAAATCCAATATATCCCTTGAAATTTCGTGGGTTTAATTACCCAAAAATGTAAAATGTCCAAAATGCCCTCCCGGGGTGCTAAATAGGCCTAAAAATGCCCCGAGACCCAAACTAAACCCCCGGGTATACTTTACTGACTATCTCGACCTTTCCGGACACTTTGGCGCACTCAAAACGACCATTCAAGCAACTTATAATATTTTTACTTTTATTCATCAATATTTAGTCCCGACGCGACACGGGCGCGTCCCGACTCAAATTTCCAAAATTGTCATTTTATTCCCTCGTGACATTTAATATAACCAATAATATATATTACTTTGCTCATTAGTAATATTCAACAAGTTTCCCATAATTACTAACTCTCATTATGTTAATAATTATAACATAATTAATTTCTGAATTTTTATTAAATAATTAATTCACATCAAATTTAATAAATCCCCAAATTAATATAGCATAAAAATACGGGGTATTACAGATGATTTAATTCCAAGGACTTGAAGCTGTAGCAAAGTGGATGATGATATCTCTCATTCGGATCTAGTGCAGGATCTCACACTATTCTTTGTATGGACTTGTGATCCGGTATCTGTCTCAGATGTTTAGTTTCAGACTAGTGGTTGTTCTATTATTATTTTGGGATTTTAGCCGATGGTTAATTCGGTATTACTCTTATTCTTTTGTACTCACACTTTGTTGATTGGGTTATAGTACATGGTTATTTTTATACTTTGTTCCGCACGGTTGATTTATCTGTTTTAAGTAAGATACAATTTGGCACCGGTTTAATTTTTACTTAGGGGGTTAGTAATTAAAAAAGTTTTTGAGAGTGATGCTAAGAATGAACCATTTGAGAAACCTGTTTTAATTTAATAAAGGCCTGATCAGCCGATGTTTAATTAGGCGGGGTGTCACATAGATTTGGAGAAGATAGGGTCGCAACGGAATAGTTCATATAATGAGAAGCCTATTTTTATCTTAAATCGATGTGAGTATACTTTATGGGTCTAATGTGATTTCTTTACTGTTGTGCCATCATAGTGCGACTGAGTTCACTTGGGCACGACATGATGATAGGTGTTAAAAATACCCTTACTTTTTTAGACAAATATACTTTTAAGAATTTCAATGACAAAGTTCTCTTTTTTAGGGTAGAAGACTGTAATACCCAATAGTTTTCTAATAATTAAAATGAATTATTTAGGTTTAGTTTAGTGAATAATAAAAGCAAATAAAATGAAAATGTATGAATTATTGTGAAGTAATTATAATATAATTTCATTATGTAGATTAGTTGAAATGGTAATTTTAATTGAGTAAGTTCAAATGGATTATATTTCTATTAATTAAATTAGGATTCAAGTGAATTTTGTTTTTAATATGATAGATTAGGGTTTAGGGTGAAACTCTAAGGTTAGATTGGACATTTGGTAAGGCTTGGTGGGAAAGTTGGGGTTCATTAAAATATGAAAAAATTCATAATAGTTGGCTGAAGTTATAATGGGTTACGTGTAGGTGACGAAAAAAATTAAAAACGAATTTAATAATTTTAGATCTCGTTCGAACAAAAGGTCTTGAACCATCTTCATATAAAACATTAAATATTGAGAATGAGGATTGTCACTATAAAATAAATTAATTTACGACTAATTTCTTCATGCATAGCTCAATAATTAGATAACAAAAAAAAATACTTTTATGCGTCTCTCTCTCTCTCTCTCTCTCTCTCTCTCTCTCTCTCATGAGGACCTCTGTTTGCATATCGTTGGGGCGGACCAATTTTGATAAAATAGTAAAAAAAATATTTTCAGCTAATTTTTTCTATATAGTTTTTAAACATTTCAGTAGGGCCATATAAAAAAATCAAGTCAAAATGATTTTTTTACTATTTTAAAAAAATCGGTTAAACTTTATTAGTTTTTAACAACTTAAAAACTCACGAAGTTTGATTGATTTTTTTAAAATAGCAAAAAAATTCATTTTGAGCTAATTATTTTTTTATGGTCCTATTGAAATGTTTAAAAATCATAAAAAAAAAATCAACCCAAAAATATTTTTTTTACTATTTTAAAAAAATGGTCCTCATTCGGGGTCCTCAAACTGGGACCTCACTTGATCCTTTCCCTATATATATATATATATATATATATATATATATATATATATATATATATATATATATATATATATATATATATATATATATATATATTCCCCTTTTGAACATGGAATTGATCATTCTTATAATTTGCGTTTGTTAAAATATAATCTATTTATGTGTCACTTTTACTTGCCCTTGAGAAATCTTGATACATAGCTCACTAATTAGTTTCTCGACTTGTTTACCTTTTTTGGGGTAATGATTTAATATACGTTAATTTATACATATTGTAATATTGATAATTTATATTATAATTATATTATTTACATGTAAACTTTGCATCTAAGAATATGAATGTCATATGCATCTATGTTTCCCAATAAATTTTAACATAAAATGGAACCCAATTCAAGAATAATCTCCGCAACCATATTTTTTGGACACAAATGTCCCTCTCTCTTCACGCATATCCGATTTTCAGTAATATAGACAATAAATTTTGTAAAGTTACATGAAATGTTTTGGAAAAAATTGTAATTTTTATATAGAATTTTATAATATATACACAAATATTTGTAATATGTACATGTTAACTTTGTGTATACCCTAGTTATAAGTTATACGTGAAGGGTTGAATTACTTTAATATTTAAAAAATATATAAGTGAACTACAGCAGAAAAAAAATATTAAACAGCGACAAAAAAAAAAAAAAGAAACTCGCTAATGATTTCCTACCACAATAAAGCGAACATTCACTTGAAAGCGAGGAAAACCATACTTTATTGAAGCTTAGACTTGGTTGTAGTGCTATAGGCACTATTATACCTTAGAAAGTAACTTTTAAGTCCAAAAAGTATATAAAGGGACAAAATACGACGAGAGATAGAAAAACACAAAACGGAATTAAAATCCAAAATACCCATAGAGAAATTATGGTAACAAAGGAGATGAAGCATAATCAATAGTCAGATAGGAGCCTTCTTTTTTTGTAGTTCTCCTTGAAGCAAGCTTGTCTCAACCTTTTTATTTTTTCTGTCATTTCTAAATCTGGCTGCTTCTCCATCATCTTCTTGTTTTCTTCTAGCATCTCTACTTCATTTGTTAATCCCATCTCCTAATATTGCAACTAAGAAAAGAATACTTATACAAATAAGAACAACATATATTAAAATTACTTACAAAATTTTTTATTCAATGCACTTCTTATAAGAAAGAAATGAACTTAATTAAAAATAAAGGTTAATTCCATTTCCTGTGAACTTTTCCCCAAATTTTACGTCACCATCCAAATTTTGTTTTCACGATTTAACCCATGAACTACTATAATGTCTTCATGTAGCATCCTAACCATAACACCGTAAATTTTTTGGACGAAATATTGGTCACGTTCCATGCAAATGAGGTTATTTATGTCCAATTCAATATAAGAGTTTAAAAAAAATGAAAATTAGAGAAAAAAATTTATAAAATATTTTTTTTATATAAAACCATTTAAAAGATTTGGAAATTAAAGATTTTTTTTTAATCTGGAAATTACCAAAAAAAAAAAAACAATTTTCGAAATTACAAAAAACAGAAACATTAAAAATTAAAAATATGAAAAATGTTAATTTTTAAAATACGAAAATAATAGAAAAATATTTTAGAAATTATAGAAAAACATTTCAAAAGATACCTAACAAACTTAGAAAACGTACATAGAAACACCACCCGGGTAGTCCCTCTCTCATCATGCAGCATAGACCGATTGAACAACTTATTTTGAAAAAACTTATAAGAATCTTGAAAAAAAATAGAAAAGACATTTTAAAAGATTGAATAATAACATAAAAAAATTTAAAAAAAATCTAGAAATAATAAACAAAAATTATAAAGTTTGAATATTATTTAAAAAGACATTTTAAAAAGAACAAATTTTAAGGAAAAAACATATTTCTAGAGAAAAAAAAAATTTGTAGCAAAAACAAATATTTTTGGCAAAAATCCATATTTCTAAAAAAATGAAACAAAAATTGGTTCCTAAAAAATTCAACACAAAAATAAATAAATAAATTCTAGCAAAATAAAAATAAATACCAATACCAACAAACCCATAAACATACCCCTAATTAGATATTGGATTTGGGTAAACAAAATAACCTCAAATTTAATACTTTCTTTTCAAACCCACTTTTTTCTTCAACCCCAAATTAGTGTGTGTGTATGTTCAGATATATGTTCGTGTATGTTCGTGCCCATGTCGTTATAAGAAAATGAGAAAGAGAGAGAATAGTGAGGTATTATCCACAATTGGGTAAAATACAATAATTCCCTTTAAAATAGTTACTTGGGTGCCAAGTGTGATTATCCGTCCAATAAACTAGAAGTATTATTGTTGGAAGGTTTCGTATTGGAAGTTCAAGGGGATCAAATCCAAAAAATAGAAGTTCAGTTGGTGATGTAAAAATGAGAGTAAAGTTCAGGGAAGAAAATATAACTTACTCTAAAAAGGATGCAATATCAATTAATATATCCGAAAGGATCTTAATAAGCACGTATGATAATACCTTAACATTGTTAATGAGGGACTTCATACTCTTGATCTTCCGGTGCGGCCATGTCATAATATTAAGCTCTCTGCATCTTTTCTTCAGCGCAATCAATCCTACCTTCAATTCCTCAGCTTCTTTAGTTATCGGAACGTGAAAGTATTTTTTAATTTCATCCAGTTCCAATGGAGCCGATTTTAATTTTTTAATTTTTGGACTTTTATTTTCATTTGTGTTTGAAATCATAAATTGTCCATGACACATTGTATTGAGCCCTTCTATTGCTCCATAATCTAAATTTTCAGTATCCACAAACATTTGTGGCTTGATATTTGCATTACCATCTTGATTAAAATATGCAATATTATTGTAATAACCCTCTCTTCCGATAGCCCATTTTATCCTTAATTACCATGTGTAGTAATTAGTTATTATCTGATAAGATGCTGAGTAAATATTAATTTGATTTGTCAAGTCAATATTTACTAATATGTTGTGTAGTTACCTCGTGAGTAGATAAAACTTGCATGTGGTGATTTTAATGTCATAAAGATTTAAAATGACATTTTGGGTTATTATGGAACCGGAACTAAAATGAGTTATAAAACTTTCAAATGATAATTCGGATAGTGTAGTTAGTCCCGGTAGGTGTGAGACAGTCAAAATATGTGCCATATTGTATTTTGGCATTTTGGGGACTTTTGACTGGTTTTGGCTTAAATAGTGTAGTCGCGTATTAGTATATCGCGTATTAGCATTTTAAGTTGGGCTTTTAGACTTAAGCCCCGTTTTAATTCCCCACCCCTATTCCCATTCTTCCATTTTACACAATTGAGCCCTAGAGAGAGTAGAGAGAGGAAGAGAACTTGGGAGAAAAAGAGAGATTGGAGCTTGGATTGTTGCCTCCTTCTTCATCAAATCAGATTCTCACACTTGAGGCAAGTAATCTACTTGCAAATTTATGGTTTAAGTAGAATAAATTGCATTGGTATTTATGATTTAGAAATGTTAGGGTTTTGTTGGATTTTTGGGTATTAACCCTTGGAAATGGATTTGGATGATAAATGATGTTTAAGGTTGGTAGGTAGATGGATTTAGAAGGTAGAAATTGCAGCCAATGAATTCGGTTGGGGTTGGTTTTGGTGTTGGATCAATTTTGGAGTTCAAGACTCCATAGCCATTCTTGGCATTTTCGCAGGGGCGAATCGATTCGGCCCCTTGGGCGAATCGATTCGCATAAATGCAGAATCCCGGGTCTTAGTACCCGAATCGATTCGGATTAAGACCGAATCGATTCGGCTTATGCAGAAACTCAAGTTTGTCATCCGAACCGATTCGCTTTCAGAGCGAATCGATTCGCTTGGGCGAACCGATTCGTCCCTTAGGGCGAATCGATTTGGTACCTGCTGTTTTGGGTCATTTTCCTTCTTATAAATTTTATCCTTTTTTTTTCTTTAAGTTTAGGACTTAGGAACCTTCTTAATTGAAGTAAGCTTAGAGTCTTAGAGTAGCTATGGAGTTTAGTCGTTACCCTGGACTAGAAATGGGTTCATCTGGGGTTTGTTTCGGGAAGGTTTAAAGTAATGCTAAGGCATTACTTCTTTTATTCAAACTTGTAGAAGTTTGGAAGTTAGGTACCCTAACTTGGAGACTAGAAGGGCTTGTCAAGTTACTTAGGCCTTGGAGATTTGTAGGATCATAATGATCATTTGGAGATTTAATCGGGGATTGTAATTTGAGGAATAAATGATAATATTCGATGGGAATTAGGTTCGCATAAAATGAACCCATGTGAGTTTAATGATAATAGGTTCAACTAGAACGAACCCCGTTGTTTAATGATATTAGGTTTAATAAAAAAGAACCAACCTCATGATTAATGGAAATGGATTTTGGTAATGAAAATGATGATAAATGTAAATATTAATTTACTGTTACACACCTCTCTAAATGACATCATAAGGGAAGTTCGCTCGAGAGGTGAAGCCCCCTGGCTAATGAATGCAGGGTGGATATAGTCCTAGGCCATGGGAGCGCTTATTGTTATATTTTCTGCGATGGGTAGGAGATTCCGGGTGTGGTCTTGACTACCCCGCAGGCTCATGGCCGCTTCCCAACGTGTTCCGATAGGTGCCCAGGTTGTCTTATGTTAGGCCCTGGAAGATGATGGTCATTTAGGGGCGCGCCCAGTGGGGAAACCCGGATGGGCGGTCTTAGATATCGTTATATGTATATGAATATAGCTATATTTTCATCAAGTTGGACTTGATGGTTGATAAACGCCATAAAGAGCGTATGTTAAATGCCATAAAGAGCATAAATATGTGCCAGGAAGAGCACAGGAATAATATATGTGCCATAAAGAGCACTTGATGTAAATAATATTCCTAATAAGGAATGGAAAGATAAAATGGGAAGTTTTAATTAATGAATAGAAATTATAACTTCTTGACTTAACCAAATATATATGGTTTTATTCCTAATAAGGAATGTATGAAGGAAATGGAAAATGTATTAATAAGAAAGGGTTTTAAATTAAAATGCTTTACCTTCTATCTTTGATTGTAATTGTAGCTAGCATGTCATGTGATCATCCTCTTCATTCATGTATAACTGTTCGTATCTACCATGCTTTTTATTCTTCTAGAAATCATATAGAACCCGGCCCTGACCGGTTTACTTTCTTGTTGTATATATATTATTGTATCCGCTTAGGTGCTCCACCGCAAGGACGCCCGACTTGACTTTCCAAGTTCCTTGCACCTTCGACGAGCTGTAAGACTTTGCGGGTTATTACAGGATGTTGTATTAGACGCTTTCATTCTTGTGACTCTAATTATGATCGGGTCTTGTCCCTCGGGCGTGTGGCCCAAACATTTGTATTTGATTAATGGTTGTACTATATAAGACCTTTTATATTGTTATACGCTGCCTTATGTAGCTGTGGACCGACAGCTTATTCGGTCCATTTGCGTACCTTCATTTTAGTTATATTATATGCTATCTTTTGGAATTCCACTTGCTCGTCAGACTGGGTTGTTAGTTTAAATTTTCATAACCGCATTTTTTAAAATTTTACACTTTTTGGCAACCCGTTTTCTGATTTATTGGGTGGTTTTCCCGTATACTCAGTTTTTATTTGTGATGCTGAGAATGATATCCATCCATGATCCCTGTTACGTTTGAGTATCGGGCTGGCCACCCCTTATCTCGGATTGCGGGTTGTCACAGATGGTATCAGAGCATCAGGTTCTAGAGTACTAGGATCTGTGTGGACTTGTCTCGTTCTACCGTAGCGTTCTTTGATGTAGAGCCTAATGTTAGGATTTCTTTGATGCTTATGTTTACGAATCTTCTGCAAGATAGATTATTTTAATTAGCATTGTAATACTATTGTTCTTCCATCTCAGATGCCTTCTAAGAGAGGTCGCCCGGCGAGACGTGTTAAGGTCGTAGAGGGGGAAGTAGGTCCTCCACCGCCACTACAAGGGACGGTTAATGTTGCGGATGTAGCAAGCATAGTGGCTGGAGCGGTTCATGCCTCCATGTCCGTAGTGATCCAACAATTGCCATGGGCCCCAGGTGTTCAAGCTCCTACGGGACTTACTCCGTGGGAAAGGGTTAGGGAGTCCTTTATAAGGGGCAATCCCCCGGAATTCGAGGGAGGTGCAGATGTTATTAAAGCCAATCAATGGAAGAAAGACATGCAACGCCACCTTCGAATGATAGAATGCAGTGAGGATAAGAAACAAGTCCTTACCACCTTTAAGCTTGTCGGATCTGCGTTACATTGGTGGGAGACGATGACCACCCCAGAGCAAAGAGACACCATGTCAATCACTGAGTTCTGGACTTTGTTTGATCTTAAGTATTTTCCTCCCGCTGTTCAGAGGGAGATGAAGAGGAAGTTGCAAGATGTAGCGCAAGGGGAGAGGTCTGTAGCGGAGTATGAAGAGGAGTTCACCCGTTTAGCAAATTTTGTACCAGATGAGGTGACTCCGGAAGAGAGGAAGATCTCGAAGTTTATGGGAGGTCTAAACTGGGGAATCCGAAAACACTTATTGGGTAACCCAGCTTTCCAGACTTTTGGCAAGGTTATGAATGCAGCCTTACTACATTGCCAAGAGCATCGAGTATATATGCAGGATAGCAAGAAAGCTACTGAGATGAGGAAAGTAAGGAAGCTTGGAGAGTTTATTGCGAGTGGCAATAATAGGCACGGACAAGGTGCTTTGCGTCAGGCAGATCGGAGTTGCCCTGGAGATAGAGGTCATCCAGGCTGAGGCTCTTCTCAACTTCGAAATAACAAGCTTAGAGGTCAGGATGAGATGAAGGGACGGTGCTTCCAATGTGGGGAGGCAGGTCATTACAAGAAGGAGTGTCCTCAGATGATTGGGGGTCAGTTTCCCCGGGCTCCGCAGCAGCCATGTGTTATGTTTCCACCTCCGGTACCTATTATGGTTGTTCCTCCGCAGCAGGGGCAACTACAGTATGGACGTGCTTGTCATGATCGGGAGGCTATGTTTCCTCCAGCCCTGCCGGCACCGCCCGTTATTGAGGGTAAGTTTTTCTCAGAGATACGTGAGTTAAATGTTATTCGATGCGGGTGTTACGCGCCCATTTGTTTTACGAGTTTTTCTCAGATTTCAGATTTCATAATATCTGCTGAGAGTATTTTCATTGGTATCGAGTTCTATGGGTAATGGTTTGCTCATTTCTTTTGTTTGTATGTATATAGGAAGTTCTCTTATTAAATTTTACTTTAGGCCGATTTACTCGTCCTTAACATGGTCGAGTATGATGTGATATTAGTATGTGATTGCTATGCCTTATCTCCACGACCAACAAGTTGAGTGGTAGCGTATAGGAGGGGTTCCTTGTTTGGATTCCGCTTCTGCAGGACGCTCCACGCGCGAACCTTAACGACGTTGGGAGTGGGGATATACTACCTTTCCTTTCTTTTACCTTGTGAGTATTATGCTCTATCTCCATGATCAACTAGTTAAGTAGGCATGTGACGGAGGGGTTCCTTGTTTGGATTTCGCTTTGCGAGACACTCCGCCGCATGAACACTTAACGATGTTGTGAGTGAAGATATGCTATTCTTCCCTTTTATTTTATTTTATTTTGTTACTTTATGGTCGGAAGTGGGATTTGATGGTTTAGCCGAAGGTCACGTACTAGAGTGATTGATGGCTATTATAGTGCGACTTAGGAGCACTGTATATAGTTCTCTCCTCTGATGGATATGAGGGAGACCGAGGTACGAAGTCGAATTGAGACTTCGGGTTATGCCTTTAAATAGAAGGCTATTTATTGAGATGCATATGTATGGGGTATATAACCCTAGGGTTTCACGAAGGGTCAGCTTTGGATTGTTAATGTTCTTTCGATTAGTTAAATAGTTAGTGCGTAGCTGTAGAATCTTTTGGTCCCGAACATGTGTCTTAGACCTGTACCCCCTCGATGACTGACAACGCGAGGTAGTAGTGTAACGGGAGGGTTCCTTGTTTGGATTTCGCCTCGGCGAGACGTCCCACGCACGAAACTGAGCAATGTCGGAAGTTGAGAAAGGTCTTGGACACTAGGGATATACTTAGCATTAGGTGTGTACGACTTAGATAGGGTATCGGTAGATAGACTTTAGGATTGTTTAGGCGTAGGGCCTTTTAGTATGGGACGTGAGTTTAGGAATGCTGTTGGGAGTTGACCATGAATGAGTCATGCGTAAACTCTAAGAGGGATTGGTTTCATGTTATATGAAGTGGGAGGATTTCGAGAAGTTGATGGTTAAGGCCGAAGGAGATGAGGCCTCTCGTAATGGAGTGTTACGGAGGTAATGAAAGGGTGAATTAACTCTTACCCCTGAGCCACGTGGTTAAGCTCGAAGGTAGATTCTATTAGCAAGTCTCTGTCATGACGGGGAGTGATGACACTGGAGTGTCGATTTATTGTGGATGCGCCTCACAAGTTTAAACTTGTAGGGAGTATTATCCCCTATTTAGATTGAAGTCCATCTAGAGGGTGGGGTGCGTTCCCTTAAGAAAACTTTGTTCCGAACGGGAGGGACTTAAGTTAAGCAGATATGGAGAATCACGCAGTTCTAACGTTTCGGTGCATCAAGGTAATGATGAATCGTGCCAAGTTATACGTCGCTAGTACTATTGGCTGGGCATGGGAAGGTTGTTGTACTGAATCAGGACTTTCGTTTCTCATTCCTGGCGAGGTTCCAAGAAGCTATGGGAATCGAATTTTGGTTAATCACTTCTTATCATTTTCCACAGATGACCAAACCAATAAAATAAACCATATGCCGAGGCATATACTCCTTACCTGCGTGCCTAACTTTAAGAGTAGTTGGGAGCAATGCTTTCCACTCGTTCAATTCGCCTATATAGAATTGGTGATTGGGACGGCGCTTTAGAAGAGGCCTTGTATAGTAGTTTTTTTTTTTTTTTTTTATCTCCCGCTTGTTGGTTAAAAGTGCGAGATGATGAGTCTCTCGTATAACCGGGACCGACAAAAGAGCTCATGCGATGCAAGAAAAAGGCATCTGGAGTTGAGGTCATTAGACCAAAGGTTGTGGTGAGTATCGCCTGAGGAGGACGTTATGCGTTTCGAGGAGAAAGGAAGACTTGCACCGCATGACGTTGTACCTTTCCTAGAAATATCGCGGTGGGTCCGGTAAACTAATTCCTCGCTTTATCGAAACATTTAGCGGCAAGTTCATAAATGGTTCCTTGTCTCTCATGCAAGGGAGTACGAAGGATACGATGGTGCCTTTAGGCACATTCCTTTCGAGGTAGATGCAACTTGACGGTTCTTATTAGAAGTAGACGGTTGCCGTCTTAGAGCGTAGAGTTACGTGGGTGTCGCCGGTAGTACTTTGGGGATGAGTTCTATATAGTCAGCTTAGGTCGAGAAATCGACATCGGGGTGCGAGGATGACTTGCGGGAATAGTGTCCGCACCTCTCCTTGCGACGTATATTCGAATTTTGGGGGCAAAATTCCCTCTTAAGGGGGGGAGTATGTAATAACCCTCTCTTCCGATAGCCCATTTTATCCTTAATTACCATGTGTAGTAATTAGTTATTATCTGATAAGATGCTGAGTAAATATTAATTTGATTTGTCAAGTCAATATTTACTAATATGTTGTGTAGTTACCTCGTGAGTAGATAAAACTTGCATGTGGTGATTTTAATGTCATAAAGATTTAAAATGACATTTTGGGTTATTATGGAACCGGAACTAAAATGAGTTATAAAACTTTCAAATGATAATTCGGATAGTGTAGTTAGTCCCGGTAGGTGTGAGACAGTCAAAATATGTGCCATATTGTATTTTGGCATTTTGGGGACTTTTGACTGGTTTTGGCTTAAATAGTGTAGTCGCGTATTAGTATATCGCGTATTAGCATTTTAAGTTGGGCTTTTAGACTTAAGCCCCGTTTTAATTCCCCACCCCTATTCCCATTCTTCCATTTTACACAATTGAGCCCTAGAGAGAGTAGAGAGAGGAAGAGAACTTGGGAGAAAAAGAGAGATTGGAGCTTGGATTGTTGCCTCCTTCTTCATCAAATCAGATTCTCACACTTGAGGCAAGTAATCTACTTGCAAATTTATGGTTTAAGTAGAATAAATTGCATTGGTATTTATGATTTAGAAATGTTAGGGTTTTGTTGGATTTTTGGGTATTAACCCTTGGAAATGGATTTGGATGATAAATGATGTTTAAGGTTGGTAGGTAGATGGATTTAGAAGGTAGAAATTGCAGCCAATGAATTCGGTTGGGGTTGGTTTTTGTGTTGGACCAATTTTGGAGTTCAAGACTCCATAGCCATTCTTGGCATTTTCGCAGGGGCGAATCGATTCGGCCCCTTGGGCGAATCGATTCGCATAGATGCAGAATCCCAGGTCTTAGTACCCGAATCGATTCGGATTAAGACCGAATCGATTCGGCTTATGCAGAAACTCAAGTTTGTCATCCGAACCGATTAACTTTCAGAGCGAATCGATTCGCTTGGGCGAACCGATTCGGCCCTTAGGGCGAATCGATTCGGTACCTGCTGTTTTGGGTCATTTTCCTTCTTATAAATTTTATCCTTTTTTTTTCTTTAAGTTTAGGACTTAGGAACCTTCTTAATTGAAGTAAGCTTAGAGTCCTAGAGTAGCTATGGAGTTTAGTCGTTACCCTGGACTAGAAATGGGTTCATCTGGGGTTTGTTTCGGGAAGGTTTAAAGTAATGCTAAGGCATTACTTCTTTTATTCAAACTTGTAGAAGTTTGGAAGTTAGGTACCCTAACTTGGAGACTAGAAGGGCTTGTCAAGTTACTTAGGCCTTGGAGATTTGTAGGATCATAATGATCATTTGGAGATTTAATCGGGGATTGTAATTTGAGGAATAAATGATAATATTCGATGGGAATTAGGTTCGCATAAAATGAACCCATGTGAGTTTAATGATAATAGGTTCAACTAGAACGAACCCCGTTGTTTAATGATATTAGGTTTAATAAAATAGAACCAACCTCATGATTAATGGAAATGGATTTTGGTAATGAAAATGATGATAAATGTAAATATTAATTTACTGTTACACACCTCTCTAAATGACATCATAAGGGAAGTTCGCTCGAGAGGGGAAGCCCCCTGGCTAATGAATGCAGGGTGGATATAGTCCTAGGACATGGGAGCGCTTATTGTTATATTTTCTGCGATGGATAGGAGATTCCGGGTGTGGTCTTGACTACCCCGCAGGCTCATGGCCGCTTCCCGACGTGTTCCGATAGGTGCCCAGGTTGTCTTATGTTAGGCCATGGAAGATGATGGTCATTTAGGGGCGTGCCCAGTGGGGAAACCCGGACGGGCGGTCTTAGATATCGTTATATGTATATGAATATAGCTATATTTTCATCAAGTTGGACTTGATGGTTGATAAACGCCATAAAGAGCGTATGTTAAATGCCATAAAGATCATAAATATGTGCCAGGAAGAGCACAGGAATAATATATGTGCCATAAAGAGCACTTGATGTAAATAATATTCCTAATAAGGAATGGAAAGATAAAATGGAAAGTTTTAATTAATGAATAGAAATTATAACTTCTTGACTTAACCAAATATATATGGTTTTATTCCTAATAAGGAATGTATGAAGGAAATGGAAAATGTATTAATAAGAAAGGGTTTTAAATTAAAATGCTTTACCTTCTATCTTTGATTGTAATTGTAGCTAGCATGTCATGTGATCATCCTCTTCATTCATGTATAACTGTTCGTATCTACCATGCTTTTTATTCTTCTAGAAATCATATAGAACCCGGCCCTGACCGTTTTACTTTCTTGTTGTATATATATTATTGTATCCGCTCAGGTGCTCCACCGCAAGGACGCCCGACTTGACTTTCCAAGTTCCTTGCACCTTCGACGAGCTGTAAGACTTTGCGGGTTATTACAGGATGTTGTATTAGACACTTTCATTCTTGTGACTCTAATTATGATCGGGTCTTTTCCCTCGGGCGTGTGGCCCAAACATTTGTATTTGATTAATGGTTGTACTATATAAGACCTTTTATATTGTTATACGCTGCCTTATGTAGCTGTGGACCGACAGCTTATTCGGTCCATTTGCGTACCTTCATTTTAGTTATATTATATGTTATCTTTTGGAATTCCACTTGCTCGTCAGACTGGGTTGTTAGTTTAAATTTTCATAACCGCATTTTTTTAAAATTTTACACTTTTTGGCAACCCGTTTTCTGATTTATTGGGTGGTTTTCCCGTATACTCAGTTTTAATTTGTGATGCTGAGAATGATATCCATCCATGATCCCTGTTACGTTTGAGTATCGGGCTGGCCACCCCTTATCTCGGATTGCGGGTTGTCACAATTATCATCCCAAAGATTCTCAAAATTAGTGAATTCTAATTGGGGAATATAATTTTTTTGTTGCGAAAATTGATATTCATTAAAACCCCATGGAATTTGATTGTGTTGTTGCAAAAATTGGTATTGATAATCAAAGGGGGTTTCATAATTTGATTGTGGAAATAATTGATCATAATTAAAGGGATCGACAAAGAATTGTAATTCAAGTTATTAGTGATATGTGAATATGGCTCCAATTTTCTGCAAAAACAAAAAATGGACAATTACACAAACATATATAATGGCTTGTAAACAAAATATACTTGAAGGAAGAAGCATTTTAATAAGTGGGAGATTACCCTTGAGGGATTTCTTCCAAATAAGGCCAATCAAGTTCATACTCGTTTTCCACCCTTATAAAGCTAAGCTGATTATAATCCATTGTTCAAGACTGTGCAATTGAAAGAAGAAACTAGTATATAAAACCGAAAGCTAGGCATGTGTACTACAACCTCTACGACTTCTTATTTATGGTGAAACCATAGAATTTACTATTTTCTAAAACTTAAAAGTCAACCGTCGACTCTACCAAATAGTGAATCGACGCTTCTCTCTCCATTCAATTATGATTTTTAATTTTTGACATGCAATCTGTAGTAGGCCAATACCTCGCATGTCATTAACTCTTTTACGAAATGAGCTGTTATTGAAACAGAGATGAAGTAAACCCAAAACCCTATGCTTTTCGCTTTCTCAACCATTCACCTTCTTTCATTTCCATAAATGTGGAAGACAACATGAATCGATGGGTTCGGGTCAACTCAATCATCAACCTAATCAGAGACAAATGATTTATCTAAGCAGAACAAACATGGAATGGTTAAGAATCTCCCTTCATACACATCAACCAAGCTATAAGACCGCTGGGCGAAACGATCGAACTGATGATTTGTGACTGCTACATATCCTGCAAACTCCAGCCCAAGTCGGTCGTAGATCTGCTACGGGTCTCCGAAAATTCTTTGACAGTTTGTGAGGTTTATTTTGATCGTCCCGGAATTGTTCTGAGAATCCATGATTAAGAGAAAAAAATGAGATGGAATCGACTCACCGACTTCATGGAGATGGGAGTGTCAAAGACTACTTATCTGGCTTCAGGAACGGGTTATCGCTCTTGAGTGAGTTATAATACCCTTCTTCATGCTTTCAACAAAATTACTTGCTTCTTATTCAAATTACAACTTTGATGCAACGAATGGGCTTGCTTTAGTTTTTTTTCCAGATTATTCGACAATAATATATTTTAGGTTATTAGGTTTCCTATATATGTTCTATGCCAACTGCTATTTTCACCTATATTGTTTAATTGTTATAATATTTTTTGCCTGTTTTCCCTAATATATATTTTGTGTGATTTTTGTTTGAACCTTGCATATATGTCAGCTTTCGACCATTTTATGGATATTTTAAGCTAATCTTACTACCTTGCATAAATGAGGAAATCCAGAAGCACAACTATTCAGACCGACTAGAATTTAATTAAAATCAACTACCGATTTGGACAGTGAATTTGTTAAAAATCGTTTCAATTTGTTTCTCTCTCAAAGACATGTTTTAAGAAGTAAAAAATGATCACATTTCATTTTTCCTCAACCAAATTTGTCTATTTTCCCAATTCTTTTTTACAATATTTTTCAGTGTTGAAATGATTTATTGAAAGTGCAGGTCGTCTACCATTCAAAAAGGTGCCAATTAATTTTTAGTTTCAAGAAATGTATCCCCCTTATCTTTTGTGTTTTACTGATTCAGGTGCGTTAGAATGTTAATAGCTATTCAAAAAGATGCCAATTCACTTTTAAACATTTAATTCCTTCGTTTCTCACCTAATTACTTATTAAAACTCATTTCTTTTGGGTATGTTAAAGAATAATTCTAGGTGTACCGCATTTTGAAACCATATGCCTATGTGGCATGCGAAGATTGGTTAATTCCTTATGGATGTGGATCCGCGCAAGAGGAATTAATAATCCTATTTGTTTCTTCACTTCCCTAATTTATGTCTCTTTGATTGCCAAAAATTCAAAGCCCCTAACCCAATTAGAGTTTGGCTCTTAATTTTCCTTACCTACTTCTCACCCATTCAAAAGTTTTTTTAAGCATTATACAAACATTATTTTATATTCTCTCTCTAGAACGTGTGCAACTGGGGCTCCACTGTCTCCTCACCAAGGTTTATATATATGTTTAATACTGATTTGAAGCTTCCATTTATATGTATGTGGTATTGGGATATTATTGTTGATTTATTTGGGAAATTTGTTTTTACTATGTTTCTTTTGCAGATTGGCTGATTCGGGTTTGGTTGCTTAGATCGAATCATCTTATCTGCTAGAATTCTATGAGGAAATAATAAAAAGTTCTTAAAAAGTCAAGACCTTTGGGTATATAGTTTTAATTATCATATTAATCTAATTCAATCATTAAAAGTAATTATTTTCTTTATTTAGTGATCATAAAACTGAATGAAAATCGCATTATAATGTATTCTCAAAGTTAAAAATATCAGCTGCAATTATTGAATGTCATTCATGTGACTTTTGATATAAATTTAAAATTCGATCTTCTTTCATTTGTAGAATATATTGTGTCAAACAGTCTACAACAACAAAATAATACGATGAATTCTGCCACGCGTCGCGTGGCCTGCATGCTAGTATCTTTGTATAAAACCCATCTATCTCTATCCATTGGATTTATTCATCTCCCTAGCTTCTAGTCATGGTATTAAGTTAAATTTTCCAGGGTACATGCTAAATATTTTGTTTTGAAACATGAAGGATATAACCATGATGGACAAAGGAAAAAATAGAAAGTCATTTTACTGAATAATCATTTACTAATCAACAATTTTAAATTCATTAAAAAAATATCATGTTAATCTGGTATAAACTTGGGTGGATTTGGTTATACAAGTTTGTTTTTGTCTCACTACATTCTATCTATAAATTCGACTTTTGATCACCATGTGAGAACGAAAACAGGCCTAGAGAAATAGATAGGTTGATAGATAAACCTTCTTATTTTCATATAGATTTAGTATTTTTATTACTCTTTATGTTGGATATAGCAGAACAATTTTTCAAATGGATTAGTCATCCTCTTTTAATGTAAATTTGTATGTTCTTGTTCCATTGAAAGAACAAATAAAGGGGATAGATGACGTATAGTTTAACAAAAGTATTTTTGCAACCATCTGATAATATTGGTTATGTACTACTTAGCACTTACATTCAACTTCGTAATTACAGAATATATATATGATTTTTTGTCAGAGAATTTCAAACGCAAACAGTATCGTTGTACAGTTGTACTGGTGTCTGAATTATATATACTCATTGATATTTCTTCTCTGTATGAGACTATTTACATGTTATCTCATACAATTTTTTCATTCCCCATTGGCATCTTCCTGCTCAAGGTATTATGCTTACCACTTCATTATATAGTTTTTGGCCAATTATATTTCCTGTTTTGATTTTATTTAGCAAATTCACAAACCATGTTTTGTTAATGATGTTAAAATTGAATTAAGAATGATTTGAGTGTATGATTTGGTTGAGCTTTAATTAGCTTGGGTTTTAATTAGTTTCTATTTTAGATATGGAAATTGAGTATAGAGTTGTTTGTATGATTTTGTTGAGTTTTCTTTAGTTTGTCTTTATTTAGAAACTTCACAAACCATGATATATCTTACTATTCACGTCAGTTCATATTATAGCCTACTAATTATTTGTTGAAAAAACTTAGACAAGAGACGTTTGCTTCTTTTGATTGTACTTGCTTTACCAAACAATTATGTTTTTGGTTTGTGGTTCTAGCAGTGAAGGAAGGTTTCTATTTGGATACCGATTCCATGTTGCTTCAATGATTTTGCATTTCCGTTAAGCCATATACATTAAAACCATACACTTCCTAAATCTAAGTGAACATTTCATGAAATTAAATTAATATTACTAAAATTGCAGATGCTCATTTTTGTTTATTATTTATCTAGTAATATTGGGGATAGGTATTACTTTTGTTTACATGTTTGTCACATAGCTAAAAAAAAAAAACATTCTTAAAATGACTTTTTTTTGGTAGCATATTATGAGGTGTTCGGATCAGCTTACACGCACCTCGACTAATCCCTATCCACGGTTCGTAGCTTCCGCTGGCCAAACATTATTTTGACAGTGCCGGGAATCGAACTTGTGACAAAATCCAATCCACCCTCAAGACTATCCCAATGACAACCTTTTACCACTGGACCAAGGCTTGATTCATTCTTAAAATTACATACGATATTCACATCTTTATCTTTTAAATGATTTCACTTTACTTTTTCACTTCTAGCATATAACAAACATGGGGTTAATATCTTGGCTACAATAATTAATCAAATTCAGCGAGTGAGTGAGAGGATAGAGCATGAAATTTAGCATTATTATAATACCAAACTAAACAGTGAAAAATGATTACCCCAAAGGTCACCCATAATGGAAACATGATTTTTGGTAATACAACTAGTGGAATACCTTTAATTCATTGACCAAACTCAATAAATATTGTGATATATGCTTGCTTGCAACCGATAAAAAAATAAACATGATATATAAAATTTGTCGGCTTTTTTTTGTTACCCCTTGAATAGTTATGATTGGAATAAATTATTGATTGTCTTCGATAAATTTCACTTTAAACTTTTCTTTCATGAATTATAATAATATTTGATCTTATAAAATGTATATCTTCTAATTTATGCCCCAACTTCAACCTACTCATTTATATGAAGGTCTGGGAGATTTGAAGTTCTTGTGGAAATCAATAAATGTTAAAATAATCAATAATTATATCAAAATTATTCTCCTAAAGGGTAATGGGTGCAACACATGTACACTTGGACAAGTGGAAAATTGATAAAAAATAGTCCAAACACTTGAAACTTAAATTTTTTTTATGTCAAACCTTTCTATCTAATTGTCTTTCATTGTCTGTTTAACTCACGTTAATTATCCGGCGCTTTGTATCGTAGTAACTACTTTAACCTGTGCATAGCTCATATTCCTGGATTCGACAGTCATTTCGTTACGATTCCTATAATTTCCAACAATTAATGTTTCACCAATCATAATATAAATAAATTCGGGCACATTGTTATACTAATTTTTAACGTTGGAGTGTCCCACTAGTTTTGCTATCTACATACTCAAACATTAGTTATGGTATTTTTTTGTTAGCAAACCATGAGGAGTCCGGGTCAGCTTACGCGCACCTCAAGTAATTCTCGTCCGCGGTTCGTGTCTTTCACTGACCAACCATTATTTTGACAGCATTGGGAGTCGAATTGGGGAGTGTGACAACCCGCTATCCGAAATAAAGGATGGCCAGCCCGATACCCCGATGAAACAGGAATCATGGATAGATATCATTCTCAGCATCTTACTATCATACAGAGTATCAGGAATAATCACCCAATATTCCCGAAAACGGGTTATCAAAAATTTAGTATGTAATATAAAGAAAACACTTTCAACAACCCATAATAGAAGAGAGGATGGAAGCTCCCACAAACATATATAATATAATACAATAGATAAGAAAGGACCGAATAAGGCGTCGGTCGATACAATCCATACAATATACAATAAGTTTCATGTGTTACATAATACATCATTTATACAATTACAAACATTTGGGCCACACGCCCGAATAAAGACTTATCTTAGCTAGAAAACAATAATAGAGGCGTCTACCCAAAATATCCCGTGATACCCGCAAAATGTCACGGCTCCTCAAAAGACTTAGAGAAAAGAAAGTCATTACGGGAGACCTTGCGGCGGAACACCTGGACGAAAAATAGAAAATACATACACAACAAGAAAACGAAAAACCGATCAGAGTCCGGTTTTATATGATCACTAGATAAATGACAGGTATGACAATAATGGACAGGTAAGCATGGATGATATTCTAGCATGGTAACATCATATAAAGAACTAAAACAATTAAATAAATATTAAAATGAAATTCAATAATACAAAGAAATAAAAGTACTTATAATCCTTTTTCATCTTTCATCATTTTCAATTCCATCTTCTTTCCATTCCTTATCAGGAATGCAATTATTGCCATGTGCTCTTTATGGCACTTATCTCAATAGTATGCTCTTTGTGGCATATACTTTGCTCTTTATGGCATTAATGTTCCATCGAGTCCAACTCGATAATAGAATAGTTATAAATATATATATATAACGATTCTAAGACCGCCCGTCCGGGTTTCCCCACTGTGCGCGCCCCTAAATAACCATCATCTTCCAGGGCCTAACATAAGACAACCTAGGATCCTATTGCAAACATCGGGAAGTGGCCATATGCCTGCGGGATAGTCAAGACCACACCCGGAATCTCCTACCCATTGCAGAAACATATAAACAAGCGCTCATATGGCCTAGGACTATATCCACCCTGCATTCATTAGCCAGGGGGCTTCACCTCACGCACGGACTTCCCTTAAGATGGTATTTAGAGAGGTGTGTATCATCCATTTTATTAATTTCCATTTCATGGTTCAGTAAATTATGGTTTACTTTATCCATTTTACATTTTATCAAATGCATTATGGTATACTTCACATCATCATAACAACCTCGAAGAATATTTAAACTCCCCAAGTTATCTCTCCCAAATGTCCTTATTTGGACTTTATATTAACCCATCAAATGAGATCTAGTTCGCATTTACTCCTAAAGTCTCCAAATTCGACCTTAAGATTTCCTAGACTTTTATAGAACTACCTGACAGAAATAATGCCTAAACATTTCTTTAAATCTCCCCCCCCCCCCCCCTGACAGGAACCCTAGATGAACCCTTTCGAGTCTAGGGAGTCGACCAAACTCAACTAATACTCTAAGTCCCTATTTTTACTTCATTTAAGAAGGTCCCTATGTTCCTATGAAAAGAAGAAGTTAAGGACTGAAAATAAAATGTTTGGGAAGAAAACAGGGGACCGATTGACCGGTCCTAATACCGCGGTTGACCGCGTCTCAAGATTTGGCCTAAGAAGAAAAGAAGAAAGTTCATTTCGGCAGGACCGGTCGACCGGTCAGGGGAAAGCGGTAGACCGCGCCATAATTTTAGGCCTTTGAAAGAAATGCAGTGAACCCTCTCCCGTAGACCCGGTCGACTGGTCTGCGAACCGCGGTCGATCGGTCTAAGCAGACCTAGACCACGATTTCCTATCTTTCAAGAAAATCCCAAATCCAACTCATTTATTCTCACCCACACAACATAAATGCTACTACCACTACCATTAACATCAACAATCATTCAACTATCCTTTAATGATTCAAAACCAACCAACATCCAAACCCTAAACTAGTAAACCATAATCAAATACATCATTCTCACACAAATCATTTATCTCAAACCATAAACAGCAAGTAGTAAACTTGCCTCAATGTAGAAAATGCAGATTTTCTTGGTGTGGGATCAAGAATCCTTCTCAAGTCTTTAATATCCCTTCTTCTCTCTACTCTTTCTCTTTCTCTCTTTATCTCTCTAGGTTTAGGAAATACAATTAGGTGAATAGTGATTTACTCAAGACATAAATCGTGCCTTTAGCCAAAAATCCCAACTTAATTGATCGATATTGCGATAAAATAATACGCAATTGCATATTTAAGGCATAATCAGTCAAAAATGCCCAAAACCTCAAAACACATAATGGCACAATATCTGACTATCTCGCACGTTCCGGAATCAACTGCGGCCTCTAAATTATCATTTGGACATTTTATAATTCAATTTAAGTTTCGGTCTCATTATTAAGCCAAATATCATTTTAATTCATATGATATTAATAAGCATAACATAGCAATATTCACCCATAGTTATGGTATATATGCAAACTCATAGTGAATATTAACTTTTCTTCATTAAATTAGCACTCAATTCATAATCCAAAACTTATATCTAATTACCATACCTAGTAATTAATATAAAATTTGTTCTCATAAGCGAGGGTTATTACATACTCCCCCCCCTTGAGAGGGAATTTTGTCCCCAAAATTAAGGCGTACCTTATAAGAAAATATGTGGATATTTCTCCCGCATCTCGTCCTCACGCTCCCACGTTGATTCTTTTGCATTGTGGTGACTCCATTGAACTCTCACTAAGGGAACCACACGAGACCTTAACTTGCGCTCCCCACACTCAAGAATAGCAACCGGTTGTTCTTCATATGAAACATCGGGTTGTAAGTCGATATATTCAAAAGGGATGTGCCAAAGGGCACCCTCACATCTTCTATACTTCTTCAAAGAGGAGACATGGAACACATCGTGGATTTGTTGCAAAGGCTCCGGTAAAGCAAGTTGATACGCCACGGGACCAACCTTTGCTATAACTGGGAAAGGTCCAACAAAACGCGGTGCAAGCTTTCCTTTTTTCCCGAAACGTTTAATGCCCTTCATTGGAGATAATCGCACCAACACTTGGTCTTCAACCTCTAACTCCATGTGTCTCCTACTCGCATTGGCGTAGGTCTTTTAATGGTCTTGGGCTATCCGAATGTGATTTCGAATAAGTTCAATCTTTGAAGAAGTGTCCTGGATCATTTCAGGTCCAAGAAATTTGTTATCACCCACTTCAAACCAACAAGCGGGTGACCTACATGGCCGGCCATACAAAGCTTCATAAGGTGCCATTCCAATAGTAAATCGGTATGAGTTGTTATAAGCAAACTCAACCAATGGGAGGTATTGTTCCCAACCGCCCTTAAAATCAAGCATGCACATACGAAGCATATCCTCCAACATCTGGTTTACCCTTTCAGCTTGACCATCTGTTTGAGGATGATAGGAAGAGCTTAACTTCAACTCGGTCCCCATGGCCTCTTGAAAACTTCGCCAAAAGTGAGATACAAATATTTTATCTCGGTCAGAAATAATATTTAAAGGTACCCCATGAAGTCTAACGATCTCCTCGATGAATAATTGGGCATAACTAGCGGTACCATAATCCGTACGTACAGGCAAGAAGTGTGCCGATTTAGTCAAACGGTCGACAATCACCCAGATCGAATCATGACCTCTCTGTGATCGAGGTAAGCCCGTAATGAAATCCATCGAAATGCTTTCCCATTTCCATACTGGAATCTCTAGCGGTTGCAACAAACCTGTTGGTCGTTGGTGGTCAATCTTAACCAACTGACAAGTAGTGCATTGGGACACAAACTCCGAGATATCCCTCTTCATACCAGCCCACCAATACTGACGGCGCATATCTTGGTACATCTTGTCCCCACCTGGATGTACTGTAAACTTTGACCCGTGAGATTCTGCCATCACCGCTCGTCTCAAGTCCCCATCTTCAGGAACAATAAGTCTTCCATGGAAGAGTAGTCCACCCTCAGAACCAATCGAGTACGACTCCTCTCCCTCGGAAAACAGTCGGTGTATATGATCTTGACAACCTTTATCTCTTCCCTGGGCTTCCACAATTTTTGCTATAATCGTAGGAGTAGCGGTCATCACGGAAATGAATGCTCTTACCCCCGCATCCTCCTGACAGAGCTCTCTCCACTTAGCTTTCCACACATTAGCTAAGTCTCCCTCGGGCTTCCTACTCAAGGCATCCGCTACTACGTTCGCCTTTCCAGGATGATAATGGATATCAAATTGGTAGTCTTTCACAAACTCCAACCAACGACGCTGACGCATATTCAAGTCCTTTTGGGAAAATAAATATTGCGGCGATTTATGGTTTGTGAAAAGACTAAACTTTTCCCCCAAGAGATAATGCCTCCATATCTTCAAGGCAAAAACAACTGCGGCAAACTCTAAGTCATGCACCGGATAGTTCCTTTCATGAGGCTTCAACTTGCGAGAAGCGTAAGCGATAGCTTGTCTTTCTTGTTGAAAAACACCTCCTAACCCTTGAAGAGATGCATCGGTGAAGACTAGGTATTCCAATCCCGATTTTGGCAATGCAAGGACTGGAGCCAAAGTTAATCTATTTTTTAGCTCTTCAAATGCAGCTCGACATGAATTGTCCCAAACAAATCTTATTCCTTTTCGGGTTAAATTCGTCAACGGGCTATCGATTTTGAAAACCCTTAATAAATCGACGGTAATAACCCGCCAAGCCCAGAAAACTACGAACCTCAGTAGGTGTCGTGGGCTGACCCCACTCTCTCACCGCAATTACCTTGCTAGGATCCACAGATACACCCTGGGATGACACCACATGACCTAGAAATTTAACTTCCTTCAACCAAAATCCACATTTCTCAAACATTGCATATAATTTGTGATCCCTCAATCTTCGCAGGACCAACCGTAAGTGAGTAGCATGGTCAGACTCTCTCTGAGAATAGACTAGGATGTCATCGATGAATATAATAACAAACTGGTCAAGGAAATCCCGGAACACCCAATTCATAAGATCCATAAATACAGCAGGAGCATTGGTTAGCCCAAAGGGCATAACCAAGAATTCATAGGATCCATAACGGGTCAGAAATGCAGTCTTGGATACATCTTGCGCCCGTATCCTCAATTGATGATACCCCGTCCTCAAATCGATTTTGGAGAAGTATGATGCTCCCCTAAGTTGGTCAAACAAATCATCGATGCGGGGCAAAGGGTATTTATTTCGGATGGTGACTTTATTCAACTCCCTATAGTCCACACATAATCGGAGAGAACCGTCTCTTTTCTTCACGAACAATACCGGAGCACCCCATGGCGATGTGCTACGCCTAATAAATCCCTGCTCCAATAGCTACTGAATTTGATCTCTCAACTCCCTCATCTCCACAGGAGCCATTCGATACGGAGTTTTAGCAATCGGTCGAGTTCCCGACATTAAATCAATCATAAACTCGATCTCCCAACTTGGAGGTAATCCCGATATCTCCCGAAAAACATCTTCAAAATCTCTAACAATCAGAAGAGAATGTAGGGGAACCACAACATCCCTAGATGCATCTTCCGCAATACAATATAAATAAGAACTCGTACTCCCTTCCATACGAGGCATAACAACCAAGAACATTTCTTATCCCGGAACTGCAAAAACTATGCTTTTGCCATAACAATTTACTATCGCGCGGTATTTCCCTAGCCAATCCATACCCAATATTACATCATACCCGTATGCTGCCAATGACTTTGTTAACAAAACATAAAGTCTTAAGTATTTAGGGCTACAGTGAGCTTCATAAAACATAAACAGAAATAGTTGAAATTAGAAAGACTAAGGATGAGATGCGGTAGGTAGCCTCGGCTGGGTCTGGCTGAATCCCCTATGCATTCTTCAGGAATCGCTGCAGCATCCCTTGCCCGATTAGACTTTCAATTTCATCCTTCAGAGCATAGCATTGCTCCGTGTCGTGGCCATGGTCCTGATGGAATTTGCACCAGGTAGCTTTGTTCCTTTTGTGAGGTGGAGCTCTCAATTTTTCTGGCCACCTCAAAATCTTGTCTCCTTTGATGACTTCCAAGATCTCTTCAATTGGGAGGCTCAACTGAGTATAGACACCTGACTTTTTATTCCTTTTTTGACCTCTGATGGTTGATTCCGTGGCTTCATTTACTGCCGCGATAGTCATGGCTGGTTTTGATAATCCCTTCACTTCCGTGCCTATGTTTTTAGATGCCGCGGCCTCCAGCATTAGCACCCTCTGAGTGAGAAAATTGACCTGGGTCTGAAGCAAGGCGTGGCTGTCATAGAGGTGATTAAGGTTATTGTATAGTTTCACAATCTCATCCTTGACTTCTGTACTCCGGCTGGATTCTCCCTCCATCTCTGCTTTTGTTAGTCTTTACAATGTATATATATAATCTGAGAACAAACTAAGAGAAGTGAGCAATCCCAGAGATACTGAACCAAGTAGGTAATGAAGGCCGCAGCCACTGCTACGTGACACCGAGGCCGCGACAATAAGGCGGGTAGCAAGATGCGCTGTCGCGACCCCGTATGTTACACCATGGTAAAGTTAGAGCCCGACTGATTACGCTCCTACTAGGGTTTGTTCATGAGTAAATAACCTCTCGATGCACACAAGGCGCAGGTTCAATGATAACCCTTAATCATAGGCCAAGAACAGTAAAGAAGGAGTAGATACAATCCCACCCTAATCATTCACCTTTTTGAAGCAAAAGCCCGTCATGCCTTTCGATACTAGCTAGATAGAATGATATCACAGGGGTATGCAAGATGGATCTTAAGCCATAAGATGAAGTATATCTGGATATAAGAAATACCCACCTATGGGTATAAATATGATGTGGAGTCCAATAACCAGTAATCGGCCCGCGAGGAGATGATCCAAAGGACCCCTCGGGATCGAATAAGGTGTTTGAATGACTCATATATGCAGAGAAACAAGATTGAAATGTCTCGTTCCCACAGACGGCGCCAGATTGATGATACGAGAAATCGGCCATAGGGCGTTCTCATACCAGCAAGTCAAGAGAAAAGTGTGTAAATAACAAGTAAAGCAAGTAACAGAGAGAAGACAAGATTTAGAGTGGTTCAGCCTTTAAAATAGGCCTACGTCCACTGTGTTTCTCCGTTCTCATTATGTGCGTTGCATTGTACAATATAATAGTGCCTAAAGAGGCGTACAAGTATGAGAATAAAGGAGAATACATGATGACTGAGGATTCCGGTGTGCCGGAGAGGTAGCTGCATTGTAGATATATGGTCTCCCAATCGTATGTTGGGGTTGCGTAGAGGGAATTTGTATAGGAGGGTCTCGGGTGTGTCTGGAACCGATCTCGTGAAAAGACCCCCTCATCTCGAGGTGTGGACCCTTATTTATAGGAGGTCTATGTGTTGAATCACGTTCCCTGAGCACGTGGCGTACACCAAGTCTGCAGTAGATGTGGATGAGGGCACGCGCCCAGAGCAGCAGCGCTGCGCTACTGAAGGGGATCCGCGAAACCTGAGCTGAGGTTATTGGGGTGCCGCGGACTCTTATGGAGAGGCCGCACCCTACGGGAGTTCTGGCCGTGCCTTACATGAGTTACAGGCCGCGGCATATATGACTTGAATGAGATTATAGAAGTACTGCCACGGCAGGGTGCTATACTTGTACTATTAATCACATTCTAATCAATCAGGAAATAAGTCTCCAAAGAAAGAGACACATACTTATAATCATTGTGTTTATAGAGTTGATAATATTATAAATTCTATGGATATCCACCTTTTTATAATCCTAAACAAAATAATTCTTGTTTTAACTAGATTGTCCAATCTTCTCAGGCTTCGATCAATCAAATCATTTCTATTGAGGCTTCTCACATTTCTCAATGAGTTGGAAGATAATTGGTTTAGATGTTGAATCCTACTCAATATCACTAACTAATGTATATGTTGTCAACTCAGATGATTCTTGCTTATAAGCCTCAAATGAATTCACATGTTCCTTCTACCTACTATATTGAAGGTAACTATTATGTTTTTCCCTTTTTATCTAATCTAATCTAATTTAACTATATAAACATTGGAGCTTTAAATAATATGACTTCACATGTAACTTATCTAATTTTAGATTAAACCGTTGAAGTCACATCTGCCGATTTATATTAACCTATATTCTTTTCGGTTTTAAGGACTATGTATTCTCCTCCTCTTTTAACATTTCAAATAATTTTCCAGTGTTAATAATCTTTATTGATCTAAAATATTACTGACGGAACATTTACATTAATATTATTCTCAAGTTGTATCATATAGCAAAAGATGATGAAATATTACTGATGAAAAAAGTTATATTTGCTCTTATTATTATGTCTTTCCTTTATAACACCCATTACTGATTCCTTTGTTAGTTTACCTAATCATGTTAGACTTCCTGTCTCTGTTATAGGATTTGTTTAGGTAAATTCTTCCTTATTTCTCATATATGTGTGTCCCTCATTTTACAAGCAACTTAGAAGACACTTGGTGCTCAATTGATAATTCCACGTGATGCATTAGAAAATATGAACAGTCTCAACAAGTTTTTGTGGTTTTCTCAACTTGTTTATCTTCTTCTCATGGAAACTCAAGTTGAGTGCTTAAATTTTAGTTATCCAATATTCACCGTGGAGCACGAACAAGATTTCGTTCACACCGAGGAGTCAAATATCGCTTGTAATGCCATTCAAGTGATGCCCGACCTTAATAGAGCTTCTTTAACAAACGTGTCCGACAGGATTTGGCATAAAAACAAATTCAAGCTATGGAGAGAGAAAAACAAAACTGCTTCCTTTAACTCTATATTTGTCCTCAATATCACCCCTCTAACTAATCCATGGGGAGAAGGACTAGCGTTCATATTGACTAAAGAAATCCGTTATATCTTTATCGTGGATAACAGTTACTGCCAATCGCTCGATATTATAAATGCGAGCACAAACAGTTCCTCAAAAAATAACATAGTCGCGATTGAGTTTGACACAAGAAAGAGCTACTCAGAAGACATATACGATAACCATGTTGACGTCAATATAAACAACGTTTACTCCATCGAATAAGTGTCGCTAAATGGCTATGGTGTAAATATTTCAAACACTAGTGATGTTACGGTGAGAGTTCAATATGATGGAGGATTGAAAACCTTGGTCATTTATGTACTCATGGGAACAACACAATAAGAGAAAACATGAGTAATTCTATACTTTTTAGGCCTCTTGATCTCTTTGGCCATCTCCCGGAAGATGTTTTTATGGTATTTTTAGGTTCAATAAGTCAATATACCCAACTCAACTGCATAAAATCGTGGAATTTTACTAGTACGGACATACATGGTGATGAACATCATTTCTTATGGCTTTGGATCCTACTTTCAGCAATTCTGTTTGTTTTACTGATTGGGGTATTTTTCTACATGTATAGGAAATGCAAAAACAAAAAGTGGCAGAGGAGGATTAGAACGTGGAGCAACATATTCAAAATTCAGCGAATGCTCCCAAGAAATTCGGCTTTAAGGAACTTAAACACGCCACTGTGAATTTCGACCCCAAACACATGCTTGGGAAAGGAGGGTGTTGAGTAGTCAATAAAGGTGGGTTAAGAAATACGGAGGTGGCGATGAAAAGGTTATCGAAAGATTTTATACAAGGGAAGCAAGAGTTTATATCTGAAATCACAACAATCGGCAACCTCCATCACAAAATCCTTGTAAAATTGGTGGAATTGGTGCTACGAGAGGAGCGAGCTCCTTGTGGTACATGAGTTTATGCCAAATGGGAGCCTAGACAAGCTCGTATTTTGCAAAGAAAATGAAAAATCACCACGTTCAATAATTTTGAGTTGGGAAATAAGGCACATGATAATTTTCGATGTGGCGCAGGTGTTGGATTATCTCCATAATGGGTGCACTCAGTATAAGGAATGAACGAGGACCATTATATGGAAGTTCCAAGTAAGTACTTTGTTTAAACAATTATTAGGTACACCACCTCCCCTGCTATATGAATTGTAAGGAAAATAAACAATTTTAGTTCATAACATTTTTTTTAAAATCTGTTAATGATATATGTGTTCAAGGACCAAAAGAAATGAAGACAAATTGAGATCCCACTATTTTATTTACCTATCAGTTGTAAGTATGTGCGATAGACAAGATGCATATTTCCTTGACAAGTATGATATCTAATGAATGTCATCCCAATGTTTTTTCCCTGGTAATTGTGTGATACTTTTTTTAGTGGGTTAGGTTCCGCAAATAAGGCATACTTGTACAATGAAAAATTTGGATAATGCCCAGTTTGCGGATGGTTCCAAGTCCAGCATGTGGGATGATGCTTGAGAAAAGGTCATGACAACATAGGCGCGCATTTTTTAAATCTTAATATGTGTACTTTATTTCTATAATTGGTACTAATATGCTTTTTTGCCACATATCAATAATCTTCTTCATTGTTATATTCTTATCAAACAATTTTACCACTAATAGACTTCCTATTAATAAATGCCTATAGTTGTTATGCATATAACTAATTTACAATTAGGAAGATCGGTTATAAGGAAATAAAACTCATTTTGACTTATTAGTTGTGTTGAGAGGTACTACGTGAAGTGGAGAGGAGTACTTTTTCTACGATTTTGTTATCACTTGTTAACGAATCGGAGAAGATAATACCGCCAGCTGATTTCCTCTTTGGGAATAGTTTAAAAGGTTCCGGTTATTTCACAAGTCATCATTTGCAATCTTCTAAAGTGATGATCCATGTCTGAATTTGTATTTTTTTTATAATGATTTTGCATCCAAGGCACCACTTCTAGCTTATAATAGTTTTGTGGAAGACATTTTTATTTTTAATGATTGCAATGCCCAAACCCGACATAGCAATTCTCAGCGTTCGCAAACTGAAAGCAAACTTTTTTCTATTCAATAAGTCACATTGTAATCTGCAAAATTAAAGGATTATTACTATATAGTTGAATGAAGATGTCATAACTTGGGTATATTGCCTTTTTTTAATCTCCATTTCATAATATACTATCACAGAGGCAATAATGAGAAGTCAAGGTCTGAAAGAATGCATGTATATGTTTCCCCACTAAAACAAAAGTCAAGAGAGCACCTTTTAGCCACATTTGAAAAGCTTTGTGCAGAAATTCTTACTGCTGCATCCGATGGTATGCTTAATATAGAGGATCATACTTGACAGTCAGTTCTGCAGGTACTAATCTGATTCATATTGGTATTAAAACTTTGCTTATGTCCCATTTTACCAGACGTATGCTAGGTTTTCATCCCAGGGCCGATAATTATTTAATGTTTACCTTAATATATAAGCAAAAATTGAAATAGGGATATATATATATATACACTAGTGGAATGCCCGTGCCTGAAGGCACGACAAAAATTTCCAATGTACATAATTGCAAAATGGTGAAAATTTCATTCCCCAACAAAACAAAGTGTAATTTAAAACTAAACATGCGTAATTGCATGTATAAACTAAAGAAAAACACATTCTATTCATAAACCAAAAATGCAGACCAAAAAATAAAAAATAAATGTAAAATAAAGAGGTTTTTAAGAACAAAACATAAAATAAATGAATAAAACATAACAGTATTCCTCTGGCATGGACGTGGTTTAGATCACTTCGTCTAATCTTTTCCAGGTTTCAGACACATTGGTCATTGATTTGGAGCATACGCGATAGTGATACTCATGCTATTTCATCATCTCATTTTGGCATTCCATTGCATTGTGTCAACACTCATAATTGTCTCAACTTTTCAAATGGAACTACTGCTTCGTTGTATCATCATCACAGAATTTACAATGGATTTACTCCGAACAGTCCAGCGCACCTTGGTGGGAAGATATATGAGATGATGGGCAAGTCTTTTTCAGGCAAGTGGACAAAACCTTCTAGTAGGTCTTTACAACAATTATCCAACACCCACATTTCAAAAACGCTATAAGTAGAGGCAGTCGAGCCACCTGTAAATAATACTCATAAATGAGGAAAGCTCATTTTAGACATCGATTATATGTTTGAGCCATCAATCACTTTTTGAACAAAAAAATAGGAAATCTTACATGATGAAAAGTAACAATAGAAATCTTCCATGATGAAAAGTAACAATAGATATTTGAGAGACCGTGCTATAGTCATCATAATCAGCAGGACTAAAGTTAAAATCACTGAGGATGTTTAAGAACTACTAAATTATAAAATTATAAAATAATTAAAAGAAAACATGTAATAAAATAGTAAAAAATGAACATGTGACCTTATATATGTCTTTTAAACCAACATGAGTCAAATTTTTGGGATGAATACGTTCAATAGTAAAACTTTTTGTTAACCTTGATGCTATACCGTTGCAAGATTCAACTAGGTCACATTGCCCGAAAAAATAATAGTTCTACAAATTGTACCACACTTGTGAAAGAAACATGATGAAAACCCTACTTTGAAACATGATGAAGACCCTACTTTGAAATTTAGAATCTAAAGTCTAAGCTAAATACACTTCATATGTAAAATATGAGCAAACAATACACTAAGTATGCAAAACAGACACTAAAATTTAGAAAACATACACTAAATATGTAATTCCAAACATTAGAGGATATTACCAAAAATTTATGAGTTGAACAATGCTTCCGAGAAGATGGAGAAAGGTAAAAATATGAAGAAATTAACGAATAAAAGAACAACAATAAAGAGAAGTTGGATAGGTAGTAATTTTTTTTATCATATTCCGCAAATGGGACGTAGAAAAATGCACAGAGCTAGAAGCTAATAGTGTAATGCCTCTGTTGATTGAACGTTCTCCCTTGATTTCAAAAAATCGGGTGGACATATTGCATTGAGTCATTTTAGCTGCAGTTAAACAATGTCAACAACTGCATTAAATGACTCTGAACCCTCCTATAAAAGTTGGCAGCCTTTTACCCATTGTGGCAAAGTCAAAGCCGTCTTTTGTGGCAGTTGTGGAGGGTACCCCTGTTATGGCTGCATTGAGTGCCATATGTTAATCACATAGTAATAAAAACTTAGATGAAATGAATCTTACCTGAAGTTGAAGATATTCTACTACTTTAACTCCTATAAAGTGCAATCTGTAAAGACAATCAACATACCTTACTTTAATTCTACTACTATAAAGTCATGAGCCATATTACCTTATAATTGCCTCATTTGAAAAAAGCTTCATGTTCTTCCGACCTTTTATTTAAGGTATGGTGGGTGGTGAGTGATTATGTATGTATGATGGTGTTTGTGATTAGTTTCATGATTCTGGGTTAAGAAACCTTATTGGATTATATACACGAATGGAAAAAAACAGGACGAATGACAATCTTAAAGTGGAATTTATTTTTCTTTATCAGTATGCCAGAACTGGCATTTGAAATATTTTTTGAATGATAGCAGCAAAAACTTTATTAAGCCACTGAGACTGTAACCACTGTTGGATTCTATCACTAACAATTTGGAAGTAAGGGAGGCAACTATAGCAACTCTATTTTCCCAAACTAGATGGGATCCCTTTGTAACTATCCCTAATTTGAGAGGAGTTCATAGAAATTTACCTTAATACATTGTGTATATCTCCAAAGTTGAAAGACCTGATATCTACATTGTGTATATCACCAAGCTTCATATGTTCAGTTGAAACCTCCAGTAACCAAAGAGCGCATGAAAGAGATGCTAAAGTTACGTTTGGGAGCAAAACTTGAAGGGCTATCATCTGTTATTCTTCTCCTCTTCTTGTTCAGTGACCCTTCATTAAGGGAACCCCCCATGGAAGCCATTAATTGGACCCTCCTTGACCCAGGCATTGTTTTCAATATACTGCAAGCCTCCTTTATTTGTGGATTTTCAAGATCCTTGCACAAACTGTTGTGTGTCTATGCTCTGCAACAAATAGATAAACAAATATTTATCTTTAAACAGAAAAAAATGTATACTAAATGTACAATCGCAACAAATGCAAAAAACAATACACAATAAGAGAGTGTATCGTATTACCATTCGTTGATTTCAAGCATACAAAAGAGCTCTATAAAGAATACCTAAAATTATGTTTGACCCTCAACTCAGCCCACCATAACAAACATGACATCATGAGAACATCAAAAGAAGTTTATTCCAAACAACATATAAAATGCAGAAACCATTCAAATTAAATTTCTTACTCATTCAAACGAAATTACAATCATAAACATGAGATTAGAAGTAATTACTTACTCTTCATAATTCTTCTAATGAGACATGGGACTTATTGAATTGAAATATGTAATACTCAAAGAGTTTAGCTACTATGGGTTATTTTGTAATACTCAAGATATTGAAAGTATGGATACAATACTAAAAAACTAGTGCCTCATGATTATGTCTATATAGAACTTGACTATAGTCATAAAGACCACAAAAGAATCAGAGAAAAAAGTTACAAATGTTGAACTAAAACAAAATAGAGAAGCATCCCTCAAGACTTCAAGTGGGAAAATTATACAAAAACCTTTAAAATCATTACATCGCAAACCCAATTCTATGGCCTCTTCAAAACTTGAATACATCAAGGCCAATGCAAGTCAAAAATCATCTAATACTCAAACTGGTTGTTTAATTAAATCAACAGCAGACTGAATGAAAACTCAAACTTAATTAGAGAAGCATAAACAAAGGTCCTGTTTCATCCTTTATGTCTTCTTTTCCACGTTCTGCAACTAATGCAGTGTTTGCGGAAGTATCTTCATTTTTCAAATCCAATGATCTTTTAGTAACTTCTGGGCCAGTTATAGAACTACACACATCCTCAACTTCTTTAGTCTCCGGCGGAGTTAGATTCATAGTCGTAACATATACTCCTCCATACTCCTCCATTATATGTACAATGATCTTCCCTTAAGTAAGATGTACCTGCGTTGTTCGAGCATCGTTAACTATCAACAATCAATCTACATATTTGAATATATATAAATTAAATCTAAATAAGAAATCATAAGTAATCTCGTTACGATGGGGTATTATAACAAAAAAAATTATCCACGACACAACCGAGAAACCCAATGGGTGAGTAAGTATTGCATATGTATCAGTGATCTTCTCCGTCCCCAAACTGTCGTTCATCTGTAATCTCAAATCACACTCAAGGTTGCAAAGTAAAAGAGTTTGTTGTTTCCACTGGGTGACATCAACAAATAGTAAGAAATAGGGAATTTTGAAAAAATAGGGAAACTCGCTCTAAACATACCGGCAGCCTCGAAACCTTCCAGCTCAGTGGTTCATCTTTCATCAACACTGTGTTAATGCAAAATGAAGATGAAAATTTTCTATTTTCAAACAATAGTTGTAACATCTATATCAATAGAGTCCTTTTACATTAAAATACCAAAAACACCACTAAAGCCCATTTGCATCCCAAAAATCTAAACCAAAATATAAAAATCAGATGTTTCCTATGATAAGAAGGGTAAAAAATGAAGAAACATTAGTGACTCGATAAACAAACATAAAAAATGAATGTTGGTGATATGGTATGTTTCTTAAAACAAACACCAAAATGGTACCAGTAGATCATTTGCCCCCGCTATCTTATTCTCTGAACATCCAGTTGTCCCAACACCCCACTTTCTTTTTCATCCTTGACTTTTGAAAGAGGTGAAAAGAACTGGTGCATTGAGATGAAAATAATTGAAATTCCTGACATGAAGTTAATAATTAGTTTTGACGAAATAGTGCAGCAGAAGCAATGCATGGAAATATCATGGCAACATTTGGCCTATATTTCTTCAAATTGTATCGGCATATATTAAAAACCTTACCCAGAGGAATAAACTTACCCAACTAATTTTTTAGCAGTTCTAAATGGTTAATACCCTTCATCTAATATGCCCTGATTTTTGCAGCGTATGCACAAATATTGTAAATACAGTTTATTTCGAAGATGTCCCACTATGAATACCTTATACCCTCATGTTAGAGTGTTAAAAACATCATTTAACTTGGTATTATCAAATCAATCCCAAATAAAGTGTTGTAAATACTACATAAAATAACATGTTTTCAAGCAATAACCACATTTGTCTCTCAGATAAGGAAATCTAATAGCATCTGATGGATTAGAGTTGTGACAGAAAATTAAATCATCATCTAAAAATTAACAAAGCCAACTTGACAAAATTCCTCTAAATATAACTTTTAAACCATTTAATCTAGACTTGGGTAGGAACATGTGCCCAGGAAAAAGCATAAAGTGGCAGTTATTGAAATAAATGGGATCGAATAGGACTTTCAAGGCCAATCAAATTAAATTCAACAATCATAACTTTTCAATGGGATAAGGCCAATCAAATTGATGTATTCCATTCCTAACATAGAACAAAAGGGAAAATTATTAGCCTATTTGAAAAAAACATAAAAGTAACAAAAGTGAATACAACAAACTCTTTTAAGCCAAAACACATTTTCCTTCGCAGCTGCTTTTAATCTCAAATTCAGTTGTTTACCATTTAAGACCTTTGTAGTATATTAAACCTTCTTTTCTTTTGGTACCAAACAGAAAGTCAGTGAAAAATATGTCATATCTTTATATGGCATCCAATATAGATCCTAATCCTAGTTGGCTTTTAAGGATGGAAACTTGGATAATGCCTAAGCTTGTGAGATGTCTACCTAGAGTCCTATGCCTATATTTTTGTGTTTAAAGTCAGGGGAATTTTTATTGACCTACATATGAGATTATAGCATTAGCTAATAAATAAAAGAGTTGTTCTCCAGCATCGCCTTCTTAGATTACCACGGCAGTCTCTAGTGCTTCTCAAATCAAATTGCTGATACCATCACCAGGATGTGAATATAAAATAAGTTTAAAGTCAGGTGAATGGTTAATGGTGAGTTGTCTACCCAGAGTCCTACGCTTGTATTTTTGTGTTTAAAGTCAGGTGAATGGTGACTGTATATAGCGGTGTTACTTATGAAAATAGGGGCATTGGTTTTATTAATCTCAGTATTTTAAATAGATCTATTATTATCAAGCATCGAGTGTGCTTCAATCCTTTTCTATGTGTGTTGCTTTCCTAAAAGCTAGATTTAACAAAGCACCTTCTAGTCAAACTTACAAAATGTCTTTCCTATGGATTGGATACAAATAAACTTTGAATTTAATCTGTCTTCACTCTCAACTATTTTTTGGTGTTTTGGATTCATGTCTGATATAAAATTTGGATTGAAGTAGATTTTATGGCAGTTCTCAAATATATTTTCAATAACAACTTTCCCCCCATAATATCCTATTGTTAGATGGAAGAATTGTATAGAAATGTTATCTACATATTTGTAATAGATGACAAATTATCTGGAAAATAATTTAAAGAACCATGAGAAAGTCTTTAAAACATTTCAGCACTTTGGATGATAAAAAAACATTTCACTTGGTCCTTAGTGTGTTCCTCTCAATAGTAAACTTTTTCGTTTGGGTTTATCCGTTGCTTGTTTGACTTAGATATCTTCATTGTATTTTGTTCCTTAGTGACTTCAGGTAAGGCCTTATTCTCATATTTAAATCCAACCTAGACTCCACCATCTCACGATGCACATTTTCATTAGCTCTCGGAAAGCAACTTGATAGTGTGTGGTTTTTACAGGGGAAATACTAGATTTGGCATCAAATGTAGTTTCACACATACAGACATATGTCTCTATAAGCTTGTCATCCATATCAAACTTATTTATTTCACCCCCTTAATAGAATTATGCAAATCAGTCTCAAGATATAACTGGTCATCTGCAAAATCATGCCCTCCTCTTCATTACAAGTAGAACCCTTCCATGTTTTAGGATTGTGAACCACCTTATTACACCTGTTCTCATTCGATTTTTTGACCTGCATGTTTTAGTCCATATCTTAGGATTGTGAATCATTCTAACACCATAAATAGGTGAGAACTGTTCAAACATTACATCTCTGGGCCTTTATGAATGGCTAGACAAGAATCAAGATAAATTGACATATAGTTTTATATTTACCATAAATGAGAACAACAACTTCATATAACTTAGTCTGACTCGAGAAGCAATAAACAATTTAACTTTTTTTTTTGTATATTAAAACACATCAATTATATTACCTTAATTGAAAAACTAATTAGACCTCACACTTTTGAGACCTTGATACTTGTTTCCATTTGGACCCATTTGTGTGATTTCTCCATTGGCTTCATTTGATACCATAACATGATGTATACTATTTAGTCCCAGTTATGAATGATGAATCAATAGTTCTCCTATTGTAATGAGAGGTCAAGCTTCCTATGATAAAATCATTATCTCCTATGATTTCTCCTTGTGGTATGAAGGTTATTATCGTTAATGACATGCCAAGTTTGTTATCTAGTATTTGGGTCTTTCACTCTGATAAAATTCAAAGATAAAAGTTGTCGGGAACTCATCTCAACATATCACCTTTGTTACTAAGATGGAGGGGATTATAAATTTCTTCACTATCATTTATGCCTTTACTGACTACGTTGTTTGAAGACAATTATGGGAGGAGCTTGAATTCTTGAACAATTACTTAAATATGTAGGTGAGAAAGGCATTTATTCTTGTTTCTAGAAATTTATGTATAAGTGTGTTATTTATTATTTAATATACTTTGTACGTGAGTTTGTTCTGAATATTTCTTAAGGGCACTAGGTTAGTTCATGAAATCGTGTTTATTTTTAATTACACCTTTGTCTTAAAAGATATTGATGGAAAAAATTTTGAATCCAATTATATTTTATTTTTTGCAGCTGCCCACATGGCATACCCTACATACATAGTATTTAAAGGCCTAAATCTAGGTATTTACACTTCGTGTTAAGCAACACAAGCACAAGTCAATGGATACCGAGGTGCCGCATTTCATGTCATTAAAGTGTTGTGCCATTTTTGTTTTTTTGATTCTATGTTCATTTTGTATTTGGCGCCCAAGAAGGGTTTGTTTGATGTTAAATTAAGTTTAAAATTGTTTTTATATGTATCGAATATTTGGGCTCTGACTCGTATGCAAAATATTCTCAAAACCTTTAGGTGTCCAGACACAGGGATGCCTGGATGAATCATTCTTTTAGTCAGACGATGCTACAGCAGCTGTGGATGCTTGCAGGGATTGATTAGTTGCTTATATTCTTGAGATCTAGATTGGAGGTATTTCAGAGTTATATTCGAGCATGTTGCCCAGTTATTATTATTTATTTTATTTTCATTATTTTACTTTCAGTTATTCGGATTAATTGTAATATGAATTTTACCGAGAGTTATCGGTTAAATTTTACTTATGCCATTTATGTGACTTTATTAATTTCATAGTTGGTGTTGATTAATGGAATTTTATTTATGAAAGTTAGAATTTTAAAATTTTGACACCTGGCCTAATAGGTTATTAGTAGTTAAGTGATTTTCGACAGTGAAGCTAAGAGTGAACCATATGAGAGTTATGTTTTATTTTGGTAAATGATTGATCAACCATGATTAAAATATGCGGGGTGTCATAGATAATATCAGAGCATCAGGTTCTAGTGTCCTCATACGAATCAAAATCAGAATCGCTATAGTATGAATTCTTGAAACCTTAGGTTTAATCTTTAAACCTAGTTCTTATTTTTCTTTTCAATACACGATTAATCAAAATGGGTAAAAAAAATCGGCGTTTTAAATCTTAATCGTAAGTTGTTTTTCCCAACAACTGCTATCAGATTCCCAGTGAAGATTAATTGTGTATTGAAAAGGTCCATATTGTCCAACTTAAAAACCTATTTTTGCATATTGTGGGATGGTGTATCTTTGTGTATGAATATGCACTAATATGGTTTACTGAAATTTTATGTTTATATCCTTCCTTCATGGTAACATATGGTTATTTCGAGTGATTGGATCGTAAGATGGTTTATTTGAAGTTATTTTTCGCTCATATATTCGACATGATTGTAATAATTAGGTTTTGTAATTATTTCTTTATCAATGTATTTGGAGGATTTGGAAGACGGTTATAACATTCATTTAAAGTTAGATACATGGGTTTAGGTGTTGGGAAGAGTTTCATGGATTTTGGTGAAGTTTTGACCCGGTTATGGCCCTTTTTGCAAAGAAAAACGAGAGGGAAAAGAAGGTTATCTCTAGAATAATCGATCGACCCCTCTAGGAAGATTCAAAATTTGCAAGATCTTAATGTTTTAAATGCTTTTTGCTCTGGATCTTCATTTAGATCATGCCAGAAAGATGCAGATGTGTTTTTCCATAAGTAAAAATCTCTAAGAAATTGTGTTTATGATGAAGTCTACTTTAAGTTGGGCTCTATGTCAAAAGGAAGTCTTCTACAACAAGCATTCTTAGACTTGAAGAGTTGTACTTCGAGAAGGAGCCTAGGTCGTGATGGATATGGGCAATTTTGTCCTTATTGTTTTATTTACATATGAATTTTTTTATTTATATTTGCATGTGTATCTCTTTATTATTATGTTGCATAATTTGGCGTATTAATTGGATTAATTAGGAACACCCGTTTTATGGACAACATGAGTTTAATTTTAAGATCAGCCTAGATCCTCATTTTTTTGGACAATTCATTTTACTTATTCTAATCTAAATTGAATTAAATTTGGGTAATTAATTTTAAGTTATAACTTAAATTTTTATCTTCAAATTTTCTTTCAATTGAAAAATGGTGTTATTTTGGGGAAAATTAAAATAGTGAGATCGGGTAATTTAATTTGTCTAAGTAAATTGGAAATTACCAAGGATTTTAGTTAGGGATTTTATAATTGAATGAATAGTTTTTCAAAACCCTCAGAGTTTTTAAAATACTAAGTGGGAGAGGGGTTTCAACATAAACTACATGGTCTCCGTTGGTGTTTTCAGGAATTAAGGATGTGATTGATTCCAACTAGAATTAGTCATCCCGTTAGTTAGGTTGACCCCATCACAGATGGAATTAATCATGGCATCAGGGATTCATTAAAAGTCTTAAGTGATAATTTCGAAATTACAATGTGAGAGAAATCTATCCCCCCCCCCCCCCCCCCGAGAATTCCTTTACAAGCGGGTTGTATTTCGAGGAGTGAACTGGTGGTATACACTTAGACCGTCGTGGAGTTATGGGTTTTAGGAGTGGGAACAAAAGTCGCCATCTATTCATTATGTTGGACAAAGGGTCTTGAACTGTCCAGATAGCATAATGAAATAGGAAAGTTTGTTTGGTTAAAGGTGCGGTGATTTAATCTCCACACGAGAAATCTCACCTCATAAGGAAACTAGGATGTTCGATGAATTAATTTTAAAAACTAGTGGTTGAGGAATGCCACTTTAAAATAATTCTCATGTCTTCAGTTGGAAATTATTTTTTTCAATTTTATGAGTTTAAGATTTCAAAATTGAATTCATTTTTTTCTCACTCGTTATTAGTCTTAAAGGTTTTAACTGGAATAAGATTCAAGGAATCAAAATGTAACGGGGCATTGTTCTAACTTAAGGGGATAATAAACTATTTTAACTTACAATTCTCATCAATATTTTAAAATTGAGATGTGATTAACTCCCCGCGTCAGTTAGGATGTCCCCATAACTGATGTTTTTAATCATTGAATCATGATATATTAAAATAACTGGTAATTCATTTAAATTAAGTGTTACATGTGTTCAGCACCGCCCACCCACGGGGAAGTTCTATGTGTACATGTTTGATTTTAAACAATTAACAGATAATAATTTGTCAACACCTTTGTTGGTGGATGATACTCAAGTAAGAATCATGTTCTTAAATTGATCTCCATCATTGATTGAACTAAGGATTATTTGGATTGGACATGGTGGAGAAACCCTCTACCATATTATAATCCAGTAGAGAGGTTCAGCGGTAGCCAAAGGTTGGTGTTAGTTGTTTAAAAAGATCTTTACTTATTTTTCAAATGGGAAGTAGAAGGATAATGATAAGTCTCAGGTACAATGATTTGGATTAAGGAATATGCATATTCCTCAGTAGTAGTGAAATAGTCGAAAGACAAGTATTCCCAGTACAAGTATTTAGAACTATTATAGCAACGGTGTCCAGTTTTCCCTTGATCTATAAGGAAAAGGACAAGGTAATGTTTTATATCTTATTTGTAAATGTGTGATTTATGGTCCGAGCTATGGTAACCTATTATGTAGACTCAGGAATCAGAAATCGAAACTGCAACTCGTTGCAAAGGTTCTAGGTAACCGAAAAATTACTCTAAAGAGAGATGTTCCTAGTTATGCGCAATTAGAAGAACACAAGGGTATTAGTGGTGGAATATTCTTATGAGTTTTGGTGTAGACATAAACTTAACATATGTAGAATATTTAATGAACCTGGTTTTAGAAAAGTTGGTTATGGTTTTCTAAATTGATTTTGAACATATATTCGATTTATTTTATTAAAACATTTTATCAAAATTGGATATCTTTTTATCTATTCTGGTATAATAGAAAAATAATTTAGACATTATAAGTTTTTTTCACTAATACTTCTAAAAACTGAATCGAATGATTCTAGGGGCAAAGATCATTATATGGAAAGTTTTCTTGTATAACCAAACACAATATTAACACTTACGCTTAGATTATTTTGTTCTGAAAGGAATTCGAAGATTGGTTTAAATGGACAATTGAGTTCATTGGAAGTGGAAGCACTTCTAGTCTTGAGTTTTATTTAGAAGGTAAAATAACAAAAGGGCGCCTCACTGCCAAGAGCTAAAGAGCCTAAGATATGTTGAAATTTTTTCACTTCGATTAGGGTGATTTGGAGATTATACGATTAAGAGGTGTCTATGAGTGTTTCATCGATTTCACTGATGATCACTTAAAGGTTTGGATGTTTTTATCTCATGCACCACGTGTCAAAAACCTTTGATTAATTCAAAGTGTGAAAGACTAAGGTGGAACATGGGTAAGGTAAACTAATCCAAAATTCTATGATTTGATCATAGAGGTGTTTACTTCTTATGATAATTAATGAATTATTATTGAAGGTGCAGGATTATATCCTACTGGTTTACACCAGGCATTCCTTTGTGGAATGGTGTAGAGGATACGAAAGGAATAAGGCTCTTTTGGATATGATGGTGTTGATGGTTGGTTATTCAGGACTGTAACATTCTCATTGGGATTTTATATAAGAGACGGGCATATACATTCAAGTTTAGATTCTTCATAATCAGTCTCGTAAACTCTTATTAAACATTGGAGTGGACATAAACTCGTTTTAGTGCATGTTCGGATTTAGGGATGCCCAACACTCGTGGTGTGGAAGGAGCCAAGGAAGTTAAAATTATAAAAAGAGGTATGTCTCTTCATTGGTTATCCCAAATGTTACAAAGGTAGTTTATATCATACTTCTAAGTACAGAAGGTCGTTGATTGCATCAATGTCTAGTTCTTGTAAAAGGATTATGTCATAAACCACGGGCCTAAGTGTAAGTTTGACTTACAAGGTCTAATGGATCATCATATTACCAATGTTGCTAGACCACCCATGCAGGATGAAATATGACCTAATATCGATAATATAATATACCTTATCATAGTGGGAGCATTATCGATGATTAAATACCCGTGTCACTTATAGTGGATAACAAGTGGTTCCACGTAGTAGTGGGAGCATTAGGAGTCATCTTGAGTGGTTAGTATATTTGGTGATCATTTTGATGAGATCCCAAGAAAACACGAATCGGGTTCGAGAACTATAACGAGGAATTCTAAGATAAGGACTTTTGCTTTGACTTATGGCTATTGATACCAACAGTGATTCGATGTATTATAATTCAGTTTGGGGCTTGTAGACTTATTGATGGGGTAGAACCCATTGAGGACAAGTGGGTCTACAAGGAGTTAAATAAAAGATAGATGGGAATATCAAAACCTCCAATGCAATGATTGCTAAAGGGTTTACTCATAAAGATATGAATTGATAATGAGCAAACCTTCTCGCGAGAGCCATGCTAGATCTTATTGGGATTCTTTTAACGTTAAGACTGTATTTTTTAAGGATCATCTTGACAAGTACATAGTAAGAAGTTGAGAAAAGTAAAGTGATCTAAACTCTTGATATATATTTATAATTTTAATCTAGCATCAAGGTCTTTCGTCATTTAGTTTGATCAGGTAATCAAGTTTTGGTTTTGATCAAGGTTCGAAAAACACTTATTTATATAAGAAGTGTGATGAAAACATGATGGTATTTCTAAGTATAATTTATGGATAATACTTGCCTGAGTTTTTTCTTACACAGGAATGTGGTTGTTCGGATATTCCATATAAAGTATTTAAGACAAGCTAATCACGTCTTTATGATCGAGCCTTCACTAGATCTATTGCAATGGATGTTGGGTGTGACAGCCCGCGATCCAAAATAAGGGGTGGCCAGCCCGATACCTCAACATAACGGAATCATGGATGAATATCATTCTCAGCATCGTAAATAAAGAAATGAGTATACGGGAAAACCACCTAATAAATCAGAGAACGGGTTGTCAATACAATTTATTTTGATTAAAAGTGAAGGAAATAATTTAAACAACCCAATCCGATAAAAAGTAGAATTCCAAAGAAACATATATTACTACTAAAATAACATAAAATCAATACCAAATAAGCTGTCGGTCCACAGTTACATTCAACGTATTACAACAGTTCAATACTTTACATAATACATCCATTAACAATTACAAAAGTTTAGGCTACCCGCCCCAATTAAAGACCCGATCTTATCTAGGATTCCAAAAATGAAAGCGTCCAACAAAACATCCGGTAATAATCCGCAAAATCATACAGCTCCTCGAAAGTATTGGAATAGGATTTTCACATCGGGCGCCCTTGCGGAGGAGCACATGGGCGGATACAAAACATGCACAACATGGAAAATGAACGGGTCAGGGCCCGGTTTATATATGATTCCCAGATGAACAAGAAGCATGATAGATATGGACATTTAATCATGAATGACATAAATGAGAATCTAGCAACCTAATCTCCAAGTATAATAAGGCAATATAAACGATTCTAACAGTTATTATTTAAACAGGATAATAAAAGTAAACATCATTATTCTTCATATCTTTTCATTTTCCATTCCTTAACAGGAATATAATTACCATCAAACTTTCTTATGGGAATTCACAAGTATCAAGTCCCACTTGAATTAGAAAGGTTATATTCTTATACATATAACGCTTCTAAGACCGCCCCTCCGAGTTTCCCCACTAGGCGCGCCCCTAAATGACTATCATCTTCCAGGGCCTATCTATACAAGACAACCTGGTCACCTAACGCACTTCGGGAAGTGTCCATATACCTGCGAGTGAGTCATAACCACACCCGAAATTACCTCACTAGCGCAAAAAAATATAAAAAGATCCCGCATATGGGTTAATTACCTCATGCGCGAGCTTCCCTTATGATTGCCTTTAGAGAGGTTTGTTTAAGTAAATTAATATTTACCTATTTTCATTTCACCATCTTATTCATTAATCACGCGTATGTTTCATTCTATTTGAAACCATTATTCCTGAATATTCTCATTAATCTTCATCGTATTATTTAGTACCGAGCTATTCTCAAAAGAGTACCCAAAATCTCATGAGCCTCGAGGTTTTATATACCTCGATAGGTCTCCTAAAGCCTCCAAATATGGGTTTATAATTCACAGTTTCTAATAATTTGAGAGAGGAAAAGAGATGCATAAACATCACTCTAGGTATTTACGGAATTAACCCCAAGTGAACCCATTCAACTCTAGGGTAATGTCCAAACTCAATTAAAGGTCTAAGACTCTAAGTTTACTTCATACAAGAAGGTTCCTAGTTCCTAATTAAAAGAAGAAACCTAGGAAACTAAAATAAAATTTAAGGGCGAAAAACAGGGGACCGGTCTACCGGTCCTGAGACCGCAATCGATTGCGTCTCAAAATTTAGCCTACGAAGAAAAGCAGAAAGTCCAGGTGAAGGGGGCCGGTCGACCGGTCATGAACCGTGGTCGACCGCGCTCCAAATTTTAGGCTCTGGTAGGAAAGCAGTGTGCCCTCTCCCGAAGTCCCGGTCGACCGATCCTGGGACCGCGGTCAACCGGTCGTAGCAGACCTAAGATTCCTATCTTCTTCCAACAACAAAAACCCTTCTCATTTATTACCACCAACAATTTTAATTGCATCCAACAACTAATATATACACCCATATTAACTCAAATCAACCTCCAAAAGTTTATAACCCATTCATCTAACAAGAAAACCTAACTTTCTTAAACCATAAAAAAACAACAACTATCAACACTAATTGTTCAACTTAAATCACATAATAGCAAGTAGAAAACTTGCCTCAAGGTTGTAAATTCAGATTTGATGAATATGTAGGCAAGATCAAACTTGGAACCTTCAATCTCTATTTTTCTCCTTAGGTTTTCCTCTTCTCTCTTACTCTCTAGGCTTAGGAATACAATTAGGGGAATAGTGACTTAATCAAGACATAAAACGTGCCTTAGTATATAATTACCAACTTAAGTGATCAATACCGCGATAAAATAACACGCACTACACATTTTACTAAAACCAGTCAAAAGTGCCCAAAACCTCAAAATACAATATGGCACACAATTTTACTGTATCACACCTCCCGGAACTAACTAAGCCATCCAAATTATCATTTGGAAATTTTATAATTCATTTTAAGTTCCGGTTTCACGATTAAGTCAAAATGCCATTTTAAATTTCATGACACAATAAAATACATCATAGTGATATTCACCTACACATAAGGTAAATAGGCAACATCATGGCAAATATTAACTTTTCTTCACTAAGTTAATACTTACTCCCCATTCCAACAGTATATAAAATTACTACACATAGTAAATAAATATAAAATAGGTTCTCAAAAGTAAGGGTTATTACATACTCCCCCCTTATGAGGGAATTTTGTCCCCAAAATTCAAGCGTACCTTGTATAAAGAGATGCGGATACTTTTCCCGCATATCATCCTCGCGTTCCAACGTTAATTCCTTGGCGTTATGGTGACTCCATTGAACTCGCACCAAGGGAAATACTCGGGATCTCAACCCGCGCTCCCCATGTTCTAGAATAGCAACCGATTGTTTTTCATATGAAATGTCGGGTTGCAAGTCAATATCTTTGTAAAGGGATATGCCAAAATGCGCCTTTGTAGCTCTTGTACTTCTTCAGAGAGGAAACATGGAATACATCATGAATTTGTTGCAAAGGTTCTGGTAAGGCAAGTTGATACACAACTGGACCCACCTTCACAATAACTGGAAAAGGTCCAACAAAACGTGGTGCAAGCTTCCCTTTCTTCCCGAAACGCTTAATGCCTTTCATTGGTGACACTCGCACCAAGACTTGGTCCCCAATCTCCAACTCCATGTGCCTTCTTACCGCATCGGCATAGCTCTCTTGGTGATCTTGGGCTATCCGAATGCGATTCCGAATGATTTTAATTTTTGAAGAAGTATCTTAGATCATTTCAGGTCCAAGAAATTTATTATCGCCCACTTCCAACCAACAAGCGGGTGATCTACAAGGCTTCCCATACAAAGCTTTATAGGGCGCCATACCTATTGTAAATTGGTACGAGTTGTTATAAGCAAACTCGACCAATGGGAGATATTGTTCCCAACCACCTTTGAAGTCAAGCATACACATACGAAGCATATCCTCCAACATTTGTTTTACCCTTTCAGTTTGGCCATCTGTTTGAGGATGATAAGAAGTGCTTAGCTTCAATTCGGTCCCCATAGCCTCTTGGAAACTTTGTCAAAAGTGAGAAACGAAAATTTTGTGCCGGTCGGAAACTATATCCAAAGGCACCGCATGGAGTCTAACCACCTCCTTAATGAATAATCGGGCATATCGAGCAGTGTCATAATTAGTCCGCACGGGTAAGAAGTGTGCCGACTTAGTGAAGCGATCGAAAATTACCCAAATGGAATCACACTCACTCTGTGACCTCGGAAAACCTGTAATAAAGTCCATCGATATGCTTTCCCACTTCCATAATGGAATCTCTAAAGGTTGCAACAATCTTGCTGGTAGTTGATGATCGATTTTGGCCAATTGACGAGTAGTGTAATGGGACACAAACTCAGAAATATCCCGCTTCATGCCCGGCCACTAATACCGACGGCGCATGTCTTGATACATCTTGTCCCCACCAGGATGTAACGTAAATTTAGACCCGTGAGATTCAGCCATTACCGCCCGTCTCAAGTACCCTTCTTCTGGAACAATGAGTCTTCCATGGAAGCGTAACCCACCTTCAGAACTAATTGAGTAGGACTCCGCTCCCTCGGACAATAAACAACGTACGTGGTCTTAGTAACCATTATCCCTTACTTGGTCTTCTTTAACCCCTTCTACAATAGTATGGGTAACAGTCATTACCGACATGAATGCTCTCACCACCGCATCCTCCTAGCTGAGCTCTTTCCACTTAGCTTTCCAAACAACAGCTAATTCTCCATCGGGTTTCCTACTCAAGGCATCTGCCACAATGTTCGCCTTGCCTGGATGATAATGAACATCAAATTGATAATTTTTCACGAACTCCAACCATCGACGCTGTCTCATATTCAAATCTTTCTGGGAAAATAAATATTGCAGCGATTTATGGTCCGTGAAAAGACTGAATTTCTCCCCAAGAGATAATGACTCCATATCTTCAAGGCAAAGACAACATCGGCAAGTTCTAAGTCATGCACCAAATAGTTTCTTTCATGGGGCTTTAACTTACGAGAAGCGTAAGCAATAGCCTTTTTTTCTTGTTGAAGTACACCTCCTAATCCTTGAAGAGATGCATCGGTGAAGACTAGATATTCCAATCCCGATTTTGGCAATGCAAGGACTGGAGCCGAAATAAATCTATCTTTGAGCTCATCAAATACAGCCTGGCAAGAGTGATCCCAAATAAATCTCACTCCCTTCTGGGTCAAATTAGTCAAAGGTCTAGCTATTTTTGAGAAACCCTTGATAAACCGACGGTAATAACCTGCCAAACCCAGAAAACTGTGAACCTCGGTAGGGGTCATGGGCTGACCCCACTCCCTCACCGCAACTACTTTACTCGGATCCACCGATATACCCTGGGATGTCACCACATGGCCCAGAAACTGCACCTCCTGCAACCAAAAGCCACACTTCTCGAACTTAGCATACAATTGGTGATCCCTAAATCTTTGTAGGACCAACCTCAAATGAGTAGCATGATCATATTCCGTCCGAGAATAGACTAAGATGTCATCGATGAATACAATAACAAATTGGTCCAGAAAATCCCGAAACACCATATTCATAAGATCCATAAATACAGCAGGGGCATTGGTTAGCCCAAAGGGCTTAACCAAAAATTCGTAGGATCCATATCTTATCAGAAAAGCAGTCTTGGATACATCCTCCTCCCGTATTCTCAACTGGTGATACCCCGTCCTCAAATCAATTTTTGATAAGTACGACTCTCCTCGTAGTTGATCAAACAAATCATCGATACGAGTCAAAGGGTATTTATTCCGGATGGTGACCTTGTTCAATTCCATATAATCCACACATAACCAGAGGGAGCCATCCCTTTTCTTTACAAACAACACTGGAGCACCCCATGGCGACGTACTATGCCTAATAAATCCCATCTCCAACAACTGATGGATTTGATCCCTCAACTCCCTCATTTCCATAGGAGCCATTCTATATGGAGCCCTCGTAATAGGCCTCGTCCCTAGCGCCAAATCGATCACAAACTCAATCTCTCGGCTAGGAGGTAAACCCATTATTTCCCGAAAAACATCCTCGAAATCTCTAACAACCGGAATAGGATCCAAGGGAACAACTACATCCCTAGAAGTCTCCTCTGCAATACAATATAAATAAGTACTAGTACTCCCTTCTAAACGAGGTAAAAATACCAAGAAAATTTCTTGTCCCAGAACGGCGAAGACTATACTCTTCCCGTAGTAATTAACTATAGCATGATACTTCATAAGCCAGTTCATGCCCAAAATCACATCATAGCCGACCATATCCAGGACGAGTAAATCGTCCTCAAAACATAAATTACCAAGAGAAATTCCCATATTTTTACAAACAAGGAAAATAAGTGAACCATCGCCCATAGAGGACTCGACACTAGTAAAAGTACTCTCAGTAGATTTTATCAACTATGTGGTCTGAGGAAAACTCCTAGAAATGAATGAATGCGTCGCACCCATATCAAATAAAACGCGACCTATGTGTCCCTGAATAAGGAACTTACCCTCAATGGTTGGCGATGCCGGAGGAGCCGGAGGAAGCATAGCATTCTGAACATGATAGACTCTCCCATACTGTAACTGGCCTTGTTGTGAAGGAACAACTGGGTTAGCCACCTGTGGAGGGAACTGGACATATGGCTGCTAAGGGGATTTAGGAAGTTTTCCCCCAATCAAATGAGGACACTCCTTCTTATAATGACCCGCCTCACCGCATTGGAAACATCTACCCAACATATTCTTCATATTTCGACCCCGATTATTTCAAAACTAGTTAACACCTTGGCCCTGCAGGCCTCTACCTCCTTGACCACACCGACCTGATTGTTGTTGCGGGGCACCCTGGCTATACCTATTATTTTGACTTCCAGAAATAAACCCACTAGAACGTTGTCTCTTTGACAAATCCCCCTGTTGGGGATCCCTTTCTCTCAGCTTAGAACCTGAAGATTGGGACGAGGGAAAGACTCCTCCTCCACCCCCACTACATCCAGGCCTTCCCGCTTGCCCCACGGCGGTAGTTTTCTTGCCATTTTGCACAAACAACCTATCCTCTTGGCAATGAAGTAGAGATGCATTAATTACCTCCCCAAAAGTTTGCAATGTTGGGTTACCCAACAAATGCTGTCAGATTCTCCAGTTCAAACCTCTCATAAACTTTGAAACCTTCCTTTCTTCGGGAGTCACCTCGTCCGGTACGAAACTTGCCAACTGGGTGAACTCCTCTTCATACTCTGCCACAGATCTCTTACCTTGCACAACGTCTTGAAGCCTTGTTCTCATCTCCCTTTGAACTGCGGGAGGAAAGTACTTTTGGTCAAACAAGACCCAAAATTCAGAAATCGTCATAATATCTCTTCGTTCTGGCATAGTCATAGACTCCCACCAATACAATGCGGCCCCAACAAGTTTAAAAGTAGCAAGGATTTATTTCTTTTCCTCACTACATTCCACCATACGTAGATGGCATTGCATGTCTTTCTTCCATTGATCATCCCTTATAACATCCGAGCCTCCATCAAATTCAAGGGGCTGGCCCTTTAGAAAATATTACCTAACCCTCTCCTACGGGGAAGGTCCCGTCGGAGTTTGGGCATCTTGCGCTCGTTGTTGGGCCTGTGGCATTTGTTGAACCACCGTTTTCATAGCCTCATTGACCTCTTGGGACACTATGTTTACTACATCTGCAACACTAATTGTTCCTGGTGGCGGCGGTGGAGGGCCAACATCCTCTTCTACACCCAATTATGTCTTGCTGGGCGACCTCTCTTAGGCGGCATCTGAGATGGAGAACAATAGAGTTAGAATACTATATAAAACAATCTATCTTGCAGAAGAGCGTAAGCATAAGCAAAAAAATAGTCCTACCATTAGGCTCTATATCAAAGAATGCTACGGAAGAACGTGACAAGTCTACATAGATCCTAAAAACTCTAGAACCCGATGCTCTGATACCATCTGTGACGGCCCGCGGTCCGAAATAAGGGGTGGCCATCCTGATACCTCAACATAACGTAATCGTGGATGAATATCATTCTTAGCATCGTAACCAAAGAAATGAGTATACGGGAAAACCACCCAATAAATCAGAGAACGGGTTGTCAATACAATTTATTTTGATTAAAAGTTAAGGAAATAATTTAAACAACCCAATCCGATAAAAAGTGGAATTCCAAAGAAACATATACTACTACTAAAATAACATAAAATCAAGACCGAATAAGCTGTCCGTACACAGTTACATTCAACGTATTACAATAGTTCAATACTTTACACAATACATCCATTAACAATTACAAAAGTTTAGGCTACCCGTCCGAATGAAAGACCCGATCTTATCTAGGATTCCAAAAATGAAAGAGTCTAACAAAATATCCTGTAATAATACGCAAAATCATACATCTCCTCGAAAGTATTGGAATAGGATTTTCACATCGGGCGCCCTTGCGGAGGAGCACCTAGGCGGATACAATAACATGCACAACATGGAAAATGAACGGGTCAGGTCCTGGTTTATATATGATTCCCAGATGAACTAGAAGCATGATAGATATGGACATTTAATCATGAATGACATAAATGAGAATCTAGCAACCCAATCTCCAAGTATAATAAGGCAATATAAACGATTCTAACAGTTATTATATAAACAGGATAATAAAAGTAAACATCATTATTCTTCATATCTTTTCATTTTCCATTCCTTAACAGGAATATAATTACCATCAAACTTTCTTATGGCAATTCACAAGTATCAAGTCCCACTTGAATTAGAAAAGTTATATTCTTATACATATAACGCTTCTAAGACCGTCCCTCCGAGTTTCCCCACTGGGCGCGCCCCTAAATGACTATCATCTTCCAGGGCCTATCTATACAAGACAACCTGGGCACCTAGCGCACGTCGGTAAGTGGCCATATACCTGCGAGTGAGTCATAACCACACCCGGAATTACCTCACTAGCGTAAAAAAATATAAGAAGATCCCGCATATGGCTGAGGACTATAGTCTCCCTACATTCATTAGTCAGGGGACATCACCTCATGCGCGAGGTTCCCTTATGATAGCATTTATAGAGGTGTGTTTAAGTAAATTAATATTTACCTATTTTCATTTCACCATCATATTCATTAATCACGCGTATATTTCATTCTATTTGAAATCATTATTCCTGAATATTTTCATTAATATTCATCCTATTATTTAGCACCGAGCTATTCTCCAAAGATTCCCCAAAATCCCATGAGCCTCGAGGTTTTATATACCTCGATAGGGCTCCTAAAGCCTCCAAATATGGGTTTATAATTCACAGTTTCTAATAATTTGAGAGAGAAAAAGAGATGCCTAAACATCACTTTAGGTACTTACGGAATTAACCCCCAAGTGAACCCATTCAACTCTAGGGTAACATCCAAACTTAATTAAAAGTCTAGGACTCTAAGTTTACTTCATACAAGAAGGTTCCTAGTTCCTAATTAAAATAAGAAGCCTAGGAAACTAAAATAAAATTTAAGGGTGGAAAACAGGGGATCGGTCGACCGCGTCTCAAAATTTTGCCTACGAAGAAAAGCAGAAAGTATAGGTTAAGGGGGCCAGTCGGCTGGTCATGGACCGCGGTGGACCGCGCTCCACATTTTAGGCTCTAGTAGGAAAGTAGTGTGCCCTCTCCCGAAGTCCCGGTCGACCGGTCCTGGGACCGCGATCGACCGGTCGTAGCAGACCTAAGATTCCTATCTTCTTCCAACAACAAAAACCCTTCTCATTTATTACCACCAACAATTTTAATTGCATCCAACAACTAATATCTACACCCATATTAACTCAAATCAACCTCCAAAAGTTTATAACCCATTCATCCAACAAGAAAACCTAACTTTCTTAAACCATAAACAAACCACAACTATCAACACCAATTGTTCAACTTAAATCACATAATATCAAGTAGAAAACTTGCCTCAAGGTTGTAAATTCATATTTGATGAAGATGTAGGCAAGATCAAACTTGGAACCTTCAATCTCTCTTTTTCTCCTTAGGTTTTCCTCTTCTCTCTTACTCTCTAGGCTTAGGGATACAATTAGGGGAATAGTGACTTAATCAAGACATAAAATGTGCCTTAGTATATAATTACCAACTTAAGTGATCAATACAACGATAAAATAACGCGCACTACACATTTTACTAAAACCAGTCAAAAGTGCCCAAAACCTCAAAATACAATATGGCACACAATTTTACTGTCTCACACCTCCTGGAACTAACTAAGCCATCCAAATTATCATTTGGAAATTTTATAATTCATTTCAAGTTCTGGTTTCATGATTAAGTCAAAATGACATTTTAAATTTCATGACACAATAAAATACATCATAGTGATATTCACCTACACATAAGGTAAATAGGAAGCATCATAGCAAATATTAACTTTTCTTCACTAAGTTAATACTTACTCCCCATTCCAACAATTTATAAAATTACTACAAATAGTAAATAAATATAAAATAGGTTCTCAAAAGTGAGGGTTGTTACATTGGGTTTATTCCAAGTCGATTATATCAAAGTGTTATACATGGGATTAACATAGAGATTCAATAAAAAGAGTTTCTTTACAAGCATTGAATCATTCTGTATCGGGATCAGTGTCTTATGACACTTGATATATGGAAGATATGAGGATTATACCTAAGGCTTTGGCGGTGGGGCAACCTCGTGAATGCTATATATATTGTGTGTAAAGACCAGAATTTGTTATGCCTTCGACATGGTCAACAAATTTATGTCTAATAGTCTTATACCTTCTTGGCACGAAGATAAAATTTCCAGTCAAATAAGGATTTTAAGTTTTCTACATCACAATATGTGCTTATCTAGGGAGGTTGAGCTATAAGTTGGAGTGTGAAGAAATCTTGGATTATTGATGCCACCAAAGAGCCCAAAGTTGTTGCCACTTTGAAGACAACCAAATGGGCCATATGTCTCCGTTACTTCCTAGGTTACTTGCATGAGGTTCCTTCAAATGCAATTAACTATTACATTTTTCAGTGCATACAGTGGTGCGATCGCAAATTCGAGAGAAACTGTAACCAATAAAAAAGTTAAGTACATTGAGAGTATATTTCACCTAGTTCGAGAAATCCAACAAGAAAGTGATGAGTATATGATCAAAGTTATACCGGGGAACACTCGATTAATCCTCTATCGATAGGTAGCAAACTACCGTGTAGATGGGTTCGAATTTGGATACAGTACATAAGACTAATTGGGAGTTTGTTGTGGTTTTATTCTTAAAACCATGTATGATGGATACTTTTAAGTAAAGGTGTGTCATTTCACTTTGAAATAAGAATCATGGTAACTAGAATTCTTTATATGTTTTTCATTATATTATTTCATATTAATGTCGGTCAATAGATCTTAGTAGGAATTTCGGTGATGCCATTTCGAGTTGATCACAAGAAAATTGGAATTTTAATTCTAGCACTATTGAAATGTTCACAACCTAGATAGGAACTTAACATCCTATAAGAATGATTGAGATATAATCCTATTAGTTTATCTCAAACTACGGTAAACCGATGTGATGGTTCGAGAACTTATTTGATAGTTTGACAGAAATTTTATGATCGGTACATCTCAGGAATGTATTGAACAAGACAACTCGTGAGATTTAAGTCAAAGGGTTATCTAGATTAAACTCATGCAATCTCACATCATTTGCAAAGGGTGCATAGATTCTTAATCGTGAGAACTATGAGAATTGGAATAATTATGTAGTTGTCACTTTGATTGTTATGGGTTCGATTAAATTTTAGATTGAATCAAATGATCCCCACATATCGAGTGACTATTATATGAGTAGGTTTAACATCATTATTTAGAGGAATCCACGTAGGGGATACCGTGAATTGTTATACCCTCTTAATAGACTCATATGTTTTATTTCCACTAAGTAAAACCTCACCGATGGATAATATTATTATCTTAGTGGAGTAACAAATAAGTTAAGTCTGAGAATCAAGGAAATTGATTAAAATTGGTTAAAATAGATCAACACCAAATTGATTTGACCAAGCGGGTATTGGACACTTAACGCTGAGAATCATATTATGAAACATAATTTACTTTAAAAACAAGACTTCATTATATCCGAGGGATTTTTGAGATAATTAAATTGGAGTGAGATCATAATTACGTAGTGAAATTAATTATGATTAAAGAAAAAAAGAATGTGGATTATGATAATGATAATTTGGATGTTTGAGTATTTATTTGAACCCAATTTAATTATTTTTCTTGGGTCCCTAGTGTAGTCCACATACCCAAGTAGTTATGCTCAAACTCTTAAGAAACCCAGTTTGGCCCAGGCCCACCTCTTTTACTTGTATATAAAGGTGTGAGAGTAGGTTTTAATCATAATTATTGGTTATTAGGGTTTGAGAGGGGTGAGGAAAAACACTATACACGTTTTTATGAATAGGTATAGAGGGAGATGACCATATATCATACATAGTTAAGCTCAGAAGGTGCCAATACACCTACCAATCTTTGGGGAGGATCGTACACAAGAAGATCCAAGCTTTACAAAAGGTTAATAAAGGTATTTAGATACCGTGGATGGGCATCAACATCATCTTCATCATCAAACGATTTCTCCTCATATGAATCATAACAAAATTCACTATGGCATAAATTCTTGAAACCCTAAGTTTAATATTTAAACCTAGTTCTTATTTTTCTTTTCAATGAATGATTAACTAAAGATATTTTGGATCTCCCTTCAAGGTTAACCTTTACCATATTTCACTCATCAAACTTCTTCTCTAGCCTAGTATTCTCGTCCTTTAGCAAGCTTCGAACTCAGGAAGACTCAAGAAGAGCCTTTTTTAGGCTAGAAACCTTGTTGTGCTAAAGCTCATGCTCTACATTCACTTTCTTAATCTTCTCATCAAGAGTAGTTTCTGGAGACATCAATTGGATCAAAATAGTCCCACCTTCTTTCATGGCACAAATCTAATTCTCACACTTCTTAAGATTATAGTTAAGCCTAAGATTAACCTTTGCCATCTTGAGAGACTATCATAAATCTTTGAGTCGGTCTTCACTACAAAAAAAAACTACTTTTGAGATGGTGCTCCAGCCGGCTCAAAAGGTCCTCTAATCGTCTTTGGGGTGCCATTTGGGACGACAAAAGGGGGTCGTAATATACCCCATTTTAAAAGCTTTTTAAGACGCGAAATAAGCCATCTTAAAAGGTCATTGCTTATAGGACCCTTTTAAGACGGTAAAAAAGTCGTATATTAAACTTGTATTTGGAGACGGGAATAACTGTAACAAAAGGGTTTTTTGAGACGATAACTTAGGCATTTCAAAAGGTCCTCATTTATAGGACCCTTTTGAGACGACAAAAAAGCATTCTTTAATAAATTTGGCGCCAAAATTAGAATTTTATCCATTCCAGAGTATATTCTATATAATTATAAACAAAACTCTAAAAAACAATGACATATTTGGCATCCCATTTCAACATTAAAACATCCAATTTTATCATTGAATTGTAATTAGAGTTCATAAAAGTAAATTTCTCGACGCAATCAACTTTTTTAACATCGTGTCCACTAACCTAAATCTCTCTACATAACTTCATTTGTCTCATTAGATAAAATACATAAAAATCCATTTATTCCCAACAGAAAATGATGTAAGCAAAGTAAACTGACGATCTTAAAGCATACGACCTCCAATAAAATGACTTCAATGACTTGTCTTATCCACAAAATTTTTCTACCCGCAATAAGATTTATTTCGTGTGAGTTACCTTAAACAAAAAAAAATCTTTTTTTATAGTTCCTATATATGATAATCTTGAAAACATTATCAAATTTGTATAACTTCATTTTATTTAATTTTAAAAATACTTGATATTTTTTCGACAGAGTCTCCTTTGTTTATTCATTAAAACAACCTGTTTAAACATTAAAATTAACTCAAAAATAATTACAGTAATAGCCACAACACTATAAATAACTAAGGGTTAAAAATCTCGATACATATATCCCACATAACACTCCATCACATACATATATAGAAATAAAATAATGGTGTGTTATTACCTAGCCGGTATGGGTCGTTGAGGTAACACTTTTGCTTAATTATTTTTGCATGTGGATTGTGCCCCTATCCTTGAGTTAGCACATTCACCTTCACTGCTATTAGAGTTTTGATTCTCTATATCCTATAAAACAAGATATAGAAAATAATAAATTTTATGTTACCAATAAAGTAGATGTAATATACTCCTCCTTTTCTTATTATTCCATTCAATCCAAGGCCTAACGACCTTTCTAACCTTTTTCGCACTAATTACAGTACTCTCTATACCTAAACAAATAGTCGATAAATTATACTTATATCATTTCATAGTATCAATGACTAGACAAACTAGACCCATCCTTTTTCTTCTCGTCAAGAAAAGAAGATGTGGTATACAAGTACACAGATAAGTTACAATGAATAATTATTAAAATTAAAAATACCCTTTATCCACTTTGGCGAAAGAAGAAATACCTCCCATGTGATCCCACGATCCAAAGTAAAACTAAATAGAATAATAAATCCCCCCAACATCTTCTCAATTCTTCACATCATAATATCAGGTTAAAAAATAAAACTTAAAACAAAAATAAATTTATGTGCTGTGGTGAGAGGAAGTGTGTGAGTTCATGGATTAAAAAAAATACACACCTTTGACATTGCAAAGATTTTATTATTCATCTTCATTGTCAAACAGAACAGTGTCTATGTTATCTTTCCTCCTAAGCTCTTGGATGACATTATTGACAACCTCGTCCACTTTTATATACATTATTAGTATTGATAGCAACCTATGCATATGCATTTCCTTTAGTAAATCATTCATTTTATAGCATTCGTTATAACCTGTTTAGGAACACTTTTAGATAAAATGTTGCCATACACTTGCGTTGTATCATCTATATAAAATGGGAGTTAGGTATTCTACCGTGGTCTTATAAAAATTAATCAAGCGGTTTAACTTTGCCCATGTTTTCAATATCTAACGATGGAGATTAATGCTTGCCATCAAACATTAAAAATTTTACTTTAATTCAAAACAAAATCTTCCTATTTATGGTACAAATGGAATAGCTGAGATAAACGGTGGGGATATGTTTTTATATAATAAATCGAAAAAAATGGGTAAGGATGCTCAAAACAAATGGCACATGATAGCACATACAACAACCATGTCCAAATTAAATTTCTTAAAATTATGAAAATAACACATTTTTTGTTATATTGATCCAAATTTATAATTATAGCCCCTCAATTTTCTAAAGTTACAAATTCTCCAAGTGTATTAAACATGTGAATGCTCATATATGGACAATACGTCCTAAATTTCTGGAATATATAGTTGTTTATCATTTTTGGACCATATTTTCCAATTTTCTTTGCTTTTTTAGCAACCTCAAATACCTTGACATTATACTCGCCAAATATGGGTTCAATCCAATTACACACACAACCCCTAAGGTTGATTTTCTCTTGAGTTGCCATGACCATTTTCTATACATATACTAAAATGACATTGAATGGGAATGGTGTACAAGAGTTGGGACAAGATTTTCATATATAGGTTATCAACTGAAAATAGGATCAACTGTAAGACATATATCTTGGAGGTGATACTTTATCAATGAGAATATGGACCAAATTAATTTGTCCTATTATGTAATTATTTTTTAATTTAATAAACCATTATATGCAACATCATAGAATGTCTCACATATAATCAAAGCTAACATGTATATCATAGGATAATGGGGGAAAATGGTAAATATAAGGAACACTTTTTACCCCCATAAAGAGATGTTAGAATCCAAATACCAAGACCATAAATAAATAGATAGTGACGTAAAAACCCAAATAGTGATAATGGCTTTGACTAAATCAAGGCTGTGTCTATTTACATGGCTGGAATGGGAATAGCCTTTTTAATAAATGACCTCAAATCCAAGCGTTCAGATAAACACTATTTTGAACATACATCAAATGGTTTATAGTGGAGGATATTGCACTTTGAATTATTCAAAGTTCTTCTTAGGAATTTCATACAAAAAAAGAGGATTATTGGATATATTTATAGGCACTAAAATGGAGGCTTAGAATATGAATAACCATTCATAACCACCCTAACCATTACAAATTTCTTATAACCATTTAGTACGTATTAAAAAATATTTAATCATTTATAATTTATTAATAACCTATGTAATCCCAAAAGAGTCTATGTGTTTGTTGCACTATAAAGCTTCATCAAAGTTCAATACTTAAAGTCGTTCATCTTCCTCAAACTGCGTTATTATTTTCATCATAATGAGGGTAAATGACCTATCAATTTGCAAAATTTATAAAATCATATGTGTTGATACCAAAATTTAGTCTGCTGATTTGGCACAATTGAATGATGACACATGGCAATCTACATGGAAACAGCAAACACTACCGAGGAACCCACGCGCTCCGAGGAACAAGACTACAACGAGGAACACTGTTTCCCCGAGTAACTCACACGCTCCGAGGAACTCATCCGCTCTGAGGAACGAGAACTCTACGAGGAACTCTTGAGCACCGAGAAGCTTAGGCGGTCCGAGCAACTCAGGCGGTCCGAGCTGCACCTCGACCAAAGCATTAATAGCGGGATAACCAACAGTTTAACTATTCATTAAATGCTTATCATTCAGACGCACACGCTTAAGGAGCATTGAATGTATCACCCTTTCATATATACATCATTTAATGTATTACCCTTTCACATTACAGCCTTAAGGCTATAAATACATTGTATAATCCTCATTGAGGAAGGGGGACCGGAATTTCTTGAGATAATTTGTAATCGAGAATTCCCATACAAACAGCAATACCAAAACAGTGGACGTAGGCCATTCTTATAAGGCTGAACCACTTTAAAAATTCTTTGTCTCATTTATTTATCTGTGATTGAATAATTAGAGTGATCTAATTTTTTACATCAACAGATTGATGCCGTCTGTGGGAACGAATTGTAATATCATTTTTCACCAAAAATAATCCATTACGAATGGCTGATATTCCGAAATCCAGTAATCGAAATGCTGGAACCTCTCCAAATCCATCTGCCCCGCCAAATATTCCAAATCTGGCCGAAATAATGACAAATCTGGCTCAGGGCCAGACCGTCATGCAAGAAATAATGCGGCAACTCATCCAAACCCTTCATGGCGGTGCACCAATCCATTCAGGACTGCGGAGTATTCAAAGAAACACCCGTGTGTAATCCTCACGTACTAGCCGTACCAATTCATATCGCAATGAGGAATCTGATGATTTCTCTTATCAACCTGGGCGAACTTCATCGGTGCGAGCCACAGATACTGAACAACGTGTCACTCTCTCCCCAGAAAGGACCAGCGCATTGGAAAGATTAAGTAGGGTTTCTCCTTTCGACCAACTAGGCCCTAGGAGGAACAAAAGTCCTCTTAATGCAGCGTCGAGGAGCTTTCGACGATCAACAACCTTAAGGGAAGGATCTGCTCAGTCGCGACCAGCTGCTCGTCAGGATAGATCCTAGGAAGCCACTTCAACGCGATCAGCTGCTCGAACCAACATGCCCGAAGAAGGAAAGGACGCATGGAAAGGCTCTATTCAAAGGCTGGAGGATAGATTAGGGGAAATGGTTAAAACCAAGAACCCTCTACAATGAACCTTTGTTCGAGGAACACCTTTTGTCCAGGCCATTCTAGATTTTCCAACACCATCAAAGTTCAAAGCACCTGTTGTGACCCCCAAATATGATGGAAAGACTGACCCTGTTCTTCATATAGAACAATATCATGTTACTGCCGACATCTATGATGTCCCAGACAAGATGAGATGCAGGGCATTCTCGGGAACTCTTACCGGATCTGCTCAAATATGGTATAATAATCTTCCTCGGGGTAAGATCTCAACTTTTCTTTAACTGGCCGAGTTATTTATTAGGAATTTATGTTTTGGGGAAAAGCCAGTTAAACGTGTAGCGCATTTGTTAAGTGTTAGACAAAAAGCTGGTGAGAGTACCAAAGATTATATAACTCGTTTTAATAATGAGAAACTTGAAGTCATTGATTATGAGGAGAAGACAGCGATCACTTCCTTGATGAGTGGGCTGTTGCCTAACAAGTTGTATTACACTTTGTCCAAATATTCACCCACAACTATGTCAGAATTGATGGCAAAAGCAGCCAAAATCATGAATGCCGAGGAGGCTATGGCTGCGAAGAAGAATATGGATAAATAAGCCAAGGTGGAAGTCGACAAAGCCAAGAAGAAAGAACATAAGAACAATGGTGGTGATAAACAATCCAAAAATAGGTCGTCATGGGAGGTATTGAAGAAATTTGATAATTACACTCCTTTGAAGGTAGATATCAACCACGTCCTGGAAGAAATTAAGAACAGCGAGGAGTTAAACTGGCCAAAGAAATTGAAGGCCGACCCTGACACGAGGAATAGGGAAAAATATTACGAGTTTCACAAAGATCATGGCCATATGACCAAAAATTGCATAGCTCTTCAGAATGAGATTGAAACACTCATTAGACGAGGAAAACTGGCAAAGTACGTTGATCGTAGAAATGAAAGAAGAAACCGTGACCGAACAAGAGAGAGGTCTAGATCTCCTCGTCGAGCATAGGAGAATAAGAAAAGAAACCATAAAGATGATACCGAGGATGATCCCTCTCTTCCTAAAAGACCAAAGCAGTCAGAACGAGAGGTATTTTCAATACGCTTTGGGTCATTTGATTGTAATGTTATTACAGGTGGAGATGCAGGAGGAGGAGACCTTACTGCAGAAATAAAAGCTTACCTCTGTGAGGCTCAAGCTTGCTCGTACATTCAATGAATAAATCTAGCCGAGGAGGATCGCCCGAGAAAGATGAATAAAGAAAAATTGGTCATCGGTTTCTCCAAGAATGACCTCGCAGGTGTTTTGTATCCTCATGATGACCCATTGGTGATCAAGATGAGAATGAAGGAGGTAATGATTTCAAGAGTAATGGTAGATAATGGTATCTCGGCAGACATCATGTTCTACTTGTGCTTCGATAGTTTAAATCTAAAGCTATCTCAACTCGAGCCTTATCATAGACCCCTCATCGGTTTTACTGGAGAGAAAGTGTTTCCACTTGGGACGATCAAGTTGGATATATTCATTGGTACGTGGCCTGCTTGTCGAACAGAAAGAATACGCTTCTTCGTGATCGATAAGAATGTTCAATCATCATACAATATCATCATGGGAAGAGTAGGATTGAAGAAGTTCGAGGCTATACCATCTACAGTGCATCAGTGCCTAAAATTTCCAATAAATTTTGGAGTAGGAGTTGTGAAAGGTGATCAGAAAGTAGCTCGGGAATGATATTATTCATCCGCCGAGCAAGAAGAACTGGAGGAATCAAAGAAAAAGACTACTACCTATCAAGTGGATGAAGGTGCAGAGATTGAAACATTAGATCCTCGAGATGAGTCGCAACTCGTGAAGGGTCAAGTGGTGGAAGCTACTGAAAACATAATTTTGGACGACGAGCATCCTGAATGAACTACTCAAGTCGGTTCGTCGTTGGAAGCCTCATTAAAACAAGAATTAATAACTTTCCTTAGGAGCAGAAAACAAACTTTTGCGTGGAGTCATGAAGATATGCCTGGGATAGATCCAAATTTCTTATGTCACGAGCTCAATGTGAATAAGGAGATCAAGCCTGTGAAGCAGAAAAGAAGAGTGTTCAGTCCCGAGAAGAATCAAGCTATACAGGAGGAAGTCTAGAAGCTCCAGAAAGCTTGTTTCATTGAAGATGTTAAATATCCAGGCTGGTTAGCCAATGTGGTGATGGTGAAGAAGAAGAACAACAAGTGGAGGATGTGTGTAGACTTCACCGACCTCAATAAAGCATGCCCAAAGGATCACTTTTCATTACCCCGAATTGATCAACTTGTGGACGCTACCTCGGGACACGAGTTACTGAGCTTCATGGATGCTTATACTGGTTATAATCAGATCAAAATGAAACCTAAAGATAGGGAAATTACTTCTTTCATTACCCCTAGGGGAACTTATTGTTATAATGTTATGCCTCTTGGTTTAAAAAATGCAGGTGCGACATATCTGCAGCTGATGAACAAGGTTTTTGCTGAACAAATCAGTTGCAATATGGAAGTCTATGTTGACGATATGCTGACAAAAAGCAAGAAAGTTGCCGACCATCTAGTTGACTTAAGTCAGACTTTTGGTCAACTAGATAAATATCAAATGAAGCTGAACTCGACGAAGTGCATATTTGGAGTACGAGAAGGCATGTTTTTCGGATACATCGTCAATCAACGAGGCATTGAAGCAAATCCTGAAAAGATCAAAGCTTTATTAGGGCTGCGATCTCCAACGACGAAGAAAGAAGTACAGAGTCTCACAAGACGAGTGGCAGCACTCAACAAATTTATATCACGAGCAACTGACATATGTCTCCCATTCTTCAAGACACTTCAAAAGACTTTTGAGTGGAATGATGAATGTGAGAAGGATTTTAAAGACTTAAATAAATACTTGGGAGCACCTCCACTATTGTCCAGGCCAGTGATGGGAGAAAAATTGTACTTGTATCTAGCAGTGTCGGAGAATGCAGTTAGCTCGGCGTTGATCAGAGTGGAGAATGGAGTGCAGAAGCCAATTTATTATACGAGTAAGGCCTTCCGAGGAGCAAATATCAGATATCCAAAGCTGGAAAATTTAGCACTAGCGTTGATTGAAGCGAGTAGAAGAATGAGGCCATACTTCCAGGCTCATACCATAGTCGTATATACTGATATGCCATTGAGGCAAGCCCTTCATAGACCAGAAAAATCAAGGATATTGATGTACTGGGCAATAGAGCTCGGTGAATATGATATAGTCTATGAACCCAGATCATCACTACAAGGGCAGGCTGTAGCAGATTTTATAGCAGAGTTCACCTATCCTGATACCCCCGAGGAGCGAAAGTTGCTCACCGATCAACCTGTGGATGTTACAGGATCAACAAACTCAAGCTCAGACCAATTTTGATTGGTAAAAGAGCAAGGAGAGATGATCGACGAAGAGCAAGAAATATTCGGGGAGGATGAAAGGAAGCAATAAATATTTCACCGAGGAACTCTAACTGATCAGAAATTTGAAGACGAGTTACCTATATGGAGGCTATATGTAGGTGGCTCATCTTGCACTACAAGATGTGGTGTGGGGATAGTTTTGTGCACTCCGGACGAGGTCGATATGGTATACGCCCTATGTTTCCAATTCAAAGCTTCCAATAATGAAGCTGAGTATGAGGTAATGATTGCAGGTCTTAGTTTGGCAAAAATTATGGAGGCGCAGCAGATTATTATCTTCAGTGATTCTCAACTGATTGTAAACCAAATGATGGGAGTGTATGCAATCAAAGGAGAGTTAATGATCAGATATCATGCAAAGGCAAAGGAGCTGGTGTCAGAATTTACTGCTATTCAGCTGGTCAGAATACCAAGAATGGAGAATACGAGAGCAGACGCCCTAGCTCGACTAGCAGCATTTACTCGTACCGAGCTACGATGAATAATCCCAATTGAAGTGTTGGCTGGTCGGAGTATAGATGAAGACCTGACAATGAACTTTATCACCCTTGATTTAGGACCATCTTGGATGGATCCCATCAGGGCTTATATTGAGGAAGGAGAATTGCCAATTGACAAGCTTGCAGCCAAGAAATTGAAGTTTAAAGCTCCTCGGTATGTATTAACTAATGGTATTTTATATAGACGAGGAATTATGGCAGGTTTGCAGAGATGCGTACATCCCTCCGAGGTGAAAGAATTAATTGAAGAGATCCATGAAGGTTCCTATGGAGAACATGTAGCAGGTCGAACTCTTTTGCAAAGGATGATGATGCAGGGATACTACTGGCTGACGATGAGAGCCGATTGTGTAGCCTATGCCACGAAATGTGACAAATGCCAGCGCTTTTCCTCCATCCGAAGAACTCCACAATCATTGTTAACACCCATAACTTCCCCTTGGCCATTTGCCATGTGGGGAATTGATTTGGTTGGGCCACTGCCAACGACCCGAGGAATGTTCAAATACCTCGTCGTTGCAGTGGATTATTTTACTAAGTGGGTAGAAGTTGAGCCACTCATTGATATGACGTACGAGAAGGTGTACCAATTTGTTTGGAAGAACATCATTTGTCGATATGGTCTTCCTCATGCTTTCATCACAGACCATGGTACACTATTTGATAACGAGGAGTTCGCTGCCTATTGCCATCAGTCAAACATTTTGAAGGTCCACTCAGCACCAGGTCATCCTCAAAGCAATGGACAAACTGAAGTGACAAACAGAACGCTATTAAATGGCTTGAAGAAAAGACTGGATTATGCAAAATCAAATTGGATCAACGAGCTACAATCAGTACTCTGGGCTTACCGAACTACTCCCCGAGTAGCAACTGGAGAATCATCATATATGATGGCGTTTGGAAGTGAAGCTGTTATACCTGCCGAGTTGGGCCTCCCAACACACAGGGTACTGAATTTTAATTCCCCTATCAGTGACTTAATGATAAGATTGGATTTAGACATGCTCTAGGAAGTTAGAGAAGAAGCAGCCATCAGAAATGTTGCATACCAGCGGCGAACAACTTTGTTTTACAACAAGAGGGTGAAGAAATGCGACCTGAAAGAAGGAGACTATGTGCTGAAGAAAGTAATTCAAAAGCACAATAAACTGGAGGCAAATTGTCATGGACCATACCGAGTTACAGAAGTTGTTCGACCAGGAACTTACCGAATAGCAACTCTAGAGGGGGAGGAGTTTAAGAATGCATGGAACGCAGAGCACCTGCACAAGTATTATCAGTGATGTATATTCCCATGTAATGCAGTTCGATCAATATGAATAAAACTAAGATATTCTGCCAAAGTTTTTCCTTTTATTGAGAATTTTTCGGGGAATACTAGTGCTACACACTACTCGGCAAAGATCAGACTACTCAGCAAAAATATTCCTAAAAATGCCAACCTCGATTGGTTAGGAAACAAAATATTCCTAAAAATGCCAACCTCGGTTGGTTAGGAAACAAAATATTCCTAAAAATGCCAACGTCGGTTGGTTAGGAAACAAAATATTCCTAAAAATGCCAACCTGTTTGGCTAGGAAACAAAATATTCCTAAAAATGCCAACCTGTTTGTCTAGGAAACAAAATATTCCTAAAAATGCCAACTTATGTTTGTTAGGAAGTACATATATTCTCGAAAATGCCAACTTATGTTGGTAGGGAGGTAAAATTATTCCAGAAAGCGCCAAAGTCTACTAATTATGGCTGGTCGGGGATAAAAACCCACCAACTGTAGTTGGTCGTCAAGGAAAATTTACCGACCTTGGTTGGTCGGAAACATTTTATGGGTAAAATTATTTCAAAAAGACTAACTATAGCTGGTCGGGGATAAAAATCCACTAACTGTAGTTGGTCGACATGAAGAATTTAATGACCTTGGTTGGTTGGAAACATTTTAACCATTTTTATATTCATTACTTTATTGCTAAGTTGGTCGAGAAACAAAACTTTATTATTAAGTGATCGAGCAACATTATTTATACTTGTAACTTTTTAGTTATTACTGAGTTGGTCGACATCTTTTTAACAGATATGCACAAATATAAAGTATGTTTGATAATTATAAGACAATAGCAGTTAAGATTTGCAAACAAAAATGAAAGTCTTTCATTGAATTCAAAATAAATTACAAATTACATTGATATTGAAATATATACTAACTATTACATCAAAATTCCTACTCTACTGGTTTTTCCCTTCTGCTCTTGACATAGGTTCTTCGCCAACAGGCGGATCATTTAAAGCCAGGGGAGAATTTATGAAGTTGAGATCCTTTAACATCCTGATATTCATCACGGATGGTCGATCTAGAAGGTGCTCGGGACGAGATACTTCAATAATTGAATGGAGATTGTAATCACCGAGATATTTGGAAATCAAGCTCCGAGGAATGGCCCGTGCAGGGATCCAACTCATATCCAATTTGAATGGTGGCACAGGTAAGTCGAGCAACCTGGGATCATGGTAGTCCCACAGGTAATGACCCTGTTCGAGCTGTAGCACACCTAAGGCATTCAACCATCCTTGCTTGTATCCCTCATTATTGGCATTCTGGATACGATCGTCCAAGTGGTATAGTGCTTCGTTGTATCCAGCCATCCAGAACTCCCGGGGCTATTTGTGGAACTGATATGTTAGTCTGTCCAGCTGCTCGTGGAGATTTTTGACGAAGAGCTCTTTGTTCTCCAAGGTAGATTTCTGCTCAGAGAGCTGATCTTCCAAGTCCCTGATCTTCTTTGACATTTCAGCCAACGCCTGGTTCTTCGCCATTAATTAGAAGGCCTGGTTCTCCAAGGCAGACTGAGTCCTCTGTTCCTCGATAGGAATCCGAGCTGCTCTTGCTCGTTCCCGAGGTGCTCTTGCTCGTCCCCGAGAAGAAGAAGAAGGACCATATCTCTTTAAGGTTTCCATCTCGTCCCTCAAGTTGGCGTTCTTGACTTCTAAGAACGAAAATACCTCATCGGTCACTGGGATTAAGGCTTTTGAAGAAGAGGCTGTAGACTTCAACTGTGATAGCTCTTTCTGCAAGTTATTATTCTCTTGCTCTAGCAACTCGGCAATTTTTCTGCACTCCTCGACCTCACCCCTCAAGGATCTCTCCCTTACATCATACCCAGCAAAAAGCTTCTCGTAGCCCTTGTCGGCAATGATCTGCTGGTACTTCTTCTCATACCCCTCATGCAACAGGGCAGTGGATTCTTTGTATTGAAGCTGAAGGTCTTCGAGGGTGCCTGGGAGATCCTCGAACATATCATAATAGGCCACATTATCGGCCACCGTTCGATCAAGCAGACACTTCAGATATTGATATGCTTCCACTGCCTGTTCTGAAGCATCTTGGCCGAGGATGTCTACGACTTGTGCTGCACTCAGGTCTGTGTGACTAGCTTTAAAGTATTCATTACATTGTCGCAGCAGCTTTGTATCATGGGCAGATAACAACTCCATCCTGGCCAGAAACTAACAGAGAAAGAAAAAGAAGTAATCAATAAGAATCAAGATAAAGTATGAAGATAGACAACAGTATGCAAAAAATTCCAAGTTTTATTAGATCCTAAAGTTCAGAGTTACATATGCTGGGTTACAATTGACAAAAGAAAAATGTAAAGATAAACCTGAACAACTCTACACCTTTTCCTTATCTCCCAAAACCTTCTCGGGAGGCTGGGACAAGGAAGTAGGTTGCTCGGAGGGAATGGATAGTTGCTCAGGGAGCACTGGCAGTTGTTCAGAGGAAGTAACAATCTACTGAAGTTCCTCAGAAGCAGGCTGAATGGCTGGGGGATGATCTCCCATCACCATAGAAGTCTCTTCTGAGGAAGCTTCGTCCTCTTCAAGATCTTCTGGGGTTGGAGGGGGACCAGGAATGTGTTGCTGGAAAAGCTTAAAAGATTCATCAACTTTCATTTCCTGGAGAGCAGCAACCCATCCATCCCTAAAGTATTTGAGACTGCCATAGTCCACTTGCGACACCATGGCAGCCAACCCCTTGTCCCAGCCAGCACTGAAGGACTTCTTCACAACCATCTTCCTCTTCAACTTCTCCGAGGAAAGCTTCTCGAACAGCAGGTTATCAGCAGCTTTCAATTTATTTTTAACCTCCTCTTTCTATCGACCTACTTCCCGAAGTTGAGCCAACTCCTCCTCGGCAGCCTTGAGTTTATTTTCAAACTCTCCAGTAGTCTTGAGCTTCTCTTCGAGCTCCTTATTTGCCTTCTCCAAGGCATTTATTCTCTTCTCCAACTCCTTGGAGGCATCAAAAGCTCAAGCTTTTTCCTGCTCGGTGGAGGCAAGCTTCTTCTCCCAGACAGCCTTGTCAGTAGCATATGTCTAGCGAGAATCGTCCAAAGCCTTGATAGCTTCTTCCAAAGCTCCCTCCATGCTGGACGAGGAGCATGAATCTTTAACTGCTTCATCCTTCTTTAAAATTATATTAAAGCAGCTCGTCAACTGTGAAAGGAAAAAAAAAAGTCAGAAACAGAAATGACAAAGGAAATATGAAAAGTTCAAAGTAAGAAGACTTATAGAAGCAAGGTGACGAGCAGCTAACGAGGTGACCATGTCCCGAGTAAGGTTTTCTTCAGTACCTTGGACCTCGGGAATGATCCAGGACTTTACCGAGCTCATGGCAGAGCTCGGGGGAACAAAAGTTGGAACCCCAGTTCCAGTAGCTGGGGGCTGAGTAATGGTGTCAGCCAAATTGATCAAGGAGCTTTTCTTCAGCCTCCTCGGTGGAACAGGAAAAGATTCAACCATGGAAGAACCCTTAGTCGGTGATATTACAATCACCTTTCCAGGAGCAGCAGACCTGCTCGGAGCCACTACGGGCTTCTCGGCAACCTTCACGACAGCAGCCGAGGAAGGTGCATCATTCTTCTTTGTCCCCTCCCCTGGGACATCAACCTTACTTCTTTTTGCCTCACCAGAGCCGGAGGCAGGTTTCTCGAAGAGAGTGGGAGGTCTTTTTCTCTTCATCCTTTCGCTTAAAGGGACGTGAGATTCAGATGAGGAGCTGGTGGAAGCTGGTACTGGCTCTGATTCACTTATTACTGGACGAACAGTAAAAGAGGTGGTGTAGCTCTTGTATTGCAGTAGATATGATGCCGACCTAATATGCTCGTCAGCAACAGATTGATGCAGGCTCCAAATAAGTTTCAAATGCCTTATATTGACATCTGCTTCTTTTGGGCACTTTCTTTTACTGTCAACTGCAAATAAATAAATAAACATTGAAATATCAGTGGCACATTTTATCAAACACAAAAGAAGCATGATTTTAAAATAAGAAAAATGAAATAAAAATAACCTATCCCATTGCCATAAGGAGGGCATCTGGGACCCTGGTAAACCTCATCTCCAATTAATGGAGGGTGTTGCCAATTTTTTATGACAACCCCATGCTCAAAATAATCCCTATTGCCATCAGGGAGATTGACTACTAAGGCTCTATTTAAAAATGTTGTTTTAAATAAAAAATGTTATCATTAACTGCCCATCTATAACAAAACATAATCTCAGGAATTCTTATGCGAGTTCCATGGATTTGATTTAATCTATGCACCCCATTAACTATTCTCCATGTGTTAGGGACTATTATTGCAGGAACAACGTCAAAGTAATGACAGAATTCCAGACACAACGGATTTGGTGGAAAAGAAAATCCACACTCAGCAATAAAGAGGCTGGGGAACCAATGTCCCTCAGCCAAATGGAAATAGTCAGAAGGCTCAGAAAGATCTTCCAAGACAACCCAAGAGGGAATGGAAAAATCATAGCGAAATTTATTAAGAGATTCAACAGGGTAAACCATGATGAATAAAGTAAAATGAAGAAGAAGGAAGAAGATCTTACAGAAAAAGAGTGGATCTGTTGACAACGAACGATGGAAGAAGATGAATACACAGGAGAGAAAGAGACAACGGAAAACTCGAAGATACAAATTTGAAAAGGTAAAAGACGATGGGAGCGTCTGTGAAGTTTAAATACCATGACTTGGGAAATGGTGAAGTAATGATTACAAAAAGAAATAATTACGTTACAGGCGGCTAGAGGAACAAAAAGGGTGCGACAATCGAAGCGAGAAGAAATGATTACGCTATCGTCGGCTAAAAGGACAAAAAGTACGCAGAGATCGAGACGATTATGAAAATTCAAAAAAAAGCCTGATTCTACGAATTTGGAAAGAGAAATAAATACAAGGGAAACACTCCTAAAAATCAGGAAGACTATTTAAAGCTATCATATTCCGAGAAAGAATGTTCCACACTCCTCAAATTTGGAACTATGAAACATTGGGGGCTTCTGTTGATACCAAATTTAGTCTGGTGACATGGCACAATTGAATGATGACACGTGGAAATCTACATGGCAACAACAAACACTTCCGAGGAACCCACGCGCTCCGAGGAACAAGACTACAACGAGGAACACTGTTTCCCCGAGGAACTCACACGCTCCGAGGAACTCATCCACTCCGAGGAACAAGAACTCTCCGAGGAACTCTTGAGCACCGAGAAGCTTAGGCAGTCCGAGCAACTCAGGCGGTCCGAGTTTCACCTCGACCAAAGCATTAATAGCGGGATAACCAACAGTTTGACTATTGATTAAATGTTTATCATTCAGATGCACACGCTTAAGGAGCATTGAATGTATCACCCTTTTATATGTACATCATTTAATGTATTACCCTTTCACATTACAGCCTTAAGGATATAAATACATTGTATAATCCTCATTGAGGAAGGGGGACCGGAATTTCTTGAGAGAATTTGTAATCGAGAATTCTCATACAAACAGCAATACCAAAACAGTGGACGTAGGCCATTCTTATAAGGCTGAACCACTTTAAAAATTCTTTGTCTCATTTATTTATCTGTGATTGAATAATTAGAGTGATCTAATTTTTCAAATCAACAATATGATTTATTTTATTTATGAAAACTATCTATAAAATACTTAGGTATAATAACTTTTACTTAGTCAACCGATATTGGAAGAATAAATTTTTGAGTATGTTCCAATACGTGTTACATGATTGTAATCAACTCTTAAGATGAAATATACCATAATTTGTATATTTTCCTAAAGATGCATCTATATGTAATTAGAGGAGTATATTGCTTATTATTTTTTTTGTCCTGATACATGCTGAAACAGGGGGTTCTTGTATAATTTCTCAAAGAGTTACTGGGCAACAAGGCGGGGCTGAACGATTTGTAATGTTAGTCCCTAACAACAAGGTGGGATGAACAGTTTGGTTTCCATTTAAATAAATGTTTCTGATAGTTTGTTTGATAAACATAGAGATGAATCAACGCAAGTTATATTTAAATGATTTGAATGTTAATCCGAAGCCACATGACTGAATCTTAATATGCTACAACAATTACCCAAAAAAAATTGTTTTTTTAAATTGAATTTGGTTTGACTTGAAATTATCACTACTAATAGTTATCACAAAGTTTGGTCTTAGTATTTTTTATACTCTTGTTAGTTAATCATAACTATTTGTCCCTTTGACATATTGCATTTGTTTCTAGTTTTTTCTTAATGATTTATGTCAGATCTTTTCATACAGTTTGAGCGATAATATCACTACACCAAATGTGGCAAATTATCACGATTAAAAATATTGAGAAGGCAAACTTGTCACGGTTAAAAACCATGACAAGTTTTGGGGTGATAATTTTTTTATCACGGTCAAAGTCCGTGACATGTCCTCTGTTCTCTCAAAGCACAAAACTCAGTGTGGTACTTTTGGGTGGATTGGATTCTTGTTTTTAAATTTTACTTTAGAAATAGTTTAATATCTTAAAGATATTTCCCCAAAACATAGGATTCAATAAACTGGTTCATGGAATAATCCAATACTTTAAGCTTTTTGAGAGGAAATAGAGTTGAAGGTAAATTGCCTTTAAGGGTATTGTTGCCTAGGTTTAGAATTTGCAACTCTGAGAAATTGCACATCTCAGTGGGCACTATCCCAGTGAGACGGTTCTTAGAGATTTCAAGGAGCTTGAGGTTATCAAGAAATCTAAATTCTTTCAAGACTTGCCCGCTGATTTTATTATCCAAAAGTAAGAGGTGAACAAGAGAGATGTAGTTACCTACCTATGGCAGGATGGGTCCCAAAATGTCATTCGAAATTAAGAGAATCTTCATTAGATTTTGTAGCTAAAATAGGGGTAGGTGGTGTTGATGCAAAAAACGAGTGTATATTTAATTATTTAATCACAGATAAAATAAGTAAATGAGAGAGACACAAAAGATTTTTAAAGTGGTTCGGCTAAAGGGAAAAGACCACGTCCACTGTTGTGTATTGCCTTACCTTTGTTCATGTGTGTCCCTTGTCCCTTGGATTCAAGTATTACAATGTATTTATAGCCCATGAGGGAGTAAAAGAGTTAAAATATCAAAGGATGGAATGCCCTTATAAATTTGGCATTTACATATGTACAATGTTCATAATGTATACAACTAATGGCACTTCACTAACCTGGTTGGTCAGTCTTCCTGTTGTTGGTCAGGCTTCTTAATATATTAGTCGTTATTCCTGGACTCGGTCAGGGGATTACTCCTTGCTCACTATGACTGATGTCACTTTGGATAACACATGTTCAGTTCTGATTGGTCCACACAATAAGGCAATTTTTTACATCAACAGAAGCCCCCAATATTTTATGCTGGAGTTTTTTTGCGAAAGTGTGGAATATTTAGCTCTAAAGTTTCTCAGGCAACAATTCTAATACTTGGCTGGTTACCGACTTTCCATACTTATGAAATTGTTCACTTAACTAATGGCACATAATGCTGATGGCATTTTTGAAATTATCCATTGTTTTAATGAATCATTTGTAGGAAGATATGTATTTTCTGGCTTAGCCGCCAACAGTTCAATCGACAGCCCCTTCAATCATTACCCTCGCCAGTTTTCAAGGCAATCTATAAAAGGCGAGAAAAATGTAACACCCCACACTTTTGGGCATAATTAAATTTCATAAATGGGTGTAAATTGAAAATTTGAGGAATTTCTCTGAATAATAATTTTTGGAATTTATGAGGGTTAGATGATTTAGAGGTGTGTTTCATTTACTTTAGGGATTAATTAAATAAGTCAGACTATTTTAAATTACCTGTCGCAACTGGGTAAAGAGATAAAGGATAATATTTTAATTGGAAAACTCGTATCGAGATGTGTAGGGTTTAATTAGTGAATTATAGTTAAGTGACTTGAATGGAGATTTAGAGTACGCGGTTGATTTCAGAATGGCCGACATAGTCAGGATAGAGTATCCAGGAGTAGTGTTAGAACTCCGGGAACTTTTAGACTAATAGGGGCTCGTAATTGAGTAAACAATTCATTTTTGGGTTTTAAAGGGATAAAAACTTATTCTCTCCTATATAAGTCAAGAGGGAGTGGGGGAAAAGGAAATAAAGAGAGAAATAGAAGAGAGGAAGGAAAAGAGGAAGAAAAGGGAGATTCCGGCCAAACTCCACGGGATTCGACTTGAGGTCGTCGGATTTTATACACGAGGCAAGTGTTTACTTGCTTTATTTATTTTTGAGCATAAATCTCATATCATAATTTGGTAATAACAAATTAGAAGATTTTGGGGTTGGATTTTCATAATCAAAACGGGTTTTCCGAAAGTTTAACGGATTAACCACGAAAAATATTCAAATTGGAAATCTTAGGATTTAATCGAAATTTGTTATTCGTTATGGGTTCTAGGATGTTTAGAAACCTTTTCATGTGTGTATATGTAGTTTATTGAGGTTGGAGGACGTTAGGAGAGGATATAAAAGCTTGGGGGAGGCTTTAATGACCGAAATAGCTTCTCGGAGAAGAAGGTGTCCGGGTCGATCGATTGATGATAACATTGAGAGACTTCATCCTCGAGTTATATATCGGGGGGGGGGGGGGGTATTGTAATTATGTTGTGATAGGTATAATTATACTTGTGTGTATAGTATATTACTTGTATAAGAAGATGAGATATCATACAAAGTAAGCATATGTATATAAAGTGAAAAGCCTAATAAGGTGTATTTTCCCCTTCCGGTTGATTTAGATCCGGATTTATATAAATATGAATAAGAAGTTTTAGTAAAATTATTATTATTATTATTATTTATATATATATGAGTCTTATATATAGGTCACGTGCTGAGGGCCTAATGGATCTCGATGATCAACATTGCCAGGTAGTAGTGTATCGAGGAGTTCCTTGTTTGTATTTAGCTTCGCGAGACCCCCCATGCATGAACGTAGTGCAGTGTTGAGAATGGGGAGAAGTTTAGCCCTTAATACTCGAGTTTTCGAGGTTTTTAGGGCACGCATATCACAGAATCGGCCGAAAAGTAATAAAATGAAAAAGGTAACTAAATATATACAAGAAAAAACAATATGGGAATGTGAATATGAATGAGAATGCATAAATAGAATTCGAATCCCAAAAGTAACTTTGTGTCACCTACGTAACTAAAAATGACTTCAAAGTCCATGTAGTTCGTGCAAAAACTGAGTTTTGCCTCCAACCCATAATCCAAAATTAGACTTTATCCTTTTATTTATGAAAAAATGTATAAATTATGATGAAAGTGTGAGAAAAAACATTGAAAACTTTAACTTTGGAATTATGGTGTAAACCGCCCTTTAGGGTTTTTAATTTATAAAAATAATTTTGAAGATATATACGATAAAAGGGTGAAATTGGTGGTGAGAGGAACAAAATTTAACTAACAAAATGATAGAAATGATAAAATTATGTGTGATAAGAAATAATTTAAAAAAAGTGTGGAAAGGATTTCGACATTCGAAGCTACATCAATTATGTATTTTAGAACTTCTGCAATTTGATTTTTGATTTTTAGGTCTTGACAGCGGTTGTGGAATGGTGGCTAATTGTAAGGTGGGGGTCACATTATTTGTGTAAGATAATGTAAGGATAATGTTTTGAAAATGATGTAATGAAAGCTTCCACATTGATTTCGAGAGTGAAAATCCTGAACCGTGAGGTTAGGGTGCCTTTAAATAGGAAACCTTAATGAAATAAAAAAGACCAAGCTGCCCCCAGAGGTGCTAGCTGATATATGGTCTATCGTGCTAATCAACAAGGTGTCCAATCTTGGTTTCCATGTAAACTCCTCCCTACCTGCAAGCAAGTGAAGTTGTTGCTGATAGGCAAGCACAATAAGTTGCTGGAAATGACATTCAAACAATATGTCGAATTCATAAACCAATAAGATCGTTAGACTCAGGATTCAGATCTCTATGAAAGTGTGTTGATATGACCTCAGGTTCGAGAGTTTACCAAAGTTAAATGGAGCTCATAGAGTTCATGGTTGTTCTCTGATTAGGGTTTGAAAGTGGATCCGAGGTCCGGTACTTGAATGGACTTTATTTGGATCCTATAGAAGAGTGTGTGAGTATTAGAATTTAGTGCCTACATATATTACTTGGTTGACCCTAATAAAACTATATAACTAATAGCTATAAGAAACTCATCAACATATAACCCTAAAATTAAAAATTGACTCCCATTATTCTTCATGTTTATAAACCAATCAACAATGTTTTCCTTGAACATAATAAAGTGATTATATTGTGAAACTCAAGCTATAATTATCGAAAATCATGTTTAACTCCATGTATTTCTTTCTTTAATAGATGAAGAATGTTTGCATTTAGTTCTTTCATGAATCTTTATTCTTATTTCATGAAAACTTGTTCTTTTAAACTCCCATTTAGAAAAGATTTTTTCACATCCATTGTTGTAAATCAAAGTCATAATGATACACCAATGATAAGACGTAACTAAGAGACTTCTTTTTCGAAACATGAGATCATAATATAATCAATGCCTTGAGTTTTCTTTAATTAAACCTTTATCTCAAGTCTATATTTATCTCATTTGATATTTTCTTTTGAATCAAATATGTCTTCCAGCAAATTCGATCATCTCCCAAACTTAGTTAAAATCCATAAATTTTATTTATTTATTCATGGAATAAATCCATTTAGTAGAATCATTACTATTAAAGTCGAAAGATACGTGAAATGTGCACTAAGTAAACATAAAAAACAAACCCAGGGGTGAATAAATTAGAAAGCATACTTGGTCAATTTTTCGTATATCAACAAAATTGCTTTCAATTTTAAATCTTTTACACTTGACTTAAATAAAACCTTCATAAATTGATTTCAAACACACACACACACACATGAAATTTAAGTGAATTTAGCTAAGAAAACCTAGACCTACAACATTTAACTTATTTTAATGATATTCATAATATCCACACAAGTCTATGAGGTGTGTGAAATCAAATGTGTATAAAGAAGCACATGAGACAATTTGTATGAGAAAAATGCCTCACCTATGGATAAAACAACCTCGATGCACTCTAATTCTCATTTCTACATGAAAATCAATTTTAAAAAAGGCAAGAAGGTACCTCTCACACAAACATTACTATGTAGTCACCTATGAGCCTTTCAACTATTCCCCATAGTCAATTAGAAATGCAATGAACTTCACGTCGTGAATGAAAAAGTCAATTATCTTCCTTCGAGTCACGCCACACCTCGATCTCTCCAATAGAAATAGATGCCTCAGATTTTAGGTCATTGATCATAGAAATTCTTTAAAGAAGAATTGAATTGACAAAGATAGTGCGTAATATAAACCAAAGCTCTCTTAATACTCTCTAAAAGACATTTCATCAAGTAAAGATCTAATTTTTGACAAACTAAGAGGGAATAATTGAATTTGGAAGGAAAAGCAAAGACAAAACGATCGCAACCTCAAACATTCTCGCAACAAAGGAATTTGAGTTGTGGGTTTTAGATCTATACAATATGGAGGGAAATTGTCCTTTAAAAGGAATTTGTTAAAAATTTTGGTGGTCGTGCGCACATTTAGATCTGGTCGTGCACACGATTCTGTCCAGTAAGTACATCATGTGCAATCCATGCCCAGGGGAACAAAGTAAGGACATGCGAGTTAGGTTGTGCTCACAGGCTCAAAATAGAGTCATGCGCATGGTTAAGGAACAAAAACTTTTTCACAAAGTTTGAAATGTTAAAAATGTGTGGACCAATTCCCAACTCAATTTCAAAACAATTTAAATTCCCCAGACTGTTTTAAAATCATTTAAACACTTGTTCCATTAATTTTTAAAGACCTCACGCATTGAAAAAAAGGTTTTTTTCACGTACGTATGTCTAGCCAAAATTAATTCACAATCTACAAAAAGGATATAGTCTTCAAGCTTGAAAGTGAATGCATGTCAAGAAAAGTATTGAATGAGCGATGGCGTGTGATATTCAATCTTCAACCTTCAAGGTTTATTTAGCCTAAACTAGATCGTGCCTAACTCATAACTAATCAAGTTTATTTGAGTTGATTGACTCAATGACTCAAACGTTTTGTCATTGAAATCTAGACGACTATAATATATTACAAAATTTACATTTTTAAACATCTTATTCGTAAATAAAAGATCATTAAAATCTTTTTTATTAAATTATTTTTCTTTTGGATACAACACATAATCATCCAAAGTAGCCAATATATTATCCATTTGATATATTCTTAATGCTACAACATATGGTGTCTCTAAAATAGGTTCATTGGTTGTAGTTACATTATGTTAATGATTACATCCCAACCTTTATCAACCCCATTTACTTCCCTATTTTCAGTGAATTTAGCATTTTTGAGTTTTATAATTCTTATATTTTGACTAAGATAGTAGAATCTATATCCCATTTTTGATTTTTTAACCAAATATAATGACCACTCAAACTTCTAAAATCCGATTTCTTTTCTTTTGGATTATAATTCCTTCTTTCTCTCGGCAACCTTACACACATAAATGTTATATAGCGAGTTTCCAACCTTTTAACAGCTCAAAGAGTGTCTTTGGAACTGAATTAGTAGGATCCCAATTTAAGATATACAGAGAGTTCCTAAGGTCTTGCATACATAGGTATATGGGAAAATTATATCTCCTTAAAAATGTGTTTTTCATCTATACCATTATGCTAGGGGTGATCCAAACACTGTGTATTATGCACAAATACCTAAGGATCCAAATAGTTGGATAAATGTCGAGGGCAATGCCAAACTCATCATATTTACTATTCAGGTATAAATATAGTTCTCTCACACACACAACACAATAATAATGAGCTATGGTTCACGATGTTTAATAAAGAAAGAATACGTTAAAGAAGATTGAAACTAGATATGAGTGGTTTTATCTAGATCGGCCTACGTCCATAGGGTGAAGGGATGGGGGAGTTATATTATTACTTTTGGAATAGTTGATTATTATAAAGAGTGTATAAACTTTCCAATATCCATTTTCTACATGTTACATGAGATTTTATATGCTCAATGTTTACAACATCATTCCTATTTCATAACATGCACCTTGGAGGAATTTGAATTGAGAAACATACGTGTCCCTCCCAGATAACTCCGCTCATATCCACATCTTCTGCTTCCTAGATTTCAAACATCCTTAATAGGTAACATGATTGTTTATGGGGAAAACATCATGTTGACAAATTTTAACGAGTTCAAATTAACCCTTGATCAAATGTCTAAAGAAGATGAACAATTCAACTAGAAAAGACATGGGTGTTCAACCTAGTCAGCTTGCTTATCTGGCCTTTTAGTCAGGTTGCAGATCTGGTATCTAAACCGTTGGATGATTAATTCTTCCATGATTATTGGTTTCCCATTCATCATTTTAATTTATGATATCATCCTTTCGGTACTGGATCAAAATAAAATCCCCTTGTTGGTTACCCCTAAACTTTTTGTGTTCACGAAGATGAGATAAAAAGTCCCGTATGTAGTTAAATTATATCTGCACATGCTTGTACCTTTATGGTGGCCAACGAAGGATGTGACAGGTGGCTCAATTTTAACTTGCAAAAATTTTCTTGCAATTTTATCGATTATTTGAAGAAATCATGGTTCAACATTAAAAAGTTCCAATATGAGATGTTGCTTGGATTAGGCACCCTAATGGTTGTGCATCTGACAAAATGCATACTCCCAATGTGAACGTGGGATTTTTGACCCACCTCACGTGCTTTTACCTTATGTGTTATCCACGGAACACTCTCAATCATTTTATTCATTCAAATTCGTATATTGAATTTGAATGGACAACTCCTACTTAGAATAAAAACCTGAAAACCCATACTTCTGAAATTTTATAAATTTCGAGTTATCATTTTAGAAAATCTATCACTCTCTTTATCCTTCAATAACTTTTTTCTTCACCCTTCTTATTTCCAGACTTTGCGAAGTTCTTCTTTCTTTGATCTTTCGGTGTACTTCACTCGTACCATGGAGCTTTGTTCTGACTTAGTTTAACCAAATATTTTTTCATTATTTGATCTCTTCACAACTTTTAAATAAATGTCTCACTGATGATACCATTAGGTGCTCCAGAGGATTAGCTGGGCATCTATATCCCCTCAACCTGTTGTTCCCTAGCAAAACCCCCAGTGGCTAATATAAACCCCCCCAATCCAACAAACTGAATTTGTTTATAATCGTTTGTCCACTTAATGTCATTGAAGACTCACCATCTCTTCAAATAGTGGACGAAGAATCTCTTCCAAGGAGTAGGGTTTAAAAGAAACCCACGGAGGTTGAAACTACTCTAGCATCTTCTCGACGGAGGCTGATCGTGGATGAATAGTTCAATAAAGAAGGTAAAGAGGTTCCTATGGCCGAGGAAATATCTTGATTTCACCACATTCGATATGGATTCTCTGTATGATAATTACTTAGCTTCCATTAACTTTTAAAGATTTTGATCAATTGAGCAGAGGCCCGATTAACAGTGCTAATGAGACGATCAACCTTCAATCTAGGGTAATTGCATATTTTCTTCTTGAACTACATTGTATTTATAATTTTATTTATCTTATTTTGATCATGATGTCATGTTGTAAGCGAGCTCTCTAGGACCTATATGGCCTAAAAGTGGGTACAAAGGAAAGGTGAGTCGAGGACCATCCCAAGATTGAAGGCACCATTGGATACCGTGAAAAAGGATAAAAGTTACTCAGATCATGACTTCATGATAGCTGAGGGTGATGCTGAGAAATCCATCGAGGACCTATCTTTAACTTATAAAAACACCATCCCTAGGAGAGGTATCGTCTTCGGGATGATGTCATAGAATTTAAGTGTCAACTCGATAAAAAGTAGATGGTGAAAGTTGAAGTGGTAAAGGCCAAAAAATCTCTGCCCCATTTGATTAGGTTTAGGAACCTGAAGTATTTTCTTACTTTAAAGAAATGTAAGTCGATGAAGTACCAATCATTCCTCAATGGTTATCGAGAATTGGTGGATCGAGTCAAGGATGTTCACCTCGATTAGGACATTTCTTCCTTCAATCTAGAAGATTATGAGGCTGATGATGAAGAGAACATACCTTCTCCATCCTGATGGATGTACCCTAGTTAATCGAATACTGAAGGTTATTGAACGAACCATCGTCTTAGGCTGATTCTGAATGAGAAGCCTTTCAGATTACTATGCATGAGGAAATGAGTCGACTCTAGCCCTTTGCTAATGTTGCTGCTCCACCTCATGCTCCATAGTTTTTCCTCCTTTTGACAAACATTTTTTAGTTTAAGCCTATAACATTGGCTTAGGACAATGATATTTAGTTTAGCCTTTGTTTGTATCAAGGACATCATATTTGACTTTGATGGTTGAGTATTGAGATCGTGGTGACCTTTTTGAATCTGTAGTTTTGATTATTTTTATAACTGATGTGATTCCGTTTGCATTTGTGTAAATTTTGTTCATGTATTTGATGAAAATCATGTTAGTTCTTTGTACTTGTACATAGGTGAAGTTATGTTTTGTATGCTATGAGTTTTTCTATGGAATATCCTCCGACCAGTTGATCGATGAAAACCGAACTGATTTACAGTCTTTATTCGATACAATGTCGAATGTAGATGAACATGTTGTTTATACCCAATTGATGAACCGAGTTATGTCGAATGTGTCCGAGCAGGTTTTTATACTCAGTGAAAAAATTGATATATGCCAAATGTGGTCGAAGATTTTGTTTATACTCGATTGTGAAATTGAGTTATTTATAATCCAAATGTTAATTAACAAAGGGTGATGCATACAATCATTTATGTTCCGATCACTAGTTTTGTATAAAAAACATTTTGTGCACTGAATTGAGTTACTTCAGCCTTTTTACCCTTCGTACTTAACCTCTTTTATTTTGAAAACAACTGAGTGATCAGAGCTAACCTTTATTAACTCAGAGTTACCTTAATTTATATTCGTATTGACCTGATCATGCAGACCAGATCAGATCTAAGGGGGCGTGAAGTTAACTCTTTATTAATTGAATGGTTCTTCTTAGACTTATGAATCATGAAAAGGCATACCATTATGTGTCTTCGTGTGGGGATTCTTCTCATCTAGTGGCTGTATGATAATATACTATAAACCGAGCAGTTAGGTGGGTGTAAGAGAAAATAATGTCAGTGGACCAAGTATGTTATTAGCGAATCACATCATTTAAAGAAATGAATCATTGGAAAAATCATATCATTGGATAAATGTTTGATTTATTAATGACAATTGTTGTGCAAATAGCTACATTTAATAACTTTCCATCCACTTTTTCTCTCTAGGGATAATCTTAGGTCTTTTAGGATATATATGGATGTTATTCCAACGAATGATTTACTCATTAACCCTAAGCCACCAGACCGTGAAAACCCATGGTCGAAATCCTTTGCAAGTGTTGTGTCTACTACTTTATAGCTAAAGAACCAAGCCTAAAAAAATGCTCATTTTTTAGAAGAGAGCGGGTGGTCCAATTTTCTTATAACTATATAACTGGCTTGCCCATTTAGGTTCTCGATTGTTGGTAAGTTCTCTTATGGAAGGCCTGCAATAGAAGTTATTAGAAAAAATATGTTAATGTTAAATCTTAAATCATGTTGCTCGGTGGTTTTTCTTAATTATAAACAAGTTCTTATTAAACTGGGTTGTGAAGAAGACTTTGTTCATTTGTGGACTTGAGAACAATGGTTATTTGGTCATTATTCCATGCGCACTTTTAAATGGTCTCCCCAATTGAGAGTGGATGAAGAGAGTCCTATTATTCCATCATGGATAAATTTTCTTAACCTTGTGATTCATATCTTTGCTAAATATCCATTATTGTTTATTGCTCAGTTAATAAAGAAACCGTTAAAAATGTATTTTTCTACAGTGAATCAATAAAGAACTAGTTTAGCTAGGGTATGGGTTGAATTAAATCTTCTTCAAGAAAAACCTCGAGGATTTTGGATTGGTATTAATGATAATGGATATGGCAAGAAGTTATGTATGAATACCTAGCCCTTTATTATAAGCATTGTAAGATGAAAGGTCATAACGAGGAGTCCTGCAGTTTCTTAAAGAATTACTATGATGGTACCTTCATTGGGAAATATCAAACAACACAAATTATATTTAAGAATATGATTAAAACTTCTTTTATTAAAGCCTCTATTAGTGAGAATCCTATTGAAGAGACATATAACCTTATTCATGTTCTTGATTCCCCTTCAAGATTACCACCTTCGCATCCTATTTTAAAAGTGAACTCATCCTTTCTTAAAGATCCTCGAGCTTAAAAAATTCGAGTTAACCATGTCAGAGCCAAGAAAATATCAGACCACATTCTTAAAATCAAACACTGTGATATTTGACCTAAAGAAGCAGTTATTGTGGACCAAATAATGTTGTATCCTAGAGCCTCTGAGTTGCCTCATTTTGAAAGTCATAATGCCAAATTTAAAGACTACCATTCATATGTTGATAAAAATATAAAGATAAATACTCCTTTGCAAGAAGAGATGACTTTTTTGATAGAAAATGGAATAGTATCGTGAGTCCAAAATTCAGAGAAATAGGAAGCATCGAAATGTTGTTGTAACAGAAGAAGTTATCAAAGACACTATTGACTTTATTGGAGTGATATACAGGAAAACCACTTTTGATTCACTTTTTAAAATATTAAAAAGAGCTTCCGTTAAAGCTTCGAATAACTCCTTCCCCTTAAAGTCCCAGTCAATTGTTATATTAGAATGTTAGGGGAGTGGATGGCAAGCCTACTAAGAGAAGAATTAAATGGTTGGTGAAAAATATTTGTCTTCCATCTTTATATATTCTAGAGCCCAAGACTGAAAATTTAAAGTTGTCCAAATAACAATTAAAGTGGAAGTTTTATGAGTCAATTACCAATAAATAAAATAAAATATGGTTCATGTAGAGCATTGATGGGATTTTTCTATTATTATGGATGAGAAGAAAAGTCTGTCTCTCAAAGTATCTAGCCCTAATCTTCCAGAAGAAGTGGTCATTACTCTTATCTATAGAAGAAAGGGAGACTTTATGGAGAAGCCTTAAGAGTATCGGTGATTCTTTTTCTGCCTACCCTCAACTATTTATTGGAGATTTCAATGTTGCTTCCAATCAAATGGAGAAAATTGGAGGTAATGTCACACATAAATAGGTAATGGGGGATTTTAATGATTATTCTAATAGTTGTGGCCTCTTTGATTTTGGATTCAATGGGTCTAGATGCATTTGGTTCAATTATATATGTGAAGACATTGTAATGTGTTCCAGATTGGATAGGGTTATTTGCAACCTTCAGTTATCTTCTACATTTACCAAATCAGCTATTACCCATCTTTCTCAGCACTTTAGTGGCCACCCTCCTCTTCTTTTCTTTATCAAAATATCTTTTGATTATTTCTCTCACCCTTTTAAAATTCAAAAAATGTGGTTTTCTTATTCTTCCTTTAATACCACTAATTCTCAATCATGGTAAAATTGTGTTCAAGCTTCCCCTATGTTGCCTTTTTCTCTGAAGTTATAAAGATTGACGAATGATCTTAAAAATTGGCATAAAATCATTTTTAAGGACATTTTTCCAAATGTTAATGATTTGGAGGATGAAGTGATGGTTTGTGAAGAAGCATTTTAAAATGAGTCCTCTATTCAGCATAGACTGGAGATGATGTTAGGTAGCGTCTTTGCCGAGTCCCAAGTAGCGTCTTTGTAGTTAGCATTCTTTGGTCGTGGTACCAGTATTAGGCATATCAATAAGATCCCAACCCTCCGTGATAAGTGGTCACGAGTTAATGCTGCTATTATGATCTATGGACAATGTTATGGTGTCATTGTAGATATTATTCATAATTCCTTTGATAGGGATGTGGAGGGAGGTCGTGACGAGTAAGATATGATGCTTCAGCTTCCAGCTGCCTCTCATATAAATGGGATCATGCCCTGGACTCATTACCTTTTACATATCTTTGAGAGATTCAAACATTTGGCGATTTGAGGGGAGTTTGTTTAAGGTTTCGATGACTGTTTGGGGTAGCATGAGGAGATTTTAAGGCGGTGCTCGAGGGCTTTTATTCTACTTTGATCATTTTCTTCGATTTCTAAGTTGGTTTTCTTCTTTTTAACCATATTTTCTACATCACAATTTCTTGTTGCCATGACCTACTTTTCGATTTCTATCCCAAAATCTTAGACCTATAGGGTTTTGCTTATGTAATATAAGCTTAATCAACTATTCTCCTTTACCTTCACCATAATAATTCATGCTTACCAATACCCAATTGTTGCTGAGATTTGAGTAATTTTTCTAGGGTTTTGGTAAGGCACCCGTAACTGTATGGTTTTCTGTGTTTCTAGTATGAGATTGGGTTTTTCTAACTTTTTTGTGAAATTGTATTTTTTGTGTTTGGAATGTAATAATAGGACTGTGGAGATTATGAATGGGTAGATTTGGTATGTATGAAACTGTTAAGGTTTGAATTTCTTGTCTTGGCCTAGTTTTGGATTGAATTTTTGGCCAAGAACACTCATATACTATTCTTGGTGTTCTTGGCCAAAACTTTTAGGATTTGGGCTTTTGATCTTAGAAATTAGGAAATACAACTGTTTACTTTTTTATCCCCTGATCGCGACTCATTAGTGGAATTGAATTAACTGACCGAGGCACATACTTTAACTTTATTCTTGGGTCTTGAACCCCCCCTGGTTGTAGCCTTGTAGGAAGTTTTTGGTTGAATTTTATATAGCTTCTATCTTGACCATACCTTGGTCTTAATTCCACCCGATTGTGGCTTGTTAGTGCATTTGAACTAACATGCTACGATCTAATATATTACTTTGAATATGACGTGGTTGTAGCTTCTATTTGAGTTAAATTTGTAAATTTCTTTTCCTCTTTTTAATTTTTCATAAACTATCGTGACCTTAATAAAGTCCACTTCATATTCTAATCATAAGGGCTACAATACTTAACTGCGGAGCCCTTATTCTTCTGTAAGTTTCTCACTCTGGCCTTATGCATTGGAACACTTGGGAGTATTTGGAGGATTTTTGAAAAAAACACTTTGGTGTTCCTCCTCTTGAAGTGGTTCACATAAAACATTTAAAGACTAGTGCTCCCTATGGACTGAAGAATTGTCAAAACTATATGAAAATATACTCTAACTCTGTGGATTCTTCCAACTGCAGGGATCCCAAAAAGGCTATGGGCACGATGGAGGAAGATTCTTATTACAGGACCCATCCTCATCCTGAAGATAATGTTGAAACAACAACTCGCACTTTAATTATGGTCGTAAAGATAAGGAATAACGCAATTGAGACCTCTAAATGCGTCCAGATATCTAAAAAGGTGCCCGTGGCCCTTCACAATCCATGTATTATGGATGAGGAATGGATGGTCGCCCTGGCTGAGGCCTGTGAGTTCCCATAGGGAACGATTTGTACACTTCTATCCGCAGAACAGAGGTCTTACACTACGATCCAAGATAATGGGATCTTCTTCCCTCTTCATACTATTCTTTTGGTGATGCAGCTACCTGTTCCAGTTCCCATTAGAAAAATTCTAAGTTTCATTAACTTAGCTATAACCCATGTTGATCTCAATGGATGGAGGTCTATCCTTGACGCACTAGTTATCTGGAAGAAACATTTCAAGAGAGACATAACGATCGCGAAGTTTTTTTTATAGACCGAAAGTGAACTACGTGGATAACCCATGGCACTTCTACATGGGTTTAGGGAGTGGAAGTAGTTACTTGGTTAGGGGAAGGACCTGTGGTTTTAATAAATAGAAGAGCAAGTTTTTTTTGTCTCTGGGTACAGTTGGGAGATTCACCCAGAGGATAATGAGAGGGAGAAGGAAGTTAGGGTGCCGCAGAAGTGGGGTCATCTGCCCACAGAAGGTATAACATGGTTGCGAACTTTTTTCCTTTTTCACAATTATACACCTGCATCACCCTTGAATTTCATCTTAACAATGTATTCAACCTTTGTTAATCCATTGTCCACAGTTCATGCAGGTCTGATTCCCACAAAAGGGTAAATGGAAAGAATTGATAATGCAGTCTCAATTGATTACAAGCAAAAGAACTTTTCAAACGTAGTGACTCTTCGGTCACTTTACAAACACGGATACCACCCTGAACACAAAATTCCCATGGTAGTTGCGAAAGGTATGACATTCCTTAATTTTCGTGGCTTCGATTATCTTTCTATTTTCCGGAGTATAAATTTTTAACTTAGTATGTTGACTTATTTTTTTTTCATGAGGTGCCATGGAAAAGATTGATAGAACTCTTTTACTTTCCCAACTAGATGAGTTGGATAAGACCGTCCAAGGTCTAAACAAGGATCTATGGAAAAGGAGAGAAGAGAGAATAAAAGAAGCCAATGATACTGTCCCCCAGGTATATAACGAGGTGGGGGCTCCAAATAAAAAGTAGCTCACCCCTGGTGATAATGCCATGACCATTGTGCCAAAAAATATGGGTATTGCATCCCCACAACACTTTAACAATGACATAGGGCCAAACTTTGCCACAGGAGGCCTTACGTAATTCTTGGTAGAATGATAATGTGCCCTCCAGCCCCATCCCTACCTCCAACACAGGGTTCCCTTCGCAGATCATCATGGAAGTTAATGCCAATCTGTCCACCCCCCAAAGTCGGCTAGAAAGATATGTTGGAGGACATGATTGATCCTAGTTTAAGATAGCCTGATCCTAGATATCCCTGGGATATGATAGTTATTGTAGTCTCAAAGATGAGGAAGGTTGCGGACACAACCGACCTCCATCACCTGAATATAAGGACACGAAGGATCTTGAGGAATATTCTTAGCAATATCTACTAAGGATAAGTCATACATCAGATTTCTTTCTTTTTGCAGTATTTTGTGTTCACTTGTGCTAACACTGAATATTTTTTTTCTCAGGCTGCAGAGGTTGCCTGGACCAAAGGTCCAAGTATGAAGGGCTCTTCAAGCTCTATAAGGATGCAAAAAATGGCCATAAGTCTCAGTTGGATAGTTCCAGGTCTTCATCCTTTGAGGCTGGAAATAAATCTACAGAGGATGTGCTCCAGGCATATAAGATGGAGGTAGATGGTAAGGTTGAATTCGCTGGCACTGCCCAAAAAGAAGTTGGGGATAACTTCAAGAAGGTTGTGGAAGCTTTGAAGATTGTTAAGGACAAGTCCATAAAGGCTGTAAAGAAGTCTACAACCTGTAAGGAGAAGTTCAATTAGGTCCATAAGAGAAATGAAGACCTGGTTTAAAGGAATGCTAAAGACTTGAAGAAGTTTAATGATGACCATGTTGTAACCCTTAAGCAAATGGACAAGGTCCATGCCACGGCATTGAAGAAATCCACTGAAGATGTTGTAGCCAACTTCAAGACTTCTTAGGACTTATTTCTCCTCAATAATAAGGCATACATCTGTGGCTACAAGGAAATAAGGCATAGATATTCCAAGACTTATCTAGAGGACAAATATCTATGCCTTGAGGTTCAATGACCTTGATTATATTATTTACATTATGGAGTTGAAGGTTGCGAGGGAGCTGGCTAAGAATCATCGTGATGATGTTTCTACATCTGAGGTAGAGGAGGAAACTGATACCGTGGTTGAGGATGCTGAGGATGATGACAACGAGGATGCAACGTCTTAAACTAGTTTTCAAGATTGGAACTTTTAACTTATGTTTGCCTCTGTAAACTTTAGCATTGTTTAATATTTAAATACTTATTTTTTCCACAGCCATGGCATGTAATTTTTTATTGAACTACTTGGTCCGTCCACGGCCTTTAATTATGTAATTACATCATCTATATTTAATTAATCTGTAAATTTTCTAAACTTGTATTTAAATATACTACTTTATCTTCCGCGATCTTTTTCTTTGGATGACTTATATATTTACTATTTTATCTATGGGAAGTTGTTTGTAATGTTCTTAGATTAATTGCAATCATGAAGACAGTGCTTTGCAAACTTGATATGCTTGTTGTAGTCTCCTTTAGCTATTTGTCCTCTAGTAATGGGCTGCAGTAGTTTAGACTTAACAATAAAACTGGGTGTGGACGATTGCGGCCATTTGTATTGGTGTCTCTAAACTTTGTCACTTGTAGAATTCTTATTGTATTGACGTTGGATTTCTGTGTACTATTGGGAATTATTTCCATTTTCACGGATACTAGCGTCTATATCCCACCTTCCTTCTATCTTTAGATGCTCACCGCAACAGTTATCAAAACTGAATTGGATATCTAACTACCCTTTCGCGGACCTTACAATAAGTTTGACACTTAAATTCTTGTTACAGAGATCCATGGATTATCGTGGACCTTTTGGAATTGTTGCCCTTGCCATGGACATCGGAGTCTATAGACCACCTTCAATACATGCCTGCCTTCTTTTCTTATTTTGGGTTCTTTCAATCCTGTTTAGGTTGGGTTCATTGTCAAGCCACCCACACCTATAGATAGGTATTATCAAGCAATACCTGGCTGGGTATCATGAGCCCCCATGGCTAATAATGAGTATTAGGAGCCCTCAAAGCTAATAGAAGCATCCCGCATCTTCAAAATTTGATAATGGGTATTATGAGCCCCCGAGGCTAATAGAAGCATCATGCGCCTTCGAAAAACATTGTGATATGAGTGGAGTTAAATGATATTTAAAGCGATCATCGCATCTTCGAAATATGATAAGGGGTATTATAAGCCCCCGTTTTCTTTAATCTTTAGGATAACCAATTGTTAGGTTCTCTTCAAACCTACTTAGATAAGAATCTTTTGAAAGACATTAGATGTGGAGAGTAAGGATTCAAAGATCTAGAATACACACAAACATATAGATGTTAGATTGTTCAAGAAATACAAGACATATAAAATAAGCTTATAACAACCAATATCACTTTGCAAACTTTTAAGAACAGAGCAGTTATATTTCAAGTCAAGGATATGCATGTAACTATTTGATTTAGGGGTTGCATTCCCTAGGAACTGCTAGATCATCCCTTGCAAAATGAGCCTTTCAATATCTTTCTTATAAGGGAAGAACTTGTCAGTGGTATGGCCATGGTCTTGGTCAAATTCACACCATTTCACCCTATTTCTCTTTTTTGGTAGGGATTTGAGGTTCTACGACCACTTAAGTATCTTTTATTCCTTAATACTCTCAAGGATATCATCTAGACTAGAATTTAGTGATGTGAAGTTATCATAGGTCTTTTCTGCCTCTGGCTCTTTCTGGTTCCTCTTCAGCACCCTAGCTGCGACCTTATCTTCGACGTCTATGACTTTTTCCAGGAAAATGAAAGTTGTGGACTCTAACATCTAAATCCTCTGTCCCAAGAGGTTAATATGGCCTTGAAGAGAGGCCTAATTATCATATATTTGGTTGATGCAGCTCCACATTTGGAACACATCTTCATTCTACAGAGGGTCTCACCCAGGGCTTCCTTCTATAACTTTTGTTATGTTATTCTTTAGAAATATACTCAAAGATTAACTAAACCACTATGAGAAGACTAAGGTGTGTAGATAAAGTTAAGTATGAACATTAGGATGCAACATCTTAATAACTATCTGCATCTCTTTATTTAAAAATAGGCAATTATGGCGTTTGAAGTCAGAAATGGATAAGGCCGCACCGTGTGGGGCACATGAGGCTGCAGTCATGACCTCCATAATAAATCATCCACCGAATTTTAACTCGAGCATGCACGTGTTTCGTCGAACGAGCCAACTTGTCAAATCCTTTGCTCCATGTGGTAAAGTAAATGAGAAATGTTAGTAAAATAGGGTATCATAACCTATCTTAGGTAGTTTACCTATCCTTATGATAATCGCCTACATGGTCATTATCCCTTCAATAATTGTTTTTCATAATAGCTCGACCAAGCGTACTGGAAATATGACTCGACCTATAAGCCATTAGGTCGTGGTGGATTTTTAAGAATTTCATGGAATCTTTGGTCTCAAATAATTCAATTTTATTTATTGAAGACAATAATATATAAAAAATATAAAAAATTGGCAAGGCTATTGCATAGGGGATGCGACCTATAGGAAGTCAACATGCTAGGGCGCATCCATCAAGATGCAGTAAGGTTTTTCTTGAAAAAGACCCAAAAGTTTGGTTTCTCCTACAAGAACATGATAAAAAAAAAGGCCCTCCAGGAGCCAACTAAAGACACAAAAATCATTATGTGCAAAATAACACCAATTTTGTAGCAACAAGAAAGATAAATGAATAAGGGTGCATTACTAGTGCCACCTTTACGAGGCCATTGCCTATTGAGTTTTTCAACAAAAACTAGGCGGAGTAACATCATTGAGGTGAGAAAAATCAATTTAAGGCCATAAAAATGCCTATAAATAAAATATAGGAATAAGTATTCCCCTTAGGGAGTTTACATGTAAAATATGGGTCTAATTACCAAGACCTCGACCATGCGATAATGACACAGGGTCCCCATGGATGAAATTAGGAGTTATGAACCCGATTTTAGAGGAAGCTTGGTAAAATACCTTGTCTACCACAAACTACACCAAAAATGATGATGCGGTAAATCAGGCATAGATCATTCTCAGCCATCATATCAAGTATAAAAAGCATAAACAAGTGAATAAAGAGGAATACCACAAGATATAGTGGGGTTCGGCTATAAAAATATCCTACGTCTACTTTTTGGGGATTACTCTCATTATGTAAAATCATTAATACAAGATTGATTTACCGTTAGAGGCGTATAAGAGGAAGATAGAGTTGAACACATGAGGAATGTAGTTATGATCACTCTGGGATGAAACCCATAGAGCATGTCCGTAGAGGGCTGCGAACAATGGTGGCCTAGGAAGCCTGGGAGATTCTAGAGAGGTGGAGTGTCTAGAGAGTTGGGCAAGGCTTCATTGGCAAAATTACCCCTCTAAAAGGAGGTGGACACGTCTATTTATAGAAGTCAAAAGGTGGTATCACATGCTCGGGTCACTTGACATGTGGATAAGTGGTGTAATAAGGGAATCCTTCTATAAGTCGGACAACTGGTAGGTACATGTTGATTTGGCTAAGTCTATGACCAAGTATGTACTACTGGAGAGGCATGTGGTCATCGTGCCCTTAATCGGTGATATAGTCATAAGGTGTCGTGGGTTATCTGAGACCCTGGCAACGACTTCATCGTTAGCCTTCCACGATCATGGTACCAGTATTGGGCATATGAAAGATGAATGAGGATTTATCAGTGATGACTTCTAAAGATGAAATTTGTCTTCCTATTAAAGATATAAATGTTGATAGTAGCCTTGGACCAGATGGTTTTTAACGATGGTTTTTGTGGTGGTTTTTAAATCAAATATAGAGATGCAAATAAAACGATATTATAGTTGAAGTCTAGTCCTTTTTTGTTTGAGGCCAAATCCTAATAAGTTAGCCAAGTAATTTTATTGTTCTTATTCCCAAAATTCAAAACCTTTCTAAGTGCTCTCACTTTAGACCTATCATTTTGAGGAAACTTTCATTCAAAAATTTTATCTAAACTCCTCAACTCCAAACTCTCTTTTATTCTTTCTACCATTACCTATCCTAATCAAAGTGGTTTTATCAAGGGTAGAAGAATTCAAGAAAAAATCTATTAGCTCATGATATGACTAGTTATTTGGGAAGAAAATGACATGGTTCTAATGTCCTTATTAGTCCTGACATGGAGAAGGGAAATGAGAGGGTCTTGTGGATGTTCCTTATCTAAGTCTTGATGATATTTTTTTTATAATGTTTTTATTGACTTAATTTCAAGGATTCTTTCTAACAAATGGTTTTCGATAATTATTAGTGGTTGTTCTACTGGTTTCTTTAAATATTTAAAAGGTATTAAGCAATATGATCCACTCTCCCCTTCTCCTTTTGTTATCATAGCTAAAGTTCTTAGTAGAGGTTTGGATAAGTTAGTGATGGATAAAAAAGTCAAGCCTTTCTCTCATCCTCCTAGTAGAATCTTGATACCTCATCTTAGTTTTGTTGATGATAAGATTCTTTTTATTAATCATAGTAATAAGAGTCTTGTCAATCTTATGGAATTCCTTATTAAGTATGAAGGATACTCAAGTCAGTTGATTAATAAGATGAAAAGTAGTTTCACCGTAGATAGTTCTATACCTATGGAAAGAAAAGTTGTTATAGATTGTTTCTTGTGGTTACCTTATACAAATATCCCAACCAATTACCTTTTATGCCCCCTATTCAAAGGAAAAAGTAAGATCTTATTTTTCTTAGAGTTTTTAGACATAATCAGAAGTAAATTTAAGGGGAGAAAAATAGATTTCTCTTAATAAATGGAGGAATTATTCTCATTCGACATGTCTTGTCCTGTATTATTATTTTCACTCTGGCTTCTCTCAAGCCTCCAAAAGCCATCATAAAAAAAATACAAACTTTTTCACCAAAAATTTTAGGGGGTTAGATATGGGCAAAGGTGATAGACATGTCCGGATAAATTGGATGAAGATTTTTTACTCATTACTAAAGGGGGATTATGCATTACAGATTTGAATGATGATATTTTTTACTTAAGCTTGAAGCTGGTTTTGAGAGTTAATACTCAAAAGGAATTTGGGCTAGTTTTATGAAAAATAAATACAAAAACTCTATAAAATCTAGTCTTTCTAAAACTTATACTTTCAAGATAATTAGAGTTGATGAGATTTAGGTGGAGGGAAATTGAGTATTCATAGTCTAAGATAGAGTTTAGGCTCCTTCATCCATGAGTGAATTCACTTTCGAATTTTCTTTTGAGTTGTGCAAGTCCATTAATGTTTTAAGATCTTCTTGGAATTTTATTTGGTCTGCCAATATTCTTTAAAAGATTTCTATTTTACGGAAGATTTTACATCGTGCAATATGTGTTCATGAAGTGCAATACGTCTAGATGATCAAATACAAAGAATAAGTATCAAATTTGTCTCAAAGTGCCAATGATATCATAATAAGGTGGAAACTATTTAATATTTGTTCTTATAAAGTGCTCTAACTCAGTCTATTTAGGAATATTTATATATTTTAGTTGATATAAATCCTTGCTTTACTTTCATAAGATCCATGCTTATGTCTTGGTGGATTTATAAGTCTAACAAGGATTTTATCAATTTTTTCTATCAAACTATTTTCATGGTGATATTATGGGAGATCTGGAAGGCTAGATGTGCCAGTTTTTAGGATAGTTATCACATATGTGCTGCTGATATTATCAAGAATGTGATAGCTATAATTTATGACATAGCTCATTCTAAAACCTTTATCAATTTAGTGGTTTATATTTATTGTTTCTTTGTTGAAAATTTTAAAATAAGAGTGAAAGTGAAAGTTCCTAAAATATTCATCACTAGATGGTCCCCTTTAGGTTTTGGTAGATTCAAACTTAATGTCGATAGCTCTAGTAAAGGTAATCTAGGAGAAAATGGGATAGGGGTTATTATTAAATGTGTAAATGGATGTTTTATTTATGAATTTTATGAGTATATTGGCCATAACTCAAGTATTATAGTAGAGTCTAGGGCTCTTAAAACAGGCTTCGAATTGTGCAACAGTATTAGTATTGTTAATGTTTCTGTTGAATATGATTCTTTGGCATAGGTTAACATGGTTTTAAGCATTTGCAAACATCCTTGGATTATGAGATAATGTGTTCATGACATTAGATCTTTGTTATGATCAAAATATGTTACCATTAGTCACATATTGTGCTAAAATAATTCAATGGCTAATGCCTTAGCCAACACCACTTCATCAACTGGTTTGTCCAAGACTCTTCACGCCTTTATTGATCTCCCTACAATTATTAAAGGTCACTTCAATATTGTAAAGCAAGGATCACTAATGTTAGATCTGCTTAATCTTTTTCTTTATTTATGTAATGGGGATAGTATAAATGCTTAAGTTTGTTTTACTTTATGTCCTCCCTAGTTTTTATAAATGCCATGTAGGAGAGGCTTTTTCTCCTTCCTTAATAAATCTTATGGTGGACCTATCCCTCTTTTAAAAAAAGAGATACATTTTAAGGAAATAATATAAAATAATTAAATTTCTTGAAATATAAATAAGGATATAAAGAAATGTATCACAAGTGTCAATATCAGTGCTTCATTTGGTCTGGCGACCGTCTCTATTAGTTGTAGAGCTTCAATTTTTTCAACGTTCCCAGGGAGAGGAAGGAAGTGACATGTATGATCAGTAAGGACAAATATCCCAGTTAGTATGATTCATGACACTACATATGGACCCTACCAGTTTTCAACCAGTTTCCCATGACTAGAGCTCTTAGTTAGTATATAAAATCTTCCTGGGGACAAATCGACCTGGAAAGTTTGGTTCTTGAACCTCCTATTGTAATATCGAGTTTCTTTTTGTTATTTTGTAGTTATCCTTAATGTTGATTTGTTTATTTTCTCCTTTAATAGATCTAGATAGTCCTTAATTCATTCGTCATTTTCCCCTATTTTCAAAATAGTGAACCCTCATATTGGGTATCTCCAATTCAATCGGCACTGCAACTTCGGTACCATAAGTCATAGCGAAGGTTGTTGACCCTATTGGCCCCCTTATCATCATTATAAAGGGAGTTTGTATCTATCTTTTGAATCCATAAAGGAGATTTCGATTCATCACTTCTACCTGATCGTTGAATCTGGGGTGCCTAGGAGTAAATAAATAGTGCGTGATCATGAACTGTTCACATAATTTATCGATACTTATATTGTCACACTATCTTCCATTATATGGAATGATGGTATGTGGAATGTCGAACCAACAAATGGTAAACTTCTAAATGTACAAGTGTACCTTCTGACTTGTGATCATGGGCAGTGGGTCTTCCTCTACCCATTTTATAAAGTAATCGATTTCTACTAGTAGAAATTTGCATTGACCCTTATCAGTAAAAAATGAGCCGAGGATGTCCATACCCCATATGGTGAATGTCCATGGTGAGGTGATCACTGGAAACTCTTCCTCTGGCTAATGGATATTGTTTGCAGTTTTCTAACATCGGTTGTACTTCCTAACATGGTGTTCAGCATCCCTGCTCATCAACGACCAATAGTAACATTGAGTCAGTGCTTTATGTGCAAGGCTTCTTTTCCCTGGATGTCCTCTGCAAACACCCTCATGGAGTCTCCTTAGGACCATCATCACTTCAGTGGGATGAACACATCAAAGGATTGGTCGAGCATACCCCCTTTAGTACAATATCCCTTAAAAAGTTAGTACTTTGTTACCGTAAATCATAGCTTTTTAGCATGTACCCAATCTTCTGGGATGATTACTTCACTCATATATTGGATGTTCTTGTACATCTAGTCTAGTCCTTCTTCTACAATACTAATTGTCTTCATCTACTCCATCTGAATGATGGGTTGGTCCAGAGTCTCCGTGAGGTAATTTTCCTGGTTGGTGAAAGTGAGCCTAGATAGATGATTGGCCTTCGCATTGTCTTCTCTTGGGATGTTTCGTATGTTGAATGCCTGGATTTATCTCCCTACATCTTAAAATTTCTTTAGACATGCCATTATATTTTTCCATTTTACTTTATACTCCCCCATTACTAGTTAGACAACTACTTTTGAATCACTTAAAAACACCACTTGGCCTACTTTGAGAGATAGGACCAATCACGCTCTTATAATTCGAGACTCGTATTTGACTTCTTCATTTGATTCTTTAAAGTTAAAATGCAGTTCACTCCACACTCGACCCATCGGGAATTTCTATGATTAGCTCAGCTCCGTATCCCTTGTTATTACAGGATCCATCCACATGAACCACCCTCGACTCCTTACCTTCATCATTTGTTAGAGTGATACCCCCATTTACACTTGTAAACACAGTTATGAAGTTATTGATTGCATGTCCATTAACTGCTACCCTTGGTGTATAGTGTAAGTCAAACTCCCCGCTCAACCGACCACTTCATTATATGCCCTAAGACATTTGGCTTATGGAGGACCTACCTAAGTGGATAATCGGTCAAAACAAACATGGTATGGCTTGGACATGTGGCCTCAACGTTCATGCTAAAATGGCGAGTGAAACGGCTAATTTTGCCAACATATGATATCTGGATTCTACTCTTTTGAGTACCCTGCTTACATAGTAAAGTGAATGCTAAACTCTGGCATCATTATTGATTAGGAATTAACTTACGACTATTGAAGAGACTGTGAGGTAAGGATATAACTATTCTCCTATGATTGGATTTTTGAGCAGTGGGAATTCCTCTAGGTAAGTATTCAAGTGTTGGAAGGCCTATTCGAATTCATCCATATATATGAATATCTTCTTCAAAGTTTAGAAGAATGGGATTCACCTGTTGTTGATACGATAAATCGGACACATGTCATTTTCATATCAGAATGTCAAGTGTAGAATAGATATAAGGCATGTAAAAAGACAAAACACAAGATATAGAGTGGTTCGGTCATTAAAATTAGCATGCGTCCACTTTGTTGCCCTACTCACATTATATATGCGTTTTAGTACAAGTTCACAATGCTGAAATTGGCATACAAGATATTTGAGAGAGAGGAATACATGTATATCGTGGTTCAGAGTGAGACGAAGAGATGATTATAATGTAGATGAGCAACCCCAAGTTGTATTGAGAGTTTGTAGAGAGTTCAGTAGAGCTTCGCCTAGTGTAGTAGTCTCGGATCTCGGGATTAGCACCAAAACTGGAACACAAAACCCCCTCTCTCGAGGTGTTGACCTATATTTATAAGAGGTGTATGTGCTATGCCACGCACCCTGAGCACGTGACATAGTGTGGAGCAGCTGTGAAGGAGAGGGATGCATCCAACTAGGTAGATTGGTTGGGTACCGCACCCCATTTTGAGAAAAGCCGCGACCCATACTAGAAGCAACCTTTTACATGCCGTGGCGTGAGGACTTTGGTACTATATTTGTCATATCAATAAGCCCCCAAGTCATAGTGCTAAAGGGTGACTTGGTGCTGAGTCTTGAGGCTTGATTGTCGCAGTATATTATTTCTGCGGTGGCTATTTCAAAAGCGACGCTCCATCTTCCCGCACCCTCTTACATAAATGTATCTGGTCATGGCCTTCATTACATTTTCAAATTCCTTGAGAGAAAATCCTTCCCAGTTCATCCTTCGAGTTTTTTGCGAGCATCAGGTGACGCCCAACGGCTATAAGAGGCCTATCAACCGATTCCCATCAATTTCCAGTTGATTTTCAAACCAAAACATCCTCAATAGCTCTATAATTCCAACTTTGTTGATTGTTCTTGATTTATTCTTATAAAATGAACTATTCAAATCCACGACTTTTGCTGGATCATATTTAAACAACTAATTATGAATTTGATCGACTTCTATCAATGAAATGAACTGCTAAATCCCTACAGAAATGAACTCATTTAAATCAATTAATTTATCTAGATCATAATAGATAACTGTTTTTGAATTGATTCAATCTTCAATCAATAAAATAAACTGTTAATATCCTTGATGACTCAGTAAATGAAACTTGTTGGCTTCTTATATTTTTAAGATTTTTGAATCCCTTGTACTTGTGTAGGATCTAGGGTTTAAACCAAACTTGTCGTCTTAGGATTTTGTAGCTTTGTTCTTGATGTTCTTCATGTTCTTGAGAAAACCCTTCAAATTCTGGGTTTTCAATCTTTAGACTAGACAATTTCCGTTATTAAGCTGTTTAGGAATCTGTCCGCGGTAGGTAGCATAATCTTATGCTATTTTGCGGCGGCAACACATCAATACTTCAATGATAAGTCCCTTTGACTTTTGGGCTTAGCTTTAAACTAGTTGTTCACATACCTTTTTCCACTGGACTGCAAGACTGCGGCATATAAGAACATGCCTAACGTTTCCTTTCCCAATAAAATAACATGCTGCGGTATGTATCTTGATCTTTAGGACTCTAAGGCTAAAAGTGTAATTGTCTTTAATCCTTTAAACTTCCATTTTAGATTTCAAACTTTTGTTTTTATGATGTTCTTGCCTCGGAAACTCTGAGGATTCTCTAACCATATTGGCTGCGGCACCTAATAGCGGATTCTTTCTATTTTTCAGGTCTTGTTGTAGCCATATGTGTTGGAATCCTGATGAATTTCTGAAGGACTTTTGGAACACACATTTTGGGTTTTCTCCTACTAAAATCCCATATGTGCGTCCTCTTAAGACATTTGGGCATTGCCTGCTCAAAGATTCTCCAAATTGTGTTGTTCTAAACTCTGACTCTGCAGACTCTACTTGTAGGGAGAACACTAGGGCTACGGCAATGGAAGAAAAAACCAACCCCAGTAACCATACCGTTGATCATGGGTTCGTGATAGGTGGTCTTTCTAAGGCCGGGGATGCACCTGCAAGCCCATCTAATAAAGTAGAGAGACCCATTTAGCCTTAAATGTCCACAATATCATGTTTGAGGAACGGGTCAACCAAGTTGCTGAGGTGTTTACATTTCCAGACAATGTGATTTTCTCAGCACCTTCCATGGGGTAGAGTCCATGCTTTGTGATTATTAATGATGGGGTTTGCTTCCCCCTCCATGCTTTCATATTACTGGATGCGGCTGCTTGTGCCAGTCCGAATTAGGAAAATCTTTAGTGCGATAAAGTTAGCCCCAGCCCAATTAGATCCCAATGGTTGGAGGGCAATTCTTGCAACTGTAGTTCTTTGGAAGAAGAAGATCAAAAGGTAAATAACTCCCACGGAGTTCTTCCATTCTTACATACCAAAGGAGAACTTCGTAAAGTTTACATGGTATTACTACTTTGCTCTCTATAGAGACGAAGACAGACTTTATACTGGAAGACCTTCCAGTGTAAAGAATAGGAAGGGAAAATATTTTTACGTTTATGGAGAAGGGTGGGAGGTCCACCCAGGAGAGTCAGAGAGAGAAACCACATAGTAGGCCGCGGCAGTGGGGACAACCATCCAAGCTAGGTATATAAGTCTGTAGCATTTGAAAACATATCGCATCTTGTTTTGCAGTTTGCATTTGCCTTGATTATTTTATTGTTCTACACTAATATTGACCTCTTATGTAGCTCTTAATAATTTACACCTCAGTGAGCGACAGGAGAGAAGAGTAGGAAGGGTTGTGACCATAAGTGCTACGGATAAAAACTTCAACACTTTAGTCATTTTTGCTTCAATTTTTTAGGGAGGCTACATCCCCAACAAATCCTTACCAAAAATGATGGCTGCGGATGGTAATAATCCCTCCTCTTTATTCAAGCCACAATAGTTACCTTTGAATCTTTAATTTTTTTTATTTTTACTTTATTTCTTTTTCAGGTGAGGATATAGATAGAGACCTCTTGGCAGCTTAATTGGTTAAGATGGATAGGGACGCGGTTGCCCTCAATAATGCAACTAGATAAGGAAAAAAGAGAGAAAGATCCAAGTCCAAATTCCATGTCACGGCTAACGTGGAACCCCAAACAAATCCTGTCACCCTAACTATGTAGGTTGTGGAGGCTGCAGCCCAAGTAAGGCCAGAGGGCCAGTTTGATGACAACATTGGCAGCCACCTGGACGCGATGGGTTTGATACCCACTTATTCTGAGGTTCAAGGTGGCCGTAGAATGTCTCAAGTTACCACATCCAATTATCTCCCTCCACCAGTTGTAATGGTTATAAATGTCAACTTGGGACCTCCTCAAAGCCGCGCCAGTGTTGGTCCTAATGGTCGTTCGTAACCTCAACTACGAACCCTAACCCCTAGTCTTCCTAGGACACAACTAACAAGGCAGTCTATAGGAAACAGAAGGTTACTAACAACATTGACTTAGACCGTTTGGTAGATAAGGACCATGAGAACCTTGAGGAGTATGGCCTTCACATCCCGCTGTGGATAATCCCTATTTTACTTTTCACTTCACTTTTTTCTGTAGTATATCTTCATTAACAAAGTTCATTTTTTCTTAAGGCCATGGAATTCATCTTGTCCCTGATCCTGAAATATGAATCCCTGTATAAATTGAAGGAGGAAACATATAGGGTTCATTTTGCAGACTTGGATAGTTCCAAGGGTTCATCTTTTGAGGTTGGCAAGTAATATGCTACCGCGATGCTCCAAGCTACTCAAATGGACCTTGAAACTACTGTCAAGGCCAAGAATGATGCTAAGGAAAGACTGACAATGGCCGTTGCATCTCTTCAGGCTGAACAAGCAAAGTCTGTGGAAGCTTCCAAACATGCCTTCAGTTTTGAGACCTGGCTGAAAGAACGTCAAGATAAAAAAATCCAAAGGGAGACTTAGGATGCTGCAACCATCAACCATAAGGAAGAGTCCCATTCCGCGGCCCTCAATCAGGCTATAAAAGCTACTATGGCCGAATATAAAAAGTCAAGGGACTTATTCCTCAACAATAATAAGGCATACATCTGCAACTAGCAGAAATTACGATATAGGGTCACCAAGAAATTTCCAGATGCCAAGGACCAAATTATGTCATGGGGTGTTGGTGATGCCAAACACAATGCCTGTGTAGTCGAGATGAGGGATGCGGTAGACGAGAGGTCCAGAAAGCATTTTAAGTAGGACGAGGGAATATAGATAGTTGTGGAGGGTAAAGATGGAGATGATGAAGAAGATGCTGCCTCCGAGACTTAAAATGATTTATCCTTTTGTAATGTATACAGGGTTGTGGCCCTCTAACATTAATGCAACTCCTTACTTAAGGCTACGAACTCTTAAGGGCTCTGACTATTTTGACACCCCTTAATCAAGGATGCGGCCTTTATCTAGAATTTTAATGATTTTATCTTTCTTAATTGATCTACTTTGTTTACTTCAATATTTGAATGAATGTTGTCTCTACACAATCTTTGACTACTTGACCATATAATTACTCTTTGGAAAAATTCCCTTCAATAACGATAGTATGGGCATAGGGCCGTAAAAACTCCATACGAAGGACTCTTGAACATGGCTGCGACCTGTTATTTTGGGACTCAAGATTTTTCATAATTTTCATTCCATATTTGTTCCTAGTATCCCCTAAGCCACGGTACCAAAGGAAAATGACTTTGGGGTTAAGGCTTAACTCTTTTGCCCTATTTATTAACCCTTCCACAATTTTCCCAAGTCTTGGTGAGTAGCAATTTTAAGGCTGCGGCTGGTTTGCTAGCCTGCCATGGCATTTGAGCTGTCATTTCATTATTGAACTTTATGTTGGGTTGCAGCCATTTATTCCTTATAGCTTTCGCATGCTTCAGGACGTTAGTGCCACATCACCTTTAGTCTCTTTAATTGCATGGGAGATTTTCCATGGCTTCCTTTAGTCGCTTTATCATGAATCTACCTTCGTAGCCTCTCTTAGTCGCTTTAATTGGATTATTATCAGGCCTCCCTGGGCTAGGTATTATAAAGCTTCCCCAAGCTATATTTGGATATATATATAAAGCCTTCCTAGGCTAGGTATTATGGGGCTTCCCCAAGCCAAAATCAGAGATATATATAAAGCCTTCCCAGGATGGGTATTATGGGGCTTCCCGAAGCCAAAATCAGAGATATATATAAATCCTTCCCAATATGGGTATTATGGGGCTTCCCCAAGACAAATCATGCATCCTGAAAGCGATGAACAGGCATTAGTAGCCCTCGTGCCTAATTGCATCATCTAGAAGTTGATAACGGACATAGTCGGCCCCCGTGGCAAATAAAAGCTCCTTGAATCCTCGAATGATTTCGATGTTGCCTTTACGATTTATAAATATCATGTGCTCCGATATGCTTAGGCATTATGAGGGATGTTGGGATCCAATTAAGATAATTATCTCCGAGATAATATTTTGTCTTCATTTGAAATATGTATGTCTGTATAAGACAAAAAGGTCTTTTATAAGATAACAGGCAATGAAAACAAAAGAAATGAGATATGGAAAAATTAGCACAATTTCATATATTAATGTATTCATATATTCATGACTTTGTTAGGAAAATACGAAGTCGAAAGAAAATATTTCAATAGAGTTTTTCAAAGATAAAATAGAAATATAATGGAAACTAAGGCAGATATGAGGCATACGGCCTGCCGGACTAGGCTGCATCCCTTATGCGTCCTTCAGGAATCGCTACAACATTCCCTACCTCATAAGCCTTTTGATTCCATCTTTCAGTGCAAAACATTGGTCCGTGCTATGGCCATGGTCTTGGTGAAATTTACACCACAGGGCCCGATTGCTTTTGTGGGAAGGAGCCTTCATCTTCTTAGTACACTTGAGCAACTTGTCTTCTTTGATGCACTCAAAAATATCTTCGATTTCACAGGTCAGTGGGGTGTAGGCCTCAAAAAAAAATTCTGCCTTCTCCATCTTCCTCTTTTGGTTCTTGTTTGTGGCTTTTGGGTATGTGGCTTCTGCGGCTGCAACCATGATGGTTGGAACAACAACCTTTAGATCTGCAGCCTCCAACATAACAACCCTCTAGGTCATAAAGTTGACCTGAGTCTGGAGTGAGGCATGGCTATCATATAGATGGCTAAGATGGTTGGACAGCTGAGCAACATCGTCTTTCATTTCTACACTTTGACTAGATTCTCCTTCCATTTCTACTTTGTTAGCCTTTAAAATATATATATTCTGAGAAAAAACTAGCAAGAGTGAGTGATGAAAGAAATTTAGAAATAACCAAGTATAACAAGGGTGTAGGCTGAGGAAATTTTCCAATATGTACTACTATGGTCGCATCATGCTGCACACACAGAGTCACTGTCGTGGCCTCTCCAAGGGAGAGCACCAGAGTTGAATCTGAGGACAGTTTTTCCATGTCCTCTCCCGAGTGGGGAAATGAAGCTATGCAGCATCCTCCATAAGGGTTGCGACACTTAGGCAATTTCTTGACAGGCTACCTCTTTTTTCCTACTACATGATGCAATCCCGTAGACCCTGAAGCTGGGTTCAATCCATCTATCAATCATGAAAAATAAGCCTATAAGGCGTCTACCAGGGACAGAATAGTCTTCCAGTGCTCCAAAAATGACACAATAATGGTAAGGAATCCAGATCATAGGTTGAAAAAGTAGCAAATGAGCAAATAATACTCATCCCTAGCTACCCACCTTTATGAGGCTACAACCTTTTTTATATTTTCAGCACTATCTAGGTGTGGTAACATCATCGGGGTTTATAAAATGGATCTACAGTCATAAAAAGGAGACCATCGAAAATATCTGAAAGTATGCGATACCCATTTAAGGGTTTATATACAAAATACGAGATCGATAATCATAACTCACCCATGAGATGATGGCCCAGAGGATCCCTATGAGTGAAATGAGGTGTTAAGAACCCGAAATATAGAGAAATGAGATAGAAATACCTTGTTTACCACAGACAACACCATAATGTTGATACGAGAAATCGGACACATGTCATTCTGATATCAACATGTCAAGTATATAATAGATATAAAGCATGTAAAGAGACAAAACACACGATATAGAGTGGTTCGGCAATTAAAATTAGCTTATGTCCACTTTGTTGCCCTACTTTCATTATATATGTGTTGTCGTACAAGTTTACAATGCCTTAATAGGCATATAAAATAGATAAGAGAGAGGAATACATGTCTGTCGTGGTTTCGAGTGACCCATAGAGATGACTATGAAGTAGATGAGCAACCCCCAAGCTGTATTGAGGGTGTGTAGAGAGTTCATCAGGGCTTCGCCTAGTGTAGTAGTCTCGAATCTTGGGATCAGTACCAAAACTGGAACTCGGAACCCCCTATCTCGAGGTGTGGACCTCTATTTATAGGAGGTGTATGTGTTGTGCCACGTGCCCTCGGCATGTGGCATAGTGTGGAGCAGCTGTGAAGGAGAGGGATGCGACCAACTAGGTAGACAGGCTGGGTGCCGCACCCCGTGTTGAGCAAGGCCGTAACCCATACTAGAAGTAACCTTTTAACTATCGCGGCGTGAAGACTTTAACGCATGCCTTACACGACTGCTGCGGCAAGGGTACTATATTTTTCATATCACCTGTTAGTTGCATTTCTTACGAACCGATTCAGGGCTTCGACTCTCCTTGTTAGTGATTGTACCTCCTTTGCGGTCTTTATTATTGTCATGCCCAATATTACCTGGATCTTCTCGGGGTTATATTTTACTACCCTATGTTCCACCATAGATCCTAAAAACTTTCCAAATGCAATACTGAAGGTGAACTTCTCTACATTCTGCTTCAATTAGTATTGATTGAGGATTTTAAAAATATCCTCCAAACTATTTACTTGATCCTCATATTTATGTATTTTCACCAACATATTATCGACATATACTCATGTTGTCTTCCCTATTTGAACCTCAAACATTCGGTTGATGAGCCTATGGTAAGTTGCACCCATTTTTTTAGGCCGTTACGACATTACCCGGTTGCAGTAGGCCCCCTATCTGTTATGAATGAGGCCTTCTTTCATCATATAGGTGCATTTCGATATTGTTGTTCCCGAAGTAGGCATCTATAAATTATAGGACTTGATACCCTATTGTAATGTTCACCAGCATATTAATCCTCCATAATGGGTAAGAATACTTTAGGCATGCCTCATCAGGATCTGAATAATCCAAGCATAACCTTCATTTTCCATTCGGTTACCAGACCATGGCGACATTCGACAACCAATCGGGATACTTAACATTCCGAATAAAACATGCATTAAGTAATTTTCTCACTTCAACATGGGTTTCCTGGTTCCTCTTGTAGGAGAATTCCCTTTTATTTTGCATAACTGATCATGAATCTGGATCGGCCTTCAATTGATGGGTCTCTACTGATTCGTCAATTCCTGGTATATCTTTGTGGCTCTAAGATAACTTCTTGTGATTTATTTTGAGGATTGATACCAGTTCTTCCTTTTTATGGTGGTTAATGATGACCCCACACACACCACTTTCTCACATCGATTGTGGTAAAGATGAATTGGGATCAAGTCCTCATCGAGAGATCTTATGGTCAACCCTTTCCTTGGATCCATTCCATTAATGTTGAAAATATCACTACACAAAAAGGATATTTATTACAGTCAAAGACAATGACAGGAATGAGGGTGACAACTTTTTTATCACGAACTTGTCACAACGAAAGTCCGCAATAAGTTGCATTTTTCACGGACATGTCATGGTTAAAGTCAGATACATGTTCTTATTTGTCACAGAATTTGACTATGACAAGTCCGTGACAAAGAAAAACGTGTCATGGACTTTGATCACGAAATTTCCTTGACAAGTTGTCCTTCTCAAGGACTTAACACTATCAAAGTCCATGACAAAACTAGATAGCAGAATAAAAAAACTGTTGGGTAGTATGGCCACTGCCAGTGCCGAGTAGTATATTATTTAATCAATATTACTAATCAATGTAACATAAACCATCACCAATATTAATAATAATCAATCACTAGCCAAATATAAATAAGAAACACGATATATTAACCCGAACTTGAATGTTAAATAAAAATTATTACGTTAAATATAATCACCAATACAACCCTCTATATGTCGCATGCCACATTGCTCATTCAACCACAGGGCTTCATTTTCTTCCCCCACCACAACATCAGTGACATGGACCCGATCCTTGTGAGGATGCAGCAGACAGTTATGTACTAAGGAACCTGGGCATATACTCGGGTCCCTCAACGACTGACAATTTTATTGCCTCCCCATATGTCAAGTAAATAGACTTTCTTCCAACCAATTGCAAATGGATTCTGGACAGTTGGGATGGGGGTGGTGAACAAGTCATATGGAGATGAGGGGTATATCGATGAGAGTTAGAATGATGGATTAGTGGTCCCCTCATCCATAACTTTCTCCTTGACCTTTCTTGAGCTGCCCCTGACTCGTCCTTGAAGAGCTTTCTTAACCATCAAAAACATTGTATTCAATGTTGTCAAACTTTTGGTCCGAATTGGTCTTCAACTCGTTGACCTTGTGTGACAATCCAATGTTGCTCGATGTAATACTAATAAGCTTTGACTTACCCTCACGAGAACAAACACCATGAGTATGGCCTTTATGATCCTTCTCGAGAACTTGGCTAAGTGCATTCGTACTCAGAGATGCCTATAAGTCCTTAGGTCAGAGGTGACAAAACAATTTGATAACTCATGTTCAGTTTCAATATTTCAAATTGTGAATTATGTAGTGAGTTTGAACAAAAAGTTAAATAAATTTAAGTAGCGCTCAATCCTAATTCGATTTATTCATTATCATATCAAATGCTAAAATCAATCCTACACACGGATTAAGTCGATATTACAATACCAAGTTGGTTTTCTAGGTGCATTTTATATGAGCAATAGAGTGAACATGTCTTTGTAGACCCAAATGATTTTACTAAAATGATGGTTCAACCCCATATTTTCATTTATCTTGAGCAATCACATAGTTAGAATAACCCAGAAATTAAATATTTTAATTAACCAAATAACCCCAACTTCATCAACTACATAAATTCAACTCCTACTGAGAAAAACCCACATTCGATATCAACTAAACACACAAACCGCTATTACCAAACTACCCTAAAAACATAAATATTTTACATAAAACAAAAGATAATGCCATAAGGTTAACAACAATTAAGTGTAGCCACATTAGAATAAATAATAAATCACACGTGAATCGAGCGGACAACTATTGTACCCAATTTCACATACCCAATTTCACTATTCTAAGGCATAAATACCCAATTTCACTATTTTAATGCGTATATACCTAATTTCAAATACCAAATTTCACAAACCCAAATTTCACATACTCAATTTGAGATAACCAATTTCACATACCCAATTTCAGCAAACACAAAAATCCTAATACACAGACACGCACAGACACCTACACACAGACACGCACAAACACACACACACACACACACACACACACACATATATATATATATATATATATATATATATATATATATATATATATATATATATATATATTATAAGAAGTAGAATAGTTTTACTATTTGATAAGATGATAAGATAATTAAGGGTGAGGATGGTTCTAACAAGGCTAGAAATGGAGGGCTGAGATTGTCTTGTTACATTTTACACTTTTAACACTCAGTTTTTTGGTTTCCCTCTCTTACTTTAATTCAAAATAAGGTATAAATTAGTAACTTCTTTTTCTATTTGAAAGTACACAAATCCCTCTCTTTTGACCTATTTTTCTCTCTCTCCATCTTTCTCTCGACTCAAAAATATAGAAGCAAGTGCGATCTCCATCTCCATTTTCCAGTTACTCACCTATGTATTACATGTACGATTTTCCATTTTGGGGGTCATTTTGTTGGTGTTGATTAAATCCGATGTGCTCATTTGATTGACTCTTAATTTCTATTATTGTTGATTAACTTTATTGACATATTAAGAAATATCATATTTGGTTCAACAAATATTTGGTTCATTTTTTATTGTTGATTGAATCTTAGGTTCTCATTGAGAGTGTGTGTTATCTTCTGATTGATTATAATTAAATGTCAAACCTCAAATAAATTTTAAATTTATTACACCCTAAACATGGAACTAGGTGATTCAAATCAAGTATGTAAAGAAACAAACAATTTTAGGCAGAATCCCCAAATGGAAAAATCTTTTATTTGACAAAAATTTGAAAATCGCAACTTACAACACTATAGAGAAATACACCAATGAATTCCCGCAAGAACCCAAAAAGACCGCAACCTTAAATCAACAATTATTCCCTCGATAATGACAAGAACCTTAGTCCTCCTCCTTCAGCAGCGAATACCTTCGAGTATCACAAGATCAGTTGTGAGGAAATATCTCCACAAGAATAAATTCGATAAAGAAGTGTTTGGGTTCCAAAGATAATTCACAAAAGTATTTAGTATTATTTGTGTGAATTGAAAAAAAAAATCCCTAAAAAGGTGAAGACTGTTTTCAGTTGTTCTGTAGTTTTCGCAAATGAAAAGTCTTAATGAAAAGTCTTCATAAAGAAGCTTTTTATAGGTGAACACAAATTTTGAGGAGGTGGAATGCCATTAGTACAATATCATTAGGTCGTTCGAACGACATGGCTATCTTGTTAGAAGCGACCATCGAATGACGTATCAAACGACCTCCAAAATACAAAACAATAAGCTTCATTTAATCCATATTATATGAAAGCCTTCAAACGAGGTATCAAATGACCTAGAAATGTCGTTTGAATGACAAGGAGATGTTGTTTGAATGAACTAAACCATATTTTAAAACTCCGCCTACAGTAACTGGGAAAACATTTTCATTTTGAAAATGCCTCGTTTTGATAAAAATAGTTTAGCAAAAATATCCCAATACTTAGTAAAAAATCTAAGTAACGCAAAACCAAATCCACACCAAAATTAGTCAAGTCGTAAAACATGTTAAAGATGCTTGATATACGGATTCGTCTTCTTGAACGCGTGAACTTGAATTGCATTAATGGATGTAATGGGATATGCCATACTCAATGTAAACTATACTCTATGGAAAAGTCCTAAAAGCTAAGGGCAGTGATGGAAAATTATCCCTTACAAATCTCCCCCTATGTCTATTTCGATAAATAATAAAAACATATGAATTATCCAATAAATATCATATAGAAATCTAATACCCTCCCAGAAACCGAAATAAACTAGACTCTATTGACAAGTTCTAGAAGTTAAGGGCAATGATGGAAAATTTCCCCATACAAATCTCCCCTGTAGCTATTCCGGTAAAAAATAAAAACATCCAAATTATCCAAAAAATATCCTATACAAATCTAATACCCTCCCAGAAAGCCAAAAGTTGAAAGTCTCCTTGTTTTCTCCTGCTCTTATTTTTGTGTACATTTCTCATCAAAGTGTACCTACACAAAATAAAGAAAGAAAATACCTTCGTGGTGTATCGAGTTTAAAATAAGATAATAAATCAAATCAATTTTTTTATCCCCAATAATTAAAACTCTCACTCCCCTATACATTCACAATTCGTTATCCCCTTTTTGTTTGTCCGAAATAAGCAAGGAAAATAATAAAACATAATAAACCGAAGTGGGTCACATCAAGCATGGAAAATCATCATCATCATCATCATCATCATCATATATATATATATATATATATATATAAGAAAATAAAAGGATAATCTCAAAAGGTTCGACAAACTATTTTTTATTTTTCATATATTTTTAAGCGAATACAAATTTTACAAAAACAACACACCATTATCTAATACTAAGATAACCAAATCTTGGAAACGGAATGAGTGGGTGTGAACAAATTCGATAGAAAAATCAACTCAAACAATCATAACATATGTTCACGATGAATTTTGGATACTCCTAACGAATGAACTCAAAATCGTTCTTAGGTGTAAAAATATTAAATTTAAATGATATCGACTCAATCTAAGAAAAAAAAATCAAAGTCTAAAATGATTTTCACATCAATAATGTCTAAAACTATGTAATGCTTTTTCGAGATTTTTTCAAGATGTGAAAACCCGTTCATCTTGAACTTAACTTCCTCAAAATTCACATATAGAATATTTCACTCAACGTTTTTGTTTTGAAGAAATCAATGCTCATATGTAGCGAAGCATCAATGTTCTTTTGAATTTGATCTAACACTTTATATTTTTCTTTTGAGTGTTTTTAATCTTTTAGGCTCTTTCCTTTTGCAAATGGTGGCTATTCATGCAAAGATCTTTTTGCTTTCACAGCCCGATCCATTGAATTAAATATAACACAAGTTCGGCCAATGGTACCTACATGCACTACTTTCATTGTCTCGTTTGATCGCATTTGGTTCGTTTTAAAAATATAATTCAAATGAAAAAAATTTGACGAACATGTGATAGACAAGTGCAATACTGACATAAATTTGTGCATGTGTGCATTAGAGGAAATAATGAGTCAAACATTTAGGAAGTAATTGCTGATCACATCTCAATGACTCCAAATATTATAAAGTACATGGATGAAATGATACTCAAAACACGATCAAAAAGTCACGTGGATAATGGAATGATAATGTGACTTGGTCATCCTAAATGTCCATCCATATATGGTGTAAAAATAAATACAAAAATCTTTTTGTGTTTTTCAAAAATTTTATCAAAAATAAAATCTTTTTGCCTTTTTCACTTTTACTAAAAAATAAAATATTTTTGTATTTTTCCAAAAATTTTCAAGACAAACAAAACTCTTTGGATTTTTCAAAAAATATATCAAAATTGAAAAATAAAGACAATGATAGTACACGCTAGCAATAAGAATAAAGATATGAACATGAAAATCAACTTATGATAGCAAACAAATCTAAACCTCAATCATTAGGTCCTGAGGAGTTTTCCAAATGAGGTGGCATCCTATTTAAAAACATCCATCAAATCGTGTGAAGTTTTGATTAAATACTCATCTTGCTCTAAAAAAAGCTCAAAATCTCTCATGTCATGTGCGGGAGCATATGGCGTAATAAATGTGGGAGTGCGTGTAGGAACACGTGTAGTATCATAATGAGGTAAATAGCTATGAGACATACTACCCAACTTAGAGCAAATTCCCTAAGGTGTCTTATTTTCTAGAAATGTGAACAAATATACACGGGCCTCGGAACACCTCTCTCAAAATGTCTAGGGTGCTCTCTCCTATGGGAAATGGATGCCTATGAGGGTTAGGTTGAGAGCCATATGGATCTATTAAAAACTCAGGAATCAACTCGGGTGCAACATGGGAAGTGGATGCACCGTCATAACCTAGTGCTAGTCTCTCAACATTACCCAAAGCGGGACCCAGGAGCATCTTTCTAACCTTCTTAGATGTGTCCTCTAAATTTTTTCTTACACTTAGTTAATTGATTCTTTATTTTTGTTACTGTTGATTAATTTTATTTTAATATTTTTTTCGAGAAACTTCATGCTTGGTTTAGCATATACTTGGTTCATTTTGTTGTTGTTGATTCAATGCTAGGTGACCACTTGATGGGTTATTGATTTCGCTTATCGTTTGGTTAATTTCAGCGAGAAAGTGCTCAGTTATTTGGTTCATGTTTCGTTCATCATATATTTGGTTCAACATATTATTGGTGTATGTTTAGTTCATCAAGGGTTTTTATTAAGTGTTTTTGTGTATTTTTAATAAGGGAATGGTTTAGCTGAACCATTTCTACACAATATTCAGAATTATAATTAATTCTACACCATTACTAGATGTCTAACATGGGCACGGTTCATCATTCAAATGTTTGAGTGCATTTGGAGTAGCTTTTAGCCTTATATTTTTTTTCATTTTATGTTCCTAATTTTGTGTTGTTTATTTATTCATAGGAGTATCTTTTAGCCCTAAATATTTCTGTCGTTGTTGATTAATTTTATCGAGAAACATTATTTTCTACTGATTGACATTCGTATTTTTACGACTTACGGTTTTAGTGATTAAATGGTTCTGAATTTGGTTTATCTAGGGTTTTAGTTTTATGTTTCATGTTTTATTAAGCATATATATATATATATATATATATATATATATATAATTATATATATGTGTGGGGGGGGGGGTGTGTGTGTGTGTGTGTGTGGGTGTGGGTGTGTGGGTGTGTTCAGCATATATTTGGTTCAACATATCTGCTCTGGCATTAGTTTTTAGTCTTTTAATTATATTTGAGATGTTATTGTTCATAGGAGTATACTCATTTTTAAGTGTGAACAATATACTTCTCCAGCATTCTATTTTTGGTCATGCTTTGGTCCAGATCTTTTTTATAGTACTCTTGTAATATTAGATGTTTAAAGTATGAAAATATAGTGTTTGAAGTATCTAATTTGGTATTACTACTTGGTTTTAGTCAAATAATAGATAGTATTCATGCATATTCATACCTATGTGTAGTCAAACAGGGTATGACTCTCAGGTGTTTAACACAATTCCAAAATTGATGTATACTTATTTTCCCCAATCTTTTGTGATTGTGATTATTTATATATTTGTTATTTGCCTTGGTTTAGTTTTATTTGGTGGTGCTAGATATATGGCACCATTTATGTTGTGGCCATGTGTGTTACCTTTCACGAATATTATCACGCCTTCAGGGGTGAGGATTGTGCTATAAAGCCTATAACTAATACTATATCACTTATTTCTTTTTTTAGAAGCTACTTTCCCTCCTATAAAGTTGCACGCTCAACTTTATAGCCATTGCATGCATCTCTTTTCCCTGCTCACTATTCCAGCTTAAATGGTAAGGGTTTCGAATTATACGTTTTTCTATTTTGGGTTTTCATATACGTTTTTTTTATTTGGGATTTCATATACGTGTTTTTGTTGAGTTATGATGATTGTGCAAAGGAGTTGATTAAAAAATGGTTTTTAGATTGTTTTGCTTATTGAATTTGGGGCTAAGTAGGATGTATATAATGGAATTAGAATATAATCTCCTCTTACTAATGGTGAATAACACTTTTGATTCTAGGTAATTTATAATTGGCGTAAGTTCAACACGTGATTACATTGCATTGACCATTTTTTTTTTATTTCCTCCATCTGTCGTAAGGAAGGTGTGTAACAGTACCGATTTATGTGTCTAGAACTATAACTATTCCTCTTCATTTCTTTGTTCCAAGTAAAATTTGTTCTTTTATTTAGCATTTTATTTCTATTCAATTTTAACTTGGGGTTAAAGTTACTAATTTGAAACCACCTACTCATATTCCCAATTTTTACTTGGTGGTTTGTGGTAATGCTTTGGTTAGTAGAACATGTTGATTTTTTTAAGAGCTACATTTGGTTGGGGTAGCACGTATGTTAAAGAATTAAATGGATGGGAGTTTACTAAATAACATGTAAGCCCCATACGATTTTGTTTTAAGTGAGTATACCTAAAAACATATTTGGATAAATGTGTAGAATTGAGTGAAATCAAAACACTCGTGTGAGGATCTGTTATATTCATTCTAGTCAGCTAACGTGCTTAGTTATGTAGACAATGATGATATGTTATTTTCAGTTTTGTTATATAAACAATGAGGAATTGTTTTGTTATGTAGACAATAAAATCAAAAATCCCATGTGAGGATTTGTTATGTTCGGTTCAATTCATGTTCAGTTCACACAATGATTCCATGCACGATGGGGGTGTTTCCTAAATAATTAGGAGACAAAAAAAATAGAATTCAGTTTAAGAGAAACTATAGGGTTCTAAAAATACTTGTTTACATATTAAAAAAACTATACCTGAACTGTGAATAACTTAAGAAAAACTAAACATGAGTTTTACATGTTTATAGATTAAGAAAAACTTCGGGTTTATGAAAATACATGAACTAGTCGAGCGAATAGAGTAAATTTTCATTGAAAGAAAGGCTAACCATGATTTGTGAACTACAAAATAAAGCACAAATTCAGTGACTTTAGCATAAAAGTGCTGATATGGCAATGTATTTGAAATCATGTGGTTTTCATATTTATACTCAGTAGAGTTGTCTTAATGAACTTTTTGTACTTTCAAATGCACCCCTATTATAACCTTTTATCCTTCAAAACGCTAAGAAAACAAAAGTATTTAGTACTTGAATTTATTAAAGTATAAGAACGACCATATTGGTTAGTGCTTTTTTGCATCTTAATCGATTTTTTCTTCAAATTATGATTGGTGTGGAATATTAATTATGAGGGTGTATCTTGTTATCATGAAATATTTTTTGTGTTGCATAAGTGTATTCGTATGAACACGTTTGATAAAATTTTGTAGAAACATGTTTGATCATATTGTCTATGAACAAAATGTATGAACATGTTTGTCTATGACGGTGTATATTGTAATCATGGAATATTTTTTGTGTTTGATAAGTGTAGTAGTATGAACACATTTGATAATATTTTGTATAAACATGTATGATCATATTATGTATGAACGTGTTTGTGTATGCAAATGTTTGGTCAGATTGTTAATGAGCGTAATTTTTTAGCATGATTTATCACAATGTAGGGTCATATTGCACATGTTAGGTAATATTGCACGTGTTTGGATTATACTACTTCAATGAACATAATGTATGTTTAGATTTCACATGTGTGGATTAGTAAATAGTTGAATTTATATGAATAACTTATCGATCTTTTCATTTTGTAGTTGATAGTTAACTTCTTTCTCCACATAGTGGACATTGCTATATTCGGCAACGTACGTTACTTATAGTTATTCTATCCATTCCTTGAACTATGTCATTTTCAACTTTTTAACTCTGTTATTTAATTTTTTTTCTTAACGGTCGATGAAGACGTACAAAATGTTATTACTAATAATCCTTTTCCTCTATACTTATGTTTTGGAAATTATGTTTTGCCTTTGACTTTAAACATTGCCTTTTCACTCACAGATTCAAAGGCTACGCATAAATAATATTGGTGTTGTTATCCATGATGAATCCCACCTCAGATGCTATTCGTTCTATGGTAACATATATAATGAAACTATTTAGTGTCTTGATACTTATTAAGAATTTTGTTCGTTGTTAGTTTATTTTCCTTTTTTCCTATTTGCAGGTTCAACCTAATAATAACTACATACCTTTCAAAATATATAGGAATGGAAAAGAAAACGTGGTACCTAATGTTGTTATAATTTCTTCTTATACCGTAACCCTTTAAATCTATATATTTTACCAACATGTTCTATTATATTATTTCATCTGATTTTATATGTTTGACTAAGGGAAGGAAAAGGAATCTTCACAAGTGCTATGTTTTATATTTCAAAATTCCCATAGGTTTCAAACAATATCCTATAAATTTTTTATTATTGGATTCAATGGTTATGACTATATTTGTTCTCATTATTCTCTTACCATGTTCTTGATTTTTACTTACTTTATTCTCTCTAATCTATCCACTTTGCTTTAATTTTTATTATCAACATTTCCTTTGTATTATATGGATTCAAAGGCCGCGCGAAAATATATGAGGTATTGTTATACGTGATGATGTTCAACTTGATGCTATTTGTTTTGTGGTAACTAATCGTCTGTATATGTTTTTTTCCTTCATAATTCTTATAAACGAGTTATTTTTCACATTTCATTAATGATATCGATGTTATTTCATTTAAACAACCGTATACTCAACATAACAATGGAAACGACAAAGGCAAGGGGAAATAGAAAGAAAATGTGGCGCCTATTAGGGTAAATATTTCTCAGCAACTTTTGACAGTTTTCTTTTTCGAGTTAAAAAAAATCATACCTTATAATTCCTTCATCTCTTTTTATATGCTTCAATTATTTCTATAGGCATCTTGGATGGGTAAGGGGAAGGTCTCTTCTAGAGAGGTATGTTTCGAACGTTACCTTATTTGTTTTTATAATGCTCCATCTACTTATAGGGTTACATTTTTCATTTACCATGTTGTAGGATGACTATAAATGTTGAGTACACCATTCTGAAAATTTTACATCTTTAATTTATCATCATGCTTCACGCCGTACAATTTAAAATATTTACCTCATTTTAAATACCAAACTATTACCACTTTATTTAGACATAATTTCAAAATGTGCCCTGGCTCAATGAATGCAACGGGAGCGGGAAGGGGATTGGTAACGGGAAACATTTATTCCTTTTCCAAATAAAAAGGAAGTCTTCTTGTCATCACAATCTCCCTCGTCCACTGAACATTTAACACTATCTGATAACTTAATCTCAAGTCATGTTCTGGCTCAACTACAATGGCAAGAACATGAAAGACTTTTTCTCATTCAATCTTCATGTGATGTTATGCCTATAGAACCTATGTTTGTCGATCCCTATCCCTCGGCACCACAATCCCACAAATGTGTTGAATATATGACACCATGTGATAGCTTAAACTCAAAATGTGTGTTTGCCTATTGACAAAGACGTGATCGAGAAAGACGACCTAATGTTCATAAGTAAATAACACCACCTACCCTTTCTAACACAAAACATTTTCCTAAGGGAGAAAGGGTTTTACAATTGTCCTCTATTGATGCAGTGGTAGAAGTCCCTTCAACAATAACAAATAAATTATTCAATTGAGAAGACTTGGTCAATTAGACTTTTCTCTACAAAGGTTTAGTCCTTTGGCTAATAGTTTACCAATACCAGTTGATCAAATTTATAACCCCCAATAGTTTTGCCTACAAAAGTTTTCAAGATTTTAACCAAATTGATCTCGACACATTTTTTAATCATGGCGTTCCATGTGAACCATCTAAACCTCTTCAAGATCTACCTACAACTGATACATTTGATATTGAATGTCTCCCCCAAATTGAGGATAATCATCCTAGGTAAATAATTTATTTATCTTTTGTTATTTATCATTTATCTAATGACATTTTATATTCCTTAACACATTGTTTTCATTTTATACATAGAAAACTCTACCAGGTGTTGGTAATGTTGCAAATACAAGTACATCTCGAGAATCGTATGTCAACTTTAATAGACATTTTCCTGGCCCCACGACTATTATGTGTTGTTATTTTATCTCTTTACATTATATGGATGAAAGGTTATTTGGATCATCAAAATTGAACCTCCTATTTGTAAAGTGTTGCAAACAGGGACAAGTTCGTTTGCCACATCTCATTGAACCCCCATCTGAAATTAAACATTTATTTGATGGTTGTGATGTTCAGTGCAAGTATATTAAACATTTATTTTAGAATTATATTAAATATTATAATGGTTATAATGAATTTATGACTCTATGTGTTCAGATGGATGATATAATCATCATAGGTAGGGGGCCTACATCTTTCGCCATTCATGGTGAGCTAAGCCATCAAACTGGGGCCGTATTCTCGAAACGGACTTGAAGATGAAGTTGCATATGCACAACTATACATATATGATCCGAATATGGCATTATGTATTAGGAAACATAGAAATCCTCATTCACAAAGTGATGTACTTAAAATAATTCAAGGTTCCTTGGAGGCGAATAATCCGTTTATATACAAATATTAAGTATTTGCAATTTTAGATAAATCCTTTTCAACCACCCCACTCGATATACCTTCCTTTACATTATGTAATTTTAATCCATCATTGTTAGCTTGGTTGGGAACCTTAAATGAAGATACTAGATATAGTACTTAATGTTGAGGAAGATAATTGACTTACTCAGTTTCATTATTACGATTATCATTTGTTTCAACAGTGTACTGAGTATTATACAATTTTAAGAGGAGGTACAAATTTTTAGGAGTTCATTTTGGATGCCTGCGCTTCAATAGAACAAAATCGATTAACTTATTTTAGGCTTAATTAAAATACCCTTCGTGCTGAGTTATACAAAGATCTTAAAGATAAATTATTTTTCCATCTTCCTTCACTGGTAGTGCACGACTTATGTTTAAGATCTACTACGATTCGATGGTCATATCATGATTCCATCAATACCCATATATTTTTCTTACAATGACTGCAAATCCTAAATGGCCTGAAATCTCTAAAGAACTATATTCGGGTCAGAATGTAGTCAATGGTTACGACTTGGTCGCACGTGTATTTGAACTAAAGATAAAATCATTAATGAAGGAGATTGTGGATAAAAATATTTTTGTTAAGAAAATTTCCCACGTTTTTTACAATCCAATTCCAAAAACGGGGTTTACCCCACATGCACGCTCTTCTTTTACTTGATAGCCAAAGCAAGATTAAATATGTGTTCGGGTGGATAACATCATTTTGAAAGACTTTACAGACCCCACCAACAATCCAGTTCTTTACCAAACTATTTTGGGTTGTGTGGTGTGGCCATCCCCTCCCGGATCCAGATCCTCACGGCGGGCGGGCTGAGCGAGAGTGAGGGTCCTCGGGTCCCGCGCATCCCTCTCTGGAGCACTTCGACCAGCGTCATTTTAGGTGAGCTGAAAAATGTAGAGAGATTAGAGTCGCCAGTCTATTTTACTCAAAACAGACAAAAGAAAAATGGAAGCCATCCTGAAGGACAGCATCCAAAGACATACTGGTGCATACGAAACCAAAGTGATTCGAAAAGGGTCCAGAGGCTAAGTTACGAAATGGGAAGGTGTTAGGCACCCATTCCGCCCATTCGGTCTCTCATGGGTTTTTGCTATTTTCCTTTTATTTTCCCCGTGATATGTGTGCATGTGTATATATAGTGGAGATAGGAATCATCGATGTGTACCATGGAAGAGGTAAAGTGAGTCATCCGTAGTAAGGTATCAAAGTATTAGAAAATAGGATTTAGGCGATTATCACTACGTTAATCGATATGAGGAAACGATAACGTAAACAGAATAATACGCCCTTAAAAACAAATATATGTATATACATAGTATAAGAGAATTGAGTTTAGAGAAAATAGAAAATGAGAGGAAAAGTAAAAATAGGGCTCGAGTCTCGGGTTTTACCCCTGAGACGCCTACATAGCCTATAGAGGCATCAAAGTCCACGTACTTCGCATACAAAATGAGGGGTAGGGTTTATCCCATAAATCCAACCGATTATTTTCATATTTGTGTGTGTGTGTGTAGAAAAAGTGTTTTAGTTGTGAGAAAAGTGTAAGAAAAGTATGAGAATTCCCGTTTGGAATTTATGAGCAAACCCTCTTTTTCTTGTTTTTAGGGTTTTTATTTATATGAAAATAAGAGATGTACAATAATACTAAATAAAAAGTATATTAGGATGTGTGAGATGAGGTAATAAAAACACTAAGTAATAAAACAAGTTATTGCAAATTTATGAGAATTTAAGGACAGAGTTGAGAAAATTGGACCTTCTTGAAGATCTTGAACTTGATCTTGAATGTTGTAGAGAAGCTCTTAGACTTGAATGATGATGGAGGGTAGTGAATTCACTAAGTTTGGTGAAAAGGATGATGAAAGGTGAAGGTTGGAAAGGATTTGGGTGTGGAAATCACACTGACTTCGAGAGAGGTTTTCTAGATTTGCTGAGAGTGATCTCTATCAGATCTAGGCTCTCTTTCCAAGTGAGGCCAGGCCTCCTTTTTATAGGCCCGGGGCATTGTCGATCGGTATATCCTTGTTCCTGTCATTCGACAGGTGCGTTTAGACACACTACCGATAGGCCAGGTCTGGGACCTGCCGTTTGGTAGTGTCTTTGAGGCCTTTTTGAAAAATCGGCCGCAGAATGCAAACTGTTGATCAAAACTGTGCACGGGGTAGACCGATGGAAAGGTAATTTAGATACCTTTTAAAGTCCTTTGGACTGCTCCCGGGTTTGGGAGTTAACTCTGGGTCAACTATAGCTCAGAAGCATTTTTTAGTCCATTGGAAGGGGAATCGTCGGACGCAAACAGATCGTTCGTCCGTATGGTAAGTTCGAATCGCGCATGGGGTGGACCATCGGAAAGGTTAGGAGATGTACTTCGACATTCCAAAGAGTTTATTCCGGTTCGAGGAGTTGACTTTGGTCAATCGGGCCCTGGAAGCATTCGGTGACCTTTCGGAGTCAAACAGATCGTTTATCCGTGCCATAAGTCAGAATTGCGCACAGAGTGGATCATTAGAAAGAGGTTTCAGTGCCCTTCGAAGATTCATTCGGCCTCGATCAAGCTGAAGAGTTTGACTTTTGGTCAAACGGAACCTAGGAGTACCCGATGTCTTCTAGGTCAGTACTCAGGGTATGACCGGGATCTGTAGTGATGAGGGGAGGTGCTAGGGACCTAAGGAGAGTTTAGGGGGTAACATAATGTGGTGCTACATGTGGTTTATGGTCCCTACAGCTCATTAAATCATAATCCTCATTGCATGGAAAATGGTACATGCATGAAGAAATACCTTCGAGCATTTGCAGATGCCACATCAAAGGACAATAATGGATATCTAATCTATCGTCTTCATAATGTTGGTAGGGAATATACTACTTCCAAGGGACAAAGTTAAGAAACAATGACGTTATGCCTTATAATCTGTATTTGGCCCGGCTATTCAATTGTGACATTAATGTTGAGGTTTGTGTTGCTTTAATATGCATTAATATATTAACAAGTACATTCATAAAGCTCATGAGTGCACGACTATGGTCTTAGGAGGTATTGATGAAATCCAAAAATATTTAGATGAAAGGTACATTGGACCCCCAGTGCAACCTGGTGAATTTTTGGTAATCATATGCATCAGGAAAAAACTTTTGTTATGTGGTTAGATTTAAATTTACCTGGGATACATCGTGTTATGTTCAATCCGGTGGAATCTCCAAGTACGATTACTCAAATATCTAGGTTCAAATGAGTTCGTTAACTGGATTTTTTTCTTTTTGCTCATTGAATATTTTTGCATGCGCTTACACCTACCAAGAGTTTCCACAATATTATGTTTGGAGCACTACAACAAAAGTCTGGACTCCGAGGAAAACAGGCGAGTTTGCTATTGGTATAATGTAATATGATACCCTAATTCGGGTGAAATATTTTATTTGTGATTGGTTTTGACTATTTTCAATGGACTTACATCCTTTGAGTCTTACGCATAGTCAACAATGTTGTGCACGAGACTTTTAAGTCGTCGTGTGTAGTAAGGGGATTACTGGAAGACAATGATGAATGGGTTCAATGCTTACAAGAGGCATCAATCATCCGAATTGAATATCAACTTATACGTCTTTTTAGTGTTATACGTACCCAATGTTTCCATTTGCATCAGGATTTATTATGGAATCAATTTTCCATTCATATATGTGACGACCTAATGCATAAGTTGCGTACACTATTTCCCATTCCAGACCCGATGGACATCCAAGTTCAAGATTATGGGTTATTTCTTCTAAATGAGTTTCTTCAAGAGTCTCGTAAGATTTTATCTGAATGTCCTCCAATGCCTCTACCACATTCTAATTGGAGTACTATGGGTGGGAATATATTAGTATGGGAACGTCAGCAATTACAATCGTTAGCAGAGCAGGTGATGCACAACTTGACATTACTCGCTTGAATGATGGGAAATGTTTGGCTTACACGACAATAATTTCATCCATTTTTAAAAATAAATGAAATACTTACTTATTGAATGGGGGTGTTGGCACTGGAAAAACATTTATGTACAATACAATTATAATTTTTTATCATAGTTTAGGCCACACGGTTATTACTGTGGCATCATCAGGGATTGCTTCTTTATTATTGGTTAGTGGTCGAACTGCACCTTCATCATCCTGCATTACATTAGACATTCATGACCAGTCCAATTATGGATTTACAAAGCAGTCAATCTATGCTGAGTTATTTAAATCGATAAAACTTATCATGTGGGATGAAGTCCCAGCGCGACATAGACATTATGTTGAAGTTATTTATTGGTATCTTCAAGATATTTGTAATGTTAAAAAGCCTTTTGGGAGAATAATGGTTGTTCTAGGTGGAGATTTTAGACAAATCTTGCATGTTATCTCGAGAGGAGTTCATGAAGAAATTGTGCTACATCACCGAGGCGACCTACGCTTTTGAAACACATCCATGTTTTGACCTTACATCTAAACGTGAGACTCAACCATTTGGAGGATGAAACTATGCAGTTTTAAACAATCTTGAATCAGGTATCACCTTTTATTTAATAGACATGTTCGATATTCTTGATTATACGTGTTGTGTTCATTTGATTTTTTCCACTTTTCATTAGATTGGGTCCAACCCACTTGAAAAAGTAATGTTACCTTCGACAATACACAAGTGTAAAGATGTTGAAGATTTAATTTCCATGGCATATCCATTATTGAACCTAGATGGTACTATTAATCCAAGATTCTACATTAAACGAAAAATTCATTCTGTGAGGAATGATGACATGAGTGTTATAAATCATTTAGCCTTAAATATTTGCTTAGGTGATACAAAAATTTATTTTGGTGCAAACAAATTGTGCGACGAAAAATCGCTTGCTGACAAACATAATTAATAACCGAATGAGTTTTTTAACTCTCTTAGTCCTTCTGATTTACCCTCATTTAAGTTGGACCTAAAAGTAGGGTGCCTAATTATGTAGTTGAGAAATATTAGGCCAAAAGATGGTCTTTGCAATGGCAAATGATTGGTAATTACGAAGCTTGGAGAGCATGTTATTAAGGCCCAAATACAAACTAGGGATAAGTGTGGAAACTTAGTCTTTATTCCAAGAGTATATTTAAGTCCTTCATGTGCGAAAACGCCTATTAAAATGATAAGATGTCACTCGCATATGCCATGACAATTAACAAATTGGAGGGTCAATCTGTAAAGTTTATGGTAATTGACTTGCCACACCGGTTTTCAGTCATGGCTAGTTATATTTAACGCTATCTGAAAGCACAAGTGATAATCGAATCAACATCCTCCTTCTCAACGATGATTTTCTTTTCATGACAAACATTGTTTACCCGAAAGTACTCTTATAAACATCATTGAAGTGTATGCCGTTATTTTTTTATACGGAATATCTTTTATATATGTGACGATTCTTTATCAACTTCTAACAATTTTAAAACCTTTCTTAGATTTTGTAGCCGATGCTCAGGCATAAAAGTGGAGAGATACCCTCAGATTGTTTAAATGGGGTTTCCACAACAAGCTACATCGTCTATGTATCGCTTCTTGATTTCATGTACTTTCTTTAATCAATACTAACTATTAATGTTTCTTCTTGATTGTGGTGCACAACCTTAACCTCCATTGGAAATATGTCGAGCTCTATACATGGACATTTCGTAGAGTGATTAAGAGAATGTGTCCCGGGAATTCACTGTGATTGCCTATCAATGGGATATTCATTTTTTTAGTCCTAGCGATACTAATTTTTGTAAATTTTATGCACCCACATTTTTTTATTTCCTACGACTCTCGGATGACTTTTATGTATTTCTTTTTGTATAGCCTGCTAGGCCTTTCTTTTACCTTACATAATCTATAGGTATTTTTGTAAGTACAAATTGGAAAAAGTTAGTTTGTGACTTTTGGTTTAATGCATTGCAAATAACTATGGCATAATTCTAAAATGGCCCAATCATGTCTTTTATCTCACAAGTGTTTCAAATTCTTAATTTTGATTATTTTTTGGGTGATTCTTAATAATTCCAGTTGTCGTATTTAAATGAAGTTTCTAGTGGGATGTTTTTAAACATACAAATGTTTATAAAACATACAAATTACGTTTTCGATTATTTGATTGTTTATTTGTTTTGTATATTGCCACAATTCTTGTAGGACTTGTAATACTTGATGATGTCTAGCAGCGAAATTTTCCTCACGCCCTTGGAAGAAATTATTGATCACAAATTTAGTGTATATTGAAATAGATGTTCATTTGATATATTTTTTTCGTAATGGTATAGTTGTGATCGTATTGTTTTTACTGAATTATTTTTTTTATTTTAAATAGGGTGGATAGTCCTATAAACAAAGCAAACTCTACCGAAGTTTTCTAAAATACTTACACTTTTGTGTTGTAAACAAAATTTTAGTACTATTGTGATGTTTCATAATGGTATAATTATGATCGTTATGATGTTTATCCAAGGTCCAAGACAGACTATTAGTATTGTTGTTGTGGAATATTTTTATTTCTAAATGGGGTGGGTAGTCCTATAAACAAATAAAACTCTGTACAAATTTTACAAACTATTTTCCCATTTGTGTTGTAATAAAAATTGACTTAAATTATTTACACATTTAAAACTTTGGAAAATTTTCATTATGCCTTAAGGCACGGGCATTTCGCTAGTATATAAAAGAACATACATATAAAAATACACACACACATATTGTTAAGAGAGAAATCATGAAATCAGAAAGGGAGAGAGGGAGCATTATCGGTGTGGGTGATGGTGGTAGCCGTCGGTGTGAGAGAGAATGCATCATGGTGAGAGAGAGAGAGAGAGGATATCAACACAGTAAGAGAGAGTGGTGAGCGACGTGATGAGATAGAATAAAAATGTTTTATGTGGAGAGGACTGAGAAAAAGGGACTAAGGGATTTAATTATCTAAGACTTGTTGTCACGGTCTTTGACCCTGACATGATCATGAAAACAAAGAGGTATTGTCTCGGTCTTTCACCCTAAAATGATCGTGACAATAGGTCTTCACGATCTTATCTGAGTCAAAGACTGTTACAACACCTTCTTTTTTTGTTATCATATTTTTTTACCGTGATAAGTCCTTGCGAGTGAAAGGTGACAAAAATCCTTTTTTGGTGTAGTGTCTCATTCTTCATCTTTAAAGATGAGAAATGGAAACTCTTAACATGTGGCTAATTTATGCTCACTACTTCGGTCCTACTCGATGTCCGCAACCTAAAGGGTAAGGGACTTTATTGTCAAAACTTCATGGATTCTGATTAGGTTTGTTCACCCAATCACCACATTATTTTACGATGATGAACTTACCACTACGAATTCTACTTGAAGTGTAATTGTCTGTAAATATTTCACAATTGTGAATAAAATCTCAATTAACCCCTCTGGGTATACTTTCTCTTCGAAAAAAACCAAGATTGGACCCTTCGTTTTATTTAAGTGTGCTCCCTCCAATTTCATCTTTTAAAAATAATAGAGTTGATGATGTCTTACGATCTCCCCGTGTCAATCATAATCCTTTCCACAATCTAGTCAGAAATCAAATCTTTAATAAGGAGACGGTCGTTGTGATGAATGATCATGTGACTATATTCTTCGAGCATGAAATTAATTCTATCCCATTTTTCAACAAGTTACTCCATCAGAACCTTCATTAACTCCATTTTTAACACTTGTAAGCTTTACAAACCAATCTCATCTCCCCATTGGCTCTAAACCCATCGTAGATCTTGTTTATACTTCTCCCATTCTCAACTACATCTTCCTCTCTCCTCTACTCTCAACTAGTTTCTTATGCTTTGGATCAACTTTTGTGTCAATCGTCTATTGGTTCATTATTTTGTTCAACTTGTCGCCCCCTCTTTATAGGAACTCTCGTAAATGTCCCATTTGTACTAATGCCTCGATTTCACTCTTCAAATGGAGGATTTTGTTGGTATCATGGTCATAATCTCAATGAAACTTATATTACAGATTTCATTTTGGCTGGAATGGCTTATTTTTTTTCTGATGGGCCATCACAACATCTACGGATTGGCCATAACATTCAAAACTCGTTATATGGTCGTGTTGAGTTGGGTAAACTTCTTGGTGTAGGTTTTATTGACCAGTTAGATTCCCCTAGGAACAAACTTCTTCTTCCCCTAGTCATCTTCAACAATTATTTCCCCAAAGTCACCCCCTCGGTGGCTATATTATCGGATGTTAGTGGGGTCCTCTGCATTGATATGTTTTTACGATTTCTTCATCCATTCAGTTATGTTAGGGGGGAATTCTTAAATAGGGAATGGATGGTGTTACTACTATATAACCCTTGCAAAAACTCTGAGACATCAACCTTATTGTCCAATTAGTCAATATGGCATATTTCATCATTAAATCCCTTCAGTTACTTTCATATATTCCCTTATTTGGTTTAAAGAACATTAAAGAGATGGTCGATTGTCTCTATGTGGATGCTGCTCCCAATAAAGTATTGGACAAAATGCTCCGAGAGCTCTATGAAGCATGTGATTGAGTTTGGGGGTAAGAGGTTGAATTAGGTCCTTACCTAGACTTTGAATGTCATAGAGAATGCACATCATCTTATCTGATCCGAATTGGCAAGAAAATTCATGTGGGCCTCATAAGGGTCTCCTTGGGTCGATAGTCACGTCGAATGAATCCATCCTTTGGATTTAGAATTTGGATGGAATTGGGAATACCATCACTTATCCAATGAATGGAGAGTCACGTTCTATATCTATAGTATTAACAGCGACTGGTGGAGCATCAACCAATCTAGCCATTGATACTAGGTGCAGTTTGGACGAGAGTGTCGATGAAGGAGGAGGAGGGAATGGAACCTAATTATCCAATTTTTTTCTACTCGTGGGTTTTAATCTATTTACTCCCATGATGCTAATAGTTTATTAGGTTTTAGGATAATCAAGGTATCAATGAGCTGGCCTTGGAGAGCATGTTGTTGCTCCCTAAAGCCGGTGATGGCTTGCGTTACTTGGTTATTGTTCATGTCTTTCAAAATTATCATTCCCATAAATGATGCCAATTATGTTAAGGTGTAAATATATTTTTCACATACACAACATAATAATAATGAAATGAGGTTCACGATGCTTAATAAACAAAGAATACAGTAAAGAAGATTGACACGAGATATACGTGGTTGAGTCGGGCTCGATATACGTCCATAAGGTAAATGGGTGGAGGACTTATTTTATTACTTTATGAACTCTTGAGGATTATCCAGAGTGCATGAACTTGCTAACATACCTTTTCTACATGTTACATGATAATTTATATATTCATCATTTACAATATCATTCCTATTTCATAGGATGCACGTTGGAAGAATTTTAATTGAGAAATACATGTGTTCATCACCTGATAGCTCTGTCTGTATCCACGTCTTCTGTTTTTTTAGATTCCTGACCACCTTAATAGTAAATTTGATAGTTTTTTAGGACAATGGCCTATTGATAAAGTATAATGAGTTTAAATTATCCAATGATAAAATCATTGACAAAGATGAACAATTGAACTGACAAAAATAATGGTGTTTGGCCTAGTCATGTTGTGCATTAGTCCATTAAACGATTATGTGATTACTGCTTCCATGATCATAGGATGACCACTCATCGTTTCGTCTTATGATATCATTTGATAGGCACTGAATCAAACTGAAATACCCCTCACCATTTACCACATTTCACCATTTTATCTAACCTAATGATTTTAGTATTTCTACCCAATTGTCTTTCAGCCTAATTAATACAAATTTCAAAAATGTTAATAGATTTAGATTTATCATTAAATAAATGTAGTTTATAATAAAATATAAAGTCATTAATAAAGTTAAGGAAATATTTTCATCTACCAATTAATCGAACAACATAAGGTCCACATATGTCCATATGTATAATTTCAATACCTTGTGTCATCTTTTTTTATTATTTCTTTGTGTGTTTCGGATGTTTTCCTTTAATACATTCCACACAAACAACATAATCAGAGTAATCCATCTCACGGAGATTTTCATGTTTAATGTTTTTGTCCATTCTTTTCTTGGATGTGTGCCGTAAACGTTTATGCCGCAAGTAAGAAGATTGACTATTTAATGGATCACATTTAGTTCCAATAGTAAGATGCATCGATATAAGAGATTTCTTTTCAAGATTAATCTGATATAAATCATTAGTAAAAAACACATAACCTATAGGAATTGTTTTAATAAAATAAGACTATTATTTCTTAATTCAAATATTAAGCCAACTAGATAATGTTTTGATAACGAAACTAGATGTCTAGAAGCTACAAGAACATAAAGAGTTTCTTTTAAATCTAAACAAAAGTATTAGAGTTTAAAATTTCAACTGGATTATACATTATTTTTTCCAAGTTCCCCATGTAAAAAAACGTCTCTTTATTTTTGTGTTTCTAGCCAAAAGGAATCCTTGCATTGAGTTTGAAACATGAGAATTAGAAATAGAGACCAAACATCAAAATTAGTAAGAACTTCAATCAAATTACATTAGAAATGCACAATATACAAATGATTGCCTTTGTTTTCAATATAAGATTTGCATTTCAGGAACTATTTCTGAAGTTTCCCTTTCTTTTTATAGAAGTAGAACTTGTCATTACTTTCCTTATCTACAGAAGATTGGTCAGGTGTTTCTCAGTTGTAAGGGTCATATTTAATGCCCTTTACAGCTCTCTTACTGACATCTCCATTTATCAAGACATTATCCACATTAAATTAAGAAAAATGAACATTATGTTTCCTTTGTTTTCTCTCCTCTATGACCAACATGTCTTATAACTCATTAACAATCAACTTGTCCTTTGTGGTGTTATAATGAATCTAAAAGGGTCCATATTCAGGAGGTAGAGAGTTTACGGTGAATTGAACGATGAATAAGTTATCCACTCACATTCTTTAACATTTTAGTTTTGTAGCTAGATTGGCCGTCTTTATTATGTGTCCATTCATGGTATGGGTCCCATCGAATCATAATGTCGAGAGGTTAACCATTAATTTCATGAACAAGAACTTGTCAGCATTGAGAAAATGTTCTTATATGTTATTTAAAAAGTCTTTAACCTTAGTGGTTACATGTATGGAAGTTTTTATATAAGTATCAATACACATTCGCTTGAATATAGTGACCAATAATTTAGAGGGTAAATTACACCAAGACTCCTTGAATTGTTGATTTTTTTCACCAAGCATTTTTCAAACAAATTTTTAACATTTTTATGCATAAAATCATATTTTATCAACATTTGTTTTGTGAAAAGGGGTTGTATGAAAAATTCAATAGTTTAAGGGATCTTGGTATAATTTACTCTAATTTATATTTTAATCATGACTAATGAATGACTTTCTTATCCTTGTTGCTTTAATAAGTAAGAGCAATAGGTTCTTATAAGAGGAGGGCCATGTCTAAGTCCAGAAGGACTAAATTGAACTCGATGTGCTTACTCCATTCCAAAGAGTTAGTTCTATACAAATTTGGAAAGGTTAGGGATAATGAATACACGTTAATAGAGATTGTAATAAATATGTTCACAATAATTAATTAACGCACAACACAATCTAGTAGTTGGTGTGCCCGAAACAAAGACGGATGGAGAATACCGAATTATAACTTCTTGTAAAAAAGACAAAGTTTTTCTTTACTTTCTTGTTATAGGTAAAATACAACACCTAAGGTGTATACGAAATATTATTTACAAAGTATATTACACCAAATTTTATCTTCAATATTATATTATTTAATCTAAGTGCAAAAAGGTAACTAATATATTACAATAGCAAGGCATGTGAGGAAAAACCCACAATGGGGAAAAAATTGGCCCTACCAAACAACAAATATACTGTGGGAGAGTATTATACCTAGAAAATAGAGACTTACAATCACATAGTGCTATGACCGACTATAAACTCTTTCCAACCGTATCCTTTAAGGAGAGTGCTGATAGTTTAAGAACGATACACAATCGCCATCGATTTTGGAATGCGACCAATGTCATCAAATCATACATCAACAACTCTTCTTTTAAAATTAGAAGAAAACTTTTATGATCTAATGGAACAAGTGAGAAGCTGTAAATATATTTTTATATCCTAGGATGTGATATTCCTAATGGCTGATGGAAGTTTTAAAATGTTTGACTACATAAAATAAACTCACATGTTTTTTTAAGATATAAATAATATTTAAAGTCTCTCAAGAACAAATTTCATATATGTTTGGTCATGTCTTAAGAAGAAGTATTCAAACTTAAAATGACTTTAAATGGAAATAATATCAATGGATATCTCAAGAACACTAAAAGAAGCTTGAAGATAAACTCTTATAAATAGTGATTTTCAACATATATTTTTCTCTCTAAAAAACTTAAGCTTTCATAAAAAAAAAATTACTTATTTAAGAAGAATACCACCTTAACTATCCAACATGCCCTAAACAAACTTGTGTACACAAGGCAAGGAGCCTTCTTGTCCACATAAATAAGTCAAAAGAAAATCTAAACAAAAGATATTACTGCAAATGTGATTTGCATAAAGTTCGAGGCCAAAAAGTGCTTAATAAGGCCATCAGATTTTTGTCACACTGAATTATGGTCATTTTCGTGACCCTTTTCACTGCACTAAAGAACTTATTTGCTATAATGAAGCACCAGCGAAGAAGGTAGTAAATTTGACCAAAGTTTTCACCGACGGAGATTTGCACACAGAGCGTCCAATGAAGTAAAACTTCACTACAGCGAACCAAAATAAATTTTTAAAAAGTAAAATAGGTCTTTTGAATACACAATGTGAACTTTTCAAAGTATACTTACATAGGAAATATATATGGCATAAGTTTAACACATTTTTCAACTTAAGAAAATCTAATTTAAGTAGTGTTAAACATGGGTGGTGTATGTCATCTACATACTTTTACCATTATCCTGAAGTGGCATTTCATAGATGGGAAGGTGAATGATGTTGGGATGAAGTTTATGAAGTCTGGTGAATAAGTCTTGAATTGAAGTTTTGGTGGAACGTCCTCTTCGACTAGAGACATAAAGTGTGATTGTTTCAACAGGATATGACAACCTAATCTTATGGGGCACTTTAAGTATTATGCATACTCTTAAACAATAATTTTTCAAGGGAACGAATATCAAACTATTGATGTTTATCATAAATAATAATTGGGCAGGATGTTAATTAATCACAAAATCATGGCATTTATGTTTGATGTCCAACAATTTCCTAATTAATAAACATATCACCCATTATTATTCGTAATTACCATACTTATGGCATCTATATTTGACCTAAAATTATCAATTATGATTAAGTGAATGGACAAAATTCACTAAAAATGTAACATTTACATTCTTTAGTCCGATATTCACAATTTCATATTATATCAATGTGTTTGACATATAAGAAGACTTAATAATGAACATAGAAAATAAAAACTAAAGCACATATCTCCATAGAAAGGATTTTCGCCTGTGTTTGGCATGCAATCCAACCTAACATGAAAATTATTGTTTAAACTAAACCTTACATTTAATAACCATGCGTATGAATTTAGCTTGCATTTGGTATATGCTCCAACCTAGAAAAGAATATTATACTCAACATGAACATACAAAATGTCCTCTCTAATTAACAAAAACATCAATTTTAGGAAAATATTAATTTTTACCAAAAAGGAAATTTTCATTTAGCACCAAAGAGTTATTTAGAATCAACCTAGGACCTCAGAACAATTGGACAAATATAATAAAACAACTTTCTAGGGTAAGATATGACCTCTTACATTATTACAAAAATTGGGAATATTTTTGGTTTAGAGTTCGCATGAAAGGAGATTAGGGTTTCTTATGCCTCTCTGGAGTTTTTGATATGTTCATACAGAACAAAATGCATTCTTCCTCGTATAATCCCACAACCCCTCACTTCTTTACTTTTAAAAAACTTTTATGGGTTTGTATAACAACCCACCATCAATAAATGCCCAGTCATTGACACAAAACTAATGCCAAAAACCTTTGCTAATGTCATTAAAGAACATTCTCAATCTCTTCCACCTCTTGCCATTAATGTAACCAAACTACCACCACCCATGATAAAAGGATCAGATATTGTTGTTACTTTATCAGAGGATTTGTATGAATAATATTTGAATGAATTAAAAAAATAATCTTATAGGCAACATCTTGATGCCTAAAGGTTCGAAACCTTTCTCTCTTTATGAACTACATGAAAAAGTTTATACTGCATAAAACCCTAAAGGTCAGTGGCATCTTGTCCCTATTGGAAGATATTTTGTTATCCATTTTTCAACTGTCAATGATATAATAAACAATAAAAAATATGCGACCTGATAAATGCATAACAACATATTTCATGTAATCTCATGAAACTGGACATTGATACATATGCCCCAAAGACCACCACTGCACAGACATGGATAAAGATCTATAATCTCGATCAAGAGTATTGTCACCCCCATCTTCTTATCGAAGTGTATAAAGATGTTGAAATTACTTTTCAACTAGATCATGCCACACGTACAAGAAGGTTAGGTTACTTTTTTAGGGTTCTTGTGAAGGTCGAACTATCCAATGATCTTCCCACCTCTTTGTGGATGGAAAGAAAACATCATGGTTTTTATGTTGATATTGTCTATGAAATGCTGAATTTTTGTTCATCTCGTCAATATGGTGGACCTGTTCTAGATAATTGTAGGTCACATGTCCCAAAGTACAAAACATAAGTATGGAAAATACATTTGCCTAAGGTCAATAATCTTTAATGGAAAGTTCACGAAAACACAACACTAATGTTTTAAACCAATCTTGAGTGTTCTTCTATTACTGAAGATCACACCATTGGCATATTTGGTACAATAGTTTCTCAATAAGGAGGACTCTCCTGGCTCTACTCTGATTCATAGAGAGGTATAGAACCATTAATTGAAGATATTGTGTCAAATAATAACAAGTTAGTGCTTTTTAATACTGACGGATATACTAAGTATAGCCCTGTCCTAGAGTTACGTCATCTCGGCCAAAGACAACCATCGCCAGCTTATCTAATATAAGGATTTATGACTCGTCCTAGATCTAAGCCTGAGCTGACTCATCCTTGGACGATGGTCCTTCACAAGGTGTCTCGACCTCATCTTGGAAGACTAGTCAGCGTGCCCCATATCATTGCTATTATGATCACCTACCCTCTTCCTCGGCTGGGACCCGGACGACGGGGATAGATCAACTACAGCTTAAAAATCTGGACTCGTCATGGATGGAGGACCGACGGTGAACAATAAGAAGAGCGCGTGGATTGCGTAATGCATGAAAGAGTGCACGTGGGATGCAGATGCCACGTGAAAAAACTGTTGTGATAATATTTCCCTCACACATGAGGGAATATTTGATTATCATGACCTACATGTGATAGTGATAGATGGCTCTACCTTATTGGATAGGAAAATTCCACATATTCGTATTACATGCATGGGGGTACACTACACCCCCATGCACTATAAATACTTGTCTTTTACATATTTGTAAAGGATTGATCATTGTAGACCCTAGCTAAAATTCTGTGAAAATCATGGTTGAGAGAGAAAGCATTAGTGTTTTGTATGCAAAGGCCACTAGTGCCCATTCTTGGTATATTTCACACACGCTCACAAAGTGGACTAGGCCTAGATAGGCTGAACCACTTATATCATGTGTTATCTCCCTCTTTGCCTCATCTGCTTCTATATTTTTTTATACTTTTTCATACTCCATTGATACACTGGTTTGAGCTTGCATACTACATTGATTTGGTGATATTATTTTTGGTATCATGAATTTGGATTTGTATGTGGGAATAAAGTATATCTTTTTCCTCATCTTTGTTTAGCATGTACTCACCGAATTCTCGGTTTGTGATCCAGCTCCGCTCAGGTTGACATGTATCACCATTGAAAGATATCTAATTGAGCCTCTCAATCTTTTCTTTAGATTTCTAACTCTGCCAGTTCACCGGAGATATGGATTTTAATTTGTCTTTGGGCGTTAGCCCAAGCTCCAGTCAATCCCCACCCCAGTCAGAAATGTCTGAGGTGGCGGAGGCCGTGCTATGCTCAATAGCAGATAGCTAATCAAAGATCCAAGAGCAACTCGTTGCATTCAACCAAAATATGGTGGTTAGACCTCCCGATGCTGGATATGAGCTGATAACTCCGATCTCCAGGGAAGTCCACCCAGATCTAATGGCCAAGGGACCACCCCAAGCCCCACATAAAGAGGTGCCTCTACAGTAAAGGCATAGAGACATGGCTGACCCTAGGTATTTATGCTTGAGGAGAACGGGTCAGGAATGCCATGATGATGAGGATGATCAGTATGATGATGGGGATGATAGATAATGTTGGGAGCCTTACCAAATATCTAGAGACACTATACGTCCAATTCATCCCAGCAAAGGACATAGTGGTAGGATGACCCGAGAATATAGACCACGAGCATCAGCTCTAGACAGACTAAGCAGAGGGTCGGCCTTTGATAGGCTTGTCCCAACAGTAGATAATTTAAGGAATCGCCTCTCCAAGTCTCAAAGCATTATCGAATCCAGGACAAATGATAAATGTGGAGACCATGGGCCTCCACAAGGATCAGCAAGAGGTGAATAACCGATAGAGATTGGCTCCTAGAGAGCCTCTAGTTCATCTAGAAGATAAAGAAAGGGATAGAGACAATGTTGTTCAGACCAAGAGAGAGGTTGCACCTGCGGACGAAAGGCCTTGGAATGATGACATATAGTTATTGGAGGACAATATGTAAGATATACTGAAGAGTCGAGACCCTTTGCAGAGGGGCTATACTGAATTATCCCCTTTTATGGAAATAATTATGAGTTATCCAACCACGACTAAGTTCAAGTCGTCGATGTTCACACCAAAATATGATGGGAGAACTAATCTCATCCATTATGTGGAGATGTATCAATGCGGCACTGATATTTACTCGGTCTCAGACGAGATGAGGTGTTGGGCCTTATCCAGCACACTTATCGGAGCCCCTGATATGTGGTTCACCTCTCTTTCCAAAAACTCAATAAAAAATTTCAATCATTTAGAAAAGAGGTTGATACACAATTTTTGCTTTAGAGTGAGGCCCCAAAAGAATAGGACACACATGTTGTGTGTTAAGAAGGGGAAGAATGAAAGTTTGAGGGAATACATAGCCCGCTTCAATAAAGAGAAATTAGAAGTCAAAGACTATAAAGAGATCATTGATATGACCGCCCTGATGGGAGGATTACAGAAAGGAAAGATCCTCTGAAAGCTAGCCGAAGGTCCTCTAAAATCCATGGCCGAACTCCTAGGTAAGGACGGGAAGGTTATGAATGTGGAGGAGGCAATGGATACCAAGGGAGACGATGATAAAGGAGCAAGCAGTGGAAGAAAATTCTAGAAGTCAAAGGGTAAATATGGCAAGAAGAGATCGGTGGATGATAAGTTCACTGACTCTACCCCATTGATAATCAGCTGTGAGCATATTCTGAATGAGATAAAGAATGATCAGTCATTGAGATGGCCAGAGAATTTAAAAGCTACTCCTCACAAGAGTAACAAGAACCTGTGGTGTGAATTCCACCAAGATAATGGCCATATAACCGACAGATGCTTCACTTTCAAAGAGGATATTGAAAAGATATTGAAGGCCAAAAATTTAAGTAAATATGTGGATAAGATAAGTTCAAAGGGTGACCTAAATGACACATGGAAGAAGAGGAATGATAAATGCAGGCCTGATGCCCCAGCCAGCTGAGATGATGATGCTTCAGATTGTGATTGTAAAGTAGACCTTACCTCCCATTGAAGATAACTGATCCTTAGGGTTGGCTCCACACAATTACTCTCGAAATTAAAATGATCTGTGGAGGACTTGCAGGAGAATGAAAGGAAATTAGTGATAGGAAAGCTCATGTGGCAGAAGCCAAAGCTCTCCCTCTAAAGACAAAAGAGGTGCACTCGGTAGTTGTTGAGCCGAAGAAGGTGAAGAGAACAAAAGTTTATATGAATAACATGATTGTTAGTTTCTCGAGGTTGGATTTTATGAGGATATTTTCCCCACATGATGACTATTTGGTGATCACCACCTTGGTGCATGGGTATAAGGTCCCCAAAATATTGGTCGATAGTGGGAGCTCGACCGATGTGATGTTCTAGGATTTCTACAAGGGCTTGGGGTTGAGTAAGAAGAGGGTGATCCCATATCGCCAACCTCTCATTAGTTTCAATGGAGAGAAGGTGCAGCCTTTAGGAATCTATGAGATGGAAGTTAGAATGGGGAACAGTTGACCAAAATGCCTTACAAACAAGATTAGTGTTGATGTAAAAAACTAGATTATCTCTAATTAATTAATCACAGATAAATAAATTAATAAGACAAAGAATTTTTAAAGTGGTTCAGCCTGATGAAAGTGGCCTACATCCACTGTTTTTATATTGCTGACTGTTTATTTGGAATCTCGATGATAGGTTCACCCAGAGATCCCAAGTCCCCTAATAATGAGGAGGTTACAATGTATTTATAGCCTTAAGGGTATAGATGTGAAAGGACAACGCGTTGTTATCTAGTAGACATATACATCTGTACGATAATAATGAGCATTTAATGCGCAATCGCCTTTTTTATTCTCTTGATTTGGATGCTCTGCATGCCAAGTAGCTCGGACCGCTTAAGTTGCTCCGTACTTTCTAGTTGCTCGGAGCTCTGAGTTTCTCGATACCCTTAGTTCCTCGGGTCGCCCAAGCTGCTCGGTATACCTGAGTTGCTCGGGGCTTTTGAGTAGCTCGATGGCAGTATGTTGTTAGTTGGAAGTATTTGTAATTTCCACGTAGGTTGACACATGTATTCAAGTGATTAGTCCATGTCAGTAGACTAAATTTGGTATCAACCGAAGCCCCCAATATTTCACAGTTTTGAGGTTGAAGAAAAGTGTGGAACTTTCTCTTTGAAAACTTCTTAGATTTTTGGTTTTTATGGATTTTAGGAAAACTTTCATTGTAGATAACCCTTTTTTTTAGCGCATAGTATCAGGCTTCATAAATATTTTGAATTTTCATGACCACTTTGATATTTGTGCCCTTTTTTTCTTTTAGCCGCCGAAAATGCAAACGTCTTCCCTTATAATCATTGTCTTTCTCTATTCCCGAGATAAAGTATTTAAGCGTGGCAGAAATCCTATCGTCTTTCACTTTTCAAATCTGTATCTTTGAACTCTTCATTTTCTCTCTATTTTGTGCCTTCGTTCTTTCCATCGTTTATTTGTCAACTGATCTCTCTTTTTCTGTAAGATTTTCTTCCCTCTCTTTTATTTACTTTGTTCATCATGGTTTATCTTGTTGAATCGCTGAACAAATTTCGGTCTGAATTTTCAATCCCTTCGTGGGTTACTTTGGAAGAACTTTCTGAACCTTCTGATTATTTTTCTTTGGTTGAGGAACATTGGTTCCCAAGTCTTTTTTTGGCCGCGTGTGGCTTTTCTGTCCCACCAAATCCCCTGTGTTTGGAGTTTTGTCAATATTTTGATGTTGTAACTACATGAGTAGCTCCAAATACTTGGAGGATAGTTAATGGCGTACATAGGTTGAATCAACTTCATGAAAATCGATTAGGGATTCCAGAGATTATGTACTGCTATAGATGGGTTGTCAGTGATACCACATTCTATTTAAAAACTAGGTTTTTTAATAGAGCTTTAGTTGTCAATCTTCTCGATGCCAATAGGGATTATTTTGATCATGGGGTTGTGATGAAAAATTGGCAACACCCTCCATTAAATGGAGATGATGTATACCAAGGTCCCAGGTGTCCACTTTATGGAAATGGGATAGGTTGTTTTTATTTTTGAAATCTTGTTTTCTTTGTATTTAATAAAATGCATCATTGACATTTGATTTTTCTTTATTACAGTTGACAGTAAAAAAAAACCTACAAAAGAAACTGATGTTAATATAGAGCATTTAAAACTTATCTGGAGCTTGCACCAATCTGTTGCTGAGGAGCATATTAGATATGCTTCTTACTTATTGCAATACAAAATCTACACTTCATCTTTCACTGCTCGTCCTCGTCCAGTGGTGGTTGATGTTGACCAAGTACCAGCCTCTGAGACTAGTGTGGAAGGTTCTTCTTCTGAATCGAGTATTCCTATCACTGATCTGATGAAGAAGAGAAGGGCTCCTGCCTTTTTTGACAAGTCTACCTCTGCCACTGTGGAGGCAACGAAGAGTAAAAAAGATGTCCCGGATGAGGGGATAAAGAAAATAGATGTACCCCCTCCTGTTGCTGCCCAAGAAGCTGGCAAGAGGCCCCCTGTGGCTCCGAGTAAGACTGTTGATATATCTCCTTCAAGTGATGTTGTTGTCATTTCACCAATAAAGACAATATCTATAGTTGAAGATGCTCCTGCTACTCTGAGGAGATTAAAAAGAAATTCTTCTGAGATACCTGCTGAACCTATCTCTCAACCTTCAAATGTTGAAGGTAGTGTTCTAGTTCTTGTTGCTTCGAGCTCTGCTGTGAGCTTGGTAAGATCCTGGACTGTTCCAGAATCTCAAGGTGTTGAAGACACTTTTTCTCACGAGAAACTTACTACACTGGTTGGTCAACACATTTCTTCAGTAGTATCTTTAGCTTGACCCCTTTATTTTTTAATATTATGTTCATGTATTGAATTAAAGTTATTTCTTTTTTCAATTGGTGATGTGTTTCAACAGCATTTTGAAGAAGGATGAAGCTATTAGGGCTTCAAGCTCCTTGGGTGGAGTAGAGGAAGCTTTTGTTTGGCTGACTCAATCTTTGAAAGATTCTCATCAAAAGTACGAGGAAGATAAAAGTGCTTGGGATAAGTAATTTAAGTCCATTGAGCTAGACAGAGATCAAGTTGTGAATGCCTCCAAGGACTTGGAGAAGAAGTTGAAGGAGTTTGAACAGAGCAACAAAGAGCTTGAGGTTAAGCTAAAGTCTGATGAAGAGAAATTTGTTAAACTTCAAGATGTTGAACGACAAAAAACGGAGGTGGAAGAAAAGATAAAGTCTGTCGAGGAGCTCCTTAGGGAAAGGACCTCCTCGGAGAAGGCAAAAAGGAAAGCTGCAGTTCAAAAATCATTCAATACTGGTAGGGACAAAGGCTGGAATAAGGGTCTGGCCGTCATGCCTTTTCAAATGGAATATGCAGGTGTCAAATATTTTAGGGATGGATGGGTAGCAGCCTTGCAGGAGCTGAAGGTTGTTGAGAATTCTGAGTTATTCCAGTAGCACACTCATGGACCTACTCCCTCTCCTGGAGAAGAAGAAGAGGATGAAGCTGCTTGAGATGAATCTTCTATGATGACTGGAGATCAGGTCCCCATTGTTCCTGTTGTTCAACCTTCCGAGCAACTCCAACCAACCAGTACTTCTATCGAGCAGTTACCATTATCTTCTGAGCAACCAACCCCTTCATCCAAACCTTCTGAGGAAGTCGTAGGAAATAAGGAGAAGGTGTAAAGTTGTTCGGGCTTTTTATTTTGTTGTTCCCTTGAATGTAACCTTGAACTATGTATTTTCTCTTATGATGAATAAAAATTCGAACTTTAGTTGTTCGTCTTGATTTTCTCTTTTACTTGCTCTGTCTGCATCATTATTGATTCTTTTTATTTCTTCTCTTTGCTAGTTTATGGCCATGATGGAACTCTTATCAGCTCATGATACAAAATTGATGAAGAAATGCAATGAATATGTTAAAGTTAGTCATTCAGATCTTAATGAGGCCCAGATAATTGACATCCTCGGATCAGGAGCTTCTGACCGAGCAATTGAAGCTTACCAATACTTAAAATGCTTGATCGATCGTGTTGTTGCCAACAATGTGGCCTACTATGAGATAATTGAAGATCTCCAAGGAGCGATCGAGGAACTTTAACAACAGTATAAAGAATCTTCTGCCCTTTTGCATCAAGGATACGGGAAAAAAATATCAACAATTGAGTGCTGACAAAGGGTATGACAAATTCATCTCTACTCATGATAAGAAAGAGAGTGTTCTGAAGCTTGAAGTTGAAGAACACTGGCATATTGCCAAGTTGTTGGAGCAGGAGAACATTGCTTTGCAAGAGGAAATAAAGCAACTCAAATCTGCTGCTTTTTCTTCGGGAGCCGTGGTCCTAGTAAATGATGATGGTTTTTCATTTTTGGAAGTAGAAAATGCTAACTTAAGGGATTAGTTGGAAACCTTGAAACGAGTTGGACCCTCGACATCTACTCGTGGACGAGCAAGATCTTCTCGTGAACAAGCAAGGGCTGGGAGGGTCACCATTGAAGAAGCGAGAATGCAGTCGGCTTTAGAGAATCAAGTCGTTCAGTTAATGGTGAAGAACCAAGCCTTGGTAGAAATGTCTAAGAAGATTCTGAACTTCACCGAACAACTCTCTAATCAAAGCTCCGCTCTGGAAAGTAAATAAATTCTAGTGAAGAAACTCCACGAGCAACTTGAGAGGTTAACTTATCAGTTTCACAAACAACCCAGAGAATTTTGTATGGCTGGGTATAATGAAGCTCTGTACCATCAAGATGCTCGAATACAGCAGTCGAATAATGAGGGGTACAAGTAGGGATGGTTGAATGCTATGTGTGTGCTACAATTAGAGCAGGGACACTACTTATGGGATTATTATGAGGCTGGAGTACTCAATTTGCCCGTGCCTCCTTTTAAGCTTGATTTTAGTTGGATTCCTTATCATGCAATTCCTCGATGCCTGATTTCCAAGTATCTCGATGATTACAGTCTAAATTCCAACTTTGAGATATCTCGCCCAGAACATTTGCTTGATCGGCCATCTGTAATGAATGTTGGAATGCTGCGAGATGTAAACTTTAGAAATTCTCCTTATGCATTAGACGATCCTCCAGTCAGGGTAGAACCTGTTTCAAAAGTAGAGGGGAAGAAACCCATAGAGTAGGATATTTTTTATGTAATGAATCACATTTTTCACATCATATGTAATTTTACTTGATTTGAATGAAGAAATTTTTAGTCTTTTGCCATTTTATTTTATTTGAACCAATTTGTAAAATGTCCTTGTTCATTCATTTGTGAATATATGATTATAGTGACTTGTCACTCTTTAGGCTTAAGCAATCGAATGATATCCCATGTTCCTGCTTAGTTATAGTAATGTCGTGTGGGTTACCTTATTGACTAGACAGTGGATGCCCCGGGAGGTCATCCAGCTTCTTGCCTATTTTGCCGACCAACCGGAGTTGGTGGTATATAGTTCCCAATCAACCGAAGTTGGTGGTAATTGAAATGACGACCAACCGGAGTTGGTGGTAATTGATTTCCTGACCAACCGGAGTTAGTTGTAATTTATTTTCTGACCAACCGGAGTTGGTGGTATTTGATTTTCCGACCAACCGGAGTTGGTGGTAATTGATTCCCGACCAACCTGTGTTGGCGGTAATTGATTTCCCAACCAACCGGAGTTGGTGGTAATTGATTTTTCGACCAACCGGAGTTGGTAGTAATGAGTTCCCGACCAACCGGAGTTGGTGGTAATTGAATTGGCGACCAACCGAAGTTGGTGGTATTAAGTTTTTGACCAACCGAAGTTGGTGGTAATTGAATTGCCGACCAACCGGAGTTGGTGGTATTAAGTTCCCGACCAACGATAGTTGGTGGTAATTGATTGCCGACCAACCGGAGTTGGAGGTAATTACTCTGACTTTGGTATGTAGTGTGTAGCACTAATATTCTGAAAAAATTTCAACAAAGAAAGAAATTATGTGAAGTGTCACTTTATTCATATTGAAGAAACTGCAGTATATAGGAATTTCAATTACTGATAATACTTGCGCAGATGTTCTGCATTCCACGCATTCTTGAATTCGTCTCCTTCCAAAGTTTCAATCCTGTATGTCCCTAGACGAATAACTTCTGTTACTCTGTAGGGTCCGTGCTAGTTTGCTTCCAATTTGTTATGATTTTGGATCATTTTCTTCATCACATAATCCCCTTCCTTCAAATCACACTTATTTACTCTTTTGTTGTAGAACAAAGTTGTTCGTTGTTGATATGCTGCATTCATAATTGTTGCTTCTTCCCTAACTTCTTCGAGCATATCTAGGTCTAATCTTCTCATCAAGTCACTCGCAGGAGAATTGAAATTAAGCACCCTATGCGTAGGTAGACCCAATTCAGTAGGTATGACAGTCTCACTCCCAAATTCCAGCATGTATGGGGACTCTCCTGTTGCTGTTCATGGTGTGGTGCGATAAGCCCACAACACAGAGTGTAAATCGTTAATCCAATTTTCCTTTGCATCATCCAGTCATTTTTTCAAACCATTCAGTAGCGTTCTGTTTGTCACCTCAGTTTGCCCATTGCTCTGGGGATGGCCTGGTGCAGAGTGGATCTTCAGTACATTTGATTGATGACAGCATGCAGCAAATTCCTCGTTGTCAAACTGGGTTCCATGGTCAGTAATGAATGCATGTGGGAGACCATATCTGCAAATAATATTTTTTTCAAATAAATTGATAGATTTTTTGTATGTCATGTCAATTAAAGGCTCAGCTTACACACATTTAATAAAATAATCCACAGCAACCATGAGGTATTTGAATCTTCCCCTGGTCTTTGGAAGTGGCCCGACCAAGTCTATCCCCCACATGGCGAATGGCCAAAGGAACGTGATGGGTGTTAATAATGCTTGGGGAGTTCTTCGGATGGAGGAGATTCGTTGGCATTTATCGCATTTCTTGGCATAAGCTACGCAATCAACTCTCATTGTTGGCCAGTAATACCCCTATATTGTTATTCTTTGCAAAAGCGTCCGACCTGCTACATGGGCTCCACAAGACCCTTCGTGGACCTCTTCGATCAATTTTTTTACTTCGGAGGGATGGACACATCTTTGTAGCCCTACTATAACTCCTTGTCTATATAAAATGCCATTGGTCAATACATAATGAGAAGCTTTAAACTTTAGTTTCTTGGCTGCAAGTTTATCAATTGGCAAAGCCCCCTCTTTAATATAGGCCCTGATGGGGTCCCTCCAAGATGGTCCCAAGTCAAGGGAAATGAGTTCATCATCAAATCATCGTCTATGCTCTGACCAGCCATTATTTCTATTGGGATTATTCTTCGTAACGCGGTGTGTGTGGCTGATGCTAATCGAGCTAGGGTGTCTGCTCTTGCATTCTCCAATCTCGATATTCTAATTAACTAAATTGTAGAAAAACTCTATACAACCTCCATTGAATTTTCATGATACTTGATCATTAACTCTCCTTTTACTGCATACACCCCCAAAATTTGATTTACGATTAACTTGGAATCGTTGAATACAACTACATGTTCTGCCTTTATGGTTTTGGCTAGATTTAGACCCACAGTCATAGCTTCATATTCGGCCTCATTATTAGAAGCCTTAAATTTAAAGCGTAGAGCATACTCCATATCAATCTCATCTGGGTTGTTTAAAATAATTACTGCTCCACTACCTATAGTGCATGAAGAGCCATCCACATACAGATTCCATACGGGTACTTCATTATCAAACTCTTGGTCAGACAGAGCTCCTCGGTGGAATATTTTTTTATTCCTTTTGTCCTTCCCCAACACTTCTTGCTGCTCGTTGATTATATTCTCTTGATCGTCCAAGGATAGAGGTTGGTCGGGGGTTAAATTTGATGATCCCGTAATATCCACGGGTTGGTCTGTAGTAAATTCATGTTCTTCGGAGGTATCAGATTGAGTAAACTCTGCAATAATATTCGCTACTGCCTGCCCCTTAAGTGATGATCTTGGTTCATACACTAGGTCATATTCACCAAGTTCTACTGTCCCGTACATCAATCTTCCAGATTTCTCTGGTTTGTGCAGAGCCTGTCTCAATGGCATATCAGTATACACCACTATGGTATGGGCTTGGAAGTATGGCCTCATCCTTCTGCTCGCTTCGATTAGTGCTAGTGCCAACTTCTCCAACTTTGGATATCTGATTTTTGCTCCTCGGAATGCCTTGGTGGTGTAGTAGACTGGTTTCTGCACTCCATCTTTCATTCTTATCAACGCCGAGCTAACTGCATTCTCAGAAACTGCCAGATACAAGTATAGTCTTTCTCCCATCACTGGTCTAGATAATAATAGAGGTTTGCCCAGATATTTCTTCAATTCTTGAAAGGCCTTCTCGCATTCATCATTCCACTCAAAAGTTTTTTGGAGTGTTTTGAAGAATGGGAGACATCTATCTGTTGCTCGCGACACAAATCTATTAAGTGATGCAACTCGCCCTGTGAGGCTTTGCACTTCCTTCTTCGTGGTTGGAGATCGCAGCTCCAATAGAGCCTTGATCTTTTCAAGGTTCGCCTCAATCCCTCCTTGGTTAATAATGTATTCGAGAAGCATGCCTTCTCGTACTCCGAATATGCATTTAGTGGGATTTAGCTTCATTTGATATTTCTCTAGTTGATCAAAGGTCTGACGTAGGTCAACTAGATGATCCGCAGCTTTCTTGCTCTTCATCAGCATATCATCAACATAAACCTCTATGTTATGACTGATTTTCTCTGCAAACACTTTATTCATCAGCCGATGATATGTTGCACCTGCATTTTTAAGTCCAAAAGGCATAACATTATAGCAATAAGTTCCCCTTGGGGTGATAAAAGAGGCAGTCTCCCTGTCCTCGGGCTTCATTTTAATCTGGTTGTAACCAGAATAAGTGTCCATGAAACTCAACAATTTGTGTCCCGAGGTAGCATCCACCAGTTGATCAATTCGAGGCAAAGGAAAATGATCTTTTGGGCAGGCTTTGTTAAGATCAGTGAAGTCCACACACATCCTCCACTTGTTATTTTTCTTCTTTACCATCACCACATTTTCTAGCTAGTCGGGATATTTAACGTCCTCAATAAAAAAGGCTTTTTGCAGTTACTCCACTTCTTCATGTATAGCTTGGTTCTTTTCAGGACTGAGCACCCTTCTTCATTACTTTACTGGCTTTACCTCCTTGTTCACATTGAGCTCATGGCATAGGAAATTCGGGTCTATCCCAGGCATATCTTCATGACTCCATGCAAAAGTCTGTTTTCTGTGCCTTATAAATGCTATCAATTCTTGTTTCATCGATACATCCAGTGATGCACCAATTTGAGTTGTTCATTCTGGATGCTCATCATCCAGAATGATATTTTCGGTAGCCTCCATGACTTGTCCCTTCACGAGCTGAGGTTCGTCTCTAGGGTATAACGTTTCAATCTCTGCATCTTCCATTTCATCCACTTGATAAATAGTAGTCTTCTTTATGGATTCTTCGCGTTCCTCCTGTTCGGCAGATGAATAGTAGCATTACCGAGCTACTTTTTGGTCGCCTTTCACCATTACTACTCCAAAGTTGGTTGGGAATTTTAAACATTGATGTACAGTAGATGGTACTGCTTCTAACTTCTTCAGACCTACCCTTCCCATGATGATATTGTAAGCGGATTGGACATTTTTATCCATTACAAAAAAGCGTACTCTTTCTGTTCGACAAGCAGGCCATGTACCGATAAGCATATCCAACTTGATCGTCCCAAGTGAAAAAACCTTCTCGGCGGTAAAGCCGAGGAGGGGCCTATGATATGGTTCCAAATGGTCTAGCATCAGATTCAAACTATCAAAGTATGGATAGAACATGATATATGTCGAGCTACCATTATCCACCAGTACTCGTGAAATCAGCACTTCCTTCATCCTCATCTTAATCACCAATGGGTCATCATAAGGATATAGTATACCTGCCAGGTCATTCTTAGAGAAACCAATGACGAATTTGTCTTTATTCACCTTCCTCGGGAGATCATCTTGTAATACCCCATATTTTTATGCTATATTAATATGGGGGATTTATTAAATTTAATGTGAATTAATTATTTAATAAAAATCCAGAAATTTATTATGTTATAATTATTAATGTGATGAGAGTTAGTAATTATGGAAAAATTTGTTTAATATTACTAATGAGCAAAGTAATATATAATATTGGTTATATTGAATGTCACGAGTGAATAAAATGACAATTTTGGAAATTTGAGTCGGGACGTGCCCGTGTCGCGTCGGGACTAAATATTGATAAATAAAAGTGAATATTTTATAAGTCGTTCATATGGTCGTTTTGATTGCGCCAACGCGTCCGGAAGGGTCGAGATAGTCAGAAAAGTGTACCCGGAGGTTTAGTTTGGGTCTCAAGGCGTTTTTAGGCCTAATTAGTACCCCGGGAGGGCATTTTAGACATTTTACATTTTTGGGGAATTAAACCCACGAAAGTTCAAGGGGTATATCAGATGTCTAAGGTTGTCTTCTAGGGTTAGAACAACCAAATACAAGTGACGTCCATAGGAGAGGGAAGGAGAGAGCTTCCAAGGCAATCCAATGCTAAAAATCCATCCGTTTGCACCGCCACCACCACCAACGCGTAGATCGCGCGACGGGGAGCGCAACCACACCAAAATCATCTGCAAATCAGAACACCAAAAATCCCAGGCAAGTGTTTATCTTGCTTATTTCGTTGGTGCATCTTTCATATTAGTTTAGGAGTAATTAGAATGAGTTTTTATGGAAGAAAACCAAAGATTTGAGATAGGAATTGCATGTAGTGATGGATAAATTGATAATTCTAGAAACCCTTGCCATGCAGAGGAATTACACACAAAATTATGATGTTTATAAGAAGAAATTTCTGGAAATAATTGTTAGAACCATGTTTAAGAGAATTTTAGGGTTCTTGATAATTATAATAATTTTTGGGCTATTAATCCATGTTTAGTGATAGAAATCCACATGCTTTACGTTGGAAATACCTAGTACGATGATATAATGTTAGTAGTATGAATCTTTGGACGTTTGGGAATGAAAAACTTGAATTTGGATGAAGATATGTGTTAGAACCCGTAACTGCAAAACTGCAGAAATCGCAATACCTGCTTAATCGATCGATCGAGCCCAGAGCTTCGATCGATCGAAGGTTCGATCGAAGGTTCGATCGATCGACCCCTCCTGGCAGACTCCTATTTCCCTTTCTAAATTAGTTAAGTTCAATTTATTGTGAAATAATTCTTGGGCATCCTTAATAAAATGTTTTGGGAGATAGGGAAGACCAGTAGGACATGCGAATAAATTTTGGGACCCTTGATGTCGGGCAAAGATTGTATTTTGGGATAATTACATAAGGGTCGGTGAATTTATGATTTAAAGAGAGAGACACGTAAGAGAGTTACATTAGGACAAATGTGTATACCTACTGAATTTTATAATTTGGTGAATAAATCCATGAGAGTTGTGTGGTACGTTGGAATAATACCGAATCGAGGTTAGAAACGAACCGTTATAAGTGTTTACTAAAATATGATAATATGGATAAAAGTCGTAACTATGGGATTTGAGAATATACCTAATATTGGCATGGTAATATTAGTATAGTTATATGATTGTGTATGCATATGCTATCTATGTGTGAAAATCATACCCACGCTACTTGCTATCCCCGAGGTTTCCGCACTGGGACGATCTTATCCTGTTTACCTTATGGGGGATATTGATTCGTACCCTAGGAGGTAGATGTCCATGGTACAGGCTATCGAATGGATAGTTCAAACGGTCCTAAGAGACGCAGGTATGTGCCATCCTCTTAGAGACTTGGAATCTATGCTTCGCCTCAATATTGTTTGTGTATGTGTTAATACAATTCGAGAGTGATTCCGAATTTGTATTCCCCTTAATATGAGTGATATGGGGTTTGGATAGTAGAGTATGCCCGCACCATAGTTTTTATTTGGGGTGCTGTTATGATATATATATTTTACGAGTAGTTAATATATATATGAAATTCTGAAATTTGGAACTACCTACTGTGAATTGATATGTAGGACATGGTTGATGACTCAAGTTGTAAATACTTGTTTTGAAAAATTATAATATGACACTAGAAAACTTTATTGATTAATAAAGTTCGAATGAGAACTTTGGTCACTAATTGAAATATTCTTTTCAAACAATTAAATCGTTAAATTTTGAATCCTGCGAATAACCTAAGATAAGTTAAACCATTGGGAAAGGATAGCGTGATATATAATGAGATAGACCACTGGGAAGGTTAGTGCGATAGGTGTGCACATTAGAAGAGAGGTGAGAATTTCTCAAGAGAGTGTCGCACTAATATGTTGTTGCATTGGCCTGTATCAATTTAAATACTTGCTAAACAATTTTTAAATCATATACACTATCGGGCTCTGGCCCGTTTCTCTTTATCTCTCTCTCTCTCTCTTGTATATATATATGTATGTACTACAGGTGCCCAGCCACAGGGGCGTCTTGCTTAGGATCCCTTGGAAGGAACGTGCTGCAGCTTAGGTGGGAGTTGCAGGCCACTTGCTTAGACGATTTCATTTACTTGATTCCACTCCTATGATTCTCAGTTTTTGGGGCATGTGTCGCCCTTTCCACTATTTATCTGTTGTGTTGGGACATTTGTATTTCAGTTATTTCTAGTACTATTACTTTGGGATTTATTCAGCATGTATGTTTTACATAAAGTTTTAAATGTTGGGATTTTGGATGTTGAATGTTTAAAGTATTCGGATTATGTTCCAGGATAATTGTTGTATGATTCTTACTTATTGAAAATGTTGTTACTAATTAAATAAATAATTTTCCTATAAAAAAAATAAAATTAGTCAGAATGTTGAAAAATGGTTTTGACACTTAGCTTAATTAATTAGGGTGTTAATTTGGAAAAAGTTATTTTTACGACAGTGATGCTAAGAATGAACCAACTGTTCACCTTGATTTTAATTTAATAAAGGAGTGATCGCCCGGTATTTAATTAGGCGGGGTGTCACAGGTGGTATCAGAGCATCAGGTTCTAGTGTCCTTTAGGATCTGTGCGGCTTATTATGCTTTCAGCGTTGCTTTCTTTGATATAGAGCCCTAAATACTAGGAATGTTGTGTTCATCTCTATACATTGGGAATTCGTGCTTCTGCAATTTGTTTATTTGAATGATGAACTCATCCAAATTTACTTAAATTTTCAGATGGACCGTCAAGAAGAACTAGCTAAAACGGTTAGGGGAGTCAACGAGCAAGATTGACTCACACCTCAGCTATCCCCAGAGAGAATATCAACCACCGAGTTAGCAGGTATCATGGCACAAGCAGTTACCACTGCAGTTTTACAATACCAAGAACGCAACATACAACTTAAAGGAGGCAAAAGACCTAGAGAGGTTAACCAAATGCATGTGACTAAAGATGACAAATGTGCGAAGACACCGAAATTTTGACAACAAACTACCCAAGACCGAGTCAGTTCTAGTCAACAACGTGGTAAAATGAAGCAGTTTCGAAAGAGGAATAAATTCCCAAGTCAGCAAGGCCGACACCAACAGCAGTAGGGTCAGAGGGGGAGTAACTTCAGAGGCCGATGTTTTGTGTGTGGCACGCATGGCCACTTGCTTAGACGATTTCATTTACTTGATTCCACTCCTATAATTCTCAGTTATTGGGGCATGTGTCGCCCTTTCCACTATTTATCTGTTGTGTTGGGACATTTCTATTTCAGTTATTTCTAGTACTGTTACTTTGGGATTTATTCAGCATGTATGTTTTACATTAAGTTTTAAATGTTGGGATTTTGGATGTTGAATGTTTAAAGTATTTGGATTATGTTTTAGGATAATTGTTGTATGATTCTTAGTTATTGAAAATGTTGTTACTAATTAAATAAATAATTTTCCTTTAAAAAAAATAAAATTGGTCAGAATATTGAAAAATGGTTTTGACACTTAGCTTAATTAATTAGGGTGTTAATTTGGAAAAAGTTATTTTTACGACAGTGATGCTAAGAATGAACCAACTGTTCACCTAGATTTTAATTTAATAAAGGAGTGATCGCCCGGTATTTAATTAGGCGGGGTGTCACACATCTTCAGCCAAATTTATTCGTTGGATGTACGAGCAAGCTTGAGCCTCGTTGAGGTAAGCTTTTCTCTCCGCAGTCAGGTCTCCACCTCCTGCATCTCCACCTGTAATAACATTACATTCAAATGATCCAAAATGGAATGAAAATACCTCACGTTCTGGCTGTCTTGGTCTTTTGGGCAGATCGGGGTCATCTTGGTCATCTTTTGGATCTTCTTTGTGACTTCTTTTCTTGTCTTCTTTTACTCGACGAGGAGACCTAGACCTTTGCCTTCTTTGGTCGTTGGTCTTTCCACCATTTTGGAGATCCACATACTTAGACAATTTTCCTCGTCTAATGAGTGCTTCAATTTCATTATGGAGAGCTATGCAACTTTTAGTCGTATGACCATGATCTTTGTGGAATTCGCAATATTTGGTCTTATCCCTTCTGTCAGGATCTGCCTTCATTTTCAATGGCCAAGCTAGTTTCTCGATGTTCTTGATCTCCTCCAGAATGTGATTTATATCTACTTTCAAAGGAGTATAATTTCTAAAAAAAATCATCTGCTCTAGTGCTTGCTTTCCTTTCGATTGCCTATTGCCACCATTGTTCTTCTGATCTTTCTTTTCGGTTTGACCATCTTTAACTTTGGTCTCCTTAGTGTCTGCATTCTTCTTCGCAGCCATAGCTTCCTCGGCATTCATGATTTTAGCTTCTTTTGCCATCAGTTCTCCCATGGTTCTGGGTGGATCTTTGGCTAAAGTGTAGTACAATTTATCTGGCAACAGTCCACTCATCAGAGCAGTAATTGTTGTTTTCTCCTCGTAATCAATTACTTCAAGTTTCTCGTTATTGAAACAAGTAATATAGTCCCTGGTGCTTTCACATGCCTCCTATCTAACACTCAATAAGTGTTCTACTCGTTTGACTGGCTTCGCTCCAAAACAGAAGTCCCGATAAAGAGCTTTGCCAGTTGAAAGAAAGTTTCAATTTTCCCCCGAGGAAGGTTGTTGTACCATATCTGAGCTGATCTGGTAAGAGTTCCTGAAAGTGCCCTGCATCTCATCTCGTTCTGGAACTGCATAGATATCGGCAACAGCCTGGTATTATTCTATATGAAGGAAAGGGTCAGTTTTTCCATCATATTTAAGCGTCACCATAGGAGCTTTGAATTTTGATGGTGTGGGAAAATCCACAATTGCCTGTATAAATGGTGTCCCTTGGACAAAAGTTCTTTGTAGAGGATTCTTGGCCTTAACCATTTCCCTTAATCTGTCCTCCAACCTTTAAATAGAGCCCTTCCATGCATCATTTCCCACCTCGGGCCTATTTGTTCGAGAAACTAATCACATTGAGTTTTCCTCTTGGGATCGAGCTGCTGGTCGTGATTGGGCAGAGCCTTCCCTTAGATCGGATGGTCGTGGAAAGTCCCTCGATGCAATTCTAGGAGGACTTGTATTCCTCCTAGGGCCCAAATGATCAAAAGGATAAACTCTACTTAACCTTTCTAGAGCACTAGTCCTTTCTGGAGTGAGAGTGACATTTCGATGGGAATTAGTAGCTCGTACTGATGAAGTCCGATCGGGTTGCTATGAAGGATCACTAGATCTTTCAGTACGATATGAGTCAGTACGTATAGATTGAGAGACCTCTGGGAATAACGTTCCTCTAGTTCTTGAAGAAGGCAAATGGGTAATTCTCTGAACGCTTCGTTGTCCTGATTGGGCCGGCACTCCACCTTGAACAGTTTGTATAAGTTGACGCATGGTTTCTTGCATGGCCGTTTGGCCTTGGGCTAAATTATCCATTATACCAGCCAGATCTTGAAAATTTGGGGGAGTAGAAAGGTTTGGAGGGATCCCAGTGTTTCGATTACTGGATTCCAGATTATCAGCCATTGAGGATGAATTATTTTGGTGAAAAACGCTAGATACATTCGTTCCCACAGCCGGCGCCAATCTGTTGATGTAAAAAATAAGATTATCTCTAATTAATTAATCACAGATAAATAAATTAATAAGACAAAGAATTTTTAGAGTGATTCATCCTGATGAAAATGGCCTACATCCACTGTTTTTTTATTGCTGACTGTTTATTTGTAATCTCGATGATAGGTTCACCCAGAGATCCTAAGTCCCCCACTAATGAGAAGGTTACAATGTATTTATAGCCTTGAGGTTGTACATGTGAAGGGACAATGTGTTGTTTTCTAGTAGACATATACATCTGTACGATAATAACGAGCATTTAATGCGTAGTCATCTTTTTTATTCTCTTGATTTGGATGCTCTGCATGCCAAGTAGCTCGAACCGCTTAAGCTGCTCGGACCGCTTAAGTTTCTCGGTACCCTCAGTTCCTCAGGGCACCCAAGCTGCTTGGTATGCCTGAGTTGCTCAGGGCATTTGAGTAGCTCGGTGGCAGTATGTTGTTAGTTGGAATTATTTGTAATTGCCACGTAGGTTGACATGTGTCTTCAAGTGATTGGTCCATGTCAGCAGACTAAATTTGGTATCAACAATTAGTTTCTTTATTATGGATGAGAACCTCTACTCAGTCTACAATATAATCCTGTGATGAGAAACCCTCAAGGAGTTTGAGGCCTTAACCTCAACAGTAAACTAGATGATTAAATTCCCAACTCCATATGGAATAGGGGAAGTTTCGGGTGACCAAAATGAGGCACGTGAGTGCTATTTCAACTCAAATGAGGAGAGAGAGTCGTGTAAGAGGGCCACTACAATTTATAATACTGACACTCTGGACCCCAAAGATGAGACCAAGCTGAAGAAGTGAAAAGTCACTAAGAAGGTAGAATCCATCATCCTTAATGAGGACGAACAAAAAAATGTCCAAATCGGTAAGGCCCTAAAGAAAGAGATTAAAGAAGAGTTAGTTAAACTGTTGAGGAATAGGCAAAGTATTTTTTCTTGGAGCCTTGAGGATATGCCTGGTATTGATCCTAAGGTCCTATACCATAAGCTCAATGTGGCTGAGGATGCAAAGTCGGTCAGGCAAAGAAGGAGAGTGTACTCTAGAGAGAAGTATGATGTTATCAGAGATGAGGTGAATAAGTTGGAGAAAGGTGACTTCCTCATGGAAGTTATCTACCCTGAATGGTTAGCAAATGTTATCATCGTCCTTAAGGTCAATGGTAAATGGAGAATGTGCGTTGATTTCACAGACTTGAACTGGGAATGACCCACAAATAGCTTCCCCTGTCGAGGAAATACCAGATGGTTGATGCCACCGCCGGCCATGAACTGATGAGTTTCATGGAAGCCTATTAAGGCTATAACCAAATTTTTATGGACACGATTGATGATGAAAAGACATCATTCATTACCAACAAAGGAACCTATTGTTATAAGGTCATACATTTCATCATGTAGAATGTCAGGGCAACATATGAGAGATTGGTAAATAATATGTTTGAAGACCAGATAGGGAAAATCATGGAGGTATATGTTTATGACATGCTGACAAAGAGCCTCAAGGCCGACACTCATGTGGTTAACCCTGAGCGAACTTTTGATACCATGGATGCGTATCGAATGAAACTCAACTCCTCTAAGTGTGTTTTTGGCATGGGGGCAGGTAATTTTTTATTTTTTTTATTATAAATCAATAGGGGTTTGAATCCAACCCCGAGAAGATTAAAGCTATGATTGAGACGAAGACTCCAAAATCCATAGAAAGATATTCAGAAGTTGATTGGATGAGTAGCAACATGGAACAAGTTCATAAACAGAGTTACTGATAAGTGTCTCTCATTTTTCAAAGTGTTAAGAAATGATTTCGAATGGAATGAAGAGTGTGAGAGAGCCTTCTATGAGTTAAAGACTTATCTCGTCTCACCACTTTTATTATCTCGAGTTATTTAAGGTGAAAGGTTATGTCCGTATCTGGTTGTGCCAGAGTTGGCCATGAGTGCTACAATCGTGAGAGATGAGGATGGTGTACAAAAGATAGTATACTTCAATAGTAAAGCCCTCCATCCTAAGATGGAGAAGTTGTCTTACACTCTAATTCATGCCTCGAGAAAAATGAAACCATATTTTCAGGCGAACACTATGGTCATCCTCACCGATTCTTCTCTCAGACCGGTGATCCATAAACCTGAGAAACCAGGTAGGTTGATGGCATGGGCGATAGATTTGGGAGAATTTGAAATTATCTATCAGCTTAGGATGGCCATCGAAGGGCAGGCTTTAGCAGATTTCGTTGTCGACTTCACCTGGGATGAGGCCAACAGTGAAGAGTTAATAAACCAAACACCAAAGACAAAAAATTAAGTGAAAGCCCGACTGAGGCCGAGACGAGCACGACAAGAGTTAGAGTGACTGAAAATGAAGAAGAGAGACATGTTTTTAGATATAAGAACCTGGAAGAGGGTAATTTTTCCAATGAAGGTACTGTTTGGAATTTGTTTATTGACGGCTCTTCATGCGAAGCAGATGGTACTGACATCGAATTTATTTGGAGAAGGCTTGATCATGTAAAACCCAGATGGTACTGACATCGAATATTCTCTGAGGTTAATTTTAAGGCCTCCAATAACAAGTCAGAGTATAAGGCTCTTCTGGCAGGATTCTCCCTTGCCAGAGCATTGCACATCGACCAAATCTTATTTCACAGTGACTCTAGATTGGTAGTGAATCAGATATTAAGAGTATATGAAGCCAAGGATGATAGAATGGCAAAGTACCTGGCAAGGGTAAAGACATCGCTAAAAAATATCAATGAGGTGAAGCTAAAAAGCATCCCTCGGCTAGACAACAACCAAGCTAATGACTTAGCGAGATTATCTTCCTCCACCAGGACAGAGATCAGAAGCTCAATGTCGGTGGAGATCCTATGCCGACCGACCATTGAAAAAGAGGATAACATTATGGGTTTTTTTTTAACTTCAACCTTGGAGCTTCATGGATGGACCCCATCAACCGATATATCAGAGACGGGGAGTTACCCGATTCAAAACCTGAGAGGAAGAAATTGAGATACAAAGCGGCGAAGTTATCCATCGTAGGATATGTCTTATACAAGAAGGGATTCCTCCTTCCCCTACTCCGATGTGTCTGCACGAATAAGGTGGAATATATCTTAAAGGATGTGCATGAGGGGTCTTGATCCATCTAAATAATAGGAAGATCATTAGCAAAGAGAATTGTCACTTAGGGGTATTGGTGGCCGACATTTTCCAAGGATGCAGCTAGTTACGTGAAAAATTATGATAAGTGCCAAAGGTCTACTAACATCCCTCATAAACCTCTGACTTCTATCACTTCCCCCTTGCCATTTACAATCTGGGGGTTGATTTGGTAGGAATGTTGCCAAGGCCTGTAAGTAATTACCGATACCTGATAGTGGTAATTGATTATTTTTCTAAGTGGGTGGAGGTCGAGGAAATGATCACCATAACAGAGAATAAGACCTTCCAATTTATTTGGAAGAATATTATTTGCAGATATGGCCTACCGAACACTTTGATCTGAAATAATGGGAAGAAATTTAAGAATGTACCCTTAAATAATTACTGTGAGAGGGTCGGCGTTAAGAAGTTCTTTTCAACTCTTGGCCGACCCCGGGCTAATGGGAAACCCCAAGTGAGAAATAAAACAATCCTTAACGGGATTAAGAAAAATTGGAAGATGCCAAAGGATGATGTACAAAAGAGGTGCACATCATCCTGTGGGCATATAGGGCGACGAAGCGAATGCCAACGGGGGAGAACCCGTTCATGTTTCCCTATGGTTCAGAGGTTGTGGTGCAGATAGAGATCGATCTTCCAACTCACAGAGTCCAGACATATGACCCACAGGAGAATAATCTAGGGCGTAGACTGGAACTGGACCTAATAGAAGAAAGAAGAGAGGATGTTGAGGTTAGGCAAGCTGCCTATTAGCAGAGAACAATAAAATTCTATAATAAAAGAGTGAAGGCCTGGCCATTGGTAGTAGGAGACGTAGTTTTAAAGAAGACCCAGAAAAATCCTAAAAAACTCCATCCTAACTATCATGGTCCATACCGGTTGATAGAAGAGGTGGTTCCAGGAATATATCGACTGGAGAACTTGGAGGTAGAGTCATTCTCCAACCCCTGGAATGCCGACCATTTAAAAAATTATTATCAGCCAAAATTTTGTATCAATATCTTTTACCTATGTAACAGTGTATGAAAAGAAAGTGATGAATGAAAAATTTCCCAAGTGTTCTCTCCTATTTCATTATATGAGTAGTTCACATTATAGGTATCAGTTCATCCTAAGATATGGAACATCATCTGTGGTGAAGTAGCTTTACCTTTCTCTTGGTGACAAGACAGTCTGTAAGGGGATAACATTGTCCATGGACTCTCAATAATAGCTAGACAAGGGAACAATATCCTAACATCATTAATTTGGTGGAATACAATCTCGGTCGAAACAACAGTGTATGGTCGAGGTAGCTCTCATTCTTACACGGTCAAAACGACGAGAGGGGACTTGTGATATAACACCATAATTTGGTGAATTTGAATTCAAAAATCACTTTATTGTGGTTCATCTTAACATCATTAACTTGGTGTAAAAACTCTCTCGATCGAGACAATAGTGTATGGCCAAGGTAGCTCTCGTCTATACACTCTCAAAGCGACGAGACGGGACTTGTGATATAACACCATAATTTGGTGAATTCAAATTCAAAAATCAATTTATTATGGTTTATCCTAACATCATTAACTTGGTGGAACACTCTCTCAGCCGAGAAGATAGTGTATGGACAAGGTAGCTCTCATCTTTACACTCTCAAAATTATGAGAGGGGACTTGTGATATAACACCATAATTTGGAGATTTTGAATTCAAAAATAACTTATATGATTATATTTATCTCTTCTAAGGACAGTACGATGTGTGAAAAAATTATTAATTGGTGATCTCAAGATTGCAAGCCATTTAATTATTATTACTTGTTAAAACATCAGATGCATCCAGACATGCAAAGAGATAATGAAAAGACCAAATATGAGATAAAACTTCATTCATTCAAATATGAAAATAAGCTCGGCGCAAAATTGAGTTCAAGTAAAAATTTAGAGAAATAATTAAAGTGTTCACAAATGCCATTACAAAATGAAGGGTATCGTTCACAGACGACCACCCTATATGATCGGCTCTACACTTAGGGTTGACCCTCCAACACCTTCACCGACCTGGTTTGGATCAACATTGATTACTGGAGTTTCTTAAGTTTGCTCAGCATTGATGGCCGACCTTTCAGCTTCTCCCTCATCTTGTGTCAGACCTGCAGCAACATTTGTGTTAGCCTCAGGTGGAACCTCAACTATAGTCGCATCTTCAACAGTCATGGGTAGAGACTCAACATACTCCAGAGCCATCTCCATGAAAGGATCCTCCATGTTGAGAGCTTCTAGCTCAGAGATAATGGACGAGACGAACTCAGACAATTTAGTGATGACCAATCGACAAGCTGTCTTAAGACCTCTTTCGAAGTACTGCATGCGAAAGTCGAGAAACTCGTCTAAAAATTTGTAGGCCTCTATCGCCTCATCCTTGATCCTCTAGATAACTTCAGCCGAGAGAGCTTCATCCTTAGCCTTTTTTAAGGCTGCAGATAAGTCAGTGGTGTGGTTGGTGCCTTATGTCTTTAGTGTAGTCAGCTCCTCATTCTTTTTCTTCGAAACCTTTAAGTGGTCAGTCTTAAGCTTGTCCAGAGCCTTCCATTGTTCTTCTTGGTGTTCTATATGCCTCTTTGTGAGGTCGGCCAAATCTCTGATGGCCTTCTCTCCCATTTGGAACCTTGGCACATTCTCTATGTCCCATTTGTTGAGAGAGGCAAGGGAGCACACTACTTGTAAAATTTTATGCATAAAGATTAGAATGAAACAAAGAAAAAGGAGTTATGAGATAACAACTAAGTTTAATACGAAGCCAATACATGTCCTAAGTGATGAAAGCCAAAGTCTGAGGTCTTCAATGGTGGAATCTTCTCTAAGAACTCAAGGTATCCTTTGGAAGGGAAAGTGAGTAAACCATCTTTAGACCTCCTCACAGAGGGGATGCTTGATGTAGGGTCGACCTAGAGTTGAGAAATATTGTTCTCCTAAAAGATTTCGAAGGAATCCCCTGAAGAGGATCTAGCCCCCTGAGAGGGTGGACTCACTCTCGGCCATATCTCCTTGTCTATACGGACATTATAAGGTGGTGTCTTTCTCTTCTGGATGACCTCAGGGTTTGGTGGCCCTCTTGCTGTTATCTTTTTCATCGGTTGTTTTACCCTTCCTCAAAACACTCCTAAGGTTGGGAGTCATCATAGTCCACATGTCGTCCGAGATGTGTGAAGGGTGATATATAAAAGAAAATAAAAAAGGATCAATTAATAAACTCAGAGATGAGATAAGACTTTAGAACAAAAAGTTAAGTGACTCACATAAATCGGCTAAGGGGCCAACCCCCAACCCAGCCTCCTCAAGATGGTCAGGAGTCATGAAATCATCAAATTTTGGAAGGGTGACCTCATTCCCTTGGTCCCTAATATTGTTAACTATATCCCAGTCATTAATCCTAAGGTTGGGATCTAGCTTGGCTGGTATAAATGGATTGGACCAAACGCATGGAACCCTTAGCTCGTCCTCCAAAGGGTCAGCATTGGCAGGAAACTTCCAAGCTCCAGAGATAAAGAAAAAACTCGACTTTTAATAAGGGTTTGATGTCTTGGCAGTATGGATAATCTTTTTATTTGGTTTCCTTACCCCTGAGTGAAAGTCGTCAACTTGATTCGTGAAAGACGAGATGTTATAGCGGGCTCTAAAAATTACAACTGAAGGCTCGTCTATAAATGTATTCTTCTAGAGAGAGATATAACCAAGAATAATCCTCCACGCATTGGGGGCAGCTGAGAAGGAGAAACTCCTAGGCTAGACAAAATGTCCCTGATGGCCGGGTGAACAGGAACTCAAATGCCAACCTTAAACATCTTCTCATAAATAGCCACTTCACCCTCTCGGCCATGAAACACTCTCTCGTCCTCACCAGGGATATGCATACCCACATCCGTCCAGACACCTTACAAATGCATCCAAAGAAGAAGATCAGACTCCTTCACGGTGGATTGAAAAATATCAACATATGTATAATCGATGGGTTCCTCGGCCTCAGAGTCAACATCGTCATCTGCCACATTTTTATTCTCATCTTCAGCCACAGTTTCAATAGATGGATCCCCATCTAGAAACCTCTCTTGGAATTCTGCTGCAGTTATGGTAGAGAAAGGAACAATAGTTAGAGTGTCATAAATGTTAGCTGTCATCTCGATAGAGTCTGAAAAAATTTCCACTAAGGAGTCGTCTTAGCCCGATGACTCAGCTTGACTAGAACATAAAGTTTGAAATAAGCTCTCAGTTGAAGCAGATGACAAGCCAAACATCTCTTACCTAAATACCTCAAAGGAAAAGGGTAAAATGGTCTTTGAAGGAATGGGAAAGATTAGACATAAAGGAAATGCCTCAGTCTGGCATCTAGACTTGGCCTCGTGCTGACGGATCTCACTAAAGAGCCTCTCCCTAAGGTTTGGAAACTGGTCGATCAGCTCGTACAATTTCTGTAACATCGAGAAGTCGAGCTTACATTTGTGTGAAATTATTTTAAAATCTAAGGAGGCACAAACAAGATAAAGATTGATTATTATTGACGAATGAATAAAACATGGAAGCTGGAGGGTTTTGCACCAAGAATAGCTCAAGAACATAAATCAACCCCGTCGGAGAAGGAGGTTGAATTTTGAGCAAAAAACCATACAATGGCTGAGAAAATTGAGAAAAGAAATGGGAAACCCTAAACCACCTCCTATTTCCTATAAACCTCCTAAAATCCTAAGGGTTTGGCCCTAACAAAGTTAGGTATCTCATCGAAAAACACTGAAAACTGTCGAAAAGAAACAAACTACAAAATATGCCTAAAATCCTAACTGAAATGAGAAACAAAATGGGGAAAGTGGAACACCTGGATAAGAAGAATGTCTGGGAAGAAAAAGAATGCAGAAAGGATCAATAATGGTCGGAATCGAAGGTGCCTGGTAAAGCTTTAATGGAGGTTACAGAAAGTTTGAACCGTGAAAGGTTTTGGTAAGAACGAAAGAGAAAGAGAAAATTTTGGGTTTAAATATCAAGAAGTGATTGCATATATTATTAGAGTCACATCGCTATTTCAGGAAAAAAAACTTAAGCGTTCAGTAGTCATGGAGTCTTTGATCATAGGCGTTCAGTCATCATTTAGGCATTAATCAAATGCTACCCAATGCAAACTATGATAAGTGTCACATTAAGCTTATCGTCTACTTAATGATTGACATGTGTCTCCTTAATAACCACCAGCAACATCTCACCTTCAGATATTATTACCCCTCAGCCTCCTTCTAACATCAGAGCCTAAGCTCTAGGGGTGATTGATATACCAAGTATAGTCCCGCCCCAAAGTTACGTCATCCCGGACAGAGCCGACCATCACCATCCCATCCTCGACTAATGGTCCTTTACAAGGTGTCTCGGCCTCATCTTGGAAGACTAGTCAGTGTTCCCCGTATCATTGCTCTTGTGATTAACTACGCTTGTCCTCGACTGGGACCCGAACGACGGGGACAGATCAATAGGATAGGTGTCATTCTATCGGTAGACTACAGCTTGATAACTCGGCCTCGACCTAGATGTGGTGGATAATTGGTAGAGCGCGTGGATTGGGGAACGCGTGAGAGAGTGTGCATGGGCTACAGATCCCATATGGACAAAACCATTATGATAACATCTCCCTCACACGTGAGGGAATATTTGATCATCATGACCTACATTTGATAGTGACAGTTGGCTCTACCTCATTGACTAGGAACATTCCACACATGCTTATTACATGCATGGGGGTACACTACACTCCCTATGCATTATAAATACTTTTCTTCTACATGTTTGTAAAGGAGCGATCATTGTAAACCCTTGGTGAAACTCTTTCAAAATCATGGTAGAGAGGGAAAGCTTTAGTGTTCTGTATCCAAAGGCCATTGGTGCCCATTCTTAGTGTATTTCACACACACTCACATAGTCAAGTAGGCCTAGATAGGCTGAACCACTTATATTATGTGTTATCTCCCTATTTGCTTCATCTCCTTCTATATGTTTTATACTTTTTCATACTCTATTGATACACTGGTTTGAGCTTGCATACAACATTGATTTGGTGATACCGTTTTTTGTATCATCACTGACAATCCTTTAGCTCATGAAACTATTGCAGAAGTTAATATAGTTGATAAGAAATTGGGAGACATGACTGAGGATGAGAACTTTGAATCTGGAGAAGCTGGTATACCTATACACATTCTTAATGATGAATTTAAAGAAGTTCTTACAAAATCACAAAAGATAAGGCAACAGGGAAAGAATGTTATTGATGATAATCATGTGGGAAACCATTACAATACTAGGTAAGTTCTTTCAAAAGATTTTCCTAATAAAAGTCCTCGTTTAGAATGCTAGGGGCTTGGCCAATTCCCCCACACAAAGAGCCTTGTTAAAATTTGTGCTATAAACATGGCCCTATTCTTGTTGTAATTTCATAATCTAAGACCCCATATGATTATATCCCCCCTCAATTTATCTTTGGTGAGTGTGAATAACAAAGTTGGTCTTCTTTATAGTCTTTAGATCCTTATTAACAACTATTTCTTTCTCTTTTATAGCATTGATATCCTTGTCAATTGTTCTCAATATGTCACTCTCAAATTATATTTTCATAAGGTGGATTCATGTTAAAAGTTTCCCAATGCCATTCTTGTTAAAAGTTTCATCTCTTTTTTCTCTCTCATATTTTCCTAAATTGGATTCATCAAATTCTTTTATCTATTAGGATCTTATTTTTTATCCATGGGAATTCAGTTTGTTACTTTAGATGCTCCAGATGTGTGACACAATGGGATCCTCTAGCCCTTTGTTTTGTTTGGCTGAAAAAGTTCTTAGTATGGGCATTTCTTCTCTTATCAATTCAGGCAAAATGAATTTGATTTCTTATTCCAGAGGATTTCCTCCCCCATCCCACATCATTTTTGTAGATGAACTTCTTGTGTTTTATAAAGCTTCCTCTTCTAATATCAAAAATTTAATTTTCTTTTTGGAGAAATATAGCGAAATTTTTAAGTCAGAGAGTGAATTTATAATAAAGTAACATCAGTTGGGGGAAATATTCAGTCAATAAATCTAATTATTTTCTTTAGCTTTCGGGCATGAAGCTTATAAAGACTCCATTTTATTACTTGGGTATCCCTCTCTTCAAAGGGAAACCTAGGAAATTTTATATACAAGTCATTATTGATAGTATCAATGATAAAATGTCTAGTTGGAAAGGGAGTGCTCTCTCATTGGCTGATCTGATTCAACTTGTTAAAACTATTGTTTTTGGTAAACTTATACATTATTTTGGGGTTTACAAATGGATTGCTAAGTTAATGAAGTTTTGGGAAAAGAAAATTAAAACTTTATTTGGATTGGTTCCCCTTATAGTAAGAAGCTTATCATTATCCCTTGGGATACCATGTTCTTGCCTATTTTTTAGGAGGGTATTTGATTTGAGAAACCCCAAAACCCTAAATAGATATTGCCTTGTTAAACTTGTTATTGTTGTTATATGTAAAAGAGACACCATTTCTTCTTTTCTCAAATCTAGATTGAAGTTTTAGATGTATATGTCTTCCAAATATTTAGGATCTTCTTTATGGAATTGCATCAAATGAACTATTCCCATCCTAGATGCATTTACTACTTAGTGGGTTAGAGATGGATCAACTATAAAGTTTTGGAAAGATAGATGTGTAACATCCGAACTTTCTAATCAAGTTAATTAAAAACCCTAATCCCCTACGACCCTTATTTTATCCCTCATAGAATATGAAAATTCAAAAGTATTCTAATTGAGGATAAAACTGCACTACAAAGTCTATAACTTTACTAAATTTCCCAAGAATCTTTTAAAGTTTTAACATTTCCAAAATGACCCTTGAACTTTTCAAATGGGTTTAACTTGACCTATACTTAACCCCTAGTCCCAAACCTTAAATCAAATTGAACCTCGAGATGTCAACTAACTATAAATTATAAATCCACCCTTTTCATTTCCTTACAATTATATAAATGCCCCTAAATTTTACAAAATACCCTAATTTGAACCAAACAAGTATATACACTTCGAACCAATGACCAAAAACAAAATAACCAATATTTTTACATTCCACCCTCACCACATCAGGTTCCACATAGGCTGAAAAGTCCAAAAACACATGCTTACATGTGAAGTTCAATTTTCCATCAACTTATCTTCTTAAACCTGGGAAGAATCCACCTCCCAAATGATCCAATACATCCGCCTCTTCATACCTATAAATTCCTCACAATAAGAAGCTCCAAACCCCACCTCTTTAGCCTATCCAAAATTTAAAAATTTCCCTCGAAATAGGTATTCTGTCATTTTATGTATTATACTCCATTCTTTCAATTCTATCCATTTTTTTTGTTGATAACATATCAATCAAAATAGTAGCTCTTTTAAATCCAAAATGGCCTCTGTACGAAGAAACCATAAAAACCTCCATTAAAGCTGGAGCTTCAATGGTTGAATTTGATTCCTTGACTTTGAACCAGTTTCAAAGTGGCTAAATGGCGTCTTATAAACTCAAGAGCTTGAATGGAATGATCATTTTCAAAACATCACATGCTTTGAGCTCCAATTGCTCGAAGGTGTTTTTTATTTAAAAAAAAACAAAAAAATTAAATTCTCCATAGCCAAACCACCTCAATCCTTCAAACCAAAACTAAATTCTTCCTTTGGATAGCAGAAACGCAAGTATGTTCATATATACCTCTTCCATATTCAATTGAGCATCAAAAGTTCAATCAAATTTTCTAAAACCCCACAGTTTTGTAACTCGATGAATAATGAACCTCAATCCATAAAACTTATATTTTTGGATTCCTTGTGAAAAAATAGGTTGGGTTGGTTCAGGAATCATCTCAAATGATTTAGAAAATTAGGAGTTATTTTAAATCAAAGTTTTTCAAACCCTAGGTCAACTGTCGAGAGGTTGAAGATGAACTATTTCAACCAGAACCACTGACAAAGCGCGTGAGGGTGCGTGGCCAATCAAAAAATTCTAATTTTTTTCCAATATTTTTATTTTATTTTTCTGGACAAAATGGTATAAGGTAAGATTATGTTTGGTCAAACCTAGACAAAGTTATACAAAATTAGGGTTTTAGGTTAGAATATTTTCCTTAAATTGCAAATTGACCCTTCCTGACTTTTTCAAGATATAAATTTTAACCCTAACTTTTTTCTACAAATACATTGATTAATTGAGTTAAAAAGTCTTCTATACCAAGTTTCAGATTTAACTCTAAGCCAAAGATTTTAAAGTCCCAAAATAATTACAAATTAACCCCTTAAACTTTAGTGCACATAGCTTTTAGTATAAATTGACCAAAACCAACCTTTTTTCCCACCATACTTACTCACACAAATATTTGTATGTAGATAATCAAGTACTAGCTCCTCCCAATGTCCTCCTTTAACCTTCTTTAAGTCGTTTAAATATTAGTACAATTTGGTATTTTGCCTCTTAAATATAAAACTTTCGCGTACTTATTTAACTGCAATTGATATCATTTTATAATATCCCAATTTAATTTTAAGGATGTGTAGTGATTACCATACTCATATGTTATTATATCACGAATTGTTTTAATTATGATCATTTGGATCAACTTAAACATTTCTCACTTAATAGATGATATCATGAAAATTCATTGTAACGATTGATTCATTTTACCTTGCACCTCTCTACATTATTATTTATTGTAGAAGTTTCAGTAATAACTAGAGAGTAGATTGCCATGTTATCCCAAGAAATTTTCTACTTGGCCTATGGTCTCATATGTTGAAAGTCATGATTTTAGCTACATACGTATGAGTGCCACTTTAATTGTGTGCCTAGCTAGTTACTTTTGTCCAAAAGTTTTGGATTTATTATTATTTGGTTTTACTAATGGCATATTTATTTCTATACTCACATTGCAATCAGGTAAATATGAGATTATCAGTTTAAAACTCTTTGACTTACTTATTATATAATTATGTTATTTGTGAGACATCCGAATTTTATACACACTCCACCTTCCATATATACATATAATTTGTTATAAAATTGGTAAAACCTGCTTAGCATATTTATGCTAATTTCTTTTTCCTCCAGATAACCATGAAAAAAGAGGATAATCTCTTTTCCCTTTTGTGACACACACAGATCACATGTTTGCGTATGTAATTTTTTAAACGGATACTAAACAAGATGGGAGCAAAGAGTGGAACTTTACTATTATTTAATTTATATTTCATGTTGAAATTAATATTTAATTCACCCATTTGGTTGTAGTACAATATATGCGACATTTTTAAGGAAAAGTTATCTTTTCCCCCTTAACTTAAATTCATTACTTTATATAAACTCTTTCGTACATTCATATCAAAAAGCAAGGTGTGATAAAATGTCTTGTCAATTATATTGTAGAATCAATTCAAATTCCTTCCAAAGAAGCTAAAAGACTCAACGCCACAGTTACAGACTTCATTGTTAATGGAAAATGGTCCCTTATAACTCAGTTTTTTTTCTAAATATCCTCACATTGCATATTATATCCTCTCAACTCCAATACATTTGGGGGAGACTATTTAATATGGGAAAAATTAGTGACTGGTGAATTTAATTTGAAGTCTATCTATAAAGGTTGCAGATCCATTGGTGATTCTACACTCAATAAATTCTTCAAGTTCGGGAAGATTTTCATTCCTCCAAGAAGATCACTTCTTTTATGGAGAATTATTCATGAAAAGTTCCCTTGAGACAGTAATCTAAGAAACCATTGATTACAACTTGGATCATGTTTTCTCCTTTGTCGTACTCCTTCTCATTACGAGATTCAAGATCACATATTCTTGCACTCTGATCATGCTTCATATTATCGACATTAGTTCTTTTCCAAATTCAAATTCACTCCCCATCATGCTATTGTGGACACCCCATTCTCCATTCGGGGTATCTCACTCTATTCCACCTAAAAAAATGTTTAAAACCCTCCTCGCCTAAGTTATCGAGGGTAAGACACCCCTAGATACCATAAACCCACCCTCGCTTAAGCCTCGGACCCTAAACCCGGCCCCACCTAAGTCTTGGAGAGAAACTACCCTAAAAAGGCACAAAAAGACCAAAAACAGATTGTACAACAATTGTTAGGTTTGAATTGAAAAGAAAATAATAATTAAAATGCCTACAAACTTCTTCCAGGAGATTTAATCAATTGACAAAAGGCTCAGTGTCCTTTTAACTGATCAATGGAAGCCGTGTGATAGACTATTATCTCGACCACCCATGTGGCAGCCTTATCTAAAAGAAACGACTCTCATTCTTCAGCCAAGCAATAGAAGGACCCTCTCGATTTTCTATAAATAGAGGCCCCCACCACTCATTTTAAGCACTTTGAAAATCACAAAGAGTTGAAAACCCAATTTTTTTAACTTTATTCTCTCCCGATTGTCCCTAATACTCGAGCTCATTCTGAAAGTCCTAAGGAAGCTCTTACTTCAAAAACATCACTTTCCCCTATAAAGGAAAGCTCTTACTTTTGTCATGTCACTTCTGAGTCCCAAAAAGAGTCAAACCTCTGTAGAAAATCTAAAAAACAAAACATTTTTAGTTGAACCTCTACCCAATAAGAAACAGAAAAAAAAAACACCAAAGTCAAGACTTTTAGACAAAGCTCTATCCTAATGGAAAACAATAAAAAAGGGGAAACTCCCCCCGCAAAAAAGTCGGCTTTTGTCGCGAGGGTAAAGAACCTCAGCCTAATTTTGGGGAGATACCTCTCATGCGTGCGTGCGCAAACACACACACACACACACACACACATAAGCTAACTGACGGTAGAATAAAGACCCACGTGTCAAGTATAAATAGAGACCCATTTGTATAAGCTATTTGTTGGGGTCTTTTTAATTATCTGCCACCTAGAGTAACTAAAGGAGCTACAAAGACTATCACATGCCACTGCTATCTCTGTCAACACTCCATCTACAAAGGTTGTCTCCATTTTTAATTAAGGTATTTCTTTATTTTATCTTTCTACTCTATCTCTCCCCCCACCCCCCTCCCCCCACCCACTCATCTTCTCTCTGTTTGGGCACTCCACCACCATTGTTTTTTTGAAACACCATTCATCATGTTCTCTCATTTGCCACTCATAGAGAGAACCATGGGAGCAAAATATCACCAGTGGAGTGTCACCTACAATAGCAAGGACAAATCCTCATTTCGAGTTCCATACATTACCCTACAAGTACCACTAAGGTACTAAAAAAACATTTCTTTCACATCCCAAGTTTTTTTCAATAATGTTTTTGAATACCCACAAAAACTAACACAAACAACGACAACGCCGACGCTAAACTCCAAAAATGGGCTTTTCAAATATTATAGGTACCAAACCCATCTAAGTGAAGAAGTTATTATTGTCATGTAAAAATACGGTAACATCTATATGTTAATCTCCCTCTCCTGTTGCAGATTTCACCCATATGTTATTTTTTTCCTTTCTTTCGCTTTTGTTTTCGTAGGGAACGTTTATGAAGATTAGAGTGGGTTTGTGAAATCTCTTTTAGATCTGACCCATATGTCAGTTTCTTTGTTGCTCTATATGCATGTCCATAACTCTTACTTTTACTACTATGTATGCGTGTCCCTTCAATGAAATATTTGTAGATTTGACTCATATGCATTATCGGGTATGTTTTCTTCTTTTTAGAGAGATATGTTATGTCTACTATTTATTAAAAATAATTTTACAGAATTATAATTTACAATATAATTACATAAATGAAACAAAATTACAGAAATGAAATACTTACTAGAATTTGCAGAAATAATATTAGAATAGAAGAAATAATCCGAGCCCTACTTAGAACAGTCTCCTTAAGACAAATTTATTCCCTCCACAAAGTGCCAAAGGTAATGAATAATTGTCTCCCAAGATAGAACGGATTTACAAATTAATCAAGTAGCATAACAATGATTAATTTCTTTGAACACAATTTTGTGTTTATACTCAACCAGACCAAAGAGATGATATGCAAGAATGTATGCAGTAGCAATAGAAAAAGGAATTATTTTTTGGGAAAAATTGCAACATAAATTCGGAATTATGGGAGGGAAAATTTTTCAGTAGTCAAAACTGTAGGGGAAAGGTTTAATTTATAGCTTTTGTGTTGACTCTTGAATAGTCAACCGAAATTAACTGTAAAAAACTATTAAACGAATTAACTGTTTACTGTTGGCAATAACTGCCAACAGTTTATAATTAATTAATTAATTAATTTCATAATTAATGAATAAATAAACCCCAGAAAGTTAAATAAATTCGGCCCCAAAATGTAGGAGATTTTTATAAGCCCGAGCCGAACCGAGCCGGCCGGCTGGACGGACGGATGCGCGCGCCCGTATGGACCTTTGATCAAAAGTCAACCCGTGCATATCTTAGGTCATATCCCCTTCAAAGAGTTGGGATACCCCAAGGCATCCAAGCCTTAATCCATCATTTGGGTTTTATTAACTCATCAACTTTCCACTACTCTTCCAATGTGGGACAAGAGTTAAAACATACCCAATTCATTAACTTTCATTGCTTTGTGAGTCACTTTGGGAACATATTTATCATTCATAACTTATTGAAATTGGACATATGAATATACTACGTTAATCTCCTTGCGAAGGTAAATGCATTCGTATATGGTCCCACGATTTTCATAGTGTGGGTCCCACCTAAATTTAAGCTCAAAGTTGCTCAAAAATCTGTCCAGAAAAATCTGGACACCTTTATAATAGTCCAATTTTCCAACAATCCCCCACATGAATGATATATCGCTATAAATAAACAGAACAGATGCTAATGCAGATGCAGACACAAGTTGAGTAAAACTGAAGACTTATTGCATCGGGAGAAGTAGCCTAGTAGCCTTGAACTTTCCTTAGTGATATACTATCGGATTTACTTGGTTAATCAGTAGACTTCACGTCCTTTAACCGTCAACCATTTTTATAAATCTAGACAATAGTATTCACACAACAATTCTTCAACACAGTTGGTTCTCACGTTTTTGTTCATTTTGGCCATGAACACCACTTGGTTCCGTGAGTATTTTAGAGAATATGCCTTTCATTATTCTCATAGAAGTGGCCCCCTTCTTACTCACGTAGGTGACTTCCATAAAGAGTATCCTGCAATACCCCACTTAGACATACTAAGATATGAATGTCATTAAAAGCATAACTTATCCTAATTTCGCGACAGATATGCACTATCTCATCTTTGGAATGGATAGGATTTAATCTCCTCCAGTGCTTACTGAATACAATGTAGTTCGGTTTGCCCATTGAACCCAGATCTTGGGATCTCCAGTCAGCTAGGTTGGGTTGCCACTATATTGATTCTTATTTATTTATAGGCTTTAGACCCATTACTCTCGATGATCTTTCAACTTGCTCTCGGTTTAAACCTTTCGTTAGCGGATCCGATATATTATCTTTTGACTTTACATAGTCAATTAAGATAATTCCATTTGAGAGAAGTTGTCTAACGGTATTGTGTCGACGACGAATATGTCGTGACTTTCTATTATACATGTGATTTTGTGCCCTTCCATTCGCTGATTGGCTATCACAATGTATACATATTGTGGGCACAGGTTTAGACCAATTTGGAACATCCTCTAAGAAATTTTGAAGCCATTCAGCTTCTTCTCCAGCTTTGTCTAGTGCAATGAATTCAAATTCCATTGTTGATCTAGCAATGCACGTTTGTTTTGAGGATTTCCAAGATACGGCTGCACCTCCGAGGGTAAACACATACCCACTCGTAGACTTAGAGTCTTTTGTATCGGATATCCAATCTGCATCGCAATGTCCTTTAATAACAGCTGGATATTTTGAGTAGTGCAGTCCATAGTTTTGAGTATATTTTAAAGAACCTAAAACTCTCAATATTGCTTTCCAGTGATCTCTTCCTGGATTACTCGTAAATCAACTTAGCTTACTTATTGAGTATGCTATGTCCGGTCGCTTACAGTTCATGATATACATTAAACTGCCGATAATACGAGAATATTCTAGTTGAGATATGCTTTCACCATTATTTCTTGCTAGATGTAAATTTACATCTACAGGTGTCTTGGTAGGACTAATATCATACTTCTTGAATTTTTCAAGTACTTTCTCTATGTAATGATATTGAGATAATATAAGTCCATCCGATGTTTTAGAAATTTTAATTCCTAATATAATATCGGCGATTCCCAAATCTTTCATGTCAAATCCACTACTCAACATTTGTTTTGTAGTTTTGACAATTTCCAAGTTACTACCCATGATAAGCATATCATCAACATATAGGCATACAATGACATATCCATTTTGAATGTATTTAAAGTAAACACATTTATCGCATTCATTAATTTTGAAACCATTTGATAACATTGCATTATCAAATTTTTCATGCCATTGTTTAGGTGCTTGTTTTAATCCATATAGTGATTTAACAAGCTTACATACTTTTCCTTCTTGTCCGGGAGCTTTGAACCCTTCAGGTTGCTCCATATAAATTTCCTCGTCTAGTTCACTGTTTAAGAATGCAGTTTTTACATCCATTTGATGTATTTCAATTCCATTAATTGCAACTATTGCTATTAACATCCTAATGGACGTTATTCTTGTTACCGGTGAATATGTGTCGAAGTAATCGAACCCTTCCTTTTGCCTATAGCCTTTAGCTACAAGTCTAGCTTTATATTTATCAATTGATCCATCGGCCTTCAATTTATTTTTGAAGATCCATTTATAACCTAACGGTTTTGAACCTGGTGGAAGATCCACTAGTTCCCATGTATGATTTTATCGGGTAAGGATATAGCTTCTTTATATGATTGAGGTTCATTTTCTAGCAAATATATTAGAAAATCCGGACCGAAAGAAGTTGAGGTTTTTGCTCTTTTACTACGTCTTGGTTCATCCTCTATTGATTCAATAGGTTGATGAGTACCACTTGTAGTAGCTTGATTTTTCCTTTTAGAAGGACCAGATTCTCGGGTCATGTTATACGGGAATTCATTTTTAAAAAATGAAGCGTCCCTCGATTCAATAACCGTATTTATATGAATATCTGAAATCTCATATTAACAAACTAGAAATCGATATGCACTGCTATTAGTAGCATAACCGATGAATACACAATCCACGGTTTTTGGCCCTATTCTTACCTTTTTAGGTTTAGGAACCATCACTTTGGCTAAGCACCCCCACACTTGTAAATATTTATAGGCAGGTCTTCGACCTTTCCATAATTCATAAGGTGTCTTGTGAGTCTTTTTGTGAGGTACTTTATTGAGAATGTAATTAGCAGAAAGTAAGGCTTCCCCCCACAAATTTTGTGGAGCTCATGAACTTAATAACATTGAGTTCATCATTTATTTCAAAGTACGATTTTTGCGTTCAGCAACTCCATTTGATTGAGGAGAATAAGGAGCGGTTGTTTGATGAATAATCCCATTTTCAGAACAAAATTCCTCAAATGGATATTCATATTCACCTCCTCTATCACTTCTAATAGCCTTTATCGTTTTGCTTAATTGATTCTCAACTTCATTCTTATATTGTTTAAATTCATTAATAGCCTCATCTTTACTATGTAACAAATATACATAGAAATATTTTGTGCAATCGTCAATAAAAGTAATAAAATACTTTTTTCCACCTCTAGTTTGAACAAATTTTAAATCACAAATATCGGTGTGAATTAAATCTAAAGGTTCAGTTATCCTTTCAATAGAATGGAAAGGTAATCTAGCTAATTTAGATTCCACACAAATTTCACATTTATGATTTTTATCAATATTAAATTTTGGCAAAAATTCCAAGTTAATTAATCTACGCAATGTATCAAAATTAACATGTTCTAATCTAGCATGCCAAATATTAGATGAATCAATCAAGTAAGAAGAACTAGCAATTTCATTCATTGAAACAGATGTTTTGGGGGTTACAGTAAGAACATTGAGTTTAAAGAGCCCCTCATTTAGGTAGCCATTTCCTACATACATGTCATTCTTAGACAACATAAAGCGATCAGACACAAAAACAAGCTTGAAACCATTTTTAGCCAGGAGAGATCCCGAAATCAGATTCTTTCGGATATCAGGCACGTGAAGAACATTGTTGAGAGTAAGTTCCTTTCCAGAAGTTATTTTTAAAGCAATCTTTCCTTGTCCTACCACCTTAGAAGTGGAAGAATTTCCCATAAAGAGATTTACCTCATTTTCCAAAGGCTTATAGGTGGTGAACATCCATTTGTTTGCACAAATGTGTTGTGTGGCTCCAGTGTCCACCCACCATTCCTTGGTATTTCCAACCAAGTTACATTCAGAGACCACGACAGAAAAATTCATATCCGCCAAATCATTGGCGATATTCTCACCCTCAGTTACATTTGCTTGAGAGTTATTTTTATTTTGCTTCTTAGGCTTACGACACTCGCTTGAGCGGTGTCCAGGTTTACCACAATTGTAACATTTGCCTTTGAACTTTTTCTTGTTATATTTGGAAGTGCCTTCCCCATCATACATTCGTTTTTTCTTCTTATGACCTTGAACGACATGGACCTTCGTTTCCATCGTATTCTTCCCACTTTTCTTTTGAGACTCACGGTTATCTTCTTCGATTCTCAGCCTGACCACCAACTCCTCCACATTCATCTCCTTTCGCTTATGCTTGAGATAGTTCTTGAATAAAGTCCAAGATGGTGGCAATTTTTCAACAATTACAGCAACTTGTAAAGTTTCACTAAGTGACATTCCTTCAGCATGAATGTCGTGGAGGATCACTTAGAGTTCTTGCACTTGTGAGATCACAGATTTAGAATCAGCCATTTTGAAGTCCAGAAAACGCCCGATGATAAATTTTTTTCATCCCAGCATCTTCTGTTTTATACTTCTTTTCCAAAGAATTCCATAATTCCTTGGATGTTTTGATCGTGCAATAGACATGGTACAATGTCTTGTCTAAGTACGCCAAAATATAATTCCGGCATAGGTAGTTCGAGTGCTTCCAAGCATCGATAGCAGCAACCTTTTCAACATCATATCCCTCTTGAATAAAGGGCAATCTTCATATACAAACCTACCCAGTTGGCAGGTAGTGAGATAGAAGTACATTTGTCTTTGCTAACGTTTGAAGTCAGCCCCAATGAACTTTTTCGGTTTCTCCCCGTGTGGCATAGATATGGGTGCAGCCACATTTGTGTTGGCGACAGTCACTTTAGTATGAGTAGTGTTCGTACTTTGCGATTTCATTTCTGTTACAAAAACATAATTTTTATCAATGATAAAATTCATATATAATGAATTAATTAAAACATAATACACAATTATGTGCACCAATTTTCTCAAAATATAATACACAATAAATGAATTCCAAAAGAATTCAAATGAAATTCAGAATTAAACTATAATATAATCAGAAGTTTATATACAATAAAATCTGTGTCACACTAATTTTTAATAATAAAAAGAATTCCGTACAAAACAGAATTATAATTTAAAGATTAAAATTTTTACAAAAACATATTTTAACAAAAATTCGCAAATCAAATTTTATTTTGTAAAACAGAATATAAAATAGTATAGAAATTAATTTCTGTACCAAAACTGTTTTTACTAATTTCTGCAATAAAGTAATAATTTAATTCATTTTTTCTGTCAAAACAGATTTATTTTCAACAAATAATTTTCTGTAAAAAAATTTTGTACACTACAAAATAGTAGAACAAAATAAATTTGTCTTAAGATTGTTATGTCTACTATTTATTAAAAATAATTGTACATAATTATAATTTATAATATAATTACAGAAATGAAACGAAATTACAGAAATGAAATACTTACTAGAATTTGCAGAAATAATATTAGAATAGAAGAAATAATCTGAGCCCTGTTTAGAACAGTCTCCTTAAGACAAATTTATTCCCTCCACAAAGTGCCAAAGGTAATGAATAATTGTCTCCCAAGATAATACGAATTTCCAAATTAACCAAGTAGCAAAACAATGATTAATTTCTTCGAACACAATTCTGTGTTTATACTCAACCAGACCAAAGAGATGATATGCAGGAATGTATGCAGTAGCAATAGAAAAATGAATTATTTTCTGGGAAAAGTTGCAGCATAAATTAGGAATTATGGGAGGACAAATTTTGCAGTTGTCAAAAATGTAGGGGAAATGTTTAATTTATAGTTTTTGGAATAGTCAACCGAAATTTAACTATCAAAAACAGTTAAACGAATTAACTGTTGACAATAACTACCAACAATTTATAATTAATTAATTAATTTTATAATTAATTAATAATTAAAGCCCAGAAAGTGAAATAAATTCGACCCAAAAATGTAGTAGATTTTTAAAAGCCCAAACTTAATCGAGCCGGCCGGACACACGTGTGGACCTTTGACTGAAAGTCAACCCTTGCATAACTTAAGTCATCTCCCCTTCAAAGAGTTGGGATACCCCAAGGCATCCAAGCCTTAGTCCATCATTTGGGCTTTATTAACTCATCAACTTTTCACTACTCTTCCAATGTGGGACAAGAGTTAAAACATACCCAATTTATTAACTTTCATTGCTTTGTGAGTCACTTTGGGAACATATTTATCATTCATAACTTATTGAAATTGGACATATGAATATACTACGTTAATCTCCTTGCGGAGGTGAACGCGTTCGTATATGGTCCCACGATTTTCGTATTATGGATCCCACGTAAATTTGAGCTCAAAATTGTTCAAAAATCTGTCCAGAAAAATCTGGACAGCTTTATAATAGTCCAATTTTCCAACAAGATATGAAGCTATTTTTTCTTTCATTTTGTTTTTTTTGAGTTCTGAAATTTTATTATATGCAGATCTGACCCATATGCATCATTGGGTTAATGTTCTTGCTGGGTAACATCTCACCATTGCTGGGTATGAGTTTTTTCTTAGATTTGTTAGATTTTAAGCTTTGAGATTTTGCTAGGTATGCATCATTGACCCAGTTTTGTAGCTTTTTTTATTGCTTAGTTTTGTCATATTTTCAATCTCTTGAGTCAAATCGATTGGTTCGTTTTTTCAGTGTATTTCTTCTTTACGCATTTATTAATTTTTCAAATTATTAATTGTCATTATTTTTTTAACGAATTTAAATTTGTTTCTTTCTATCTGTTATTTTGTTGTCCACCGGGTTATTAGGTTTCTACAGATATTTGTTTGTTTATATTTACTATTTTGCATAATATTCTAAGTGACATTAGTAACCATTGTCGACCTCAAAGTGATAGATGGGAAATATAGGAGTTATTCGTGATAAATGGTCCACGAGGTTCTATCGTTTCGTGCACTTGGAAGTTCAGTTGGCTTTTATATGGTTTTTTTAGAAAGACAAATTTAAATAGGGAACAAATGATGGTTGAAGCTTTGAAGGAGGCAGAATTCGGTGCAAATGGTAGTGAGGAAGTTTGATCTCAAATTTCTCTACATGTCAATACATAGAAAAAATCTATTTGCATTGAGATACTTTAACCGAGATTTGTACATGTGAATAAAAAACAAAAATAAAGAGAGAGTTAATGCATATTTTTATTGAGATCTGTTTACCTGTTTTTTTTTTAGTAAAAACAGAAAAATTGTATTTTCAATAAAAGCTTTTTTTTTAACTTAAAAAAAATGTTTTTTTACTTTCTATAACTGTTTTAAAAAACAAAAAAAGCATTTAACTATTTATTTAAAATGACTTTTATTTAATATTTTTATTTTCAATAAAAATCATTTTATTAAATGACGTGGATCCGCGCCACCGGCACTATCCAATTGCGATGATAATGTGGGTGTGCGTCAGCGACACAAACCAATCGTGATGATGGTATGAATCCGTGTCGCCGACACTAACCAATCACGATGGTGATGTGGGTCTGCACCAGCTACACTAATCAAACGCGATGATTATGTGGCCCCGCGCCAGCGGCACTAACCAATCGCGATGATGATGTGGGTTCGCGCCAGCGGCACTAACCAATCGCGATAATGGTGTGGGTTCGCGCCAGTTTTAAAAAATAATTTTTCATATTTTTAATAAGAAAATGCAATTTTTTTTAAAATGCAAATTTTCATACGTTTTTAACTTTTTATAAATGTTTAAAAAAAACATTACACTATTTAAAAAAATGACTTTTATTGAAAATTTGTATTTTCAATAAAGTCTTTTAAAAAAAATAGTTTAAATGAAAACATTTTTTCTTAAAAAAAAACAGTCTTTTATTGAAAATGCAAATTTTTTGTTTTTATATAAAAAATAAACAAGTTTTGCTTCTTTTTTTTGGTTTAAATGGCACTTTATTTTAAAAAAACAAAATTTTCATACTTTATTTAAAAAACAATTTTTTTTTGTTTTACTTTATTTAAAAAAACCAAAATTTTCATACTTTTACTTTTTTTTGGTTTAAAACTAAAAAAAAATTGTTTTTTTTGGTTTAAAAAAAGAATATTTTAAATTTTAATAGAAAATTGTTTACTTTCAATAAAAAAAAGACTGTTTTTATATTAAGAGGAAAACTGTTTTTTTTTTATATAAAAAATTGTTTTTATATCCATTGTTAAAAACAAAAGAATAAAAACCTTAAAAAAAAAAAAAAAAAGAGGAAGAGGAAGAAGAAGAATAAGAAGAAGAAGAAGAAGAAGAAGAAGAAGGAATCTAGATGGCCACGTAACTCTGTATAGCCTCGGTATAAAATTTATCTGTGCAAATAGAAAAGCTCCAATACATAACTCATAATTTCTAAGTTCTCTCCAACCCGCCTCTTTTGTTTATTTTTGGTTTAACCACTCCTTATTGTGAGCTTGATTTTTTTCTACTAAACTTTTCGTTACAAGATTTGTGGGATTTAGGTTTTATACCAATTTGTAAATTAGTTTTTTAACATTTTCAAATTAAAAGATCAACAAGATCAGTGTGTGATTGGATTGTCTTGTAAGTTGTGTGGAAAGTCTGTAGTAAATAGTTAATGTATAAAATGTGAAAGAAAAAACATGTCACCAATTGTTTTATGAATTCATGGATGTGAATTTGTGTAGTTAACGTGTGTGATAACTTTTTTTAGATGAGATACTGTTAGGAGTTTTAAAGAAGTTTATGTTGATTATATTGGTTGTTTGGGTGCGCTACTCTACATAGGTTTACAAGTCTAGCATCAAAACAATTAGAAAACTTATCTCTTAGCCAAAAGTCATTAACAATTTTGAGCACATGGCTCCGAGGCAGCAGTTAGTATTGTATGTTCAAACCATTTCTCCCTCTATCCAATGAATTATTTTTGAACTCTTCTTTCTAATAAGTAACGGGCAATTATATTTTTCAACTATTAAATAATTATTCATGAGTTCTTATAACTAAAAAGCAACGAAAATGGTGGGTTGATACAAATACAGACATAAAAGTGAGACACAGTTAACATGTTGAATATTCGGCATTAACATCTCACCCTGTTAGTTTTGTAGTAACTTTAATACATTTTTCTTTCACAGGTTTCAAAGAAGTCGTATATGATTAATCATATTATTGGAGTCAACGTAATGTCATTTCCCTTAAAAACATTGACGTGTGCAATCAAACCATTGGTGATTTTTTTATTGTTCGATTTGAACATTCTAAGAGAAAGTTATGGGTCCGGAGAAATGACAATGCAAGATTTTAACAATGAAAAGCCTTCAAATACCTCTGCAACATATCAAATTAAAGATATCACTAATGTCCAAGCGAAGAAATTACTACACATTAAAGTATAAAAAAGATGCATAGCCCATCACACCATTAAAAGCATACGATAATTATTTTTATTCTTAGAAAAACAGGAATGATTAATTTCTTAAATTTTGATTAAATAAATAAATAATTGAATTTTTATAAATTTTGATTGAATAATATTTTTTGTTATATTAATATCTTATAAGGTTTTTAATATTTTTTTAGAAAAGTATGTCCCATTCATCTTTACTCAAATAGTGGTTCTTTTTTTACTGGATTTTGATTTATGCACATACCTAAGTGGTGTTTGCATTACTCTCATTCTCCATTTTTTTTTGCTTTACATACATTTTCTTTTTTGGTTTTACATATATTTATACTTCGATGAAATTTAGTCAGTATTTTTAATTCTTTCTTAAAGTGACATTAAGGTGCTTATATGTAGTATTTTTCACTCTTTCTTAAAGTGACATATACATGGGAGTGTGAGTGTTTTATAACCATAAATACTCGAGAGCAAATTTATCACCATGCCATCCGCATGGGTATGAGTGTGCGATAATCACAAATATTTGAGAGAAAATTTATCACCGTGCCATCGGCATTGGTACATACTCTGTGTGTGTGTGTGTGTGTATATATATATATCCAATAAATTGTATATATTTGTTTACCTCTGCCCGACTCGCATTTAGGGATCTAGGTATGCTATTTACAACGTTTGCATTTCAAAAGCCTAGTTTATAATCCAGTACCTTTAGTAATTGACTTGACATACTCATGCATTAAAACAATGTTAGTCAAATGTCACAACGACAATTACAAAACATGAAAAAGTACTTTTCAAAATCATTATGAGGTAAATGTCCATGAGTCGAGTCAGTTCAAAATTTTGCATCGACCAAATTCTAAAATCCGATTACTCCCACCACTTCTCCAAACGAATAAAGCTCGTCCATGCGACGACACCCGAATTTGTGTTTTATATCCAAATACTTGCCAAATTTCTACATCTGATTAGACCTTATTTTGACATATAATTATATCAATCCAACACAACGAAAATGTTATATTAAGACTAGGCTCCCTAAATAGATGCATATTGAATACGCAGTATCCGGTCGCCTACACCTTTAAATATGTTCCTTTTTAGATTTATGTAGGCTTTGATCATTGGTACCCTTGGGTACATAGGCGTTATTCCGAGCTAAACTCGTGAAGCCCAAGACTCATAATACCTCTTTTCACTACGAGCAAAATCAAATTTTGCGACAGTCCTTTTTATGTCGCGAAAAGGCATACTTTTGGCGACATATAACATTTTATGTTGCGGATTGTTTTTATTTGTGCGTGATACACAATAATTTTCTCCCTCTAACTTACATTTACATTCCGCAACATAATAATGATGTCGCAGAATGATTCTCTACTTCAAGTGAAAAAATGTGAATGTCACAGAATGGTCCCCTTCTTTCGGCGACACCCATTTGTTGTTGTGGAAGTATATTTACATTTTACCGCATCAAACTATGTCACGAAAAGTATTTACTACTACTAATAATAATTGTTTTTGAGTTTTTAACTTTTTTTGGCCAAACATATCTCGACTGTTTATTTTATTTATAGATATGAATAGTAGTGACAAAATGTGGCCAAAAAAAAAATTATATTAGCGCAGTCATCTAAATATGGGGCTCATATTTAAAATCTATGAGTTAAATATGAGGCCTATATTTAAAAGTTATGAGTCAAATATGGGGCCCATATTTGAAAGCTAGGAATCAAATATGAAGCCCAATTTTAAAAGATACGAACCAAATATAATACTCATTTTTAAAAATTATGAGTAAAATATGAGTTGTTTTTACATATACCTCGAATTGTAATACTTACTTTAGTAGAAAAATAATGTATTGGCCCAACTCATATTTGGTCCACCCATATTTGACCCAATCCACATTTAACCCAACCCACATTTGGCCCAACCCACATTTAGCTCAACCCATATTTAACCCGTCCAAATTAGACCCAGCGCATAATTTTGCCAGTATTAGATATGAACCTTAATTTTTAACTCTTCTCTCTCTTCAAAACACAAAGGCTACGGGCATGTTTGGTTTGCAACTACAATTCTGTTTTCTATGTTTAAATACAATTCTGATAAAAATTTTCGTTTGGCAACCTGTTTTTAAACACAGAATTATAATATTTCTGTGTTATAATCAAGTTTTTCATAAAACAGGTTTAAGGTGTTTTATAACTTCTGTTTTTTATTTTCAATTTATATATGACATCCGTTTTCTAAAATATATGTGTTTGTCTCGTATTACTATTATGCGACATTGATGCTAAGAATGAACCATTAAAGTTTCCTGTTTTTATTGGAGTAGCGGGCTGGCCACCTCTTATTTTAATAAGTGGGGTGTCACATAAAGTTGTCAGTCGATGAATGAATAGGTCAGGGTTTAATGAGTTATGAATTGAAAAGCAATGTAAATTTCTTTATTAGTTTAATTAAATGGCATGTTTTAATCCTCTACTAATATTATTTTTAATTGTTAAAACTCTTTCTATAAATTATGACACCAAATATGGGATCCAAGGACTAGACGCACAAAGATGTTAATCGTATGGATTTGATATCCACATAAGTAGAATAGAAGGTTAATTAGTTGCTTCTTAATAAGACTCCTCCCAATGATTGTGAAAAATGTAACACTTATTCATTCTTAATATTTTAAAGCAGCTATACCTTAATATATAATATATATACATAATACATTAAGTTGTGTGTAATTCTTATAAATAAAAAATATATATGTACATGTACACAAAATTATATATGTACATGAACTTTTCATGGACTACCTCTTTTTCCCTCCAAACATTTGAGTTCCCCCTCTTTTGACACACTCAAATTTATTTTTCAATCTTCACCAAAATTCAAAAAGAGGGGCAGAATAGTATTTGACACATTTTAATCCCTCAAAATTGGAGAAAAGACCATACGTTCCTCTGATTCACTCCCGTCCCGCATTCTTACATTTTGGCAACAAACAAAAAAACCCTTCCTCAACCCCGACCATACATTTTGGATGGATTCTCTTCTTCGGCTTATCTTAGGTGTCCTCACTTCTCAGGTGATTTATGGTAATTTTTTTATTTTTATTTTTATTTTCTGACTTCCATCTCTTTATTTATTCATATATTTTCTTTTTGCATTTACTGGAAGTAAAATTTTCTTTGCAGTGCAACATCGAACGTTTGAATCGCACAATACTCTTCTGCGATGTGCCTCTCCACCAATGTTTTTTCCAGGTATAGTTAAGTTTGAAGTTTCTTTCATTTGTTCCATTGGGTTAAATTAACATGTAGAGTACATAGTTTAGGGTTCGAAGTTTGGTTTTCAAGATTTAGGTTTTTATGAAATCAGGGGTTATGATTTTCGGGTTCAAAATTTGATTTGGGGACTTTACTGAATTGTTTTTTACATATATGATTTAGTTAATTTGTGTTTCCCATTTGTATACCACCCAAGTGTTTGAGAATATTCTCCATCGGACTGTGGGTAACCTCTTTTCTTTTCTTCGCTAAATTAGTTTCTCTTAGCTTAATATTGGTTCAATGTCATTCATTAATGGTCTATATCCATGTCCAACTCAGTAGAAACATTTAGCTGCTGTTGTTGATTACCTGTTATTGTTACTGTTGGGGAGTTTTCAATTTTGCTGAAATAATCATTATACCCTACAAACTTCATAGGTTGTTTTCCCTTTCCATTTACATTATGAGAGCTCATTGCATATGGAGAAGTTTCATTTCCAGAATCTACTGACATAACACCACCCTGAAACTTATTGCTAAATAAGTTCGAAGATTTTAGTTTACATTCAAGTGCTTCGAGGTTGTTGTGAACTGGGCTGTCAAGATTCAGCCATGGACTATAAACTAGAATTAGAGGAGTGAACTTTGTTGTTTCAGCATTAATTCATGTGTAACTACTAGCAGTGTTTGGAAGATTCATGGGTTGAGAAGATCCATGTTGACCATTGCATGTTGGTTTATTCAGCGTGAGTGTATTATTTGCAGCAGTACAGTTAACACTCTGTCTCCTTTTGTTCTCTATATTTCTGGAGATGACTACCAACATAGAAATATGACAAGTCGGGGTCTTTCATCAGCTTCAGCATTTCCCTAGGTTGAGCTCCTTCCGTGAGTATGCTAACAGTTTTCAAGAACTTTTTATGACGCTCTGGCGTCCATCTTATCCATTGCAATCTATTCTCATGCAACATACTGTTCTTACCTGTTATTAGTTATAAATATAATTTTATATGATTAAAATTTCTAAAACATCCACCTTAGTTAAAACTAAGGCAGAAAATCATGGTAAATGGTGGTCTTTTAGTTTAGTTGTATTATTATTATTGAGACTTAGTTGATTGTCAATCTATTTATATCATGTTGGGGTAGTTAAGTATCATTTCCTAAATTTTGTTTTACAGGCATTGTGGATGCCGAGCTAATTTTCATTCTCTCTGGACGTCATCGTTTAGTTGGAGTTAAATGCTTGGAAGTCTTGGATGGTATATCTTCTTTATCAACAAGCAAAATACCATTGTGAGTGAGGTGATCTTGGCTTTGACTCATTAAATATTAAAATAAGTGTAGAAAGAAATGGAGAGGCAGGACCATGAAAGACGGAAGGAAGACGAAAGGCTATTGTGTGAAAAACAGCGCAAGGAGGAGGGATACCAAAGAAAATAGAGGCTTAAAATGGAATGAAGGGAGAAGTTTTCAGGTAAATTTTACTATAAACTAAACTTTGTGTCATAAGAGTTTAAATATAACCAAACATATCACCTTGCAGCTAATGACAGGGCTTACTGCTCGAAGAATTGCTAATGAATCAATTGAAGTTATTGTTGATGAACGAGTGGAACTCAAGGACTCAACAGTCTCAAAGAGGTGGTTGCCCTCAATTAAATCCTTTTTTCCCCTTATCAGATTTCTATTAATCTTTCCTTTTTCATACCTGCTTGAATAAGATCTCATATCCCAAAGCTCGCAATTAGTTGGATCATATTCAAGGCCTGATTATCTAATTCACATAGCCCAATTAGCTATGATCGCCAGATGTATTGAAAAAATAAATAGACATCAACAATCTTTGCTTTATTTTGTGTAAGCGGAATCATAGTTTGATTGGGCCATATAATAAAGGGATAAATAATTAAGTCTTGCATCTATTGTTGATCGTTTCTACTTCTACGCCATTGTCTTTTGAAGTTTACAACCTTATGCATGCAGTTTCTTATATGTCAATTTCTTAAGCATTTGCCACTATTTGTTATACATGCATATTAGGATTTTGATACCAAAGTTGTGTGTAATATAGATTTGGATAAATTCTGTTAGTTTATCAAGTCAATTGTTATCTATGAAATCTGTTTTTATTATTGTGGATGCATATTTGAATTACACTCATGGTGAAAGTCCACGTTCAAAGAAAAATTTGATCTATTTTATTTCTCTTCCCATAATTTTGATAAATGTTAAAACTTGACTTGGACCAGATATGGAATAAGGTGGCAATGAAAGAATTGTAGATTACCATTTTTCTATAAAACAGTCGTTACTGATGCTATCATTTTTTTATCAACTTCATTAGGGTGATTCTTTCTACCATTGTCATGGTGTTCTACATATGGACCTGCTGTTAAAGCTTTTTCTGAATTTTTATTTTAATGTTTCCAGACTTTAAAAACCATAATTATTACTTAAAAAAATCACATTTGTGTTGATGGTAGTTTTATATTTCTTCTATTTTGGAGGTACATATGTATGTACACATTCAATTATCTGTGTAACTGACGTACTAACTATACTGTATGTCTCTGTTTTGTAGGTACAAACATCATTAATGCCCGTGGGCTCCAAATGCTGAACTGAAATGGAGAGTGACATACCATATGTTTTGATTGGACTTTTGATATAATGCGGATTATGTTAAAGTAGGTACACATGGATTCAAATGTGAGAAAATAGCTAAGATGTTCATGAGAGTTAAAATTCTGTACACATACAAAAGTGAGCAAATATGAGCCGCATTATATCAGGTGTTTAAGAGAGTTAAAGTAGAATTATATCAGGTGAGCAAATAGTGTAGACACCTAAAATGTACCTGAGTTAAAGTATGTACCTGATATCTGGTGTCTACTTTAATCCTACTTTAACTTTCATCTCTGAGTCTCATTATACCAGATGTCTACTTTAATCTGTAATACCCCGTATTTTTATAGCTTTTAAATTATGGGATTTATTAAATTTAATTGAGATAAATTAATTTAATTTTAATCCGGAATGTTGCTTTAAATATTTACTAGCATGACGAGAGTTAGTAATTATTGGAAATTTGTTATTTGTTGCATATTACTGGATGAGTATATTAATATATGAGATTTATTTTTATAATATTGTCACGTGTGAATAAAATGACAATTGTGGATATTTAAGTCGGGACGCGCCTGTGTCGTGTCGGGACTAAATGTGAATTAATAAAAGTGAATATTTTATAAGTCATTCGTATGGTCGTTTTGAGTGGGCCAATGCGTCCGGAAGGGTCGAGATAGTCAGAAAAGTGTACCTGGGGGTTTAGTTTGGGTCTCGGGGCGTTTTTAGGCCTAATTAGTACCCCGGGAGGGCATTTTGGTCATTTTACATTTTTGGGTAATTAAACCCCCTAAAATTAGAGGAGTTATATCAGATACCTAGGTTACCTTCTAGGTTTAGAAACTCTAAACACAAGTGACGGCCATAGGAGAGGAAGGAGAGAACTCTCACGGCTAATTCAAGTCCCGAAACTCAACCGTTTGCACCGCCGCCACCGCCAACGCGTAGATCGCGAGATGTGGAACGCAACCATACCGAATTTGACACCAAATCAGAACGTCGAAAATTCCAGGCAAGTGTTTATCTTGCTTATTTCGTTGATGCATCTTTCATATTGGTTTAGGAATAATTAGGATGAATTGTATGGAAGAAAAACCCAATTTGAGATAGGAAATTGCATGTAGTGATGACTTAAATGATATTTTAGAAACCCTTTGTCATGTAAAGGATTAAGAGTTTGATTAAGAAAAGAGTTAAAATTAGATACAAACACTAAAAATTTTATTCCGGAAGATCGGACCATTGAAATCGCTTGAAATTTTAATATGTTGTAGAGAACGGCGAGACAGGACTGCTGACAAAAATTCAGCATGATCGAACGGTCGGATTTCTAAAAATATTATTTTTACTAGAGAGTTTTATGTTTTGAGGACTCTTAGAGAGTTTTATATTTTGAGGACTCTTAGAGAGTTTTATATTTTGAGGACTCTTCTAAATAAAAAAAAATCAATTGAAACTCCATTTTAATTCCGATTTCGAAACCATTTGAAATTCTCATCTTTGAAAATAAAATTCAAAATCCTTTAATGTAAGGCGAAATCTATATTTTTGGGATATCTTACATGAGGGACAATGTAAATATATGTTAAAGAGAGAGAGACACGTAAGAGAGTTACTTTGGGACAAATGTGTATACTTACTGAATTTTATACTTGGGAGGATAGAATCCGTGAGCGTGATGTAGTAACTGGAAAAGTTCCTCAAATTAAAGTAAGATGTTAATGGTTATATGTGATAACTATATAATGTGAAATAAATGCGAATGACGTAATTATGGGAATTGAGAACTTACCCATTATTGATATGGTAGTATTAGTATAGTTATATGATTGCGTATGCATATACTATCTATGTGTGAAAATCATGCCCACGCTACTTGCTATCCCTGAGGTTTCCGCGCTGGGACAGTCTTATCTCAATGGGACCTTTATGGGAGATATTGACTTGTACCCTAGAAGATAGATATCCTTGGTACAGGCTATCGGAATGATAGTTCAGACGGTCTTAAGAGATGCGGGTATGTGCTTTCCTCTTAGAGACTTGGAATCTATTCTTCGCCTCATTTTGTTTGTATATAGGTATCCTTGGTACAGGCTATCGCAGTGATAGTTCAGACGGTCCTAAGGGACATGGAACCTATAGTTTGTGTATGTGTTAATACAATTCGAGAGTGATTCCGAATTTGTATTCCCCTTAATGTGAGTGATATGGGGTTTGGATAGTAGAGTATGCCCGCACCATAGTTATTATGTGGGGTGCTGATTCGATATATATATTTTCGAGTAGTTAATATATATATATGAAATTATGAAATCTGGAACTGTCTACTGTGATGTGATATGTAGGTCGTGGTTGATAACTCAAATTATAGATACTTGTGTTGAGAAAGTATAATATGACACTGGAAAACTTTATTGATTTATAAGGTTAAAATGAGAACTTTGGTTACTAATTGAATAGTATCTTCAAACAATTAAATCGAGAAATTTGGAATCTTACGAGTAATGTAAGATAAGTTAAATCATTGGGAAGATTAGTGCGATAAATGATAAGACAAACCGTTGGGAAGGTTAGTGCGATAGGTGTGCACATTAGAAGAGAGGTGATAATTCCTCAAGAGAGTGACGCACTAATATGTTGTTGCATTGGCCTGTATCAATTTAAATACTTGCTAAACAAATTTTAAATCATATACACTATCGGGCTCTGACCCGTTTCTCTCTCTCTCTCTCTCTCTCTTGTATATATATGTATGTATTACAGGTGCCCAGCCACAGAGGCGTCTTGCTTAGGATCTCTTGGAAGGAACGCGCTGCAGCTTAGGTGGAAGTTGCAGGACTCTTGATTAGACGACTTCGTTCATTTGGATCCACTCTTAGTACTTTCATCTAGTTGGGCATGTGTAGCTCTTTCCATTATTCCGTTGTTATTGGACATTTATATTTCAGTTATTTTCAGTATTGTTACTAAGGGATTTATTCAGTTTGGATGTGTGACTTTAGATTTCGTATGTTGACATTCGATTGGCGAATGTATTAAATTAATTGGATTATGTTGTAGAATTTAATGTGGTGTGATTCTTACTTATTGAATGTTGTTACTAAAAGAAATGATTTTTCTTTAAATAAAATTTGGAAAGTATGTATAAAAATGGTTTTGACACTTAGCTTAATTATTTTAAGGTGTTAAATTGGAAAATTTTATTTTACGATAGTGATGCTAAGAATGAACCAACTGTTCACCTTGATTTAATTTAATAAAGGGGTGATCGCCCGGTATTTAATTAGGCGGGGTGTCACAGGTGGTATCAGAGCATCAGGTTCTAGTGTCCTTAGGATCTGTACGGCTTATTATGCTTTCAGCGTTGCTTTGTTTGTTATAGAGCCCTATGTTTAGGATTGTTGATTCCCTTGACGAGATTTCGTTCTCCTGCTATAATGTGTATACATTAGTGTATTCTAATTTCGTTCAGATGTGTGCGTGTGCCGAGCGATGACGGATGTCAGAAGAGGACCGTTAAGCATACATAAGGGGGCATGGCTCAGTTGAGATGATGAAATATATCCGAGGATGATGACCGTAGTCGAGGTCACCTCCATTATGGCACGAGAAGCCATGACTAGAAAGGCGACTAAGGTGCAGCAATGATTTTTCAAATGTTGTTATAGTCAAATGAGGTGCGAGGGTAAACTTACCCAACGTATTACAAAAATGTGTAGAGACGGTCAGTGGAAAATTTTAGAAACGCGAAAATTGTATGTGTCTTTACCAAAGGCGGTAAAGTATCCAAAGACTTAATTATAGGACGGAGTGTGGCAAACCGAAAGTGAAAATTTTGAGAAAATTTTCTTGGCTTTCGGGACGAAATTATAATGGTTGGAGTCAACCACCAATTTTAGAAGTGGAATGCTATGCCTATAGGAGAACCATAGGTACAGTGTTGACAGTATGTTCCTTCCTCAACTGTTCAGGGTGAGAAGCAAACGTGGTTCTGAACTCATCGCGGGAGGGCATGACAAAAGTCTGATTATGGATATGAACCCTAATCATTAGCAAATTTTGTATCGAAAGATGTAGATACGAGTGGAGGAAATGACTCCAAGTGGGAGACCAACTCGTGATAATAATTGATAGTACTCGAGGAGGAAATTCTGATGGACGGTTGATTCAGAGGTTGACAATGTTGTATTTTGTCAATAAAGATGATAATGCTCCTTGTGTGGGAAGCTTAAAGAAATCGAAGAATTTAGTCGAGAATAAGACTGAATACAATGGTGGTGATATAGAACCAAAAAGAGATGTGGATATACATCAGGGGACCCATTTAAATGATTCGGATAATGGAATTCTTACCAAGTGATGGTAAATTCAGTAAGTGCTATTATAGATAGTAACATGATCTTTATGGCCTAAAAAGTTAAAGGAACAATCGGAATGGTTAACAGGAATCGAGTTTACTAAAGTCCGAGAGGAGGAAAAATCCTAACCTGGTTAGTAGGACAGGTGGTAAGTGGATTATGTACTGAGGTATTTTGTGCGGAGTGAGATCTCTCACGATAATATGTTCCAAAGTGAGTATAAGGACAAGAATACGGTGCCTAGTAAAAGGCAACGATTAAAATAATTTTGTTATGGTTTGGGCAGACGTGTTACGTCCGAAAACCATTTGCACAGTCAAGACGATTGACAAGGTAGAAGTGTAAGTTGTATCCTCAGAGGATGAGGCGTGTTTATGTGACACGAGAGAGTCACTATATTTTGTTCATTGCTAGATTAGCATGTGAGACGAGCTTAATGCATATAATTATGAATGTTACTATTATGTGAATATTTTTCCCTAGTGTAGCGGGATTTTTCTTTAGTGCTATCCACGGAGGATGAATGAGTATATTAACAGTTTTTTATACTTTATTGAGGTTACTCGTTGTAGTGATGCGATACACGAGTATGATATTATCTTTATTAAAATGTTATAGAAATGGGTAGTATGATAGTGGGCATTTATTGCAAGGCTATCGGAGTAGTTGCATTGGTGCAACATGTTTTATGTTTGTTTTGGCGAGGCTTTACCTGTAAGAAGGTTGGACTTGCACTTATATTATCTATCCAAGAGACTTCGGAGGAGATAGTGGGCTCGAGATATTCGATGCCAATGTATGTATAGACTTTGTCAGTATGATTCAGTATGTATCGGGACTTACCGCTGAGCGAAACGATTTGACGCGGTATTATGTTTGGCACTCCGGACTTAGTGATAGGAAGAGTGCATTGTTATATTTATCCTTTAGAGATGTGGGAGTTAATAGTTATACCCCTATTATTAGGGAAGGGAATTTTGAGAATTTCGATAGTATGTATCTGAGGTTTATAGAATGTAATTACCATCAACCAATACGGGACGATAGTGAAATTAGTGAAACGTTCTTTGTTAAGCATAATTACGGGAGAAATTGTAACTTTTCTGTCAAGGGACGGAATAAAGGGGTATATACTATGGACGGAGGACCTAACGGATTTCGATAACCGACAATGCTAGGTAGTAGTGTATCGGGGGGTTCCTTTTTTGGATTTCGCTTTGCGAGACATCCCACGCATGAAACTTAGCGTAAGGTTGGAAATAGGGAGACGTTTGGTCACTATTCCATGAGTTCGGTACCCTGGTCGATATGGGATCAAGTAATTATGTATGTAAGTTGGAAGTTGAATTTTGTTTTAAGGTCATTGGAGCCGTATTTTTGTGGTAGGAAAGCATTAAAAGTTATCCCCACGAGTTGAGGGGTGGAACGATGATAAGCAGAATTTAAGAATTTTGATTTCTAGGGTGATTGAGAGTACCCAAATGTCATAACCGCGTACAGAACACAAGGTGAATAAAGAGTTGGAATGATTTTTAGCATGGATTATCTGGAAAGAACTTTATATTATACAAAAGAGATGACCTGTAATTATTTTGATGAATAGAGTGTTAGTGATTTATTTTGGTTGTTGTACCTATTTGGGAAAATTGTTGTACTTATCTGAGGAAGGTTGAGAATTATTATTCCTCTTTTATTGTTATGGAATTTGAATGCCCTATCCCTTCTATTCCATTGAATTAAGTTAGTCCTACAGATGAGTAGCACGCCGTTCGCTCTCCCAGGGCGGTCAGAGTGTTGCAAAAATGTGGGAATCTTGGTTAACTACAGTTAAAATAGTCTGAGTCGAAAGGACGTGGTAATAGACGTGTGAAATATATGTTTGTGGGACTAGTATAACGAACTGGAAGTGATAGAGTGTATTAAACGTCACATGAGGGGCGATAATCCATACATAAGTGTGCAATTAGAATAGCACGCCCTAACTTGATTGGAAGGTTGTGGGAAGCCATTAAAGAATTAGTATTCCTTGAATATAGTAGAATTTAATTGTTATGAAGCACACCCGGAGCGAAGTTGTTATTAGTCAAGTGTGAGAGCGACTCACACATATAAAGAGTAATGATGTTAGTATAGTATAAGAGATCCAGAAGTGCGCTTCGTGGAGAGAAGAGCACGGGTGGAACTTTCGGCATACTACAAGGAAGGAAGGGGAGTATTACGTGTCACTTAATGTGAGACATTTCAAGGGAAGAATCGATGTTTAGCGAGACGTAGTGAGTAGTCTCTACATGCACCGCCCATAGGTAAGGTTTGGTTGAAAGAGGTGAATCAACCAAAGAATTTTGTGTTTATAAAAAATTCCTGAACTTGGAAGAGGTCAGTAAAGACGGTAAAGTTCTTGGATGAGTTGCCATCCTCAAAACAAGACCAAGGGTTTATCCCGAACATGTGAATTAAGTCGCCGAGAAGGAAGTGATTGATATTCCTTTGGGCTGGCTTACAATATTAACTGGTATGCCCCAGACTTCCTTTGAAAGGAAGGATCGCGCCAGTGCATGGTCCGACACAGTATAAATTTCTGAATCAAGATGAGATTGGTGAATCCCACCTTTGATATGGGATTTCAGGAACCATCGGAGAAAAGATTTTGTTTTGAGTAGGATGTATCACCCTTAGCCAAAGAATGGGCGCACGGTGATTAAAGATTTGTGGAGCCACGTGAAAGAGATTTTGGAGTCTTGATACGATGATTTCAAGAATGCTCTATAGAAGCACTCGTACCTGTTATCGCGTTCAAGGTACTTATTAAGGTTTTGTTATGGAAGAACCCCGACTATTCTCCTTCCGTATGTTTATAGGAGAGTAGGTAATCAGAATTTTTGGATCGGTCGAGAAGACATCCGATAAATGTGGTAGAATTCCACGACTGTTTTAGGCGAGCAAGAGTGATCAAATGTTCGTAATATTTTCTCAGAATGGGAGTTTTGTATATGAATAAACCCGAGTATTTGTCATGTAGTGAGGTGTGTCCTCCTAATGTTAGTGAGATAATGAAATTTATAACTTATAGGCGTGACCTATGCGAATGTTGTCGGTTGGGAGCACAATGTGAAGTGTCTCCAAAGAGAATGCAAAACAATGTTACTGTAAAGAAAGGGCTATAGTGATTGAGCGCCGTAATGTGTAGTTAGTTTGTGTACAGAAAAGGATATCCAGAATTGTGCTACATGATAGGCCTTATTTTCCGAATTTCGGGACGAAATTCAGTTATTAGGGGGGAAGTTTAAAATAATTAAGCTAAGTGTCAAAACCATTTTTATACATACTTTCCAAATTTTATTTAAAGAAAAATCATTTCTTTTAATAACAACATTCAATAAGTAAGAATCACACCACATTAAATTCTACAACATAATCCAATTAATTTAATATATTCGCCAATCGAATGTCAACATACTAAATCTAAAGTCACACATCCAAACTGAATAAATCCCTTAGTAACAATACTGGAAATAACTGAAATATAAATTTCCAATAACAACAGAATAATGGAAAGAGCTACACATGCCCAACTAGATGAAAAACTAAGAGTGGATCCGAATGAACGAAGTCGTCTAATCAAGAGTCTTGCAACTTCCACCTAAGCTGCAGCGCGTTCCTTCCAAGAGATCCTAAGCAAGACGCCCTTGTGGCTGGGCACCTGTAATACATACATATATATACAAGAGAGAGAGAGAGAGAGAGAGAGAAAAACGGGTCAGAGCCCGATAGTGTATATGATTTAAAATTTGTTTAGCAAGTATTTAAATTGATACAGGCCAATGCAACAATATATTAGTGCGTCACTCTCTTGAGGAATTCTCACCTCTCTTCTAATGTGCACACCTATCGCACTAACCTTCCCAACGATTTGTCTTATCATTTATCGCACTAATCTTCCCAATGATTTAACTTATCTTACATTACTCGTAAGATTCCAAATTTCCCGATTTAATTGTTTGAAGATACTATTCAATTGGTAACCAAAGTTCTCATTTTAACCTTATAAATCAATAAAGTTTTCCAGTGTCATATTATACTTTCTCAACACAAGTATTTATAATTTGAGTTATCAACCACGACCTACATATCACATCACAGTAGACAGTTCCAGATTTCATAATTTCATATATATATATTAACTACTCGAAAATATATATATCGAATCAGCACCCCACATAATAACTATGGTGTGGGCATACTCTACTATCCAAACCCCATATCACTCACATTAAGGGGAATACAAATTCGGAATCACTCTCGAATTGTATTAACACATACACAAACTATAGGTTCCATGTCCCTTAGGACCGTCTGAACTATCACTGCGATAGCCTGTACCAAGGATACCTATATACAAACAAAATGAGGCGAAGAATAGATTCCAAGTCTCTAAGAGGAAAGCACATACTCGCATCTCTTAAGACCGTCTGAACTATCATTCCGATAGCCTGTACCAAGGATATCTATCTTCTAGGGTACAAGTCAATATCTCCCATAAAGGTCCCATCGAGATAAGACTGTCCCAGCGCGGAAACCTCAGGGATAGCAAGTAGCGTGGGCATGATTTTCACACATAGATAGTATATGCATACACAATCATATAACTATACTAATACTACCATATTAATAATGGGTAAGTTCTCAATTCCCATAATTACGTCATTCGCATTTATTTCACATTATATAGTTATCACATATAACCATTAACATCTTACTTTAATTTGAGGAACTTTTCCAGTTACTACATCACGCTCACGGATTCTATCCTCCCAAGTATAAAATTCAGTAAGTATACACATTTGTCCCAAAGTAACTCTCTTACGTGTCTATCTCTCTTTAACATATATTTACATTGTCCCTCATGTAAGATATCCCAAAAATATAGATTTCGCCTTACATTAAAGGATTTTGAATTTTATTTTCAAAGATGAGAATTTCAAATGGTTTCGAAATCGGAATTAAAATGGAGTTTCAATTGATTTTTTTTTATTTAGAAGAGTCCTCAAAATATAAAACTCTCTAAGAGTCCTCAAAACATAAAACTCTCTAGTAAAAATAATATTTTTAGAAATCCGACCGTTCGATCAAGCTGAATTTTTGTCAGCAGTCCTGTCTCGCCGTTCGCTATAACATACTAAAATTTCAAGCGATTTCAATGGTCCGATCTTCCGGAATAAAAATTTTAGTGTTTGTATCTAATTTGAACTCTTTTCTTAATCAAACTCTTAATCCTTTACATGACAAAGGGTTTCTAAAATATCATTTAAGTCATCACTACATGCAATTTCCTATCTCAAATTGGGTTTTTCTTCCATACAATTCATCCTAATCATTCCTAAACCAATATGAAAGATGCATCAACGAAATAAGCAAGATAAACACTTGCCTGGAATTTTCGACATTCTGATTTGGTGTCAAATTCGATATGGTTGCGTTCCACGTCTCGCGATCTACGCGTTGGCGGTGGCGACGGTGCAAACGGTTGAGTTTCGGGACTTGAATTAGCCTTGAGAGTTCTCTCCTTCCTCTCCTATGGCCGTCACTTGTGTTTAGAGTTTCTAAACCTAGAAGGTAACCTAGGTATCTGATATAACTCCTCTAATTTTCGGGGGTTTAATTACCCAAAAATGTAAAATGATCAAAATGCCCTCCCGGGTTACTAATTAGGCCTAAAAATGCCTCGAGACCCAAACTAAACCCCCAGGTACACTTTTCTGACTATCTCGACCCTTCCGGACGCATTGGCCCACTCAAAACGACCATACGAATGACTTATAAAATATTCACTTTTATTAATTCACATTTAGTCCCGACACGACACAGGCGCGTCCGGACTTAAATATCCACAATTGTCATTTTATTCACACGTGACAATATTATAAAAATAAATCTCATATATTACTATACTCATCCAGTAGTATGCAACAAATAACAAATTTCCAATAATTACTAACTCTCGTCATGCTAGTAAATATTTAAAGCAACATTCCGGATTAAAATTAAATTAATTTATCTCAATTAAATTTAATAAATCCCATAATTTAAAAGCTATAAAAATATGGGGTATTACATAATCCTACTTTAACTCTCAGCTCTAAGCCTCATTATTTGCTCACATGAGCTGCATTACATCAGGTGTCTACATTAACTCTCTTGCAAACATATAATGCGGGGAGTTAAATTAGGTGTCCAAGAAAGTTAAAGTAGGTACCTGAGTTAAAGTAGGATTATATCAGGTCAGCTATACCAGGCAGCTCTAATATAATGCTCACACCTAATATAATGCGACTCAGACATGATGTAATGCAGCTCAGACCTGATATAATGCTCACACCTGATATAATGCTCACATATTTTAATTGCGAGTGTTTTTTTCTTATCATCATCAAACCGAAATGAATGGTTCCCTATTTTTTTTCTTTGATGGAATAGACCTATCCATTTTTATATTAGGTGCACTTGGCGTATGATTTATCTATATAAAATATAAAGTGTATTTTATGTTTGATTTATCATATATTTTTAATTGGTCTCTCCTAATACTTTTTATTTATATTTTCTTATAAGGATTGTTTATTTAATTTTTTTTTCCTTATCACATGGGTTGAAAAGTTTTGGACGCCAAAACCTAAAACCATGGCAACTCCCTCAAACATCATGATTTTAAAACTTTCTCACCTAAGGTTGTTAACAATTTTTATTCTAACAAACTCAGCTTCTTTGGTGCCTTCAATAGTTTATGGGGTAAGGTTGTGTAGCTGAGTTCGTGTCTGATTCCGTATTTTACATCTCCGGTACAAAATCGATATGTTACTTAAATTCCAAATATTTGAAGTCATTTTTAAATTAACAGAGAGGTAAGTAGCTAGAATGTGTGAATATGTGAACTTCAACCACCAAGTTTCGTTTCAGTTGATTCCAACGAACAAGTTCATTATACAATTCAAAATATTCATTTGTTATTTTATCTCATATCTCTTAAACTGTTAGGAATTTGGGTCTCGGATATTTGGAATTCAAGTCCCTTATAGAGGTGTATAGATTTTGTATTCATATTTTCTTATTCTCATTCAAATATAGGCCGATACTGATGTTATTTGTATGCTTTTTCAGATCGTCCAACCAAAATTCCATTTTCTATTTTGGGAAATGGTAGCTCCGTTGACTGAAAACATTCTCAGTCGCGTATTAGGCAAAGCTTCCCAAGCCACTTAGACTCGAAAAAATACAAATATAGTGGTCCCCCAACACTGTTAATGGGCAGAGAAAAAGGAAAAAGATTATCACAGGGACCTCGGCTGCTCCTATTAAACAACAGTAAAGGAAAAAGGGTCCTTCAAGACGATCTTCAGAGCCTTTGTTGCTTATTCAGGATGACACCCTGACAGCTACACGCCTAGCAGAACTGGTTGTCAATGTCGATTCCCTTTTGGGGAATCAGGTGAAGGCTAGGGAGGCCATTATCTCAGTTATTCCTCTTTGCGGCACCTGATATTTGCTTCCAGGTTTGAATTCGAACTTTGCAGCTCCCCTTCCTGCACATTAACACTAAAATCAAATTCCTTTAGTAGTGTATTGACACATTTAACACTAAAATAAATACCAATTCTTCATATTGGATTTATTCTTTGCAGAGTTTACTAATTGTTCTTCGATATGCTTTATAATATGAATTGTGAATGTACATTCATGGATTTGTCGTCTTCTAATTAAATATGTTAAGATGTAAATTTATTTCAACTCTCCTAGGTTATGCCCCTCTTAATCTCACTACGTCTCTCCTTTTAAATGGTTTTTGCTGGGGATAATTATTGGTCATTTGATTTAAATGTTATATGAGGGAGAATTTATGCACGTACATAAATCGTAATATTGAAATTATTTGTAGGCAATGCATTGTTCAGTAATGAGTGAATATATTCCGTTCAGATTTATGGACCCATCTTTCATGAGGATTAATTTGATGTTCTAATTTGATTGATTTAATCATGAATAACTAAAATAGGGGAAATCCATGTGAATAGGTTAACTTTTTAATATTGTTTACGTTCATACTTCTTGGTGAAAGGGGGTTTGGGGGTTGATATGTAGATTTGATTTATTTTCATCAAATGGGGGAAATCCATGTGCATCTCTGTATTTAGTGTCAAGAACACAATCTTACAAAATGAAACTACAAATTTTCCCCACAAGTTACAACAATAATGTGTCGTATGCGGCTTAATGCCCCTGTTAGAAATTTCACTTCAATAATGTCTAGTGAGTGTAAATTTATTGATTGTTTGATGGTTACCCTTACTACTTGACCTTGAGCTAGATAATTTGTTTCATTTTTTTTATCATTTGGACATCCAACCTAGCTGCCTAAGTTCATTTTAATGATTCAAAATCTCATCTCTTCCTTCCAACCCATTCATTATGAAAAACAATTGCTCTCTCCTCACTCTTACGTGAAATTTACATAAAGATATGTACATACTCTCTTAAATCTCTCATGCTACTATAGATCACAGATAAGAAATAAAAAGTTATTTGTGCATTCATTTGTGATCTTCAATTTCTCCAGGTTGTATTTAAGTGTTAATCATTGGACCTTTCAACTCATTGTGGGATGTTATGTCTTTAATTCAGCATCACCATCTATCCGCTTCAATTTCTTCATCAGCCCCCGTCTTCTTAGGCCAAACCAACCTCAACAAAACAATTCAGAATGTTTTGATTGGGGCAACAACAACGGGATGTGCAAATGCGTTACAGTACAAAAGACTGCTCAGAAGACAAAGGTCTCTGACAACTCAAATACCTCAAAGCATCAAGCTTCTTATCTTCACACGAGTTACTAGAAGGAAGGATGCACACATGTTGAAGTACCCTGATGAACAAGTAATAAGTCTTAGAATTGGTCACACTATTGAGCCCATTCCGGAAGTTATAACTTCGGCCATTGCAAATAGGGCACTTTCACTGTCTACATTGAAAGTTTACAGTAGTTATGGACCTGAACAAGGTGAAAAATTAGTAAGAGCGGAAGTTGCTACAAATTTCTATGCCCATTACATTTTTTTAGATTAGTGATTCAGAAGTATTTGGCGCTATTATTTCCTTACAAAATTTTGTACAACTAAAAATATCACTTTGGAATTTCATGTCTCCTTTTGATCCTAAATACTTAATCTTTTGAAGGCTTTTAGTTTTTTATGGAGGTTTTGTTCATTGTATTATGTAGGATGCAAAGCGAAAAAGACTGTTTAAAGATGTGGACATGCCCATGTGCACAAAAATTATAAGGTCTGGCCATGTCGTTTCATATCTATGTTGTCTTCCTTATCTTCTCTATCATTATAGGGATTTTCATGACTGATTATGTAGATATCTTTCGAATATATGTTGAATAATAGATGTTTACATTTTCTAATCAAAATGTTTTTTTTAAATATTTATGTCCAACAAATTTTAATTTTGTTATGTATTGAGTTTTTTGGAATCTGGGGTTTACTAACCATATGAAGGTGTTATTTTCAAACTTCTAACCCCATTCTGAATTTCATGTGTTGTTTGATAAAAAAGATTGGGGATGTAGAAATAATGAAAACGGGGTTGAGGTTGTTGTTGCCAGGGATTACACTAAACCTTTATGCGATAACCTCCAAAAATGTAACTCCATTTTATATTTCCATTTTATTTTGACTATTTTTTAAAGTTTGTTTGTTTTCCTTAAGTGTTTAGCACCCGATAGTGTGTAAGCAGCCATCAAAGAAATCGATCCAACCACTACTTAGCAACTCACAGCGGATCCCAATCTTGGCTACAATTTGAAGAGTTGCAAATATTGGTGGTGCAAATGCGGGAAGGAATAGTATCAATCTATTGTAGAATTTCTAAGATAAAATTTCAATTTTGTGTTATATGATATTAACTTCTTACTGGTCTAATGCTACACTACTTTGTGTAAATGATACTGTAAGTTGTTGAATGTATGAAATGTATGAACTGAGTTCAATTTTGTGTTATATGATATTAACTTCTATTGTTGAATGTTTTTGTGTGTGCATGGGAAAGTATAAACTGAATGTTTTTATTCGCCTCATTTAAAGTATGTTTACTTCTCCTTATCCTTTTATTCATTCTCTATGTTCTCTTTATTATAAATCTAGACCCTTCTTTGTAATAATTTTGTTGCCATTAGTATTTAGGGTCACGGTTTAACTACCTTTATTATAAAAAAAACTATTTTATAAAAGTAAAATACACTTTTTAAAATTTAAAAATAACTATTTTCCGAATAAAACTCTTGGGAAACCATATTAATTTTTTTAAATATAGTCCCATTAGGCATTTTAAACAAAAAATGGGGAGTTAATAATATGGGGGTGTAATGATTTTTTTTAAAGTGGGGTCCATTATTGATCTTGGCTATAAGAGTTCATTACACGACGATTCTTGACTTAGCAAGTTACCTGGTAGACTCGATTATGACCAACTTCAACTCGAGCGACTATTTTATTTAGTTTATAGAAGGTCCACGAATCACTATTTATTTGGTTGTTGAATTATTTTCTTTTATACTTTAAACAAGTGGATAGTCCTATAATTAAATCGAATCGACTGTTATTTTGTTTTTATTATGTTAACTTTCCCGAATATTATCGTGCCTTCAGGCACAGGCATACCCTAGTATATATAAATATATATATATATATAGAGGCAGGCTCCTGTGCACACTAAGTTTGCACATTACCTTTTATATATAGTAAAAAAAATATTTTTGAGTTGATTTTTTTTGTGTGATATTTAAACATTTCAAGGAACCCATATAAAAAAAATCAGCTCAAAAAAACTTTTTTTGCTATTTTTAAAAAATCGGTCAAACTTTCGCAGTTTTTAAGCCCTTTAAAAACTGCAAAAGTTTGACCGATTTTTTAAAAATAGCAAAAAAAGGTTTTTTTGAACTGATTTTTTTTATATGGGTTCCTTGAAATGTTTAAATATCACATAAAAAAATTGGTGTGCGCCAGCACTAAGTTTGCACACTTTTAAAAGGTAATGTGCAAACTTAGTGTGCACAGGAGCCTGCCTCTCTCTCTCTCTCTCTCTATATATATATATATATATATATATATATATATATATATATATAGAGAGAGAGAGAGAGAGGAGAAGGCCCACCGACATCATGCTCTATACATCATTCATACATCACACCTAGTTGTAGGCCTAAAAAAAAAATCAAAATTTTTATTTTTCTCTTTAAATTAACCTTCCAATAAACACATGTTCAAAAAATTATATCAAAATTCATTTTGTTGCTATTTTAAAAAAATCCGCAAAAAACTCGTAAAAAATACCTTATTTATAAGGGTCTGCGCCAGCAGTTTTTTGTGAATTTTTAAAAAATAGCTACAAATTGTATTTTGACCTAATTTTTTGCATATGGGTTGAATGGAAGGTTAATTTCAAGGGAAAAAAATAAAAAATTTGAAAAAAATTCTTAGAGCTTAGAACTAAGCGTGATGTATGGTGTGATGTATATATCATAATGTATGTGACCCTTCCTCTCTCTCTCTCTCTCTATATATATATATATATATATATATATATATATATATAGTTAAACTAACCAATATACCTCATTTAATATACCTAAAAATACATGATATTAAATGTACGTGTAAATAATGTATGATGTATGTTTGTATGTATGTATACATACATGATATTAAATGTACGTGTATATAATGTATGATGTATGTTTGTATGTATGTATGTACATGATATTAAATGTACGTGTAAATAATGTATGATGTATGTTTGTACGTATGTATGTATGCATACATGATATTAAATGTGCATGTATATAATGTATGATGTATGTTTGTATGTATATATTCATGTATCATATATGTATGAAAATTTTATGTATGTTTATATATATATATATATATATATATATATATATAAAGAGAGAGAGAGAGAGAGAGAGAGAGAGTTAAACTCCTCAACATACCTCATTAAATATACCTAAAAATTTATGATATTAAATGTATATGTATATAATTTATGATGTATGTATGTATGTATGTATACATTCATGTATCATGTATGTATGTATACATTCATGTATCATGTATGTATGGAAGTTTTATATATGTATGTATGTATACATTCATGTATCATGTATGTATGAAAGTTTTATGCATGTTTATATATACATATACACACACACATACACATACACATATGTATGTATGTATGATATAAATATACATGTTTGTCAACTTTTTAAAAAGCTATATTTAAAAACAAGTTTACCAAACTCACACCAATAATTATAAACACAAAAAAATTACTTTTAAAACTGTATCTAAAAACAATGTTTAAATCAATTTTCTAAATAGAGAACCAAACGATTACTACAAGAAAAATGGTCATTTATGTCAGTCGAAAACTGACATAAATGACCATTTATGTCAGTTTTAGAAATTTTCAAAACTGACATATAAAGTCCTGACATAAATGTTCGTAAAACTGACATAAATAAGATCACATTTATCTCAATTTTTAGGAACACACATAAAAACTACGACATTTAACATGTTTTTAATCACATTTTCATTAAAACCTGACATAAATAAAATCACATTTATGTCAGTTTTAATAATTTTATGAGAGTTTTTTTAAAACTGACATAAATGTTAATATAAAAAATTAAAAAAAAATCATTAATCCATCAATAAACAACTATTATTTGAAGTCAAATCAACCATTGTAAATAGATAATAACCAAGGTCATAAATATCACTAACTTGATTTACATCAAGATATTTATAATCAAATTGATGTGAAGTTACATCATATCCAAAAACTAGCTAACGTCTAGTTATTTACGTGATAATATCCTAAAAATAGTGATGATACATCACAATATCCAAAAACTAGCATTGCGAATTACATCATAAGGACCACAATCCAAAATATTACTCAAGCTAGGACGTTGTCGAACGTAATATTCGATCCAATTTGTTCTCGACGCTATCCAACCCAGAATGAGTAACCCTGCAATCAAATATAATCAACATAGTTTTCATCAAAACACAATCATCTCAACACATTGTCATTACAACATAACAAAATACAATTACTCGAAAACACCTAATATATATAATCCATAATGAACTCAATGAACTCCATTTGAACTTCATTTAGTTCATTCAACGTGTATGTCACTTTATCGGACAATCTTCTCATCTAAAAAATTGAAGATATAATTGAATTTATTATTACGGTATATAATAGTTAATAACTAAACAATATTTTATATAATAGGACAAAAAGAGAACATTGGTAACATACCTTTGTTTCAAAAGGTATGGAAGGATCCTCCATGAAGTACTTCATGAACTTCAACACAAAATATCCGCAACAAATTCCGTCCGCTGATAGTGCTAACCGAAGATTTCTTGGTTCTTGAAGGTATGGAAGGATCCTCTGTGATGTACTTTATAAACTGCAACACACAATATTCGTAATGAATAGTACCATTTCCTTGCACTGGGCAGTAGTTAACACAAAACATTATTACCGAACAAATAGTAAAAGAGTAATGGACTACTAAACAAGGTTGTTAACAACTATATATATATATATAACAGCTATGCTGTCAAGTACAACTCAAGTCGAAGCAGACAATTGTAAAAAATATAAAAATTTTGGGCAGAATATCCTCTCTTTATAGGACTATCCACCCTGTTTAAAAAATATAAAATATTGCAGCCACAAAACTAATAGTTTATAACAACAATACAAATTACCTGTAATGACAGAAAATGTATAATGGTCATCCTATCAAAGTCCATGGTTACAACTTCAACAATCTATTCAATTCAATCCATGGAAATAACACAAACATATCAGTCAATAAAGAAAATTTTCATTAAGACACAAAATGGAAATATATATATATATATATATATATATATATATATATAACAGCATATATTGATATATCAGTATATGTTATTATATCAGTATATATACACTTTATACTGCTGCCATCATATAGGGAACAAACACCCTCAAGATTTTAACTCCTGCCATTATAGAGGGAACCATCCTCTTTTATTTCAAATGTTTTTTTCTAAAGCGTCATCTAGCAAGCACATTTAGGAAAATATCTATTGGAAAACAAATATCCTATGAAATTCAAGATGATGTACTCTTTTTTTATTTTAACAAGAACCAGAAAAGTGATAATAATTCTTATAAAAGTAAATAGTTCAATACAAGCATAAGCTTTAAACCTCTACAACTCAATCAAGTTTCCTGATGTAAAGATGCCTGTACATGAACACGAGAGTGAGATAAAGAGATGTTTGTTCATTGATTAGCAACTTGTTGAACAAATAAATGTGTTTCTTTTCGCAATACCTCTCATTTTATTTTGAGAAGAAAGCAATCATCATTCAAGGAGTAACTTAATCCTTTATATTTTGTAGGATCTTCAGCCTCATAGGTCTTTCAATATAACATGATTTAATAATGATGAAAACAAAATTGAACAAGAAGACGTACAAACGGCGAGACTGCCAGAAACAATAACAGATTGAGAGTGAAAGACTCCCCTTACCCCTCTCCTCGTATCAAGGAGTCCACATTTAGGTGAGGGTTAGAATGACCCTTACATACTACTGATTGAAACAGTGTAAACTTGGGACCCCCTACATAAACATAAATGCTTTAACCAAAATAGGATGAGGGTAATTTTAACCTTCACTAAGTGAGGGTCAAAAAATTGACAAACCCTATCAAGCATCCATTTTGAGAAGCTAATTTAGGGTAATGTTTAATGTTCCAATATTTGCATCATTAGATATACTCATCATTATAGTTATCACTTATTACAGAGACAAACCTTTCAAGATAAGGTATCTGATGGAGATCCTTCATGGTATCTACATGGGAATCCATGCAACCCAGTGGGGATTGGCAGGAATTGTTGACACTGAGGCTAAAACCTCCAGCTAGGAATCTTTGGATAAGTGCCAGCTGTGATCTGTCTTGATTTGTGTACGCATTTGATACCGTGGAGAGAGAACCGAAAGCGTCCCATACCCACTGTTCAAACTGTTGGGTGGGATGAGGGATCACATCTTTAGTATACTCTTCGTCCTAGAGAGCGCATTGACATGTTTGTTAGGAATCCCTGTACTCAGCACCGCAAGAATAGCAGAACTCGTGCCCACACCACCAAGTCACGTGGTAGCAACACCATCTGTGATCTTAATCATCCTCTAATATTGTTGGAAACGTCTTCACTGTTTATCCTCGGGCAGTTGATGAAAAGTAATGTCACCCGCATCCCTCTCCTCCAACGAGAGACTCCGATACTTTTCGCAGCTCATCAAAGAATGCCAAGGGACCTCACATTCCACACATATAAATCTCTGATAGAAAGGGTACTCCACACAACTATACTCCTCCTGATTCAATGAACTCACCTTAAATTTGTTCTTGAAGATAGTAAAAAATGAAGCCACTGAGCTGTGCGAGACAGTCGGCACCCCAGTATAGATCTATCTCGATTTTTGATGCAATAGTCAACCTCCTTAACTGAGGACATTATCACAAAACCAAGCCCTCAAGATTCTCTCTACATGGATCAACCACTAGGTGAACATCCTCTACCTGAGAAAATAATTCATATTAGAATACAAGCAATACAACATTGCAACAAATAGGAAGAAATTTGATACATAAAGTAAGTGTACTCATCTAATTATGCAAAAAACTATCTAGGAGTCTTTTGGATACATCCACAAGTAAAAGAAATACCTGTCCAATATGATCTAACTGGAAAAGAAGTAACGCAACACTTAAATACATAAAAAAAACCGTGTAAATATATTAGGCCTTATAAGAAACAAGACAATTCAAACACACTAAAAATGATTTACAAAAGAAAACTTAGTGTACTAAGAGCATCAATGTCAGGTATTTCGAGCATTGAAAGAATTTTCAACGATTACATGAGATAAGGGGTGTGTATTGATATGCAACTAACTTTACAATAAACAAACATGTGATTCAATAGGGTGAGTGTTCGGCCAAAAAAAGAAAAAAATAGGATGGATGCAAATACTATTATAACAATTGCATCACATAAGAGTATCTCAAAAGTGAAGCTTAAACCTAAATTGCACACCTTTCGCAACATAGTCCACATTGAAAGCGTACCCTCTCATCCATTGATATATAATTTGGTACATAATGGTTGGAGTGTAGTTTAGGAGAGAAAGAATCATCATTAACATAGTGGTTCTCATTACCATGAACAAAACAACGTGTGGCGAAATTGACTAAACCCAGTGAAAAATGAAGCCGAAAATAGTGAAATGAAGATCTGAAATTAAATGAATACAACATAATATCAAACTAAAAGAATTAAATACAACACTAAAGAAAATGATGCAAAAAAGTAAACAAAATGAAATTAAGTGAAAATAAATGTTTTTATACATCAAATTAAGTAACCAAGATCATAACGATCCAAAATGCTAGCTAGGCCCTTATATATAGAGTAAAGAGAAACAATGTGTCAAATTGAGAAATGCATCATATAATTGGTTTAATGCCTATGTTACATTTAGAAATAAAACATAACGGAATGGATTTGAAATTAAACAGGAGGAAAGTAAGTAAAACCCAATTGTGCATTCAGGAATGCAATTACACAGAGAGGTATACAAACACACATACACAAATCAAATCAACAAATCCATATATATAAACTAATTTTACCAATTCTTGTAAATCCATATATATATCCTAATTTGACCAATCCGTATATCTAGATAGATTTAAGAAGTTCAAGACAAAATCAATAATGCAAAGTGAAATAACTGAATAGTAACAACCAAATATCAAAGGCCCGATGGACAAAATTTAGAGAAATTTAGGTGTATGAGACATCCATACAATTTTGTAGACTTGAATTATTCTTAACCCTAAGCACACTCTAGCTGCCCACAGTTATATTCCAACTCAGTATATATATATATATATATATATATATATATATAATGTAAACCTTAATTCATTAGCAATGCAAGCTACCCAACTCTGTCACCTCTAGCTGCCCACCTTTATATGCCAACTCGGTACTTTCCTGATGATAGCAATAAGAAATAATTTTGAATTATGAAATACTAAAACAGCATAACACAACATATTATTATGGACCAAATACCTCAATGAGCAAAAACAGTGACATTGCCTCTGAATAAGCATCTGCTTGAGACCATAAAACACATCAGTGTTATCACGCCCCATTCATCCAATCTGATGCATGTACATTTCAATATTCCCGATCATGTCTAAATTTGTTACATGTGTAGGTATATCAATCCCACGTCCATCTACATCGGTATATTTAGAAAGTGTGAAAGATTAGAATTTGTAGCCATACTAACATGTTCACATAACAAAAAAACCAAACATAAATTCCAAATTAGTTCATAAGCATACTAAAATGCTCAAAGATATTTCACCATCATACGACTTCGCTAATAATTTTATATAACAATTCAGCTACTTATTAACCACTAATCAGTACAAAGAGTAATAAGATATAAAAAGATATTTAGTTTTAAAAATATAATTTGGGGGTATTCTATTTAGACTTAAGCAATATCCAAACCTCATATATCCCCGAACCTCAACAATATCCAAAGCCGGTGAAATACGTGAAAAGAAAAATAAAAAAATTCAAACAAATTCAAGGCATAACAGGAGCAAAATATCAGGTAATATGTATAAAAAGTCTGTTCAATCCAAATAGGAAAAATTCAGATTTGCGAAAGATAACAACAATAAAATAATTTTGGTGTCCTCCTTGATAATTGACAATATTATTGTTACTTTCACATACTGAACTGAGTGTTGCAAAACAAAAGACACAATATTTTCGTTGGTGTTGCTGCTATTAGACTCAAATCCGTTGCATTCATAAATACATGCATTCGTTGGTGCTGCTGCTATTAGTGTTTTCTTTGGATTGTGGACTGTGGAACTGTACACTTTTGCAACACTTAGTTTAAGGAGTCTTTAAATTTAGTTCAGTATAAGACAACGAAAAAATGAACCCAAGAATGCAAAAAATGTACAGTTTAAGGAAAAAACCAAAGTCGTATTGGGAACATACTTTAGCAACAATGGCTAGTAGAGCATCTATCTTGAAATGGTAAAAAAAATCCACATTTTTACTACAAATCCATTCGGGAATGCAGTTTACTACCTTCTGATAGATAGAAACAATTGGATTCCTTCCTTTCAAGCGTCGGTAACGAATGCAATTTCATATTCTCAACAAATCTAGCAAGCATAATTTAAATTCCAGTGATTCTATCACATTTTCCCTGTATCTCATGTGTGAGAAATCTCCACAAAGTTGCCCTTGTACACCCTTGCAGCTGCTGCGATAAGATCGACACTGAAGAGTTTTATGCCTGCATTGATGGAAACTCTTACCCTCGTAGGGATCATATATGCATTGTCCTGGTTAGGCATGTATGAATCTGCGAAAAACAAACACAATTAATGAATTATAACACAACTTATAAACATAACAATATTGCTAGTGTCTTTCCAAAATATGAAATTTAATAAAGAATTACATAAAATAATTATCATAACTCAAAGTCATATTCAACATCATTTCATTAAGTGAATACTTCACTAATTACCAAATCGAGAATAGAAACTTATTGTCTTAGAAGAAGGCTATTAGTAAACAATATATAGCCCTTCCCTTACCAAAACCAGCGCAATAAATGGAAACAATTGAATAGGAGGCAGCAACTGAACCAAAAAAGAAGTCCCTAGGTTGGTTGGGGTATATCGTGGATTATACCTCTATTGAAAGTTGGTAGCATAATTTGGCACAAAGAGAAGCTAGTTAAGAAGTTGTGTAAGGAGATAAAAACTCAAATTCGGCTACTCTATGGCCCGCCCTCTTCTCTAGGTCGCATTGTCTTAGTATCTAGAAAGGATGAACCAGAGGTGCTAGTGTCCCCTCCTATGCATGATCTAAGAAGAATATTCAAGTGTGTAAGAGGATTGTCTAAGAGCGGGGAATATGATGATAAAGCTGCTAGAACTTCTGTTGTTGCATTTTCTGTGTTACATTTATTGGTGGCATCCACAAAATCTATTAGCATAATTGGAAAACATGGTTCTTCAATTAAATCAATAAAGTGCACTAACTCATCTGTCCAGGTTCTCTCAACTGATGAAGCACCAATGCGTACATTACTAATTACAATAAACCTCCCATTTGGTTTATACTTTAATCTTAAAATAGAAATAGGATAATAAGTTAAGTAGTCTAATATCATATTATAATGATTCGAAATTGCATCCGTTCAGCACCATCAGTAACAATAGAGTAAGAATAACATTATTCTGCTCTTACTTGTGCTCTAATTGTAATAATTAATATAATATTATCCTAAATTTTAACTCTTTGGATGCTATTTGTTTTTTATCTTGTGTTCAATCATTCTTTATTAGTAAATATGTGGATTGAGATACATGGAGCATGGGTTGCGTCTAAGAAAGAATGCAATTAATCGTAATGTGATTTGTTTTTTATAAAAGAAGAATAAAAATTATTCAATACTCAAAAACTAGATAGTTTAGTTTAATCTATCGTCATCTGGAGTTACTTGGAGACAAAATTCCAAGCTCATATAAATAGTATCTAAAGCTCTCGTTTGTATTCACTTAAGACTTGAATATTGGTGAGAATAAATTGAGGGAGAAGATTTCCTTTGCTTATGGGCATTCAAGTCTTCTGTTACATAGTTTAACGTCACTAGGAACAAGTACTGATCTCAAATATTATTCATAGCAGCTGAATTTAATAAGATGGATTCTGCTTGTCTTAGGATTGTTTTGGCTTTTCATGAGTGTGATTATTGGGCCTTGCCCGTTCTTTTTCTTAATTTATCTAGTGGGTTAAAAAAGATTCCAAGTACTTATTTTATTTAGAGAGTAGTTGATATTCTAACTCAAGGACTTCTAACAGAAAACAGAAAACAAAAAGTAGAAATGATGTTGCATGATGAATTTTAGTAATATTCGACAGTTGATGATAAATCCATCAACTTTTTAGTGTATGGTGATTTTTTGTTCAGTGTAGGCGAATGAAAAGCATACCTTGTGCCAAGGGTGCGCCTTTATTTGAGGAAACCTAAAATCGGTATAGTTCAGATTCATACATCGAATTTCTTCTCGAGTCGGTGTGCCAAGAACCTAAAAGACAAAATATAAGATAACTATAACATCAGAACATGACTTCTAGTGTTTAATAAGCACAACCACACCTTGATAATCTCCACAAGATTGTCAACTACATTTTCTCCAGGAAACAATGGCTGGCCTAGTAGAAGCTCAGCAAGAATGCAGCCAGCTGACCATATATCAATTGAAGTTGTATATTCTGTAGCACCAAAAATTAGTTCTGGAGCCCGATAGTACCGTGAGCAGATGTATGATATGTTTTCTTCACCCTTCACCTGATAACAATTTGAATTTTTGTTAGAAACATGATACACACTGTTGGAAGACCTATAATCATGGAATTCAATCATACGTGGCACAAAAAGGTGATTTTGTACTTGGTTTTTCTAATACATAGACAACCTATGAGTGGCGTGCTTAGTTGAGAGAGCATGGATCTTAGTCCTAGGTTTTTGGAATGCTGGTTATGCATATCGACCGGCACATGACACGTTTAATAATCAGGTCTATTTAGTGTGACTGTGAAGGTATTGGATGGATGCAATCATAAAATGGATTGGGTTAGGTGAGTGGTACTAGACACGATGCGAACACAACACGATACAAAACACCTGAATTGTCACCTCTTAGTCTGATGATTCCCCAAAACCACTCCAGTCCTAACCTCGTGGGGAAAGCCCAAAGTCTAGCAAAACATATACACGCAGCAATTCAAACAACAGATGATTAAGTAAAAACATAACAAACGATGGTGCTGCCACCGGGTATACTAAATTAAGTAGTAGAGCATTTTCAATTTATCAAGATCAATCAACACATATATTGTCAGCAAAGAACAATTAGCACTGTTGTTCTTCAAAAATATATTATAATTACTTATTGCAAAAATCAAGAAAGAAACACAGTTATCAAAAAATGGCTGAAATTATAGATTACATTACAATGTATGTTATTTTTATGTAAAAATGCTGACTTTTAAATATATTCTATAATTCATACGTTCCAGAAAATAATCTATCCCAAACTAGTCCTAATTTTTCTAGCCTTGATAATTTTACAACGTGTAGTGTTGTTGGATGGTGTCCATGTCCAATCCATTTTTCTTGATCACTGATTCAACTTGTCTAGCAATCTCAGAAAACTCATGGTTCTTCTCGTTGTAACTTGAAGTTTCATCAAACGGAAGGCCATCCCCACCCAATGCCGAAGACCCAGATTGCTCTGGCCCATCCCCACCCAATGCCTTGGATCCTAGCAAAGCACTAGTTTGCATAAACAGCAATGAGAGTAACCAAAAACTGGTCTAGAAAGAAAGAAATAATGAGCTAGAGACCAGGGCGTTCAACAAATGACCAGCTGCGAGACCTGGTCACAAAGATGAGAGCTTGGCTCATAATGCTCATTTGAAGATATAGAGCAGTCGTGAGATCATCCGTGTGATTCTTGATTGATCTAAATCCAAATATATTCGAAAAGAAGTCAGCGTCGGTTGCTAGACAGAAGAACACCACGGTCACAACTGTAAGGTAGGTCCCAAGGACAATGCTGGTGGCAAAGATTTCCTTAATCTTCCACGTCGGGCACTAGAGACGGCTTGACTATATTTAGTTTGTCATGATGGTCCCATCATTGAGGATGGCGATGATGAGGACCATGAACGGAGAGAAGTCATAATTTGAGATGAGAGCAATGAGCATGAACCCCATCAAGATACGGATAGTGATCGAGACCGCATAGATGCAGTAGTTTTTCATCCTCTGGAAAATGGCTCGACTTGTCAAAATGGCTCTCACAATCACACTGAGCCCTGGCTCGGTCAAGACGATGTTAGATGCACTCCTGGATACATCGGTTGGATCGGCCATTGTGATAACAATGTCATCCCTCTTTAGTGCCGGGGAATCATTCACACCATCTCTAGTCATTCCACAAATATGCTTCCTCTCTTGCAGCTTCTTCACAATCTCATATTTATGCTCAAGAAAAACACCAAAAAAATCCATCAGCCTTCTCAATGAGCTCGTTAATGGCAATCGAAGCAATGGACTCGTCCTTGCTCTGGCCAAGAAAGGAAAAATAGGGGTACATGTTGGTGCCCATCCTAAGCCTCCGACTAGTCTCTTTGCAATTGGCAAGCTGGTCACCGGTGATCATATTAACATTGAGACCAAGGGCAAGGGCTTTAAGTATTGTCTCTACACTATCACGCCTTGGAGAGTCAAAGAGGGGAAATAAACAAACAAACTCCCATGGTCCTCCAGCACTCTCCTTGCTCTTCTCGGGTACTGTCTATTGTGTAATGGCCAAGGAACAAAAACTGCGATTGGCGAAGTTATCAATAATTTCATGGGCCCTCTTCCTCGCGTCCCCCTTGAGATCATAAAGATCAATGCCTGAGCAAAGGCTTCACAGAAATCATCAATTCCAGTAAGAGTGTTGGGCACGTCAGGAACATTCGGCTGAAACAGATTCAGTGAGAGTTTGGCATGTTATGATTTATAGATTATTCATTTAAAGGTTTACGAACGAACATCAAATTTTAGGAACTTGATGGTTATGTAAAAGTACAGATCTATAGCCTTGTATATGTTTTGACATTATGTCTGATACAAAATGCATACCAAACAATTAGGTACTATACTATGATCAACACATTGACAAAAAGCACCCCCACTCTTAAGAAGATACGTGGAAGTGCATTGGATATTAAAATATATAAGCAAATAAACTATTTTTATTGATAGCTCACACTAAATCTTTAACAAATACCCAACACACCATATTGAATGTTCAATACCTTGTCATTGCAAGTACCAAATGGGTTAGAGTTTACTCCATTACCAATATCAGTTGCTACATCACTAACCTAACAACATCGAGTAAATATATAGCTTTAGAGTTAACAGGAATGTAATGGAATATTTTAAAGATGGGCATATTTAATACTTCTCTCATAGTAATATACGTGACATGAGAATGTTTAGGAATCTATGTTAAATCTCAAGAAGGGTTGGTACCCAGAGTGAGCAGTTCCCGCAATCTATCAAAGTTGTAAAGCATCAATATATGATATGATAAAACCATAAAAAGAAGAAAATTAAAATAATCACAATGATGAATTCAAACTTTTAGAAAGGAAAACCATTTATAATAACAATAGATTTTTTTATGAATTTAGTTTGACATTTGTTCTTTTTAATATACTCTGAGTGAGTCCAAGACATACCCCCTCAGAAATAAAAGAGCTTTCACAATACTCAAAATTTAGAATTCTCAAATTGAAAAGAAAAATGTTAACAGGGTAATAAAGAAGCATAATAAAAAAAATATCCCAGACTCTAAATGACCAAATATACACACTAATTTAAGGATCAACATACCCATTTCTCGATTTGAACTTTAACGAATAGAAATCAAGCACAACGTCCTCCGAACTGTTGAAGATAGCATAAGTATGGGTACGTGCTAGGTGTATTAACTGTATAAATTGTACAAGACTCATACCGTATCAATTTTTTAACAATAGAAGCTATTAAATAACAATAGAAACTATCAATTTTCTATGCCTTCCTATATTATCAATAAAACTAAATTCCATGATTTTTTTATATAAACATCAAAACTAAAATTAGTCCCGATTCCACCTGAAGTCGGAAGAATATACACCATAAAAGATCCCAACAAAATAAATGTTACTAATTATTTTCATAGAATTAAACAAATGGAAAACATACCTCGCAATTCTAGTAATCTATGAGGAACAACCATCTTATACAAATCTAATCTGAAACCTAAAATCCAACAACATAATAACACAATTGAAATAGGGAGTAGAAGATACCCAAAATAGGATTCGCAACCTAAATGAAAGAAGGAATCAAAATCCCTAATCGAACACTGAAGGACCTGAACATCAAGGCGCACACACACATACACAAATTGAATCAACAAATTGTAATCTAGACAAAAAAAATCTTGCAGATCCATATATATACACAAATTTGGCCAATCCGTGTACATGTATAAATTCAAATCCAAAAATAAAAACAAAATCAAGAACAAATCAAACATAAATTAGAACTCAATCTCGAAAACCCTAGTAATAAACAGTACCTACATGATGGAAGCTTGGCGGAGGTAAAACGAGAGACAGAGAGCTCTGTACGACCGAGAAAGAGAGAGAGTGAGAGAGAGAGAGAGAGAGAGAGAGAGAGATGTGCGTGTACATAGAAGTGTGAGAGAGCCGGGAAAGATTTTGAGGAGCAAAATTTTGGAGCGGGAGTGAAAAAAAAATCCCCGCTTTATTTTTTCCATTTATCTCTGTTTTGACTCAAAGAAAAAATAATTAGCATTATATTTATGTCATTTATATATAAAAATGAGATAAATAATTTATTTTTTATCTCAATTTTATTTAAATTGAAATTAAAATATACTTTTAAAGTCAAATTGACATAAATAAATATCATTTATGTCAATTTACATTTCTCTGACATAATGTCAATTTTTAAACTGACATAAATGACCATTTTTGTAGTAGTGGATCCCAAGAAAAAATCCCACCCCCAAAACCCTCATCTACTCACAGAAAGAAACCTTCCTCGCCACTCTGCAGCTCGCCAACTGGCACTACTCTCCGATCGTCGAGGCCTCACAAGGTATTCTTCCCCCCACCCCCCCCGCACCACATGTGGGTATTGGGTTTTGATGATGTCGAGCTTTCTTTAATTTCTTTTTTCGAGTTTCGTTTAGGATTTTATATTGTCAAATTCAATTTAGAGGGTTGTTAGTGTCGGTCACTTTATCTCCATTCCACTAAAATGAATTTCATTTAGGACGAGGTACTGATGAGGTTTATTTTGCATTTCTTCAAATGGGTTGGGATTAGTTTTTAGTAATGAGTACTATTTTTATGGCTGTAGACATTATGGGAATTTGATATTTTAGTTATTTGTATGTGTGATTGAGAAGTTTTGTCGGTAAAAGAATGGATTTTGTGGTTTATGTTTCTTTTCTTGAAACGGGTTGTCTTTAGTTTTTGAGTAGTGCTAGACTACCGGGCCCTTAGTACACACTAAGTACCCCTTTGCTGAGTTGGACAATATTACCATCCCAAACACCCTTCCAAACATCCTCTATTATAACTTAGAAGAGTAAACATTGCCACATCATTAAAAAAACACACTCCAAATTCATGTAAAAACACACTATAAATTTATTTATTTTCAAAATATATTTTTCAAATTAAAAAAAAAAGTTGATTAAATTAAAAAAAAATATTTTTAGCTGATTTTTTTATGTTTCACCTGAAATGTTTAAATACCACACAAAAAAAATTCAACTCAAAAATAATTTTGGCGAATTTCCAATTAGGTCCCTTGGTAATAATTTTTAAACATTTAAGGACAATTTACAATTAGGTCAATTTGTTACGCCACTATCGTGGACTTTTACAATAAGAGAATTATTTGACCAAAGTGTTTAAAATTTGTCAAAATTCCTTTAGTGTTTAAAATTTGTTAGTGAGGGACCTAAAAGCACTTTCCCCAATAATTTTTGGGTACCGCTAATGGCACTCCAAAAATTCCTAAGGCACTCCAAGAATTGAGCCCAATGACTACAATACCCTTAAACCCTACAATCTCCTTTCCTTTCATTATCAAATGGCACAAAATTACACTTGTATATTGACACAAAGAATGCCCTGTTAACATTAAATGGAGTTGACTGAAATTATTTTTAATTAGTTTTTAATATAATAATTAAATTCAATTTAAGCAAATAAAAAAAATTTAACTTTGAATAACAATTATTGACAACTTAATCATTAATTGATTTATATTTTAGTACTTACTTATTTATTTATGAAATATGAACACAATCCAATTAAAATGTGACACGACACAATATTATACGAAATCTTATTTTTTTATCTAACAAGAACACAACTCAAATAAATATGGATCGATATAAAATCTTTTTTTTTTAATAAAGCTATGTGTTTCATACATATTTTCCATACACATTTTCCATACACATTGCATTAAAATTTTATACCTTCTTGTTATTGGTCCCGTCAGGCACAAAGTACAACCTCCTACTGCATTATCTTATTAAGTGCGTATGAAAAGTGTGTATGTGCAAGTGGTGCTCTATTTTTTTTATCTAATACGGACAAGATCTAATTAAAATGCAGCACGACAAGATATGTAATATCATTTGTTTACCTACCACGACAAGACATGGAATATCAAATAAACGCGACACGACACGAAATCCTTTTTTTAATCTAAAATGAACACGATTTAATTAAAATGCAATTTTGCATTTTTTTATTTTAAAATTCAAGAACCATATATTTATTTTTTAAAACAAAAAAAAAAAGCCTCGGTGAAGTCTTTATTTTATTTATTTATTTTTATCTAAAACGAACACGGTTTAATTACAATGCAATACGACACGACAAGACATAAAGTCTTTTTTTTATCTAACACGAACACAATTTTTTATCTAACACGAACACAATCTAATTGATTTACACAAATCTGACACGACAAGACTTCATGTCTTGTTGTGTCGTATTGCATTGCATTGTAATTAAACTATGTTCGTTTTAGATAAAAAAAAAAAAAAAAAAAAAAAACTTCACAAGGACTTTTTTTGTTTTAAAAAATAAATATATGGTTATTTAATTTTAAAACAAAAAAAACGCAAAATTGCATTTTAATTAGATCGTGTTCATGTTAGATAAAAAAAATAAGATTTTGCGTTGTGTCGCGTCGCGTTTATTTGAGCGGTGTTAGGTAAACAAATGATATCACATGTCTTGTCGTGCTGCATTTTAATTAGATCGTGTCTGCATTAAATACAAAAAATAGAGTACCACTGCACATATACACTTTCCATACACGCCTAATAAGACAACACAGCAAGAGGTTGTACTTTGTGCCCTGACCGGCCCTACAACAAGAAGGTATAAAATTTTAATGCAATTTGTATGAAAAATGTGTATGAAAGTGTGTACACATAGCTTTATTCAAAAAAATAAGATTTCATGTGTGCAACATTTATTTGAGTTATGTTCTTGTTAGATAAAAAAATAAAATTTCGTATAATGTTGTGTCGTGTCACATTTTAATTGTAACGTGTTCATAGTCGGTAAAATAAATAAGTAAGTACTAAAATATAAATCAATTAATGATTAAGTTGTCAATAATTGTTATTCAAAGTTAAATTTTTTTTATTTGCTTAAATTAAATTTAATTATTATATTAAAAACTAATTAAAAATAATATCAGTCAACTCCATTTAATGTTAACAGGGCATTCTTTGTGTCAATATACAAGTGTAATTTTGTGCCATTTGAGAATGAAAGGAAAGGAGATTGTAGGGTTTAAGGGTATTGTAGTCATTGGGCTCAATTCTTGGAGTGCCTTAGGAATTTTTGGAGTGCCATTAGCGGTACCCTAATTTTTTACTATTTAAAAAAAATTGGTCCGCGTCAGCAATATGTATAGTCGGTTCCACAATCTATACACACTGTTGGCGGGGACCGTTTTTTCTAAAATAATAAAAATATTATTTTTGAGTTTAGTTTTTTTGTGTTGTATTTAAAAAAAATGGTCCGCGCCAGCAGTATGTATAAGTGATCTGACAACTATGCATACCATACCGCTGATGTGGAGCATTTATTTTAAATAATAAAAAATTATTTTTGAGTTAAGTTTTTTGTGTGGTATTTAAAAAAATAATAATACCAGGCGACACAGATTTGCGATACGGAGTGATGCGAAACAGTGACGTGTCGCATCGGTATTGATTATTGCAATATGAATGTGGATCTGCGCCAGCGGCAGTAGCCAATACCGGTGCGACATGTCACTGTATCGCATCAAATGTGTCGCAAATTTGTGTCGGTATAGAATGACTCTTAAAAAATATTATTTGTGTCGGCGATATGTAAAGGCGATCCGACAAATTGTACATACCACTGAGTTAACATAGTAAAAAATTATTTTTGAGTTAAATTTTTTTGTATAGTATTTAAACATTTTAAGGTGAAACATAAAAAATCAACTAAAAATAATTTTTTTCAAATTAATTAACTACTTTATTTTTTAATTTAAATATATATTTTGAAAAAAAATAATTTTATGGTGTAATAAAATGGAGGAGCGTGTGTTCTTAATGATGTGGCACATGCCACGTCATTAAGTTTGGGTTTTAAGTCAAGGCACCCGGTCGCTCTAGTGCTGCTCAACTTAGAAATAAAAGTTAAAAAAAATTGTTTTAATTAAATTATTTTTTTCAAAGTTAGAAGAATTATTTTTAAAAAAGTAAAAGTTAAAACCTCCAATAGAAGTTAGTTTAGTATAAATATATATATTTTTTTTACATTTTTAAACATTTTTTAGAAATAAAAAAATTGCTTTAAATGTTATAAAAATAATATTAAGATTAAAAATAAGGGGTGTCACTGGCGCGGACCTTTAAAACTTAGTGAATATTGCGTAAGTGGGTGTTTGGGTAAATGAATGATCGTGTTCATGTTTGCCACTTTTAACCAAACACGAACAGGATCCTAATAAAAGTGGCAAGATACAACATGAAATATTAATTTTTTTACCTGACACGAACTCGAACAAAATAAAATTAACACAACATGAAACGACACGCCTTAAAATATTATTTTTACATATAATGAACACAACTCATTCCAAAGTGACATGGCACGATATGAAATATCATTTTTTTACGAAACATAAATATAACCCACATAAAACGCGACATGACATAACACAACACGAAATATTAAAGTAAAAATACTAGAATAAATATTTTGGGGGTGCCGCTGACGCGGACTTTTAAAAATATGAAAATATTGGGTAAATGGGTGTTTGAGGGACTAAATGAATTAAAAATAATTGAGTTTAAAAATAAGGGGTGCGCTGACGCGGACCTTTAAAAATTAGATAATATTGGGTAAATGGGTGTTTGAGGGACCAAATGAGTTAAAAATAATTAAGTTTAAAAATAAAAGGGTGCTGATGACGCGGCCCTTTAAAAATAAAAGAATAATGGGTGAATGAGTGTTTGAGAGACTAAATGAATTAAAAATAATTTTGAAAAAATAAGGGGTGCCGCTGGCGCAGACCTGTAAAAATTAGAGAATATTGAATAAATAAGTGTTTGAGAAACTAAATAAATTAAAAAAATAATAAATAAATAAAACTAATGACTATTGGGTTTGCTAGTGCTGTCCCTAACATGTTTTTATTTTTTTTTATGTCCGACTAATGTCATTATAAACTGAAAAAATCAACAAAAAACTAATAAAACAAATATTTGGGTTTGATAGTGCTGTCCACCTCAGCAATTGGTACTAAATATGTGCTAAGCGCCGGGTAGTATATCATTATTCTTAGTTTTTTGTAGTGAGTATCGCTTTGGTACCTTTACAATTGTTGCAAATTGGATATTATAATTATGAGTATGTTTGATTGTGAAATTTTATTGGTAAAAAAATGGATATTTTTGGTTTAATTTACTTGATTTGAAATGGGTTGTGTTTAGTGCAATGGGTACTATTTTAATGTCGGAAAATTCTACAGCGACTCTTATTTTGTGACTCACAATGTGAGTCACAATGAGTTGTCACACAACCATTGGTTGGAGTTGTTATTTTATTAATAAAAATTAAAATTTGCATTTTTAATAAAAACTATTTTTTCAAAACTGATTTTTTTTTCAAAAGTATTTTTAATTTTTTATAACTGTTTAAAAAAAATACATTTCACTATTTTTTTTAAAATAATTTTTATTGAAAATTTGTATTTGCAATAAAATTCATTTTTTTTCAAAAATAGTTTAAATGGCATGGGTTCACATCAGCGGCACTGACCAATCGCGATGATAATGTGGGTCTGTGCCAACGACACTAACCAATTGCGACAATGATATGAGTCTATGCTGGCGATACTAACCAATCGCGATGATGATGTGGATCCGAACCAGCGGCACTAACCAATCGTGATGATGATGTGCGCCACGCTAGCTTTTAAAAAAGAGCGATTCTACATGAACCGCATAGGGAGCGCATTTTTTTTTTCTGTTCCTTTGTTTTTAACAGTTTTCTATATATATAAAAAAACAGTCTTTAATAAAAATAAAATAAAAACAGTTTTTGTATATTAAAAAAAACTGTTTTCTTATTAATAAATTATTGTTATTAATTAGTGTCGCTGGCGCGGATCCACATTAAACAAATTATTTTGGTTCGGGAATGTGGGTCTGCACCAGCTGTACTAATTAATCGCGATATTTTTTTCCAATAAAATATTGAGATTAATTAGTGCCGCTGGCGCGGACCCACATTCAACAAATGATTTTGGTCCGGGAATGTGAGTCTGCGCGAGTGACACTAATTAATCGCAATATTTTTTTCTTATTCTTTTGTGTTTAACAATTGATATAAAAATAGTTTTTATATAAAAAATAGTTTTTCATATAGAAAAATAGTTTTTTCTATTAACATAAAAAACTAATTTTTTTATTGAAAGTAAATTTTTTATTAAAGTTAATATTTTTTTATAAATAAAAAAAAATATGTTTTTGACATAATATCGCAATTGATTAGTGCCGCTGGCGCGGACCCATAAAATATCGCGATTAATTAGTGCCGATGGCGCGACACTAATTAATCGTTGAGACTGGTTAGTGCCGCTGGCGCGGACCCACACCATCGTCGCGATTGGTTTGTGCCGCTGGCGCGGACCCACATCATCGTCGCGATTGATTAGTGTTGTTGGCGCAGACCAAATTTTCGGACTGTAAATCCGGGTAAAAATAACTTTTTTTTATTAAAAATTATGTTTAATAAAAAAAATTATATTTATTGCAATGGTATCACGATTGATTAGTGTCACTCGCGCGGACCCAAATTTCCGGACTGTGGATCCGGGAATGTATCGCGATTGAAATGGTATTGCGATTGATTACATAATTTTTTTATTTAAAAAATATCACGATTAATTAGTGTCACTGGCGCGAACCCACATTCCCAGACCTACATCATTTGTTGAATTTGGGTCCGCGCCAGCGACACTAATCAATCGCGATATTTTTACCAGAGCCACTAATTAATCGCGATATTATGAAAAAATATTTTTTAATTTTAATTTTTATAAAAAAACTGTTAATTGAAAAAACTGTTTTTTTAATATAAAAAACTAATTCTATATTAAAAGTTATAAATAAAACGGTAAGAAACTTAAAAAAAAAAAAAAAAAAAAGAAAGAGGAAGAATGCGGTTCGTAGGCGGTACACAGGCATGACGTTTAGAATTTCTCTTTAAAAAATTGTTTTTCCTATTTTTAATAAAAAAAATATTTTTTGTTTTTAGAAAATATTTTTTTTTTTGAAAAAAAAAATATGGTTTCAACAATTTTTTAACTGTTTTTACCAATTTTTTTTAGTTTTTATTTATAAAAATTGTATAATTTTTTTTATGTATATAATATAATTTTTTTTATAGAGAATTAAGGTAAAGGTCATGTTCCATTCTATATTTGGATTTTTAGGACAATGTTTTTCAAGTTTATAAATCTAGTCCCTATGGTACAATATCATTTATAAATCTAGTCCCTGTAATACAATACCTTTATTTTTTTCGTCCGCGCCAGCGGCACTATTTTTTACCATTTTTCATAGTATTTTTAGTACAAAGACTAAATTTATAAAATTATATGAAATGTTTTATTTTTATACACTTTGAGCACTATGAGAATCTTTTCCCAAAATCCCGTTTATTTTTAACAAAGTCTTATTTAAAAAATAAAAAAACAAGTTCTACACTTTTTTTTTGTCCTTTAATGGCGGCAAATGAGAGAGAGTCGGAGAGAGAGTCACAAGAGGGAGTCGGCCTAGCAAGGCTCTTTTAATGTCTTTAGATTTGGTGAAAATTGAATGTTGTGATGGGTTTTATTTTGAGAATTTTTTATTCAGAAGTTTTGTTTGGTAAAAGAATGGGTATTTGTGATTTATCTTGCTTTATTTGAAATGGTTTTCATTTTTAATAGGGTATTTTTGGGGTGCTGATACTCCCAAAAATAAATTTTTGTTTGGTAGAATACGTTGTTATTCTTTTTATTTACCTAAAATAAATATATTGTGTTACATTTTCTTGCTTCAATTTCAGTTTGTTTTATATGTACATGTAATGATTGTGGGTTTAAGCGATATTTTCGTAATCTATAGTTATTCTAGTGCAATACACCATGTAACTCAAAATATAATGGTCTTCTAGTGGAATATTATGAATATACTGTGCAACTCAGAATATACTGCAATATAGTGTTCTTTTAGTGAAATATTATGAATATTCTCGGTATCACGGAATACCTTATTATTCTTTTAATTTACCTAAAATGTATATACGGTGTTACATTTTCTTGGTTCAATTTGATTTGGTTTTATATTTATGCATAATAATTGTGAGTTTAAGTGATATTTTCATAATCTAGTGTTATTCTAGCACAATATAGAAGATGTGATTTGTTTTGCATCTCATATATTAAAATACCAAAAATCGGTCTTACCGAAACCGAAATTACCGTAAAAAAGTGGGTTGGTTTTGGTTTTAATATTTAAAAAATCGATTTACCAAAATTGCCGTACCGAATTTACCGAAACAAGAAACAACAGTATCGTACCGAATTTACCAAAATCAGAAAAAACCGTTCCGAAATTATCGTACCGTACCGAATTTACCAAAATTACCGTACCGAATTTACCGAAACCAGAAAATAGTTGGTTTTGGTTTTGGTTTTAATATTTAAAAAAGTTGGTTGGTTTTGTTTTTGTTTTTTTGGGGCTTTTAGTGTTGTTTACCAAAACCAGAAAAAGCAAAAGAAACCAGAAAAAACCAGAATTTACCGAAACTAGAAAAAACCGAAATTACCGAAAAAATTGAAATACCGGCCGGTTTGGTTTTGGTATTGATTTTAGTGTACCGGGTGGTAAACTGGTACGGTTTGGTTTTACCATCCAGGGTTTGGTTTTGGTATTGGTATATACTATTTACCGACCAAACCGTACCGCTTACACCCCTAATATTAAGATATATTAATATTTTGGATATCCACCAATTGATTACTGATTTATCTCTCCTATCTGTTACGGATCTATTTATGTTAGCTTGTTAACTTGTAAGTTTAGATGGATTATTTAGTTAGAAAATATTGACTATTTTTTTTAATAGAAGACTCAAGGAGCCAATTTCATAAAACAAAATGAAGAGTTAAAAGAAAACAAATAGGGTCAATTATTAAATAGTCTCTACTATAAATATATATTTTTTAAAAAGGACACATATTTTTAGTTTAACCCATTTAGTCCCTCAAGCACTCAATATCCTCTTATTTTTAGAGGTCCGCGCCAGCGGCACTCCCTCTCCAAAATATGTGGCAAAGGACTTTTTGAGGCAAAATAAAAAAGTTTGGACTAAATGGGTATTAAAAAATGTCCGAGGGACTATTTGGTATATGTCCCAAAAAAATAAACCCCAAAATGGGAAAAGAAAGCAGTCATAGTGCCTTATAGAGATGGCTACAAATATCTAAGGTCTTTTAAGAAATAGTGGTCCCAACTAGGTTGATCGGACTATTGTCAAAAAGATAAAAGCAAAATAAGGGGTTATTTGTATTGCTAGATGCAGTAGTACAAGCATAGAATTTAAAATAAGAGACAAAAGTGCAACTCTTCAACTGGATCCTTGTATCAGTCTTGTCATGATTACATAGCAGAAAAGAACAAAAGATGATGCTTCTCATTAGATGACTCCATCTTTGACAATGGGAGAGAGCATCATGCAGACTTGTTGTATTCCTAATGGGCTTCTGATTGCCCTAAAAATGAAAGTGGTACCATTAGAGCCAACATGATAGATTAGATGATATGTGTGCCAATGGAGACAAAAGTAGCAAGTAATAATACACAAAAGTATGAACCAAATAACAATACATAAAAGAAGCTATGAACAAAAATGTACAAGTAATGAATGTGCTCTAAAAATCCAAAGAGAAGAAGCATCACTAGAGGATAGAGAGTTGGCCCTCTCTATCATATGCTTAAGCATCACTTTAACACATAAGGTGTTAAAGATCCCATACTTGGGGAGGGGGAACCATCAAAGCTTAAACATTCTTGAATCTGTATTGTGGTAAACCACACATGTCTTTATATACAAGAGACTGTATAAAATTAAAGGATGAATTCCACCATTGCAGGGAGTCATATTATAGGCCCAGGTTGGAAAGTTTATCAGTTGTCATATTTCTGTCTCTATAAATATGGGTACCAAATAAGCTTATTTGAGCTACCTGATGCTTGCAATTAAGCCACCTAACCAGCAGGGTCCAAGAAGGGTGGTAGCAGGTGCTTATAACACACTGCACAACAGTGGACGAATCTGACTCAATCCAAATGTTATGCCATCCCTTTCACCAAGCTAAATCAATGCCAGTGATCACTGCTTCAAGCTCTGCATAAAAGGCTATGTGATTTCCAATTTTTTTACAATATACACCCATAACTTGACCTTTATGATTTCTAAGGATGCCTCCAATTACAGAAGGTCCTGGACAACCATTGGCTTTTCCATCAGTGTTAAGTTTGATCCAAGATGGAGAGGGGAAGCCAATGAACTTGGGTGATAGATAGAGCAGGGGAAGCTTTTTCCTAAGATATTCAAAGAGGCTAAGATTTCTAAGTCAGCCACTGTATTGTGCATATGTCCAGGAGAAAACTTAGATTTTCAAACTTAGTAGTTTGTTTTAATGGATACTTGGGACTTTGTATAAGGCTTGCTATTGTAATCCTATAAATTACTCTATTTTGAATTTCTATGAATGATAATATGAGGACTTGAGGGTTTTTGGCTTTCTTTGTTGCCTTTAATAAATTACTTTAGTTTGACTTTCTTAAATGATACGAAGCATTTTGATGAAATGGATGAAAATAATGATTTTGATGTTGTATGATGATTAACTGTGCGATTTGAATATCGTACTCATTTGTTTGATCGTCTAGTGTTGAGTGGACGTGAAAAGCAATGTATGGTGTATTAGGTACCTAGGAATAGGTATAAGGCTTGCTTTACTACATACATAAATTACTATATTTGGATTTGAATTTTCTTCAAATAATATCTAGATTATGCGCATGGGTATTTATGGTTAAAGTTTAATGCTTTGGATAAAATAATATAAACCTAGTTTATACGTGGTGTTTCTTTGTGAAATATCTAGACATAGGCTTAAAGACACGTCATTAGAGTGAGAAAATCTAAAAAAACCTACAAACGGCCCTATAAGAGGCACAAACAGCTCGCACAGGATCAATATAACTCATAGAACTGACCATGTAGTCACGGAACTTTGAATTTGAGAATATGACGATAATTTGTAAATATCAATACTTAGTCTTAAAAACATGACATTGAGGGCGAAAACTCAAAACAATCCTCTAACGACCCCATAAGTATCACGAACACATCCCAAGGAACCAATGTAGCTCATAAGAAATGACCGCGTAGTCACGGGACTCCCGATTTGAGAATATGACAATAATTTGCAAAAATCTAGATTTATGCTTAAAGACATGCCATTAGAGTATGATAATAAAAAACAACCCCCAAATGGCCTCGTAAGAGGCACGTACACCTCGCACGGGGCCAATGTAAGTCGTAAGAATTGATTGCGTAGTAAATGGACTTTCGGTTTGAGAATATGATGATAATTTGTAGATATGTAGAGTTAGACTTGAAAACATTCCGTTAGAGTGTGAAAACCCAAAATAACTACCAAATGGCCCCGTAAGAGGCACAAACACCACATATAAGACTACAATAACACTATTGTTGTTCGTGCAAGCTATCTGAGACTATTTTTTTTAAACTTGGACACGAGTTCGGTGAACCTTTATGTCGATCGAGTTATTTGTGAGTTTATTCATATTAAATCGATGGAAGGAATTTGTTGGTGGTTAATTTGTGGCTCTTGTTGTTATTGTTGAGTTTATTTAAAACGTTCAAACATGTAGAATTTCATGAATAAAGAAATAAAACCATGCCAAAATTTTCTGAAATTACTAAGTGTTCAAATTGATTAACCCAAACTTACAAGTTTGGGAAGCATCTTGAGAATTAGGGGTTCGAGCGTTAAGACTTAAAACAACAAAACTGCCTAAAAAGAGGCACAAGCACCATATATGTGACTACAGTACGACTATTGTTATGCCATGTGGGCCGTGTGAGACTATTTTTTTAAACTTGGACACCAGTCTGGTAAACCATTATGTCGATTGAGTTATTTATGATCATATTTATGTTAAATCGGTGGAAGGAATTTGTTAGTGGTTTAGTTGTGGCTTTTGTTATTGTCATTGAGTTTATTTTAAATGTTAAGATATGTTGGATTTCATGAATAAACAAAGGAAGCACTGTCAAAATTTTTGGAAATAAATAACTGTTCTAAATTACTTAACTTAAAAATAAAAGTTTGGGAAACATCTTGAGAATTGGGGTTTGGAGCGTAAAAACTTAAAATAATAACAAAACCTCCTGGAAAGCGCCACAAACACCACATATGGAACTAAAGTAAGCCTATTGTTAGGTCATGAAGGCCATGTGATACCATTTTTTTAAACTTAGAGACGAGTACGGTGAACCTTTACGTTGATTGAGTTATTTATGAGATTATTTATATTAAATCTTTGGAAGAAATTTGTTCGTGGTTTAGTTGTGACTTTTATTGATACTGTTAATTTTATTTTAAATAATAATATAGGTTGGATTTTAAAAATAAACAAAGTAAACTCGGTCTTAATTTTTTAAAAGTAATAAGTGTTCTAAATTGATTAACTCAAACATACATGAATTTACTTTGGCATTGGAAAGAGAAAAAGTAAAATGACTATCAAACATACCAGAGAGAGGCGCAATTATGATAATGATAAATATAGCCGTTTGTTCATATTATGTAATACAATTATGGTTAACACGTCTTTATTTTTTTCTTGTCACGGATCGATTTTGGACTTTACTAAATATCGTTGAATTTCGTGAGGATAGTCGATTAGATGACTCCGATTTTCTTGTGTTTTTGTTTTATTTTTGAATTCGGTGTTATTTTGAACATTTGTTTCAGTCACATATACATTTGACTAGGATGAATTGTCTTTTAACGGATAATTGTAGAATTGGATTAGATGTCATTTGTGTCATAGTTTTAATGCAAAATTGTTATTGATGCACATTTATATCGGTTATATAAATGAAAAATTGCATATATACTCATCTTGCAATCTTCTTTTGAAATTATTTATTAAAAAAAAGCTATTTTCACGACACAATGTTAGTGTTATTGAAAATCAAATAATATTCTCAAAGTGGACTTTTAGTGACACAATATATGACATTTTGCGTCATGCATTATATATCCTAATAGATGACATTCCGTGACATGTATATCATGTCGCCTAACACATGACATTTCGGGACACACCATTATGTTGTGAAAGGTGTGGCGTTATTTAATTAAACAATAAATATTTACATTCTGCGACATGTATCTTTGTTGCCAATGGTAAGTACATTCTGCGACACAGGGGCGACATATGGTCGTATCTTGCGAAATGTCCTTTGCAACATAATTAACAACTTTCACGGCACACTTATTGTTTCACGAAATGTGTTTTTTCTTATAGTGTTTTGCATATTATCCATTAGGGATGCATCTATCCCAGTGCAAATAATGGAGTAACCATCCGTAGAATTATGAAATCCGAGGGATTTTTACAACGCCGATAAGCGATACTTATATCTCTGTCGGTGGCTTACGGTCCACTCCTATACTAAATACATTATCCCCTCTCCCTATACACTTCCAAACTAGCCCGAAGGTTGAACAAGACCTATTAGTTAGTGATCGCCTGATGGACGTGGATGTCGTTATCAATGGCTTTTAAGGTCAACTCACCTTCCTGACCCCGCGTACATAACCCCTCACCTCCCAAACCATGTCCTACACTTTCACACACGCCACGTTAGAGCACATGAACAATCAAACTATGTAGGCTTTGATCTCGTGACCACATGAGTATGTAGGATTAATATCGAGTCATTCTCGTGAGCTCGAGCCTCGATAATATGTCTCTTGATACGTTGTCTCCACCGAGATGTACCCATATCATAACTCTGATACCTACATAGACATAATTAAAATGAGATATCAAACTATCTCAAGGAAGAATAATACATACAACCACTTAAAAGCATACATACCATACACAACCGAACTACGTAGGCTTTAATGCCAAGTCCTCTTGTGTACTTATGCACAATACAGACTCTTTATCATGAGCTCGCGCCTCAACAATATGTCTCTTGATATATTTTCTCCATCTATATGAACACATCTCTCGACTTTGATCCACTACACCTAAGTAATTCAAGCGAGATATCAAACTATCTCAATGAGAGACCTCACAAACATATCCCTATATATAAATGATCAAACGCTTGCAAACATGAAAACACATATACAATAATAATAGTAATGAAGATGTACTCATCTTTTACTTTTCGATCTCTCCTCGAACCTCAAAAAAGATATCAAACTCTTTCAAAGTCGATTTCTCTCGCACACTTACATACATACCAACGACCACCCATTATACAAACACGGACTTATGCACAATGACCCTTATGTACCTACAACGCTTGAAGTGATGTTCCTATACCTCTCACTGATACCATGTTCCTACCTAAGAATCCATCTACGTTTAAGAGATTCTAAACCGGATGTGTCTAAACCAATTCTAAAAATAACTAAAAAGTAGTCAATTAATGTAAAGAGTACTAATAAGGATAAAATTAAGGAAGCATACAGAATAAGTAGGACGCATAAAACTTTATGCACTTATAACTCGATTCCCAAACCCACACTATAAGAATATTTGGACCAGCCGCATACTTAAAACCTTCCTTAGGATTATCCCGAAAGAGCTAGCCTGAATCTTTTGTTTATTTTATTATAAAAAAACTGGAGACTCTAAATAAACCAATTGAAACCCTTACTGGGCAAAATATACTTAGGAACAAGCCTGAGAACCAGGGGTGTACGACTCAAATGGGACATGGCGTCAAACATCTTACAGTGGCAAGTCATAAAGTTTAACCTCGAATCGATAACCCGACCTCGAGGGAAGGACGATGGTCCAGGAGACAAGCACTCTCGCGCTTGTAGTTACACTATTCCTCTTCCCCCTGATGCTTGAGGCCTGCAACGCCATAGCTACATCCATTTTCAATTTGTTATATCATCTTCTACCTATTAAACCTAGTCCTCAAATTTAAAATCATTAGATTGCAGCAGCAGTTGTCAGGTTAAGTTATCTTTGGCAGTAGAGGAATGATCTCAATGATGTCAAAATATATATCATGAATTATATTCAAGAGACTAATTTAATTTGTGGGGATCCTATGCACAACTCCATTGGGGACCTTATAATAGTCAAATCTATTAGTGTCCTATGCAAGATAAGGAAAGATCCTAAGATTATCCCAGTTACTTGGCAACCCCTCCTCTTGATTGGATGAAAGGGAATATTGATGGCTGATAAGCACCCAAAAGTATTTAAATAATATCCCGAATAGACGTATTTTAGTTGCTCATTCTCGACAAAAATGGTCTTATGCGTGTAATTGTTTTGATGTGCAGGCTTGATCACTGTTTGCAAAGTTCGACGTTTATTTCAAGGCAAATGTGTATTATATGGAGCTAATTCCCTTGTCCCATACCTTACCTAAGCCTAACCTATTCCAAACCATCACTCGAGCCCCGTGTGTGTTTAGTTTGTATTTTTTTAGAATTTTATTTTGTCGTTTTATTTTAGGGGTTATTTTAGATTTATTTAGAATTTTCTAGAATTTATTTTCTATTTCTTTTTATTTTTGAATTTTATTACGTTTTAATTGTAGTCTTTATTTTCAGTTTCGCTACATTTTATATTTTTTGGACTTTAGGTTTTATTTTTATTTGATTTATAGTTTTTATTTTTAGGAATTTAATAGATTTTATTTATTTTTAGAATTTATAGTTTTAGGATTTTTAGGGATTAATTGTATTTTTTTAGTGTTGTTTATTTTGATTTTGATTTTTTATTTTATTAGGAAAAGTTTTAGGAATTTATTTTTTTACTTTTATTAGTTTATTTTTAGGACTTTAGTTTTAATTTCCTTAGCTTTTTATTTTGTTAGGATTTAAATTTTTAGTTTTATTATTTTTAGTTAGATAATTATTAGGGTCACAAATTAAACACATACATAACTCACCTACACTCAAACAACACACTCACTCACACCCTAAATACTATACATTATACACACACGACAACCCCTCCTCCTCCCCAATCTAATCTACACCCTCACCACACCTAATAATTCCCCAACCCATCTTCTTCCCACCAAAATCTCTCCTCTAACTCCATAACCAAGACCTCTCTCCTCTCTCTAAGGCCGATTCCAATGGTTTTGTTGCTAAAAGCATTTCTATCCCACGTGCCAAGGACGGATATAAAGCTTTCCTTATCTAACTAAACTCAATAGAAATATCTCTCCAATTAAGTTCTCCAGCCCTGTTATCTATCTACGTGAGGTGGCTAATTTTTAAAAACTGTTGTCCGCCTTTAACCAACAAATCAGGAACGTGGGTTCTTTATAATCTTTACATGTTGGATATGCAAACTGTTTTTGCCTTTCTACATGTAGAAATTGTGAAATAAAATTTCTATATGACTCAATAGTCACGTCATATTAACTGATGTATGGAAAGGTCCATTGGAGAAGTTTTGGCCCCTTCTTTGTTTCTATCGTAGAAATTAGCAAGATAGAAACCCACATTGGAGATGGCCTAAGCCTTACACCACAAACTAATACACACACTCAACCATCTCAATACCAGCAACAACCCCATACTCAATTTTAAACCTCGTCACCATAACAACCCCAAATTCTGGAGCCCCGAAATCGAACCCGACCTAACCCGTCGTCGCCTAACCCGATCATATCCCCTTGCTCCGATCGAAAAACTGGAGCTCTCCTGTACCCACCAACCTGCACCTAAACCATACCCTCTACCAACCCGCCGGTGAGACCCGCCAGTCCAGTAGGTGACACAACCTCCTACTCACCATTTGCAACCATCCAAATCCATTTATCCCTACCTAACCCCTTTCGACCCCAGCCAAATCAACCCAACAACCCATTTTAGCCACAAGCCATACACAATTTTATCTCTTGCCAAAACAAAGACAAGCTAAAAACCAAAAACCCATTTAACCCACATGTGTGTTAATTAAACCATTTACCTTTTGTCCCATTATTCCAAAAATACCCTTACACTCCCACTACCCACATGCACTTATGTGCTTCCCAAATTACCCTCACCCAAATATCCTCACACCTCACACCCCTCTCACACCCCTCATGCACATTAGTATGTATATCCCAAAATTACCCTTAGCTCTATGCCTACTATTTAAAGAAGAAGAAGACCCAAATAAGAGGAGAGGAGTTAGGCTAGAGAGAGAATTAGATAGAGAAACACCATTTTTATTTTTTTAGTAGTTTATTTATTTTTATTTTTTTTAGATTAGAGAAAAAATTCAATAAATTGAGTGTTTGTAATTAATTTAGATGATGGAAGAATTGAAGAATTAATGCAATTGAAGGCAATTTTGGTTTGATTACTCCTCTCTAATTTTCATTTTATGCTCTTATTTGATTCTAATTTTTATTGGATGATGATTATGGAGTGCTAATCATCCCATTGAAGGGATGAATTGAAACCCTCATGAATCCAATGTTATCTAATTTTCAATTCTAATTTTGTTTGTTTCCTTTGATTGGTAAATTTAATTCCTACTTATTTTCACATTGAGAAATAGAAAATCATCCTTGAGAAAGGATTGAAAATTGTATTATCATTTGATCATTTGATTCAAACTAGGGATAGGATTATCACTTAATTTAAATGTTAGTATAATTTTCATCTACTTTTTTTTTTGTCTAATTAAAATTAGTTTGATGAATTGATCCTAGCGGGTGATTCATTTAATTGATTCTAATTCATTTAGAGTAGTGCTTGTGGGAATTAGACTTACTTTTCTAAAAGAATATTCGATTACTTCATTAGTGTAATGATAATTAGCTTTTGAGTTAAATGAATATTTTGTAAATTGATAAAATTAAAATAGTGCAAGCTAGGTTAATTTCTATGAACTGGGGGTGGATTTTTCATCCCTTGAATATTTTCGCTCATTTAGTTTCATCTCTCTCATTTTCATCACTCACTAGTTTATATTTTTCATACTCTTATTTAAGTTTGATTACCCTCTTTTTGTTTAAGTCTTAGTTTAAATTCACATCCTCACGAAATTGTTTTAATATTAAAAAAGCATAAAAAAATGCAAAAATCGAAAAAGAGAATAATAAATAAATGAATTGCAGGCCTCTCTTATATATTTCACCCTTATATTTGGATTGATTCCCTTAAAGCCGACTGATGGGGACCTACCAACTCATCAAGCACTTCCCTAAGCCGATTCACAAACATTTTTTAGATTTTCTTTACGAGCTCCAGCATTGATATATTTTTTTAGGTATGAAAGGTTTTGATTAGAGGACTTTCAAGCAACGACACAACAACGACAAATATCGAAACATTTTCTCTATAAATGGCCTCTCTAAAGGTAACCTTAGACATCTTTCAAGCGTTGGTTTATTAAAAAATAATAGAGATTTTGTTGAAGCCTTTTTTATGAGAAATTAGGCTTCCACACTACTTTCTATGTTGAATTCATGGCATTCTTAATTATTATTGATATTGCATTTGACAAAGGTTAGATGTCTTTGTGGATTGAGCTTGATTCTTACTCAGTTTTCCTATGTCTCTTCAATAAAAATTATTCTCCTCCTTGGCAGCTTAAAGGTCGATGGTTGGATTGTCTCAACAAGTCTAATCAAATTCAAATAAAAATCTCTCATGTCTATAGGGAAGGAAATCCCCTTGATGATTTTGTTGCCAATTAGGCTTTTTTGCATTGTTTTCAATGGCGACCTGACTCTATGGACTTTGTAGAATATTGAAGTCCAGAGAGATATTTAAGGCCTTCCTATATATAGATTTTGCTAGGAATTTTTTATGTTACCCCAATAAGCTTTTATATAAAGCTTATCTTTTTTTTTGCTTCTTCTAATCTGAGGTAAAGAAATATCCCCATTATGTTTATTCTTTTTATTCTAATAAAACATTCTTAGCTTTTCTTTGAGGCAGTTTGAGTGTGTGCTAACGTAATTGCGATTCCCTGTCCCTCCTTACTAGCTTTATCTCATTCCACTAAAAAATGGGGATTAGAGGGACTAAATGGCATCATATGGCCAATAATTTCTTTTAATCATGAACAAAGGTCATGATTATTGATCGTTGGTGCATTTTCAATCTACCTACAAAGTGTTTTGAAATTAGGAGGAAGTTCATTTTGATTCTACTAGTGCAGATTGTTTACAATGCAAAAATGTTATCGCTCGAAACGCCCCCAAAGGTCACAGACAAACATAATCAAATTTAAACAGATATTACCACATAAGTAAATCTCCACAAATAAGATTACAAAAATTCATAGAAAACATATATTTTTCATTACTATGAATTTATTTATTGGAAATTTTGTCTTCAAATTCTTCCCTATGATCGCTCCAACAAACCCTTATTCTTGGACATAAAAAAGAAATTATTGAAATTTTGGAATTTCTCTCTCTTGCCTTGTACTTTGTGTCTTATTTTGATGTTGAATATTGATAGAACATAATCGACTATACATATAGAGAGAGATTAGGTGAATAACCTACTTTTACTTGAATTATATTATCCATCAGACTAAACTTCAATTAGGAAACTAACGCATCCTCATTATCTTACAAAATCTAATGACTTATTCAAATAATCCTTATCAAACTCAAATTAATATACGAACCACACTATGTAGGATACATCTTAGCTAGTGTATCAATATACAATCGGTAAAAATATCAAATATTTATGGTGTACATTTCAGTACTCCAGTACTTAATGTTAGTTTTTTAAACAATAACATAACAACAGCTGCAACAAAACCAACAACATTTATTACAAACCGTAATAGAGATGGAATCTGAACGTAAGGACAAATACGAGGAACACAATAGAGACATTTATTATCATTTTATTATATATTTTAAAACTCCAGGAAAGTGAATGGTCATAAAATAGTCCTCCCAATCGATGATTCTAGGATCAAAATAAAACACATCTTCCTCTATGCCGCTCTCTCTTGCTAGCGTCCGCAGTTTCTCAGTGTTGAAGTCATCGAATCTATAATACAAATTCATGTTTGTTATCAATAGTTTTTTCAAAGGATTATCAATATATAATTGAAATCTTTATATATTAGATAATATGAATTCTAAATTAAATGTTAAACGAAGATAATTACTGTAATTAGGTATGTTAAACTTAAACCACTACACACTTGAATATGTAAATCGTACTATAGGTAATTTGTGTCAATTCACTTGTTAGAGAGTTTATGTTAAATTATATAAAGTGAACCATTTTTTACAAAGGATGGAGAGAAATAAAATTACTTGACAAAGTTTAAACTAATTAGAATAAATTAAAATATTTAAAATTATATGTGGAGTTGATTATTCCCAAAATATATGGCTTGGATTAGTACCTACCTACCCCCCCCCCCCCCCTTGGAAGGTGTGATGAATGATACCTTAAACTTATCACAAAGAATATGTTATCAAGACACCCTCAATGAAGAAATTCAAAAACGAGACGTCAACTAACATTTGATCACAATGGACAGTTTCATCTCTGTTAGAAATCACCTAAACTTCAAGATCATTGTGTGTTACATTTTCCCAAACAAAAATTGAAGTTCATTTCAGCAGGCTTTGTGTGAGGAAGAAAACCGATTTTTCCGATTAGTTTGCCCAAAGATTAGCATACAAAAATATCAAATGACTATTTCATGTAACACCAAGTACATTTAATAATAATTACGACCACATAACTTCGGTTGTTATATCACTGATAATTTTTATTCAACAGCGATACCAATCTAGGAAACCATTTTCTTATTACTATAAGACCACAAGACAAGATTAAAACCAAGTAAAATGGCAAAACTACCAATGAATTTTTAGTCATCAATGTCTGACTTCAAAATGTATTAATAGTATTTGAGGAAAATTTGCAAACGGACTAACCAAAGGAAAGAGTGTTCTTAATATATGACCTAACATGTTGAAGGAGGGTCAGTAGTCATTTATGGGAGCATAAGATTGTTGTTCATAATACGTGTTTTTATATTTTCATCAAATTAAACTATAAATGAAATCATTCCGGAGCAAGGAAAATTGACCCAGTAGAGTAACCTTACAAATGATGAAGATGAAATAGATAAAGTCGAACATTGGATGTTCTTTTCTTAACATTGATTTTCCCCCTGCTAATGGTGCTTACAACCGAAATAAATGGGCGTTTGTCTCCCAGTATAAAATTATCCTCAACATACGTTAGAAGCACTTCCATGTGCATGTCCCACGAACCAATTACGCTTGATACTCTCTATGACTTGATTAATATGAAATGTATTTAAAAGTACTTTTTTCTCATTTTAAAAGAGTAGACAAGTCTTTTGTTTTTATGAAAAGATGTGTCTTTTTGTAAAAAGCCCCACGAACAGTCACATATAATGGTGAACAGTCACGACTTTTAGTGACAGTTTCTGAAAACAATCGAGATATATTAGGGAGCTCACCTTGCGGAGAGGAATGCATAAGTACTTTGACCGTTCACATTTGAGGTGTGGGTCCAACATTAATTAAGATTCAAATACTATAAAAAATAATTTGGTCACAATTGAGTATTAAATTGTGTGAAAACACTTTTGCTTTTTTTTTTTCTAAACAGAATGTACCTTCAAAGTTTGTTCATAATATGGGCAATGTTGGGTCACATAAGAATTAGTAATCTAGTGAATCATTGTTTGTAACACCACCTTGTTTATATGGTTTGGTGGTTATGGTCGAGAGGATGATAATTTGTTTTATTCTCAGTCATTCTAGTGTACCATGGATATAGACAAAAGAAATTAATTAGATAAAGAAATGGGATTATGTGATAATAAAATAGATGGTTACGCATAACCCATGAATGATATTAGGTAAGAGACAGTAAGGAAGAAGTCATTGGAGGGTCAAGTTAGGATGGTCTCGTTTGCAACAAAAGTTGTTGAGAGGTTTTTCACCACCTACTAAGTGAGGAAATTTTTCAAATATTCTTGAAGTGAGAAGGATGAAAATATCTTGTTTTGACATCTCCAAAGAAATGATTTGGACCGGGGACAAGGGTAAGCTCCAATGACAATACTTGGTAGGTGTGAGCTTAATATGAAAACTTTCAGCTTCGTTTAATGTAGTTTGAAAGGGTGAAGGCGAGGAGTTTTGATTTTTTTAATAAACAAATGATTCATCAAAACCAATCGCTAAGGGGAAGAACTCGTATACAAGGAGTATACAATACAACCGAGAAAAAAAAGCTACCCATATACCGGGCTAAAGCCTAAACCTCCCAAGATTACAACCTGCTATGAAGTTCCTCCATAAATACTAAAAAATTTGATAGAGTTTCCACATAACTCTCCTTATGCAACACTAATAACGTGCTAAAAAAAGTTTACCGAATTCTAGTCAACTCCGTTTCCACCCCTTCAAAGCATCTAGAGTTTCTCTCCTACAAAATAGTCTAAAAGATCAATGTGGAACCACACGCCACACTTTGCCATACCCTTTCCACCCCTTAAGAGGGTTCCACATCTATAGTAATGCCCTCACTATCCCAGGCATTACCCACGACATCCTACAAAGAGATAAAAAAAAACTCCCATATCCTCTAGTCACCCTATAATGCAAGAGTAAATGGTTGGGCTTCTCTTCCGCCTCCATATATAAACATATATGACTAGCCATTGACCACTTACGTTTCTGCATACCTTTAATCATCAGAATATCCTTATTTGCCGCAGTCCAGAAAAAAAAAACCCACCACCGGAGGTGCCTTAACCTTCCAAATCTGCTTCAAGGGGAAATAAGCTCTAAAATCGTCACTTACTCTCAAGAAGGAATAATACCCACCCACTGAGAAGACCCATATTCCTCCAAATTTCCAACTCAACTCATCCTCCCCCACCCCGCCCCCACCCCTGTTGCACATGGGACTGACCCCAACCAATAAAAAAAAGCCTCAGTCTCCTCTAGTTGGCAATCCTAGAGACGTCTTATGAACTTGGGATTCCAAACCACCTGGCCATCCGTAATTATCATATGATCTGCTACAAGATCGTCTTTATCGTCCCCTAAGCTGTAGATGCCAGGAAACTTCTCCTAAAGAGACCCATTCACCCCCCACTTGTCTTTCCAAATTCTAATCTTGTTTCTTTTGCCCAATATAAAATTCTTGTGCTTATGGCAATCTTCCAACTCTTTAGAAATATATTTCCATAATATTATCCTATGCGTAAATCTCCCCACACCAGGACCCCACCCAAGAATCAGTCATCCTACCCTAGACCCGACCAGTCTCATCCATAACCTATGCTCCCCATGAGGGAATATCCAAAGCCACTTGCCTAACAGATATTTATTGAAGAGATCAAGATTCTTAACTACCGACACCCCTCCCTAAACTGCATGCATACTTCATCCCACCCCACTAGACAATATTTAAATTTATCCTCATTACCCCTCCATAAGAAATCTCTCATTATATTTTCCATTTTCTTATGGATAAGGCCCAGTAATGTCAAAATAGACATGAAGGATATGGGCAGACGATCAAGTTCAATATTCCCCCCTTTGATAAGTAACAATTCTTCCATCCTGCCAGCCTCCTCTTCATTCTCTCCAAAATTGGGTCCCCAATAGATTTAGAATTATACATAGGACCTAAAGGTAAATCAAGATAAGTGGAAGGAAAAGTAAGAATTCTGAAACCCAGTATCTCAGCCAAGCCCTCCACATTCACAACCCCTCATCTGAAACATTTGATATTTTCATGTATTAAGTAAAAGACCTGACACTTCCTCAAGAAAATAAGGAGCAATCTCAGGCCCTCACCTACCCCTTTCCACGTTACAAAAGATAATCATGTTGTCTACAAAGAGAAGATGAGAAACCCTAATCTCATTTTCATTAGTTTGCCTAATCCTAAAGTCTCTAACCCACCTAATCTCTACAACCCGTCCCATCTGAATGAAAGCCTACATCACCAAAATAAACAAGAAAGATGATAATGTGCCCCCCTGCCTAAGACCGTGAGAGCCGGGGAAGAAGCCCTTGGGGACCCCATTGATCAGATCATAGAATCTCATAGTCGAGATACACCTTTTGATCCAACGAAACCACCTCTCTCTGAACCCCATCCTCCTCAACAAATACATAAGAAAGTTCCAATTGACATGATCATAGGCCTTCTCGATGTCTAATTTGCCCACAATGTTCAAACCCCATTGCGAAGTCTATCTTCCACACACTCATTGGCCACCAGAACAACATTAAGGATTTGCTTACTGCCCACGAGAACATTTTGTGTTTTCGAGATAAGAGGATCAATAACTCTCTGAAGCCTGGTTGACAAAACCTTGGAAAAAAGCTTATATGCACTCCTAATTAGGCTAATGGGCCTATTATCACGAATCTCAATCGACACCCCTATTTTGGAAATCAAAGTAATGAACATCACATTAAAACTCTTTAAAAAATATCCTTTAACATGAAATCTCCTAAAAAAATCCATAAAATTTCCTTTGATCATCATCCAACAATGCTGAAAGAAGGCCACCGTGAAGTCTCTGGGCCATGGGTACTTGTCCCCACTCATATAATTGAGAACCTAAACCACTTCTTCCTCAGTGAAATGACTCTCTATCAACTCGGCATTTGCCCTCGTAATGCACCCCAACTCGACCCCATCACATGAGGAACACCACACTTCCTCTTCTATAAACAAATATTCATAAAACTGGGAGCCTCTCCCCCTCACCTTATGGGCTTCTTCTTATTAAACCCCACTCATAATGATTTTCCTAATATCATTCGAGTGCCTATGAGAGTTAGCCACTTTGTGAAAGAATTTTATATTCCTGTCTCCTTCCTTTTACCACAACTCTCTCGATTTCTATCTCCAACTGATCTCTTCATGAGCAAGTCTTCTCCCGATGTTTCCCTTCCTCTCCTCCCTCGCTCTTTTTTCCTTCCCAGAGAGGCCGAGTCTTCTTTACTTCTCATCTAAACGCCTAACTTCCTCTAAAAGTTTATTGGTGGTCTTATCCACATTGTCGAACACCTCTCTATCCCACTGCTTGATAGCCTCTTCGAGAAACCCCATTTTAGAAGCCAGTTTGAAGCTAGCATTTCCCTCCACTTCTAAACCCACCCACCACTTCTTCACTCTATCCACGAAGTTCGTCTCCTTGAGCCACATATTTTTGAATCGGAATGGGGTCCTACCTTTGCTCCATCCCCACACTCTAAAAAGATAGGGATATGGTAAGATATTACCCTAGGTAAACAAGATTGAATCACCCTAGTAAAGTGCTCCTCCCACCCCCCTGAGAGATAATGAAGCGATCTAAATAAAAAGGGGAGGGTACATCTCTGTTACTAGACTCTGTGAACACTCGTCCTTCTAACGAAAGGTCCAATGGCTCTATCTCATCAATTAATTCAAAAAAATCTCTCATGTATATGTCTATACACCCACCCCCTCTCTATTAAAGTCACCCCCAAGCACTAAGGGACCCCCAAAATGCCCAAAATACCTGTAAGTTTCTCCCACAACTCCCATCTACTGGAATCTTCCACTGGTCCATAGATACCAAAAAAACTCAAGATAAAACCATCCTCCACATTTCTGAACAAACAAGAAAGTCCAAGCACCTTCTAAGTTGTTCAATAATTCAACAACTCTAGAGTCCCACTTAACGATCACTCCGCCCGAAGCACCTACGGCATCCATGCTACACAATTTGACTCTTTGGCCACCCCAAATGGTTCTCGAGAACCTATTATCCACCTAACCCAACTTAGCTCCTTTAAGAAAATAATATACGATCTCCACCTAGCAATTGCTCCACTCACAATGCATCACATCTCGGAATCGTTCAAGATCCTGATATTCCACTATATCATGCTTAGCTTCATTAATGTCCAAAAAAAAAACTAATTCGTCTCCTCCTCCCTTAACCTTCCATTGCACCATATTCATCCTTAACCCCCTTCCCAAGACTCCCTATTTTACAAAAAATATCACGTTCCTTATCTTCATATCCTTCATACTCAATCACCGCTTCTTTGCTAAAATCTCCTATCGTGTTCTCTACCCATCCTTCCAGGTCCTCTATCCATACCTCCTCTTTACTCACTCCAAACACATCCTCTTGTCTTGGAATAATACTATCAACCCATAATTTGGAATTATATAAATCCATAAGGGTACTACCCCCTTCCCTTCCATCCACCCCACAGAACAATTATTCACACTCTCACTTGCCAATGTTTTTCACAAAAATCTTCATCGTCTTCCCTTATCTCCTGTTCTAACTTACAAATAACTCGTAAGTTTTTCTTTACACCTCTGACTTTCCCCTTAATAACCCCTTAATTTTTAGTGGCTTTACTTAAACTAGAAAAAGCCTTAATATTTTTGAGTCCTAACAGAGATTGACCATAATAAATTTCCTTATAACCAATTTTTCTGGTACTACTGACTAGGGCATCAAGAATCTCATTCGAATTGACCACCTGCTTCTGCTCCAACCCGCTAGCCCTGGACCCTTCAAAAATGGTGATACCCGTTAAAAAAATTCCCCCATTTGGCTCTCCATTATGTGAGCATAGTATTGTCTTATCAAGATTAATATTAAATGGCTCAATAAAATGCACCTTTTTGTCTTCACGGCCAAAAGTTCCTCAAACAGTTGCCCACCCATAAAACCCTTTTGTTTTATTAATGGCGCCGTATTGGACACCAGCATGTTGTCAACACCTGAATAATTATATCATATAGAGGAAACATCCTCCCTTTGTACACAAAAGTTGCTGATAGTAGCATTTCCATACTTTTTTGGTAATAGCAGGGTGTCCACTGTACCACAGTGACTAATCCCTTCGCTGATTGTAGGCACCTCTTAGGGTGGGACAACTGGCCCAGGGATTTAAGGTTACTCCATGCCTAAGTCATTCCCATACTTATTACCCAAGTGGGTCTCCAAAGGTGAGGTAACCAGCTCACCATCCTCTAAAAATCAAAGAAGAATATCCATTCCATTGTTATCCATGGCAAGTGAATTGGCTTCGATACAAATGTAAGCCACTCTACACTTCAATGGATCAAATTTACTATAAGTAATCTCCCTCGCTATATTCATTGGATAACCAAATGGTATTTATACTTAGTGACTGATTACTAAGTATAAATATAGTTCGGGAATTTCACTAAGTTTGCTTTTATTTTTACATCTAAATTTGATGTTTGAATCTGAAATTTGAAATCTGATTCTGACTGCAGATGTACATTTACCTCTTAATCATTCGTAGGCAAAAATAGGCGTTAGCCTCTTAATCATTTAAAAAATACTATTTGGTACCTCTCAAGTCTCAATGATTCTTATTCAGACTTAAGAGGCAAAAACAAACACCATCTAAGTGTAATATACAAGTGTGAAATGACCCAAATTAAGAATACAAAAGTGTGAATTGACCCTAAAAACATTTTTTTCTTTGTATTATTTTTGTACATTTTTCACATTGCTTGGGGAGTCTTATGAAAAACTAGTTAAGGGACGTAATTCACCTAACATAATACTTTAGGTAAATCAATTAACATAACAATTTAAAGATTTATTTCCAATTTAATCTATTATATATTATAATTAACAGTTTATTGTACCCCCTCATTGTACAATACAATGTCAAATTACAAGTGAATCTCACATTGTTGTGTATAATAATGTATGCCAAATTATAAGTGAATAGGGTTATTGATTCATGACATTTATTTTCAATAAAAATGCATAAAATTGAATCACAAACAAATGCTTTTCCCATCAAATTTGAATCAAATGATAAATGCAAAGAAGTGTTGGAAATGCCTTCAAAAACTAAGAAAGTATAGCCTCTTTACTTAATGTGAATTTTATTAATGGCTTTGTATTAATTTTTTTAATAATTTATAAAAGTTTAGTGAATCTCTTAATTTACTTTTTGAAAAACTATTCCTCTTTTGGATTATTGATATCAATAACAGTTTGTGCATTTGTTTCAATATACATTTCAATGATTTTCTTATAAAATGTCTAGGCATCATGTGGGTTGCATATGCTAGTGATTACCTAGTTTTCCTCTCGTGTTATGAAAATCAACTTGTGATTTGAGTAAATATCTTTGAGAGTTATATAATATGAAATTACTTAATTAAAATGGCTTCTAAAAAGTGTAGGTCTATTCTTATCCCTTGGTTCTTCTCGTATTATTTACCTCGTATTTTTTCTCACTTATATATACTTGTTACTTGGTTTAGTTTATACTTTAAAATATTTAGTTAAGAAAAAATAAATTTCCACACATGAAAATGTGCTTGCACATGTCTTTGTTACTTGGCCCTTACTCTTGTAAATGGATTGGCACCTTACTTGTTGTTTATACCATATTATCACCATCCAATAGAATGTGGCAATATGGAATTACAAGACGGTAATCACAACCGAAATATAATGAGTCAACTTAGCATAAATAGATGCTCAAAAAACCATTGACACATGTCAAGACGCTGAAAATGGGTTAAGTACTAAGGTGAAAGTTTTAAGGATATTTGGACACATAAATTGGAAAATTCAATTGGGTAAGCACGCAGCAGTTGGGAAAGAAGTTATATGGTAAGGAACTCTATAAATAAACAAATAAAGGATAAAGAAAAAGAGGACTCTTTTAACAAAAAACTATATTTATTCTTTTTACATAATTTTCTTATATTTAGTTGACTTAAATTTTATTTTCAAGGTTTCTTACTTCAATGAGGCCAATTTAGGCTTTCTGAGAACGTCGAACTAGGGGGTAATTAATAATCATGTATTCAAAAATGAACTCGGGGGGTTGGGAGCCAATATGATATTTGGTAATGAGAATTTCCAACGGATAAAGAATCAAATTATTCAAGTATCTTAACCAATGCTTTCCAAACACAACAAAATGTTCCTCCACAAGCCAACACCCATGGTGAACCAAACGATTGCCCCACCAAATATGTAGTTACATAAGGGGCTTAGGGGAAATGAAATTGTGGATCTCATACATGGAATTTGTGGACCAATGGATTGAGGGGTGCAGACTCCAGTCTATTGAAAACCATACTCTGAATGGATTGATCAGATTAAACTTATAATGGGCTTTAAGTTCCCAACTTTTTCTCGTTTCTCAATAGATGGGGGTTAGTCCATAGTGAAACACATAACAAGGTTCACTAGTCAGTGTGCTGATACAAGGAGTAATGAATAACTCAAACTACATTTGTTCTCTAGTTCTCACACAAATGCAACTTTTTATTGGTTCATAAGCTTACCATCCAACAGTGTCCAAACATGGTAGAAAATGAAAGATATGTTTCATATACAATTCTTCCAAAGTGAACCAAAAGTATTTATGGCTAACTTGGTTAGGCTAAGTCAAAAACCAGAGAAGAAAGAAAATATCTTCATGAATTAGTTTAAAATCGATCGAAATAAATATAAAATAATATTATCTGAGTTTGAGTTTGAGTTTGAGTTTGAGTTTGTCAAAATTGCCCAAAATGGGCTGAAATTAAGCATTCGAAAGAAGTTTGATGCTAGTGAGTTTAGATATTTTGTGGAATTAACTTCCAAGGTGTCCATTTATGAAGCTCTTTTAGAGTAAGATCATAAAAGAAATAATTATTTGTTGAAAACACAATACAAGTATCCAAACGTAGAAATAGATGTTGTCGAAATTATTGGAGCTGAATCCATAGTTTGTGACCCTGTAGTTCGAATGGACACAAAAACAAAGTCTTATGCCCCAAAGTTTAAGAAAATATTTAGAAATATCCCTTTAACATCTCTAATGAGGATGAAATTATTAATTATATCTTTAACGTCAAAATGTTAAAACTACACGATGATGAAAAAAATACCAAATGAAGTTAATGGAAAAAATTATCGTAATGGAAAAATGTTTTCTCTTATTTAAATAATGTGTGTTTTGTTTTTCACAACAAGATCTAGGAGTTGATTGAGAGGAGAACATCAAATTCTGTTTAAATAAGGGAAACATTATGGGGGTTGATGAGGACCCATTGCCTAATGTGAATGAAATGTGAAGAAAGATGCATTACTTTCAATTACCTCGAAATAAGGGGCATGTTGTGCTCAAAATGAAAAGAAAGGATAAGTACAAGGCTTCGAAGCCTGAAGTAGTTTCTAACCCAGATTAGAAATTCATTAGCTATTTGCACAAACGTGAAAATTTATCTCCAGAAATGGGAAATAGTAGCATTAGGTCAAGAGGAGTGGGAATAGTGGTCATTCTATAAAAACTCAAGGGTTCTAAGGCTAATAGGATTTCCAAGGGAATGTCTTTGGAAGAAGGAGGTCATGTTTCTTATTCTTACCATCTTCAAGGACATATCAAAGCATAGATAATTTACCGATAGATTAGGTCTGGTTTTAATAAAGTAAAATCATGACAGTACTTGGGAGTGTCAAGACCTATGAAAGTTCAAAAATTAGTTCCAATGGTGAAGGTAGTGTCTAATTGGTTTATTGCTCAAGGCCTAAAGGTTTTCCATCCATTCAAAAGATGCCTAGGAGTCCAAAAACAATGATGCCTAAACTGGTAGGTATTGGGATGTGGCATTTAGTGTAGCCACCAAAGTTGAAGAAAAGAAAGAAAAATATTGTGATGTCACGAACTCAACAAAGATGAATTAAGAGAAAGTATAAGGTTTAGCAATAGGCTTCTAAGATTTTGCGCCCAAGTTGGTCAGAAGGAATTACATCTTCATTGTCAAAGACAAATACAAGGTTATGAATAAAATAAGAAGGAAGCCATTAATCTTCAGATATGCGGGTGATGGAGATTAAAGTGATGGAAAAAGACATAAGTGTGGATGTAGATAGCACATCTGGTGATAACTCCTATGGTGAAGTGAAAAATTAAGAGACGATGGAACTGCATACAATAGGACTTGATAAAAGGATTTCTCAATAAAAATTCATCCAATTTGGTTCTCTACCACTATAATTGCCAATTAATATGGATGTGATCCTCCCAAAAAGGTTCGAAGATGAAAAGACATAAGCGGTTCCAAATATGGAATCGGTGAAGATAATAAATCGGAGATAAATAACTTTTACTTATCCATAGTATATCTAAATTTAATATAAAGGTTTCAAGAGCCTACAAAGGATATCAACAGTCACATTAAACCTTTGTTTATAAAGGCTTACATGAATGGGGTACTTATCAATACAATATTGGTAGATAAAATGATGTCGCTAATATAATTCCATACTCTATGCTTCCTAGATTAAATAAACAAAATGCTAAATTGGTCCAGACTCAAATCATAATATCTAGCTTTGTTGGAGATAAAAAGTCGAGCAAGAGTGTATTACCATTAGATATTGAAGTAGGCACTAAGAAATATAAAACTTCTTCCTTTATCGTTAATGGTAACCCAAGATTTAATGCTTTACTTGGAAGATATTAGATTCACTCTAACAAATGGATCCCTTCTTCCTGAATCAGAAACTATTATTAACAAAAGGGGAGATAGAGGAGGTGGAAGAATATCCCTTGACTTTTCATAACATCTCTAACAGTGTTCAGGGTTGACTTTATTAATAGAATATAGGACATATGAAGGATGATGCTTTCGTACCAGAAGCATCACAAGGAGAAAGATAAAATGAGGCTTGGGAAGAATTAGTGTTTGGTCTAATGGAACTAGATGAAAGATATAACATAATTTTAAATGAATAGCGCACCCATTGATGTTGAAAAGGCCAATAAAAGTTTTTCCATAGTGTTATACAATTTCAAAGAATTAGATTTTAGTACAAAGATTGGTGAAGATAGGACCATAACTTGGGTCGATTATGTGTTCGAAGAAAAAAACGTTAATAATCCCCTCGAGACAATGGTGATATAGCAAGTTATTCAATAGAATATGAAGAACTCATGATAAACTAGTCAGATCATTGGTCATAATTGGACATCGTAACTGAACAAAATAAGAAGGTGACATGTACCAGTGCAAACCTTAGCAAAGAACACCAAAAATTAGTTGTTTACACCCTTTACATCGGTATAAGGATTATTTTCTTAGGAATATAATGAGTTTCTTGGTTTAGAAAAGAAATTGGTGGAATATAAACTGCCAATCAAAAAGGGATATAAGCATGTCAAACAACTATCATGATAAATGACTCTAGAGGTTACAGCAAAAATTAAATAAATTGAAAGGTTAATGAAGTACGAATTCATTAGAACAATTAGGTATGTTAAATGTATCTCTAACATAGTGCCAGTCATAAAGAAAGATGGCAAATTAATAGTGTGCATTGACTTCAAAAATTTTAATGCACTACTACAAAGGATGAATATCCAATGCTAGTGGTAAACCTATTGGCTAATAGATTTGTTGACTACGCTATCATGGCTACGATGGATGGTCACTTAAGTTATAACCAAATAGTTATATCTAAAGAGGATATGCATAAGACTACTTTTAGGTGACCTAGAAAATTGGTAACCTTTGAATGGATTAAAATGCCATCCGGATTAACGAATGGAGGGGATACTTACCAAAGGGGAATGTATACCAATTTTTATGATATGTTTGGCGCCTTCTTTGGAGTGTTATATTGATGATATGAATGATGAATCAAAAGTAAACATTGAATTAAACAATGCACGGGAAAAACTCCTTCAAAATAATGAGATTTTGTCAACTTAAAATGAATCCTTTAAAATGTGCCTTTGGAGTTTCTATAGGGAATTTCTCGGGGTGCTTGGTACACAAAAAGGGGATTCAAGTTGACATGAATAAGGTCAAGGCTATAATTAAAATGATGGCCCCTAAGAACAAAAAAGAATTATAAAGCTTTATGAGCTAAGTTAATTTCCTTCGTAGATTTATATCTAATGCACTAAGAAAAACTAAAGTATCTTATCATTATTTGAGGATAAAAGATCAAGAAGATTAGGATTGCAAGGAAGATCATAAGATAGATTTTCATATGCTCAAGAGATACTTGGTCAAACCATTTTTGCTCCGCTTATCCTTATACCCCACTAGGGGTATTTTAATGATAGGTTGTACAGGAACTGGACACCACCAATTTTGTCACCTCCAAGGGAAGATAGATAACTGAACTTATACGTTTTTTTCCTTTCAAGCATCAATTAGAGTCTTGTTGGAACAGTAATGTAAGAAGCACAAAGAGCAAGCAGTGTATTATCTCAGTAGATTTCTAAATGAGTGTGAATGTTGATATTTTGTAATGGAGAAACCATGTTTAACTTTGTATTTCACAAAAATGAAATTAAGATATTTCTTATTACTTAGAGAGGTTTATGTTATTTTGATGTTTTATTTCGTCAAATATATTCTAACCATGCCTATTTTTCATTATATAATTGGTAAATGGGTGTTATCTCTCTCTGAGTTTTGCTTACGCTATGTACCTGAAAGAGCAATAAAAGGCCAAGCAATGGATAACGTTTTGGCAAATATTCCATGCGAGGAAGAACCATAAGGTCGATATGAATTAGGATGTATATACTTAAGCCCATGGAATCTTTGGTTCAAAGGTTCAAAGAATAAAATAATATCTAGAATAGAGGGAGTCATTGATTCCACTTAACATATTAAAACCAAACATGGAAATAAATTTGAAGAAAATTTATGTTCTAATAATCGATTAGACCACGAAGTTTTAATAATAGGCTTAGAGATCCTCCGAATATGTAAATATTTTGTAATAAAAATCTATGGGGATTCTCAGATCATTATAAAGCAGTTAAGTGGTGAATATAGCTGTGTCGGTGATGCTTCAACTTTATACAACCGGGTGGCACTTAATTCACAATTAAAATTTAATGAACTCGCATTGAACTATGTTCCCATGTTTTCAAAGGAAAAAGACAATAAAATGGGCCAAAAGTCTTAAGGCTTTAAGCCCGATGATAGCTTTAAAGTCAAATTAAAAATTAGTTCCATCAATGGCCTCTTAACACTAATCCATAACTTGTTGCCTTTGGCTGAAATAGAAAATATATATTTTCATGAAGATTTGAGAAAACCATTAATCAAATACCGAACTGACCCAAATATCAAAACTGGTAGGGTTGTAAGGTTAAGCAAAACTTATTGTGATATGTATGCTAGAAATCTCTTTTAAAGAGGTGTTGATAGAATAATTAATAGTGACTAAATAAAGATTAAGGATTAACAACTATTGCCCAAGTTCATGAAGGTATTTTTGGGGGCATATAAGTCTAGTCCTAAGATGAGATGGTTGTTAAGAAGATGTGTATTTTATTAGTTATTTATTCTATAAAAGAGTGCATTGACTTTTCCAAAGGGTGTTAAAAATTCCAACATCGTGGTCCTCTAAAACATGTGCATACTATAGATTTGAAATATGTAGTGAAACCGTAACCATTTAGAGGATGAGAAATAGATGTTATTGGAAAATTTTATATTCCACCCTCTACGTTGCACATATTTGTACTTGTGGCAACTGATCTTTTTACCAAATGGATAGAGGATAAGTCTATAAAGAAATGGTGCTAAATGAGGCACACTATATATATGACTTACTTGATGTAATACCCCGTATTTTTGGCTATATTTATTTTTGGGATTAATTAATTAAATGCGTATTAATTGGAAATTAATCCGGGTTATAAATACTAATGAGATGCGAGTTGGTATTTGATTATGTGCATATATGATTATATATGAATTTGGTATTATAAAATTTGTCGTGGGATTTATATACGGCATTTTAGAAATTTTGTTGAGACGCGTGGGACCGCCGCGTCACGGTATAATATTTTGATAATAAAAGTGAATTTAAAATCTATAAACCGTATGGTCGTTTTGAGTGCGCCAACGCGTCCGTAGGGGTCGAGATAGTCAGAAAACACTAGACGGGGGTGTAGTTTGGGTCCCGGGGTATTTTTAGGCCATACCGGTAACTTAAAGGGTATTTTGGTAATTTTACATTTTGAGGAATTAAAAGTGACGAAAATTAGAGATGTAAATCTAATGTGGATTAAACCCACAAAGCCCACTAACCATCCCATATTAAACCATTAAGCTACGGAGGTTATCTTTAGGTTTACAACTTTCCCCAAAACAAACCCTAGCCACCTTAAGCCACCATTGGAGGAAAAGCTTGGAGAGAGGAATTTCTGCAGAAAACTTCATCAAACCTACACCAAAATCAGAAATCAAACCAAGGCAAGTGACTTTATTCCATTTAATTTCAGAGAATGTTCCCTCCATGTTAGAAAAATTCGGATTTATGGTTTGTTCTTGATAAAATATGAAAACCCATGTAGTTTAGATCATAGAACTTGAGAAATTTGAGAAGGATTGCATGTAGAATGATAGGTAGATGTTTTTATTGATGATATACATGATTAAATAGAAATTAAAACGGATTTTGTTGGGTTAAATCATGATACAAAATGTTAGGGTTCATGTTCTTGAGATAATTGGGGAAAAGTGTAGAAATTCATATGTTAGTTGATGTTGAAGAGATTTAATCCTTGAAAACATGTTAGTAGTTGACTTGAATATATTTAGGATCACTTAGAGACCATAAAACGTTGTTGGGATGAACTTTGGATGAGATTAGCAGTGTTAAAATGGTTAAAAATGAGGAAGGGAAAAATCTGGGACGAATCTGGCATCTCGTTAGAAGCCCCTACCCAGGTCGTTCGAACGAACTCGTTCGAATGAGCTTCTAACGAGTTGACCAGTCACTGCTAACGAAAAGGGATTTCGTTCGATATCTCGTTCGAACGAGATATCGTTAGAAGGAACAGTTCGTTCGAACGAACTGGGATCTCGTTCGAACAGTCTCGTTCGAACGAGACTTCTAACGAGTTAGCAGAGGAATCTCGTTCGAACAGTCTCGTTCGAACGAGACTTCTAAAGGGTTGACAGTTTGGCCCTTTTTGGACTGTTTTAATTTTTGGAGTCCCGGAAACTGGTTCGAGGGTAGAGTTAACATTCTTTGATGATGTAAGGATAAATTTGGGACTTTTGGATTACTATGAGGAGTAAATTATATACGAGAGTTGTATCACATGGACGGTTTGGGGTTGAGACGTGAGTGTTTACTACGACGTGAGAAACTATAGCGCGTATGATTATAAATCGGATTAGTATAAATTGTGATAATTATAGTTAGTGCGGGAATGCGATACGTACTACGATTAAAATACGGTATTACTAAGATGTGTGTTTACTTAGTATTAGTATATGGATTGTGTGTATGACATACCTACCATACTTGCTATCACGGGAGGTTGCGTTCGCTTAGGACCCTCTAATCCTTGTGTGCCTACGAGGGGGATATAGACTGGTACCTCGATGAACATAGGTCATAGAAAGACTTATTGGGATATTAATAAGTCCGCTGATCGTGGGAGCGTAGGTATGTGCGTGACCCATGTGATGGTGACTGTGTTCGCCTCCATTATTTGTGATGTTGATATCGGTAAACTATTCCTGAGAGATTCGGAATATGTAATCCTTATGTACGTGATGTATCGGGATGGATAGCAGAGTATGTCTGCACCGCAACTTAGTTCTCGGGGTGCTTGTATTGTATAATTATGATGTGAATAATATACATTTAATTAATGGGAATCCTCATGTTAATGTTGTAAATATATTACGGTGTTGTTTCGAGAAATATAACGAGTTAACTGATAGTTATATATATTGCATATTGAGTATCTGAGTTTACGTTAAATCCCTATATAATTACGAGCGTTATAATGCTAATAGGACCGGGTAATAAGGGTAGGAACTATTACAGTCTAGCTAGTTATGATGTCACTTAACTAGTGGTTTATACCGTTGTAGATGGGTACTTACGTTAGGAGTGCACAGTTAGACGAGAGGTGAGAATATCATGTGAGTGAACGTCCTAACATGTACTTTGCATTTAATGTTTTAAATGTTTTTAAAGCACTTGCAGGTTTTTAAAATATAACTCCACATTCGGGCTCAGACCCGTTTGCTTTTCAAATCTATTTTTCTTTGTAAAATCATTTTAGGTGCCCAGCCACAGGGACACCAAGCATAGGATTCTCATTCAGGTGACGAGCTGTAGCTGTTTGTGGAAGCTACAGGGATTTGCATGTAGACGCTTCTATCTTTTGAATTCCAGAGTCACTATCTATCAGTTGTAGGGCATGTTGCCCATTTCTATTTAGAGACAGCTTTTACGTTTCAGTTTTCAGACTTTAGCATGTATTGTTTCAGTATTCGTTTTACTTTTCAGTTATGGGATTGTAGTGAGGAGTTTCCCTCCAGACTTTATTTACTCTATTGTGATGGTTATTCGTTTTACTTCAATATGGTGAATGGTGTTATTTATTTCTTCATTACACTTGTTGCATGTTAATCAGACTTAAATTAAAATTTGGCAACTTGATTTTTAAATACTAGGTGGTTAGTAATAATAAATGTTTTCGACAGTGATGCTATTAACTGAGCCAACTTGGCATTTTGAATTAATGTAATAAAGGAGTAGCTACCCGGTATTTAATTAGTCGGGGTGTCACAGGTGGTATCAGAGCATCGGGTTCTAGTGTCCTTTAGGATCTGTACGGCTATTATGTTTCCGTTACGTTTCTTTGATATAGAGCCCTATATTTTAGGACTGTTGTACTCTTTTTGTGTATGCTTCGTTCTTCAGCTTTATTAAGTTTATAACCGTGAACTTATAAACTTTGTTCTTATTTCAGATGCCTCCACGACGTGCACGACGAGTTCCCAGGGATGCAACGCCCGAACCCCATCCCGCTACAGTTCAGGGTATGATGAACGCCGCTGAGGTTGCAGCTATAGTAGCTCAAGCGGTAAATGCCGTGATTGCCGTGATTTAGCAGGCACCACCTCAGGCGCCGGTTGTCGCGCCGGAACAGGCAAATGCATTCCCGTCTGCTTGGGAGCGTGTACGTGATGCTTTTCAGAAAGCGCATCCACCAGAGTTTGCAGGAAGCTCAGATGTGGTGGTCTCGAGCCAATGGAGGAAAGACATGCAGAGGCATTTGAGGATGCATGAGTGCACTGATGTTCAGAAGCAGGTGCTAGCTACTTTCAAGCTAGTTGGATCTGCGCTGCAGTGGTGGGAGTCCATTACCACCGCGGAGGAGAGGGATACCCTCACGATTCAGGAGTTCTGGGTGCGGTTCGACCACAAGTACTTTCCGTCCGCAGTTCATACAGAGATGAGGAGGAAGCTGATGAGTCTGAGGCAGGAAGGCAAGACAGTGGCCGAATATGAGGCCGAGTTTACTAATCTGTTGAATATCTTTCCAGAAGAGATACCAACAGAGAAGAAGAAGATTGAGAAGTTCACCGATGGGTTGAATTGGAGGATCCGTCAGCATCTTCTAGGGAACCTATCGTTGGCCACGTATTCTGATGTGGTTAACGCTATATTATTACACTGCCAGGACCACCATTTTCATATGGCCGAGGGCAAGAGGTCGGGAGAGTCTGGCCATCAGGGCAGGACTAGAGGACATGGTGCCAGCGGGGCACAATCTGGTCAGGGGCAGAGACAGAATGAGCAGGGTACCCAGCAGGGGGATAATAAGAGGTTCCGGTCAGGGAACTACAGGCAGGGACAGGGAGGTTTCCGTAAGGGCCATCAGGGTCCAAACGGCCATCAGAGCCAACAGGGGCAGAATGGGCAGCAGTTTCATCAGGGCCAGCAGGGCCAAGGGAGGAATGGTAATGGCCACCAGGGCCGGGGACAGCAGGGGCATAGGGGAGGGAACTTCCCAGGGAAGTGCTTTGTTTATGGAAAGACTGGCCATAAGAAGCAGGATTGTCCTGATAGGGGCACGGCCCCACAGCAACAGCAGCAGGGTGCTCGCCAGGAGCCACAGAGGCCTATGTTTCCCGCCGCTCTTCCCGCACCGCCACAGATGGCAGCATTGCCAACCATTCCAGCAGTCCCAGCTCAGCAGGGGCAGCTACAGTATGGACGTGTCTACAACGTCCACCAGGCTGCAGTTCCACAGGCACCGCCCGCGATTGAGGGTACGTTTCCTATCCATGGCACTATGGGTCGGGTATTATTCGATACGGGTTCTACACATTGTTTCATAGCTACACACTTCGCGAAATCTTTAGGATTGTTAGCTACGGCAGAGAGCACAGTGACGTGTGTCGACTCACCATTTGGGAGTGGGTCACTTATTTTCTTTATATGCCGGGGAGTGGGGGTAGAGATTGGTGGTTTGGTATTACCTGCAGACATGTTAGTGTTAGACATGCATGTTCACGATGTGATCATCGGTATGGATTGGCTCGTAGCATATAGGGCCATGATTGATTGCTTCAGCGGGAGCATTGTTTTTGCCATTCCGGGGCAAGAGATGTTTGTAGTGGCGATGCCTCGCCCAGAGGGAGGATCGACCGCTCATCTGTATTACATTGAGGAGGATACCTCTAGGGAGGTTGTTATTCCTTTAGATTCGATCCCGGTTGTCAGGGAGTATTCAGATGTGTTTCAGGAGATACCAGGCTTACCACCCAGTCGAGAGATAGACTTCGTTATAGACTTGCTACCGGGTACGAGACCTATAGCACGTGCACCGTACCGTATGGCTCCAGCTGAGATGCGAGAGCTACGGGATCAGATAGAGCAGCTGTTAGGGCAGGGCTTTATTCGTAGGAGTACCTCACCTTGGGGCGCTCCGGTTTTGTTTGTGAAGAAGAGGGACGGTTCACTGAGATTGTGTGTGGACTACCGAGAGTTGAACAAGGTCACGATACGGAATAAGTATCCGTTGCCTCGAATCGATGACTTATTTGACCAGTTGAGAGGAGCTTCTTTCTTCTCGAAGATTGATTTGAGATCGGGATACCATCAGTTGCGTATCAGGGAGGAGGATGTCTCGAAGACTGCGTTCTTGTCGAGATATGGTTCTTACGAGTTTCGGGTTATGCCTTTTGGTTTAACCAACGCTCCAGCAGTGTTTATGGACTTGATGAACAGGGTGTTCAGGGATTTCCTAGATCAGTTTGTCATTGTCTTCATTGATGACATTCTGGTTTACTCTCAGACAGAAGAGGAGCACGCCGAGCATTTGAGGCAGGTTTTGCAGACACTTCGTCAGAATGAGTTGTATGCAAAATATGAGAAGTGCGGGTTTTGGCTGAAGGAAGTCCAGTTCTTGGGTCATATTATTTCCGACCAGGGAATATCTGTTGATCCGGGGAAGGTGTCAGCGGTGAGGGAGTGGGGACAGCCCACGACACCGACTGAGATTCGTAGTTTCTTGGGTCTAGCAGGATACTACAGGAGGTTTATTCGGGGTTTCTCGGAGATAGCAGGTCCTTTGACACATCTGACTCGTAAGGTTGTGCCATACATCTGGAGTGATGCCTGTCAGTTGGCATTCGATGAATTAAAGGACAAATTGACCTCAGCACCTGTGTTAGCATTGCCGAGATCGGGAGTTGAGTATTTGGTTTACACCGACGCGTCTTTGCAAGGGCTTGGAGGTGTATTGCAGCAGGAGAGACAGGCCATAGCTTATGCTTCCCATAAGCTTAAGCCTCATGAGAAGAATTACCCCACGCATGATTTGGAGTTGGCAGCAGTGGTATTTGCCCTACGGATTTGGAGACACTATCTTTTAGGGGAGAAGTTCCAACTGTTCACGGACCACAAGTCCCTACAGTACCTGTTCACGCAGAAGGAGCTGAATATGCGACAGCGTAGGTGGCTTGAGTTTGTGAAAGACTACCAGTTCGACATCCAGTACCACCTGGGTAAGGCTAACGTGGTAGCAGACGCGTTGAGCCGTAGGCCAGTAGATGAGGTGGCAGAGGTATGGAAGGCTAAGTGGAAGGAATTGGGACACCAGGATGCAGTGGCCCGATCTTTCATGTCTGTGATGACCGTTACACCGCAGATTATCACGAGGGTAGTACGGGCACAGGCTAATGACTCGTTCTGTCAGGAGCAGATAGTTCGATTGCTAGCAGAAGGAGCCGAGTCCTATACCATTAGCTCAGACGGGGGATTGCGCTTCAATGGGAGATTGGTAGTCCCGGAAGGAGAGGAATTGCGACACGATGTTATGGCAGAGTCGCACGGCTCATGGTTCGCGGTACATCCCGAAGGGGACAAAATGTACCAAAACATGAGACGACAGTATTGGTGGAGCGGTATGAAGAGAGATATCGCTGAGTTTGTCTCGAAATGCACCACTTATCAGCTTGTCAAAGTGGACCATCAGAGACCAGCAGGATTACTACAGCCGTTGGAGGTCCCGGTGTGGATGTGGGAGACCATATCCATGGACTTTATCACGGGGTTGCCTACGTCGCAGAGAGGTCACGACTCCGTTTGGGTAATTGTGGACAGGTTGTCCAAGGTCGCTCACTTCTTACCCGTAAGGACTGATTACACTACGGGACAGTATGCCCAACTCTTCATTTCAGAGATTGTGAGACTTCACGGTGTGCCCCTAAATATCGTGTCTGACAGAGACAAGATATTTGTTTCGAGGTTTTGGGAGAGTTTCCAGGAGGCCATGGGCACGGAATTACGGTTGAGTACGGCTTATCATCCGCAAACCGATGGGCAGACAGAGCGCACCAACCAGATGTTGGAGGACATGCTACGTATGTGCATTATTGACTTCGGGGGTGGATGGGAGCAGTACCTTCCACTGGTGGAGTTTGCTTACAACAACTCCTATCAGTTCACGATTGGCATGGCTCCGTTTGAGGCATTGTACGGTAGGCCTTGTCGTTCCCCAGCATGTTGGTTGGAGGTGGGGGATAACAAACTACTTGGGTCGGAAGTGATTCAGGATACTTCGGCAAGGATTGAGTTGATTCGGAGTCGCATTCGAGTAGCTCAAGACAGGCAGAAGAGTTATGCTGATGCAAAGAGATTTTTCAGGGAGTTCCAAGTGGGGGACCAGGTTTTGCTCAGGGTATCTCCTATGAAGGGGATTATGCGATTCGGGAAGAAGGGAAAGTTGGCACCGAGGTATGTGGGGCCGTTTCCTATCATTGAACGAATCGGACCGGTTGCGTATAGACTTGGACTACCGGAGCACTTACATCGGATTCACGACGTGTTTCATATTTCCTCGCTGAGGAAATAACTTAGAGATAATTTGGCCCATTCTCACATTGCTGTGGAGGACATCGATCTCCAGCCAGATAGTTCTTACGAAGAGGGGCCGATTGCTATTTTGGACCGAAGCGAGAGGAAACTACGGTCAAAGATAGTCCCGTTAGTGCATGTTCAGTGGCAACATCACAATGTCGAGGAGTCCACATGGGATCGCGAGGATGTGATGCGCGAACGTTATCCAGAGCTGTTTTTAGCAGGTACTTTCTAGTTTCGAATTTCGGGACGAAATTCAGTTATTAGGGGGGAAGTATGTAATACCCCGTATTTTTGGCTATATTTATTTTTGGGATTAATTAATTAAATGCGTATTAATTGGAAATTAATCCGGGTTATAAATACTAATGAGATGCGAGTTGGTATTTGATTATGTGCATATATGATTATATATGAACTTGGTATTATAAAATTTGTCGTGGGATTTATATACAGCATTTTAGAAATTTTGTTGAGATGCGTGAGACCGCCGCGTCACGGTATAATATTTTGATAATAAAAGTGAATTTAAAATCTATAAACCGTATGGTCGTTTTGAGTGCGCCAACGCGTCCGGAGGGGTCGAGATAGTCAGAAAACACTAGCCGGGGGTGTAGTTTGGGTCCCGGGGTATTTTTAGGCCATACCGGTAACTTAAAGGGTATTTTGATAATTTTACATTTTGAGGAATTAAAAGTGACGAAAATTAGAGATGTAAATCTGATGTGGATTAAACCCACAAAGCCCACTAACCATCCCATATTAAACCATTAAGCTACGGAGGTTATCTTTAGGTTTACAACTTTCCCCAAAACAAACCCTAGCCACCTTAAGCCACCATTGGAGGAAAAGCTTGGAGAGAGGAATTTCTGCAGAAAACTTCATCAAACCTACACCAAAATCAGAAATCAAACCAAGGCAAGTGACTTTATTCCATTTAATTTCAGAGAATGTTCCCTCCAAGTTAGAAAAATTCGGATTTATGGTTTGTTCTTGATAAAATATGAAAACCCATGTAGTTTAGATCATAGAACTTGAGAAATTTGAGAAGGATTGCATGTAGAATGATAGGTAGATGGTTTTATTGATGATATACATGATTAAACAGAAATTAAAACGGATTTTATTGGGTTAATTCATGATACAAAATGTTAGGGTTCATGTTCTTGAGATAATTGGGGAAAAGTGTAGAAATTCATATGTTAGTTGATGTTGAAGAGATTTAATCCTTGAAAACATGTTAGTAGTTGACTTGAATATGTTTAGGATCACTTAGAGACCATGAAACATTGTTGGGATGAACTTGGATGAGATTAGAAGTGTTAAAATGGTTAAAAATGAGGAAGGGAAAAATCTGGGATGAATCTGGCATCTCGTTAGAAGCCCCTACCCAGGTCGTTCGAACGAACTCGTTCGAACGAGCTTCTAACGAGTTGACCAGTCGCTGCTAACGAAAAGGGATTTCATTTGATATCTCGTTCGAACGAGATATCGTTAGAAGGAACAGTTCGTTCGAACGAACTGGGATCTCGTTCGAACAGTCTCGTTCGAACGAGACTTCTAACGAGTTGGCAGAGGAATCTCGTTCGAACAGTCTCGTTCGAACGAGACTTCTAACGAGTTGACAGTTTGACCCTTTTTGGACTGTTTTGATTTTTGGAGTCCCAGAAACTGGTTCGAGGGTAGAGTTAACATTCTTTGATGATGTAAGGATAAATTTGGGACTTTTGGATTACTATGAGGAGTAAATTATATACGAGAGTTGTATCACATGGACGGTTTGGGGTTGAGACGTGAGTGTTTACTACGACGTGAGAAACTATAGCGCGTATGATTATAAATCGGATTAGTATAAATTGTGATAATTATAGTTAGTGCGGGAATGCGATACGTACTACGATTAAAATACGGTATTACTAAGATGTGTGTTTACTTAGTATTAGTATATGGATTGTGTGTATGACATACCTACCATACTTGCTATCACGGGAGGTTGCGTTCGCTTAGGACCCTATAATCCTTGTGTGCCTACGGGGGGGATATAGACTGGTACCTCGATGAACATAGGTCATAGAAAGACTTATTGGGATATTAATAAGTCCGCTGATCGTGGGAGCGTAGGTATGTGCGTGACCCATGTGATGGTGACTGTGTTCGCCTCCATTATTTGTGATGTTGATATCGGTAAACTATTCTTGAGAGATTCGGAATATGTAATCCTTATGTACGTGATGTACCAGGATGGATAGCAGAGTATGTGTGCACCGCAGCTTAGTTCTCGGGGTGCTTGTATTGTATAATTATGATGTGAATAATATACATTTAATTAATGGGAATCCTCATGTTAATGTTGTAAATATATTACGGTGTTGTTTCGAGAAATATAACGAGTTAACTGATAGTTATATATATTGCATATTGAGTATCTGAGTTTACGTTAAATCCCTATATAATTACGAGCGTTATAATGCTAATAGGACCGGGTAATAAGGGTAGGAACTATTACAGTCTAGCTAGTTATGATGTCACTTAACTAGTGGTTTATACCGTTGTAGATGGGTACTTACGTTAGGAGTGCACAGTTAGACGAAAGGTGACAATATCATGTGAGTGAACGTCCTAACATGTGCTTTGCATTTAATGTTTTAAATGTTTTTAAAGCACTTGCAGGTTTTTAAAATATAACTCCACATTCGGGCTCTGACCCGTTTTCTTTTCAAATCTATTATTCTTTGTAAAACCATTTTAGGTGCCCAGCCACCGGGACACCAAGCATAGGATTCTCATTCAGGTGACGAGCTGTAGCTGTTTGTGGAAGCTACAGGGATTTGCATGTAGACGCTTCTATCTTTTGAATTCCAGAGTCACTATCTATCAGTTGTAGGGCATGTTGCCCATTTCTATTTAGAGACAGCTTTTACGTTTCAGTTTTCAGACTTTAGCATGTATTGTTTCAGTATTCGTTTTACTTTTCAGTTATGGGATTGTAGTGAGGAGTTTCCCTCCAGACTTTATTTACTCTATTGTGATGGTTATTCGTTTTACTTCAGTATGGTGAATGGTGTTATTTATTTCTTCATTACACTTGTTGCATGTTAATCAGACTTAAATTAAAATTTGGCAACTTGATTTTTGAATACTAGGTGGTTAGTAATAATAAATGTTTTCGACAGTGATGCTATTAACTGAGCCAACTTGGCATTTTGAATTAATGTAATAAAGGAGTAGCTACCCGGTATTTAATTAGTCGGGGTGTCACACTTGAGTCTAAAATATAAGACCTTATCTAGTTTGGAAATAGAGTCAAAATTTGTGTCATCCTTATTTTTACCCAAGCCTCATTGCCTCTTCGTGATCTTCAAAGACAATTTGTTCATGAGAAGCTTGAACGGGTACAAAACCAACACACAATCACTTTAGGATTAAATTTTCATTTGATATTGCATTTATGAGGTGTGTGTATATTTAATTTGGTTTATAATATCTTTCTACAATTTTTAATGATTTTTAGAATTTTTTTAAACATTTAAAATCTTTTTTTATAAGAGATTAAAATTAGGTTTTTAAATTGTTTTGGGATTAATTTGAAATATTCAAACTTCAAAAAACATTATTGGGTAGAATCCGAAAGCACTAGATAATGTTGGGGATGAAAATGACATTTTTGAAAACATAAAAACATGTGTCTGAGAGACCATTATATCCCAACATGTGTTGCATATTTATCGACTGGATTTGTGTTTATTTACTCTCACAGCCTTGAGACTCAATCTTGATCATTCGATCCATTTTAATCTAAGGCCTGAATGTATTTGAGATGATCCATGTGACGTCTGAGTGAACCAATCAGAGCCTATTTAATAGTGTTGCGTTGTGAGATATTCGATTGATCACACGAACAGGTCAATTTAATCTTAATCATTTATTTAGCCTGAGTTTCCGGATTGTTCCTCAATCCGTATAAATAGGCATCATCACCCCCCTCATTTACAATCTTTGGGATAGTTGAGTTTTGAGAGATAAAAAAAGAGAGAAGAGATAATAGAGAGAGAAAAGAAAATTTGAGAGAAAATTTCCAAACCCTAGACCAAACTCCGTCCATCTTACTCAAGAAAATTATCTTATGAGTTTTGAGGGTTGCTAGTTCGATAGTATTCAAACCTCTTAGGTTTTTATCTCTCTCCTAACACCTTCACAAAATCAGGACTCGTTTCTAACAAATATAAACTTGTAGAACCGATTTACAAGTGAAACAGTCATGTTGTAGTTTGGTTGATTTCTTTATTAAGAAATGCACATCTCTGTTTGTTGGATCTATTTTAAAAAAAAAAAATTGTTACATTTTTTGTGGATCCAACAAATCTATTTTACAAAACTGAAAATTGTGTTTTCTTATTTTTAGATCTAAGTTTTTTCATTTTGAAAACTTGTACCTAAATAAGACTTAAAGAATCTGGTTTTAAAGAGATTCTCAAAAGAACTCGAATCTGAAATTTCTTGAGTTTAAGATCAAACACAATTTCAGTATTGTGAAAACCTACATACCATTCTTAAAAAACTTATAATTTGTAGGAAACTGTCTATATAAGTGTGAGTGTGTTCTTGATGTGTATTGTCACAACACTCACTAACACCTTCACACTACTTCACTGAAATTGTGTGTTGGTTGAGAGATTTAACCTGTTGAGACGTCGCATAGACTAAAAGGAGAAAGAGGAGACAAACAATAGAACGACAAGGACAACATTAAGATCCTGAAGAAGTCATATCTGCTAGAGTGTGCTGGTATATTTCTTGACTTAGAATAGGTCGTTTGTGTGTAAAATTCTCTATCTATTTGTAACCTCAAAAATATTTTAGTGTTTTTTTTGTAGCATAGAGGTCATTGTGGATATTTCCCTTATTTTAGGATTCTACCAAGTTAAAACTCTTATGTATTGTGCATGTTTGATAATTCTCTTATCCCTACTACTATAGTGATACTTTAACCAAATTAGTTTTGGTTTTACAAAACTTGTTCACTAATATCTGATATAACTCGTTCATAACTTTTTGTAAACACATCTTGTGTTATTTTGTTTATTTTCTAAAAGGAGCTTCTCCAAAAAGACAGATCGAACCCTTCCTAACAGCTTTAACTTTTGTTAAACAAATTAGTAAGGGATTTTCTATTGGTATCAGAGCAAGGCTTTTAGTTTTCATAAAATCTTTTTAGATCCTGTGTTTTTTAAACTATTTTTCAAAACAAACACGGACGAGAAATATGAGAGATTGGGGAATCTGTCCAGGCCTCCCCTCTTTGACGGGACTAACTTCCCTTACTGGAAAGTAAGGACGATAGACTTCATCCAAGGGACCTTGGGAGATGAATCCTGGGATGCTATTGAAAACATATATGTTCATCCTACTAAACCTGTAGAAGAAGGTAGTAATGAAAGAGGTAAGAAACTACTCAGTGAGTTGACAAAAGAAGAGAAACTGGCCTCTTATAATAACAATAAAGGAAAGAATGCAATTTTTATGTCGATTAATGAGCATGAATTTAAGATAATATCTTGTTTTTCAACCCCTAAGGAATCCTAGGATACACTGGTCACTGCTCATGAAGGTGACACATGTGTTAAGGCCGCCAAGAAAGAAATTCTTATACAACAATATAACACACTCATCATGGAAGAAACTAGGTCCTTTGATGAATTTTATATTTAACTGACTGATGTCATTACTAAATTACATGTCAATGGTATCATATATGATAGAAGAAAAATTGTCTATGAAATATTGCGATCCCTTACACAGAAATTTGACGATAAAAGATATGCTATTGAGGAAATAGAAGATCCAAATCTTACCCCTGAACTCCTCAATAGAAAATTAAGATCTGTGGAAATGGAATTGGAGTATACGAAACATCTTCTCAATAATCAAAAGAGACATAGAAGTCCCATGTTGTCTTTCAATCTAAGATGATAACTCTTCACATTATAGTGCCCAACATTAACCTTGACTCAGAAGAGGACTGTGATTTAGATGATTTGGATAATCAAATAGCCTTAATGTCCAAACAGTTTAAGGAAATTCTGAAGTTTAAAAATAATATTTCTTCTAAACAAGGAAAGGCCCCCTATTAAAATTTGTCTAATAACAGACCCCATGAGATAAAATCAGACACACAACAATGACTATAATGGTAGACCCGATAGAGACCATAAGAAGACTGAATGATTTAGATGTGGGAAAATTGGTCACATTGCCATTAACTTCTAGGGCCAACCTAAATAACAAATTTAATAAGTCTAATTTGTGCAAGACCTTGGATGATTCTAGTGAATCAGATGATGATGAGCCTGAATCATCCAATATTTCTGACCCTTGTATGTCATTTTTTGCAAAGATTGTCTATTCTGATGATGTACCTACCAGTAGTCATAGTATTGATAAGGGAATGCCTAATAATCACCTGACATGTGATACCTTGCATGTTATTGATTTATCTTCTTACTGCTTAGAATATATAAATAATGTTGATAATGTTAGTAGTAGTTCAACAGCGGTGTAGTGAGTCAAAGGGAACGAATCAAAGACGAATTGAACGTGTGTGTGAGTAGTCCAAATGAATCTCCAGCAAACACATCACATACGGCACTAGACACTTCAAATTCTAGAAAAGAAATATAAGGCCACACTGTTAGAATTGGAACAAACAAAAGAAAAGGCTTCAACGGTCTTAAAAAAGTTTTCCAAATTTAAAAATAACTCTAATTTCTTTGAAGGTTTTGTTGCATCAAGTAAAACCAATTCTGAGGACAGAACTGGCATAGGATTTTTGCCTAACACTGACACACAAAGTAAAAAAATTCAAACTATAAAATTTGGGCCAGGTGGAAAAAGTCCAGCTGATACTTATCCATATTTTCAGGCTTTGAAAATTGATTTTGATAAAAAGCAAAACGGGTCAGACATTGGTACAAGTAATTATCCAAAGAATAATGTTGAAAATAAGGATAAATACGTTTGCCCTCCCATAAGATAAGGTGAATCGTCATTTCAGTTCGTTCTTCCTAGAAATAAGACCAAGGTCCAACATTTGAACAAATATATTTTTAAAGGTCTTCAAAATGTTAAGAAACCAATAATCCATCTCTATTGCTCGTACTATGATGTCTATAGTCACTCTTTCGAAGAATGCTTTCAAAAGCATTTGTATAAGCCCGTATTTTGTCCACTGGTATACCAAAACTTTAATTACTCTCGAAAAAATAGAAATAACTATGTTCTCCCTGAGTAGCCCAATTGGAACTCTAACTATAGGAATAGAAAAAGGAGATCTAACTCTAAAATGAAGTCCAAGAGAAAGAACTCTAAATCTAAGTCTAAACCAATTGCTCATAGATTTTGAAAAACCAGAGCAATTTTGGGTTATAAAATATGAGTTAATACCCCAGATGAGATGTAATATTGTAATCAATGTTTTAAAAGCTAAACATGCTGCCTCTGGTTAGTATTTGGACTCAGGTTATTCTAAACACATGACCGTAGAAGATACCAAAATTTCAGACAAAACTAACTTCTTAGGAGGAAAAGTTTTTTTTGGAGATGGTGTAGCGGCTGAGATCATTGGTAAAGGGACACTTCATGAAAAAAGGGTTACCTGTTCTCGAAGAAGTTCTCTTAGTGAAAGGTCTAAAAGACAATTTGCTAAGCATATCATAGTTTTGTTATTCTAACTATACTGTCACGTTTTCAAAAAACAATTGTAAAATTTTAAACGAAAATGGTAACTGTATCATTACAGGCCTCCGAACACTAGATAACTGTTAGACAGTCAATCTGGGTACCAAGGTTTGTAACATTTCCAGAATGGATGACAATAAAATCTAGCACAATAGGTTGGGACATATAAACTATGTTAACCTTGGTAGACTAAGCTCTCAAGAAATAGTTAGAGGTCTACCTAAAATAAAGCCTATTTCTAACATTATATGTGGGTCATGCCAAAAAGGGAATATAGTTAAGATTGCTCATAAAAGAGTTAAAGACATTCTAACCTCAAAACCTCTAGTGCTTATGCATATGGACCTAATGGGTCCCTTTCGAACTATCAGTCTATATGGCAACAGTTATATCTTAGTTATGGTCGACGATTTCATGCGTTTCACTTGCGTAGCCTTCCTTAAACAAAAATTCAATACTTTTCAAAAAAATTTGAAAATACTGTTACGAATCGAAAAATAAAAGGATACCAAGTTAATCGAATCCGTAGCGACAGAGGTGGTGAGTTCAAAGATTTATGTGTAACTGAATATTGTGAAGCCAATGGTTATCAACATGAATTTAGCGCCCCTAAGACCCCACAGCAGAATGGAATAGCTAAGCGTAAGATTCGAACCATTCAAGAAATTTCTAGGGTGATGATTCATGCTAAGAAGCTCCCCAAGTATTTTTGGGTTGAAACTGTTCGAACTGCGTGTCATATCATAAATAGAGTTTACCTTAGGAAGAATACCAAACAGACTCCTTACGAACTTTGGTATGGGAAAAAGACTAACCTGAAATACTTTATAACCTTTGGTAGTATTTGTTATGTGTGCAAGGATAGGGATCATCTGTCTAAATTCGAAGCTCGATGTGATAAAGCCATCTTTTTAGGATATTCCCCAATTACTAGAGATTACCGTATCAATAACCTTCGTACTAAAGTGATAATGAAGTCTATCAATGTGATAATTAGAGACACTAACATTAAGATTAGGAACATAGAACCAACCATAGTAGAAGAGGAAGAAACTTCTTTTAATCATGACTCTCCTGATATATCTGATTCTTGACCATCTGAGAACCCGAAGTACCCAACAGGGTTTCTAAGGATCATCCCTTAAATAATTTGGTCGGTAACCCAGATGAGCCTATTCGAACAAGATCCCAGTAACGTAATAATGCTCATTTTTCATGCTATGTTTCTCTTATAGAATCGAAAAATGTTAAAGAAGCCTTGAATGAATCATTTTGTATGGGCGCTACGTAGGAAGAACTCATTTAATTTAAAACTCATGACGTATGGTATCTTGTTCCTAGGCCAGAAAATAAAAAGGTTATTGGCACTAGATGGATTTTTAAAAATAAAACTAATAAAACACAGATGATAGTTAGAAACAAGGCCAAACTTGTGGCACCGGGATATTCTTAAAGTGAAGGGATTGACTTCGAGGAATATTTTTCCCTTGTAACCCTCCTGGAATTCGTCCATCTTCTATCAGCTATAGTTTGTCACTTAAAATGTGTTCTCTATCAAATGGATGTAAACTCTGAATTCCTTAATGGTATTCTAACTGAAGAGACATATATAGAACAACCTAAAGGATTTTTAGATCCACAATAACCTAGCCAACTCTATCGTTTAAAAAGGCTTTATATGGTTTGAAACAAGCCCCTAGAGCCTAGTATCAGTGGCTATCAACTTTTCTTATTGAAAACGGATTTTGACGCGGTGGCAATGATCAAACTCTTTTTGTTAAAATGTTTTACAAACATGTATTGGTAGCCCAAGTATATGTAGAGGCGATATCATTTTTGGATCAACTTCCCCATCTGAGGTTAAAATGTTTTTATATGTAATGCATGGGGAGTTCCAAATGTCCTTAGTGGGAGAGATTCAATACCTTTAGGACTTCAATTCACACAAAAGTCTGATGGGTTATTCATTTCGCAATCCAAATACGCTATAGAGTTAGTTAAAAAGTTCGGTTTAGACGATGCCAAAATCGCTAGGACGCCCATGAGTAAGTCAATCAAACTAACCAAAGATGAACATGGGAAACCTATAGACCCTACCCTATACAGAAGTATGATATGTAGCCTCTTATATCTTACAGCCTCACATATGGATATAATGTGCACATTTTATGTTTGTGCATGTTATCAAAGCAATCCTAAGAAAAGTCACCTCCAATACGTGAAACGTATTATTAAATATGTTAAAGTGACTATACACCTAGGAATATGGAACACAAAGGACACATTTAGTGCTATTGTAGGATACACGGATGCAAATTGGGTTGGCGGTTCTGATGACAATAAAAGTACATCAGGTGCTTGTCATTACGTAGGAAATAATTTGGTAAGATGGTCTAGTAAGAAACAAAATTATACGTCTCTTTCCACAGACGCATCTAAATATATAGTTACAGGTAGCTGGTGTGCTCAATTAATGTGGATTAAGCATATGTTGAGTGATTACGACATTAAAGAATATGAACTAACTTTATTTAGCGACAATCAGCATGCTATAAACATCTCGAAAATCCGGTTCAACACTCTCGTACTAAACATATAAAAATAAGACATAATTTTATTCGAGAGTTAGTAGAATCAAAAGAATTAAAGATAAACTATTTACGCACAGCATTCCAATTAGATGACTTATTTACAAAACCACTAGATAATTTGAGATTAGAATCATTAAGAAAGTCTATTAGCATGATATTTCTAGAATAATTTTCTATTAACTATCTCTTGTATCCTCCGGTTTTCTTCATGCTTATAATTGATCTTCAAGGATATAGGGAATGGACGTTTGATAAATGACAAAAGACGCCTCCTATTTCTATTTTATGTAGGAGATCCATGATATAGCCCAATGTGTAATACTAGTTGATATAATTTTATACACTTATCATATATTCTGATTTGTGACTTTTTACCCTTTGACCATTTGAGACAAAATGGCGGAGAAATGTTGGAGTCTTTATTATTATTGGTTTATCTAATTCAACTAAAAAGCTTGATCTTAGTTATCTATTTTCAGGATTCAATACAATTCTCTATATAAGTGGACACATTTTTAGGTTATTGGTTTGTAATTAGTTGAGTTATGTACTTTTTCATTTCTATGATATGGGCCGCATACAATTTTATAAGAATAAGGTTTTCTTATTTTTTTGTTATTCAGTCCTAGATGACTCAAAGGAGATTTTTTCTCATATTTCCAAAAAGGGAGATTGAAGCACACTATATATATGACTTACTTGAGTTTAAAATAAATGAGATTATCTAGTTTGGAAATAGAGTCAAAATTTGTATCATCCTTATTTTTACCCAAGCCTCATTGCCTCTTCATGATCTTCAAAGACAATTTCTTCATGAGAAGCTTGAACAGGTAGAAAACCAACACATAATCACTTTAGGATTACATTTTCATTCCATATTGCATTTATGAGGTGGGTGTGTGTATTTAATTTGGTTTATAATATCTTCCTACAACTTTTCATGATTTTTAGGAATTTTTTAAACATTAATTTTTTTAAGAAATTAAAATTAGATTTTTAAATTATTTTGGGATTAATTTGAAATATTCAAACTTTCAAAAAACCTTGTTGGGTAGAATCCGAAAGCGCTAGATAATGTTGGGGATGAAAATGAGATTTTGGAAAACACAAAAACACGCGTTTGAGAAACCATCACAACCCTAAACGTGTGGCATATTTATCGACTAGATTTGTGTTTCTTTACTCTCACAGCCTTGAGACTCAATCTTGATCGTTTGATCAATTTTAATCTAAGTCCTGCATGTACTTGAGATGATCCATGTGACGTTTGAGTGAACCAATCAAAGCCTATTTAATAGCACTGTGTTGTGAGCCATTCGATTGATCACATGAACGGTCAATTTAATCATGAACGTTGATTTATCCTGAGTTTCCAGATTCTTCCTCAAGCAGTGTAATAGGCCACATCATCCCCTCATATTTACAATCTTTGGGATAGTTTAGTTTTAGAGGAAAAAAAGAGAAAGAGAGAAGAGAGAGAAGAGGAGAAAAGAAAATTTCAGAGAAAATTTTCAAACCCCAAACCAAACTCTGTCCATCTTACTCAAGAAAATTATATTATGAGATTTGAGGGTTTCTGGTTCGATGGTATTCAAACCTCTTAGGTTTTTATCTCTCTCCTAACACCTTCACAAAATCAGAACTCTTTTTTAATAAATAGAAACTTGTAGATCTTATTTACAAGTAAAACAGTCACGTTGTAGTTAGGTTGATTTCTTTATTAAGAAATCTACATCTCTCTTTGTTGGATCTGTTTAAAAAAAGGGTTTGTGTATATATTTTTTGTGAATCCAACAAATCTATTTTACAAAACTGAAAACTGTGTTTTCATATTTTCAGATCTAAGTTTTTTCATTTTAAAAAACTTGTACCAAAATAAGATTCGAAGCAACTAGTTTTAAAAAGATTCTTAAAAGAACTCAGATCTGAAATTTCATGAGTTCAAGATCAAATACAATTTCAGTATTGTGAAAACCTACATATCATTCTTAGAAAACTTGTAATTGGTAGGAAAATGTCTGTATAAGAGTGTGTGTGTTCAGGCTTGTGTATAGGCACAAAACTCACTAACACCGTCACACTACTTCACTGAAATCATGTGTTGGCTGAGAGATTTAAACTATTGAGACGTCATAAAAACTAAAAGGAGCAAGAGGAACCAAACAGTAGAACAATAAGGATAACATCAAGAGCATGAGGAAGTGAGATCTGCTAGAGTGTTCTGGTATATTTCTTGACTTAGAATAGGTCATGTTTGTGAGTAAAATTCGTTATCTGTTTGTAACCTCAAAAATATTTTAGTAGATTGTTTTTGTAGCGTAGAGGTCACCGTGGATCTTTCCTTTATTTTAGGGTTTTACCACGTTAAAAATCTTGTGTACTGTTCACGTTTGATAATTCTCTCATCCCTACTGCTATACTGCTACTTTAACTAAATTAGTTTTGGTTTTCAAAACTTGTTCACTAATATCTGATATAACTCGTTCATAACTTTTTGTAAACACATCTTGTGTTATTTTATTTGTTTTCTAAAAAGAGTTTCTCCAAAAAGACAGATCGGACCCTTCTTAACACCTTTAACTTTTGTTAAACAAACTAGTAAGGGATTTTCAGTAAATTTTATGTTAGGGATATGAATTATGGCTCATCACTTACTCTACTTTTGATTGAAGAAACATCTTATTACGCACAATCAGATGCTCAGGGAGAGGCTACTAATAAGGTAATTATAATCTACCATAGTAAATTGGTTTTGAATAATCCCAGAGATTGTCATAATTTGTTACCCGACATGTTATGGGTATATAAGGCTTCTAATAGGTCAAGTAATAGAGTAGCTCTATATTCTTTTACTAATTGGCATGATGTTATCCTACCAGTTAAAATAACTTTAGTTTCGTTAAGAGTGATAACCCAAAATGATCTGAATATAGAATCTTATGACCAAGCTATGCACATGGAATTAGAAAAATATAATTGGGGATAGAGTCATATCCTTAAATAAGATATTGGTAGGAAAAAATAGTTGATAGTTGCAACAAAAAAATGAAAAATATGACCTTTAATAAAGGATATTTGGTTTGGAAATCTATCTTGCCATTAGGATCAAAAGACCAAACATATGGAAAGTGGTCCCCAAAATGGGAAGGGCCTTTACAAATTTATAGAGCATTCAAAGGTGGATCGTACCATTTAAAAGTCATGAATGGTCATATACACATTAAGAAAAAAGATGCTAGGTTTCTATAGGAATATTATCCAATCATTTGTGAAGACTCATATTATCCAATGAATACAAATCAGTCATAGTGATTTACATTGACATTTATATGTTAAAAAAATGTTTAAATATAAAAGACCAAAATTGTTCCAAAAATTCTAACATATAAGCATTAAGATTGGATATGAACCATCCTTACCTAAAATAAGTATACACCATTAATAGACATTTGCATCATAATAGTTGATTCAGCCTTAGTTGGAAGTCATCCTCCTCTATGGTAGTCAATTATGGCTCATCACTTACTCTAGACAACATCCTCTTTGCCTTAACAACTTTCAAGTCTTGTAAACCTATAGCTGCTTCAGCCTTTTGATATATAAAGAGAGATCAATTTGTAGATAAATAAATTTCCTCAATATCCACTTTGGCCATTATGTTTAGAATGGTTGGAAGGGCTTGAACACCAATCTTTATATTTTAAAGAACTTTGGCCAAAACCTCAAAGTGGGAGATGCAAGAGTAGGCAGTCTTCAACCCGCTATACGAATAGAATTTAGAAAGAACATCACATGTAACTCTAGAAAAGCTTCGAAATAGTTTCGAAGATTGAAAGGGACCTAATTGCTAATAGGTAGGAGTTAGTTGAGGTTTAATAAGATGTTGCAGCTACTACTCCACACTAAAAGATGAGATATCTAATGACTAAACTGAAACTTGGGACATCACTTATTGAAGTTATTCTTGACACACACCGATCCCCCCTGGTGTCATCTGCTCAAGAAAATTGATAGGAGGTGAAACAATCTTAGGTGGTGGTGAAGCTTCCTTCGAGCATTAAACTATTGGCTCTATAATAGCCTCGTTGGGATTGGGAATGTAAAGTTACTTAAGAGTTCCCTCCATATAAGAGTTGATTTTACACCAGGAGTTGGGTTCGAAGGAGCCATTGATGTTTGAGCACAAAAATAAATTGGCTCATTTATTAGTGATGCATGAGGTGCAGTTTTATTATCCTTATCTAGAATGGTTCCCTTGCAACAACTAGAGTCTCAGTTAGGTCTGTGATAAGGTAAAAAAAAGGAGCTCAAAGTTAATACTATTAGTGTAACAATACAAAAATGAAGAGACTTATATAAGGATAAAATGTTGGTTCACCTACCATCTTGACCTCATGGTAGGTATTTTTATTTAAGGATTTCATTCTTTCCCTTTTATTTTGAACATAACTTATATGGAAGGTTCAATAGGATCAGGGTTACTAGATAAAGTACTAGGTGGAACATCATATAAGGATTGAACTTTTTTTGGTCGAGCAAGAGGAAAAACATCGTCTTCTTCTTCCCCTTCCTCCCTCAGAGATTTTATTTCCTCAAGGGGTAAATTCCTCTTGCGGGAAGAAACTTAAGAAATAAAATGCAGGGAATCGTCAATAAAAAATTGACTAAGCGAGGAATAAAACTTTTTACCATATTTTCTAGATCCTTTCGGGTAGTAAGATAGGGTGTAATTTTCATCTTTTGGCACTGGGGCGGCTAAACTTTAAGTTGCCTTTAGCATGCCAAATCTCAAGAAAGAAGGAATAAAACCACATTTGAAGGAACCAAAATCTCCAATATTTTTCCTTTTCAAAATCATCAATATTTTTCCTCCATTTTAGTCACAGCTCTACATTCTACTTTAGCTCAACCATGGATTCACGGCCCCAACTCCCCTCTTAATTCTCTTCTCAGTCGTCCCAATATAGCCTTGGCTAACAGCCATCCCATATCTTATTCTAACCCTTAACAACCTACCTTAAATACCACAACCAACTACCTTCCTTCTTACCCTATTGTGCATGCACCTATACCTGATGTGCATGCACCTATACTGCCCATGATTATGCCACCAATTTTCAGTTTTACCCACAAATTGTAACCTACAACTTCATCACCTTCTCACTCTTCATCACCACCTTTCACTTCTACATTCATTAACACCTTTATTACCAGATCTACATTAGCTCCTAAAGACCCAATTTCCACTCTAAGCCAGTGTCCCTCTACTAGCTTTATTTGACCCAACACCATCTACTATGTAGCATGTCAAAAAATACCCCCTACCCACCAACTTTTGGCCCATCTACATTCCTCTCGATTGTCCATCACTCTTCTGAACCATTCTTCTTTACCAATGCCAACAAGTCTCCTGAATGATGACATGCTATGACTGAAAAATTTAATATTTTGATTTGCAATAATATGTGGTCACTTATCCCTCCCTCTTCTCGTATGAATATAATTGGCTACAAATTGGTATATCGCATCAAGTATAAAGCCGATGGCACCATTGCACTGTACAAAGCCTATCTTGTGAAAAGGGATTTCATCAATAACTGAGTGTTGATTATGAAAGAACATTCAGCCCTGTGATTAAGCCGATGATTATTCATGTTGTTCTTTCACTTTCCATTACTCGAGGTTGGTCTATACAACAACTTTACGTCAATAATGCATTCTTTCATGGAACACTTAATAAAGATGTTTACATGCAACAAAAACCTTGGTTCGTTGACAAGATCCGTCCTAACTATGTTTGTAAACTCAATTGCTCCATTTATGGTTTGAAACAGGCTCCACATGCATGGTTCTCACGCCTACATGAGTTTCTTACATCACATGGATTTGATCCATCTTGTACTGATTCTTCATTGTTCATACTTAAATTCGGGTCTCTTCTTATTTATACACTCATATATGTTGATTATATTCTCATTACGAACAACGTTCCCACTTCCATTCAAAGCATTATTGACAAATTAGTAGCCATATTCTCCATTAAAGATTTGGGACCCTTGTATTTTTTCTTGGGCATTGATGTTGTTCCTACACCACATGGCATATACCTCCACCAATAACAATATATTAAAAACCTCATTGATGAATATGGGATAACTTCATGCAAACCGATTCTTACTCTAAGCACCCTAGACTCCAAACTTTCAAAACATGGTGGTTGTCCTTTATTTCATCCCATAAAATTTTGTCATATTGTGGGGGCTCTTCGGTACTTTATGCTGACACGCCCAGACTTCACCTACTCTATGAACAAAGTCTATCAATTTATGCAAAATCCATATGAATCCCATTGGCATTCCATCAAATGCATCCTTCGTTATTTGAAACACACACTATCATATGGATTGTTTTTAGTAGTTAGTCCAAATTCACTTTAGAGGCTTGTACGGATTCCGACTGGGCTGAATCCATTGACGATAGTAAGTCCATGAGGGTTTTTACCATCTATTGGGCTCTAACATAATCTCTTGGTCCTCGTGTAAACAATGCATGACTGCTCATTCATCCACTGAATCCGAAATATAAGGCCCTTGTGATGCCTCCACTAAAATTACATGGTTATAACCTGTGAAAACCTATATATAATTATGATAAATCGTGTTTAAATCACGCCTATCTTATGGGATGGGGATAATGTTTTATTGGTTTATATAATGTTAGGTTATTATTTTTAGTCTAATCCTACCTCCATAACTCATGAAACATCGAATTAGTTACAAACACAAATTTTTGAAGTTGATATTCAAGTGGGAGACTAATTTTGACCATTATAATATAACAATTGACTTGAGGAGAAAACTAGATAGTTTTATATCAGTGAGTTATGTTCGTAACACAATAAACGGTGTGTAAAATAGAGGTCTGCATAAGGAGTTGTGCTGAAATTACGAAACAAGGGCAAATTTGTACATTCGTTAAGTGGTATTTTGTCTTATATGTACAACAAGTGGATTGTTTTGATTGGATGGAAAGGGGGGTGGTTTTGGACAACTTTAAAACTTTGAAATAACCTCCTTCTTCATCAAAACTCATCCATTATATAGTTTGGCCTGAAGAGAGAGAAACGGGAAATTTAGAAAAAGAAAGGCGAGGAAAAGTTGGAGAAAAATCCATAGGAAATTACATAAAAGTCCCTAAGGTGATTTTATCCATAAATCTTATTATTTTTTTCTATTACTAATTGAAATGATATAAATAATATATTTTTTTAGTAAACTTTAATGTCTTGATGTATATGTATGGATAAATACCTGTTTGAATAAAGACGAAGGAGTAAATCCTATATATTGTCTGGTTTAGAACCGTTGTATGTTCAAACTTTCATAAGTTTATGTATACTTACTGGAAATGAATAATTCAAGTTGTATATGAAATTATAATCAAATATGTATATCATATCCAAAAATTATTTATAAATACCAAGAAATAAATCTTGGGTGATAGTTTGAAGTTCAGGTATAGAATCTGCCCCAAAAGAGTATGTATACCATGTGTTTGACGCTTTGGTTGACATAACAAATGAACTCTAAAAATTATGAAACTTTAATTTTGTATTATTCAATATGTTTATTGAAATTGGGAGGAATATCATAGAAAATTATGATATAAAAAAATTGTGAAAATTCCTGGAAGTTGATTGAACGACGGAGGAGCTTATAAGGCAGATTTGTTATGTAGTAGAGAAAATGGTGTATCTTGCTTTAGGAAACTTGAAATGATGCGTCGTCTTTTGTATTGGAAACCTAATATGATAAGAATTGGATTACCATGAAGAAATTGAAGTACGTTTGTACTATGAATGGAATATGTTAAATATCTTAACATGAAATTGAATGGGATCATATGATGCTTATGAATTGAATTACGTTCAAGTGATTGTTTAGGTTGTTAATATTCTTATGATGATAATAATATTACAATAATGATAGGAAGGGAAGGGCAACCGATGAACAATTTTCAGACAAAGGCAAGGGGAAACCCCATTAAGTGTCCAAGGTGAGTGTACTCACTGGTAAGATGCATTTATACATGGCTATCGATAAGATCATAACATTAATCACTAGTTATGGATATGATCATAATTGTTATGAATATGAAACTGTTCATTTCGGTTAATCGAAATGGGAGGTTACTCCCTGACCCGGAATTGGGGAAAATTATCTATTGCAAACGTGATATATGAAACATGATTCAGATAAGTTGGTCATTTATTACGAATGAGCCGGATAAGTATATAATTGGTCATTATTTATGAATGAGGCGAATAAGAATATAATTGGTCATTCTTTACGATTGTGACAGATAAGTATATAATTGGTCATTCTTATTGAACCAGCCGGATAAGTGTGTGTATATATATATATATAAATTATCACATAGATAGGATTAATTGCATTTAATTTTTAACAATAGTGTAGTAGTGATGCATTCGCTGAGATATTTTTCTCACGGTTCCTATGTTTATGCTTTTTCAGGTATTGTGATATCACTGCCAAATCTAGGAGGTCGGGTGGGGTTAGCATGGGAGGCAAAAAAATATATGATTTTAGTCAAATGTAAAAGGGGTAACTTAAGCCTACTTATCCTTTTAGTAAGTTTGAATATGCATAATTACTTTAAAATTGTGTAAAATTTTAGTTTTATGGATTCATGTTAATAACTGAAAAAGGATACTCATGTTTATGATTTGGTTAAGGTAATTATGGTTTGACTTGCTTTGACTTTCAAAACTTAATTATAAGTTACTGGGTTGGGGTGTGTTAACTTTAGTATCAGAGCCTCGGCTTTAGAGGTTATGGGGTTTGGAGCGCCTAGATTTGGCCGTGGAAGTAGGAACTGTTTTGAGTCATAAGTAAATTTCCTTTATTGAATAACATTTTTCCACTATATATATATTGATGATATGAGAAATCATCCACTTGTTGTTCTCATACTAACAAATCAAGTATAAAATGCATAATAAGCAAATAAAGAAAGTAAAAAGAGATAAAAGACAAAATATAGAGTGGTTCGGCTATAATAATCAACCTACGTCCACTTTGGTGCCACACTCTCATTATATATGATGTTTGGTACATAGTAATTAGGCCTAAAGAGGCGTACAAGCATGAGAATATAAGAGAATACATGAATATGATGATTCCGATGGCTCTAGGATGGTGGCTGCGATGCTCCTGCCAGTAGCCCCCAAGCTATGCTTAGTGGTGTAGAGAGAGTAATTTTCTCCAAGCTTGATACTGGTGTAGGAAAGGGACCGGATACTCTATATATATAAGGTGTAGGTATTGTTGCTGTGATGAGAGATGCTGCAGTAAGCTGATTGATGAGCTTAGGGGACGCGACATATATCTTGTAAATGGAGCCGGAATTTGTATATTTAAGGGTTGCGGCAGGTAGCGTATAAGGGGCCGCAACCTATATGTTGAAGGTTGCGGCATGAATGTAAGGCATTCATTTAATAGACTATAGGAGATAGGTCTGCGACGGTAAGACGATACCACTTGCTATAATGTACCTTCCATGGTAGGGGTACAATATATGTGCTATCAATAAGCCCCCAAGGCGTAGTGCCAATGAATTGGTGTTGTGTCTTGATTATACTAGTGCCGCGGCATGTTAACTCTGCGGTAGCTTCCCAAAATAACACTTCGTCTTCTCATGCCCTCTTATATAAATAGAACCGGCCGTGGACTTCATTACGTTTCCCAAACCCTTGAGAGCATATCGAAGGCATATCCTTGTTCGTTCCTCATCTTGACTTTTTCGGCGACCTTTTGTGCCAGTGTGTGAGCAATTTGAGGCTGAGCAACCAACTTTCATCCATTTTTGGGTAATTTTTCAATTAAAAACCTCTTTAATGGCCTTTTCAATTGACAATACATCCTTATAAGTCGTGTTATCAATTGAACTTCTGAATTCTCAGATTGTAAAGATACTATCAATTCAGTAATTCGTGCTTCAAGTATGAGTAGGAATTTAGGATTTTGATTGGAACTGTTCTACTTGAACTTGTATTTCTGGGAAGTTCATGTTGTAATTGAATGATTTATCGTTTCAATTTATTTATGCCAATTTTCTAACTAATCGAACCCATTTGAATTCATGTAGTTATTTGGATTTGAACTAGGTAACCGATCTTGTACTGAATCAATTTTTAATGTTAACCCCATAAATGAATTTTGTTGGTTTGGGTTAGACTTTAGGGTTTCTGAACTCCCATTATATTCTTGACGTTCTTGAGAAAACTCTTCAAATTCTGGGGCTTCAATCACCAAATTCAATCAACATTAAATACTACTGTTTGATTATTATGTCGCGGCTTGATGAATATCTAGTTGCTGCATGACAAAATCCCTTGGAAATTTTAGGGTCTTAGGTAAATGTCTGCAGCCCTCAATTCCTGCGGTATGTAAATATTCCCTTGCATAAGGCCCTTAGTTTAGTGTTCGCAGAACTTATCCCCTAGTCCAATGACTACGGCATGGAAGATTATAACATCTGCCTCCTCAAAATAATATGTCGCGGAAGAAGTTAACTTCTAGGACGAGAGAGCCCAACACTTAGTGTAGTTAGCCAATTTTGCCTAAAATTTCTTGTTTATCATTTAAACTTACATCATTATTCATGCCGCGGCTTCTAAGAGGCTTATATATGACCATATTAGCTGCGGCACCTAACTGCAGACTCTCTGCTTTTTAGGTATTACTGCGGCCATATGAACTTTGACCTAGACGAATTTTTGTGAGGCTTTTGGATTAAACATTTAGGAGCCTCTCCTCCGAGACTTCCTTTTGTGCGCCCTTTGAAATCAATTGGAACTTGCCAAATGAGAAATTGCCCCAACTGTGTGGTACTAGATTCGGACTCAGATTCCGTGATCATGCAGGAAGAGGCTAATTCAAGTAATCAACCAATGGATATAGATTCTGTGGCAATAGGTACATCTAATGTTAGGGACGCACCTACTGGCCCATCTGGTAGAGATGAGAGACCTCTTGCTGCCCTTAATATCTGCAGCATTATGACTAAAGAGTGGGTTTATCAGGTGGCTAAAGCCATTGAGTTTTCTGAGGGTTTAATGTGCTCAGCACCCGTCGCGGAACAAAGGCCATGCACGACACTTGCTGACGATGGGGTCTGCTTCCCCCTCCATACTTTCATTTGTGGGTTGCGGCTACCTGTCCCTGTTCCAATTAGAAGAATTTTCCAGACAATGAAGTTAGCCCTAACCTAATTGGATCCCAATGCCTGGAGGGCAATTCTTGCAACTATTGTATTGTGGAAGTATAAATTCAAGAGAGAAATTACTCCTGCGAAGTTTTTCTACTTCTACCGCCCAAAGAAAAACTCCATAAAATTTATGGGGTATTATTACTTCTCTGTCCGTGATCGAGACAAAACCCTCTATAGTGGGAGGGCCACCAGTGTGAAGAATTGGAAGGACAAGTGTTGTTACATTTCTGGACAAGGGTGGGAGATCCACCCCCAAGAGACTGAGAGGGAGAGAACCTTTAGGATTCCGCGGCAGTGGGGATATCCCTCTAAGCTTGGTAAATCTTTTTGAATTACGGTCGCGTCCCCTTTTTACAGTTGCATATAATTCTTCATGTTTTGCTTTTTGTACTAAGCTTTGCATTTTTCTGCAATTCTTGACAATTTGCAGCTGAGTGTGCGGCAAGAGAAGAGGGTTAGTGAGGCCGCGACAGTTCCTGCTGATAAGAAGAAGTTCAACACTCTTGTAACCTCTGCTTCAATCTACAAGGGAGGCTTCTTTCCCAACAAGTTTGTTCCTAAATTTATGGGTGCTGAAGGGTATACTATTATTTTATTTTGTATTCCTAGGCAATTGATTCAAACTTGGATATTGACCTTACTTTATTTCTTCTCAGGTGAGGAGATTGATAGATCTCTGTTAGCAAGTCAGCTTGCTGAGATGGATGAGGATGCAACTGTCCTTAATAACATAGCCAGGCAAAGAAAAAGGAAGAGGAGAAATTCCAAAGCTCCTGCCGTAGTCACTTCTAGTGACCAAGTTGAGCATGTCGCACCCACCATGCAGTCTGCAGATCAAAATAATCCTGTAGTTCCCTCCAATCAGCCTGAGGGTCAAACAACACCTGTCGCACCTATCACTCAGGTTGAGGAAGTAGCTCCTCATGAGAGGCCTGAGAGTAATTTTGACGATGACATTGGAGCTAATTTGGAAGCGGCTGGTCTAATGTCATCTCTCTCTGACCAAGGTGGCCGCGTCATTTAACCAGTTCATGTGATAAATTCTCATACCATCAATAATCATTGTCAATTACACAAGGCGAATTCTTAGTCTTCTTGGGACACAACTGACCATGTTGTCCACAGGATAAAAAAGTTGGTTAATGGAGCCAACCTAGATCGGTTGGTGGATGAGGACCACGAGTACATAGAGTCTTATGCCCTCCACAGTCTGCTGAGAGTAAGTAACTCCATCTTTCCAATAATTCTTCTTTATAGCTTCAGTTTAATTTTCTAACTTTCAATAGATTTATAGGCTGCAAAAGCTATGATGACCCAGAAACTCAAGTATGAGGGTCTATATAGGCTATAGAAAGCTGTGGACAACGTCCACAATGTTAATTTAGTGAAGAAAAGGGCTGACTCCCTTGAAGCTGGAAATAAGACTTCTGTTGCGGCCCTTGAGTTGTATAAAATGAATACATATGCCACCATTAAGGCTATAGAATAAGCCAAGCAGGATGCTGAGGAGAATTTTAAGCAAGTCACGGACTCTCTCAAGGCCTCCCAAGCTCAGGGTATTGAGGCTGCCCAAGCTGCAGAACTTTTAAGAAGCAAGATTGACCTTCTTCAAAAGAAGTTTGAAGAATTGGGGACCAAGTCTGCTAATGATGTTGTGGCTCACACTGAGGCCATAAAGAAAATGGAGGAAGATAATGTCACGACCATTAAGAAAATGGAGGAGGACCATGTTGTGTCTATCAAGAAAAAGGATGAAGATCATGTCACGGCCCTCCAATTGGCCATTAATAGCACCGTAGAGTCATTCAAAGCTTCCAAAGACTTCTACCTCATCAATAATAAAGCCTACCTCCGCGGCTTCCAGGAACTGAGGCATAGGGTCATAAAAAATTTCTCGAAGTCCAAAGAGAAAATCATGTCCTAAAAATTATGTGATGCTGAGCATGACCAATGTGTGGTTGAGATTAGGTCTGCCATGAAAGAAAGAGCTAAAAAGATGGCTGAAGAGGCTGTGAAAGTTGATCTTACTGAGACCGCAGCTGATGATGATGAAGCTGAGGAAGAGGACGACGCGACGTCCTAAGTCATCTTTTCTCTTTTGCTTACGATGGGAGGTAATTTTTATGAACATTTTTACACTCTGAAATGTTGATTCATTTAGTTTGTGTCCCTTTTTGTAAGATTGCCTCAATATAGGCTGCATCCACTTAATTTTCCTACACTTTTGTTATACTGCCTTTGATTACTAAACTCAAAAGATGCCACGCCCTTCGACATAGGGCCGCAACCTTAATCAATACTAGTACATTTTCTTAGCCTCTTGGTTTTCTTATTTCTTTGTTGTCTTGATTTATATTTGAATGAGTACCGCTTTCATATTTTAATTGTTGCCTGCTTGGGTGAGGTTGAAATACTTCACTAACTTATGCAAATATGAGGCTGCAGTAACATTATATAAATGGTTTCTCCAAAAAGACTTCGGCCCGTTGCGCTTTGCCTCGGACTTTTCACAACTTTTATTACTTTCCAAGCCTTCTTTGTAACTTTGAGGCTGAGGTGCCGCGGAGCTTTAGCACTTTGGCACTAGTGTCCATTTTTCTTTGCTTCATCTTCCAAGTGAATGAATGAGCTACAGCCATATTGATGGGTTGCGGCCATTTTGAATATTTGAATACCCTCTTCTGTTGCTTTATTTGGATCCAAATCCAAGTTATCACCGCAGCAACTCTTAGTCACTTTAATTTGGTTCCTTGAATAGGGCTCCAACAAGATATTCTTTTCGAAGGTTACTGTAGGTTTCCATCCAGCTGCGACATGTTAACAATCTTATGCATTTCTCCGCTGCTTCTTTTGAATGAATGAACTTAGCAGCTACAGTTGTATGGATAAGGTTGCGGCACCTTTCCAGCCCTTGGGAAATTGATGACAACATATTGGGCTGAGTCCATCCTCTTTTTGTAGCTTTGGCATGCTTCATGATGACAACAACACAACATCCTTTAGTCTCTTTGATTACCTTTCATGGCTTTTCTTTAGTCGCTTTAACTGCCTTTCATGGCTTTCCTTTAGTCTCTTCGATTGGGTTATTATTAGCCCCCCTGGGTTAGGTATTATAAAGCTTCCCCAAGCTATGTTTGGATATATATAATGCCTTCCCAGGCTATAATAGGATTATTCACAGATAATTAAGTCGTCGTCCCCTTCAAATATAGGATTATCCGTAGACAATTAAGTCTTCGGCCCCTGTGGGTTATTATCAGGCCTTCCCAGTCTAGGTATTATGAAGCTTCCCCAAGCTAATATGAGATCACCAAGTTAATTATGTTTTTTCTCTATCCATCAAGTTAATTATGTTTGCCAGGGGAGTAACCTCCCTGGGCTAATAATACATCCCAAAAGCTAAGAACGGGCATTATAATCCCTTGCGGCTAACGATATATCCAAATGGATGCTTTCAATAATGTAATCATCGTATGCTGAGATATAGTCTCCTTATGGGGAATTATAAACCAATTTTTCTGTTGCTTTTAATAGTTGCTTTCGCCATTTTCAATTATCACTTACTTTCAGTCAATCAGGTGTCAAGACGGGCATTATGGGCCCATTTAGATATTATCATTCTCGATATAACATATTTTCTTGATTCGGAATCTATTTAAGATAAAGAGATTTTTATAAGAAAACCTTTAATGGAAATGAGAATCAAAGTATGGCACTATCAAGTGAACTTGATTTCATATATCTATTCATATATTCAAGACTTTGCTAGTTCAATACAAAGTTAAAATGGAATCACTTAGAAGAGTTTTCACTAATAACAGAAATAGATGAAACATAACCATGGGCATAAAAACACGAATGTGTCCTGTTAGACTAGGCTGCATCCCCTAGGCATCCTTTAAGAAGCGCTGAAGTATCCTCTGCCTTATGAGCCTCTCAATTTCATGTTTCAGACCATAGCACTGCTTAGTGTCATGGTCGTGGTCCTGATGAAACTTGCACCATTTGGTTTTGTTCCTCTTATAGGGTGGAGCTTTAAGCTTCTCTGGCCACTTCAGTATCTTGTCCTCTTTCTTTTATGAACTCAAAGATGTCTTCAACTGGGAAGGCCAATGGGTTGTAGGCCATGAAGCATCTTTCAGCTTTCTCCACTTTCCTTTTCTGGGTCTTGCTACTTGCCTCTGGGGCTGGAGCTTCTGGTGCCGCGACAGTGGTGGTTGATGCAGCAATGATCCTGGGTGCCGCACCGACATTGGATAAGGCTGCAGCCTCTAGCATGAGGACCCTATGGGTCAAATAGTTTACTTGGGTTTGGAGTGAAGCATGATTGTCATAGATATGGTTGAGGTGATTGTACAATTACACAATCTCATCTTTGAATTATGTGCTCTCGCTGGATTCTCCTAACATTTTCTTCTTTGTTAGTCTTTAAAAAATATATAATCTGAGACAAAACTAGGAAAAGTAAGCAACCACATAATATAGAATCAACCAAGTAGGAAGTAGAGATACAACATTTGCACTGCTGTGTGCTATTACTAGCGAAGCTGCGACAAGTAAGGCACACAAGTGTACTGTCGTGGCTCTTTAAACAATGAAATTAACCAAGGTTGAGCTCGAATCCATTCCTTGATGCTTTGAAGCTATTGTGATCCAACTACACTAACAAAGGTCGCGGCCAGAAGGGCAATTGACTACCAGGCTGCACCCCTTCCTAGGTAGAATGGAACATACCTCATGGAATTGAAACCCATAAGCTGAGTTTTTTTTCTAAAACATATGGAGAACATACCTACTAGGGCCCATCCAGGGGAAATCAACCTCTCGGTGTATAAAAACACAATTTTGAGGACAAACCCCAGATCATAGATTAATAACAACAAAAATAAGCAAATATAAATCTTCCCTAATCACCCACCTTTACGGGGCTAAAGCCCATCAAGATTTCCGGCATTATCTAGGTGAGGCGATATCACAGGGGTATATAAAATAGATCTAAGGTCATAAAATGGAGACCCAAGAGAAGATCTGAATAAACGAAATACCCATTTAAGGGTGTAAACATAAAATAGAGCTCAATAACCAAAATTTACTCATGAGATGATGATCCAAAGTATCCCCATGAATAAAATAAGGTGTTTAAGAACTCAAAACATAGATAAACAAGATTGAACTACCTCGTTTCCCACAGACGGTGACAAATTGATGCTACAAGAAATCATCCACTTGTCGTTCTCGTACTAGCAAATCAAGTATAATAAGAAAATAAAGAAATTAAAGAGAGGTAAAAGACAAGATATAGAGTGGTTAAACTATAATAATCAACCTACGTCCACTTTGGTGCCACACTCTCTTTATATATGCTATTTAGTACATAGTAATTAGGCCTAAAGAGGCGTACAAGCATGAGAATATAAGAGAATACATGAATATGATGATTCTGGTGGCTCCGACATGGTGGTTACGATGCTCTTTCCATTAGCACCCAAGCTATGCTTTGTGGCATAGAGAGAGTAATCATCTCCAACTTTATACTGGTGTAGAAAAGGGACCGTATCCTCTATCTTGAGGTGTAGACCTCTATATATAGGAGGTGTATGTATTGTTGTTGTGATGAGAGATGTTGCGGCTAACTGATTGATGAACTTAGGGGCCGCGGCATATATCTTGTAAATAGAGCCGCAGTGTGTATGTTCAAGGGCTGTGGCAAGTAGCGTATAAGGGGTCGCAGCCTATATGTTAAGGGTTGTGACATGAATGTAAGGCATTCATTTAATAGCCTATAGGAGATAGGTCTGCAGTGGTAAGACGATATCACTTGCTATAGTGTACCTTCCGCATCAAGGGTACAATATATGTGTTATCATTCATATATATATATATATATATATACGGGATATGAAATGTAAGGATCTTGTAGGAAAGAAAATAGGATGTTGAAGTTTATTCGGGAATGACAGTGAATACAGGTATTCTAATATGAATCATTGCATTATTTTATATGTTATATGGATAAACATTTCATCGAAGAAATTTTTAAGACAAAATGAGGTATACGAAAATTTTGATGTATTGGAAGTGATCTCTTCTTATGCTGGCATATGTGAACTTGACTCGTGTCACTTATTAAGCCATGGTTTGGTGCGCGCCCCATTTATGTGGGAGAGAGAGGTACGTGAACCCATATTCTATTAAAGGATGAGAAGTCAGGAGAATTAATATTACATGATTATGATGAGACTCAAATCATTATATAAAATGACGATTCGCATGGTAAAGGAGAACGACGAAGATTAGTAATTGTATGTGTTTAAATTTAATATGTGAAATGGTCTGAAATATAATATATCACAATTGATCCGAACATGGGTTCATAACGAATTATGATAAGTAGAAGAAAAGAAGTAATGAGAGTTGAGATACACATCTTTAATAGTATGAGTATATGTAGTGGATATTATTCTTGTAATGTTTTGGGATGCGTATATGAAAAGTAAAGTTGAGATGAGGTGTTAAAGAGTTGGAATTTTAAAATATTGAGGAATCCTTTTAGGAGCATGTGTTGTGTATAATGGCAATGAATTTCTTATCAGATGAAAGGTAAGAATTATTTATGAGAATTGAAGATGTATTTGCAAATGAAGGGTGAAAAATTATTGATACCTAATGTATATGATAACCGAGTAGGATTCATTAAATAAGAAAAGAGGGGGCGGGTGTATACTTATAATCAAAACCTAATCGGATGTGGCCATGGTGAAATATAAATGAAGTATGACAGGGTGTGATGACTTTGTGATGAAATATAATTGGGGATAAATGAGATTTTCATATTTAATAAATAAATTAGACCTAAACTTTAACCAATGATGAATAAGGAATAATGTCTGAGTATGAGAAAGATGCTAGTTGGATTTGAATATCATCAACTATTTGGGGGGATATTGAGTTGTATTTGTCATTGTACGTACGTGTTATCACTAAGAGTATGACATCTAATGAATATGATTGACATTATATGGAGTCACCAAGAAGTATGTGTAAGGATAATGTTCTATGTGAGATACCATAATGTGATATATTAAGGTATCTGTATAGGTTATTTGAAAGAAATGCGACATATAATAGTTAGAGAAGTATTATGGGGTCGGTAAGTACGGTAAAGCTTTAAGTGGTGATGTTACGTTTAACATCCATGTTACCAAATGGGTAAGATGAGTGTATTAATGATATTGCATAAGAATATCATGTTAATAACGATTGGTATAAGATTATGATTGTAAAGTTATTGTTTTGGATAAATGCCTTATTAAGGTCATTGTATGTTTAGTTAAAGAACAATCAAACGATACTGAAAAAGGGAATATATTGAGAAGTTATATTGAGTTTATAGTGCCTAACTGCACAATATACATGAAGATGAATATGAAATATTGGTTAAGAATAAACATTTAGTGAATGATTATTCAGTTTTGATATAAGAAAAATAGTGAGGCTATATTTAAATTAAGAAATTGTAAGGATGATAGTTAACATGCTCTTAAACTTCAGAAATGATACTGAAAATGTTAAAGTCAAACATATGTATTTGGTGTTGGATGGAAGATGGAAACATGTTATGTAATAAACTAGTGTGGTAATGTGATATTTATGATTTGAAATATTACATGATGATAAGGATAGACTATAGGAATGAAGGGAGAAATGTAAAGAATGATATTAGGTTTGTTAAGAATGTTCACTCATTGTGAATATATGATGATACAACTCATAATCTATTATACGTGAATGTTTGACATATATATATATAGGTATGCAGTAATATATGTGTTGGTAATTGGTTTTTATTAATAAAAAATCATTAGATGATTGTCCTTACGTGTAAATCATAAAGAAACTGAAGATATTATGAAAGAAGATTTGTCATACATCGAGGAATCGATGGAAATTATTAATCGAAAAGAGCAAGTATTAAGGAATAAAGTTAGTCCCGTAGTTAAAGTTTTGTGTAAGATCCATGAAATTAAATAAGAAAAATGGTAAAGGGAATATAGCGTGAGGAAATAGTACCCTCATTTTTTTGGTAAGTGAAATTCATACTAAATTACGGGGACAAAATTTTCTAAGGAGGGAAAGTTGTGAAACCCGAATATAATTATGATAAATAGTGTTTACATCATGCTTACCTTATGGGATGGGGATAATGTTTTATTGGTGAATATAATGTTAAGTTATTATGTTTAGTCTAATCCTATCTTCATAACTCATGAAACATCGAATTAGTTACAAACACAAATTTTTGAAGTTTTCGGTAGGAATGTTCAAGTGGGAGACTAATTTTGACCATTATAATATAACAATTGACTTGAGGAGAAAAGTAGATAGTTATATATCAATGAGTTATGTTTGTAACACAACAAACGGGGTGTAAAAAAGAGGTCGGAGTAAGGAGTTATGATGAAATTATGAAACAAGGGCAAATCTGTCCATTCGTTAAGTGGTATTTTATCTTATATGTACAACAAGTGGTTTATTTTGATTGGTTGGAAAGGGAGGTCGGTTTGGATGAATTTAAACCTTTGAGATAACCTCCTACCTCATCCAAACTCAGACATTAGGGAGTTTGGCATTAAGAGAGAGAAACGATAAGTTTAGGAAGAGAAACACGAGGAAAAGTTGGAGAAAAATCCAAAGGAAATTACGTAAAAGTTCCTAGGGCGATTCTATCCATAAATCTTGTTCTTTTTTTAATATTACTGATTGAAATGATAAAAATCATAGATTGTTTAGTAACCTTTTATGCCTTGATGTATATGTATGGATAAATACCAGTTCGAAGAAAGACGAAGGTGTAAATCTTTTATATTGTCTGGTTTAGAACCCTTGTGTGTTCAAACTTTCATAAGTTTCTTTATACTTACTGGAATTGAGTAATTCAAGTTGTAGATGAACTAGACTCAAATATTTATATCATATCTGAAAATTATGTATAAATACTAAGAAATGAATCTTGGGTGATAGTTTGAAATTTAGGTATATAATCTGCCCTAAAAGAGTAAGTATGCATACCATGTGTTTAACGTTTTTCTTGACATAGCAAATGAATTGTAAAAATTATGAAACTTTAATTTTGTATTATTTAATATGTTTATTGAAATTGAGTGTAATATCATAGAAAGTTATGATATAGAATATTATGAAAATTCTTGGAAGTTGACTGAACGATAGAGGAACTTATAGGGAAGATTTTCTATGTAGTAAAGAAAATGACATATATTGCTTTAGAAAACTTGAAATGATGCATCATATTTTGTATTTGAAACCTAATATGATAAGAATTTGATTACCAAGAAGAAATTAAAGTATGTTTGGACTATGAATGGAATATGTTAATTATCTTAACATGAAATTGAATGGGATCATATGATGCTTATGAATTGAATTACATTTAAGTAATTCTTTGGATTGTTAATATTCTTATGATGACACTAGTATTGTAAGAATAATAGGAAGGGAAGGGGACCAGTTGAACAAGTTCCTGGAAAAGGCAAGGGAAAACCCCATTAAGTGGCCAAGGTGAGTGTACTCACTGGTAAGATGCATTTATACATGGCTATGGTTAAGATCAGAATATTACTCCGTGGTAATATGTATTTATGCATGGTTATGGATATGATCATAATTGTTATGAATTTGAAACTATTAATTTCGATTTACCGAAATGGGAGGTTACTCCCCGACCCGAAAAAGTGGGAGAATTGTCTATTATAGACAAGATATGTGAATCATGATTCGGATAAGCTGGTCATTCTTTATGAATGAGCTGGATAAGTATATAATTGTTCATTCTTATTGAGCGAGCAGTATATATATAATTATGACCAATTGCATTTAATTTTATGCAATAGTGTAGTAGTGATGCATTCACTGAGCTATTTTTCTTACTCTTCCTATGTTTATGGCTTTTCAGATATTGTGCTATCACTGCTAAATCTAGGAGGTTGGGTGGAGTTATCAAGGGATGCATAAAACCATGATTTTGGTCAAACGTAAAAGGGGTAATTTAAGCCTACTTGTACTTTTGGTAAGTTTGAATACGCATAATTACTTTAAAATTGTGAAAAGTTTTAGTTTTATGGATTCATGTTAATAACTGAAAAAGGATACTCATGTTTATTGTTTGGTTAAGGTAATTATGGTTTGACTCGCTTTGACTTTCAAAACTTAATTATTAGTAACTGGGTTGGGGTGTGTCACAATCTCTTCTTCGTGACCTCAATATGCCTCTTCATGCTTCTCCAATTTTACGGTGTGACAACATTGGCGCCACATATCTTTTCGCTAATCCCTTTTTTCATGAACGTATAAATCACATTGAAATTGATTTTCACTTTGTTCCTGGTAAAGTGGATAAACGTTATTTTCAAGTGGAGTTCATCTCCACACATGATCAAATCTTCGATGCTCTGACAAAGAGTCTGCCTTCAACTCGTTTTCAATTCTCACATGACAAGTTGAAAGTTTGTAGCCACTCACCATCAACTTGAGGGGGGATATTAAAGTTATTCTCGGGGATCATTCTTCGGAGCGTATGATTATCTCCACATGAATTGAAATTATTATCACATGTGCTATTAGTTATGTATATAAATAGTGTAGTATCTTCTAGAAATTAAATTGAACAACGAACAGTTACATATCTCAAAATTCCATTCCATTGTCTATCATGCTCTGTTAAAGATATTATATGTTACCCATTGTAGTAATCATCGTGATTATTTATTTTCTAGATGATGAATGTCAAGAAAAACATAAATTTATTGTTTTATTTTTTTAGGAATATTAAAAAACAATAATATCATTTGTTACTGAACTCAACTTAGCTAATATCCGTAAGCTTGATTATAGTGATGATTTAGATTTAACAATAAGATACAAAATTTATTTGTTTTATTCCTTTTTATAAAGTACAATATTAAATATGAATATTGTATAACAGATCTTGGTAGGAATTTTTATCTGAAATTACCAAAATTTATATAAAATATATGTAAGTTTGAAGTTATGAAAGAGAAATATATTAAAAGTAGAACAAAATTACCTTGTTATTGAATCATGTTTTTTTGTCAATGAATTATGTAAAGAGGTACTATTTTGAGATTTATGTGAACATATCAATTTTTTTAATTATATATGTACTATTAACTTCTTAAACATTTGTATCCTTTATTATAATGTTGTTTCGCATTTAGAGTTATGAAATTAAAACCCCTATTATTTGACTTATCTTTATAATGCCCCTTCTAATAAAACTTGTGACCAAAACTCTTATTTAATTATCATTGTTATTGTATTATTATCGATATACCCATATATACCCTCGGCCAGGACGAGGGCCCCCACACCTGGTCGGGGCCAGGATGACCCCTCATCAGGCCCAGACGACCCTCCAAGGGGCCGACCCTCCATCGGGCTCAGACGACCCTTTCAAGAGGCCAACCCTTCATCAGGCTCAAACGACCCTTCAAGGGGACGACCCCCTTATCCGGCCCAGACGACCCTCCAAGGACCGACCCCTCATCAGGCCCAGACGACCCTCCAAGGGGCCGACCCTCCATGAGGCCCAAATGACCCTCCGAGGGTACGATAGTACGAGGCCTAAATTAGGCCAGACTCACTACCAGCGGGAACTTTTCCCCCGGCCTCATATCATAGGCCGAGGGTGACATCATCACAGCGCGTGGTTTAGGAGATGCACGGGACAGTGCGTGTGAGGCTCACATGGCACGTGGAAGACCGTTATAATAATATCACCCCCTTACGTGAGGGAATATTATGTCAGCATTAGTCACAGGTGGCATCTACAGGTGTCAACAGGGGATTGGCTAGATCATCATTCACATGCACCATGCATACTTAGGGGGTACACTATACCCCCTAAGACCTATATATACTTGTCACCTACAACCCTACAAAGGGATCGAAAAATTGTAACCCTAGTTAAAACTCTGCTTGTACACACAGTAGAGAGAGAAAGTGAGCTTATGTGCATTGTATTCAAGGCCATTAGTGCCCATACTTAGTGGATCACACACTCACAGTGGATGTAGGCCTAATTGGCTGAACCACTATACATCATTGTCTTATTCCTCTTATACTCATATCCTTCTATACACATACATATACATCTCTATAGCTGACATGGTACTTACAGTTTGAGCTCATCATCATTTATCTGGTGGTGCTAAATTTCAGCATCATTAGTTTGGCGCCGTTTATGGGAACAGGAAGACATCTCTTCCTTTGTAAAGTTTGACCTCACTGGGCACTCTGGTGGTGAGCCAGTTCTCCCCCTGTGTGGAGATGTTTCACCATTGAAAGAGACCCATTAAGGTTCTCAAGATCACCAGTTTTTTCTTTAGTTCAGCTCTTCATAGCTCAAACACATGGCACCGAAGATGCCACCACCACCACTTACTCCATAGGATAGTGGAGTAGGACCCAGTTCCAGTCAGCCACCACCTCAGTCTGAGATGGCTGATGTGGCAGTAGCCTTGAAGTCTTTGGCAGCAAGACAGCGGATCACGCAGGAGCAGTTCACACCTCTAAGACAGAACATACTAAGACCACCGGGGGTCTCACCTGAGATGATTACTCTGGCCGTGGCTCTAAGGCAGCATGAGGCCAGGGGACCACCCCAGGCACCACACAAGGACTTGTTACCCCCACAGCGGCGGAGGGATTTTACTGACCCCCGGCGTCTATGCTTAGGGAGGCAAGGAAACCCTTGCCTTGAGGACATGTATGATGATCTGGAGGGAGAGGAGGCCCCCATAGAGTGCTGGGAGCCGTATGAGGTCTCCAACAATACTGTGCGACCTCTCCAAGAGAGCAGAGAAAAGTGCGGAAGGCAAAATCCTGATGATCGCCCAAGAGGCTCTGCTTTGATGTCTTGAGCAGGTGGTCGGCCTTTGAGAGGCTGGGACCAGTAAATGATCTGCAGGAAAAATTGTCCAGATCAAGGAGTGCTGCGAGGTCCAGAAGGGAGGCAGCAGATGTCCAACCCCACGGGGTCCGACCCCTAGGACTGGACGACGGTCAGGGGGAAGTAAACAGTCGACACAGGCCTGCCGCAGTAGAACCCTCCGTCTACCTCAAAGAGGCGGCAGGGGATAACATCGGCCAAGCCGACCCTACGAGGACCTAGAATGACTCGATCCAGCGACTGGAGGATAAGATCAGTGATATTCTAAAGAGCCGGGACCCTCTTCAGAGAGGATACAGCATAGGCTCACCCTTTGTGTCGAAGATAGTCAACTTCCCTACGCCATCAAAGTTTAAGCCACTTGTGGTTACCCTAAGATATAACGAGAGTACAAACCCTATCCATCAGATTGAGATGTATCAATCGGCGGCAGACATATACTCTATCTCAGATGAGATGAGGTGTCGTGCCTTTTCTGGCACTCTGACTGGGGCTGCACATGTCTGGTATATGTCTCTTCCAAAAAACTCCATTGAAAGCTTTAAGCAGCTGGCATACCGGTTTATCCACAACTTTTTCTTTGGGGTGAGGCCACAGAAGAACGCCACGCACCTGCTCTATGTTAAGCAGGGTAAGAATGAGAGTCTAAGAGACTACATAGCCAGATTCATCAAAGAAAAGTTTGAGGTTGAAGACTATGAGGAGAGCATAGCTATGACAGCCCTAATTGGAGGACTCCAAAAGGGGAAGCTGTTATGGAAGCTTGCTGAAGACCCTCTGAGGATGATGGCTGAATTGTTATCAACAGCAGGAAAGGTGATGAATACCGAAGAGGCGATGGATGCAAAATACGAAGATGAAAAAGGAGGCACTAGTGGGGTAAAGTACCCTAAGAAGAACAAAGAGGGAAAGAAGAGGTCTATAGACGATAAGTTCGCTGATTACACCCCTCTGATGGTCAGCTGCGAACATATTATCAACGAGATAAAGAGTGACCGGTCCTTGAAGTGGCCTGAGAAGTTGAGGGCAGCCCCCAACAAGAGGAACAAAAACTTGTGGTGTGAATTTCACCAAAACCATGGCCATATCACCGACAAGTATTTTTCCCTAAAAGATGAAATCGAGAAGATGCTAAAAAAAGGGAAGCTTAGGAAGTACGTGGATAAAGGTTCCTTCAAGAGGGGCCGAGGGGACGATCCCAGAAATAAACGAGGCGATGCATGTAGAGAAGGCCCTCAAAAAAGAGGGGACGACCCTTCTGACGTTGAGAACGACCCTGACCTCCCACCAAGAGACGACCACGGCCCTGTCAAGAGACTTAATATGATCTCGCTCGGTGTGGGAATGATCTCCAGGGGCCTATCAGGAGGAGGGTCAGAGGTCGCCGACAGGAAGGCCCATATAGCTGAAGCCAAGGCAGTGACAAAAGCTATACACTCAACTTCTGTTGAGGCAAAGTCAGAAAAAAGGAAGAAGGTCGATATGGATACTCTGATAATGAGGTTCTCAAGAATGGACTTCAAAGGCCTCTTAGCCCCACATGATGACCCTATCGTCATCACTACCAGGGTTCACGGGTGCAAGGTGCCGAGGATCCTGGTTGATGGGGGTAGCTCTACAGATGTGATGTTTTGGTCGTGCTTCAAAGCCATAGGCCTCAGCCGTGCTAGACTCGTCCCATACCATCACCCATTGATTGGGTTCAGTGGGGAAAAGGTTCATCCCCTTGGAGTGTATGAGGCCAATGTTAGGATGGGAGAATAGTGTCCGAGATGGCTTACCAAGAAGGTCAACTTCTTTGTGATGGATGAACATGTCTTTTTGGCCTACAACATTATACTGGGGAGAGTAGCCATCAAGGGGTTTGAAGATGTGTCATCTACGGTCCATCAGATGATTAAATTTTCAACCCCTTACGGGGTAAGGGAAGTTCAGGGAGACCAGACGACAACATGAGAATGTTATTTCAACTCCGTCGAAGAAAGAGAGGCACACAAGAAGGCAACAACCACTTATAATATTGACACCCTTGACCCCAGAGATGAGAAAAAACTCAGGAAAGGAGAAGCCACGAAAGAGGTAGAATCCATCATCCTCAATGAGGATGAGCCGGAAAAAACCATCCAAGTCGGTAAAACTCTGAAGCCAAACATCAAGGAAGACCTCATCAAGCTGTTGAGGAGAAGACAAAGTGTCTTTGCATGGAGTCATGCAGATATGCCGGGGATCGACCCCAAAATTATGAGCCACAAGCTCAATGTGGTAGAGGGTGCAAAGCCAGTGAAGCAGAAGAGGAGAATTTATTCTCGAGAGAAGCATGAGGTCATTAGGGATGAGGTCAAGAAACTAGAAGATGTAGAGTTTATCAGGGAGTTCATCTATCCCGAATGGCTGTCTAATGCAGTCATTGTCCCAAAAGCCAACGAGAAGTGGAGGATGTGTGTAGACTTCACTGACCTCAACAAACATTGTCCCAAAGACAGCTTCCCTCTCCTCCGTATTGATCAAATGGTAGATGCTACCGCAGGTCATGAGCTCATGAGCTTCATGGATGCCTATTCAGGGTACAACCAAATCTTCATGAACCCTGAAGACTCGGAGAAGATAGCTTTTATTACCGACAAGGGGACATACTGTTATAGGGTCATGCCCTTTGGCCTAAAAAATACGGGGGCAACGTATCAGCGCCTTGTAAATTAAATGTTCGAAGACCAAATTGGGAAGTCTATGGAGGTCTATGTAGATGACATGCTGACTAAGAGTTTGAAGGTAGAGGATCATGTGGCTGACCACGAGAGGACCTTTGATACAATGGAAGGGTACCAAATGAAGCTCAACCCGACCAAGTGTGTCTTCGGGGTCGGAGCAGGGAAGTTCTTGGGGTTCATTGTCAACCAAAGAGGCATCGAGTCCAACCCTGAAAAGATAAAGGACCTTATAGAGATGAAGACCCGCAAGACCATTAAAGACGTTCAGAGGCTCACGCAGCGAGTGGTTGCTTTGAATAGGTTTGTGTCCAGAGCTACAGACAAGTGTTTACCGTTCTTTAAAATTCTAAGAAAGGCCTTCGAATAGAGTGAAGAATGTGATGAGGCTTTCAACGAGTTAAAGTCATACTTAGGGTCTCCCTTGCTGTTGTCACGACCCGTGCAGGGTGAACGACTTTATGTGTACCTAGTTGTCTCAGAACCAACCGTCAGCACAGCAATCGTCAGAGACGAATAAGGAGTACAGAAGCGAGTTTATTTCAACAGTAAGGCACTCTAGGGGGCAGAGCAAAGATACCCAAGGATGGAGAAGTTAGACTATGCCTTGATCCATGCATCAAGAAAGATGAAGCAGTAATTCCAGTCCCATACAATGGTCATCCTCACTGACTCTCCTCTTAGGCAGGTCTTACACAAGCCTGAAAAATCAGGGAGGCTAATGGCCTGGGCTATAGAGTTGGGGGAGTTCGACATTGTGTATCAACCTAGGTTGGCCATTAAGGGGCAAGCATTGGCAGATTTCGTTGCTGAATTTACTTGGGAAGATGATGAAGTTGAAGATGAGAGCCTCAGGAAGATAGATACCCAACAAGGCAAGCTCACCGACACACCCGCAGATGAGGCTGAGACAAGCACCGCTAGGGTAAAAGTGGTAGAAAACAAAGAGGGAGGATATATCTTTAGACAGGGGTCCCTCACCGAGGGAAATATCTCAAAAGAACAAACTGTGTGGAGCCTCTTCGTTGACGGGTTCTCCTGCGACCGCGAAAGTGGGGCTGGACTGATAGTATCAACACCCGATGGCACAGACATTGAGTATGCCCTGAGGTTTATCTTAAAGCCTCCAACAATGAGTTCGAATATGAGGCCTTGATAGCAGGCATCTCCTTGGCCAAGTCCCTTAGTGTCGGCTAGATTTTGGTTCATAGTGATTCAAGGCTAGTAGTGAACCAGATACTAGGAGCCTACGAGGCGAAGGATGAGCGAATGGACAAGTACCTTGAGAAGGTGAGGTCATTACTGAAGAGCTTCAGAGATGTGAAATTGATGATGATACCTAGGCTCGATAATGGCCGAGCTGATGCACTTGCTAGGTTGGCCTAGGCAACTAGGACAAATATCAGGAGGATAATTCCAGTGGAAATTTTGCTTCGACAACCTATTGAAGATGCTGAGGGAACACTTAGAACTTGCTTAAATGTTTCTAAGGAATCTTCATGGATGGACCCTCTGATCAGATACATTAAAGAGGGGGAGATTCTAGAAGCAAGGCAAGAAAGAAAAAAGTTGAGATACAGAGTTGCGAAATTCACTGTCATCGGAGACACCTTGTACAAAAAGGGGTTCTTGCTCCCATTACTTAGGTGAGTGCACCCGTCTGAAGTCCCACACATTTTGCAAGACGTGCACGAGGGGTCATGTTCAAGCCACATTGGAGGCAGATCTTTAGCGAAGAGGGTGGTCACCCAGGGGTACTAGTGGCCAACCTTGGGGAAAGATGCCACGGCATATGTAAAAAAGTGTGATAAATGTCAAATATTTGCCACCATCCCTCACCAGCCCCATCAACCTCTTACCTCCATTACATCCCCATGGCCATTTACAGTATGGGGGATCGACCTAGTAGGCCCCTTGCTTAGGGCCATCAATAACTATCGGTTCATCATCGTGGCAATTGACTATTTTTCAAAATGGGTGGAGGCAGAGCCGATGGTCACGATTACCAAGCAGAAAACCTTCCAATTCATCTGGAAAAATATTATATGCAAATATGGTCGCCCCAACACCCTCATCTCAAATAACGGGACTCAATTCAAGAATACATCTCTAGAGAAGTACTCTGAAAGGGTGAGTATCAAACGATTCTTCTCTACCCCAGGTCGACCTCAGGCCAATGGGAAAACGGAAGTTATAAATAGGACAATCCTAGATGGGATCAAGAAGAGACTTGAGGAGGTAAAAGGAAGATGGGTTGAGGAGTTATATGTTGTACTTTGGGCCTATAGGACGAAGGCAAAGACCTCTATCGGAGAAACCCCGTTCATGCTAGCTTATGGCTTAGAACCCGTCATCCCCACCGAGATTGGGTTTCCTACTCACAGGGTCCAAATGTATGACCCCCAGAGAAATATGGAAGAGAGGAGACTTGACCTAGACCTGATTGAGGAAAGGAGGGAAGAGGCCGAGATAAGGCAAGCCGCCTTCCAGCAGAGGACTGCAAGGTTTTACAACCAGAGGGTGAAGCAAAGGCCAATTGCAGTGGGGGACTTAGTCCTCAAAAAGACTTGGAAAAAGCCTAACAAGATCCACCCAAATTGGCATGGCCCATATAGGGCCATTGACGAAGTTGTCCCTGGGACCTATAGACTAGAAAAACTAGAAGGAGAACCCTTTTCCAACCCTTGGAACGCAAATCATTTGAAGAAATACTATCAATAATTTTGTAAAGTCCTATCAGACCACAGCTGTAATAAATGTGTTGCTCTAACAGAACACTTGGATTGTTAATGAGAATGTCACATTGATCCCTCATTTTGAGTTCAATTAATTCTAGTTTGATTGGGGTGATGCTCGCTAAGTCCACCCTCGGCTATAATGAGGGTCAATGGTGGGGACAACCCCTCCTTTGCCCTCAAGAAAGACAAGGGGGACTTGATTGAAAACATCATTAAATTGATGGAAAACCACCCTCGGCTATAATGAGGGTCAATGGTGGGGACGACCCCTCATTTTTCCTCAAGAAATACGAGGGGGGACTTGATTGAAAACATCATTAAATTGATGGAAAACAACCCTCGGCTATAATGAGGGTCAATGGTGGGGACGACCCCTCCTTTTCCCTCAAGAAAGATGAGGGGGAATTAATTGAAAACATCATTAAGTTGGTGGAAACAACCCTCAGCTATAATGAGGGACAATGGTGGGGACGACCCCTCCTTTACCCTCAAGAAAGACGAGGCGGGACTTAATTGAAAAACCATTAAATTGGTAAAAACCACCCTCGGCTATAATGAGGGTCAATGGTGGGGACGGACCCTCCTTTGCCCTCAAGAAAGACGATGGGGGACTTGATTGAAAATATCATTAAATTGATGGGAAACCACCCTCGGCTATAATGAGGGTCAATGGTGGGGACGACACCTCCTTTACCCTCAAGAAAGACGAGGTGGGACTTAATTGAAAAACCATAAATTGGTAGAAACCACCCTTGGCTATAATGAGGGTCAATGGTGGGGACGACCCCTCATTTTCCCTCAAGAAAGATGAGGGGGGACCTTATTGAAAACATCATTAAATTGATGGAAAACCACCATCGGCTATGATAAGGGTCAATGGTGTGGACGACCCCTCCTTTGACCTCAAGAAAGACGAGGGGGGACTTAATTGAAAACATCATTAAGTTGGTGGAAACCACCCTCGGCTATAATGAGGGTCATTGGGGGTGACGACCCCTCCTTTACCCTCAAGAAAGACGAGGGGAGGCTTATTTGAAAAACCATTAAATTGGTAAAAACCACCCTCGGCTATAATGAGGGTCAATAGTGGGGATGACCCCTCGTTTGCCCTCAAGAAAGATAAGGGGGGACTTAATTGAAAACATCATTAAGTTGGTGGAAGCCACCCTCGGCTATAATGAGGGTCAATGGTGGGGACAAGCCCTCCTTTACCCTCAAGAAAGACGAGGGGGGACTTTGAAAAACCATTAAGTTGGTAAAAACCACCCTCGGCTATAATGAGGGTCAATGGTGGGGACGACCCCTCCTTTACCCTCAAGAAAGACGAGGGGGACCTTGAAAAACCATTAAGTTGGTAAAAACCACCCTCTGCTATAATGAGGGTCAATGGTGGGATCAACCCCTCCTTTACCCTCAAGAAATACGAGGGGGGACTTTATTAAAAAACCATTAAGTTGGTAAAAACCACCCTCGACTATAATGAGGGTCAATGGTGGGGATGACCCCTCCTTTTCCCTCAAGAAAGACGAGGGGGACTTAATTGAAAACATCATAAAATTGGTGGAAGCCACCCTCGGCTATGATGAGGGAAAATGGTGGGGATGACTCCTCCTTTACCCTCAAGAAAGACGAGGGAGGGGTTTATATTGTTAATTTAAAAACATCACAATGCAAGTCATACAAGAGACAAGTATAGAAGACAACAATAAAGCAAACAGAAATGAAGATAAAGAGGGCACTAGGGAAGAAGGATTACCTGAGAAGGAACAACGAGGCTGCCAAACTCGAAATGTTAAAGATTGCAGAAATGGTGGTTTGTCTGTTGAGAAACTAGAGAGAGAAAACTTGGGTGCGAAGAAGAAGTAGAAGAAGGTGATTGTTTCAAAAATCCTTTAAATACCTTATCATAAGTGGGACCTGTAATCAATGCAAGGTGAATCCCACGAGGAGGGCATCATTAGGGCACAAAGTCCCAAGAAAAGTGTGCAGCCGCCACGCATAGGAAACTGGAGCAACAATGGATATCTGCCTGTGTCACATCAGCTCGACAGGTGTCATTCATCTAACTGTCCATACACTCATCTCAAAAGCAACACTATCCCTCAGGCGTCTCAATAACATCAACGGCTAAGGGATGGGTGGTGATTGATATACCCATATATACCCTCGGTCAGGACGAGGGCCCCCAACACTTGGTCGGGGACAGGATGACCCCTCATCAGGCCCAGACGACCCTCCAAGGGGCCGACCCTCTATCGGGATCAAACGACCCTTTAAGGGGTTGACCCCTCATCAGGCCCAGATGACCCTTCAAGGGGCCAACCCCCTTATCAGGCCTATACGACCCTCCAAGGGCCGACCCCTCATCAGGACCAGACGACCCTCCAAGGGGCCGATCCTCCATCAGGACCAAACGACCCTCCGAGGGTACGATAGTACGAGGCCTAAATTAGGCCAGACTCACTACCAGAGGGAACTTTGCCCTCGGCCTCATATCATAGGCCGAGGGTGACATCATGACAGCGTGTGGTTTGGGAGATGCATGGGACAGTGCGTGTGAGGCTCACATGGCACGTGGAAGATCGTTATAACAATATCACCCCCTCACGTGAGGGAATATTATGTCATTATTAGTCACAGGTGGCATCTACAGGTGTCAACAGGGGATTGGCTAGATCATCATTCACATGCACCATGCATACTTGGGGGTACACTACACCCTCCAAGACCTATATATACTTGTCACCTACAACCCTACAAAGGGATCGAAAAATTGTAACCCTAGCTAAAACTCTTCTTGTACACACATAGAGAGAGAAAGTGAGCTTATGTGCATTGTATTTAAGGCCATTAGTGCCCATACTTAGTGGATCACATACTCACAATGGATGTAGGCCTAATTGGCTGAACCACTATACATCATTGTCTTATTCCTCTTATACTCATCTCGTTCTATACACATATACATAAACATCTCTATGGATGCCATGGTACTTACAGTTTGAGCTCATCATCATTTATCTGGTGGTTCTAGATTTCAGCATCATCAAAACTTGTGACCAAAATTTTATTTAATTATCATTGTTATTGTATTATTATCGTTATTATATTGTAATATGTCCATATATACATATAGGAGGGTAAAGAAAAAGGATTCAGTAAACGTACATTCCTTTAAAGAATATGTAGGGCTTGTATAATTCTGCCAAATGCAACGCAAGCTTGATCTTTCGATTCGATTTAACATACACTCCTTGAAGGCGTTGGAAAAGTACCACATTCGCCAAATGCAATGCCTGAACAAAAGGTAAAGAAAATATTGCAATTATGTTTAACATATTTTTTTGTGGTTACAAAAAAAGGGACATTAGGAAATAGACAAGAATTTAAATGTCCCATTAGACGCAAAAGTTATCATGTGATGCTCATAATTATGCCAAATTTTAATTTATATACATCCCGAAAATATGTCTTAAATTTGTTATTAGGCTTACATTTATGTATACATAAAAAAGTAAATATATTGTACACTTTATACTCACAAATGTTGTTTCTTACTTTTCACAGTGATTATAGTTGTTGAAGATAAATAACAACGTCCTAAGATTTAGAAAATATTATTGAGAAGTATAACTTACCAATATTATATTTAATATTAAAACTACATTAGTGAGGATAATTTTTGACAATGCAAACAAACGTCGGTTGCTTTAGCAGGTAGGGAGACCAAACCATGGGCTAATTGCCTACGGATATGTGTTTCGAAGAACTTGCCTTTATAAAAAGACTATCCCTCACATAGAAACACCCACATAGTACATACACACATGCATAGTACATACACACATGTATTTTATTACCCATGTGTGAATATTAGATTATATGAACATGATTTGGATAATTGGGTTTGTTAATCTTGATATTGCTTTATTCAAACTCCTCATAATATCCCGACTTTAAGCTAGGGAACTAAATTTCATCTTCATCAAACGTTTAGGTCATGTTCTTGAATTTTTCGGATGAATATTGGGACCCAGGGCTATTATTGGATATTTCTCGTAGATTTGGAAATCCAATCTAAAGTGATCACTAAACATTGGCCCAGAAATTTAGGTTATTTGCACATGTTCTAATTCTGGTCAATTTTTCATATGCTCAGCCAAAGTTTGTTACCATTGAGAGGGAAGATGGTGTAAGGTTACTAGAGGATTGAAGAACCAAAACCTTCCCTCATTCTATTATTTTTTAGTTGTGCGAGTCCAATAATTTTATCTTGTAAAAATGACCAAAAATAGATTAAAATTGGTTCTGTTCAAACTGGAATCAAAATCAAACCTACTAGTGATGGTAAAAAAGTGATATATCCAAAGAAGTTTGAATTGCGTTAAGTTAGGAGAAGATATGTACACTAGTATTGAAGGTAATACGACTCCTTTGCTTTATTATCACATAAACAAAGAAATTCAATATGATACACAACTCAACAAACAAGCTTCAAAATATAGGCAAGGATCATATGGAGGTGTACAACAATCATTTGTAAAATATGAAGATTTTGGAGAAGAATAAATTTCAACTTCCAGTGGTCCTTATATGTGTTCAAAATAATGGAATAAAATAACATCATAAAGCATGATTTATATAACATCTAAAAAAAATTCGGCACTTAGCAAATGAGAGAAAACAATCCTAAAATATAATTTAAGGTCTCCTGCCACAAAATCTAGGCCTCGTAAATTTTTGTAGTCTCTTATTATTTTTTCATTTGATTCTGAGCCCTAAGGTAATTTGGCTCTATTATTATCTCTCCTTTACTTTCTAAATTTATCTCAATTCTAAATTTATCTCAAAAACTTATAAGAGAAACCTAAGAGAGGCTATTCTCATAATTTTCAATAAAATTTAGGGGCTCTATCTCCTTTAAAAAATTATGTTTGTATTAAAATAGTAGCAACCATTTGATCTCATTAGAGTTATGTTTATAAGATAAACATGGTGCATGAAAATATAAAATTTGTTCAATATTAAGAACACCGTTTAAATATCAAAATTGCATTCGATCATTTCCAATTCCCCAGTTATTGTTTTTGTTTTCTCTTTTTGTTTGCTTTCTTCATGTCATTAAAATGGTACCCACATATTCCCCAATATTCATCTACTTTTGTACCTACTACTTTCAATTTCTTTCAAAATGACTTTTAAATGTATTTATATTTGTAGTAGTTTAATCTATATTCTATTTTTCTAGTTATTTTCTTTTGTATATTGTAAAACCTAAAAAAAACATGAATCCTATGAATATGCACGTTAATACATGGAAATTCTTATTAAATGGATTTATTTTATCGGAGGGTATTTCATAAAATTTATCAACGGTTGTTGCGCCTTCCTCTAGGTGTTTCAAAAAAATAAGCAAGGGATGTCCTATAGGCACCGAGTGAAATGAGAAATGGGGAGAGGTTTGTGCAAAAATTTCGATGTGTCCTAGATAAAAAAAAAACTAGTTTAGGATAATAAACGTAGGTTAGAGATTTGGAATATAAGTATTGTGATAGGGAATTGGATGGGGTTAGTTAATCCATGATAAGAGGACAAATTATCATAACATGTTTATAGAAAACCAAATGAGTTTGTGAAAAATCTTCAGAAATAGAGAGTACATACTTTAAATTATGTTATACATGCAAACATATATATTATAAAGAATATGGAATAATAATAGGTAGAAACCTGAAGGAATATATCATAATTATCATTAGGAGAGGTAATACGCTTATACTTGTAAAAATTTGTATCAGATGAATTATAATCAATATTGTTAGTGATAATGGAGCCCAAGAATTATTAGATGAACATGAAAATTTAAAACTTTGGGTAAATTTGATTAAGTAATTCAAGAAATACCTATATATATATATATATATATATATATATATATATATATATATATATATATATATATATATATATATATATAAGGGAAGTTTTTAATGGATGTGTTATAAAGACCGTGTGGGGTATTAGATGATTCATGAGCAGGGGTGAAGCCATCCCCGGACAGAGGGGGGCTGTGGCCTCCTCCAACATTTTTGAAATCATCATAGTAGTGTACTATCTACCCTATTTGATAAAACAGGCACAATTAAATTTTGTAAATTTTATACTATTTTTACGCCTTTTCAACTTTATAGACAACAAACAACTGCTGATTTAACTTTTTCTCATGCCTTATATTATATCCTAGTCTATATAGTATTTCACTTTCTACACTATTTTATAAAACAAGGACAACTCATGTATATTTGCTTACTAACTTTTGTACTTTTTATACTAGTGTTTACTTCTTTTCATCTTTGTAGATAACAAATAGCTACTACTTAACTTTTTCTTATGGCTTATATCCTAGTCTACTAACCTTTTTGACTAGTGGGTTCAAGTGAAAGGGACTTTTTCTTTGTTATGTTAATTCTTTCTTTGTTTATGAACAAAGTTTGTTATTCTCCCTATGCTCCTGCGGGAGCATCTCTCTCTCTCTCTCTCTCTCTCTCTCTCTCTCTCTCTCTCTCTCTCTCTCTCTCTCTCTCTCTCTCTCTCACACACACACACACACATTGAGTTTGGTGTAAAAAATTCGGATACCTTTTTCATTGGTGATTTACAACAGGATACACCCTCTTATTTGTATGTGTTTATTAAATGACTTTTTTGTGTGTATATATTTTTAATTTTATTTTGTTAGAATTATAAATTTTGTATTCATATATAAATTGCTTGGGAATTTATTTTTCTCTATTTTTTTAGAAGAAATCAGATTAACAAAATATTTAATCCGTGAACATCCTACCAAGATCAAATCTGTAAAGTTTGGCCTTGCTTCGACTCCGGGCCCCCCAAGTTTGGATCCTGGCTTCGCCCCTGTTCATGAGGGATATGGTTTTGGATATAGGAATGACGTTAGAGAGTATATCTTCAATTTTGCGATGTCTTATGAAATTGTTTTTAAGTAAATGATTCAATAAAAGAAATTCGCCTAAGGGGGTATAATTTTTATGATAAGATGGACTGCAAAATTTATGATGAGGTGAATTGAATTTTGTTTTATCTAAAGTTATTAATGTTTTGTAAAAGATGGGATAAATATTTTTTTAACATATTTTAGGTACATTCTTATATATCTCTGGAAAAAAGACTGTGTCGCATGTGGTTTTATGAATTTTATAAGAAGCGAAGAACGATAAAATAAGAAGAGGGTCCTTAAAGGTCTGCCCCAGGTCCGCGACCTAGGATTGAGCTTAATTGAGGCATAAGAGGTCCGTGGTAGAGGTTCTAATTACCATGAAACCATATTAAAATGTCACTATTATAGTTGGTGGGACTGGGGATTAAGGAGTTTGTCTTAAGTTAATTTCGTATTTCAAAGACGTATTTGACTAAAAGTCTACCTACTTTTGTTATAAAAAAAATCTTTTTGATTCATTTTTTAAAAGATTCTTTTTGTAGAACATGATTTATAATTTTTAGAGTAGTTTTAAAGCCATATTTTGTTCTCAAGTTTTATTTGGTGCTCCCAAGCTTTATTTGTTGGTTATTTTGTTTTCGAGCATGATTTAGAAAATCTTTTTACCAGATTACATATCCAATGGAGTTTTTCAAAATCAGAAACACTTTTTCGCACATCCTATATTGGTGGTTTGAGACTTTGGTAGAGTCCAAATCTTATTTGTCGTTAGTCTTTTGCACCACTGAATTAGAATTGCCGGTCGTTCAAAGAGATATTGTATATTTAAATATTAGTTGATAGCTATACCCGTGGTTTGTGATGGTTACTGAGAGCATCCATAAGGTGGATGTTAGAGTCTAAGAAAAATTGTAAGACGGATTTGTAAGGGTTCTTCAAATTTGCGGAATGGTTACAGAATTTGTAAAGGTTCCTACGAACTTCATTTGTTCGTAGGAATTCTTACGGACAAATGAAGTTCGTAACAAATATAAATAATATTTTTTTGTCAGATATTTAGGTTCCTACGAACAACATTAGTTTGTACCATTTTCTACGAACAAATGTTATTCGTAAGAAGGATGCCTTGTATTTCCTACGAACGTCTGATGTTCGTTGGAACATTATATAAAAATTTTATTGTATCACCATTGTGAGAGCTTCCCATCTACGAAAGGTAAATCTGCTTTTCCATTTGTAAAACTACCTTTCGCCAGTTTACCCAAGTACAAATGCTCTGAAAGGATATGGTAGAGAGTAACAACGTTAGTGCTACATAGGTTGAAGGTTATAATGTAGAAGATTTGAGTTTTGATTTGTTTCAGTTGTGTAAGTTATGTATATCACTTTTTGAAAATCCTCTAAGTTACCATTATTGAAGTGGTGGACTAGAAATTGAGTAAGATCTTATAATATTTTTTCTCGCGATGAATTTCTCTCGAAATTTGGTATTAATTTATTATAATTGAATAATTAACATATTGGTAACCATATTTTCAAACACGAAAAATTTAGAACTATCGAGGTTTTGAATCCCTCTCAAACCTAATCGTTGTTCATTGAATACATGTTTTTTTTAGTTTACTTCATTTTCTTTTTGCTTCTTCTACGGACATATTTTGCTTGGTGCTACAACCTTAATCAATTTATTTTATGGTATTTAGTGATATTTTGTTTTTCCTAGAAGGGTTTCCACTTTAGAAATTGGTGTTTTTTCTGTGTATTTCTTTAATATTTTTCCTATATTTTATTTGCAATTACCTGCATAAAATTGGATTTAAATATTTTTAATTTGTAAAATTGAAAATTGGATTCAATAGAACAGGTTTTTTTTATAATCATGTAATCTAAGTACATTATTTTATTATAAAATATTTTAATCACACATCCTAACAGACTTTCTAAATGGTAATTTAGAAGAAGTGATTTATATGGAACAAACTGAAGGGTTTGTTTTGCCTGGCCAAGGAAAGAAAATGTGTAAACTAGTTAAATCTCTTTATGGCCTTAAATAAGCTCCTATGAAATGGCATGAAAAGTTTGATAAGATAATAAGATCCCATGGATTTGAAGTAAATAATGCTGACACATTCATTTATAGTAATTTTAATAATGGTATTGGAGTCGTTATTTGCTATATGTGGATGACATGCTTATATTTGGGTCCAGCCTCAAATATGTGGAAGAAATTAAGAGGTTTATATCATTAAAATTTGATATGAAAGATTTAAGGGAAGCTGATGTGATTCTAGGAATCAAAATATTAAGAAAACATAATACATTAGCATTATCTCAATCTCACTATGTTGAAAAGGTTCTTAAGAAATATAATCATTTTGAATTTAAGCCAATAGCAACATCTGTTGATCCTAGTAACAAATTATTGAAAAATACAGGGTATACTATGGATCAACCTAAATATGCCAGTGTCTTTGAAAGTCTCATGTATGTAGATTTACAATTAATTAAGGACAAGAATATTGGAATGCAATTTCTAGATTACTTAGATACCTAAAGAGGACTATGGATCACGGCTTACATTATGTAGGGTGTCCATCTGTATAGAAGGATAAAATGATTCGCGTTGGAATAAGCTCGAATCAAAATCTAAATCCATAACTGGTTGGATATATACGCTAGGAGGAGAAGCCATTTCTTGGGGATCTAAGAAACAAACATGCGTGTCTGATTCAACAATGCAATTAGAATTCATAGCCCTAACAGATGCAAGTAAAGAAGCGAAATGACTTAAAAATTTATTATGTGATATTCCGTTATGGAAAAATACATCTCCTTCTATTATGTTTAATTGTGATAACCAATCTACAATATATAAGGTTTTAAGCAAAACCTATAATAGAAAATCTAGACATATAAGTCTAAGACATCAGATTTTGAGGCAATTACTCAAAGAATGGGTAATTACAGTTGAGTATGCTGAAACGAATAAGAATTTAGTAGATCTCATGACTAAAGGTCTTGTTAAAGAAATGATATATATCACCTCAAAAGGAATGGACTAAGGTCTTTAAAATAAATCAACTATATTTAATGGGGACCCAACTTATGTCTTGAAAATATTGACATAGTTCAATATGGTACTAACAAGTTAAATGATAGTTATGGAACACGAGGAACTATATATGTAAAAGTCCATTCCTATGCACCTAGTTTTGGTATTCTGCATGATAGAGGATGAAGTTTACTTCTTAATAAATCATGTAAATGTGACTCACAAAATCACTGAAATTGATTTACCTATATGAGTGATGAAAGTGTGTCCGCTTTCTATGGAACTAAGACCAATCCTAAGACACTTATGAAATCAGGATAAGCATAAGGTCGTAAAAGGGCATGAAAATAAAACATTCTTCAACACAAATATTAGTGTGTGTAATAGTTCTGGATCATCTCAAAGGGTCATTAGCTTAAGATATATTCGCCATAACACTTTAATAAAGATTTGAATTATTTTCACTAAGTGAAAGTTCAAGCAAGAAAGTCACTAGATTTCAGCGATAATGCCAGAAACTTTGTTACTGTCTATATACTCTTGTATCTCCAATTTCTTATTTATGAGTATTTTGAAATGGTGGAGGATTGTTGAAATTTCAAAATATGATTTATTAATTAAATTGTATTATTGAGTTTTATTTTTGGATTATAATTTAGTATTAATATTGTGTAAGTGAATTTTTATTTATTGGGTTTTTATATTGGGTCTTCTAGTAGAGAGAGAAAGCTAAAGCAAAATGCGTGTCAATGAGGTAGGTATAGTTTTAGTGTCCCATATAGAAACTTTACAAGAAAGTGAAAGTGTATTTAACTAAAAGACAAAATATGACTATTAGTCTTCTAGTAAAAGATGTTATGCTATAGTGCTTGTGGTGGTGTAAAGCACCACCAATCGTGACATGGGGCCCGTGTTCGTGCGATCGCGCAACATGCGAAGGGGAAATTAGGCGACTTAGGGCACTTTGATAACGCACTTGGAACTTCGCACGTGCACATCGTCGCTCGGAGCGTGGGAGCCTAAATTTTTGAATCGCGCACCTGAAAGGAGGTGACTATTCATGAACAACCACCAAAATGGCTATAAAAAGAGTTTCAGGCCTCTATTTTGGACACCTAAAATTGCTATGTTCTCCGCTCTCCATCCTCTACCTTCTGTAATTATGAGGTTAACATTTTAGAATGTTCTTAGTTTTATCAAACCGTACATATTTTGAATCGAACAAGAAACATCATTGTAATGTATTCTGGACGCAAATTTTACATTAACTCCATTGTGTTCTCACGGTTTTCATCCAGAAGGGAAGAAATATTACCTAAAAGACAGGGTTCCTAGAACGTGCCTTTTAGTAACTTGGATTCATAATTATTATAACTCCTTCATAAATTTCCAACAACTAATCGAATTTGGTGAGAGATTCATATTAATTAAAGAGAACTTTTGAATAAACCCACTACTTCTTTCATTACACCCAATTAAATTTTGGGTTTTTTCATTTTAATACTTTATAATCTTTTATTTTAGACTTAAATACAATTTTTTTAAAATTAGACTTTGCCCAAAATCTTTAAAAAATCTGTTAACTATAACTGTCATGTGGCTTTTTTGAATAAAATTAATTTAAATGAATTAAAAAAACTATCTGAAAATAATAAAAAAAAAAACTTGAAAAAAAGAACTGCCAAAAAAGAAAAAGAAAAACCCCTTAGCCCAATCTCTCCAACCCATGCAACACCCACTCCTCCTCCCCCACATCTAGTTGTCTATGCAAAAATATTAAGTTTTAAGGAGCTTCTTTAAACGTTTGAAGAAGACAAATGGATTAAAAAAAATATGGCACTAAAAGTACTACCCTGGTATATGGTCTTAGGTTGAACAACGGTTGCAACATAAGAGGACCGAGGTAGAGGTTGTGTTTACCGCTAGCACGGGTTAAAGAGAAACTGTTATGGCTAATGCACATGGGGCCTGAGGAGTTTTCCTTAGGTGTGATTTTTGAATAATTATTCGACTAAAACTCTGAATATTTCCTCTCATTTTTAAAAATCACACTGATAATTTCCTCCATTTTTATATATTTTAATCCATTCACATATTTACACAAGTGTTTTCTAATATATAATATAGAGAAAAGTGTAATAAAGATGTAACATAATATGACAATATAAGACCTCGGCTCGGCTCAATCCAGGCTCGGCTTGAGCCAACTTTACATAGCATGCTCTCATGAGTCATCGTGTATAACTGACTCGTCCCATCTCGGACAATACATCTCGTCTCTGTTTCAAGCCGAGACCATATGCAACCTTGGAGAGCCTAAAATATTGCCTCGTCTATCTCAAGAAGGCGAGACCTCATTAATTATACTGTAATCTCGTCTTGGCTTGACGCAAGCCAGCCGAGACTACACTTGGCGATTACTAACATGAAATCCAGCGGTATATCTATGGTCTCATTTGACGGGGTGTGTGGAATGGATCAAGCGTAGGAGAATGTGTATGGGCTGAAAGCCCCATGTGGACAAAACCGTTACAACAAGATCATCCCCACATGTGGAGAATATCTCTTAATCATTACTTACATGCACAAGAGACAGATGGCACCGTAGCATTGGACACTTGGTGTTGTAAATGCCTCATGCATGCCTGGGGTGCGTATGACACCACCCCAGCTATATAAATACTTATCTTCTACATCATCGAAAAGGATCACAAATTCAGAACCCTACTAAAGCTCTGTCAAAACTATTACTTAAAGAGAGAAAACTTGAGTGTTTGTATCCCAAGACCATTATAGCCCATATTTAGTGGAATTCACTCATATTCACATGTGTTTGTAGGCCCTTCAAAGGCTGAACCACTTACATTTGGTATTATCTTCCTCTTGCCTCATCTCTTTCTATGTTTACATACATCTGTCATACTTCATTGTTGCACTGGTTTGAGGTTACACGCTACATTGATTTAGTGATACAATTTTGGGTATCATCAATCTCGCACCGTCTGTGGGAATGAACTTCCTGATATTTATTTAGCATGAACTCACTAGATTCTTTGGTGGTGATCCAGCTCCGTTCAGGTGGGCCTATATCACCATTGAAAGAGCTCGTGTTGAGCCTCTCAAGATTTTCTTCAGATTTTAAGCTCTTCCAGTTCACCGGAGATATGGCCTCCGATTTTCCATTGAGCGTTGGCTGAAGTTCCAGTCAGTCCCCACCACAATTAGAAATGGCTGAGGTAGCAGTGGTGCTGTGCTCCTTATCAGACAACCAGCGACAAATTCATGTAACTATTATTGCATTTAGCTAGAACATGGTGGTTAGACCTGCCGGAGCCAGAGATGAGATGATAACTCTAGCCCCCAGGGAAAGTGTTCCACATCCACTAGCCAAGCGACAACCCCAATCCCCACACAAAGATCTTCCTCCTCAGCAAAGTCAATGAGACATGGTCGACCCTAGGCAGTTTTTCCTGGGGAGGTCACGTCAGGAATGCTTTAACGATGACGATGAATAGTATGATGATGAGGACGACAAAGAATGTTGGGAGCCTTATCAAATTTCTAGAGGCACTGTGCAACTAATTTAGCCCAACCGAGGATGTAGTGGTAGGCCGAGCTGAGAATGTAGGTCAAGGGCATCATCTTTGGATAGACTAAGTCGAGGGTTGGCCTTTAATAGGCTTGGCTTAGCAGCAGAAGATTTGAGAAATTGCCTCTCATGATCTCAAAGTATCGCTAGTTCCAGAAGGAATAATAGATGTGATGACCTTCGACCCCCTCGAGGTCGAGAAGAGGAATAATAAGAGGTGAATAGCCGACAGACGACAGTTACCAAAGAGGCTTTAATTCGTCTAGATGACAGGAAAAGGGTTGGGGATAATATTACTCTGTTCGAGGTTATAGCTGCGGCCGAGAGGCCTTGGAATAATTCCATACAAAGACTGTAGGATAAGATAGGGGACATACTGAAGAGACGAGACCCCCTACAGAGGGGATACACTGAAAGATCCCCCTTTGTAGAAAAGATCGTGAGTTATCCAACCCCGAAAAAATTCAAGATGCCGGTGGTTACACGTAAATATGATGGGAGCACTAATCACGTCCATCATGTGGAGATGTATTAATCCGCCGCTGATATCTACTCGGTCTTAAATGAAATGAGGTCTAAAGCCTTCTATGGAACACTAACCAATGCCGCTCATGTGTTTTTCACCTATCTCCCTAAAAATTTAATAGAGAATTGCAAGCAGTTTGCTGAAAGGTTCATGCACAATTTTTGCTTCGGAGTGAGGCCCCAAAAGAAGATGACACACCTGTTATACGTGAAGCAGGGAAAGAACGAAAGTCTGAGGAAGTACATAGCTCGCTTCAATAAATAGAAATTAGTGGTTGAATATTACGAAGAGAGTATTTATATGAGAACCCTGATGGGAGGGATACAGAATGGAAAGCTCCTTTGGAAGCTTACCTAAGATCCTCCAAAGTCCATGGCCGAACTTCGGGCTATAGCTATGAGGGTTATGAATGCGGAGAAGGCAATGGCTGCCAAGGATGAAGATGATAAGGGAATAAGTAGTGGAAGTAATTTCTAGTAAAAGAACAAGGATGGCAAAAAGAGGTCGGCGTACAATAAGTTCACTGACTATACCCCTCTAATAGTCAGTTGTAAGCACATCCTGAATGAGATAAAGAATGATCGGTCTCTGAAATGGCCTGAGAAGTTGAGAGCTCCTCATCACAAGAGGAACAAAAACATGTGGTGTGAATTTCACCAAGATAATGGACATATATCGGACAGATGTTTCGCTCTCAAGGACGAGATTGATAAAATACTTAAAGCTGGCAAGTTAAGAAAATATGTGGACAAGAACAGTTCAAAGGGTGGCCGAGATGACACTCGAAAAAGGAGGAATGATAAGTTCAATCCTGATGCTCCAGTTGACAGAGACAACGATGACTCAGACGATGATAATGGAGTAGAACCTGACCTGCCACCTCCAATCCCCGACCCTAATATGAATTCTCTTGGAGTTTAAATGATTTATGGAGTACTTGTTGGTGGGGGAAAGGAAATCTCTGACAAAAATGCTCATATGGCAGAGGCGAAAGATCTCCCTTAGAAACTCTAAGAAGTACACTCGGCATTGATTGAGCCAAAGAAGGAAAAGAGAATAAAGGTTGATATGAATACCCTGATTTTTGGTTTCTCTAGGTTGGATTTTAAGGGGATATTATCCCCACATGAGGACCCTTTGCCCATCACCACCTTGGTGCATGGGTATGAGGTTCCCTGGATATTGGTTGATGGTGGCAACTCGACCGATGTCATGTTTTGGGACTGTTAAAAAGGTTTGGGGTTGAGTAAGAAGAGTCTGATCCCATATCACTAGCCTCTTATCGATTTCAGTGTAGAGAAAGTGCAACCTTTGGGAATCTATGAGATGGAAGTTAGGATGGGGAATAGTTGGCCAAAATGCCTCACAAAGAAGATTAACTTCTTTGTTATGTATGAGAATGTCTACTTAGCCTATAACATAATCCTGGGACGAGTATCCCTCAAGGATTTTGTGGCCGTGCCCTCAACAGTTCACCAGATGATTAAATTCTCGACTCCATATGGAGTAGGGGAAGTTCAGGGTGACCAAGTTGAGGCACACAAATTCTACTTCAACTCGATTGAGGAAAGGGAGGCATACAAAAGGGCCATTACAACTTATAACATTTATACTCTTGACCCCAGAGATATAACCAAGTTGAAGAAGGGAGAAGTCGTTGAACAGGTAGAATCCATTGACCTCATTGAGGACGAGTCGAAAAAAAACATCCAAATCGGTAAGGCCCTCAAGAATGAGATTAAGGAGGAGCTGGTCAAATTTTTGAAGAAGAGGCAAAGCATTTTTTCTTGGAGCCATGAGTATATGCCTGGCATTGATTTAAAGGTCCTCTACCATAAGCTCAATGTGGCTGAGGATGCAAAGCCGATAAGACAGAGAAGGAGAGTGCACTCTAGAGAGAAATATAATGTCATAAGAGAAGAGGTGGAGAAGTTAAAGAAAGTCGACTTCATCAGGGAAGTCATCTACCCGGAGTGGTTAGCAAACATTGTCATCATCCCAAAGCCAACGACAAGTGGAGGATGTGCGTTAATTTTACAAACCTGAACAAAGACTACCCCAAAGAGAGTTTTCCCCTACTAAGGATAGACCAGATGGTTGATGACACTTTCGAACATGAATTAATGAGTTTAATGGATGCCTACTCACACTATAACCAGATATTCACTGACCTGATCGATGTTGAGAAGACATCTTTCATCACTGATAAGGGGACCTATTATTATAAAGTCATGCCTTTTGGCCTGAAGAATGTCGGGATAACGTATCATAAATTGGTAAACAAGATATTTGAAGAGCGTATCGGGAATACAATGGAGGTGTATGTCGATGACATATTGAGAAAGTGTCTCAAGGCCGACCTTAGGTGAACTTTTGATACTATGGATGAGTATAGGATGAAACTCAACCCCTCCATGTGTGTCTTCGACGTAGGGGCAGGTAAGTTCTTTGGATTTATTATAAATCAAAGGGGGATTGAGGCCAACCCTGAGAAGATCAAAACTTTTATGGAGATGAAGACTCCAACGATGATAAAAGATGTGCAAAGGTTAACTGTACGGGTGGCAGCATTAAACAGGCTTGTGTCCAAAGATATCGATTAATGCCTTCCTTTCTTCAAAGTGATCAGGAAAGCTTTTAAGTGGAATAATGAGTGTGATAATGCCTTTAACGAATTGAAGACCTACCTAGGCTCTCCACTCCAAATGTCCAGACTAGTTCAAGGAGAAAAGTTATATTTATATCCAGACGTGTCGGAATCGTCCATCAATGATGCCTTTGTCATAGATGAAGATGGTTTGTAGAAGTCATTGTACTTTAACAGTAAGGACCTTTAAGGGCTAGCAGAGATATCCTAAAATGGAGAAGCTGGCCTATGCTTTAATTAATGCCTCAAGGGAAATGAAGTTGTACTTCTAGGCACATATTGTGGTCGTCCTCACTAACTCTCCTCTGAGAGAAGTCATCCATAAACTTGAGAAATTGGGTAGGTTAATAGCCTGGGCAATAGAGTTGGGAGAATTTGATTCATCTACCAGCCGAGAACGGCCATCAAGGGGCAGGCCCTAGCAGACTTTATAGCCAAGCTCACATGGCACGAGGCTGACACAGATGATATTGAGGCTCCAGCTTGTGAGCCAGAAAGAATATTATACCTCCCCTTAGATGGGGCCGAGACAAGTACAACAAGGCATAAGGTGTCTTATAATGAGGAAAAAATACCTTTTCAAAAGTGGGACCCTGGAAGAGTGTAATTTTTCCAAATAAGGTAATGTGTGGAACTTGTTTGTTGATGGCTCTTCGTGCGAGGCCGGATGTGGAGCAGGTTTGATTATGTCGGCCCTATATGGGGCTGACATTTAATATGCTCTGAGTTTAAATTTCAAAGCTTATAACAAGGAGTTAGAATATGAGGCCCTTCAGGAAGAACTCTCCATTGCCAAAGCATTGAATGTCGGACATCTCTTAGTTCATAATGACTCCAGGTTAGTTATGAATCAAATTTTAGGAGTATATGAACACAAAGATGGCAGAATGGCCAAATACCTTGGAAAAGTAAAAGCAGAACTAAAGCATTTCAGAGAGGTTAAGCTGAAGACAACATCCGAGTTGATGCTTTGGAAATACTAACTTCCTCTATAAGAACATAAATAAGAAGGTCGGTACCGATAGAGATCTTATATCGGCTAACCATTGAAGAGGAAGATAACACTTTGGAATTTTGCTTGAAATTTAACATAGGAGCTTCTTGGATGGATCCTTTTATCTAATACATCAGGGATGGGGAATTTCCCAAATCAAAAGTCGAGAAGAAAAAACTGAGGTACAAAGCAGAAAAGTTCTCCATTATATGATACATCCTATACAAGAAAGGATTTTTACTCCCTCTACTCAGATGTGTCCATCCATCTGAGGTAGAGTATGTTTTGAAGGATGTGCATGAGGTATCTTGCTCTAGTCATATAGGAGGAAGATCATTAGCGAAGAGAATCGTCCTTCAGGGATATTAGTGGCCGACACTCGCCAAGGACACAACAACATATGTGAAGAAATGTGATAAGTGCCAAAGGTTTGCCACCATTCCCCATCAACCTCATCGACCCATGGCTTCTATCACTTCCCCCTGGCCATTTCCAGTCTGAGGGATTAACTTGGTAGGACCATTACCGAGGGTTGTGAATAATTATTGGTATCCGATTATAGCTATTGATTTTTTTTAAAGTGGGTTGAGGTCGAGGCAATGATCATGATAATAGAGAAGAAAGCCTTCCAATTAATTTGGAAAAACATTATCTACAGGTACGGCCTGCCAAACACTTTGATTTAAGATAACGGGAAGCAGTTTAAGAACATATCCCTCGAGAAGTATTGTGAGAGGGTCGGCATCAAACAGTTCTTTTTAACTCCTGGCTGACCCCAAGCCAATGGGAAGACAGAGGAGAGGAACAAAACAATTCTTGATGGAATCAAGAAAAAGATGGAAGATGCTAAGGGAAGATGGACTGAAGAGGTGCACATCGTCCTATAGGCCTATAGGACGATGGAGAGGACACCAATGGGGGAGACCCATTCATGCTGGCCTATAGCTCAGAGGTCATTATGCCGATAGAGATTGGTCTCCCAACCCACAGGGACCAGAAATATGACCCGAAGGAAAATATTACAGAACACGGATTGGATCTGGACTTATTGCAAGAGAAAAGGGAGGATGCTGAGGTTAGGCAAGCTTCCTATCAGCAAAGGACAATGAAATTCTATAATAAGAGAGTTAAGATCAAACCACTGGTAGTAGGAGACCTAGTTCTAAAAAAACATGGCAAAAGCCTAACAAACTTCATCCAAACTGGCATCGCTTCTTGTGAACCCTTAGATTTGCATCGATTTAAATTCGATTCATCTCAGCCCTTAATTTGAACCATCATCCCAGATCCTTCTATGCCTTGTTTAAATAGATTCCTTGGGTGAGGCAATTAGAGACTTTTGTGATTTCCTCGTCTGAGAGAAAAAAGAGAGAAGAGAGAGTAAGATTAGAGAGAAAGAGAAGCCCTAATCTAAACTTTGTCAAACCCTAAACCAAAAATTCTTTTTTGAGAGTTTAAACCTGGGTGTTTAGTTTCTGGTTTTGAGAAGTTAGTCATCTCTTGTTCTTGATCATCCTTCCAACTTAGTCACGTTGGTAGAGTTTTCAGTTTCTTTACATAAAAACTTGAGATCTCGTCTTTGTGATACAAATCACATAGATAGATTACTGTTTTGATTTCATATTTTGAGAAATCTTACTTGTTGGTTATTTTAAAACTCATTTTATGTTTTCAAACCCTAAACCAACAATTTTTATTCTGATTTCATTTTACTCAAACTATCAGACTAAGATCTAGTTTTGAGATCTTGAATGGGGATTTCACTTTCTATATAATATTTTCAAACCCAGATAGTGTTAGGATCTCGGATATTTTTCAACAAGATTCCCTCTTGATATGCGGTTATTTTGAAAGGTCTAAAAGTCTGTTTTAGTTTTGACTAAACTAATTTTAGAATTTCTTGCATATCTAGTGATTCTGTAATTTTTTAAATCATTATGTTTGTATTAAGTGTGAGTGTGTTGCGTAAATTTTCTAGAGAGCACATAACCACTACACTTTCACTCTACCACACTTAAAGTGTTGGTTGAATGATCTTGAACTTGTTTGAGTCGATGTAAAGCTGGAATCAAGTAAAGATTACAAAGTTGGAGAGAACATCAACAACAACAACCTTCAGAGAAGTCAGATCTAATCCAGAGGAGTTGGCAACAATTTTGAACTTAGTTTAGGTGTGTTTGTGTGGTTTGATAGTTAAATATCTTGTAATTTGTTATTCTGATATTAGTGGATTTTTGTTTTGTAACGTAGAGGTCACCCTGGATGTTTCTCCAATGGGGTGGGGTTTTACCACATTAAAAATTACTTGTGTTCTTCCTCATTTTCTCATCACCTTCTTCAAAGCTAAGTTGATTTAATAGTTTAAGTTTTGTTTTTCAAAACTGGTTAATTCTAGATCTTAAATAACTCATTCACACTCGTTTAAATTACTTTGATAATCATTTTAAATATCTCTTGTGTTAAGTTTTGTTTTGATTAAAATATTTTCTTCAATAAACATTTTAGAGCCATTTTAACAGTTTAATCATGTATTAAACATCTTAAGTGGCATTTTTCAATTAGTATCAGAGCTTGGCAGTTTTAAAATCTTTTAGATCATGTGTTTCTGAAATTATTTTTTTCAAAACAAAAGTATGGATGAGAAATTTTAGAGACTAAGTAACCTGTCCAGACCCCGTCTCTTTGATGGAACCAATTTTCCTTACTGGAAGGTAAGGATGATTGCTTTCATTCAAGGAACTCTGGGAGATGAAGTCTGGGAAGTTATAGAAAATGGCTACACTTTTCCTACTAAACCAGCTGCTGAAGGAAGTCTTGTGAGAATCAGGAAGTTACTAAGTGAATTCACTAAAGATGAGAAACAAATTTCACTATGTAACAATAAAGGCAAGAATGCCATATTTATGTCTATTAACGAACATGAGTTCAAGAGAATCTCATCTTGCACAATTTCTAAGGTAGCGTGGGACACTCTTGTAACTTCACATGAGGGTGATACGAGAGTTAAAGCTGGTAAAACTCAAATGCTTATCCAATAGTATAACTCTCTTATCATTCCGAGACTGAATCCTTTCATGACTTCTACATTAGGTTAACTGATATTATAACTAATTTGCATTGAAACGGTATAACCTATGATAGGAAAGAGATTGTTTCAAAAATTCTAAGATCACTTCCACAGAAGTTGGATAATAAGAGATGAGCTATTGAGGAAATGGATGATCAAAATCTTACCCCATAACTCCTCGGTAGTAAACTAAGAACTTTGGAAATGGAACTAGAATTCGAGAAACAATTGATCCACACCAATAAAAAATAGGGTAATTCTAATCTTTTTTTTATCTAATTTGATCAAACCTGACCTTCACCTTAACTCTGATGAGGACTGTGACTTGGATAAGTTGGATAATCAAATTGCTCTTATGTCTAAGAAATTCAAAAAGATTGTAAACTTTAGAAATAAAGGTTTGTCATATCTTTTGTTTGCCATATCTTTTGTTTAACTCATGATGAGGAAATAAAGGTTTTTGAACAAAGAGTGAGAGAATTGACTGAATCTAGTAATGTTTTGGAAAATAAGTACAAAGGATCGTTATTAGAATTAGAGAAAACAAAAGAAAAGGCTTCAACAGTCTTTAAAAAAAATTCAAAATTTCTAAGCAATTCAAATTATTTTGAGGATTGTGTTGTTGATAGTAAGACCAATTCTGATGAAAGATCTAGCATAGGCTTTTGCACCAAAAATATCAAGCAAAATAAACCTTTTGAAACCATAAAGTTTGTTACTGGTGGGAAAAGGCCTATGGAAATTTGTCCAGACTTTCAATCTTTGAAAAATGATTTTGATAAAAACCACCAACAGTTAAACCTTGGTGAGATAAGTACCTCTAAGCATAATTTTCAACTTAAAGACAAGTACATTTGTCCTCCCATTAGAAAGAGTGACACCTCATTTCAAACTGTTCCCTCTAGAAATAATGCCAAAAGTCATAATTTAGGGAAACCTAGGTTCAACAACTTTCCTAAAGACTTAACTGCTACGAGCAATCTTTATTGCTCATAATGCAATGTGTACGGACATTCTTTAGATGGTTGCTATTCCAAACTGTTGTATCAAACTACCTATCCCTCATTTACCTATCAGAATTTTAACTATTCTAGGAGAAGCCGTGACAATTATGTCCATCCTAAAACCACCAGACAGAAACTCTAACTATCGAAAGAGAAAGACAAGATCTAATACTAAAGAACAATCACCAAGAAATAATCTTAGAGTATTTTCTCGACCAAATGCTCAAAATGTTTATAACAATAATAAAATTATGCAAAATCTGTATAGACAAACATCTGAAGCTCGCAAGTTTTATCAAATATGAGCTAATAAGCACAAATTAAAAACTAGAGTTATTTGGGTAAGAAGGGATGATCTAGTACCCCAGATGACATGTAACATAGTGATCCGTGCTTTGAAAGCTGAACACACCACGTCTGGATGGTACTTAGACTCAGGATATTCTAAGCATATGATCGGGGATGAATCCAAACTCTCAAACAAAATTAACTTCTCCGGAGGGAAACTATTATTTATAGATGGCATTTCAGCCCAGATCGTTGGCAAAGGAACACTCCAAGAAAAAGGATTACCTGTTCTTGAAGATGTTTTATTAGTAAAAAGTCTTAAGGCTGATCTACTAAGTATTTCACAATTTTATGACTCTAATAACACGGTCACATTTTCGAAGAACAATTGCAAAATTTTAAATGAAAATGGTGAGTGCATAATTATAGGACTTCGTACTCCAGATAACTGTTACACAATCAATCCAAGTACAGAGGTCTGTAACATTTCCAGAATGGATGACAATGAATTATGGCATAACAGAATGGGTCACATAAATTATGACAGCCTTAGTAAATTGTCCTCTTAGGAAATTGTTAGAGGTATTCCTAAAATAAAACATATTTCTAACATAGTCTGTAGTCCTTGTCAAGAAGGAAAAATAGTTAAGGCATCTCATAAAAGAGTTAAAGACATTCTACCCTCTAAACAATTAGAACTCATCCGTATGGACCTAATGGGTCCTTCTCGTACTATTAGTCGTTGTGGCAACAGTTACATTCTAGTTATGGTTGATGATTACACGAGATTCACTTGGGCTGATTTTTTAAAGCAGAAGTCTGAACCCTTTAGAGAATTTTTAAAAATCTTAATTCGTATAGAAAATTAAAAGGACTCCCAAGTAGATATAATTCAGAGTTATAGAGGAGGTGAATTCATAGATTCAGGTGTCATTGAATATTGTGACTATAATGATTACAAACATGAGTTCAGTGCTCCCAAGACACCCCAACAAAATGGGATAGCTGAGCGGAAAATTTAACAATTCAGGAAATGGCAAGAGTTTTCATACATGCCAAAGATTTACCTAAATACTTTTGGGTTGAATCAGTTCGTACTTCATGTCATATTATCAATAAAGTCTACCATAGAAAGAATTCTAAACAGACCCCCTATGAACTTTGGTATGGCAAGAAACCAAATCTTAAATATCTTAGGACATTTGGTAGTACATTTTATGTCTATAAAGGCAGAGAACATTTATTTAAGTTTAAAACAAGAGGAGATAAAGCTATATTTTTAGGTTATTCACCTAACAGTAGAGCCTACCGAATTTACAACTTGCGTACTAAGACCATGATGGAATCCATTAATGTGATGGCAAATGACACTCTGTAAAAGTAAAATAACTAGACCAACTATTATAGATAAGTCTGAAAGTCTTTTAAATTATGATTCTCCTGAAATTACTGAGTCTTTACCAACAAAGCCCCCTGGAGTGTCTAACTGGGTTTCTAAAGACCATCCCCTAGATAACATTGTTGGTAATCCTATATAACATGTTCGTAAAAGATCTCAACTTCATAACATTGCTCATTTTGCATGTTTTGTGTCTCTCATTGAGCCCAAAAATGTAAATGAAGGCTTGAATGACCCCTTGTGGATTACTGCAACACAAGAGGAACTTATACAATTTGTCATTCATGATGTTTGGTATCTTGTACCTAGGCCTGAAATTAAAAGGGTTATTAGCACACATTGGATTTTTAAAAACAAGACGGATGAGTCTGGGATGATCATTAGAAATAAAGATAGATTAGTTGTCCAGTGCTACTCTCAGATTGAAGGAATAGATTTCGAGGAAACGTTTGCTCCTATTACTTGACTCGAATATGTACGTTTGCCTTTTGCTGTAGCTTGTCATTTACATTTCACACTTTACCAAATGGATGTGAAGTCTTCCTTCCTTAATGGAATATTAACTGAGGAGACCTACGTAGAATAACCCAAAGGGTTTATTGACCCTCATCATCCTAATCATGCTTATCGTCTTAAGAAAGATCTTTATAGGTTAAACCAAGCTCCTAGAGCTTGGTATGAGCGTCTACACACCTTTCTATTAGATATTGGATTTAGGAGAGGAGGAAATAACCAAACCTTGTTTGTCAAACATTTTGACAACAACATTACTATTGCTCAAGTATATGTTGATGATATCATTTATGGATCCACATCCGCTGCAGAAGCCAAGTCTTTCTCAGACATTATGCACAAAGAATTCAAAATGTCGCTTATGGGGGAGTTACAATTTTTCTTAGGTCTTCAAGTCAAATGAAACTCAGAAGGTTTATTTATTTCGCAATCTAAATATGCATTAGATATTGTAAAAAAGTTTATCTTAGATACTGCTAAAGAAGTTAGAACGCCTATGAGTACCTCGGTCAAACTCTCCAAAGATGAAAATGGTAAATCCATTGACTCTACCTTATACCGTAGTAAGATAGGAAGTTTGATCTACCTAACTGCCTAGTTCCCTGATATCATGTACGTTGTGTGTGTACACGCCCGTTATCAAAATAATTCAAAAGATAGCCATTTATTATGTGTAAAAAGAATAATTACATGCATAAAAGGCACTCACAATTTAGGGTTGTGGTACACTAATGACACATCGAGAACTATAGTAGGATACACCGACGATAGTAAAAGTACTTCTGGCACATGTTACTACATCGGTAACATCTTGGTTGGTTGGAACAAAAAAAATAGAAATGCGCTTCTTTATCCACTGCAGAATCTGAATATATCGTAGCAGGAAGTTGTTGTGCCCAGTTATTATGGCTATAACTAATGCTAAAAGATTACGGTATAAAATAAGAAAAACTACATCTCTATTGCGATAACCAAAGTGTGATCAACATCTCTAAGAATCCAGTTCAACATTCTCGTACTAAACATATCAAAATTCGATATTACTTCATACGAGAATTAGTTGAATAAAAAGAACTAGAGATTAACTACCTACCTACTGATCTACAATTGGCTGATTTGTTTACAAAACCTTTGGATCTTAGGCATTTTGAATCTTTATGCTAATCAATTGGCAAGATTTTGGTTGAATAATTATTTTGCTTAATTTGTAAAACTGCCAGTCTTTCACATGATTATAACCAATCTTTGAGGATGTAAGGCATGGATGTTAGAATAATGACAAAGAACGCCTCTTATATCTATTTTATGTAGGAGATTCGTGTGAATTTTCATTGTTTATTCAAGTTACTGCTTTTCTACATGTTCATAGCTCTTATTTGATTATTGCCGCCCTTTGTCCATTTGAGATAAAATGGGGGAGAAATTTTGAGTTCACTTGGACACTCTTGTACATTCTCATCTAATGAACTTGATCTTAGGTATCTTATTGCAAATTTCAGTACCACTTCATCAGATTTTGGTAGGGTAATGGTTTGTACATAGTTGAGTTATGTAATTTTTCCATTTCTAGGAGAATGGGTAGATAGATTTTTTATAGGAATAGGATTTCTTTATTTATTTTTGGTATCCCTATGAGTCCTCATTGACTCAAAGGAGATTTTGTATCATATTTCCAAAGGGGGAGATTAAAGCACCCTATATCTTTGACTCATTTGAGTCTGCATTATATAGGATCTTATCTAGTTAGGGAATAGTGATAAAATTGTGTCTATCCCTAGATGAACCAAAAAGCCTCAGAACTTTCATAGTTTCATTGATATTTATCTACAAGTTCTTGAAGGTATAACACATACACCACACACTAGGATTGCATATATATAGTTATTTATTCATATAATGACCTTGTGTGAGTTAAATCCCCTTAATATGATTTTTAAATAATTTTTGGGATTTAAGTAATATTTTCTAAGAATTTTAAATATTTTTTGGAAATTAAAATTTGGAACTTAATAAAGTTTTTGGGTCGATTTGTAAATATATTTTATTCCTTAAAACTGACTTGGGTAGAAATCAAAAGCAGCATAAACATTTGTGGGTGAAACTTGAATGTTTTGGAAGTTAAAATCACGCGTTTAAGAGTTAATCGTGAGCCTACACGTGTTGCACACACAACGGTTCGATTTGTGTTTCAATTCACTCATATACATATGACTTACTCTAGAACCTTGGATTGACTACATTTGTTTGGATTCAATTCAAGTGATTTGATTTTAACCAATCAGAGTTGGCCTTTGCATCGCTTCTTGTGAACCCTTAGATTTGCATCGATTTAAATTCCATTAATCTCAGCCCTTGATTTGAACCATCGTTCTAGATCCTTCTACACCTTGTATAAATAGATGCCTTGGGTGAGGAAATTAATGACTTTTTTTATTTCCTCGTCTAAGAGAAAAAAGGGAGAATAAAGAGAAGAGAGAGAAATATTAGAGAGTGAAATAGAAACCCTAATCTAAACTTCGTCAAACCCTAAACAAAAATTCTTTTCTGAGAGTTTAAACTTAAGTGTTTAGTTCCTGGTTTTGAGAAGTTAATCCTCTCTTGTTCTTGATCATCCTTCCAACTTAGTCACGTTGGTAGAGTTTTCAGTTTCTTTACATAGAAACTTAAGATCTCGTCTCTGTGATATAAATCACATAGATAGATTATTATTTTGATTTCTTATTTTGAGAAATCTTACTTGTTGGTATTTTAAAATTAATTTTATGTTTTCAAACCCTAAACTAACAATTTTCATTCTGATTTCATTTTACTCAAACTATCAGACTAAGATCTACTTTTGAGATCTTGACTAGGGATCTAAACTAAAATTGTTAGGATCTTGGATATTTCATAACAAGATTCCCTCTTGATTTGCGGTTATTTGGAAAGGCCTAAAATTATGTTTTAGTTTTGACAAACTGATTTTAGAATTTCTTTCATATCTAGTGATTCTAAAATTTATCAAATCATTTTGTTTGTATTAAGTGTGAGTGTGTTGCAGGCATATGTTAGAGAGCACATCACTACTACACTTTCAATCTACCACACTTAAAGTGTTGGTTGAATGATCTTGAACTTATTTGAGTCGACGTAAAGATGGAATCAAGTAAAGATTACAAAGATGGAGAGAACATCAGCAACAACAACCTTCAGAGAAGTCAGATCTAATCCAGAGGAGTTGGTAACGATTCTAAACTTAGTTTAGGTGTGTTTGTATGGTCTGATTTTTAAATAGTTTGTAATTTGTTATTCTGATTTTAGTGGATTTTCATTTTGTGACGTAGAGGTCGCCGTGGATCTTTCCCCAATTGGGTGGGGTTTTACCACGTTAAAAATTACTTGTACACTTCCTCATTTTCTCATCACCTTCTTCAAAGCTAAGTTGATTTAATAGTTTGAGTTTTGTTTTTCAAAACTGGTTAATTTTAGATCTAAAATAACTCGTTCAGCCTTGTTTAAACTACTTTGATAATCATTTTAAACACATTTTGTGCTAAGTTTTGTTTTGATTAAAAGAGTTTCTTCAACAAACAGTTCGAAGCTATTTTAACAGTTTAATCTTGTATTAAACGTCTTAAGTGGCATTTTTCTTGCTCTCGTCCATACACTCTCAAAATGAAGAAAGTGGACTTGTGTAATTTGGTGGCGAATTCAAATTCATGTTAAACATCGTTATATTTATCTCATCTTATAATGAGACGATGTTAATATCACGAAATTTGTCACTTATACTCATCTCGTTTAAAGATGGGACGATGTGCGTATTATTTCATTAAGTTGGTGACATCAAGATTATAAACCATTTTAATTGTGGTTACTTGATTAAACATCAGAAGAAGACATACATATAAGTAAATAAGGATAACTCATAAATATGGCAAGAAATTCAATTCATTCATTCAGAATACGACAACAAGCAACAAGAGAATTTTTCATTTAAGATCAAGAGCATAAGTGTTCATAGAAAAGTTGATGTTGCCACAAATAACAAAACATATCAATTGTTTAAAAAGATTTACTACCATGAGGGAATGAAGTCACAGGTGTCCACCTAGGAAATAAAAAGACTAATAAGAGCTAAGCTTGGGGTTTCGTCTCTAGAGGGAAATTTCCTCAGGAGCTGACACATCCCGAGTTGCACAGCTGTCGGCTTTGGCATCATCGACGTGCTCTGTTTCGTCCGCAAGGTTTGTAGTTTGAGCTATAGGCTCCTATTTCATTAATCCCTCAACCTGACTTAGGGCTATCACAGTCAGCGAGTCGTCCAAATTGAAGGTCTTCAGCTGCTCCAATAGGTGGGCGATCTCAGGTAACTTCATTACTTCCTAGAGGCAACCAGTGTGAGCTCCTCTTTTAAGGTACTACACACTATAGCCCAAGAACTCCTCAGAAGATTTGAAGACCTCCACAACCTGCTTTTGGGCTTCCGAGATCTTACTATCGATAACATCTTTTACCTTCCCAACAATCTGGTTGTTCAGAGACTTGATAGATTTATCATGAATTTTTTTCAGGTTGGGATAGCCTCAGAGTGTTGCTTCTTCAAGTTGTTAACCTCAATCTCCAGTTCTACAATACCACTCCTCTAAGTCTCATCGTTTCTAATGGTTAGACGAGCCTGGAGAATCTCAGGAACCTTCTTCCCAATCCACTGTTGGTGCTTCTGAAGGCAGACAGTTGTCTATATAAAACAAAATATGTTAGTACGAGACGACCTTACAGTTGTGATAAAATATGAAAAGATCATAAGGACTTACTTAGACGGCTCTGTGAAAGACATAGTCATTCATCAGGGAGATGTTGGTGCCCTCCAAAAACCTACTATCGGACTCTGAGATATTTGAGGTGGGGAACTAAATGGATTTCTCTTTATTCAATAGGACAGAGTCGGGGCTGATTTATAGTTTCTCCAGGCATACAGCAAGTGCATAGTCTAAGGAGATGGGGATGTCCCTACTCGTCCCGATCTTGGGTAAGACGTCCTTACTTTTCTTTCTCCGATGGGTAATGGGGAGATTTTCCTGACCCATTTTCTTTTTCTGGACCCATCGACCTGGATGGGGTTGGTAGTTATGGATTTCTTGGTCTGAGGCGCAGGAGACAACTTCTTTCCAACTTGTTTGAGTAGATTGGCTAGGATTGGAGCTGCCATCTTCCACACAACTTTTGTAGTATTTGGTGGTTAGTCTGCACAAAATTCAATAAGACCATAAGCTCAGACAGACTAAATATGACATAAGAGTTAGAAGAAATAATGTTAACAACACTTACATAGCTCAGATAGGGGGTCCACCCCCATACCCATTTGCTCTAAGAAATAGGGGGTCATCAACTGCTCGAATTATACAAGCCCCATTCCTTTCCTTATCTCCTAATTTTCTCAAGTTGTTTGGGGGCTTCAATGCTTAAGCCCGGGTCAGATTTAGCCTACATTCGAGCCTTTACCCATCGTTTGAGAACTCGGATCTCAGAGGAATTGGAAGGAACATCAGGGGCGAATTCCCAGGCTCCCGAAATGAGGAGGTAACAAGGTTTCCAATTATGATTGGAAGTCCAGATAACCATCAGGGCTTTCTTTTCAGCCTTCTAACTACGAGATGATAGTAGCTAGGTTGAGTCTTAGGGGAAGAGACAGTGTAGCATCCTTTGAAGACACTAACTAGAAGGTATGTATAAAAAACTAACTTCCACAAGGCGAAAAATTCAAGAATCACACTCCATACATTCGGTGGCAACTGTGAAGGTCCGAGACCAATACAGTCTAGAGTGGATTATATTGTCAGATGTATACGTAGCCTAAAGTCGACCTTAAACATTTGTTAATATACACAAATTTCACCCTTTCTGCCTTTAAATGCTCTCTCATCTACCGAGGGTGCTCTCATAGTATTGGAAGGTCCAATTCTATTGATATGTCTCTATAGAAAGAAGTCAACTTCTATAACTGTACTGACATTGGATTCAGGACAGGAAGTGCCAAGTGTGCCCTTGGCCACATCTTCATTGTCGTCTTGGTCTGCACCCGGGACGACACCTGGGGGGATGATACCTTGGGTATGGGAAGTTCCTACAAAGTGTTACCCCAAAATAGTGGTGAGAGGAATAGCATCTACAGGGGGTGGCATTGAAACACCCAATCTCGAATCCTCGTGAGACGAAAGGATTTATATCAAATAATCTGACCTCTGAGAAGACTCAAATTTATTTGATGATGACTCGTCCTGGTATGATGACTCAGCCTGATCAGATGGACCATCTTGGTTTGAGGATGAGGCTCTTAAAGAACCTTCAGCTTTCTCGGCCCATTATAAAGGTACTCCATAGCCACTTTCAAAGAATCAACACTCTCAGCAGCTGAGTCAGATATGGAGTCACTGAGCTCTACGATGGGAGGATGAATGGTTGCGAGAGGGATGGGATAAATAGGATGAAGAGGAAAGTCTTTGACCTTATGCTTGGCTGCTTCCTCGACCTTGTACTTTCTGATCTCCCTAAAGAACCTCTCTTTGAGAGTAGGGAAATCCTCAGCTAACTCATACAACTTCCTCAACATTCAAGGGACGACCTTTAACTTGGGTGAAAATAATATAAAGGGCAAATAATTAAAGTTTTGACTGGGGTTTGACTAAAGGATCAAAACCTAGGAATATGAATAGTTGAAGCCAAGAATAAACTCAAGAATAGTTTGAATGCTTCACTGGAGTAACCAAATGGGGGTAAAAAAGACAAGAAAACCCTCAAACTACCTATAAACCCTAGGGCAACCTATCTCAACCCTAAAACTGCCTCTTTCAGCCCTAAAACCACCCTACAACTGCCTAATACAGTCACCAAAAAATCACCAACTCTAAAAAAGTGATACAAAGCTAACAAGGAAAGAGGAAGAGGAATACCTACTAGGTTTAACTGGGTTGAAAACTACCGGAGACTTAGAAAAGTCATCAAAAAATGCTTGGGCAGTGGACGAAAGAGAGGGAGCTCTGGAACCGAGAACTTTGAGAGAGAAAGAAGCACGCGTAAGTGTAGAGAGAAGAAGAAGTTTTTGAGTTGTAAAAATTTTAAACCCCCCATAATGTTGGTGTTCAAATTTTGATGTGCCCATCAATAGGACACAACTACCAAAGTGTACACATACTTCCGCCACTACTTGGGGAATATGCTAGGCTAAGGAGCAGATGACAAGTATCACTCTCTCGTATACATCAGTACATCAGCATCTAACAAGTCAGAGATGTACCTTCATCAGTGAAACTTGACATTTTTACCCCTTAGTCTTCTATCTACATAAAAGACTAAGGTCTAGGGGTGATTGATATGACAATATGAGACCTCATCTCGGCTCAAGCCAGGCTCGACTTGAGCCGACTTTACACATCATGCTCTTATAAGCCATCCTGTACGACTGACTCGTCCTGTCTCGGCCAGTACATCTCATCTCTATTTTAAGTTGAGACCATATGAAACCTTGGTGAGCCTAACATCTTTCCTCGTCTATCTCAAAAAGCCAAGACATAATTAGTTATCCTATACTCTCATCTCAGCCTGACACAAGTCAGCCGAGACTACACTTGGCGATTACCAGCATGCAATCCAGTGGTATATCTATGGTCTTGTACTCGGACAGGCCGACACCTCAGCCCATCTGGAGGCATTTGTCATCTGACATAGCGTATGTAATGGAGCACACGTGGGCTGTGAACCCCACGTGAACAAAACTGTTACAACAACACCATCCCCACATGTGGAGAATATCCCTTAATTATTGCTTACATGCACAAGAGAGAGATGGCACCATAGCATTGGACACTTGGTTTTGTGCATGCCTCATGCATGCCTAGGGTTGATATGACACCACCCCAGTCATATAAATACTTGTGTTCTACATCATCGAAAAGGATCACAAATTCAGAACCATACTGAAACTCTGTCAAAACTATTACTTAGAGAGAGAAATCTTGAGTGTTTGTATCCTAAGGCCATTAGAGCCCATATTTAGTGGAATTCACTCACATTTACAGAGTGGACGCAGGACCTTCAAAGGCTGAACCACTTACATTTGGAATTATCTTCCTCTTTGCCTCATCTCTTTCTGTGTTTACATACATTTGTCATACTCCATTGTTGCACTGGTTTGAGATTACACACTACATTGATTTGGTGATACCATTTCATGTACAATAAAAAAATGTGCACAATGATAGTAAATTTGTGTGTAGAATTTATCATACAAATTCCATGAACTAATTTGTGTGTAGAATTAATTCTAACATTAAAGGAGACGGGTTAATTTTTTTGTATAAATAGTATGTTTCCATCACAATTTCATGTTGATCCTTATACCATCTTCAAATGCATAGCCAAGACACATTTCTCCTAGACCAATTAGATCCATACGATTACTTCAATTGATAAAAAACTGATTTTAAAATTCAAAACTTAAGAAATATTGCCTAAATTTTTGGTTTGGTAAAATCAGCAGGAGTCATATTCGGTTAACAAAAAGACTAGTTGTCCGAGCTTTTTTCTTGTTTTTGAATTTATTTCTTTATACTTCAAGTTAGTTGCTGCCCCAACTTTCCCTCAATCTTTATTGTCTTATTATTGGTGGTGGGCACAAGCCGACTTGGAGGGAGACCAAAAATTTTACAACCTAAAGTTTATTGTTTTATGTGTTTGATTGAAGTTTGGTGAAAATGAAAATGAATGTGTATATTTAATTTCAACTAAATAAAACTTGTCTGGGAAGTTTTTTTAAGGGGCCGAGGAGAAAATAAAATGTTTGAAATGAAAATGTTGCTGATTCATTGAGTTGTACATTATGAATATGTGAAAAAAATCAAGACAACTTTTTGATAAAAATACAAAAATATTAAACGTTTAAATAATTATGTATTTATTTGCATGTTAATATTGTAATTATTTTGTGTTGAATAGTGTTCACGTATTTAACTTTATATCATAATCTAGGCCGGAATAATTGGTTTTTATAATTCAACATTTAGGGTTAAACAATTTGTCTCTGATTTTATAAATGATTTTGTTATTTTAGGAAAATTAAAAAATAACTGCAACAAAATTTCCTTGGGGACTCTCGCTACCAAACAACTGATTGTTATAACAATGCAAGAGTTTTTTATTAACTTTAAATTTTCATGTCACTTGGGGGTATGTCATACTGGTGTTAGAGACAAATAGATCCGCACAAATAAATAATTATGGCATTGGCACGAGTTACACTAAGTTTACATATATTACTAGCTATCAATTTATTTAATGAAATAAAAATCATTAAATGATGATAACTGAATAAAATTTTCTAAATTAAAAGTATACCTTATAATATACAGAGCTGAAATTTCAACAATATTAGGATGGGGCTATTGCAACCCTTTTAGTATTTTCTCATTACAAAATTATTTTATGACATTTGTGAATGATTTATTTGATGTTTGCATTGTGAACAAATATAGATTGTAGTTTTATTGACACTTAAATACTATATATTATATTTGGTTCACACATTTATTAATACTAAATGAGCTCAATTTAAGTTTCACTTAGGTCGCCAATTATTTCTTTTCTTAAAACAACTAGCCTCACAATGAGCTACTGTATTAAATAAGTGAGAAGTTTACAAGCAAAACAAAAAAAAAATATTGGAATGTTGAATGTAAATAAATCCTACTTACCATACAAAGTAAGACAAGTGTCGTACATAACCAAGAATACCCTGGGCTAAATCAGTCAAACCCAGGCATGGACAACTAAATATTTGCACAAAATATTTGGATAGAGGAAAATCAAGATCCCAAGCTACGAAAATGTACTTTATCTCAACCATATCGTGGACGATCGATTCATAAGGGGGTCAACTACTACTAACTCAATCTCCTAAATGTTGTACATAGATATGACTCGACATTTGTATAAATAATTGTTCCAATATTACGATGTCACGTGGTGACAGTTAATCACACCTCAATTATAAAGTCAACTTGGACGCTTAGATATAAACTCTAGAACTTCATCTTGTTTCCTTTTTAGTAAAAAAAACTCCACATTTTTTCTCTCATGGATGCATGTAATGCTAACTTACTGAATTATGTACATCTTATGTCACTTTACATTCCTACGTAGCAAACTAGGAATAATTTTGTAATGAGAAGTATTTTATAACTGATTCCCCTAAAATTTGGTGTCAAATATATGAAAGAAGAATATTCTTCATCTAACTGTCCCATATCGATATGAGTGTTGAGAATTCTTACTATTCTTATGAAGGAAATCGTATCAGTTTTTAGAACAACATTGAGAGGATCGAGCATTCTTCATCTAAATGCCCTATTATCCCAGTGATGCTAAATCTCGTGTGTGATTTGTCCATCGCTCAGTCCCCAACAATTATCATTGTTGACATGAAACCTTTTCAAGGTCACCCTCTAGGAACCCAATATTACGTCTTATTGACCAATACAATGAATATCTGCATGAGCATGATGCGGATATTTATCCCTTAAGGAGATAGTTAACTGAATAGATAGAGGGGCATGAATAAAGCTACCATGTACCTAATACCCATTGTAGAAGGATAGTTCCTTTCTTAAGGATTTATCCTTCTCACAACAATGTTAGGGTGTCTAGATCTGTGAGCCCACACCAAGATCACCTCAGCCAATGCGGGGAGAGATGCAAGTCCAGTCATAATACTTCCAGAAAGATAGATTTCCTATGGAGAGATCATGCATAATTTCCATCATGTCCCTATGGACTTGACACCACCATCGAGTAAGATTGCAGATCAGGATGGTATTGGATGGACGACTCCAAACAAATGACATACACACACCAAAGGACTTGTCCAATAAATCTTTATGCCATACATCGGCCTCACCTCTCATTAGGTGATTGAGATGACATATCTACCAGTGAATTTCTTGATTCCAAAAATCAATACTTATTATGTAGAACGATATCGGTCATTATATTCGACATTACAAGAAATCCATGTCTCTGTATTAACACAATGATGCCCTAATGTGTCGAGTTTTTCCATCAAAATTGAGAGAAATCAACTTTATGTGTTTCGATAATATATCCCCTACGGCCATCTCTAACTTCAATGAGTTGGAAAAAAATTCACAGACCAATTTATCACTAGTAGCAAAGTAGTGAAGCAAGTGGATTTCCTAATGTCCCTTTTAAGAAGTAACGATGGTACATAAGAAAGTACGCCCAAATTTTTTAGGATTTGTTCAATGATATTGACAACTACGATGAGCAGTTGACTATATTAGGTTTTCTTAAGACAATGTACACCTCTTGATTATTAGGTTTTTTTAAGTCTCTTAATTTGAATATGATTGATGGACACATGCACTAGTTATTTATTTCCTTGGCCTATCAGGTGAGATTCATTATTTGATCAATAATCTTGAAAGATTTGGCAATGATGATTAATGTATGGTGAAAGTCTTTTATGGATCGAATTCACGCCTCGATATAGAGACTGGAGATACACACTTAAGAGGCTTATAATTTTTATATGCATCAAACCCTGCAAGTGGGTTATGTTAATCAAGCACTATAAATACATTAAGATGGACCGCTCAAGGACTTAAAGAAGTTAATCACATAAATTATTAGTAATTTATTTTATTAACGGGTATCTGTAACCTTAACATGGGGGAATTAAGTAAACAATAATAAGGATCTCAAAATGCAATTTAGAGTTAAATAATAGAGTTGGAATTATAATTATTTAATGGTATTAATTATAATTAATGGACTAGGATTAGAATTTGAGTTGGATTAGGTTTTCTCAGGCCTATTAGGATCCACATCCTTACCTCTCCTTGGAGTCCCTACTGTATCTTGTATATATCCATCTAGTGATCCTTTTCCCTCAACCAAGTCATCACTCTTGAGATTCAAAAAAACCCTATTTTGGATTTATGATAAAGAGAGGCAGTGGAGAGAAAAGGAGAGAAGAGAAGGTGGTCACGAAGGAAGATCCCACACTCTGCTCATGACTGTTCATATTGGGAATATAATAGAAGATCATGAGGTGCAACGAGCACGTGTTCTAAAACAATCATCATCACATACTATTCATGATGAGACCAAATCAAAGCAGAGAGATCTCAATGGTAAACCTTAATTATGCCTTATAGGATTTCACGTATGTTTAGTTTTTTTTGTAGTTCTATTTATACGCGTATTTAGGAAACCCAAAAGGCTACCGCTCCAACAATAAGAAAGGGGAAATAAGGATGTTCCCAAAATAAAAACATGGATTCCAACTCATGAAAATTCTTACTAGGAAATTGACACCTTCTTCAAGGAGCATATTTATAATATTCTCCCTAAGATTAGGACAAACCTTAATATAATAAATTACTAAATATGACGGGTGATCCTAACGAATGGGATGTGAATGAAAGGTTAACCTATCACCAAGATTGCGACCACAAGATAAAAAACTGTAAGATGATGAATCATCATCTAAAAAGACTTGTTCCAAGATGGGAACCTCAAAGAGTACGTGGAAAAAGAGAAGACTTAAGTGTCTAAGTTAACATTACTAAAAAGAAATATGATGATGAATTTCTTCCATCAATAATGGTGGACGTCATCCATGCCTACACATACCCTTATTATTATACTGATAAGAAGCTTGGTGAACAAATAATTATTGTAGCTAGCGTCCAAGAGTCCTCCAAGTTAGGGTTTCCAATATCTTCCTTTACAAAAGATATCATAAGGAGATTGACTTCCACCAGTTTATCATATTTAGTGATAATGATCTACTCAAGGTTAACCTACCTAAAAATAAACCTCGGTCCTCGCCCCAGTATTGCTAACTATGATGTGAAAAGAATTATGCGGGATAAAAAATACAAGAAAACATATCCTTTATGTCATTTTGAAAATTGACGTTATGTCACACAAATATAAGATAACATAAATGATTTTTTATAGGGTATATTTATCGCAGATTTTTATATTAACTATGAGTAAAATTGAGATAAAAAGTGAATAATTTATCCAGACAATTTATATATATATATATATATATATATATATATATATATATATATATATATACCACTTTCCTTTTTCATTCCCGCACTTCATGGAAATGGCTCCATACTCTAAATCCATTCTCATTATCCATACAACAATTTTGACATCTCTCTCATATTCTCCATGAAAACTCTAACATCACTCTTATATTCTTCGTCCACAAACAACTCGATTTGAGGAAGATCTTGGCACCTATCATTTGGTAAGTAAAATGGAGTCGTCCTTATTAATTTTTAGGGTTCGATTTCTACTTTTTTAGGGTTTCCAATGAAATTGCACATTGTAGTTTTATTTCTACATTTTTATAAGAAATTGAACCCAAATTTGTACTATCCTACTCACAAAGTTTCATCTCCGATTGCAAATAAAGCTCAATCATCTCTTCGATTTTTGGTTCGTAGTGATGTATTATTTTGGGTTCTTGTTAATATGAGTGTTTTTTGCTATTTTAAAATTGGGTTTCTATAGTACTTTATGTTTTCTCTACTTCATTTCAATTTTTACATTGTTGCAAAACGTGGTTACATCGTAATGTTAATTCAATTAATATACTTGTACATGGTTTTTAAAATCTTTAATAAGATTAGTTGACCAAACAATTTATGGGTTCCTAATCACCTATAGTTAGTTTTATTTATGTAATTGTGTGTGTGTGTGTGTGTGTGTGTGTGTGTGTGTGTGTGTAAAGAGAGACAGGGGGAGAGAGAGGCTCGGGTGCTTTAATTATACTCTACATACACTAGTGGCAAACTGTGTTTGATCATTCAAAGAATAGATGGACACCGGAAGTAGTTAGAAATGGTAATACATCCTTTTTTCATACCTTAGTTGATGATGCATTTGAATAAGGACTTGGGAGATATGGGCATTACTGTAACTCTTATAGACTGTTTTTCTTCATTTTTCTGTCAGTAAATAGTTTTTATAAATTTCTTTTAGGCTAAATGGTTCTTTATTTGAGTTGCACACATGTGACACGTTGCATTTCCCCCCATTGCTAGTTATTTAATCTAATGTCTAAATATAAAAAAAGGTAGCTGCATTCCATCTCACTGCGATGTGTAACCAAAATTAACTTGCATATACTTATGGTTATATTTAGTTATAAGGACTCCTTAGTTAGTAAATGTTAGATTATATTAGTATTTAAATATACTAGACATCTAAATTTTATGGTTATGATATTATCTTGACTTGGCTTAGGACCTATGACTAATTAACCCATCCCAAACACTCTAGTGTTACCAATATCTCTTCAAGTTTATAATTGTATGGAAGCATGTTTTGATATGTCGGTGTTCAAATTATTGTTGGTTATTACGCAACATTTTGGTGAAATTTTTTAAAATTGTTTGACATGAATTGCAGTACTATCCTTCTCTCCCAATCATTACTAAGATTCTTATCACTGAAGTTATGCGTTATTGTTTATGTATTAAAACATGGGTATAAATATGGGGAAAGGCAAATGATTTTATCAGTTTGTATCAAATGGGATAGTTTTTTAGTTACTACTTGTAATGATATTTATATGATTATTCTTCATCTTTATATTGTTAGTGGTACCCCTGTTTACATGGCTTAATTTTTTTAAATTAATTATTTGGTATAAAAAAATATCACAATAAAAGGATTTATGAAGAACAATCACAATTAAGCAAGAAAGCATATAATCGCACACTCAACACAACTATGTACATAGTTCGGTAACTTGCCTACGTCCACAGAGAGGTCTACTGTATTATTAAGTATCTCTCAATATGCTTTATTACATTCCCCTATGCCTCGGGCTAGGGGTTACAATTTATAGATGTAGAATTTCACTTGTTCAAGTAACTCCACGACATCCATGATGATCCATGAATTCCTTGAATATCTCCATGAGATTATAGGGGATTGACTTAGTTTTGGGGCGGTGTGGAATGCACATACTTGTAGATTATTCCCACGATTTGGGTTGGGAAGCTTTCTAGATTTGTTGGGACAAGTCGGCTACTCTCGTGGGATGAGAATAAAATTGGTCCCCACAATTGCCCCTAAAATCTTTGGGCCATTGCTTGGGCCGATGGATTTTAAGTGAGGCTAAGGATGCAATACTGTCAGCAGTGGTGTACTCATAATTTGTTGAAACATGAGGGGCGTGATCATCTTTTTGTAGGATATTGAGTGACAAATCTTTATCGATAAGTGTAAAATGTCATTTGAGTGTTTGAAACTGGCTTCTTAAAAACTTAACCGCCAGTTCATCCTCTTTGGTCATTTTTTCACATACTATGTTCTCAGGCTTCATTCCTTACTTTCGCTCTTAAAAATCAAGACTTTCTTAGCTTTCCAAGCTTCCTCTCTGTCTCGTAAGTTCCAGTTTTCTTCTAGTTTTCGTCTTCCGTGAATCGTTCTTCTACTGTAGCTAGGGTTTTGGTGTTTTTTCTTATGGCGATGCTTGATAATAAGTCTTTGCCTGAGTTAAGAAAATGTTATAATATTCCTGATTGGGTACACATAGAGTGTACTTCAGTCCCCAGAAATATTTGCGATCTAGAAGATGGTCACTGGATTCACATTTTGTTGGTTTCCCAAGGGGGTTTAACGTTTCCCCCTAACCCTCTGCTTTTTCATTTTTTCCAATACTTCAACATAGTTCCTACTCAATGTTCTCCAAATGTGTGGAAAATTGTTAATGGAGTTCATAGGATAAACCAGCTTTATGGCACCAACTTAGGATTAGCTAAGATATGTTATTGTTATACTTTCTCTCGCACTGGTGGGGGTCTTTTGTACTTGAAAGTAAGAAGCCCTGATAGGGTATTGGTAGTAAATCTACCTAAATCCCATAAAGACTATTGGTCTGAAGGTTTTATTGCCAGAAATTGGCAATATACTCCCTAATTAGGGGGAATAAGGTACAGGGGACCTTAGATCCCTAACTTTGGGGAGGAATACATAGGTCATTATCACCATCTCTATTTTATTATTGATTTGCCCGCCTCTGTGTACTTTCCCTTTGATATTTCCTTATTTTTCTTTTATATCAAAAGCCAAGAATCAAGAGCCTACTCCTTGCGAGATTCGAGCTGCTGAACTTTTGAAATCTTGGAGGATAAGGGACACTATTACGTAGGAGGAACATCTTCGGTCTGTTGCGTTCTAGGTAGAATACAAGAATACTACTTCCAACTTTATTGCTCACCCAGTAAACAGAATCCCTCATCTAGATGTTCCAGAAGAAGGCGTCGGTGGTACTTCTGAACCCTTTGAGGTAGAGGGAGAGGAAGAAAGTATCTCGAGAAATTATATGTTAGAAGGTGACGAGGAAGGAAGTGGTGAAAGTAGGAGCAGCGAGGAAGAGTCCAGCGAGGAAGAAATGGACCCTCCGAGGAGAAGAATCTTGATCCAGGATGATAATGATGATGATCTTATGTCCAACAGGATAAAGTTTCTCAAGTAGAAGGCTGGAGAATCTATTGGTAGTTCTAAGGTGTTGGTTCATGAGAATTAGGTGGAGAGAAATAAGAGAGAAGAGGATGAGGAGAGAGAGAGAGAGAGAGAGAGAGAGAGAGAGAGAGAGAGAGAAGAAGGGAAGGAGAAAAGAGAATGGCATAGGCCTCAAAGGCCTCGATAGTGCCTTTTGGTGTTGTTGTTAAGGGGGCCTCAGTGGCTCTTGCTCCTCAACTTGCCCCTTTACTGTTGGAGAAAGCAGTGCTCGCGGCTAACCATGAGTGGTCATTGAGCATAGGGGAGACCAGTTAGCCCTTAAATTTACCCTAGGGCTTACTTTAGTGAGTACTCATTTCTCTATACTTCTTTGTTCTTCATTTTCCTCTAAGACCTCGTGCTTAAACTGTGTTTCTTATATTTTGCAGTTTGTCTCTGACTATACTGTGTTGCTTTGTGGTCGAGCTGAGTTATCGAGGAGAAACTCAGAGATGGACGAAGCCCTATAATCTTTCGAGAAGGCTCTAGTTGATACGAAGGCTTCCTTTGATAAGGAGAGGGAAAAGTCTGCTAAGTGGTTATCCGACCTTCGAGAAACCTATAATGTCATGATCACAGGCAAGCTGACAGTGGCAGAGGCGAATAAGGGGGTATTCATGAAGGTGGAGAAACTGGAGGAGGAAGTAATGACCGTTTGAGAGAGAGGGTACAATGAAGGTTGGGAGGAGGTGTACGATGACACTGAGACCCAAATTTCTTATCTTCAGTGAGCATGCTTTAAAAAAGGTTGGGATCAAGCCATGACTGCTGCTGGGGTTAGTGTTGACTCTCCTCTTTCTCCTAGCATTATCCTAGTCGTAATCTTGTTAAGGTATTTCCGTCTGCTCAACCTGATTCTCAGGACAGCCTGGAACCAATTAGTCCTGCTGTGGGAGATGCATCGGTCAATCCATAAGGGGGTCATTTTTCAATCTGGAGGATCTTATCGAGGTATTGATAAAGGTGAGGTACCTGCCGACCAAGCTGTTGACAAGGGGAAAGGACCCTCCATGTCTGACCAGGTTGAGGCCTCTTAGGAATTTAGGCTTTATTTTTGTTCATCTATTGTATTTTTTTTCTTCTTCCCTTCACTTGTACTATCATGTGCCTTTTGATTTAATGAAAAGAAATTTTTTTTGTTTCATTAATGATTCTTGCTACTTTTGTTACTTATTTGGTTGGTTATAGCTCATTGATTTGGATGATTAAATTCCTACTAACTCCTTTCTAGGCCAAATTCATGGTCCGAATATAAGCGCTCAAGCGCGCCGAGATTTTGTAAGGATCTGTAAATCCCTCAGGAATAAAAACCATGATTATAAAGATCAATCTGAGGTAGTCTCCAAGCTCAAGGATAGGCTCGAGGAGATGGAGGGAATTGATGCCTCTGTACAGGAGATGGATGCCTTGAAAGAAAAACTTCAGGATGCATCTAAAATCAACCAAGTGGGGGAGTTATTGATAAGAGAGAATGATACTTTGAGAAGAAAAATTGCTCGTCTCAAAGAAAACACTCCATCTGGTACTCCTTTGGTTCTGCGAGGATCCTCCTCCTCATCTATTGTAGTTTCTCAAACTAATAATTATGTTTCTAGGAGGTAGATTATAGAGCTAAAAGAAGACGTTCGGTGAGATTATGTAATCGCTACTGGTCTCCAAAGGGATGCCACACGATTAAGACATTTATTAAAAAAGGGTCCTTGATAGGTCTGGGCTGATGGTTATCACCAAGGTTGGATAGATGCCCCAACAAGACTGAAAGAGGCTAAAGAACTTGCCTTTGCTAGCTGAACGTTCTTAAGGAATTGAAATTTCCTAAGGAATCCTCCCTGTGGTATAAATATCAGACCATTCGCTCATCTGCTATGTGAAATCCCTTCTCGATGGATGACCGTTGGATCCCAATAGATGATATTCATGTGAACCTTCTAGAGCAACCCCTAAAGGGCATTGAAGAAGACTTAGTTCCCCATCCTGACGATGGTCGGAGAGCTCGAGTAGTGGACTACCTTGATCGTCATGCTGGGTCATCGTAGGTATTTAAGTATTTCTTGGTCTTTTGATGTCAATGCAATCATATGATTCTTAATGATAGACACAACTGATTATTTATGTCTTGAGCATTTGCTGACTAAACATGTGTTAACCATATCAATGTTTGATAAAAAAAAGTACTTTATAGATCTGATCATAGTATAAATGATTAGTACAAAAACCTTTAATCATTTTGGGCCTTTTAACCAACTAAATGATGCTGAGAACCATATCATTTTGTCCACTTTACCTTTTAGGTTGTGTCGTCACACTTCCTTAAGCTTAAGTAGGGGGCGGCGAGAATGTACATGGTTAATGGGACATCCGCCCGAATAGGATTTTTCAACCAACGTATGTTGGCGACCAATCTTGAGTTGGATTTATTGCGTAAGGATCCCCTGTAGGTCTTTTATTATTGTCGAAACAACTCAAGAGGCCAATTGTGTTTTCAACAAAGACCGGAGGAAGGTTAATTGTAAACCTTCCTTCACATATTTTAGCTTTGAATGGCATAAGTCTAGCTCACTATTGTAACCATATGAATTTCATTCCTTGATTGGAGCAAGTTGATCACCTTGCTGCAATCCCGAAAATTTATTATGTTTTGAGGGGAGAATGTTGCTTAGAAAAGATGCGTATTGAGATTTTATCAAGAGATATTAAAGAACCAAGATGTTTAGAATGTGCGGGCCAATCGACCTTTATTGATAAAAATGATAAATAAAAGGAAATATTAGTTTCTAAATGAAAATTTGCCTAAACTAATGATGCTGAAAAACAAAAGATATAGAAGTCTAGAATTAAAACTTCTTAAGGTTGGTTACATTACAGGCCCTTGGTATTTCCCTGCCTTGCAAGGTTTCTAAGTGATATGCTCCCTGTAGGACGTCCCTTATTATCTTAAAAGGTCCTTCCCAATTTGGTCCCAGTTTGCCATCTGATGGTCTTACAGCACTGTCGAGGACTTTCCTCAGGACATAATCCACTACTAGCAATTTCCTTGGATTGAATATTTGGATGTATTATTTGGCCAGTTACTGTTGGTAAGATGCCAAATTAACTAGTGCCAGTTCTCGTCACTCATCCGCTAAGTCAAGTTCAGTGAGCAGCGCTTCATCGTTGAGGCCTTGGTCAACTTACGTGGTTTTCATAGTAAGGAGTCCTTCTTCAAATAGGGTGTCTGCTTCCATTCCATAGGCAAGCGCGAAAGGGGGTTCTCCCCTTTCCCTCCTAGGAGATAAGTCCATAAAACGTGGGGCAGTTCATCTGATATTATCTTGTTGTAAACTTTATCTTGCCCATTTCTGTATGGACTACGAAATTAAAGTGGTGCTTGATGCCATGCTTATCGTAGAAGCCTTGAAAGAAGCCGCTTTCGAACTGCGTGACATTATCAGTAATAATCGTTCTTGGTGTCCCAAAGTGGGTGATGATGTTCTTTCATATGAACCTCATCATATCAGATTCCTAAATGTTTGCGAGTGGTTCTGCCTCTACCCATTTGGTGAAGTAGTCAGTGCCAACCAACAGATACTTGCGATTTCTAGATGAGGTAGGCAAAGTCCCTACAATATCCAAGCCCCACTGGGCAAAAGTCCATGGGATGGTAAATGACTTGAGGTCGCTAGCTGGCTGATGGACCATAAGGGAGTGCTTCTGGAAGTTTTCACACTTGCGAACGTAAATTCTAGCATGTTTCTGGATGTACGGCCACCAATATTCTTCATTGATTGCTCGAAAGGCTAATGATCTTCCTCCTTCATGACTCCCATAAATGCCTTCATAAATTTCACTAAGGACCTGCTCGATATCTTCTGGGTGAACGCACTGAAGGTAGGGGCCAGTGAAAGACTTTTTATAGAATTTTCCCTTAGGAGATAAGTGAAAGCGAGAAGCCTTGACTCTTATCTGGTGCGCCGATCTCTTATCGCCTGGCAGTGTGTCACTATGTAGATAAGTCATGATGGGGTCCATCCAACTAAGTTCCTTCTCTATGTGGAGGACTTATTCTACGACCTACTGGTTGATGCTTGACTGCACGAGGAATTCTATCTGGATGGTTCTCCTTAAATCGGAGTCAATGGCGAAGCTTAAAGCTACTACGGCATCGGCATGACTGTTCTTCCACCTGGGGAACTGCTGATCATCAATTCTATCAAACTTAGCCATAAGTCCCCTTACAATAGCGAGGTAAATTGCTATTCTCTCATACTTGGTACTAAAGTCTCCACTTATCTGCTTAGTCACTAGCTTTGAATCTCCCAATAATCGCAGGCATTTTTCCCCTACCAATTGTGCTTTACATAGGCCAGTAATCAGTGCTTCATATTCTGCTTGGTTATTGGAGGCTTCAAATCCTAGCCTAATCCCTTGTTCGAGCATAGTCTTCTCGAGGGTAACCAATACAATGACTACTCCTTCCCCTTGGAGTTGGAGGCTCCGTCAATATAAAGGGTCCAGTCGAAGGATTATGTTTCCTCTTCTGTTGGTTGTTCAATCTCTAACTGGGCAGTAAGTTGATTCCCCGTGAATTCAGCGATAACATATGCCAAATTTTCCCCTAAATTATTGTTCTTGGTTGAAAGTGAATATCGAATCTTCCAAGATCTACCGACCACTTTGATAGTCGGTCTGAGAGGTCATCTTTCCTTAGAACATCTTTGAGGGGATGTGAGGTGATCATGACGGTAGAATGAGCCTCAAAGTAATGCTTAAGCATCCTCGAGGCTACCATTAGTTTATGGGCGAGCTTCTCTAGGGGAAAATAATGTTGCTCGGCATCTAAAAGCGTCTTACTTGCATAATAGATCGGGTGTTAGCCTCCTTCCTTCTCGCATACCAAGGCAGAGCTCATAGCATGGTCTAGCATAGGAAGATAAAGGTTTAAAGGGTCACCTTTACATGGAATCACCAACAAGGGTGGCTTACTGAGGTAAGATTTGAGTTCTTACAGGGCTTTAGAGAAGTTGTCGTTCCATACTTGGCCCTTATCTTTCTTCAAATGTTGGAAGAACATTCGACAGCACTCCGAAGACTTGGAGATGAAGCGATTGAGTGAAGCGAGCATGTCAGTAAGCTTCTAAACATCTCAAATCGTCTAAGGGGGCTGGACTTTTTTGATGGCGTCGATTTGATCAGAGTTTGCTTCAATCCCTCTTTTACTGACCAGGTATCCTAGGAACTTTCCTGACTAGACATCAAACGAACACTTGCTAGCGTTAAGCTTTATTCGGTATTTCTCGAGGATCTCAAAGGTTCCTGCTAGGTCTGAGAGATGGTCACCCTTGAGTTTACTTTTGATGAGCAGTTCATCGATGTATACCTACATTATTTCTCCCATTTGCTTGTTGAACATCCTGGTGACCAGTCTCTCTTGCATTCTTGAGGCCGAATGGCATGACTTTGTAACAATATAGGCCAATAGGATTTATGAAGGAGGTCTTATCTTGGTCTGACTCATAAAGTGGGATCTGGTGGTATATGGAGTAAGCATCCAAAAATCTCATTCTTTTATGTGTTATAGTGGCGTCGACCAGCTGATCTCTCTTTGGGAGCGGAAAACTATCTTTCAGACAAGCCTTATTGATGTTAGTAAAGTCAATACATACTCTCCAGCTTTCATTACTTTTGGGTACGACGACTGGGTTGGATAGCCATTTGGGGAACTGAACTTCCCGAATGGAACTTGCATCCACTAATTTTCCTACCTCTTTCTCTATTGCCTTCGCTTTTTTTGGGGATGTTCATCGAGCCTTATGAGTGACTGGTTTGAAAGTTAGATCAACGTGAAGTATATGGCATGCTATAGTGGGATCTATCCTAGGGAGATCGTATGGTTCCCAAGGGAAAACATCAAGATTTCTATAGGGGAACATGGTTAGCTCCATCTTTTCCCAGTCGGTAAGGGAGGCCCCGATCAAAAATTTCATCTCAGGCGAGTTGCCTTCAGCTGTAACTTCTTCCAGGTCTTCGACGACCTTACTTGCAGGGTGAACCCTGGTTTCCTCCACCCCTGGGTGGCCCTACTATAATCGTTATTTTGAAGGCAATACCCCTTTTTTACCTTCCTCCTGGGCTTTCCTCTCGTCTTTCTTCTTCTCATGCTTGGGGCGGATAGCTACAATGAAGTATTTCCTCGCCATATCTTGATCTCTATGAATCTCAACCACCCCCGATCTGTAATGCACTTGATTTTCTGATGATATGAGGATGGTACGGCCTTCTTAGCATGGAGCCAGCCCATGACCAGGTTGGCATTATAGGGGGATTCGATATCAACTACTAAAAACACGATCATCTCTGAAATACTTCCCGCCCTGACTGGCAGGACTATCTTTCCCAGCAGCATGGTTATCCTACCTGTAAAGATGACCAAGGGAATAATGGCCTCTTTGAGGTTGGCGATATTCAATTTCAATTTGTGGAACAAGTCTAGGTACATCACTTCGGAAGAGCTACCTTGGTCAACGAATAACCTATCGATGTCCCAATTAACTATCTTGAGTGTGATGACCAACGCATCATGATGTGGGGTTCTTACCCCAACTAATTTATCTTCAGAAAACACAATGTGTTTATTATAGTCGACAGTCCTCGGCTTTAGTCTTGGCGGGGTCTATTTGAAAAGCTTGCATAACGGTAGTAAGATTCTTAACTTACATTTGAACAGTGTTTCCTTGTGCTTTCTTGAGGCATGATGCCCCATGAATTACTGCGAACTCGTGGCCCATCTCATCCACAAGGACGTTGTCCGGCTTCTGGTTTCCATTGGTTGTGACTTTATCTTCTTTCTTATCTTTAACTCCTTGAGATGACCAGCCCGAGTCGGCTCCTCGAGATAATACTTGAGTGTATTACAATGTTCAGTCCTGTGACCGCCTTCTTTTTGGAACGCACACCTCAGTGCATTATTCCGCTTCGTTGGATCTCCTCCCATTTTCTTGGGCCATTTGACAAATGGCTCTTCCTTGATTTTAGCAAGGATTTTGTATATCGGTTCCTTGAAGACTGTGTTAACAGCCTAGAACTCTTTTAAGGGATCATTTTTGTTGTCGTTCTTTGAGACATTCATGTCCTCATTCTTGTTTCCTTTTTCTGGGAATCAATCTTCTTTGTTCCTTTGTTTGTCTTTAAGAGACCATCGTCCCCTGCATTAAAATGGATTACATATTTGACTTTAGCGTATTTTTCAATACGGACTATCAGGTCGTCGATGGAGTTATCCTCCTTCTTAGTTAGGGATTGGTGCAATAAAGAAGTGCTTGGCAATCCAATCTTTAAGGATGCTACAATAAACTGCTCCGAGCAGTCCTCACTTTCGTTGAAAATCTCCCCGTGCCTTTTGGAATACTCCCTGAGGTTCTCCTTTGTTTTTTTTTTATTGTGAGCAGAAAATCCATCCTCTTGGGTGGGAGCTACTAGTTATAAAGTGGGACGTGAATAATTCTGCTAGAGCCTTAAAGCTCCTGATAGACCTATGTGACAACCTTTTGAACCACTTATGCGCCACATCTTGCAAACTGGAAGGGAAGATGTGACACATCAATGCGTCATTATGGGTCCACAAGGTTATGGTCTATATGTAATGCTAGACATGATCAATAGGGTCAGTTTTCCCATTATAGATCTTGAATATAGGGATTGCAAATTTCTTGGGGGGGCTCCTCTTCTTCTATTTCCCTTGAAAAATGGAACTTTATCTGAGTGTTAAGAGCTCTTCATACCAGCTCTCGTGTGGATTTATCTCCTTGGTGGGTTGGGTGCTGATCCATCTCCCTACAGACCAAGCTCCTGATTTCATCATTTTATCGACCAAGGCTCCCACGGTGTCGAGTTGGCTATAGTCATTCTGATCGACCATCCTATGACATGTTCCTCTCAATTTTCCCTTAATCACGCCTGGGGCTCCTTCCTCGGCTGTGAGATTCACTCACCTGAGGGATAAGAGTCCAATCATAGCGTCATATTGTATTTCTGTGGAGATCTCTCTCTATTCTTTCTAGTTACCTTTTTAGGAGATAATTCTCTTCTTCTTGTCGACGCGTGGCTTTTTCTTGCTCTCGAATTCTAGCCTCATAGGCGTCGAACAACTTGAAAATCTGTGTGGACCTTAGTGGTCCATGAATCTCTTCAGAAGGCTGTCTTTACTGGCAAAACCTTGAATTTGGTTGGCGAATTTCAGACCTTACCTTGAGAGGGGAAGATTCTTCCTAAACATCATCGGCTTGAGGGATGATGTTGTTGTTGTGGTGAGACATTAAGGGCTTTCGATTAGTGAGTGTTCTCATAGGAATAACAGTCGATTCCCACAGACGACGCTAATTGTGGTATCAAAAAATATGACAATAAAAGTATTTATGAAGAACAATCGCAATCAAATAAGAAAGCATATAATCTCACACACAACACAACTATGTACGTGGTTTTATAACTTGCCTATGTCCACGGAAAGGTCTACTGTATTATTAAGTATCTCTCAATAGGCTTGGTTATATGCCCCTATGCCCCGGGCCAGGGGTTACAATTTATAGATGTAGAATTTTAGTTGCTCAAGTAACTCCATGACGTCCGTTATGATCCATGAATCCTTTCAATACCTCCAAGATATCATAGGTTATTGACTTGGTTTTGGGGCGGTGTGGACTACACATACTCGTAGATTATTCCCACGATTTGGGTTGGGCAACTTTCTAGATTTGTTGGGCCAAGTCAGCTACTCTTGTGGGCTGAGAATAAAATTGGTCCCCACATATTGAATCTTTGTTTAACTCATTACTCGAATGTAGTTTTTTTTCTTTTTCTTTGTTTAACCATAGTTGTCGTACTAGCTGCCACAAACTGAGTGAATCTGCCTCACCCTCCATCATGCTTTCCAAAGATTCAGTCATCGTCATTCGTTGGTAGAGGTACGTTGAGATTGTCTTTGAGATTCAATTTTTCCAATATCAGTTTATTACTTGAGATTTTATTTTAATTTTAGTGACCAAATTTTTTAGGGACTTATTTTTGTATATTTTCTTTTGTTACCATAGAATGTAAATTGCAAATTTGGGTGGTTGCAGGACACCAATGTAGTCCTTGTACATTGTTACACTTATAGTGCATATTTTAAAACAACGTGTGCGAATTTCTTTTTTTGATTAATATGTATTTTGTCTAGTAAATTATTTCATTGCATAGTCAGCCATCCAAATGACATTACACGCCAGCCTACTAACTCGTAACACCAAAGCATTGTCAGCCATATGATGCCTAAATGACATTGTATGTCGATCGGCCGATGCCATGCAGCAAAGAAAGTAAACAAACCGACGCTCAAGAGATGCCGCACGTCGGCTAATCGACACACAAAACTAATGAAATTTTCATCAAACGATGTTCAAACGAAGCTGCACGTCGGTCAACCGACACCTAAATGATGTTGCCTATCGATTACCCAACGTAATGCACTAGAGCGAGTCTTCCAACTAACACTCAAACGATGCTACACGAGCAGGCACACATCACTAATGCAATTTGGCCATCCAACATCCAAATGACGTTACATATCGATCTACCAATACCATGTACCAAGGCAAAGTCTTCCAACTAACCCTCAAATCTTCCAACGTTGAAACGTGGTTATAGTTTAACTTTAATGGTTTGTAATATGACATTTGGGACTCAAAATACACTTCAAAAGTCATTTGAGAGTCATAAAACACATCATTAACCATTTGGCACTCAGGCATTGACTGTTCAATATCTTTTTAAGTAGTACGAAATGTTGTATCTTCACTCTCCGAAAGCCATAAATGTCATTATACTCTATGTTTCAGTTCTCATATATTGTACGATAAGATATATGTTAAACATGATTTTTATGTATGATGTTATGCAATCTTATAACTATAGATTCATGCTCAATTATTAGATGTTTGACTTAAGGATTAAATGCTCAATGGCTCTTGACAACTTTAATAATAGCAAAAATCGTTACAAGGATGTTTTACCATGAATACTATATTTTCATTCCCTAAACAAGTTTAAATGATGGGAACTTATTATATTTGAATTTATTGGTCCCGGTTGACAACAACGGGGTTGTTCCAAACACTTGGAAGGATTACAGATCATCATATCAATAAAGATCAGTATTCTTCAGCTAGAATCAGTTTACAATGCCACTCTAGTTTCACCCTCATATTCATTATTCATCATCCACTAAAATTTAGGTATGTTGGGATGGATAGGGTCCAAGCGAGGACACAAGGGAGACAATTGAGGAGTTATAGTATATAATATTTCTAATGTGTTTTTATGCATATTTTGCTTGAATTTGGTTGTTGCACATGCAATTTATTTTATTTCTTACTTAATTCCAAGATCATATATGGGATTTTGTAGCTTGATCTTATTGATTGACGAGGCTTTTTAGAATTGATGAGTTTTTTTTTACATGTTTAGTTTATTGATGAGCTTTTTTTTTACCCCTTGCAATTGACGAGTTTTAGTCTTAGTAGTTAGGGTTTCAATTTACCTCTACACTAAGTATTTTTTTTATATGCCACTAAGTAATGGATGATGAATCTATGTCTTTAGTTGTGGGACCTAATGGATAGCTCAATCTCGTTTTTCCTTTCATTAATTCTTCTGTTTTGTAGATTGCCTCCCATCTTCGCTAATGCTCAAGGTGTGTACTGATTTAATTGAATGACTAAGTGTTAACTTTGTACTAAATTTATTGTTTTTTATTATTTAATAAGTATTTATTATTTGTAGTTTTTAAATTCTATAGAATGAAATCATGAACTTGTCTTGTATTTAATGAGTACTTTTTATTAGTTATGTAAATGGAAAGTAGTTGATAAATGGAGTTTTTTATGCAAAACAAGCGATGTTATGAAGGCATTAAAGTCCAATTTCGCTGATCCTAACAATGTTCTGCAAAGTTGGAATCCGGAGCTTACTAGTCTGTGCACTTGGTTTCACATGACATCTAACAGTGATCAGTGTGTTATAAGATTGTGAGTTTCTTACTTACTTTCAATTAAAGATGCTTTCTGATTTTTGTTATGTGGTATTGTGTAGGGATTTAAGAGTTTATTGTAATGGTTGTTGATATTGAGCCCTTTGAAATCCTTCTTCACCTTTTAGTCCTTGGTAAAGATAAGAATGTGTCGTACGTTTTTATTTCTTCCAAGCAAGATCTTAGTAGAGCATGTGGAGCTACTAGACCAGTGGTTTCCCGTTTAGTAACCAGTAACCAGGGAAGCCAGTTGAAAACTCAAATACAACAAATCAAAGATGCTATGGAGAAGTTCGTGATCTAAATGAGTAAAAGCCTTATCAGCATGGTTGGACTATGAGTATTGAAAAGGAACACTAATGTGTTTTCTCGTATGCCCCTACTCGCCTAGTGATGGAGGAATTAGAATGATTCCTCTACATTTAAAACAATTAGAGAAGTACTTCCCCATCAATTTAAAATTAGTAAAAGAATGAAGTTAATAAGATAATGGAGTTCTTAAAAAGGAATATTGATGTGTTTTCCTGGAAGCCATGCGATCTTCCATGTATTGATCGTGAATTTTTTTTAACCGGCTGCATGTGGATCTTGCTAGTGAGACTATCAAGAAATATACAAGGAAGCCGACTTCCAATAAGGTTAAAGCGGTGGAGGATGAATTTGACAAGATACTTTATGTTAATTCCATCAAAATATGTCCAATTACTACATTATATCTCCAACACAATTGTTATTTGAAAGACTTAATACATCATTATATTGGGATTCAACTAATGAACATTAATAGATGAGCTTCGTGGGTGCATACTCTGGGTATCATAAAATACCAATATTCGACCCCAATTAACAAAAAACTTCATTAGTCACTATGTTGGGATTATAAACTGTAGAATGAACACCATCTGATTTAAGAGTGAGAGGGATATTTACAATAAATTGGTGATGACCTCGCGATGGAGGAATTATTAATGATTCCTCTAGATTTGAAAAAAATTAAATAACGACTTCCCGTCGATTTAAATTTATTAGAAGAGGGAGCTGATAAGCTAATGGAGTAATTAAAAAGGAACATTGAATTATTTTCTTGGAAGCCATGCGATTTTCCATTCATTGATCCTGAAATAATTGTCACTACCTATGTGTGGATCTTTCTAGCGAGCTTATCAATAAATAGACAAGGAAGTCTCCTTTAGATAAGGTTAAAGTGGTGGAGGATGAATTTGACAAGATAATTTATTTTAATTCCATCAAAATATGTCGAATTACTAGATTATAACTCCAACACGATAGTTATTTGAATACATCATTATATTGGGATTCAACTAGCAAACATCAATAAATGATATTCATGGGCACATACTTCGGGTATCTTCAAATGATAATATTTGACACCAATTAGGAAAATACTTCATTATCATTATGTTGGGATTATACTGTCATAGAGTGATGTCGTTTTGATTCAGGATTGACATGGAGACTTACCATATATTTGTGATGAAGATGTTTATGAAGAAAATCACTTCAATCATGGAAGTGTACATCGATAAAATTCTTATATGGATCATGTTTGTTGCTGATCACATGAGGAATATCTCAAGAACCTTTAAGATACTTAAGAACTATAAAAATGAAACTTAATGCACAATTACTTTAGGGGTTAACTTAGAAAATTGATTTGGCTACCTTGTAACCCAAATGAGCAGAGAGGCCAACCTGTATTAGATCAAAACCTTATAGGATATCAATTGGTTAACCATAATTAAGTAGGTCCAGCTTCTCACAAAATGTTAGTAGATCTTAATTATTTTATATCTAGGTCATCAAATAATTTACAACCATTTTTTAAAGCATTGAATAAAGTTAATAGGATGGTTTTGGCACCAAAATGTGTTGAGGCATTTGAGTAGCTCAAGAGATACTTGAGCTCCCCACCATTTTTACCAATGTTAGTGGTGATATGTTCCACTCATAATAGGTCATTTCACAACACCCAACTAGAGGATATTTGGTTCGATCAGAGGAAGAAGAGAAATAACATACGTATTATGTCATACCCACTCTAATTGAGGCTGAAAAAGGGAAATGGATACTGAGAAGCTCACACTGGCCCTAGTTATGTCATACGTAAATCTTGATCATTAATTTTGGGGTCATGCTATAGTAGTAATCACGTATTTTCCACTCAAGAAAACTCTGAAGAAGGTCGAACTTCTATTAAAAGGAAGGTCATGGACGATTTCATGGTGGAATTGTCACGAAATCTATAAGGAGACATGGTTTATCATAGCCCGCTACTGTACATGTTCAACTCCAACATGGTAGGTCAAGTCCTTTACAATAGAGTCGACCATATTTCCAAATAAAATCTTTTGTATATGAAGCCTTTAATGAGTGAGGCACGAGTATTGGCATTGTCTTTAACATTCCCTAAGGCGATTTAATCGATCAAGTTGTACTAATTGGATTCAAAGGCTCCAATAAAGAGTGAGAGTAAGAAGAAATTATACTTGGCCTTAAAAGGGCAGTCAAAATGGGTGAAAAATTCATTGCCATCCATTGTGATTCCCACTCCATTTCCATCTAATTGACTAATGATTATAAAGACATAAATCCCATGGTGTTAGCCTACATAGATAAAGAAAAGAGAATGTGGAAGGCTTTCAGATGAGTCTCAATAGTATAGTTGACTGGAAACAATAATAGTTAGGATGACTCTCTTTATACTTTAACTCAAATTATTAATACATATTTAAAATGTGTGATTGAAGTACAATACATCAATCGAGAAATCATAGAGGTCCATATAATGAAGTTTTGGCCATGGAGATTGATCAGACATCTAGCTGGATGGATTCGATCATTGAGGACCTCGGGAATGAAGAGATCCCAACTAATAAAAAGGAATCTCATAAGATGAAAGTTAAGTTGGCATGTTTCTACCTTGATTCAAATGGTCGTCTTCATCAATGATTATTCACTGTCCCCTTGCTTGAAGTGTGTTCATACAAAATAGGTGGAAGAGATTCTTAGGGAAATACATGAAGGAAGTTGCAAAGCTCATGTCATAGAATGATCACTCGCATACCAATATATATCATAAGGATATTGATGTCCCGTTCTGTAAAAGGAGAAAACAAATTTCATCCAGAAGTGTCCCAAATGCAAGAAATTCACTTCTATCATCGCGAAAGTGGTGGGCAATTGGAATCTTTTTACTAGTTCCTTAGTATATTCCTAGTCAGGCATAGATAAAGCCGATTTGTTTCTAAGGGACCATGATAATCATAAGTTTTTTTATCGTGAAGACTGACTACTTAACCAAGTAGTGGTAGTAGTAATGAAATATAAATGTCTATGTTTATTATTATAGGTATGTGTCATTTTCATTTTATTAATTTGTATATTACTTTATTTTTATTTTTTTATTCATCAATAATGATTTGAGTCTCAATGAAATGCCCCAAGTTATCTCCCAAATGAGTTAAGATAACATTAAAATATTATACCATTTTACTTTAAAAATAGTGCAGTATAATATTTTAAGGATATGTCAATTTATTTGGGGTCATTTGGGGGTCGTGATAGGACTCATAGCATTACACTTGGGTGTTGTTTATTTATACACACACACACACACACACACACACATATATATATATATATATATATATATATATATATATATATATATATATAGAGAGAGAGAGAGAGAGAGAGAGAGAGGTTCTTATGCATACCTCAGTTTGTATACCGCTGACGTGGATCATTTTTGATAGAATAGTAAAAAAAATGGCCAATTTTTTTTAAACATTTCAATAGAACCATAAAAAAATTCAACTCAAAATTGTAATACCTCGTATATTTTGAAATAAAATAAAATTTAATAAGAATTAAATTAATTCGGTAAAATTAATTAATCTGGGATGCGAGTAACTAGACTCCTTATTATTTATAAATTTTAGAGTTGAACTTTAATGATTTGGGAATAAATTGAAAGGGTTTTTTTTAAATAAAAAGTAATTACACGTGTCACGTCACAATCAAAATATATTTTTGGATAAAAATATTCAGGACACACTTTAAGAGGTATTACGGACTCGTTTGGGAATTTTAGACCCTTAGGAATGGTATATATATATATATATATATATGAGTTGGGTTAGTTATTGGGCTAATTAAATTATGTATTTGGGCTCATTTGGGGGTCTAAAGTTATGGCGTAAGACCCAACTCGGGATTTGGAGATTAGAAATATTTATTAAGGGCTAATCCATCCATGGGGAGTTATATCCAGGAACCCTAGATATACCCACCCAAGAGGAGGAGAAAGAACACCCTAGGAGGAGGAAAATAGGCTTCTCTACACAATCCTAGGTAATGATTCTCTTACCATTCTTATTCAATTTGTTCTATTCTTATATAAGTGTTAACTCCATGCTCAGATTTAAAGTTGAATCATGTTTTGAGACTTCACAATTAGAGATCTTTAAATTAGTGTAAAATTTGATGATTAATACATAATCCATGCGTAGATCCATAATCCTTTGTATTGAATATGTATACATGTGATTTAAGTTGAGTAATTATTTGGAAGACATGTTGTAGGAATCTTTCAACAAATCTGAAAGTTAATGGGGTAAAATAAGAACAAATCGTGAAAATTCACTTCGATGTTTACTGTTGGGATAATAAAAATCGATATAGTATTCTGATTTAAAAATGGGAGAATCCAAGTGACAATTATAGACTGATAATTAAGGTTATTCAACTGGAAAATTGAATCCAAACTGTATGGAAATTACTTAGGAGAAACCATGATAATCCAACCCAAACTTTGTTAACGGTGTTACTTTTCGATTAAAGATAAATGTTAAACGTGAAATTGGAGATTTGGAAGACTTTGGAATCATTGGGAGTTGACATAGATTAGTTTTGGGTTTGAGTTTTAGAACTGAGATGAACGAGAATGGCAGAAAACCAGAGTTGCAACAAAGAAGAAGAGGGTCGGAAACACTTTGGGTCATTCGAATGACCTGGGGTCTCGTTCGAACGACAGTGGAAGTCGTTCAAATGACCTAGGATGTTGTTCGAACAATGTGGTATAATTTTTGACATTGTCGTCCTTTTGTGAAGTTTCTATTGTTCTTCTTTTGGGTATATTTTTGGATTAAATTAGTGCAAAAGGGAGGTTATACCTAGGATATAAGAGATAGGTATTAAGGGATGTTAAATTTATAAGTATGTCAACTTATTTACGAAAATTTGTGAGATAAATTCTAAAAGGTTATGATATGGACCAAGGGAGTGAGTCTGTCAATTTTGGTTGAGTGACACCATTCTAATATATTAATTAATATGTAATTAATTAAATTAAGAGTCGGGGAAATTGGCTTAGGTATTAAGGGCTAATGCTACGGGAGTTAGGCATGGGGTAGCCAGTTTAATTTATTATAAATATAATAAATTAATCAAAGTTCGAATTTATTAAAGTGTGTTTGACCTAATAGTGGGATTTTTGTGTAATGAATTCTGAAGGGTGAAGATGCGAACCGAATGAGTGAGTCCGGGTATTGTAGTTGGATGATACTACTTAACCATATTAGAGGATTCCTTATATATGTACATATGACCCTTTTCACGTTAGTTGACTCCTTACATATGTACATATAAACCTTATTAAAAGGAATCAATAATCGAATAATTATTAATAATCTGGAATGATTGAAGTTTGAGTCAAGAGGACAACATGCTAAGATTATTAAATGTATGGGTAAGGGTAGTTAGGGATAACTACACCTATAATCATGTTGGAAGGGTTAGTTTGGGAATAACTATACCTATAATGTTTTGAAAATGTTAGTTTGGGGATAACTATACCTATAGTGTTTTGGGTAAGGTTACTTTGGGAATAACTATACCTATAATGTTTTGGAAAGGTTAGTTTGGAAATAACTCTACCTATATATTTAAAGAGAAATAAATTATGAAGAAATGTGATTTAAGTCCAAAAAGAATTTTATGAGACTTAATATTTAATCGGGAAGTAGTCGTAAGATAACGACTTAAAATGAGTTATGGAATACTGACTAAAATGTTATAGTTAAGCCAAGAAGGCTACATTTTATATGAATTGAGATTTCCTTGGGATTAAATTAGTTATAGAGTAACTACTTATATATATTGGATAATAATATGTATTTATATGTATTTGTGTGGACATACCAATGTCCGTGGACCGTCATATCGGTTTGGGGGGGTTCGTGCGTTCGAACTGGGTAACCACACACCGGTAGATGTGGGTTTAGCAATTGTTTAGGTCATATAGGTATTACGTGGAGGCGCCATCTACGAGGAGAATAGGTGTTGATGCTGACCCAGCCTATGTACCCACTGGGTATGGGCTGTGAACAGGTATCCTACGTAGGGAGTGCCCCCAACTCGTGTGTGTTTTGTGATGTCCACTTAAGATAAAGAGATTAATCCAGACTTGTCGATAGGGCACGTACGAGACACCAATGGTAGATGTCTTTGTGTGTCACACACACACACACACACACACACACACACATATATATATAGGGTTAATAAAATGATGTGGACGAAGATGAGTCCTAATGAAAAATGTTGTAAATGATTATAAATGAGAATAATAATTGGGTAGTCTAAGAAAGTATGCAATATTTAAAGCGAACGAATAATGGGGCAGCCAATTATTAATGAGAATAATAATTTGGTAATCTAAGGGAATGAAACTTATAGTCTAACGGGGTAGACGAAAAGGAATGTGCATTTAAATCATTAAAAGGTCTGAAGAGATAGACAAGGGTTATGGATTATTATGACGTAAGAATATGCACCTAGTTTGTGTAAATTGTGATACCAATATTACAAAATTTATTCGGGGATTGGGGTGTTAGACATGAGTACCCACTTCGAGTGTTGCATAGCTTAATGGCTTATTCTTTACATGATTGATTAAATAATGGAAGTTACAATTGCCATTTTGATTGAGATTATGAGTAGGGATCCTTCTAGATGAGAGTTGAGGTACTCGTTACATGTGAGCGTCGATGGGGAGACATAAATTATGAATTGGTAACAAAATTGCATATTTACTGGTGAAGAATCCTTGCAACTCTAGGTATCTTACCCAAATTATAAATATTCCCCCCCCCCCCCCATGTATTCTTAATGGCAGGCATAGCAGGACTGGCAATGGATCAGACTTGCAGTTGCATTGGGCATAGTGGATTTCGCTCCATTGATTATATTATAGGTTGTACTTCATCTTTTTGTCATTTGATTTCATACTGGCATTGTACGGGCATAAGCCCAAGTGTTTATTATAGCAGTTGTACTTACTTTACATTATGGACGTTGTATGACGATTCAGTTTTTATTGTTATGGATTAAATCAAATTTTATTCAGATGTTTTTATTGATTGTGGATTTTGGTATATGTAATAAAGAAATTTTTATTCCTTCAGTGCTGAGAATGGTATGAATTTTTGATAAGCCCCGTCTTCGACGTACTGAACCTGTCCAGACATTACGTGAGAAAATGGAGGTTGTTACAAAAATGATTTTTTTTGCTATTTTTAAAAAATCGATCAAACTTTGTGAGTTTTTAACAACTTAAAAACTGACAAAGTTTGACCGATTTTTTTAAAACAGAAAAACAATTAATTTTTAAGTTAATTTTTTGTATGGTCCTATAAAAAAGTTTAAAAATAATTTAAAATAAATCAGCACAAAAATATTTTTTTTTACTATTTGAAAAAATGGTTCGCAAATAGGGTACACAAACTAGGTATGCATGAGATCCTTTCTGTGGTTGTGTGTGTGTGTGTATATATATATATACATACTAACACACACCCACACGCACACATTCTAAGCCTTCCACCACCTTATACCCACCTCTAATAACCCATAGCCGACCACCACCTAATCGAAACCTAGCTACAACCTCATCAACCTCAACCCCTTCTCCACCTCACCATCCTATATATATATATATATATATATATATATATATATATATATGAGTGTGTATGTGTGTGTGTGTGTGTGTGTGTGGAGTGCAACGCCCATAAACCCAACTTAGCTCATCCACGAGACAAACCCAACTCATCTCACCAACGAGATAAACCAAGTCGACTTCACCTTCCTCCCGTCTCTTGTCTTCATTATCTCCCTCGGATGAAACACAAACTTTACAACCCATCTATTCTCATATTGTGCTAGCCAAAATGAGTGTCCCTCGTACTCAAAACACACACACGATATTATGTATGTGTGTGTATTGTGGGGTGCCTTGGACACACTATAGACAAAATTGTGTATAAATAACAGGAGAAAAAGTTTGGGACAAAAGATAATTTTTAGTGAAGGTAGAGAAATTTTTTAGAGGATTATAATTTTACAGCACCAAAAATATTATACCTTGTGTTTTGTTTTTGAGTGTTTGTGAGACAATTTGTGTGCAAGTTTGAGAGGAGCTTTGTGTATTGTACTGAACTTTTGGACTAAATTTTTTTTTTTTGAATTTTATTAATGAAAATTATTATTTTATCATGCAATATTTGTATTTCAATTATGATGCTAGAATAGTTTTATTACTAGAACTAGGTGAAATTTATCATGGTTAATTAACATTGCTTGTTAGTTTGATTCCATATTAATTCTCGACACGTTTTAAGTAAAATATAAAATAGATAATCATTTAAAACGACACGAGAGTATGTTTTAAACCTTCAAAATTATTTGATAATTCATATTTTAAGAATTTTAATTTGTAATTTTTAGTGGTTACACTTATATTAAATTATTTAATATCCCATGCTTAAATACAAATGTTAAACTTAAAATTGATAACTTTAAGGGAATAGAGATTTAAGGGGTCTAAATTAAGAGACGTTAAAATATTTCATAACATTTATTGTTATATTTTTCGGAAGGTACCTGTCGAGAGTTAGTGCATTTGGAGTTATAAATTCGGGAATATGGAATTAAATTAACGTATGATATTAATTGAAAGTGATAAACGGATCTAACATCCTACTTTTCTCCCATATTTGATTCATATTTCGTATTTATACTAGTCACTTGTTTCTTGTTTTTAATTTAGAACTTAATCATATTTCAATACCATTTTTGTCTAGTTGGATAGTCAATAATTTATACAAATTGACCAAATTTTCATAGGATAAATCTGTACTTACACTCGTTATACTATAATAGTCCATGAACTTGTGGTAATTTTGTAATTTGATAGCAATAAACTCCATTTATATATTGACAAACACACATTAATTCACAAAGTTAAGTATTTAAGAGACTTAGTATTATGGGTGGCTATGGAATGGGTAGAGTCTAGGTGACGGAGTTTATTTATTTGAATTATTACCTCAGTATTGGGTCCTATCGATCGTGAAGCATGTTCTTATAATACTTAGTCACATTTAGAAAGTCTGGTTTGGGTTTTAAATAGTGGAATATTGGTATGTTGGGTTAGTATATGGGTTGGGCCAAGTTTTAGGCCATTTTTGAACTTATTTTGGCCATTTTTGGTTAAGGTTATTTTGGTGTCTAAGCCTAATTTCTGATTTAATGATTCTAATAACCGAATTAGGCAAAATTAAATCACATAATACAATTAGAGAGGAACCCTAGGATCTAAGGACAAAGAGGGATAACCTAAGCTTGAAAAGTTAAAAAAATTAGGGATTTATTCCACAATCATCCCAAGGCAAATCTATTTTGTATAAGCATGTAATTAGGTTTGTGTTATTGTAATATTAATATGTAGGAATATGTTAACGAATTCATATAATCTCATTTGTAGTAATAATTAACTTAATTTTATAATTAAGATTAATCATATTATAAACCTTAGTTTATATAGTGAAGAACTAATGAGGCTTTGTTCATGAATCCAATAATTGTCCCACAAATACATCTAATTTTCTATTAAAATCATTAGATATTAATCTTATTAAATGTAGTATCTAAAAGCCATCTATTTATTTTAATGATTGATTAAAATTCATATGTTAATTGATTCAATATTGTGTAGAACACGAACTTAGGGTTACATTGATAAATTCTATAATTAGACCCTTAAATGTATTTTTAATTACCTAAACTTATAGAAACATATTGCTAATCATTCTATAATGATTATCTGTGGAGGTGATGTAATGGTTTTGTTGTGTAAAGCCTTTTAGGTTAATTGGGATTGGGTTAAGTCTGCTATGAATGAGCTAGAACAAACATAGAAGTTGCAGAGGGCGAATCAATTTGGCCTAGGGTTGAATCGATTCAGTTCGGGGTGTAAATAGATTCCGCCTCGAGGAGAATCAATTCACTTCGAAAGTTTGGCCTAAAGGTTAGGGGTACGTGAGGATTCTAAATTAGTTTAAGTTGGAGAATTCTAGATAAATTAAAATACTTATTAACTAGTGGGTTTAGATATTGATTTTATATGTTTCAGAACCTTGGGTGTTTGGGTTAAAAATCAATAAATCAATTAATATTTAATGCATACAATGATTGGGAATAAAAGAGATGGTTTTGAAGACCTTACCTTAGAGTTGATTGCCGAACTATTTGATTTATGTGAATCATACCAGGTGTTTGTGTTCTCGTGGGTAGCTTACTAGTTGTTATTTAATGGGTAGCATGTGATGTAAATGTATGGGTGTTGTGATGAGTGCATGGGTTTTACATAGGTATTATTAACCTGATTTGAGGCCATGTCTCCCAAGATGGGACAATTTGACCAAATCTTGTTGTGCAGCTTTGGGTATGGGATCATGTGTTTGTTGTGATGGCGTAGTGATTTCACTCTTGTCTTATTTTGAGGTTATAGGATTACGACATCATATAACCATACATATTAGTGCCACGAGTGATCACCGAAGTCAATAGGGATAGTCCTCCGTACTTTGGACTTTAGGTTACATACTATATGATTTGTATGTAAGTCGGGCATACTCACTTGGGTATTGTATTATCTGGTTTCTTATTATTATATATTGTGATTATACTGGAGACATTTAACTTATTATAACATGGAGTCTATTAAATATCATGACCATTTGATTAAAATATGTAATTATGTATTACCTGGTTTTGGGTTAAATGCTTCAATATATAACATACTATTAGATTATGGTAATTAATATCCCAACATTACAGTTACTATATGTCATCTAATATAAAATGTTCATTTACTAGGATTCAGTCACTACATGCATGATGGGGCGTGTTGAGAATATATAAAGTTTCACATGAAAAAATTAAAGTTTTTCTCTCGATTATACAAAATCTTGGGCCTCCCATGATTAACAATGTCTTATTAGGTTAACCATTAACGGAATTCAAATTATGCAAACTAAATTTCGATAACAATAATCTCATGCTCTAAAAAAATATTCTTAAAGATACTAACACCTTTATATCTCGAGAAAACTTTTCTCTAAAATCGTAACTTCTTTCTTTATATAATAAATTTCTCTCTAAAATCGTGATTCGTTTCTTTTCCTAAGAATCTCCTAATAAAATGTTTAAATCTTTGTATATTTTACATTCCCACCCCTTTCTCTCTCTTTAATATATAAAGCCCTTCCTCTCCATATAATTATAAGCCATTCGTCTCTAAAAAAAACTTCCTAAAGTTCAATATTTTCTCTCTTAGAATGTTTGTAACATTTAAACTCTAAAAAAAATTCTCACTCCAATATCTTATAATATTTCGCTCTATAAAAAAGTTTTTCTTAAAAAATTGAATATCCTTCTTCATAGAAAATATCAATAATTTTCTAACTATTTATCGCTTTAAATTCTTTTTACTCTCTTAAATATTAAAGAGAAAAAGGGATAACTATTTTAGATAAATAAAGATGTTATAATTTTAAAAATAAATATTTTTCTACAGAAAGAAAGATATTAGAAATAAATTTGTGTTATTGTTAATGAATACTAGAAAAGGGGACAATGTATATGTTTGGATGTTAGCACTAAGACATTGAGATTTGATAAAGGTGTAATAATTTAAAAGAACACATGGATCCTATTCTTGTATCGACTATATTATAAATATGCATTGAAATTTAGTCATAGAGTTAGCTCGAAATCAGTTAGAAATGGGTGTTCCAATAGTAAAATAGTTTGGTTGATTAAAGGAAGATAAGCAATTTTAGACACATGTGTATATCGAGTAGATTTAGGCGATGTTTGGGAGTCTAATAGAGAAGAAAAGAAAATGGGATATGTTTGCAAGTTCTATTTTGGAGAGAAAATAAAGAAAACGAAGGGAAAGTATTTCATTTCCTTCATTTGAGATTTTAAATAGGAGAGAAAGGAAAAACATTTTCTTGTTTGGGAGTTTAAAAGAGTGAAAAGAAATGATAATTAAAAAATAAATAAAAAACTTCTCTTCATTTCTCAGCAAAACTTTCTATCCAAAATGAAAAGCAAGGGAGGGAAATAATTTTTTTAATGAATTTTACCTTCTTCCTCTTTAAAAAATTATTTTCCTCCCAACTCCCAAACAATAAAAAAGAATCTTGTTTTCTCTTCTCTCATAAAGTCCCTAACAAATGAAGGAATATTGATTTCTCTTCTCTTCTTTTTCTACCCACTCTTATTAACTTCTCCTTCTTCTATTTCCTCTCCTAATAAAACTAATAGAGAATGAAGCTCAAAATCATGTTCCATCCTATATTTGGATCTATAAGACACTGCTTTCAAGGTTTATAAATATACTCCCTCTAGTACAATAACATTTGTTTGTGCGTTCCCTTTAGAGTTAGGAGTATACAAAACAAGTAATTTTATTTATTTTAGTTGAAGATGTATTTATATTTGTATCCTTACTCATACTCATTTAAAACTCATTCTAAAAATAAAAACATAACCCCACTTCCACCGCACCCCATCCACCGGAATCCTCGTTGAAACGCCGAAATCCTCGTCGGACGCTAACGGAATCCTCGTCGGATTGTTTCTCTCTCCTCATTTCTATCTGTCTTCGTTTATTTCTTTAATTTTTTTGGTTCGCGCCAGCGACACCATTGCCGGAAAAATGGAGTTTTCACCGGAAAAATTGGAGGTTTTAGTGAAATAGTAAATTTATCGATTTCAGTTTTTTGTCAAAAAAGATCGAATATGAGTGTTGTTAGATAGATCTCGATGAGTAGATTTCAAATATATAAATTTTGTGAATTTCGAATTTGTATATTTGAAGTTATAAACTTTTGAAGATGTGATGGTTTTTTTTTATGAGTTGTTAAATGGTATATCGTTCATTTTTTATGTTATTTTTAATAAAGGAACTAAACTTATAAAATTGTATAGTGTGTCCTATTTTTACGTACTTTGAATCGGATTGGAAAAGTCCCTAAAAGTAAACATGGAGACAAAGACATTAGTAATTTATAATCTTATTGATGAGGTTTTAAGAGCTAATTATTTATAATCTTATAGATCAGGTTTTTAAGGAAGTAATTAGAATTTTACATACACCCTTTTAGGGATAGAGAAATAGGTTGGCATTTAGGGAGAGGAAAAGGTTAATTCAAGGAACTCACGTTTACTAGTCACCAAGAAACACGACAGATTAGATTTTTAAACTAAAATTGAAACCTAAGAAAACATACCTTCAATAAGAGTAGGTAACGAATCCCCATATACAAATGAAAGAGGCCCATGGTTCCTAGCATAGTTGGCTTGCGAACTTTGATAGGCTTTCCATCACTCTTGGCTAGTGGATATTTAGTGAAATACTGGAAGCAAAAATCAGGAAGATTGGCAAATCTCAGAGGATTTCGTAGGGATGAACCCACATGGTAAATAAACTGATATGGTTGATTTGCATGTGCCGCCATTGCCACAATCATCGAATTCACCACCATATCACCTGGTATCTGTATGCAAGACATTGCATAATTTCTATATGATTTCCATTTTAAATATTTAACTATTCAAGTGGAAGATACTCAGGTTTTAATATGTGATTTCCAGGCAAAAGATATAAGGGGCATTTACGTTTAGATCCTATTAGACATTCTTATAGACATTCTAGTCCCATCATGTTTTTCTCTTACATATAAGTCCTATTCCTAATTTTTTGGAACTTTTTTTCCAATTTTACCATTTTAAAACCAACAATCCGTAACTTCCTTGAGAAGTTACATAAGTGGTTGAACTTTTTTTTTTTAATCTTCAAATGATCATAACTTTTGATTCACAAATTCGTTTTTCACAAAATTACTATTTTTGAAATCTGCTCGACGAGATCTATCAAACAAGATCCATGAAGGGTATAAAATTTCAAAGAAAAAAATTTACACAAACAGTAAACTTTAGTGTATGCACTAGAATATGAAATAGTTTTATATATGTGACATTTTCACAAATAGACAGTAACATTTAATGTGCTAATACTACAAAGCATATATATATATATATATATATATATATATATATATATATATATATATATATATATACATATATATATATATATATATACGGTGGATCCAAACCCTTTTTTTTTCAAAATTACCTTATATTTGAAGGTTCGCTCTAGCGATATCCAATCATTACCACCATTATTGGAGCTTCAATGACCTTAGTCAGAGCTCTGATTTGGGGTGGGTAAGGGTGGCATGTGGTGCCGCTGGCGCAGACCTTATAAAATAAGAGACTATTGAATAAATGGGCTTTGGATCCACCGAAGTATCATGGGGGCAGCTGGTGCGGACCTTTGAAAATAAGATTGGATAAATGAGATCGGGATCATCTGGAGCGCCAATTTGGGGTGAATAGGGGTGGCACAGAACTTTAAAAATAGGAGCATATTGGATATATATATATATATATATATATATATAGTTTGTAAGAATGTTATAGATATTAAACTTTATTGTATATACCAGAAAATGAAATAGTTTTATATTTCTGACTTTTTCACAAACAATAACATTTACTGTGATAATATATTTATGAAATAGTTTTATATATATAACATTTTCACAAACAGTAACATTTACTGAGTTAATATTACACAATATATATGTAACATTTTCACAAAAACAGTAACATTTACTGAGTTAATATATATATATATATATATATATATATATATATATATATATATATATATATATATATATATATATATATATATATATATATATATATACACGGTATATCCAAACCTCTTTTTTTTTTTTAAATTACCATATTTTTAAAGATTTACGCTAGCGACATTCAATCCCCACCACTACCCACCCCAATTGTCGACGCTTCAACGACTTTCATCAGCGCTATGATTTAGGTGGGTAGTAGTGGCATAGGGTGCCGCTGGTGCGGACCTCTGAAATTAAAAGAATATTAGATAAATGGAGTTTGGATCCACTGGCGCTCCGATTTGGGGTGAGTAGGGGTGACAGTGGGTTAGGTTTATATCTATAACATTTTTACAAACGTTAACATTTACTGTGTTATAACACAGTATATATATATATATATACGGTGGATCCAAACCTCTTTTTTCTGATATTGCCTTATTTTTAACGACCCGCGCTAGCGGTATCTAATCCCGACCACCACCAACCCCAATTGTCGGAGCTCGAACAACCTTCATCAGAGTTCTGATTTGGGGTGACATGGAGTGCCGTTGGCGCTGACCTTAGGAAATAAGGGAATATTGGATAAATGGGGTTTGGATACACCGGCGCTCCAGTTTGAGGTGGGTACGGGTAGCATTGGATTAGGTTTATATCTGTAATATTTTCACAAATAATAAATGTTACTGTTTGTGAAAATGTTACATCGGCATCCCATGCCACCTCAAATCAGAGCTCTGATGAAGGTTGTTGGAGCTCCGATAAAGGGGGTGGGGATTGGATGCCGCTGGCGCGGACCGTTAAAAATAAGATAATATCTGAAAAAAGAGGTTTGGATCCACTGTATATATATATAACAAATAATAAATGTTAACGTTTGTAAAAATGTTATAGATATAAACCTAACCCACTGTCACCCCTACTCACCCCAAATCGGAGCGCCAGTGGATCCAAACTCCATTTATCTAATATTCTTTTAATTTTAGAGGTCCGCGCCAGCGGCACCCTATGCCACTACTACCCACCTAAATCATAGCGGTTTGGATCTACCGTGTATATATATATATATATATATATATATATATATATTAACTCCGTAAATGTTACTGTTTGTGAAAATGTTATATATATATTGTGTAATATTAACTCAGTAAATGTTACTGTTTGTGAAAATGTTATATATATAAAACTATTTCATAAATATATTATCACAGTAAATGTTATTTTTTGTGAAAATGTCATAAATATAAAACTATTTCATTTTCTGGTGTATACAATAAAGTTTAATATCTATGACATTTTTACAAACTATATATATATATATATATATATCCAATATGCTCCTATTTTTAAGGTTCTGTGCCACCCCTATTCACCCCAAATTGGCGCTCCAGATGATCCCGATCCCATTTATCCAATCTTATTTTCAAAGGTCCGCGCCAGCGGCCCCCCATGATACTTCGGTAGATCGAAAGCCCTTTTATTCAATAGTCTCTTATTTTCAAAGGTCCGCGCCAGCGGCACCACATGCCACCCTTACCTACCCAAATCGGAGCTCTAACGAAGGTCGTTGAAGCTCCAATAATGGTGGTAAGGATTGGATACCGCTAGCGCGAACCTTCAAATATAAGGTAATTTTGAAAAAATAGGGTTTGGATCCACCATATATATATATATATATATATATATTTATACTGTGTAGTCTTAACTCAGTAAATGTCTGTTTGTGAAAATGTTATATATATATTGTGTAATATTAACTCAGTAAATGTTACTGTTTGTGAAAATGTTATATATATAAAACTATTTCATAAATATATTATCACAGTAAATGTTATTGTTTGTGAAAATGTCACAAATATAAAACTATTTCATTTTCTGGTGTATACAATAAAGTTTAATATCTATGACATTTTTACAAACTATTTATATATATATATATATATATATATATATATATATATATATATATATATATATATATATCCAATATGCTCGTAAATTTTTACAGTTATGTGCCACCCCTATTCACCTCAAATTGGCGCTCCAGATGATCCCGATCCCATTAATCCAATCTTATTTTCAAAGGTCCGCGCCAGTGGCACCCCATAATACTCCGATGGATCCAAACCCCATTTATCCAAAAGTCTCTTATTTTCAAAGGTCCGCGCCAACGGCACCACATGCCACCCTTACCCACCCCAAATCGGAGCTCTGACGAAGGTCGTTGAAGCTCCAACAATGATGGTAAGGATTGGATGCCGTTAGCGCGGACCTTTGAATATAAGGTATTTTTGAAAAAAGAGGTTTTGGATCCACCGGATGTGTATATATATATATATATATATATATATATATATATACTGTGTAGTATTACCACAGTAAATGTTACTTTCTGTTTGTGAAATGTCGCATATATAAAACTATTTCATATTCTACTGCATACAGTAAAGTTTACTATTTGTGTAAATTTTTTTCTTTGGAATTTTATAGTCTTCATGGATCTTGTTTGATAGATCTCGTCGAGCAGATTTCAAAAATAGTAATTTTGCGAAAAATGGATTTGTGAATCAAAAGTTATGATCATTTAAAGATTAAAAAAAAAGTCCAACCACTTATGTAACTTCCTCAAGGAAGTTACGGATGGTTGGTTTTAAAAGGGTAAAATTGTGAAAAAATTTCCTAAATAGTTGGAATAGGACCTATGGGATTATGAAAAAGTCAATGGGACTTATAAGCTTGTTGACCTAATAAATGGGACCTAGATATAATTTGCTCAAGATATAACTGTTAGTTAATCGTACGATGTAGCAGTAACTATTGGTTATAATTGGCATACCGTAACTACTTAAGATAATTGTATTATAGAGGACATTAGAAATCATTTACGTCGGAAAGAAAAGTCAAAATGCAATCTACGATCACTTCAACCAAACCGATGATTGAGTTATTTTCATATCTTCGTATAAAATTCTCTGTCAGGAAAAATATGGGTTTTATTTTGATGTTATTGGAAGAATAGGGGTCTAATGAAAATTGCGGAAAGTTAATTTCTCAAGTTAAAAGTGATTTATTTGAGGAAATTATATGCTACATATCTGCTACAGACATTTGTTTTAGAGTGGCGTATGCAAAAATCTGGTTTCCCTTCAAGTTTATATATGTTTTTGAAAAACCAATCTAATAACATAATCTAATAACAACATAATATAATTTTGATGTCTCTTCACAAAAAATTAACATGTGACAACATCATTAATTTCACATCTATATCTATATCTATATCTATATCTATATCTTTTATTACTATAAAATGCAAAACAAGGCATTAAGACTCCTCTTCAATCAGCCTATCCACGTAAGAAATGCTATACAAGCATTTTGACCACGTATGCAAGCTATTAAAATTGCTCTCTTATTTCAAGAAAGCTGGCAGTCTGCCCAAGAGAGAAATTAGAAGAGCAACCATTCATATTCATATTCCCACAATTAAGGCTACTAGAAACGACGCTTGTCCTCAATTCAATTCATTTTCCATCATTTCCCGAAATTCGTATGGTTCTCATCCCACTCCATCTTCTCCCATCCTTATCCATCATGCTCTATTAAAGAGTGATGTGGGCAAAAAATATGTAGTGAGATCCGTTTTTTTCCTCTCTTTTGAGTTCTCCTCACCATTATTTCCATTCTCTCCATCAAATTCCCAAAATCATAAACTCTGTTTTTGGTGAGATGACAACATAAAAAACCCAAATGAGTTCTCAAAAATCTCAATCGATTCTCTTCTTTTCCACTCATGTCATCTATTTCCCTCCCCAATCTATCAAATATATATACTATCACTTCCCTTAAACTTCGAATTGAAGCTCAGAGAGAGAGATGCAATTTCTGATTATGAAACTCCCATCAGATCATCAATGCACGAATCTAATAATAGCAACCATGAAATACCCTTCTAAAATCTTGCCATTAAGGAGAAGAAAATGAAGCCTACGAAACCCAAGGTCACAAGTGTTGAAACTGCAGCTAAGATCGATGTATCTGATACGTGACGGTATTTTTTTTCCTTTTTTTATGATTTCCTGATCATATGGTGGGTATATCTTCGGATTTAGGTATTTTTTTTTATCTACGTGGCATGATTAGAGAATTGTTTGATACGATGTTCAAAGTGCTGGTGAAAGAGTTGAAGGGGACAAGGGTGACAGCTAACTCTATATTTCCATGGCCAAAGGCCACAAATATACTTCTTAAGGAAAGACTGACGAGTTTGTGAAAATTCTGCTGGGGGAGTATTCACTTGGATGATCGACACAATCGAAGGATGTGGCGGCGGTGGTTAGGTTGTTCGTTAGTGATGCTGGTGAGTGTAATGCATTTGGAGATAGATTTTCAGGGTTGTGTTTTTAGATAGATTTTCAAGGTTATTTTATATCGGATTGTGTTTATTTATTTGTTTTAATGGACACCAACCATTTTAAGATTTACCTTTTGTGTATTGGAATTTTGTAAATCTGGTTTTGATTATTTGTTGGGAATGTTGATTGAAAATAACACAATGTTGAGATGATACACTAAGACAACTAAATTATTTTTTTCTTTATGTATTACTTATTTTTGGGAAAAGTGGTTTACTATGATGTAAATCATCTAATGAATGTTTTGAGTAGACATTCAGTAGAATGTAGTCCAACCTCCCAAATTTATTCAAGCTTATTTTTAGGTATTGAAATCCTTTAAAGATGTACCGTTGTGTAGTGTAGCAGGTGTTGTTTCGCCAATAAACAATGATATGCCATTGTGTATTATTTGTTGTCTATTAGCTGTTATTTGGCATTAAGTTATTAATGCGATTTATTTTTTTACTGATAGTTTACTATGGGCTGAATGTGAGAAGTATCTTTTATGATATTTTCAATTGGTCATGTCCTTAATGAAACGCACAATTGTTGATAATGGAACACACAGTTGGTATATATTTTAAATAAAATTCCTAACATATTTGATTTTAATTTTTCTTATCCATTTTAAAATCCATTTGTAGTAGGTAAGCTAACAACTAAATCGTACTTTTTTTTTCTAGAATTTGATGTTTCTAGGCTTTAAGTAATATGATATCTATGAATAAAGGATTACAATATATAATAATACTAGCAAAAAAATTATGAATAGTTTGAGGCCATAACTATATTTATTTTTTTCGATGTAATTTCTCATCGTACGGTTTCCTTTGGGATTACTCTATTCTATAATATAAAACACATTACAGATGTAATAAAAGAATTAAGTTTGTCCACGTGACTCCCTATTTCTCCACCTTTCTTGGACACACTCTAAAATGCAAAACAAGCGTTTTAAATGATGTTATGCTATAAGGTTGTCCACGTGGACAAACAATAACCCTCTTAACAAAACTCAAAACCACTCCACATTTGCCAAATTCCGCCATCTCTTTGTCTTCCAACCTATCATTTCCCCTCCCCTTGTGACTTTTCCTCTCTCGCTCACACTCTAAAGGCACTATAAATCGATTGCCCACCAACCGTCAATCAACAACCCTATTATAAGAACGAAAGTAAATATCTAAGTGGCCCATGGAATGGTCTGAGATTTAGCGGGGTACCTGAAATGAAATCATTAGATATTCTAACCTTCTCATTTGTAATGGACCCCGATGAGGTTTACTACTCATTTGAGCTAGGCATCAAGTATGTGTACTCGAGGTTGGTGATGAGTTCATCTGGGAACCTTCAAATATTTACATGGATTGATAATAGAAACGAATGGAACCATTTTTCGTACGCACCTAAAGATCAATGTGACAGGTATTTTGAGTGTGGGGAATATGGTATATGTGATACCAATTTTTTTCTCCGGTGTGTAAATGTACGAGGGGATTTAGGTCTAGAAATATGCAGGCGTGGAGATTGAGAGATGGGTTTGAGGGGTGTGTGAGAAGTACGGAGTTGAATTGTTCAGGTGATGGGTTTTTGGCGTTGAAGAATAAGAAGTTGCCTGAGAGTTCAAGTTCGTTTGTGAATAATACTATGAATTTGGGTGAGTGTCAGAATATGTGCAAGGAAAATAATTCATGTATGGCTTTTGCAAGTTTAAATATTATCGGAGTTGGTTCTGGGTGTGTAATTTGGGCCACTGGACTTCTTGATTTGAGGCAATATGCTGTGGGTGAAGGTGGACAAGATCTGTACGTCAGAATGGGGGCTTCTGATTTAGGTATGTCACCATATTTAATTTTCTTTTTTAGTATTTGCTTTTTCTGTTTTTCGATTAAAAAATATTAAAGAGGGAATAATGAGTTTGTTAGGTGAGTTGGGTCGACTCAAGGCGAGTTATGATGATGGTAGCATAGTTGAGAAATATTTGTTTTTGTTATGGAGGAAAACGAAATGACATGAAAAGAATGTTAGTGATTTTTATGAGTTTATGTTGTTAGTGTGTTTATTTTGTATTTGTAGGGCATGTTAGTATTTTTTAACACAATTCATCTTCCTCAACAATGGATCAAAGACAAATTTCTCAAATAAATTCTTTATGTTTACCATATTGAATCTAGATGACACAAAATCAACAACTCAACCTGCGTGGTGACTAACACAATCGCGTATCCGCTCATCGCGCGAGTTTACACCTAGTTCTATATAATAATCTAAAACGCAGTACACGCATTTATATCTACTTTGCAAGTGCATCTCCACGTGGTCAGCTTGCTATTAATCATATCAAAATGCTACAACTTATCTACCTCCACAGGCCTGTTAACTTAATAAATTTACATCAAAGCCCTTAACTCTTCCAGCCTCTTTTTCTTCCAATTTTTCCCTTTTCTCTCTACAAGATCCATTGTTCTTGGTTGCTGGGCAACCATTTTTCATTTCACTCAGCCATTTCTTATCTCACCCATTTCTCAACTCTCTCATTAACTCCATCTCAACCATTTCCTCCACATCTGCCCCCTCCCTCCCGCCTCCAGTAGCAGCAATGCCACCACTGACCACCTTCAGCGTCGTCCGCCCCCTTCTGTCTTCTCTTCTTCGATCCACTGGTCGGTATACTACTCCCATAACTATAAATAGAACATCTTAGTGTAACTTGGATTTTCAAAATTCCAGAGTGTGACAAAATATTGGGTCTTTGCAAGATGGCAGTGTTGAAGAGTAACGTGTTGAGGTTGTTCATCAGACAATCCATCAGTTACTCCTCCAACAATAGAGAAAACAAATAAACAATGGATAATAAAGGAATAAGATAAGAAGTAATTTTTTTTAGATTTGGGTTTCCAAGCGTTAAGAGAGGCTATGTTATTTTTTTCATTTTTCTTTCGGCTAATTTCTATAACGTGTAGGTTGTGTGCCTTTTTTTAACACTTTCTACCCACTTGTATATTACGATGGTAGTATTGTTTATTTATTTTCATTTTCCTTTAAATTTGATGTTTTTTATGGTGTGTCCATACATACCCACAATGCTAATATTTTTTGCAGGATAAGATAAGTAATAAAGAGTCTCATCAATAGGTGATTCTGAAATTCTTAAAATTGAATACAATATGGTGTATGGTGAAGTAAATTGACAGTTTTTGAATTTCCCTTTAATAGCAAAGTTAAATACAGTTTATCACCTCTATCTCTTTTTATTTGTCTATATTTTTCCCTTTATGGCAGTATTATGCTGCACTTGCCGTATATTAGGGGTGACAATTTTTATATTATCATATCTGAGGTTTTTTCCTTTTTGCGCCAAAATTATGAAGTAAATTGTGAAGTAAAGATTTGAGAAAATTAGTACACTTTATTTAGCATAAATTTTTTAATAAATATTATAAACCTGAACATTGTTATTGCTCCACACTTTTCGAATTAATATTTTCCTCGGTGTTATGTAATTCATAATGTAACAGTTATTTTTTTTCATTATTAGTATTATGGAAGAAGAGGTATAAACTCAACAAGGTTTTGATATCTTAGTTTGCTGGAATCTAATGTATTTGTTCAGTAAATTGTATCATGCAATTTTTTTTGTTTGTATTTATGTAATGTTTATATTAGATACACCTTTTTTAGTTATTGGCTTTATAGGTTTGTGTGTAGCAACATATTCTACACATATATGTATTTAAATATATAGAATTTTTTTGCTTTTAATTTTTTTAGTTTAGATATATACATAACAATGGGCCATTTCATTGTTAGAAGTGTAAGTTGGATTATCGATCCCGCGATAGAAGATTGTGTTGACTGATCTAACTAACAAAGATTTTTAATGTAATTTTCAGAATCTAAGTACTCAACTCTTTCTTTTACATTTTTATGCAAAATGTAAATTGTAACTTTATTGTGTTATAATTGTAGTGTAAAAACAATACAATCAACTAATTGAAATTTTGTTAAAGTAATGTAATAACTTGACATTTTTTATTGTCAATTATGCTGATTATACACTTTTTAGGTTTAATTGTGTTATTGAATTAGTTCTTTGTAATAATCCATTAGTTAATTTCATTATGTTATCCTCTTTAATATTTTTTTCTGTTCTCTATCACATTGGATTGTTAAGTTTTTTTTCATATGGGTTTATATATGATCTACTGTGGCTGGCTAGGTGTGCATGTTTTTTTAGGAGATTTGTAGAATACGCTGAAATTAGTTTTGTATAATAAAATGTGTGGTATGCTTATTTCATGTAGATTTATATTATGCATTATTATTTTTTATTCTATTAACATAATGTTTTAGAGTTCTTAAAAATATCATTTAGTGGGTTTATTGGATTTGATAACTGTAGATGACACAAAGTAAACGAAATATTTTCTGGCAATTGCCTGGTCCGCACATCGTGCGGGTCTAAACCTAGTCTAATTTAAAACGCTCTACAACGAGCCTTAAATGACCATATGAATCCAAGTTATCCACGTGGTAATTAAATCTTGAAATCCAAAAAATGAGTTGGTTCGTTTTTTGCCTTCTCTCCCTCTCTCCAAAGCCAATAATGTCATTTATTTACTCAAAATATCTCCACATTCCTTTCATCTTCTTAAACATTCTCTCAGTCTAAAACTCTTCCCCTCCCTTTATCTTTATATAATTCTTCATCGCTGCCGAAGCTAATATAGTTTTTATCTCAGTCGATTACAAGTTTGCCCCAGAAAACCCAATCCCCACTTGCTTTGATGATTAATGGACTACTTTCAATGATCATGCCGACTTCACGAGGTTTTTTTTGGCAGGTGACAGTATCGGAGCCAATATCTCACATAACATTATGGTCAAAAACGGTAGTGGTGGTGGGTGTGGTGTCAAGATTGTTGGGATGATTTTAGTTCATTTGTTTGTTTGGAATGAGGAGCCTTCTAAATTGTGCGAGTTTTTTTGTTGCGATAGTAAGGGGGTGAATGAGCTCTAGGCTGAACCCGGTTGAACTTCTGGGTCTGTTGGCGGGCTTTGAGTGTGAGAATGTGCTGGAGATTACTGCAATGGAGGACCATTTGAGGTACAGAGATTGGAATTACCATGAGATGTTATATAAAAGTTGAATAAAAGTGGGTACACTTTTTTATGGATACAATTTTATAATTTTTTATTATATTGATAAATTGGGAATGGGTTTTAAATTTTCATATTTTCTCAAAATGCTGGTAAGATATCCCATTTTTGTATCTTCGTATCAGTTTTTCATAAGCTTTCATAAAATGTTTGAATAATTTTTTTGGTTCTTTTTCTTTTATTAAAAAATAGTTGTGTGTGAATATATATCGTGACCTACGTATATTCATTTTGTATGCGTATGTTTGATAAAATGTTTGTTGATGAGCTTCCAGATATGCCCAAAATCCATGGCATTCATGTTGTTAATGGTGTCACTGTGTCTAAGTCACTCAAGATTGGCATGTTCCACAATAATTGGGTAAACCTCTTCTTTCACTTTACATTTGCTTTCTGCTACTAATTTGGACACAAAGGACCATGTTACACTTTTAAAAATAAACCACGATAGCCTTATAAATTGAGGGATTGTCCTGTTCTTGATAAAGGGGTGCAATTTAAGTTTCCTTTTTGTAGGTTAATTATCTTTTTTGTGAAATTAAGTCTCTTTCATATTTTTAAGAACTATTTTTTCAAAACCAAGTTTGAAATTCAAAGTCGCCACCATAACATACTTTAAAATTATTATGCATTATGTTTTAATTTTTTTTTCTATGATACCCGAGAAGAAAAATGAGGGTGCCTTTATCTAATAATGAATAACTTCATGTTTTAATTATATATATATATATATATATATATATATATATATATATATATATATATGCGTTCATATTTTTGTGTGTTCTATTCTTTTTGTTTATGTAATTCCCCATACTTTATCATTAAATATCATCTTTTTTGCATTTCAATTTTACATGCAAGTATTTGTTTCGCCTCAAATATTCTAGAAATGAAAGACATATATTCGTTATCATTTTATAATTTTTTCTACATTAAAAGAATGTATCACACAAATATAAAATAGGTTTTTTAACGTTACATATATTACCTCTATTTGATAAGTATTTTCATGTTGCATTGTATAACAAGAATTTTAAAGTACCTGCGTATCACGTGTGGTTTAAAACTAATATAATTTATAATTTTAGTGTCTCCTCTTAAATAATTGACACGTGATAATAATAAATGATGGCTAATATCTAAGTGTCTGTCAAATTGAGTTTGACACGTGGCATCACAATTGAGTTGCAATGATTCCCTTCTTACCTTCGATCCTGACTTGAAAATGTATCTGCAATTAAGAGGAGCCCATTTCTTACTGGCCCTCTATCTCCCGTTCCTCTTCACCTTCCATCAAATTTCCAAAGTCTAACAACCACCATAAATTCTGAGAAACCAACAGCCCCTCCTCTCTTTAAATTGATGAAACTCGCAAACGATTCTCTCCCACCCTCGATATCTTATTCTTTTAATTTTGTCAGAGGGATAACCCCTCATTTTTCCCATGTCTCTTTGTTTCTCTTAATCGCCTTTTCTCCTATGTTTCTTGAAAATTAAGACTTCAATATCTGACACTTGAAAGTGAAGTTCATATCCCATCACCTCTTACTTGGTCACCGTCTCTTTTGTGTGCTTCATGTCAGACAAAGTTGGGTGGGAGCTCCATCTATTAGGCATGCCATTGTCAAACAAAGATCTGACACAATGGGTTTGAGATGATGGTGGTGGATATGGCTATTGCTTTGTTGTGTGTTGGTTTATGGTTGTTCTTGGCCGTGGTTTCTGCATTTCCATCGTGGTCTATGGTTGGTCGAATTTGTAGGTTTTCGGGAGTGTATGCCCAGATCGTGGATGTGCCCCACTTCGTGGTCCCAACATGTCCCATGGTTTCCTACGACCGTGTGTTTTGTATTCTGGTGTGCCAGTTTGTGTTTGCCCGCTGGCGTTGGGTGTTGCCTAAAGACTTGCCCCGGTGATGGCCGTTCACGGCAGGTCATGGGTTGTTTGCCTGCTATAGGCTTTGGTCCATCCACACAAATGGGTTTGGTAGATCTGGCATTTCTTTGGGAGTCATTTATAGATTAAAATTAATGTGTTATTATGTGTTTTTTGTTAAGGTCCATTAAAAAGTTCATTCTTTTGGTCCACTAGAGAACCTCTCCATATATATATATATATATCTATGTGTGTGTGTGTGTGCGCGCGCTCGTGTGTACATACAAATGACCAATAGAATGAACCTCAAAGTCGGACCTTTTTTTTTAATAGTAAAAAAATTGAGTTATATTTTTTTGGGGGTTTTGAATATTTCAAAGTTCCAAACGAACAACAAATCATAATTATTTTTTTGATAATATTATGCAAATTTTTGCTTAGAACCTTTTGCTATGTAAATAGTCGAATATTTTTTCTTCTTTTTACTACTTTCGTTTTTATATGCAATCTATTTTGCTTTATACGTAAAGTTTCTTCAACTTAATTTAAAGTCTTTTGTACAAGTAATGCAAAATGCCCGCGTATCGTACGGGGCTAAAACCTAGTATCAATGTAATAACATGTGGGTTTGTGTGCATGAGTCATTTATATGGGTATAATTATTTGTCTAAACTGTTATTCATTGCGCATCGTGCATGGGTGATATTTAGATTTTGTAGTATAATAAATGTATTTGTATACCTAAACATCACTCTAAAAAAAAAAATAATAATAATAATAATAAGTAAATCTCCATATTAAGGCCAAACGACCAAATTCTTTAAATGTACGTAATTCACTGTGGCGCTTACTTCTTTATTATGAGAACACGACGAAAAAGGGGTTTGTGAGTCTTAAGTGTATAAAGGCATTTATAGGAAATGTAGAATTGAATAGGGAAATGGGTGAGCATCTTTTAATGTCCAAGCATCTAAATATGATAAGAAAAGTGTTAATAAGTACAATATAGGGTACTTAGGTAAGATACGTATCATCCAAATGTATTTAAGAAGGATAATGTCATCCAAAGGGAGTGTTGGAGGGCAACAATTGGTTGTTCAATGGAGACCCACTTTGATTACAAAGTTGGAATCCATTGGCAGGGCTTGCAAAGTCACCACGAGCGTCGAAAACCCGTTAGATCTGGGTGGTAGGACTCCCTCTACACGTATGGGGAGAGGACGTATTTAAATTTATATAGTCGCCAATTGAAGCAGTATAACGATCAGCTGGCGGAGCAAGATCAAGTTGTGATGATAGTAAACATTTTCCTTAGTAGCTGCATCAACGGCAGGGGGTCGTGGGAAGATAACAACAATGTCTCCGGCGCTAGAAACAAATTGGTGGGGCTAGTTGCACCTAACATGTAAGACATAGGTGTCTCGACAGTATCACCATCGAAAAACCCAGCAGTTGCGACACCAAATTCTATCTTTGAAGAGCAATTCCCAACAGAAATAGACGCGTTCGGATCTCAAGATCGGGGTATGGGGAAGAAAGTGGGTGTTGCTTTATATAATTGTGGAAAAATATTCTCTGCTAGTAGCCAAAATTTTGACTTTTGGCCGGATGATGTCGTTAAAGGGGCAGATGTGTGCATCGCAAAAGGGTATATTTGGTGGGGAGGATGCGGAGGAATTGTTAAATTCTAAAAAGAGTCGTCCATGAGCTTTAAAAATTGGAAATCTTAAAGCAATTAGGACTCATTTTAAATTATGCAAATATTTTGCACAAGGATTCCTTAAGGAGAAATATTAAGACTAAAGGGGAATAAAGAGGTTAGTGTTGACGCTAAGATTGAACTTAATAATGTGGGAGTTAAGACGAGTAATGGTGAGTTAAATTTGGCCCTTGTTTTACCACAAGAATATAACTACCTTAACTCAATTGTGGAGGATGGGGGAAGAGTTGGTGAAAGGGGAACATACATTTTTTACCATGGGGAATCGAGTGGCCTGGGGGGTCTCTCGCCAGTGAAATGGAAGGTTACTAATGGGAGGATGAACAGATAATTTTAGACACTACTCGGGAGTTGACGAGGGAAAGGCATGGTTAGGGTAAGTTGGAAAATTGTATGAATCCTAAACTATGGGTAGTGCTTGAGGTCTCAGTAGGAATGTTGAGTTACGAAATTTGTGTACCGGTGGAAGTAGACAATTATGAGGAAGTGGAGGTGGAGGGGGGACAATAGGTGGTAGATTGGGGAAGAATGGGAGGAATGGGTAGAGAATATGATATTAATATTTAGCCAATACTTAGGAGTATCCTACGCGGGGAATGAGATGGATGCGATGACGTTAAAAAATATAGAAGAAAAAAGGAGGGGGAAATTAGGAGGAATGGTGGTAGATTAGGGAATAAAAAATGGTACTTAATGAAGCTATGACTGAACTCATAGAATGTGAGGGGTTTGAATGATCCCGAGAAAAGAGGAATCGTTCATGGAGATATTTATAGATGGAGGTCAGATGTTTTGTGCTTATAGGAGTTGAAGTTGGGGAGTTTGGATAGGGACATGGATAGGTAAATCCAGGGAGGGAAGTGGATAGAGTGGAGTAGTCTGGATGTCATGGGTGCTTAGGGTGGGGTGATTATTATGTGGAATTCTCGAGTAGTGAAAAAAGTTAAGACTTAAACATGAAATTAATTTGTGTATTATTTATTTAAAAATTTGGAATGAGGGTTCTCTTGGAGTTTCTCTGGAGTATATGGGCCAATGCAGGATTAAATTAGATGGGAGTTATGGGAGGAGTTAGGAGTGTGGGGTGTCCCTTAGAGTAATACCCCATGATTTTTAGGACTAATAATTTAATTATTTTGGGAGAATAAGTATTTATTTATATTGGAGAATTCTAATTTGGCACTTGAGGTCAAAATTTGAGGATGTTAGAAAGTATTTCGAATGACGATTCTGAGTGTGAGGTTGATTCCGAATGAGTCGAGATAGTCGAAATGACTGTACTTTGATCTTATTTGGGTTCCGGAATATTTTAAGTTCGTTTGACTCGAATTGGAGTAACCGAGTCATTTAAAGTGTGTATTATCATTTAAAGTTGGGTATTTTGGAGATAAGGCTTATTAAGCCTCCATGAGATAAAAATCTCATTTTATGAGATTGAGAAAGCCCTAGAGAGAGAGAGAGAGAGAGAGAGAGAGAGAGAGAGAGAGGAAAGGAACAAGAGAAAGAGAAGAAAAGCTTGGGAATTTCGGTTATTTCGCGATTTCGAGGAAGATTGAACCTTTACAACTTTGAGGCAAGTGATTAAACTTGCTAATTAATTCATGTGTGTAATTTATTTCATGATTTGTGGATAAATTTACGGATTTTGGGTTATAAAGTGTTAAAACCTAGATTTTGGGTAAATCTTGTATTTGAGGTGTGGGTATATGAATTTGAGGTTTTAAAATTTGTTGGGTAGAAATATATTGAGTTTTGATGATAGAAATATGTTTGGGTTGATAAACAATGGAGATAAAATGATAAATGTGATTTTTGGAAATTTTGGCTTTTGGAGAAAAATAGCCATTTTCATAGCTTCTGAACAGGCCGAATCAATTTGGCCCCTTTTCGAATCGAGTACGAATGTTGCAGGTTTACAAGTCTGAATGACCGAATCAATTCGGACCCAAAGCCGAATCGATTCGGCCTAAGGCAAACTTACATGTCCTTTGGATCGAATCAATTCGCATTAGGGGCGAATCGATTCGCTTTGTGGGCCGAATCGATTCGGATTGGGCCGGATCGATTGGGAAACATGGTTGTTTTGTGAGGTTTTTCTAGAGTGAGTTTCGCTCCTTTTTCGTTTGGGTTTATCGATTTGAAACCTTTATATATGTTACGAGAAGTATGTTTTGGAGACTTTTAGGGAGTTTCCCTTAAGATGAAATGTTGGGGTCGTATTGAGTTATTTCGAGAGAATAAATTGAGGATTATTTTATCAATTAGTGGGAAATCCTACTACCATCGAGATTTCTACTTGGAGGATAATTATTGTGGATCGATGTGCATTCGGTTATAGATGGCATCCTTAACGTTGATTGAATTGGGAGACTATTCATACACATAGGTGTAATGGATGCGCTTCAAATAAGGGATCGTATTGTGAAAAATAATATGGGAAGGTATGCGAGTTAGCAACGGTTAGTATAATGAGAGTATATACTTATAAATGAATTCACTTCTTTTATACAAACAAGCATAAAAGAGTATGTATACCTATATGGAGTGATGTAAATACCTTGTGTGATGGTTTGCATATATATGATGTGATTGTATATATGTCTAGTGCGAATGATATATATATATATACTTATTATGTGAACATACCTCGATTTCTATCATGGGAAGTTGCACGATGTGGCTGAGGCCCCTGGCTTAAGGAGCAGGGTGTGTATAGTCCCCAAGTCATAGTCGTCCTTTATTTATTGTGTGATTTTATTTTGGGTGAGAAGTCCTGGGTATGATTCGTTCTCACTTTCAGTTTCGGAACTATGACCGCTTCCTATACATTGTGATTTGTTTTATTACCATGGCGGTGTGATAATAATCCGATACATGGTAACCCGGGATAAAGCGAGTAATTCCTGGAAGATGATAGCATTATGAAGTATTTTATGTCCAAATGTGATTGGATTTTGGATATGTAAATGTATGCTAAACTTGTTATGTGTACTTGATTGTTAGGGTTATATAATTGTGCTTTATAACTAGAATGATGTTATACAGACCCCAAAAAGGTTCGGAGTATTATCTTAATTATGTGATTAGAGATTATCGCTCCTCATATGTTTCCAAAGTTATATGCGGGGTACCGAGGGCGTAATGGACCTCAACAATCAACAGTGCCAAGGAGTAGTGTATTGGGGGGTTCCTTGTTTGGATTTCTCTTTGCGAGACGTCCCACGCACGAAACGCAGTGCAATGTTGAGAGTTGAGAGAAATTTAGTCCTTATTACTCAGATTTATATGTTATAGAGAAATAATGCTTAATGAGAATAAACTGGAGAAATATTTTAAATGAGTAGTTGATGGTATATGTGTTGTGCATTGAGGGCATAATGAATCTCGACAATCAATAGTGACAAGGAGTAGTGTATTGGGGGGGGGGTTCTTATTTGGATTTCGCTTTGCGAGACGTCCCATGCACGAAACGCAGTGTAATGTTGAGAGTTGGGAGAAGTTTAGTCCTTAGCATTTAGATGCTAACAACTCATGTAAGTTAATAATTAGAATCCGCTAAATTCCAGTAAGAGTTATGTATATGTATATTTATATGTTAAACAAGTTTAGATGTACAGTTGGGTTATGGTAGAATCGAAAGTTTATGGTTATTTTCTAGATGATAGATTACGCGAAAGTGGACTAGGCGTAGGTTAGATGGAATTTTTACCTAGAAAGAGTTGGGTAGTTATTTGAGGACCACGTGCATACGTTTACGTGCATGCTCTAGTTGAGGGGTGAGTTGGATTTTCAGGAGAGTGTGACTCCACTTTAATTATGTTATAGTGCATTTATAATTATTATGCATTTTAGTGCACTTGCTAAAATGTTTTCACAGCTCGGGCTCTGACCCGTTTATATTTTTCTCTTGCTATGTATATTGTATTATTTATGTATTCCTCTGCAAGGACACCAAGGATGTTTTCCATCTAGGGGATTCGTGGAGCAGTAGCAGTTGCGGACTGTTGCGTGATTTTATTATAGTCGTTTCCCATCTTTTGTAAAATAATATTAGGACTCAATTTGTATATCAGGTTTACACCTAAGGGTTGTGTTTGTAGCACTTTGTATTTCTTTTCTTAGATGTTGTATTGTCTGTGATCCGACAACATATTCTGGTATTTCCTTTTGTATATTTTTTGGTGTACTATAGAGTATCCTCTTTTATCTTAGCATGTGTATATGCATTATCATGTTTATTAGTTATTATGTTGTTGGTTGGTTATTGCATTGTATGTTTTAAAAACAATTGGCACCCGCTTTTTATAGTATTGGGTAGTTAGCTATGTTTGTTTTTACTATCGTCTGTAGATGTTGAGAATGATCCACTTGAGATTCCTGATTAATTATAGTATAGGACTGGGCACCCGTTATTATTTTAAGCGGGGTGTCACAGGTGGTATCAGAGTATCAGGTTCAAGTGTCTTTAGGATCTGTGTGGGTTTTTTTCGTTCTTCCGTAAGCGTTCTTGATGTAGAGCCCTACTATTAGGGCTGTTGTGTTCAATACGTCTATATTTTCTTCTGTGATGCGTAATCATTTCAATGGCGTTCTGATACAATGACTCTTGTTTCAGATGCCACTGAAGAGGGGTCGTCCAGGTAGGGCAAACAGAGGGGCTGATAATATGGAACCCCAAAGGCCCCAATGGACTATGACCGCAGCCGAAGTTGCCAATATTGTGGCACAAGCTATAACTGATGCCATTTCTCTGATGGCACATCAACCTGTAGCTCAAGAAGCCTAAGCCCACCCAGTGCCGTCTACGTGGGAAAGAGAACGGGAAGCTTTTAGGATGGGTCATCCTCCAGAATTCTCAAGGGGAGCTAATGTTATGGTAGCAAGTCGTTGGAAGAAGAGTATGCGAAGTCACCTTCAAATGGTTGAATTTAGTGAGGTGCAGAAGAAATTTATTGCCACCTTTATATTAACGGGAGAAGCTCTCCAATGGTGGGAGACAATCACCACATCGGAGCAGAGAGATGCATTGCTCATAGCAGATTTTTAGGCACTCTTTGATCGAAAATATTTTCCTTTCGCGATCCAGAAGAAAATGAGGAGGAGATTGTTGGATGTGTTTTAAGGTGAACGAACGGTGGCCGAGTACAAAGAAGAATTTACTCGATTGGCGAGTTTAGTTCCCGATGAGGTAAATACGGAGGATAAGCGAATAGAAAAGTTCGTGGGAGGTTTAGAATGGCGAGCTCGACAGCATTTGTTAGGGAACCCAACATTATTGACTTCTGCCGAGGCAGTGAATGTGGCGTTGTTATAGTGTCAGGAATATCGTCATCCTTCGCAAGGGGGTAAGAACTTTAGAGACTCGGGTTCATCAAGTAGGTATGGAGAAGAGAACGTCAGTGAAGCAAGATGGTATAAGTAGGATTATCAAGGTTCACAACAACGTCTTATTCCTCAGGATGGGCATGGAGGATTTGCTAGTAGATGTTTCTTTTGTAAAGAAATAGTCCATAGGAAGATGGATTGTCCCGAAAGAAGTAGAGGGCAACGTTTTGAGGAGGTTTTTGATGTGCAACCCCTACAACAGATCATAGGCCAGTTTGGGCCAGAGGACTTTGAGCAAGAACCCATCGATGAAACGATATAGTCGAACTAGAGAGGTAATATGTAAATTATATTTTCCTTTGTGGTTAAGATTATACTTTGAGAGGTATTGGGAATATCGCAAGTAAGATTTTGATGAGTGGTTAGTTGTTATAACCCTATTATGTATAGAATGAACCGGAAGGGAGGAGTGAGTAAGTGAGGCTCTTAGACGATATCTTTTGGGAGAATATGTTGTCTTGTGATGTGCTAGTAGAGAGTTATGACTTCGTTTTGAATGTAGGAACCGTTGAAACGTGGTGAGTAGTAACGGTAAAGCTATCATTTTATAGTTGTGCTAGATGTATGTATTTATAATGTTCTAGCTATGGAAGGGCCTAGTGTATGCCAAAGTTTTGTTACCAGATAAATGGTTTTTGTTACTGAAGAGATTCAGGGTTTAGTATGTTATTGTTGAGCTAGGAATTTTAGCTCCTGGTTGTGCTAGTTCTGAAAGCTAAATGTTTGTAAGAGTATTGTATTTATTGACGCCTTGTGTCTTATGCATAAGGTTTTTGATTTTGATGTCGAAAGACATAAACTACTGTTTTTAAAATAAAATTATTTTATAGGCCTTCGGGTAATATCAAAATGATTCAAAAATATTTTTAAATTTTAGTCCCGATCTAACTGATCTCAATCCCCGACAGAGCTACATAGTAGTGTATTGGGAGGATTCCTTATTTGGATTTCGCTTGCGAAACCTCCCTCGCATGAAAGTAGCAAATGTTAGGAATTGAGAAGAGTTAAATCTTCAGACATTTCAAATTTTTTATGTAATTAGTATGTTATTATGGATTAATTTGTTTCGAGTTATTTTACGATTTGGGGCTAAGTGAAGTCGGGTTATGTTTATAGGAGTCGAGCTCGGGTACAGGGTGTATGGACACCCTGATTTACGGTATTGGTTTTAAATCAAAATGATTCGTCGTGAGAAGTTGGAGGAATAGGAATAGTAATCTTGAGAGTATGTGTCTTAGGAGCTAGTTGAGGTTTAAAGTACTAGGCTTAACTTAATTTCGAGGACAAAATTCTTGTAAAGGGGGAAGTTTGTTATACTCCATGATTTTCAGGACTAATAATTTAATTAATTTGGGAGAATAAGTATTTTTTTATATTGGAGAATTCTAATTTGGCACTTAAGGTCAAAATTTGAGGATGTTAGAAAGTATTTTGAATGACGATTCTGAGTGTGCGGTTGATTCCAGATGGGTTAAGATAGTCGAAATGACTGTACTTGGGTCTTATTTAGGTTTCAGAATATTTTAAGTTCGTTTGACTCGAATTGGAGTAACCAAGTCATTTAAAGTGTGTATTATCATTTAAAGTTGGGTATTTTGGAGATTAGGCTTATTAAGCCTCCGTGAGATAACAATCTCATTTTACAAGATTGAGAAAGCCCTAGAGAGAGAGAGAGAGAATAGGAAAGAAAGAAGAGAAAGATAAGAAAAGCTTGGGGATTCCGGCTATTTCGCGATTTCGAGGAAGATTCAACCTCTACAACTTTGAGGCAAGTGATTAAACTTGCTAAATAATTCATGTGTGTAATTTATCTCATGATTCGTGGATAAAATTATAGATTTTGGGTTATAAAGTGTTAAAACCTAGATTTTGGGTAAATCTTGTATTTGAGGTGTGGGTTATATGGATTTAAGGTTTGAAAATTTATTGGGTAGAAATATATTGAGTTTTGATGATAGAAATATTTTTATGTTGATCAACAATGGAGAGAGAATGATAAATGTGATTTTTGGAAATTTTGGCTTTTGGAGAAAAATAGCCATTTTCGTTGCTTCTGAACAGGCCGAATTGACCCCTTTCCGAATCGATTCGAAATGTTGCAGGTTTACTGGTCTGAATGACCGAATCGATTCGGACCCAAAGCCGAATCGATTCAGCCTAAGGCAGACTTACTGGTCCTTTGGACCGAATCGATTCGCATTAGGGGCGAATCGATTCGCTTTGTGGGCTGAATCTATTCGGATTGGGCCGAATCGATTCGAAAGCATGGTTATTTTATGAGGTTTTTCTAGAGTGAGTTTCGCTCCTTTTCGTTTGGGTTTATCGATTTGAAACCTTTATATATGTTACGAGAAGTATGTTTTGGAGACTTTTAGGGAGTTTCCCTTAAGATGAAATGTTGGGGTCATATTGAGTTATTTCGAGAGAATAAATTGAGGATTATTGTATCAATAAGTGGGTAATCCTACTATAATCGAGATTTCTATTTGGAGGATGATTATTGTGGATTGGTGTGCATTCGGTTATATACGGTATCCTTAACGTTGAATGAATTGGGAAACTATTCATACAAATAGGTGTAATGGATGAGCTTCAAGTGAGTGATCGTATTTTGAAAAATATTATGGGAAGGTATGCGAGTTAGCAACGGTTAGTATAGTGAGAGTATATACTTATAAATGAATTCACTTTTTTTATACATACAAGCGTAAAAGAGTATGTATACCTATATGGCGTGATGTAAATATCTTATGTGACTGTTTGCATACATATGATGTGATTATATATATATATATATATATATATAGTTATAGTTATTGTGTGAGCATACCATACATTGCTATCATGGGAAGTTGCGTGGTGTGGATGAGGCCCCTGGCTTAAGGAGCAGGGTGCGTATAGTCCCTAGGTCATAGTCATCCTTTATTTATTGTGTGATTTTATTCTGGGTGAGAAGTCTTGGGTATGATTCGTTCTCACTTTCAGTTTCGGAACTATGACCGCTCCCTATACGTTGTGATTTGTTTCATTACCATGGCGGTGTGATAATAATCCGATATATGATATCCCGGGATAAAGCGAGTAATTCTTGGAAGATGATAGAATTGTGAAGTATTTTATATCCATATGTGATTGGATTTTGGATATGTAAATGTATGCTAAGCTTGTTATGTGTACTTGATTGTTAGGGTTGTATGATTGTGCATTATAACTAGAATGATGTTATATAGACCCCAAAAAGGTTCAGAGCATTAGCTTAATTATGTGATTAGATATTATTGCTCCTCATATGTTTTCGAAGTTATGTGTGGGGTACTGAGGGCGTAATGAACCTCGATAATCAACAGTGCAAAGGAGTAGTGTATTGGGGGGGGGGGGGTTCCTTGTTTGGATTTCGCTTTGCGAGACGTCCCACACACGAAACAGAGTGCAATGTTGAGAGTTGAGAGAAGTTTAGTCCTCAGTACTCAGATTTATATGTTATAGCGAATAATGCTCTATGAGAATAAACTGGAGAAATATTTTAAATGAGTAGTTGATGTTATATGCGTCGTGCATTGAGGGCATAATGAATCTCGACAGTCAATAGTGCCAAGGAGTAGTATATTGGGGCGGTTCCTTATTTGGATTTCGCTTTGTGAGACGTCCCACACACGAAACGCAGTGCAATGTTGAGAGTTGGGTGAAGTTTAGTCCTTAGCATTTAAAAGCTAATAACTCGTGTAAGTTAATAATTAGAATCCGTTAAATTCTTGTAAGAGGTATGTATATGTATATTTATATGTTAAACAAGTTTAGATGTACAGTTGGATTATGGTAGAATCAGAAGTTTATGATATGTTCTAGACGATGGATTACGCGAAAGTGGACTAGGCGTAGGTTATATGGAATTTATACCTAGAAAGAGTTGGGTAGTTATTTGAGGACCAGGTGCATACGTTTAGGTGCATGCTCTAGTTGAGGGGTGAGTTGGATTTCCAAGAGAATGTGACTCCACTTTAATCATGTTATAGTGCATTTATAATTATTATGCATTTTAATGCACTTGCTAAAATGTTTTCACACCTCGGGCTCTGACCCGTTTATATTTTTCTCTTGCTATGTATGTTGCATTATTTTTTGTGTTCCTCTTCAAGGACGCCAAGGATGTTTTCTATCTAGGGTATTCGTGGAGCTGTAGCAGTTGCGGACTGATGCGGGATTTTGTTATAGCCGTTTCCTATCTTTTGTAAATCTAGATTATGACTCAGTTTGTATATCGGGATTTACACTCAAGGGTTGTGTTTCTAGCACTTTATGTTTCTTTTCTTCGATGTTGTATTATCTGTGACCCGACAGCATATTCAGGTATTTCCTTTTGTATATTTTTGTTGTAATATAGAACTATCCTCTTTTATCTTAGCATGTGTATGTACATTATCATGTTTTTTAGTTATTATGTTGTTGGTTAGTAATTGCATTGTATGTTTTAAAAAAATTTGTCACCCGCTTTTTATAGTATTTGGTAGTTAGCTATGTTTGTTTTTAGTATCGTCAGTAGATGCTGAGAATGATCTACTGAGATTGATTAATTATAGTATAGGACTGGCCACCCGTTATTATTTTAAGAGGGGTATCACACTTACTTAACGGGGGGTGGTTTGAACATTGTACGGTTTCCATCGGAAAGGAGCAGTGGAGGGAGAGGGAGCACATATATGTGGAATTTATCTGATTTCATTAATGAGATGAAATTTTTGGACCTGTCATTAGAGGGAGAGGTTTTCATGTCGTCCAATAATAAGGATGGACATTCATTATCTTGGTAGATCGATTCATATTTTCTCATAGATGGTAGGAACACTTCTCGGTGGTGATTCAGTCTTGTTGCCCTAGGTAACCTCGAATCACACTCTAATTATGTTAGTGTGGGGCTGGAGGGGAGGGAGGACTCCCTTCAAATTTGAAAATATGTGGTTGAAAGAAGTGGACTTTGTAGACAGGAAGAAGGAGTGGTAGAAAGTATATGTGGTCGAGGGAAATTCCAATTATATTTTGGCGACGAAGCTTGCTCTTTTTAAGGGAGATATTGAAGTGTGGAACAAAGAGGTTTTTTGAAATGTGAGGGAACTTATCGAGAGATACATGGAGAATCTCTATGAGAAGGAAGAGATGGGAGTCCTTTCAGGGGAGGAGTAGTGGTTAGGAGATGAGAGAAAAGGGGAGGTAGGGAGGTGGTTATTTCAGGAGGAGATTAGTTGGAGGTAAAAATTGAGGGAATTGTGGCCCAAGGAAGGGTATAGTAACCTAAATTGTTCCATAAAGCGGCTAACTCTCACCAAATCTTTAACGAAATTGGGAAAATTGCAGTGGGGGTAGGAGTTTTCTGAGGTGGGTTCGGTGAGGATGTATACTAAGAAGGAACCTTGGAGACCCACGTTAGATGGCTTACATCTAGGAAGAATTTTGGGGCTGGAAGTCGATAGGTTTGAGGGACATTCACGGAGGAGATAATACGGGTGTTGAGATCTATGGACAGAGACAAGGAAAACAGCCCAAGTGGTTTCACTATGGATGTTTTTAGCAGTGGTAGTATGTTGTGAGAGAGAGGAGGTGTTAGCATTTTTCATCGAGTTCCGTGACATGGGTTATTTTCTAAGAAGGTCTAATTCTACCTTTTTAACATTGATCCTCAAAAAGCGAGGTGTTGATGTGAGGTATTTCAGACTAATTACTTTAGTAGGGAGTGTATATAAGCTCCTTACTAAATTCATAAAAATAGGTAATTGCCTTGTTTTATTCGACCGAAATTCACAAAACCCATACCTTTGTTTATTTCAAATATTCCTTTTCTTTATATATATATATAATATTCCAACTACATTCCAATTGTTAATTTTATTATGGAAAATAACCTTGCAAACCCCACCTCTGTACCGAAATTTGCCCATGATAAAGACCCATTTTCTTAATTATTTGAAATCCCCAACACATACATGTTTTCTTTTGGTCTTATATACCTTCATTTGTTTTTTATTCTTTGTCCCATGAATCCTTCTACCTTTTCGCGCCATTCATTCACGGTCTAAAATGTTTTGTCCAAGGAGTTTTTCACCTTTAAAAGAGATGTTTAGACAGATGAGGGATGAAATTTTCTTATACAATAAGACAATTTTAGTTTAGGAGCTTCATTTTTGGAGATCAATTTTCGATTTTTAAGAGTGTAATTTCTGGAGTGATATTTTATAAAAATTCTATTTTTTTAGTGACTTGAGTGTGAGGTAGACAATATTTTGAAATACAAATCTTGAATTGGTGTCATTTCTTAGTGTTGTAAAATTCACATTTGTGGGTTATATTTATGTCCAATCTTGAGAGTGCAATGAAAATTAAAGGAGACTTGGTTTTATTTATTCTCACTCTATTTTAGTTATTATGTCTCTTATTGTGTCATTATTAGATTTTATATGTAATAATACTAAAATAAGAGGCTAAATACCCCATTCAAGGGGTTAAATGAAACCCTTAACATATGTTTTTTTTTTTATTTTCAGTTTCTTTATTTATTTTGCCCCTTTGAATATTAATATTGAAATTTTGTAATTTATATTTCCGCCTGGAGAGAGGGTGAATTATCTTTTAGAGAAAATCATAAATTCGGATTACAATATTTATTAATTAATCAAATTAGAGATAGACAATTTTTGGAATAATATTGTAGTTTAAATTTCTCAACTCTAAAACGTAATTTTTTATGATTTAAAATACTTTTAGTAAATATTTCCTTAGAGGGTGATTTATTAGAAAATCTTTAAATCTAATTTTTATAGAGCTAGTGAAATTTAAATATTAATATTCTAAAAGGACTATATATAACTTCACATTTACGACGAGATATGATTTGTAAATTTATATTTGGGACATTTCAAATAGACAAACTAATTAATAAAAATAAATAGGTTAATTGTTGAATTTTAGTCCCTTGAATTATCTCATAATTGTTTACTCCTCATATTTAGCTCACTTTATCATTTTATTAATTTATTTATTAGTGCAGGTTAAATTTTAATTCATCATTAGTTACAATAATTAATCTATTAACCATAGTTTTAAAACCACCATTACATAGTCTTCATTATTTCTTTTGTCCACATTGAGGAACACAGATTGTCCCCTTACTTTCTAGTATACATATTTTAGTGTATTTGCAGGTGCAAAAGGGATTTTTTATTAACAGTCTTTTATACACAACGAGAGGTACGCAAAAGATGTAATATCAGTGCACACATACACATACATTAACAACATAATGCACACATACACATATACCTACAATTTGATTAGAAAACAGGTGGAGAGGATACATAAATTGTCATTGCAGGAGAGAGATGTCATCAGAGAAGACAGAGGGTTGTCAGAGGAGATAGGGTCGCCGGAGAGAGATAGGGCAGTAGTGTAGAGAGAGAGAGAGAGAGAGTCATATGTGTGTATATATATATATATATATGATATTTGGTTTGGTATTTATTTATTAAAGTGTCTGAGATCACATCATAATCATCTTCAACATAGTGAAATATTGACCTACAAAAGTCATAGATGTGGCCTCTCATATTAAAGAGGGAAGCGTGTAAAATTTATTGTCTTCTTCGTGTGTGTGTTTTCCTCTAAGTTTTCGTTATTAATCTTTACATAATCGGAATTTGGGTTTATTCCCTAGCAACTGGTATTAAGGCATTTGTTTAAGCAACTTAGATGGCTGATTATAGTAAGGCAACCAGAATTAAGAAATTTGATAGTAGAAATTTGGATCCGAGATGATCCAGATCTATTTGTACCGGAAAAAATACATTGTCCCTGTGGGGGATTATTTGGTCACGCTCAGGGAAGAGACATGTGCCCATTAATCTCATCAATTATCTCACTTTAAAAGGATAAATACGACTGAGACATACAGACAAAAATCTCCAGACAAAATTTAACCGATCAAGTTATGATATACAGTTATGGTCATTAATCCCACACGACTCATCCTCCTTTTGTTCTATATAAATGTAACCCTCTAACAAGGCAAAGGGAGTGTAATCTTTGTTATCAAAAGATGACAAATAAAGAGAGAGTATCACCTCCTGGACGTAAGAACGTTGTCAAACCATGTACACATTTTTCCCTATGTGATTGTGCTTGTTTATTATTTTGCTCAGCTTCAATTGTATTGAACAAATACTAGTAGTATTTTACAACCTAGTATTGGCCCCGTCTATGGGAAAGACTTCATTTTCTCAGCTAAATAAAGCTAATGAGTAACTATGTCTCACACACACAACCGACACTCGCTACCTCACAACAGTCAGAAGGATGATCAAAGTGTCCTAAGTTTCCCATAGTTAAGACTGAGATATAACCCAATAGGAGATGCAATTCTCTCACCTCACGTTATCTCCCACATGGGGATCAAATCGTGGAAAGAAATGAGGTACCATGATCCAACCAAATCTCTATGTTCATGGATGCCTAAGAACAATGACTCAATAACAGGATGCAACCACACTCCGTCAGAAGGAGGATAATACCCGTCTCCAACGTCATTGGAGAGGATAGAGGGAGAGCTTAATGGAGATGAGAGAAATTATCGTGAGATCGACAGTATCCCATCCCTCAGGCAAGTAAAAATAGCAACCGAGAATCGAGTTCACAACGTGATCAATCAAGATCACTCCTATCATCAGTGATCATTAAAAAAACTGATATCCACAATGACCACCATGACAAGAATGTCATTCGTTACCTTGTACGAAAGGGGATGGGAAATCACCCATCTAATAGAGGATCTAAAAGCACCATGGAGTTAGACATAAGGGATCTCACACCGAGATGATGTAACAACCCGTGTAATTTTGGGTTATTTTAATTAATTTAGGAAAATGGAGGACAATAAAGTTTTTGATAAAATTATTTTTATTGCTCAAACTTGTTGGTTATTATTTTTAAAGGCAAGAATTTCAAACGGTTTCAAAATCGAAGTTAAAATGGATTTTAAAATGATTTTTAAATGTTTTTAACTCTTGGAATTCTAAGTCGGCGAACATTAAGTAAATTTTCAAGAGTTGTTTTGACTTCCAACTATTAATTTCTTTGCCTTATTTAAAGGAGTCTTTTGGTTTCCAACTCTTCATTTCTTTGCGTTATAAAAGGGGGTCGTGGGCAACCCTTTTAACATACTTTTGGCACAAATTTTAGCAACAAATATATTTTATATTCCTCTTCTTTTTATATACACATTGGCCCTTGAGATTTGTGAGTTCCAACCTTAGATTAGAGGTGTTCTTGGGGCTATTTCGTTGGAGTTTCTTAGAGGAGATTCTGTAGATCTTTTGTGTTGATCTTGAGGATGTGATCATTGGTTTCTCATCATGGTTTGAGGTATGGGGTTTTACACAATCTGCTCCTTAAATCTCGCGAGTGTCATTCTCTTTGAATTCTTGTTAATTGAACTCATATTTGAATTGATAAATTCATTAAAATATGGAAAATAATTGTTGAAATTATTTTGATTCATGTGGTATCATTATATTGTTGATGAGCACGTTGTCATGAGATTTTAATATGGCACGGATGTTGGGCTCCCGTCAAAATTCCTGTTTCCCGAGATATGGCTTGATAAAGCATATATGGATGTGGTGAGGCCTAGTGACCCAGTTAAAGTGTTGTTGAGAAATTATATTGATAAATGCTTTGAGATTTGCATTTTGATTTGAATATTCGTACTCGTGTTGTTACGTTTTATTCGTTGCTAATCCGTATTTGTTGAGCATAATTCCTGTCGTATTGTGTACTTCCCCATATTTTCTTTTAGTGGAAGGTTAGCGTGGATTTTGGGGCTCTATGGAGATTGATTTTAGCGAGGATTGTTTGGGAAAGATTTGTATTATTTTGATGTATAGAGCTTTGGAGATTTGTATTTTATTTTTGAGTTAGTTGTTGTATTTTTAATTCGAGAGACTTGTTGTAATTGAAGAGATTGAGATCAGTGGATTTTAATTACATTGTGGGATTTATTTAGATGCTCTATACCTTGTCACTTGTGGATTTGGATTTATTTTATCGCATTAGCACTCCATTCGCTCTCCCCGGGCGGGCGGGGTGTTACAGATGAATCTCCTTTTTCTTAAATAATTGAATACTTTGACCGCCCTAAGAAGTTTGTAACCCTCGGGTATAATATTTATTATGGGAAGAATGATCCCACCGATCACGTTTGAAAATATCATGAGGCGATGACCCTCTGAAACAACAATGAATGTCGCATATGTCATAACTTCCCTTTTAGTCTAGGAGACGTCATGCATAATTGATTTGAAAAGCTACAACAATCATCTATTGGAAGATTTAAGCAACTCGCTGAGGCTTTCACATCGTGATTCATTAACAATAACACACACATAATGAGGATATAATACTTCCTCATAATGGAGAAGAAGACCTAAAAATGTTGCGAGAGTATAGTAAATGGTACTTCGAAAGCTACAATTAAGTAGAGTACTGCTCCTAGAAATAAGTTGTGGCCTCATTTAAGATCGTTATCTCATATATTCTTTGGTTGTTTTGGTATTACTCACCATTTCTTTTTTGCTAAAAAATACTTTTTCAAACTTTATGTTTTTCCTTAATATTAGATTGACAATCAGTGGTTTGATGGTACGATTGAGATATGTTAGTTACATAGGACATTATTCTTTATCTTATTCTTAGAATCGTGTATCTTTGGGCATGTAGCTATGTTTGTATGAATCCACCTGAATGTCCGTGCTGTAATATGTATGATGATTTTTCCATTTTATCTACTTTACTTGTTGATTGTTTTCTCTACATATAAACTACATATGGGTTGATTTATTGTTGAATTCAAAAATTTGGTTTCCTTGCCGTAGTAGATGCACGATGTGAAATATATTATTGTTTGGTTGATACTTTTCAACATCTATAACTATTTGTACATCCAATTATTCCTCTCATATTACATGTCCACCTAGATTCAATATATGAGCAAAAAAAGCACTAGTACAAAAAGTGCTAATGTGAAAATTATCCATGCACGACATATTTTTACCAAAAAAAGTCCACCTCCAACAATCTTTACCAAACCAATCCAAAAGTAGGATCAATTTGGAAAATCTTTCCCATTATCTTATAAGTTCCTCTAGTGAGTACCATTTGTAGGAGATTGGTTTTAGAGGAGAATTAGGATCGATTTACTTACACCAATAAATTGAGCTAAGCAAGCCCAAAGCCTGTCGATTTGTACCATTGAATTAGGTTCGAGCTTTATATGAGTTTGACTAAGCCTTTATTGAGTAAAAATTTCAAGCCCGAATGTGGTTTAGGTCGTGCCTGAATCTAATTTTCTTAAGCTCGGACTGGGCCCGACCTAAACCTAAATATTATATATATAGTAATAATTTTATATAACATATTAATATTATATTTTCAATGAGTTTTATTCACCGAAAATCCCAAATATAAAGTGTATTAATTCTTTTACTTTTTAGACTCCAAGGAGGAAAGGCCCAAGCATCTCATTTACACCGCTTGTCTCCATCATTGCTCGCCCCTTTCCACAGCTACTCATTGCCACATTTTATCACTGTAAGAGTTAAATGCTTTAATTAATATTTATTAATCATTTTTTTTTCCAAATTTAAACCCCATCTTTATATCAAATATTTAATTTGTCTTGTTGATGGAGTATTCTCCACATCTTTGTGTACTGTGACTTGGGCTTTTGTTTTCATATTGATTTGATAAAACCCTAGGATTTAATAATTTTCATGAAAATTATTTTGTTGTGTTTTTTAGGTCGGTTGACTATTGTTGTTTATTGATATTTTCGTGTAGATATTTTGTTTCATATTTTTTTTTATCTAAGTTAGGGTTTTTTTTATTGTATTTTCATATTTTTAAGTTCATCACAAAGGGTTAGTTTGCTTAATTTCTCTTCAACCTTTCCATTACCTGTTAGGTATAGAGTTCAGATAAATAGAAATTTAGAAGAATCATGTAGAACATGGCTACAACTGTAACTCAATACACTTGTAACAAAATTAGTTAGAATAGTTAGAATAATCAATGAATCCCATTAGATAAGCTTATAACAGATTTTTAAATCAATTTGTCAGTTAGAGATGACCGATTATAAAAGGATGTAAAGCTACTAGAAATAGGTTATTTTATTGCCATTTCTATTTATGAATTATTTTATTTACTTCCATATATATATATATATATATATATATATATATATATATAATAATGCTCCTGTGCGGACTAGCCCGCATTTTAAGAATGCGGACCGGACATGTGTCGCCTAAAGGTGCGCCTAAATTATAGGGACACTCTCTCTCTTTTCTGGGCTCACCGCCAGGTGACACATGTCCAGTTTGCATTCTTAAAATGCAGACTAGTCCGCACAAGAGCAGGACTGTATATATATATATATATATATACATGATAATTTTGGTATCAGAGCTAGGCCATTCGAACCCAGGAATCATTGTAACCATGGAAGAACAAAAGTCCCAAAGTGAAAGGAATAATGAAGAAGAAATCTTAACAGAAATGTGGATATGAGAGGAACCCTAAACAGTCTGCAAGAAGAGTTTCTTGGTATCCAAGAGCGATTAAAGTTGTTGCTGAAATAAATAAGCATCCCATCCACCAGTTTTGGGTTAGTCAATGATGGAGTCCGGAGGTTTAAACCTCCCTTTCTACCAAACCATGTTCAACGGGGATACAGAGGTGAAGAACCCCCCTTTTTTATAACTGAACTCCTAAATTAGATTTCCCCAAATTTTATGCACTACACCAAAATGGACGAATTGTCAACTTTCAGCCGGCCACCCTTGTCACGGTCATTGACCGTGACAATAAACACGTGTTTTGTGTCACGGTCATTGACCGTGATAAGGTCGTGACAAAAAATTGTCACGGTCATAGACCGTGACAAGCCCGTGACAAATTTACTTATCACGGACTTGTCACAGTCAAGGTCCTCGACATGACCGTGACAATGTATTCAGTAAAAAAAAGCCCTAGGCTTTTTTCCCACCATTTTTTGGTTTTCCCCCCCTCTCTGTCTAAGCGATTTCGGCTCTCTCTAAGGTATGTTTTTTTTTCCTCTCTTTCTCTTTCATTTCTATGTGTGTGTGTATGTGTGTGTATATATATGTGTGTATATGTATGTGTGTGTATGTATGTGTGTGGTCGTGTATGGTGGGGGAGGGGGCAGGGGGTGGTGGGGGTGGGGTGGGCTGTGTGTGTACGTGTGTGTGCAGGTGTGGTGGGGGTGGGCTGAAGGGGGGGCAGGGGGTGTAGTGGGGGGAGGGGGACATGGGGTGGGGTGGTGGGGGGTGGGGGGCAGGGGGTGGGGTGGTGTGTGTGTGTGTGTGTGCATGTGTGTGCGTGTGTGTGTGGCGGGGGGAGGGGGCAGGGGGTTGGGTGGTGGTGGTGGGGGTGTGGTGGGTGTGTGTATGTGTGTGATGGGGCAATCTTAACAATTATATAGCTTTAATTAATAAATTGTATTTCTTTAATTGTAATTTTAATTTTATAGTTTTAGATGAAAGTAGATTAATAATTAGTGCCCATTTCATATGAAAGTAGGATTGCCCCTCATTGTAAATTAGTAAATTAATAATTGTATACTTTAATTGTTAGTTTAATTGATGAAATGAATTTATTGAGTAGATGAATTACAAGGAGTACGGGATACACATTTGTTGTTGACATTGCTGTTGGATTATTTTGTTTTGTAAATATTGGGTTGGTTAGTTTTAAAAGTGGCATGACCACTGGATTATTGTCCATATGGGAGTGGAATTCTTTAACTTTTTTTTTAAAATTACTTTGTATATCGAACAATATATATATATATATATATATATATATATATATATATATATATATATATATATATATATATATATTGTATGATAATTAAATGAATCATACTTGAAATATATAGTGTGACAAAAAAGTTGTCTCGCCCCGAATTGTCACAGCCATTGACCTTGATAAGTTGAACTTGTCAAGGTCAATGACTGTGACAATTATGCAGATTTGTTGTAAGATCTTAGGTGCACTAAAGTCATGTTTATATCCATTACTTACACAGTATTCTGTAACACCTGAATATATGAATTATCCACCTCTATCACTTCTTATGCGAGATACTTGGGTGTCCTTCTCATTCTCAATTTTTAAAAGAATTTACAAGAACTCACGGAGGGTGTCAGATTTATTTTTCATAAAAGCGACCCAATTAAATTGTGTACAGTCATCCACCATTATAGGAATATAACTGTTACCACAGAAGCTAGTTCTAGAGGGGGAAGGGGTGGGGCAAGGTGGGGGGGTGGAGGGGCAGGGATGGGGGTGGGGGGGGGGGGGGGGTGGATGTAAATATGTACGTGTGCGTGTGCGTGTGTGTGGTGGGGGAGGGGGTGTATGAAAGTAAATTAATAATTAATGCTCATTTTTATTTGTAGTAATTGTACATATCTGCATGTCTTCTTCTAATTTTTTTTTATCTGTACTAATAACATTTTTTACAGCAAATGTCTCCTTCAGGTATTAAGGCGGGGATGATGATGTTGGTTATGATGATGTCATCTGGGCTCGGTGGTAGCAGAGGCGACGAGGACTCCTCTGCCCCTAGGATCCCCAAATATGGTAAATTTGGGATTACCATCGAGAACAAGTCGGAGCTATTAGCGACATCCCTCGAGCTGTTAAAGACGGTCATCGGCCCGGGGTTTATGAGTTGGAAGGAGGAGCTCAAGTTATCTGTTTGGGCGGCACTACAGGTAATATATTTCAATTTCAATTTCAATTTCAATTTCAATTTCAATTTATATTTATATTTATATTTATATTTATTCGTAACTAACATTGTATTTGTTGGATAGGAACAATTCAACTTGGATCCAAAGCCACGCGATTCCGTCTTGGAGCAGTTGAGGGAGCAACACAAAACGTGGAAGAAAAATATGCGGACACGGTACTTTGGGAAAACACGAGAGTCCATTATCCAATGGAGTGAATCCTCCCCATAGAAGGAGTCGATCTCATTGGCACAATTGCAAAAGTTCATTGAAAATGAGATCGGGGAGAGACAATTGGCATCTCGCCAATCGGGGAGGGAAAATCGGGCAAAAAAGACGGACGCGCACTACTTCGTCCGGACGTCTTACACCGAGGTGGAGCATAGGATGAAGGTAAGATTTAATTTGTCTATAACTACAGAAATATATTATTCTGCATTATTTTACTTTGCGGGGAGGATACTAATTTTACTTCATTTTATTTTAGGGGGTAGGGAATGGCCCTGGGGGTAAGCCACATAGGCTCGATACTTATGTGGCTCTTCGAACGAAGAAGGGGAAGGACAAGAAGGTGTCCCCGAGCATCGCGACCACGATTGTAAGTAATCTGACAGCTTACTTTTTATTAATTATGTTATAATTTTTTAGTTTACTTATTTTACTAATCATGTGCTTTTTATCATTTCAAGCAAAGCTTAAGGAAGTGTCTGAGTCGCATTCTGATGCCGACAAGGCATCCTTGTCCATAGATGCACTCAGCCAAGTGCTTGGCTCTGATCGCAAGGGGAGGACAAGGGGGTGAGCTCGCGGGTGGCCAATTCTAGGATTATCGGATTGGAGACGAGCGACACTGGGTTGGCTCGAACGGTGGATTCACATGATGCGAAGTTGTCCCGTTTGGAGGCGATGGTCCAAGATATGTACTTATTCATGAAGCGTACGTTGGGCGGAGACCGTAAGGGGAAATGGAAGGAGAAGGAGGTGGAGAAGGAGGTGCGGGAAGACGAGATGTAGGATGACGAGGATGTGGACCTCGCTGCTTCATCACCGACACGTGCGTACTTCGATGATCCACTTCCCTATTTGGCTCCCTTCAACAGACCGATGTCGACACTTGGTTGGCTGAGCGTGTTCATATTGGACGTATTTGATGGCCAGCGGATAGGGCGGGGGATGAGGGACCCGAATATCCTCCAGGGTGAAATAGTTCATGGATGTGAGCTTCAAGAGATCGAGTCCAAGGTGCTCGTCACGCATGTGATACCCGGGAAGGAGAACTCCCTATTGTGGTTGTGCGAATAATGCGGCACGATGTATATTAGTGGGTGTGTCAATTCGTATATCGTGTGGCCTACTCACCTCCTCACATTTACCCCAAACATGTAGTGACATTATTTTTAAGTTGGTACATTTGAATTATATTTGGATTATATCGTCATGTATACTGTTTTTATTTTGAATGTATATTTGCATTATCTTTAGTCCAATAACTATGGACATTCAAAAAATATGGCTTGGTTTTTTAAAAGGGGAAAATAAAATAATTCTTAAAGGAAATGAAGAAAAGATAAAACTTAGATGCATCACTATGACTAAATTATTACCAGAGGTTAAAGATGTTTTTGATGTACCTAAGGAGTTACCCTCAATTAGATCTCATGAGCACAAATTCACACTTAAGCTAAACATAAGTCTAGTAGAAGTGAAACCATACCGATATCCTCATGTTCAAAAGGATGAAATTGAAAACATTGTGCAAAAGATGCTGAAAAATAGAATTATCAAACCTAGAATAGTCCTTTTTTTTTACCTCTCCTACTTGTGAAAAAAATGACAATACATGGCATTTTTTTATTATAGAGATTTTAAAAAATCAAAGTTAAAGACAAGTACCTGCTCCATGTTATTGATGAATTGTTACACGAGTTGAATGGAGCCAATGCCTTCTCTAAATTAGACCTTAGGGTTGGGTATTACCAAATTAGAGTTCAAGAGTCAGATATATACAAGACAACCATCGCCACATATAATGGGAATTGTGAAGTTTTGGTTATGCCCTTTGGCATCACTAATGCTCCCGCGCACCTTCCAAGCCCAGATGAATTATTCATTTTGATGTAATTTGAGGAAATTTATACTAGTATTCTTTGACACTATATTAGTATATATTACTGATTTGGGAACCCATTTAGTTAACTTGAGAATTACTTTGCAAATTGATTAGGCATAAATTTTTCACATTTATCCCCTTAATTTCAGTAATTTCATTATCCCGTTTATGGTAATTGACATGGTTTTGTCTTATATTTATCCTACTAACCCTTTTTGGTAAGTATTTCTTGTTGTGTACCTCCTATATGTTTTACAGGTAATACATGCAAGTTAGTGCGAAAGAGAACTCGAAACAGTAAAAGAAACCAATAAAAAAGGAGTTCAAGGACATTTTTGTAAGTTTTCAACCTTAGTACAGAGGTGGAACCAACTGAAAAGTCGAAGACAATGAATTTACAAGAATAGTGAAAAAAATGACACCCCAATCCTAGTTACGATGAAAGAGTTATGAAAATTTGAAGATTGAGAAGAAAACAAGGAAAAAATTCTAAGAGTAAAAGAAGAAAAGAGGCTCCAAGGCAGAGAAGTTACACGAACCTCAAGTTGAACTAGTTCGAATGTACCCTAGAACCGGTTTGGGGGGTCTGATGTGCGAAAATTTATTCCCTTTTTGATTGGTCAAAAGAGTTTGAGGTGGGTTGGACTCTCACAAAAACGTAAATGTAAAAATATAGTTGATTGTTAGAGATAGTTTTGAATCAGTTTTTCATAGAGTAAAATAGAGGAGAAGACTCAAGAACCCTAGTTTAATTTATGCATAAAAGATTTACACTTTTAAAGGTTAAATTCAAGGTCTTCATCATTTAAGTTTGTTCTTCAAGTTTATTTTAATTGCATGTTCCTTTATTTTTATGGCATTCTAAATCTCCCATACATGTTTAACACTAGTGTAGTTATGATTTTCATCACATGCAACGTTGAGATTTGTGTTATTTCTCATGTAACCATGTCTGGCTAGATTTCTAAGTTTTATTACGCCTGAACCCAACCCGATTTGGTTTGCATGAATATAACCGTAATTCTCTAAATTAAATATATGATTGAATCATGTTAGTTAGTTGATACTACCGTCGTAGGACTTTTAACCTTGTTTTCCCTAAGTAACCGGGGTGTTTAAGAGTGAGATGCGCATGTCAGCTATTCCGACACCGCCTTATTTCTATTCTTGACTATGTATGATGTGGGATTGTACCCTCTATATATAATGCTTGAAATTAATAAAGTACGGGTTTAATCAATTATCTAATTCACAATTGTTTTTATATCTGGTAAACATACTAGGGTTCAGGGGATTGTACTCCAACCTATTTCTCTCATTCATATTTAATCAGTGACAATAGTTTACTCTTACATACGTAGTTTAATTATTAGTTTACTTAATTTGCATTTAGTTAGTAGATATAAAACTCAAAATCAATCATATTTTCCTTTCCTTTTTCTAGAGTTAACCTTAGGATTTGTCATCTTCCTATCGTCGTCACGTTCCACATCCTATTTCCCTGAGGATTCGACCCCGTCTTACCGGGTTTATTTCTTACGCGACCGATTTGCACTTAAACTGTAATTACAACGCACCAGAGACACATTTTGAGCCGCGTCAAGTTTTTGGCGTCGTTGCCGGGGAGTTAGGTAAACTGTTAGGTTAGGTCGATTTAATCTAAAATTTGACTCCAAATCTCAAAAAGGAAAAAAAAAATCATAAAATCAAAAATCCAAAAAAAATCAGAAAAGAAAAAATAGTTTTTAACATCTCTTCAAGTCCTTTCATGCAAAATCCGCAACAAACTCCTCAATCAACTCCCACTTGCATTCGTAAAAATTCGATAGTTGAGTACGACCCCAATAGCCCACACACTCCTAACGTACCACAATTTTGGATTCCATCTCCTAACCCACCAAATTATATTACGAGTCACACTACTAGGGCACCGAATGAGGATTTCGAGTCATTTGGACAGATGGACATGTCGAAACACGCGAGTTATGGTACGGGTGAGGGAGATATACCATATCGTACCATGAAAGAGATCTTATATCCCGATAGAACTATCACCCTGGGATGCATTTTACTTCCGTATAATGCAGGACAGTTCAACTTTCGTAATGGGATGATACAAATTCTCCCCACATTTCACGGGTTGGATTCGGAGAAACCATACCTCCACATCCATGAGCTCGAAGAGGCATGCGATACATTTAGTGATTAATCTTGCACACAAGATGTCGTTCGTCTCAAACTTTTTCCTTTCTCCCTGAAGGATAGAGCAAAGACATGTCTATGGTCTTTATCACCGAACTCAATTAGATCATCGAGAGAGATGGAATCCAAGTTTCTCTTAAAACAAATTCCCCAACATCAAACGAATTCCATCAAAGCTCAAATTCAAACATTCCAACAACAAGAAAATGAGCCATTCGATCGATGTTGGTAGTGTTTCCAAGAGTTGATGAGAACATGCCCACATCATGGTTTTGAGAAGTATCGCCTTATCTCTTTATTCCACCAAGGGATGAGCATAACGTCTAAACAACTCGTTGAAACTATGTGCAAGGGGCCATTTTAGGAGTTAGATGCGAATGATGTCGATGCCCATCTCAAGTATATCGCGAAGACTACTCAAGCATGGGACACATCCGATCCTAACACCCAAAGTCGGGTTAAAAACATGCCCATTGCTCCTTTTTCATCCGGACTCTATCATTTGGAAAAAGAAGCTGCAATGTAACTTCAAATAAACTAGCTTGATAAACAATTGAAAGACATAGTCGAATTGCGAGCAAGAGAAACACCCAGATCCACTCAATCAAAGGAAAAGGTGTATGCCATTTGTGTTGGGGGTCATTCAACAAAGGAATGTCCGATAATACCCACCTGCAAAGTTATGCTTCAAGAGCAAGTGGGAGCAGTAAGAAATTTTAAGGATAATTTTAATGCCCCTAATGGGAATTCTTACAATCCTTCATGGATGAACCATCTTGGGTTTAGCTATGGGCAACAACATGCTGCGTTAAATCCCAATTCAAAAGTTTCCCCCCTCCACCACCTCCTCCTCACTCTCAACAAGCTCCACATTTTCAAGCATATATGCACTCACCACCTCCCGCACCATATATCACCCCACCGCGAAGAAATATTGAGGATAGTTTAAACTAATTCATCCAAGCCCAAAATGCAACCAATGCTAAATATGACTGCATGTTCACTGAAATAAATGCAACTATCTCTAAGTTACAAGCATCCATGAGTATCCAAGAAAAGGGTAAGTTTCCGACCCTAGGCTAAAGACCTCCCCAAGGTCAATCTAGTGTTAGCGCTACATCCCACGACCGTCCAAAGCAATGTAGTGCAATTACCACTCTACATAGTGGGAGAGTTGTTGATCTATCACCTCCCCCACACGAAGAACCCAAAGATAAAGAGGTTTCTCCCGACACGAAAGAGGTCAAAGATGCCCCCTTAAATGAGAGTGACGATGAGGACAACACTAGTGGGCCCAAAGTCATAGTGAAACCACCCACTGTTGCGTTGTTCCTTCAACGGTTGGTTCCATATCAAAAAGGGACCTCCTGTAAAGATGTGTTAGAGGTCTTCAAGAAAGTAATGTTGAATTTACCTTTTCTCAATGCCATAAAGCAAATTCCCATCTATGCTAAAGTCCTCAAGGACTTATTGACGGTGAAAATAAGGCTAAAGGTAAAGAAAAATGTGTTCCTAGTAAAAAATGTCATCTTAGTCCTATCAAGTGATCTTCCACCGAAATTCAAAGATCCGGGTGCACCCACCACTTCATGCATCATGGGGAGAAATCGAATCGAGAGAGAGCTAACAGATTTAGGGGCGAGTGTTAACATTCTCCCCTACTACATCTATAAGAAATTAGACTTAGGGGACCTTAAGCCCAAAACGATGACTCTCCAGCTCACAGATCGTTCAGTGAAGATACCTCGGGGGGTTGTTCAGGACGTGATCGTGAAAGTTGTCACTTTCTACTTCCCGATAGATTTTGTCATTTGGGATGAGGAGCCCTACTTTTTACCGAGCAATCATGTTCCCGCCATTCTTGGCCGCCCATTTTTAGCTACGGCTAATGCATTATAATAATCAACACTCGAAAATGGTGAATGCAACTCACGTTTGGGAATATGACCCTCGAAAAAAATATCTTCAACATCACCAAGCCCGAGGGTGATAAGAGAGAATTGCGACAGACGAATCTTATGGAAGATATAGTACACGAGCTTGAGAGGAATCACATGAGAGATCTGGTAGGGTTATGTCTTGTTACATCAAGTGAAAGTGATAATCTTGACATTGATCGATAGGTGGGGGAGGTGTGTTCAGTAACCACTATTGCAAGTGAGAGAGAGCGCATATATGAGAGCGAGAGAGTTTAGATGATAATGGGAGAGAGTATTCGGAGGATGAGCGAGAAAGGGAGTTATGAGACATAAGCCTAGAGAATTTTGAGAAAGAATTCGGGTTGGTGGATGAGAGCCTCACTGGAGAAGTCCACTCTTTATTGGACTCATATAGTCACCTATAAGAGAGCGAATGGAAAGATAAGATAGATGAATTCCTTCTTTGTGACCATCCACCCGCGCCACTTGATTCCTCGAATGAGACCGAGGAGAGGACTCAAGTCTCTTCCGACTTAGAGCCCGACTCGTTTATTCCTTAAATTAAGAGAGATTCAGGTTTAGCATGTCCCTCCAAATTCGATCGAGATGATCGTGCCAAGCCAGGACAAATAAGTTTCAATTCTATTGGGCACCATGAGAATCCCATTCACCCCTGTCATCATGAGCCTCAAGGTTTCCCTCTTCTTTATGGAACTGGTCCCAACTTATTCCATCTATTTATTTACGATGTGAAGACAGGCGAGACGAGGAGAGTATCAGACCCCGTACAGGGGGTCGGATGAGTTTTTAATGGAGAGAGATGTCATCTCACCCCCGATGCGTATGGGGTGAGTACGATTGTATAATAGCATGTTGAGACATTTTTAGGTAGTTTAGATGTCCTAAGAGCTCGTATGAAAAAATGAAAGAAAAAGAGGTTAAGCACGACGTTGAGTTTGCCAAGCCTACCAATCCGTTACTAGTATGATGACGCTCCTCCACGCTGAGATGTATAGGCTACAAGTCGGGGATTCCGTCTCGCTTCTGATGTAGTTCTATTACCCATATGACCCGGATGCCACCGGAACCTCTGCCCCACCACTCGAGTAGCAAACTCGTGTTTGACTTAAATTGTGTTTCGATTAATTCTCCCTGATTTCATATGTTGAAACTGGTGTGAAACCTCATGTAACTATTTTGTTTTGTTTTTATGTATGATTGTTGGTTGGGAAGATAATGAAAAAATATGCATTTTAGGAATTTTTTTGTTTTATTTGTCCCACTCGTTATTCTTTCTTCTTTAGCTTTTCAGACCTTTTCATCGAGGACAATGTAAAAGTCTAAGTTGGGGGGGGGGGGGGGGGGGGGGGACAAGTGCGTCTTTTAAAAACTTCACAACATTTTTTTAAATGCCAAAATATCCAAAAAATTGGAAATTTTTGAAACAGCCAAAAATATTTTTCTCCAAAATAAATAAAAATTAGAATTTAAAATTTTCAAAAATATCACCGAAAATTTGTTTGAAGTCTCAAATTGTAAAAATCCAAATGCGCAAAAACAAAATTGAACAAAGATGTAAATTGAAAGAAAGTTGACAACTTAATGAATAAGTGTGGAGATTATTAACCAGGTGAGATTTCGAGCCTTTCGATTTTTGTGAGTTATTAAATCAATCTGAGTTAATGGTTAACTGAAAGTTCAATTCAGTGATCAAATAAGTCGTTGAAGATCTCTATTCTTTTATTTTGATCAGTTATGGAAAATGTGTGAGATGTCTTGAAAAACATGCTAAAAATATCTCTAAACTAAATTAATCTCGAGACGAATATGGTAAAATAATGAGTAATTGGGACAATGAAGTAGGCCCTCGTTTATTACCCAAAAATATTAGCCATAAAAAGTTGTGAAAAATTATCCCTTGCAAACCAATTTGAGCCAAATAAAAGTTTTCCAATTTCATTTGATAAGCCGAAAAACCCAAATATCCCGGAGTTGTGAAAATTGAAAATTCCAAAATAAAGTCCAAATGGTGCAATAAAAAGGGTCCAGGAAAAAAATGCTCAACAAAAATAGTAAGAAAAGAAAAATGTGAAAAATAGAAAAAAAATGGAAAAAAAGAAGAGAAAAATGAGCAAAAGCCTAACAAAGCACTAACGGACATCGTAAGAACATTTTCCAATTCCAAATTTTCCAACCGTTCCCATTTTACCCACTACACCGTATGACCCGAAAAAGTCCTAACCGAGTCCGAATTGCTAAATTAATTACCCTTTGAAGATCTAAAATGTGAAAAGATAATAAGGGAGATTAATTGGTGTGAATAGGAGATGATGTTTTCCGTTTTTCAGTGACCGTAATCCGATAATGAGATCTTTTCACTATATAAATTCCATTTTTCAAATTGTGTGCGTGAATTCGTGTTCCATTATATTTATGCTTTTATATCTTGCACACCGAGAGAAATATCCACAATCTAAGTGATCCGTTTGTGAGAGCATCCCGTGAGAAATTGAATCAAAATGAATTTCAGAAAGTAACGTAATGATCAATCGGTGAAAATTAGCGATTTAATTTTCGGTTTCGCACACACACACCCCACAAATTCAGACTTGTGAATATAAATTTATGTTGACTATTTTTATGAAGGTTTAAATTGTACAATTTTTAAGTATTTTGAATTTTTATTTGAGTCAAAAAAGAATTTTGTGGGTATATTCACTACAAACCCTCACGAGACACAACTCGTCCTACTAGGGTAACCTAGGGGTTTAACGACTTGTTGCATACGCTAAATGAAATTGCTTACCCACGAAAAAGGTATTCTATCCCAATAAAGGTTTTGAAGGGTCCTTAACTCATCCTCTCATTCTTTTACATTGCTCGGGATGCGAAAAGGTCTAAGTTAGGGGGATTTGATTAGGCATAAATTCTTCACATTTATCCCCTTAATTTCTCTATTTTTATGATCCCATGTATTGTAATTGACTTGGTTTTGTCTCATATTTATGCTACTAATTTTTATTGCCAATTATTTCTTGTTTTGTGTATCTCCTATGTGTTTTACAGGTTTAGCGTGAAAGAGAACTCGAAATAGTGAAAGAAACCAAGAAAAAGGGAGTTCAAGGGCCATTTTCGTAAGTTTTCAACCTTAGTCCAGAGGTGGATCCAACTGGAAAGTCGAAGACTACAAACTTACAAGAACACTGAAAAAAGTGGCACCCAATTCGAGCTACGGTGAAAGAGCTATGCAAATTTGAAGATTGAGAAGAAAACAAGGAAAAAATTCTAAGTGTAAAAGAAGAAAAGAGGCTCCAAGGTAGAGAAATTACACGAACCTCAATCCGAACTGGTTTGAATGTACCCTAGAATCGGTTCGAAAGGTCTGATGCGAGAAAATTTATTTCCTTTTTGATTGGTCCAAAGAGTTTGAGGTGGGTTGGACTCTTACAAAAACGTAAATGTACAATATAGTTGATTGTTAGAGATAATTTTGAATCAGTTTTTCATTGAGAGCAATAGAGTAGAAGACTTAAGAACCCTAGTTTAATTTATGTATAGAAGATTTACACTTTCAAAGGTTAAATTTAAGGTTTTCATCATTCAAGTTTGTTTCTTTCTTTTTTGTTCTTCAAATTGATTTTAATTGCATGTTTCTTTATTTTTATGGGATTCTAAATCTCCCATGCATGTTTAACACTAGTGTAGTTATGATTTTCATCGCATGCAACATTAATATTTGTGTTTTTTTCTCACGTAACCATATTTGGATAGATTTCTAAGGGTTGGAATTCAAGAACCCAACCCGATGTGGTTTGCATGAATGTAATAGTAATTATTTGAATGACATAAATTATTGAATCGTGTTGGTTAGTTGATACTACCGTCGTAGGACTTCTAACCACGTTTGCCCTAAGTAACCGGGGTGTTTAAGAGTGCGACGCGCGCGTACACTATTCCGACACCTCTTTATTTCTATTCTTGATTATGTATGATGCGGGCTTATACCCTCATATATGTAATGCTTGAAATTAATAAAGTATAGGTTTAATCAAATATCTAATTCACGATTTCTTTTATATTTGGTAAACATACTAGGGTTCGGGGGATTGTAGTCCAACCTTTTTCTCTCATTCATATTTAGTCAGTCACAGTAGTTTACTCTTGCATACGTAGTTTCATTATTAGTTTACTTAATTTGAATTTTGTTAGTAGATATAAAACTCAAAATCAATCATCTTTTCCTTTCCTTTTTCTAGAGTCAACCTTAGGATTTGTCGTCTTACCTATCGTCGTCACGTTCCACGTCTTATTTCCCTAAGGATTCGATCCCATCTTATCGGGTTTATTACTTATGCGGCCTATTTGTACTTGAACCGTAATTAGCATGCACTAGAGACACATTTTTAGTCACGTCACAATACTCACAGATAATTTTTTTTTTGCTAAGATGTCAAAATGCTCATTTGTTCAAGAAATTGTTTAATATTTGGGCCATATAATTTCAGGGGAAGGTGTATCATATGATGAGATCAAAATAATAATTATGTTGTAGTGGCCACCTTTAAAATCCAATAAATACTTAAGAGGATTATTAGGGTTGACTGGTGATTAGTGAAAGTTTGTGAGATACTATATGATTATTATTAGACCCCTGAATAATTTTCTCAAGAATGACCAATATATATGGAATGAGGTAGCTCGACTGTTGTTTCAGAACGTTAAAAGAACCATGTCCAAAACCCCAGTATTGTCCTCGTTTAATTTAAAAAAACGTTCACCGTGGAAATGGATGCTATTGGAACTGGCGTGGGAGTCGTATTGCTACAAGAAAAAAAGACATATAACCTATTTGATCAAGGATTTACCACTAAGTAAATGCGGTTTATCCACTTATGAGAAAGAGTTGTGGGAAGTGTTTTATGCTATAGATAAAAGGAAGACTTATCTGAATTGAGTACACTTCATCATAAAGATAGACCACTAGAGCTTCAAATTCCTTTTGGAAAAAAAACTCACCATGACCTTGCAACATAAATGGCTATCTAGGTTGTTTGGATATGATTATTAAATACAATATAAAATGGAACAAAAAATATAGTAGGAGATATCCTATCTCGATCATTGAGCAAGATTGTAAGGACAAAATTTCCAATTGAGTCTGTTGTATTGTTTTGACTTATTCCCGGAAAAAAACACGTTTGAGTCATAGGAATATTTTTATTGTCATGATCCCACACAGACTATGACGTGTTTGAAGTTTATTGAAGACGTTGCGAAAAAGTTTAAATGAATTAATTATGCCGAAGTTTAATTGGTGCAAGTTTATTCGTCTTCAAATTAAATTGCATTTCGAGATCACTCAGGTATGAATGCGTAATATTAATGGGACTCGAAATTAATTTTTATAAGTTTAAGAATGTTATTTAATTAAATAAATGTTTTAAAAATGTTTTATAGGTGTTTGAAATGTTTTACACTTCGTTTAAATATGATAAGGACGGATCAAAGTTTGTTTAAATTGGGACTCTAATTACCCATGTCGCTCAAAAGACATCAAATGACATGCATTGTCGTTTAAGCGAGATGCCATTGTCGTTCGAACACATCTCATTCGAGCAATAGATAAAGTCGTTCGAGCGAGCCACCGCCTTAGGAAAAATATATATAGGCATATTTCCTTCAGATTTCGTAAGTGTGAAGTGTGCGAAAATCAGTATTCGTCTAGAACATTTCTTCACACAAGTTTTCTAAGGTTTTCCAAAGTAAATACATCCTTAGAATTTCAAAGATCTGAGTTATCATTGATATATGCTATAGTGATCTTTTTGGAACCAAATTGGAGTTTGTTCTACTTGAAAATTGCTGGTTTTGCGGTGAATATTCTGTGGAGTTCGATTTCAACATCGTAGATGTTACAATCCATATCGGTGGACACCGAGACATACGTGGACGCGTGTGTTGTGGACAAGTATCATGGAAGAAGGACTTTCTATGTGGGTACTGTGAGAGGAGTGGTTGAATATTAGAAAATCGTCAAGTCTTATGGGGGATCGATTCATTGAGTAAGATTACTATCTGTTCTTTATAAATCCACATTCATAGTGATTGTCTGGCTTGGGTCGTCCGAGATTTTTTTCCTGTTGTGGTTTCCTCGTTCATCCGGCGTTGTGAGCATTTATTTTCCTTACTTTACTTGCTTTAATCACTGGATGCATGTTTAGAATTAATCAAGATAAAATTTGGTTAAGTTAAATTTATTTCACCAATTGGTGCACATAAAAGTTAAAAATGGATTTTTCAAAAAGAGAAGTTTTTTCATCATCCTTAAGCAAAGTCTAATTTGAAAATAAAAGTGGGACCTACAAAGTGGTATCAGAGCTAGAAACATATTTTTATTGTGTTGGATCCCTTTTTGCTTTTAAGGATAATTTTTGGAAATTATGATAGTTTTCGTACTCCTGTTTTTATAGTACTAACTATGATTATTAGAAGATGCAGATGCGTAGTGCCTTGAAATCCATAGATGAGCATGTGTGGTTAGAGGTTGAAAAGGGTTAAAAACAACCAGTTACACAGGAGGGTGAGGCCACTAGTTTGAAACCCATTGAGTCATGGACTGAGACTGAATATAAGCATGCACTTTACAAATCTGAAAGTCTGCACGTTATTTCCTCACATATGTCACACCTAAAGAGTACAATGGAATCATGACTTGTGAAACATCAAAAGAGTCTTGGGATATACTTGCACTCACTCACGAGGGCACGAGCACGGCTAGGGCGTCCAAGTTGCAAAATCTCACTACACAGTTTGAGACGATTAAGATGTTAGAGAGTGAGACGTTTGATGAGTTCTACACTAGGTTATCCACTATTTTAAATGCATCGTTAACCTAGGTGAGAAGATACCCGATAATCGAGTCGTAAAGAAAATCTTAAGGTCGTTGCCTAAAATATTTGATGCAAAAGTGACCGTTTTAAATTCCCTTGGTATGTTAGATTCGATGAAAGTAGAAGAGATTGTAGGTGTAATAAAAACCTATGAACTTGACATGTTTACCTCCAAGAAATAGCCAAATAAAGAACAGGGTATTGCTCTGAAAGCCCTGAAGGAGGTGATTAAAGTTTCCGATGACGACTCTGATTCCAGCTTTGAGGATGTAGCCTTGTTGACAAAGAAGTTAAAAAAGTTTCTTAAATTTCAAAAGCAATCGAAAGATGCCAAAAAGTTTAAGAAATTCAATAACAACAAGGTAGATTCCACCCCTAAGGCTAAGAGTGAGAAATTTAATAGGGTTGAGTCGGATAGGTGTTTTGGGTGTGAGGGGTATGGTCACAAAGTTTTCGAGTTTCCCACTAAACTTAAGAAAGAGGGCAAGAAACCAATTTCATATAATACCACCTTAAGTGATAGTGATACGGAAGAGGGAGAGAGTTCCCCAAATGAGAGAAAGTTTGTTGCTTCATTGGCATGTCATGTGAGCGACGATGATATATCTTCCCCCGAAGATACTCATGTGCATGACACTTCCGAGGCCGTTGAGAGTGCATCCAGAGTGTGTGAGGGTGATGAGAAAGAGGATGAGGAGATCGATGTAGGTGAGTTGTAAATTACATTTAGAGAATTATATAAAGAAATGGTGAAGGTGAAAAAGGTCAACTCTAAATTGCAAGCTAGGTTGAATGAGCGTGTTATAGAAAATAATGATGTGTTGATTGAGGATCTTAGGGCACGGGAGAAGAAGCTTAGGGAGAAGCTAGAGTACGTCAAGAAAGAGAGAGATAGCTTTCATGGTTTGATGGAGGCATTGAAAAAGGAGGTGTTAGAGTTTGAGGAGTCTAGGCGTGTGCTTGAGTCTAGGATTTGTGAGTTAGAGGAGAAGTTGAAAGACTCGAGTAAGGTTAAGTTTGACTTGGAATCTAGGTCGGAGAAGTTGGATAGGATGTTAGGCACCTTCCAAGTCAAGATAGATACGTTTGGTATAGGCTACGACGATAGAGTTATTCCCATTCCCAAAGATAATACCAATCGCGTGAGAGAGTCTATTAGGAATGTGAGAAAAGGTCGACATGTTGGTAATCACTCCCACCGTGTTTACACCTGTTCCCATTGAAGTAGGAAAGGTCATCTTAGACGTCTTTGCTATGACCTTAGGAATGCTCCTAGGAAGTTGAGGAATAAAGTCGTGTCGATTCGAAAAAATCCCATGCATCACATCACACCTACTTGGGTTAGGAAATCGGACTTAGAGGCTTTAGGTCTGAAACTTCATGGTTCTCATTTGGTTGCACTTGATTCTTCCCATGCTAAATCTAATGGATGATTGTGTCGCCATTTTTGTCATACGCTAGTCTTTGCATCATGATTTATATCTTGCTAGTGTTATGACATGTGTATCATTTTGTATTATATTTTTCATTTATTTAGTCTTATTTGAAAAAATATAAAAAGATTTTGTTTTTGATAAAAAATTTTGAAAAATTTAAAAAGATTTTTGGTTTTAAATATTTTTGAGAAAAATCCGGAAAGATTTTCCTTTATTTTTTGTGTCATGAGTTTTTATGTTTGATGTGGCATATTGGTGTGCTTGGACCCCCTTCCTTTCATTAACCATGTGGCTAGGACATTTGGTCTTAATTATTTATGCTTATAATGATCTTAACCATTGTATTATGGGGTTGTTTCGAAGTTGATATGCATTTTGATTCGACTTTGTTTATAAACCATCTTTGCACAGATGCACGAGTTTATATGGATGTTTGACTACTCTTGCATATTTGAGTTTGGAGAGACGTTCTTATCTCAATCTTGTCATCTATACATAAGTAGACTTAAGGAGGAGGTGTGTATGTAAGAACCGTTTACCGTGAGGATTGTAATTGAAAAAATGATGAGTGTTCACGGGAAAGGGCTGCGAGCGCGTAAAATTGGCTCATCGTGGAAGCCACCATTTAAAAGGTCCCCGAAAAAATTAAAAGGCAATAAAAAGAATCATATGCCAAAAATGGGCCAATTAATTTGTGTTCATTCAAAATAAAAATATGATATATATTTGAGGTAGTTTGGATGGATAATAATTAAACGGGTTTGCATCACGAATCCTAATGTTGAAAAATCATATCATGACGCTATTATTTGTAGAATCGTCAAAATTATGAATTTGTGTGCAAGATGTTTTGTTTAGTTCATTAATCTCATATTTTAGTTGTCACGTATGGTTAAGATAAAGTCTGATGATTTATAGCTATCAATTAGAGTTGATTCATTTGTTTTGTTCTAGTTGTCATATTGAAAATTTCGTATCAATATGTTGAAATTGTGATTCATTTGTTCTAGTTCACGCCCATACATTCCATGTTCATGTTTGAGCACATCGGTACGATGTTAGCATGTAATTCACACTGGTTTGTGTATTTTCGCTAATGTTTTGGTACTGTTTTCCAGTTTTGAGCCCCTTCCAGTTAGATTTTTCACGAAATTTTTTCACTGGGCAACATTGTTTAACCTTCTGGACTAGAACTTGGATTTGTAGTTTCTTATTCGAGTGAGATCTACTTGTCGCGCGAAGTTTTCGTCCTAACGACATGACTTTGTCATTCTAACGACCCAATCAATTCGTTCGATCGACCAGTAAGGATTTTTCTGGTTTATTATGTTTCAGTATTCTGTTGCTTATGGATATATTTTTTAGTAATGCTGGTTGCTTCTGGGTTTGTTATTCAGTGTACTTTGAGAGATTTGATATTTTGCTACATTAGATCGTTTAGTCACACCTGTTTAGATTGCTGATTCTTGTTGTGTGATTACTGTTTGCTAGCTACGAATTTGATATTGTTGATCATTTTTTGTTGGTTGTTTCATTGATATATTGATATATTCTATTGATTTATCTCATTCTGGATATATTTATCTTTTCACCGAGTTGTCTATTCAAGACAAAAAGGGAGAGAGATGTATGTGATGTAGGGGTAGATTTTGTGTGATGAGCTTGGTATCCTGATTTACATGTTGCTTACATATTGATATCATGCTTTGCTCACCTAACAAATGATTTGGATTTAATTTACATACTGGTTTATATCATTTGTTCCTCCATACTTCACTGGGTATTTGTCTGTTTCATGTGTGTAGGTATGCTTACGAGATTCGAGATTTCAAGTCTACGTCATAGTCAGATATTCACAGATAGTTCATGCTTATCGGTCCATCTTATACTAATCTTGTCCTGTAATTTTTTATTTTGGGTTTTATGGGATGTTATTTAGGCGTCATACGACTTGATGGCCCGACTTAGGCATTTCATTGTTGGTTTTCTCCCGAAATAGTCAAAGGGGGAGATTTGTAAGGACAAAATTTTCAATTGAGTCCATTGTATAGTTTTGACTTATTCCCGGAACAAACCATGTTTAAGTCATATAGAGATTTTTATTGTCACGATCCCACAAAGACTATGACGTGTTTGAAGTTTATTGAAGACGTTGCAGTAAAGCTTAAAGGAATTAATTATGCCGAAGTTTAATTGGTGCAAGTTTATTCGACTTCAAGTTTAATTGCATTTCGAGATCACTCAGGTATGAATGTGTAATATTAATGGGACTCGGAATTAATTTTTATAAGTTTAATAATGTTATTTTATTAAATAAATGTTTTAAAAAAGTTTGATAAGTGTTTGAAATGTTTCACACTTCGTTTAAATCTGATAAGGACATATTATAGTTGGTTTAAATTGGGACTCTAACTACGTGCGTCGCTCAAACGACATCAAATGACATGCATTGTCGTTCAAGAGAGATGCCACTGTCGTTCGAACGCATCACGTTCGAGCGATAAGTAAAGTCATTCGAGCGAGCCACCGCCTTGAGAAAAATATATATAGGCGTGTTTCCTTCAGATTTCGTAAGTGTGCACTTTGCGAAAACCAGTATTCATCCAGAACATTTATGCATACAAGTTTTCTAAGGTTTTCCAAAGTAAATACATCCTTAGAGTTTCAAATATCCAGGTTATCATTGATATATGCTATAGTGATCTTTGTGGCACCAAATTGCAATTTGTTCTACTTGAACATTGCTGGTTTTATGGTGAAGATTCGGTGGATTTCGGTTTCAACATCGTAGACGTTATAAGCCATATCGGTGGACATCGAGACATATGTGGACACGTGTGTTGTGGACTTGTATCGTGAAAGAATGACTTTATGCGTATGCACTGTGAGAGGAGTGGTTGAAGATCAGAATAGCGTCAAGTCTTGCGGGGGATCAAGTCGCTGAGTAAAATTACTATATGTTCGTTGTAAATCCACATTCATAGTGATTGTTTGGCTTGGGTCATCCGGTTTTTTTTTTTCCGTTGTGGTTTCCTCATACATCCGGTATTGTGAGCATTTTTTTTTTCTTACTTTACTTGCCTTAATCACTAGATGCATGTTTAGGATTAATCAAGATAAAATTTGGTTAAGTTAAATTTTTTTGACAAATTGGTGCACATAAAAGTTTGAAAAGGTTTTTTCAAAAAGAGAAGTTATTCATCATCCTTAAGCGAAGTCTGATTTGAAAATAAAAGTGGGGCCTACAAAGATAGACATTTTTGTGCCATTTCTTAGGTGATACCTCACTTTATGCAAGAAAATTGAATTTAAAAGGGAACAAAGAAGCAGAGACAATTACGTCCTAGTTAGTATTATCACCTAGAAATCCAAGCCCTTATTCTTATCGGAATGGCCTTCTAAGACAAAATCTTAAACTGTTTGTGGGAAGTAATTGAGGCACAAGGAGGAATATTTTTCAAGATATTCATTCTATATTGAATGGATGGAATAGTGGTGTCAAGGTCACTATATAGAGGATATATAGACTTTTTCTTTTGTCCCCAAATGAAACAAGATATTAGAGAATTTCTTAGCTCGTGTGATGTGTGTCAGCATAATAAATCTGACCACGTGTTGTATCTAGGATTGCTAGAGCCCCTTCCTATCCCCCTAAGTTCCATGGAGAGAGATAGCCATGTATTTATTGAAGGTATTCCATGTCTGATCAATGATCACAAAAAAGACCATTTTGGAAATAGTGGATTGCCTGCCTAAGTATGGTTATTTTTTACCCCTCAGCCATCCCTTTACATTAATAACCATTGCTGACACCTTCTTTACACACATACACAAACCCCATGGCCTATTTATCTCCATCACTACTGACCGTGATGCCATTTTCACTCGAAATTTTTAAAAACACCTCTCCCAAATGGTCGGCACACAACCTAAGTACATCACCGCTTACCACCCATAAATCGATGGTCAAACTGAGCACCTTACCCAATGTCTCTAAGGATATTTACATTGTATGACATAAGATAGACCCCATATATGGCATGAATGGATTCCTATGGCAGAGTGGTGGTATAATTACAATCACCACACTTCCATATCAATGTATCCCTTTGAATCCCGTTATGGGTACAAACCACCTCAATTTACACTGAACCAACACATAACTAATATAGACACCAACACTCGTCAATTCCTGAAAAATCAAATTAAAGTCCAGCCCTACTAGAACAAAACCTCACTCATGCCTAAAGAAGAATGAAATTATAGTGGACCAAAGAAGAATAGATAATGAGTTTTCCATATAGGATTGGGTATACCTACGATTACAATCATACGAATAAATTTCCATCACCTTATGATGCAATTTGAAGTTAGAACCTCGATTCAATGGGCCATTTTAGATCATTGCACAAATTGGACAGGTTTCTTATCAGCTAGACTTGTCAACCTCTTTCCTAATCCCTGTGGTATTCCACATGTCCCTATTGGAGCGATGTGTTGGGCAACACGTCATTACTTCCCTAAATCTACCTCATGTCGGAGTTGACGGACAAATGATGGTTAAACCTATTGATATCATTGATCGGAGAATGGTTAAGCATGGAAATGCTCAATTTTATCAAGTCGTTGGTCCCATTCTAACCCATAAGATAACACTTGGGAGTATTATTCAACCCTCAAAGCTCAATTTATGGCAAGCGATCCTTCAGGATAAGGATCCTTTTAAGGAGGAAGGTATTATCAGGTATAAACTTCATAAGAGAAATAGAAATTTGGGAGAATCATATAGAACATGGATACAATTGTAACTTGATACACTTGTAACAAACTTCGTTAGATTAGAGTAATCAATTAATCCCATTCGATTGGCTTATAACAAATTTGTAATTTAGTTAATCAGTTAGAGATGGCTGGTTATAAAAGGATGAAAAACTACCGTAAATAGGATATTATATTTCCATTTTAATAAATGAGTTCTTTTCTTTGCTTATTTGTATCGCATCTCCTTATCTTCTCATCTTTATATTTTTTCCTGAATTCTATGTGCATGGCATGACACTGTCATCGAATAACAAATGATTTAACTTTTGAATTATTGTGTACTCTTTTTTAAGACTCGAAATCTTCTAGTTTTTTGGCACTAGTTTGAATTATTGTGTAGGCTTTTGGTATTAATGAGTGTTTGACACAATTTTATATGACAATTATTGTTTTTCTTTTTTTGCAATTATGGAATGATTTTGAGTTGGAAGAAAGTAATAAATTTAAAGGTTCCACTTGTTCATTCTCGCTACCAATGAAAATACAATACGAGCGTGATACCTTGTTACGTATAAAAACTTTGTCAAAATGTGGTATTATTCTCCCACCATATCATTATTTCAATTGAGTATAAAAACTCCTTCACACACACACACACACACACACACACACACACACACACACACACACACACACATATATATATATATATATATATATATATATATATATATATATATATATATATATATATATATATATCAGTGAACTTACAGCATCAATGGTTGACTCGAAATCACCCGTGAAGCATTTTATCTTTCCTTTGCCATAAGAGAAGGCAATGCTATCTATGGTCCTGCATATGGAAATTTTGATTTTATATTCATTCATATTATTGTAGTCCATAAATTTGGTGCCTAATAAAAGTGTTAGGCAAAGGATATGTGAGTACCCATTATATTGTTCGTTAATTAGGTTAATTCGCAAAGGCACTATGTAACTTAAAAGAGACCAATTTTAGTTAGAAGGTTCACAAAGTAAGTTCATTATTCAACCCCAAAAAAATTTAAGAATGTTATGTTTGGAATATTTATTGTTTGATAATATTTTGGGTTAATTACCCATTGACCTCTCGAACTTTATATGATTTTCACTTCATCACTAATACTTTCATTTTCTACACTACTCCAAATCCTAACGGTATTATGTTCTGATACATGAAGTTGTTTTCATACAAAAATATCCTCATGTATCACACAAGATTAATTGTCCACCTAAAACATAACATTGTTAGGGTTTGGGGTACTATAGTGTGTTTTAAGAAGTTAAGTGGTTAAGTGTAGATTATAAAAGTATAGTTGGTGAAGTAAAAATAAGAACAAAGCTTGAGGGTCAAAATATAAATAATTCTAAAAAAATTTACACAGGAACTCTCAACAAAAGTTTTCATGAGTAACAAAATAGCTATTGTCAAGCCCCAATGACCATTCCCATATGCAAAATACCACAAGCATAATGAGCGAGCACAATCTTGCAAAAAGTGTAGATTTTGGTTGTATATGCATGTGTATACAGTTTCATTGTCATTTTATCCAATGGCATGCGATATAAACCTAAACCTAGTTTCTTTTTCTTTTCTTTTTTTTCTTCTTTTTTTTTCGATTTTGTATATATACCTGAAGCCTTCAATCCAGCCTGGGAAAGGCTCTTTTATCGTGCTGGTTACGATAGTTGGGCGTACTATGACTATGGGCAGACTTCCTTTCAAGTGACCTAGTATCATTTCTCCCATTGCCTTTGTAAATACATACGTATTCGGCCATCCATATTGTCTCGCCCTATTGTATCAACCATAAAAATCGTTGATTCAAATTTCATATCTTTATGCATTGTTCTCAACAGAGTAATGTTATAGTCAAGTTATTGATCTATTATGTCACCAAAAGAACCTTTTATTTATTTTTCTGAAAGTCCCCAAAAGAACCTTTTAGCCATACACGTGCAGGAAATGCAAGAGGAGAAAGAATAATGATACGATTGTCAAATACATTCTCAAATCACTCTCATTTGATGTGATATTATAATATATAATCATGACATGATACAACATTTTATTGATATGTCACATTATTTTGTAGATATTATTTTTGTTTCTAACATTAGTTGAGGAGAGAATAATTTTGGCAGATTTAAGTTTACTATCTAAAATGGTACTATAAGTGGGTGAACTCTCTAACCTTTGAATACCCAAAACCTTCATGTTTGTTCTGACATGTTCTTCTGTAGCTTCCTCGGCTTGAAGTTCAGACAATGTTCTGTCCATCAGCTCTTTCTCTACATAGAAATCTAAACCAGAGGCCCCGTTGAGTGCCTCACCCATATTGATGGGCTTCTCTAGTATGGATCCTTCCCTTCGGCCACAAACGTAAGCTGAAAAGCCACAATTAGTCTATCTATCTATGCCTTATCGACTTGCGTAAAAAAATGTTAAAAATAGGACCAAATTGTTCTTTTTAGAATAATTATATATCAGTTTGTGTATGTTTAAAAGCTTGGTAATTTGATTTAAAACTGTTCTAAAATGAGAATATAATCATAATGGGTTGGTACGTATTATACATACATATATGTGTGTGTGTGTGTGTGTGTGTGTATAGTACTCCCATTTTGCCTCCGCATTTTAACAGGCCAGTAATATATATATATATATATATGTGCAGAGAGAGAGAGAGAGAGAGAGAGAGAGAGAGAGAGAGAGAGAGAGAGAGAGAGAGAGAGAGAGAGAGAGAGAGAGAGAGAGAGAGAGAGAGAGAGAGAGAGAGAGAGTGTGTCAAGCTCTCCAATATACCTACTAGTAACATGCCTATTTTTTTAAATAGTGAAAAAAATATTTTTCGACCGAATTTTATATACACGATCTCCGTAACGAGGAAATCACTACAAAAATAATCAAAAAAAAAAAAATTCAACCCGAAAATAGGTGAAATGAAAAGTGAATATATATGAGCATTTTTTGCCATTCAAATTTTCGCCATCATCTCATCCACTTTCGGTTTGAATTTTTTAATTATTTTTTTTAGTAAATGGTCTCCTTAATATGTAGATCATATCTACCGAGTTTGGTTAAAAATACATTTATTTAAAAAAAAAATGGGTATGCTAAGTGAGGTATGTTGCAGAGTCTGACTGTGTATATATAAATATATTGGGAGCGGTCTCTTCATATTATAAAACAATATGAGGGTCATATTGATGATGCTAGAAATAGCACCACCAGATCAAGGTGTTGGGGAGCTCAAATTAGTATAACAATTGCAACAAGTAAGTAATATAGATATAGAAGGAGGTGAGGAGAAGAAGAGAAACACGCATATATAAGTGGTTCAGCCTATCTAGGCCTACGTCCACTGTGTAGGTGAGTGATCTCCACTAATAAACTAAGGGTTCTAATGGCCTTGTGATACAATGCACTCACTTTCTCTCTCTACTATGTAGTTTAACAGGGCTTCTGCTAGGGTTTACAGCCTCTCCCTACAAGGAAGGAGAAGACAAGTATATATAGTGCTTGGAGGGTGTAGTGTACTCCCCAAGCATGCAATGAGCATGAGTGTGATGATCTAGCCAATCTCATGTGGACATCTGGTTGTGCCACATGTAGGTAATGATGATCAAATATTCCCTCACATGAGGGGAATGATTTGGTTATAACGATTTTGTCCATGTGTTTCAAGTCTTCCAGGTGCTTACGTATGCTCGGACCTTTGACGTCATCGACTATAACCTCGGCATAACCGAGTACGATGTTGGTGAGTCTGATACCTGTGTTAGTCTGCCAATCATAAGTATTACCTCGGCCTAATTGAGAAGCCGAGGTTAGGTATTAGGCATAACTGTGGTGTCGAGTGAAACAGAGTACGACGATGCAGAGGCCATTGTTGTGCCCATAAGGCTGTTGCTAAACTCGGTTGTTGATGAGCCGAGGTTGATCAATGTGGATCCGACCTTATGAAGGACGATCTCCCGGATGGATATTGTGAACTTCTTGATGACTCAGTTGTGAGGTTGGCCGATGTTATTGTTCAGAGTATGAGGGTACACTTTGGGCATATCAATCACCCCCTAGCCCTTAGTCTTCTATGTGAGTAGATGGATGAGGGGTATATAAGTTAGGTTGATGAGGGGACGTTTTTGCGTCTTGGGATATGTGAGTAGTCACTTTGACACATGTCGCCCTTTGAACTGGATTGCGTCTGTCCCAATTCACCTAATGAAGTCACGACGCCTTTTAGGGTTTCTAGGTGCAATGATGAGCGCCTTGGTACTCGCACCTCATCATTGCGATGATTTAAATACCATTTTTCCGTTCTATTCCTTTTTTTTCTTCCTTATGATTTCCCTCTTAGAGCTTTTTCTGCAACTGCATCCTAAAAACTCCATTGTTCTTCATCGTTACAGGTCTTTTAGAACTTAACTCGTTCTCTCCTCATTCAAACTCAGTCACGTATTGTTCTACAACCCTTCTTTTTTCATTTCTGGACATTAATTTATTGTTTTGATTTTTCGGTGAACTTTTTCTTTTTCGGTGAGATTCTCTGTCACTGTTGGGTAGTTATAAGGTTAGGGTTACAGTAGTTAGATGACGTTGGAGCCATACCAGGCTGCTCCAAGGTTGGTTTAGGAAGAAATTCTCACCTTTAGGCTTTCTGGTGGCCATTCGGTCATCTTATCCGGTGGCTTTCATCTTAACTGTTCTTAGTGAAAACCATCCAAACTCCAACCTTTGATCTTTTGCCTAGGTGTTAGAAGTAATTAACCTATTTGTCTTTTTGGATGAAACCACAAGTGTAGTGTCGTATAACGGAAGCTATGACCTTTGTGTAAACTTGTTGAAGAGTTTCCAACTCTGCGCGAGTAGTGTTTCAAAAAAATCAAATAGATAGAGTTATCCCAAGCCGAGGCTTGTGAGGCCGAGGATTTTCCCCTATGAGCAATTTGCCCTCCGCCACTAGTTGTCATACACCCTGATCCTGCCAAGGTCTCTGACTCAATGTTAACATCTGAAGCTGCTTTAGACCCCATGTCAACGTTTGAGGCTGTTGAGAGCGTAGAATCTTTTCAAGAGGCTATGGATTACTCCCCCGGGCAAAGTGGAGTTTCTAAGGATAAAGAGGTTTCAGACCATGCCTCATCTCACCAAGGCGTTGGGCCTTCACGTAGATCTCCATCCGTAGGGATTTTAGATCCTAATGTCGCGATTCTTCCTCCCATTGATGCCATTCCTCTATCAGCTACCACTGGCATTGAGTTTGCAAATAGGTTTCCCAGTGGTGTCCCCACTGGTGCCCAGGCCGAGGTTGCTGAGGGTAACGATGATGAAGGAAGTGAACTCGATACCTAAGTAGATGCAAAGTACGAGAGTATTGTAAATGAGTATGACCTTTTAGCCTTCAGACACCTTTATTCCATTGATTCCACAATCACCCTGAGGAAACCTCTTAAGGAAGAGGTGGCATTTGATGGTCGAGAGGGTGAAATCGGCGTTTATGAGAAGATGTTCAAGTTAGGTTTCGTCTTCCCATTCACCTAACTATCAGAGCTATACTCTCTTATATAAACCTTGCCCCTTTCCAACTGTCCCCAAATGCCTGGAGGGTCATGATTGGGTCTATCGTCCTCTGGAAGTCCGTTCACCACACCAACCTTCCAGTTAGGGTTTTTATTGTGTGTTACACTCCCTCATCTTCCAAGAATCATCCAAGCTACTACCATTTAGTAGCCAGGAAATTCGAGAAGAAAATGCTTCTAGTTACCTAAAATTCCAATCATAACTTGAAACCTTGGTATTTCTTTGTATCAGGAGTTTGGGAGTTGGGCCCAAATGAGGCTTGTGGGACGTATAATCCACGGACACCTCTGAGATGGAGAAAAGTCTCTATTTCGGCAAAAGCTGACCTTGGTTTAAGCCAAGATAACTATAAGGACATTAAGGACCTTCACGATCAAGGCAGGAAGGGTCGTCTCGTCAAATATCCACATCTGATGACCCCCTACTACCTTTCTCAGACAGGTTTAGGGGGTGGTCCTTTAAACGAGCTTCGTAAGCTTCAATAATTTTCCTTACCCAGTTATGTCTCGTACTTTTCATCTATCTGACTTGCTAATTTCAAGACTTCTCTTTTTGCAGAGTGACCAGAAGAGATTTCTGACGACTTCTCAGAGATGTCGGCCCCCATCCTTACAAAACTTATGGAAAGACATGGTGGTAAGAATCAACCCCCTCCTTCTCAAATAAAAAAGAGCGACGACACTTCAAAGGCCGATGCTACCAAGAAAAGGAAAGATCGTACCCATCCTGCTCATACTAGGCTCCTGTTAAGGACCGTGCCATCCCCATTTCAATTGATGACGCTTTGGCTGCTCGTCTATCATAGCTCAAGATAGGAGACAGCGTGATCGGCCATAACGTGTAAGTTGTCGATGCTATTGGCACCATAATGACTCGGGAGGACAAGCGTTTTCTCCAGGCCTTAGATGTCCCTTCATTGGTCGAGTTTACCCTTCACAGGGCGGTTCAGGTATCAAAATGTTTCTTCTAAATGTTGTTTCTGCTCTTTAAAAGTTATTATTTATATGTTTGACCTTCTTCTGTAGAGTGTGGTGTCTCTTCACCGCCTAGTTGACTGGAACTTGAAGAGGTTGCCCCTTATACAAAAGGGCAAGGATGCTGAGAAAACTAAGGCCGATATGAAGGCTGAGCTGGAGAGGTTGAAGGCGGATCTGAAAGATAGAGATAAACAGATCACTCAGCTGAAAGAAGATCTTAACAAGTCTCGAAAGGCAAAGGATGAGAGTCTTCAATCAAAGGTTGATGTTGCTATCAAGGCTATACTGGCCGATGCTTCAGAGAAGATCATTGAAGACTACAAAGTCTTTGATGAATTTGTGGGCTTTGGTCTTCATTATCTGGAGAGAGGCATCAAAGCGACCAGTCGATGGGCGACTATGAGGCAGGGTGAGTCTGGGAGCTTGACGACTGAGGACTTTGTTGGTCTCAGCTTTAACAACCCTCAATTTTCTTAGGCTTTAAAAGAAGTGGAAGAAGGTGGTCCAGTCGAGACCAGTCCCTTGGAGGCCACGAAGACTCAAGATGCTACTCAACATGAAGACGAGGATGAGGTCATAAACCTTAGCCTCTACCAAACAAATCTAGCTACTGATGGGTCGGCTCCTACCGAGGGACAAATCGAGATCTGAGGGCCTTTCATGTTCATCATTAATTGTAAACTTTTTGTAATCCTTCTTTTTATGAAATCATAGTTGTAACTTTTTTGGTTGAGCTGAATGTAAACTCTGAAACATCTTCTTATTATGAACGTAATGAGATTCTATGTCATTGTTTCTATTGCTCTTTTATCCTGATGTTTTGTTTCTCTATAGTAATAGAGATCACCAAATTAAAGATATTTATCCTCATAATTTCACTAAATTAATGATGTTAAAGGTATGAGGTCACCAAATTAATGATGTATATCCTCATAATTTCACCATATTAATGATGTTAAGGGTCTGAGCTCACCAAATTAATGATGTTCATCCTCAAAATTTCACCAAATCAATGATGTTAAGGGTCTGAGGTCACCAAATTAATGATGTTCATCCTCATACTTTTACCAAATAAATGATGTTAAGGGTCTGAGGTCACCAAATTAATGATGCTTATCCTCATAATTTCACCAAATTAATGATGTTAAATGTCTGAGGTCACCAAATTAATGATGTTCATCCTTATATTTTCACCAAATAAATGATGTTAAGGGTCCGAGGTCACCAAATTAATGATGCTCATCCTTATACTTTCACAAAATAAATGATGTTAAGGGTCTGAGGTCACCATATTAATGATGTTTATCCTCATAATTTCACCAAATAAATGATGTTAAGTGTCTGAGGTGACCAAATTAATGATATTTATCCTCATAATTTCACCAAATTAATGAGGTTAAAGGTTTGACGGCACCAAATTAATGATGTTTAAGGTCTGAGGTCATCAAATTAACGATGTTCATCCTCATACTTTCACTAAATAAATGATGTTAAGGGTCTGAGGTCACCAAATTAATGATGTTTATCGTTATAATTTCACCAAATTAATGATGTTAAAATACATACACTAGTATAAAGGTGTTAGCAGAACACTGATACTTACTTCTCATAGGTATTTACTTCTTTATAATTTGATGCCTGAATTACAAGAAAATAAGACAACTACAACATCATAAGTAATATTTATTCAAATGGTCGGCATTCCAAGGGTTTGAGAAGGGTTCTCCTTCTATATTCTCCAATCGGTATGTGCTTGGGATGATTTCATTAGTTACCCTGTAGGGGTCATGCCAATTTGGATGGAGCTTGTTGGGCTTTTGCCATGTCTTCTTTAAAACGAGGTCTCCTATAACTATCGGCCTCTCTTTTACCTTTGGTTATAAAATTTGGTAGTCCTCTGCTAGTAGGATACTTTCCTCACCTCGTCATCTTCTCTTCTCTCTTCAATCAAATCAAGATCAAGACTTTTCTTTGTTTTATTTTCTTGAGGGCCGTACATCTGAACTCTATGAGTAGGAAAGCCAATCTCGGTAGGGATGACAGCCTCTGAACTGTAGGCCAACATGAATAGGGTCTCCCCTATAGGAGTCTTGACTATCGTCCTATAGGCCCATAGCACAACGTATACTTCTTCAATCCATCTTACCTTTGCCTCTTCTACCTTCTTTTTAATCCCATCTAGGATGGTCCGATTTGTTACATCCGTCTGCCCATTTTCCTGGGGTCGACCGGGAGAGGAGAATAATTGTTTAACTCCAACTCTTTCATAATATTTCTCTAAAAAGACATTCTTAAACCGCATCCCATTATCTGAGATTAGGGTATTTGGGAGACCATACCTGCAAATGATGTTTTTTCCAGATGAACTGGAATGTCTTCTGTTCTGTGATAGTGATCATCGGCTCGGATTTTACCCACTTGGAAAATTAATCTATCATTACAATCAAGTACCAATAGTTATTCACAACTCTTGGAAATGGTCCTACCAAGTCGATTCCCCATACTGCAAATGGCTAGGGAAATTTGATGGAGGTCATAGGTTGATGAGGGGTATGGGGAATGGTATCAAACCTCTGGTACTTGTCACGTTTCTTTATATATGATGTTGCATCTTTTGCCAGGGTCGGCCACCAGTATCCCTGTGTTATGATCCTTATGGATAATGATCTTCCTCCAGTATGACTAAAGTAGGAACCCTCATGTATATCTTTTAGGATATTCGGTACCTCATATGGATGAACACATCTAAGAAAAGGGAGCAAAAATCTTTTTTTGTACAAAGTGTCTCCTATAACAGAAAATTTGGTAGCTCTGTACCTCAGCTTTCTACTCTCGGATTTTGATGAGGGTAGCTCCCCCTCTCTAATGTATTTGATAAAAGGATCCATCCATGAAGCTTTCATGCTTTGATTCAGGCAAGACTTGAATGTGGTATCTCCCTCTTCAATAGATGGCTGAAGCAACACCTCTACCGGAACTATTCTTCTGATGTCAGTTCTTGTAACTGAGGCCAACCTCGCGAGCGCGCCGACTCGGCCATTGTCTAGTCGAGGTATTCTCTTGAGTTTTACCTATTTGAATCCTTCCAACATCGATCTTACTCTTTTCAGATATTTAGCCATTCTCTTGTCCTTGTCCTCATATACTCCCAAGATTTAATTTACCACCAGTCTTGAGTCATTATGGACTAGGAGTTGGCCGATATTTAGAGCTCGGGCAAAAGAGAGACCTACTAATAAAACTTTGTATTCAGACTCATTATTGGAGGAATTAAAATTAAAACTCAGAGTGTACTCTATATTTGTGTCATCTTGTGCTGACACTATTACTCCAGCACCACTTCCATTTTCGCAGGACGAGCCATCCACGAAGAGGCTCCATACATTATCCACCTCAGAAAAGTTTCCCTCTGTCAGGGATCCTTGTTTAAAGAGATACATTCCCTCTTCATTCTCGGTTGTCTTTCCTCTAACAGTGCTTGTCTCGGCCTCATCCATGGAAGGGCCTACACTTCTTTTTGTCTAGCTGGCTATAATCTCACATTTTTCTTTTTCAACATCGACCTCGTCCCAAGTGAACTCGACTAAAAAGTCAGCTAGTGCCTGCCCTTTGATTGCCACCCTAGGCTGGTAGACAATGTCAAATTATCCTAGCTCAATTGCCCAAGCTATTAGTCTCCCTAATTTCTCAGGTTTGTGGATGACCTGTCATAGAGGTGAGTTAGTAAGGACGACTATTGAGTGGGCTTGGAAGTACGATTTCATCTTTCTAGAAGTATGAATCAAAGCATAAGACAACTTCTCTATCTTATGATATCTCTACTCAGATCTTTAGAGGTATTTGTTGTTAAAATACACCGACTTCTGTACCCCATCCTCTTCTCTCACTTTAGCAGCGCTAATTTCTGACTTTGAGACGGCTAAGTACACATACAACTTTTCTCCTTTTACTGGACGAGATAGAAGTAAGGGAGAGCCGAGGTAGGACTTAAGCTCTTTAAAAGATTTATCACATTCATCATTCCATTCAAAAGCTCTTTTGAGGATTTTAAAAAATGGAAGACATTTATTATTAGCTCTTAAGTCTCTGAACATCTTTGATAGTCTCATGTATCTTCATTTCCAGTAAAGATTTTATCTTCTCTGGATTAGCCTCTATTCCCCTTTGGTTGACAATGAAGCCTAAAAACTTTACAACTCCGACCCCAAAGATGAATTTGGAAGGGTTGAGCTTCATCATGTACGTATCAATGGTATCAAAGGTTTTTTTAAGGTCGTCCACATAAGTGTCGGCCTTTAGACTCTTTATCAATATGTCGTTTACATAAACCTCCATGGACTTTCCAATTTGATCCACAAATATCTTATTTATCAGACATTGATATGTATCACCTTCATTATTTAGGCTGAAAGGCATGACCTTGTAGTAATAGGTTCCTTTATCTGTAATCAAGGATTTCTTCTCTGAGTCGGTTAGGTCCCTGAAGATTTGGTTGTGGACAGAATATGCATCCATAAAGCTTATCAGTTCATGACCTACTGTGGCTTCCACCATCTGATCTATACTAGGAAGAGGAAAGTTATCTTTGGGGCAAAACTTATTCAGGTCGATAAAATTAACGAACATTCTCCACTTCCCATTGGCTTTTGGCACTATGACAGTGTTGGACAACCACTCTGGGTAAACAACCTCTCTAACGAACTCGGCTTTTTCCAGCTTCTTAACCTCGTCTCTTATTACGTCATACTTTTCACGGGAGTAGATACTCCTCCTATGCTTAACAGGCTTAGCATCGTTTACTACATTAAGCTTGTGACACATGATCTTAGGGTCAATACCTGGCATGTCTTCATGACTCTAGGCAAAGATGCTTTACTTCTCTTTCAACAGCTTGATTAGATCTTCTTTGATCTCAGGCTTTAGGGTTTTGCCGACCTGGATGGTTTTTTCTGGCTCGTCCTCTTTGAGGACAATAGATTATACCTCTTCCGCGGCCTCTCCCTTTTTTAGATTTGTCTCATCTCTCGGATCAAGAGTGTCAATGTTGTAGATGGTGGTAACTTTTTTGTGCGCCTCTCTTTCCTCAACAGAGTTGAAATCACATTCTCGTGCCGATATTTGGTCATCCTGAACTTCCCCTACTCTATAAGGGGTCGATAATTTTATCATTTGGTGGACAGTTGAACGCACGACCTCAAACTCTTTGAGAGCTACTCGTCCAAGTATGAGGTTATAAGCTGAGAAGACGTTCTCATCCATAACAAAAAAAATTGATTTTTCTCTTTTGAAATTTTATCCACTCATCCTCCATTCTTATATCCATCTCATACATTTCTAACGGGTGAACTTTCTCTCCGTTAAAGTCAATCATAGGATGGTGGTATGGGACGAGTCTTGCTCGACTAAGTCCCAACGCCTTAAAACAAAACTAAAACATATGTTGAGCTTCCTTCATCAACTAAGATCCTCGATACCTCAAATCCATGCGCTCTGGTTGTGATGACGAGAGGGTCATCATGTGGAGACAGGATACCCTTAAAATCCAGTGTTAAAAAGCCGACTATCAGGGTGTCCATGTCCACTTTCTTCCTTTTCTCAGACTTCACATTAATTAAATCCGAATACATGACCTCGGCTTTTGTAACTACCTTTCCCTATACGACATGAGCTTTTCTGTCGACTATCTTAGATCCTCCTCCTGCTAGTCCCGCACAGAACACCAAAGGAGATCATGTTTAACCTCTTTACTAGGATAATGTTGTCCTTTGGTGGGAGGTTTGGGTCATCATCGTCATCATTTGAGGGATCATCACGCCTAGCATGGGCATCTTCTTGGCACTTGTCACTCCTTCTCTTCCTAGGGTCGGCTCGACCACCTTGTGAGGCACATTTATCTACATACCTCCTTAGCTTCCCAGACTTCAACATCTTCCCAATCTCGTCCTTCAAGGCGAAACACTTATCAGTTAGATGACCGTGGTCTTGGTGGAATTCACACCATAAATTTTTGTTCCTCTTATGAGGAGGATTCTTTAGCTTCTCTGGCCACCTTAAAGATTGATCGCTCTTGATCTCATTGAGGATGTGTTCACAACTTACAGTCAATGGAGTGTAGTATGCAAACTTGTCATCAGTCAACCTTTTCTTCCCATCTTTCTTTTTCTGAAACTTTCATCCATTGTTGTTTCCTTTCTCATCCTCATACTTAATAGCCATTGCTTCCTCAACATTCATGAACTTCCCAGCTGTCACCAGCAACTCGGCCATTGACACTTGGGAGGGTCTTCAGCAAGCTTCCATAATAGCTTTCCCTTTTGGAGACCTCCAATAAGGGCTGTCATAGGTATGATTTCTTCATAGTCCTACACTTCCAACTTTTCCTTATTGAACCTTGCGATGTAGTCTCTTATACCCTCATTTTCCCCTTGCATGACATAAAGTATATGGGTCATCTTTTTCTAAGGTCTCACCCCAAAACAAAAGTTATGGATAAATCGCTCGTCCAACATTTTAAAGTTCTCTTTGGAATTATTTGGAAGAGATGTAAACCATACATGTGAAGCCCAGTTAAAGTTTTTGAGAAAGACCGGAACCTCATCTTATCAGAGATGGAGTAGATATCTACTGATGACTGGTACATTTCAATCGGATGTACAGGGTTGGTGCTTCCATTGTACTTGGGAGACACTACAGGAGGCTTAAACTTGGCCGGGGTTAGAAAGATGATGATCTTTTCTAGGAAGGGTGAACCCTCTGAGTACCCCCTATGCAAGGGGTCTCGACTTTTTAGGGTATTCCCAATATTATCTTCAAGCCTTTGAATTGAGTCATTCCATGGCTTAGCAATGTCGGTCTGGTCGAGGTTATCCCCTTCCATCTCCAAGGGTTCAACTAGGGGTACCCCTGCTGCGGCACGACATTGGCTATTAACCTCCCCCTAACCTCCATTTTGGCCATCTGTGGGTCGGCCATGACGGGGTCGATAATCTCCCTCTTTTCTTTTGGATTTAGAAAAACTTCTTAACCTCGATAAGCTCTCCCCCATGTCATTGCCTGGGCCGAGCCTTTCAAAGGCCGACCCTCTGCTCAATCGATCAAATATTGAGCCTCTTGGGTGAACATCAGAATCTTATCTACCACACTAACGAAGGTTGTGATGAACAGGTCGTACAGTGTTATTAGAACTCTCATATGGCTCCCAGTATTCCATTGGATCATCACCGACCTCCACATCGTCGTACTAGTCCTCAGGGTAGGGTTGTCCTTTCCTCCCCAGTCGTAATCGCCTGGGGTGAGTAACGTCCCTCCGCCGCAGGGGAGGAGGTAGATCTTTGAGTGGTGCCTGGGGTGGTCCCCTGGCCTCCTGGTGTTGTTCTTGTACAGCTGCCAGAGTGATCATCTCCGGCGAGATTCCTAGCGGCCTCATCATCATATTTTAGCTAAACTGGACAAATTTCTCCTTTATAGCTTGTTGACTAGACATCAAGGACTTCAAGGCTGCAGCCACCTCACCCATCTCGGACTGCGGTGGTGTGTGGATGGAACTTGGCCCTCCACCACCAGTTGGAGGAGTAGGTGGTGGTAACTCTGGTGCCATATGTTTGAGCTGTGATTAAGAGACTAGTGATCTTGAAAACCTTAATGGATCTCTTTTAATAATGAAACAACTCCACATAAAGGGGGAGGATTCGTTAACCACCATAGTCTCCGGTGAGGCCAAGCCTCAAGAGGGAAGAGATATAGCTTCTCGTTCCCACAGACGACGCCAAATTGATGATGCTAGAAATAGCACCACGAGATCAAGGTGTTGGGGAGCTCAAACTAGTATAACAATGGAAGCAAGTAAACAATATAGATATAGAAGGAGGTGAGGAGAAGAGGAGAAACACACTAATATAAGTGGTTCAGCCTATCTAGACCCACGTCCACTGTGCGGGTGAGTGATCTTCACTAATAAACTAAGGGCTCTCATGTCCTTATGATATAATGCACTCACTTTCTCTCTCTACTGTGTAGGTTAATAGGGCTTTCTCTATGGTTTACAGTCTCTCCCTATAGGGAAGGAGAAGACAAGTATATATAGTGCTTGGGGGGTGTAGTGTACCCCCAAGCATGCAATGAGCATGAGTGTGATGATCTAACCAATATCATATGGACACCTGGCTGTGCCACATGTAGGTAATGATGGTCAAATATTCCCTCACATGAGGGGAATGATTTGGTTATAACGATTGTGTCCACTTGTTCCAAGTCTTTCATGTGCTTGCGTATGATCGGATATGTGACGTCATCGACTGTAACCTCGGCAAACCCAAGTACGATGTTGTTGAGTTCGATACCTGTGTTAGTCTGCCAACCATAAGTATGACCTCAGACTAATTAAGAAGCTGAGGTTAGGTATTAGGCATAGCTTTAGTGTCAGCTGAAGCGGAGTACGACGATGCAGAGGCCATTGTTGTGCCCATAAGGCTGTTGCTGAACTCGACTGCTGATGAGCCGAGGTTGATCAATGTTGAGCCGACCTTGTGAAGGACGACCTCCCTGATGGCTATTGTGAACTTCCTAATTACTCGACTGTGAGGTTGGCCGATGTTACTGCTCAGAGTATGAGGGTACACTTTGGGCATATCAAATACCAGTCAAAATGTACCTCTCTCAGACCCTACAGTGAAGCGAGAGCCTTGTGCACCGGGTAGGACCTTTGTGTGTGTGTGCGCGTGTGTGTGTGATCAAACTCTCAATTTGCACCAATACATATACCTAAAGAACAAACAAATTTTTAAATATATAAAATAATTATTTTTAAAAAAATTAACTTAATATAAATTATCTAGGGTGTTAATGCCTATAAGATAGGCATCAACATATGTACAAGATCATTTAAAAAAAAATCACCAAAAACTCAATTTGTAAGTGAATAAGATGATCATGATATATAGGTTGAATGGTCGCAAAGTCAAATATACAACTAATTTTAATTTCACCCATAAAAGGTTGATATTTTTTAATGATTCTTTTGTAAATTTGAGATCATTTAATACAAAGTTTAGCTATAAAAGTAAATTTCTAAGTACTTTTTAAAATAGTTAGGTTCTTTAGTATGTTTAATAAGGTAGGTTAGATAGTATATATATGTGGGGGGAATTAATGTTTAGTCCCTAAGAGGCAAGTACATATTTCACTTAGTCCGTCCATTTATATGTTTCATAAAGTCCCTCATCAATTTTTTTGACAATTTTTTTTACGGTTTAGAATAAGAGAATAAAGAATGTTTGTGAGTATTTTATACGATGAGGGACTTTTAAGAAAAAAAAGGTTGGACTAAATGTTAATTAAAAAAATATCAAGGAACTTGTTCTTAAGTGACAAATATATTAAAAATGGAGAACGAACGAGTCAGAGTTAAAACAATGAGTAGTTCTACACAGACCACCATTTTTTAACCAAATAGAAACCACCTGTAACGCTGGAATCACAAGTTGTGTGTGACTGCATAAAAAATATAAATTAATGGGATCACAAACAACCTCTAATTGAAATATACATAGGGGGTTTCGATTTGGTTCGAAATGGTGGTCTAAATAGTGTTCTCCTAAAAAAATATTATGGTATTTTCGGAAAGTAGGGTTTTATACACACGAACTTTAGAGTTTGGTTATAATTATACATCCAATTAAGCCACATGTAACCAAAACTGTGGGTATATTTGCTAAGCATGATTTTCCATGACAATGGAAAAAAGTGGCAAATGATGTTTTTGCTCACTTTTGTGTGCATTTGGTAGCCACAATTTATCATGATTTTTTTCATGCATTATGTCATATGTCATGCTTTTCCATCTTTTTGTGAAAAAATTTCTCACCTGATACCTAAAGAAAATTTTGTCACCCAAGATTTTACCACTTTGTTTTTGTTATAATTGATTTTTTAAATGTTTTTAAAATCAATGGTCAATTTTATTTCAGATTTTTTTTAACAACCACTATTTATACAACAAATATATTTTTTATTTAAAAAAATGTTTTTATAATAAAAAATTATTTTGACTATTGAAAAAGTGTTTTGTTTAAAACTAATTTTTTTTATTATAAAATATGTATTTTTAGTAGATGTCCACTGGTATTCCACATTATTAAAGTTACTCCTAGTGTACATACTTTAGGTTTAATTTAACACGGGAGTCGTACTTCTTTCGAGACGGTTCGAAATTGTAACGTGTTCTCCTCCGTAAGGAGTATAACATGGTATACTCACATGTGTAAAACCATAAATTAATAAAGGAGAAATTGTACCTCAAACTGTCCACTTGGAGAAAATAATTTGGTTGAAGTGTGATGTTGAAGATCTTGTCCCACACAGATAAAATATTAAAAAATGGACGTAGTATATTATAACTCATTTTGGCATTCGGGTTTGGTGCCCTTGGGGTATCCCAACTCTTTGAAGAATGGAGGACCTACATGGCCTTGTATTGATTCCAAGTTCACACGCGTATGCCGTCTCCACCCTCGTCACTCGGCCCAGTCCGGCTCGGCACGTGCACGGGCGTGGGTCGTGGGCTGGGTGAAAGTATTAACTTTTTTAGACAAGTTTTATTTGACCTTTTATTGTTTATTAAGTCCAATGTCATGTTGATAAAAGATAGTTTCTTCTATTATTAGATCGCGAGTAACTTCCAATTTGGAGTGCTACTATTTCAAGTCTTGATTGTTGTATCTTGGGAGATGTTTGTTGTTGAGGCCATACAGCACCAGTGCGGTGTAAATATCATCTTAAGGATATAATGTTCAATACTTGCCTCAATGAAGTAAATTTTCATTATTGTGAGTGTAAGGTTGTTTGTGTTTATTCGATTATTATGCATGTATTCATTGTTGTTTATACTTTTTATAAATTAATTCATAATCGTTTTGAATAACAATAATTTGACAATATTTGTATTACTGTTATTAAATTCTAGAAGGATTTTTGTGTTAATTAACTACAAAAACTTTCTCGTAATAATATGTGTATTACGAAATTAATTTTATGTGTTTGAGAAATTTAGAAAACTTGTTTTTATAATCGATGCCTGTTTTTGTGAAAGAAAGGTGTTTTTGTATAATCAGAAAACGTAATATGATAGTTGCATATTTATAAAAATCATTTAGATACAATGCATATTATTTTCTATTATTTATTAAAATAGTTTAGTGTTATTGCATGTGAATTATTTTTTTTTAAAAAGTAAATGTATCGTTAACAAAACGACCCGCTTAAGGTGGCGAAATCCTATATACCGAAAGTATACCAAAAGAAGAAAAATAATCAGAACAAAAACATAACGCTCCCACCACCCCACCTTGAGTGAAACCCCTAAACGATCCCCTATATCTCATTTATAAAATCCATGAACACGAAAAGTGACATGGAGTGACGCCCCCCACACCAGAGAAGAAGCGTGCTAAAAAAGGTATAAATAATTTTTGAGGGGAGTTAATTCCTTCTCTTCGAAGCAACTTTGGTTCCTCTCGTGCCAAATCGTCCAAAATAAGAAATGAGGTGTCAACCTCCACACCTTCCAACCCCGAGGGTACTTCCAAAAAGCTAACACCGCCCTCACAGACGGAAGCATAACCCAGGTAACCCGATTAAGGGAGAAGAAAATATCCCGTAGCCCCTTTGGCACTGAATAGTGCAGAAGAAAATGGTCATTCGTCTCCTCAACCTTCTTATAGAGCCAACAAGGACTCACCATCATGTGCCTCCTCCTTTGCAACCTGCCACTCATCAGGATAGCCTGTCTCGCAACGGTCCAGAAGAAGAAATCGACCCTCTCTGGCGCCTTCCCCTCCCACACTGCCTTCCATGGGAAATCTGCACGTTCCGAACCCCTCAGGTCATAGTAGTAGCTCTTGATTGAGAAAAAACCCTCCTTACCCTTCCCCCATCTCAAGGCATCCTCCCCCGCTGAAGGCATCGGGCCCCTACCTAACAATCCAAAGAGGGCGTCTATCTCCTCGAGTTCCCAATATCGTAATCTTCTCCAGAACTTTAGGTTCCACACTATTTTACCACCTACCCATAACACGTGATCCACCACCATCCCCTCCCGATATATGCCAAGCCGATAAAACCTAAAAAATAACGGCTCCAAAGAACCATCCTTTCCCCACATGTCTCTCCAGAACCAAATTTTATCCCCCTTCCCAGGCTGAAGCACCATGTGCCGAGCATAGTCCGGCCACCACTGTGCTATATACTTCCATAACCCAACCCCATGCCCATAATTCCCCACCTTGGGCCCTCCTCCCTATTAAATGGGCAAGGCTCTTCACCCCAACTCCCCCCTCCTTAACAAGTTGTTATTTAACAATGTCTTTGTGATTATATTTATATAATCCATCTATTTAAATATCATGTCATAAATATATTTGTATTTCTATCTAAAATATAAATGACTTTTACTCATGCCTTGCCAGTTGCGGTTGTACTAACAAATGTTGGACATGTTGAAAAGCCCGAAAAATTTAAATGGAATAATTTCAAACATTGGAAACACCAAATGTTATTTTATTTGAAAACTTTGAACTTGTTTAAACTCCTTCATGAAAAGGCACCAACTTTGATAGAAGGTGAGACTAACAAGCAAGTAATCACTGTAGTGGATGCATGGAAATATTCTGATTTTCTATTCAAAAACTATATCCTCAACAATCTGAAAAAATGCATTGTATAATGTGTATAACCCTCTTAAAACGTCTAAAGAGGCATGGGACTCTTTGGACAAAAAATACAGAACGAAAGATTCCGAAATGAAGAAATTCGTTGGTAGTAGATTCTTGGATTTTAAAATGATTGATTCAAATATCGTCGTGAATAAAGTGCAAGAGCTCCAACTAATTTGCATGAAATTTTTCTGAAAAAATGGAATTTAGTGAATCATTCCAAGTGGCTGCAATGATTGAAAAATTATCACCATCTTGGATATATTTCAAAAACTATTTGAAACATGAATGAAAAGATATGGGGCTTGAGGACTTGTTTATCGAATTAAGGATTGAAGAGCATATTCATGCATCTGAGAAGAGAACAAGAAATCATATGAAATCCAAAGCACATATTATGGAAGAAGGGAAACATAGCAAGAATAATAAAAGAAAGCTTGTGAACCAAGGTGATCATTTCAAAGGATCGAATGATGGAAACTTTAAAAATTTTGATGAAAAATTCTTTGTGTGTGACAAGTCGAGATATCATACGATAGATTGTCATATAACATAAAAAAAATAAAGGGAATAATTTGAGCCTTTGGGATGATATTACTAATTTGAGCCATTCGATCGTGGTTTATGAAGTTAACATGGTGGGAAATACTGGGGAATGGTGGGTGGACACTGGGCCATTCATCACATGTTCTGACAATAATATGTTTACTTCCTACCAACACTCTAATTGTGAAGAGCAACTTTTCATGGAAAAATTCTTCTACTTCGAAGGTTGAAAGGGAAGGAAAATCTATACTCCAAAATGACTTCGGAAAAAGAACTTACTCTCAACAATGTGCTTCATATCCCAGACATTAGAAAGAACTTGGTTTTTGAATCCTTGCTTAATAATTGGAGGTTTAAACTAGTATCTGAATATGATAAATTTATACTCACTAAGTGTGGTATGTATGTGAAAAAAGGATATTTGAGCCAAGGGCTCTTCATACTCAATAGAATCACCGTGATGCCTACTACTACTACTACTACTACTACTAATAATAAGGATATATCTTTTGCTTATTTTCTTAAGCCTTGTAATCTACGGCATAGTAGATTAGGTCGTGTTAATTTTGACACTATTAGTAGATTAATTAATTTACTTAGTATCTAAATTTAGTATTGAATCAAATCACAAGTGTGAAAAAATACTAATAATAACAACAACATATTCATCACAAACGATTCATTTTGTCGTCACATAAGTACTTGGTTATTTTAGTAAGTTCTTTTATGATGATGATGATGATGATGATGATGATGATAATTATAATAATAATAATAATAATAATAATAATAATAATAATAATAATAATAATAATAATAATAATAATAATAATAATAATTGCTTCCATTTAGTGGTTTTAGATATGATAATATATGTTGCCATCAAATTATAATCTCATGGCTTAGACCTGAATTTATTAAATATTGATGTTTCGATCCCATAGTTTTGGATATTTATAGTTAGTACCATATTTATTTGATTATTTTTGTATTACCCACATACTTTTGGTGATTAAAAAAATTCAGAACACTAATTTTATGATTTTATATCAAGTGGACGACTTCTTCTAAAACTTTTGAAAGGTGCCACACTCTATAACTCTAATTGAAATGGATGTTCACATTTATTAAATGATTGATTTCAGATATAGGAAGTCCGCATGTATAGGTTTACTCGTAGGAGGTATTGTAAAATTAGTAGGCGTATGTGTTAAAGATTTGCATACATAGATAATGATTTTAAGAATTTATGTATTCAATCTTTTTCATACAACTTAACACAAACTTTTGAGAATGCTCGTAATATTATAAAGTTACAATATATTTATTAGAAATGAGGATTTGTTATATCATTATTCACTATTAGATTGGTCATTTGAAGATTCCAAAGAATATAATATTATGATCTAAATATATCTAAATATGTAGATTTAGAACTAGAAGTTCCCTATTTTTTTTTATTAGGACTCAAAGTTCCTAATTATCGTTTAAAATTGAAACCTGAAGTTCTCAATTGCTATTCAAAATCTTGGACACGACAATAACATACTCCCTAAAATCAAACCTAGATTTTTTTATTATTTCTATAATAGGGCAAGGATACTAAAAGTGTCCCAACACTTATTGAAAGTTTGGGCCTTATAATTTTCAATGAGTATATACATTTTGGACCTGAAGTTCCCAAATAGTTATTATAATTTGGGTCCATAAGTTCCTAATTCATTTAAAATTGAATTAAAAGTTCTCCATTTAAATGTGAAAACATATATATACATTACGAAAGAGTGTGCATATAGCGAGAGAGATAGATGTACTCATGGTTTGGAAATGAAATAAAAAATTATCTGAATTTAGTTAGGTTAAGAGTTGATAAACCTAATAATGTGATGAATAATATTGTGTTTAGGGATTTAAAAGATTTGGGGTTTTCTTGAGTGTACGCGGCATCCTACTTGGTAATATATGTTTGACTTGCTTTTAAGATATAATAAACCTATCTGAGATGAGGTTTTAATGATGAGGGGATTTAGATTTTTGGGTACTCTTAAGTGTATGAATTATCATATATATATATATATATATATATATATATATATTATGTTGATTACGTGAAGATACCTTTATTCGTGGTGAATCAATCGGTCACGTCTGACATCAGGACTATGTACCATGCGCCGACTGAGATGCGCTGGACGTAGTTGAGATCATTATTTTAGATCATGAATTTAGGGGTGTCCCTTTCATGATGAGATAAAGTTAGTTGAGTGTAGTCCTTATTCGGGTTAGGTATTGTCCCGTTCATTGTGCTATTACGTATTGATCTCCCCATTGTTTTGTGTGTTTTTCTTAAGCCCGTTAGTTAATGGATTCCTACAGACTTTTCGATGGAGGCATGAGATAGACACTAAATGTAGTGTCATTTTATGATGTAACATATATATACTGAGAAAGGATGAATATAGTCTGAAGATGGACAAATTATAATTAACCCTATATCATGTTAAATACTTCATGTGCTTTACTTGTATTTTCCTTACGAGTGACATTGTTGGGGTTTGTACTTGGATTATATTCTTACACGTGTAGTTGGTTACATCCCTCATCTAGGGTACAGAGTTGTTATTTATCCTTTCTTGTAGTTTGGAGAATAACTCTTTTAATAAAAAAATATTAAAATTGATAAAGTGTTACCCTTATAAGACTAAGAATATCTTAATAAAAATATATTTGTGGTCCTTGGGGTGAAATCCTATATGGAAAATTGGTAGCTTTCGATGGTAGTTGTTTGTTATATGATAGTACTTAATTGTTTATATAGGACTTTTAGTATAGTTATGCCTTGGGATTGGACGTGCACATAATATTACGCTGAGATGAGTGGTGAGACTCGATGGGTGGTATGTATTATTAATTAACTCAGTGATTATTTATGTATATTGAAGTTAATTTTTGTAACTTTAGGGCATCGAACCGAATTTATAAAATATCACCCACATGCATTATTATTGTCTAAATATGTTAACAGAGTTGAGCGGTCAGACTAAAAGTTATGGTGATCCAGTTAGGTATCCATAGAGTTGGAGCCGTTGGAGTCTTCGTAGTTGTTCATATATATATATATATATATATATATATATATATATATATATATATATATATATATATTCAGGAGTTATATTCAGAGGAGTTTTCAATTTTACTCTATTTTATTGAGTTGATCAAATTGTACTAAGAAATTTTATTTAACGGATTCATTTATTGGAGTTCAGGTTAATTTAGTTCAGTTATCCTCCTTATAATCTTTTGTAGAGTTTTATCGTGGATAGTTTTTATTTATTGTATATTTTTGGTTTATTGTTGAAGATGAGAATGATATAGATTGTTTACCATCCCCATGATTTCATGTGTGGCATGATCAACCGAGCATGGAAAATCGACGGTGTCACATAGGAGTGCTTGATTATATTACTGGCACAACAATATCTCCTTTGTAATGGCAATGCAAATATATGGTAGATATGTCATTTTGTTGTTTGTTTTCTTTTAGTAAGATAAAGAGAGACTTGCGAAGGGGTTGCATGATATGGTTATTGAAATTGAGAGATTGGAAAGTAGCAAATAAAAACTACTTTTTATATTATGATATTTAATCACAATTGTTTCTCTGATCTACATTATTTAACAAAGATTTCTCTTTTATGTATTATTATAGTTTAATGAAGAGCTTGCCCTTATTTATTGTGGAGTTCATTGACTCTACTTGAATTATGTAAGTTTCTCTCTCTCTCTCTCTCTCTATATATATATATATATATATATATATATATATATATCCATAAATATAATAAATGTGATCGTACTGATGAATTCACTCTCATACAAGTTGCGAGCTGCACTTTTTACTCTCGCAGATGGAGGATTTGTGTTCATTCATGGCGATAGTGTAAAGAGAACATGAAGAGAGTAACCAACATATGGAGTGAGGGAATGTTTGATCGTGTCTACCAAGGTGTACTACAAAGCAAAGACTAAATAAAATTCATATGTAGATTTATGAGCATGCATTATATTATATAGAACAAATAATGAGTTTTCTCACCAACATCGACCAATTATTGTGACTTTTGGGCAATCATTTCATATTTGAGAATTTGTTGAACCATGTACAAAATGTAAATCTTGAATCTAGTGTCCTTGTTTATGTTATTATTTTTGTATATATTCTTTGGATTTTAATAGTATGGTAAACATAAATATATTTATTTAAATTCATGAGAAATGTCGGATCTTAAAAAAAATATTTTTTTGAAAAATATGTATTAATATTTCTAACATACCTTTACCATTGAAAATTATATCAAAGTATTACAAAACTTGTGTAATAAGGTATAAATATTAACAGAAAGTCTGTTACTAAATCAGAATTATTAACGGTAAAATACCATTGGTAAAACCAGTATTAGTAATGGTAGATATTTGTTACTAATTTTATTCCCCACGCCTTCTTCTAACGGAAAATTATTTACTAATTATTCTTGTAATAGAACTATATTGTTACTAAAATCCAATTTTTATGTAGTGACATGGAGTCCAGTTGAAAGAGTTTGAGTATTACTCAAACTATGCCATGAGTTATACTCCTAATAGGTTTAGTTTCTTTGTGTCCAAGTTTGACATAAAGTGTTTGGTTTTATCCTTTAGAGGTTCGAGTCCACCTGTGGAAGAGTTTGACTGATGTTTTTTTGGACTTTAGTTATCCATATTTAAGGATAGTTCCATAGTAAATTTTAAAGACAGAGAGATAAATTGGGTTCTTCTCCTTTTGTGACCCATTAGAGAATATTAGTGAGGTGAACATTAAGGGTTCTTCTACTTTGTAAAATTGGTTATTTTGGGAATCAATTGTGGGTATTCATTTTTTTAAAGGGGAGGAGCCCCTTGGATTTATTGATAATAAGGAGAAAAAACCTATCCTAGGCGGCGCTTACAAGAACTAGAGTTAACATAATAAAATGAGTGACATTATTTCACTCAATATACCTTCTTGATATGCAATAGCTTGGATTTACGAGTGACTATGATGTTATCAATGTGTTGTACTATCCCTTGCTCTGCGATTTTGGGATCTAAAATGGAGGCATGGATAGCAAATATCCTTTCCATCAAAAGGTTGCCTAATCTTTAACTCACCTTTTCAAAGTCTTTTTCGGTGAGTTTCGAATTAGATTTGGAGTTTGCAAGAAGATAAATATCATCCTTAACTTTATGGTTGATAGCAAGTTTTTACGATCTATTTAAGGAAAAGGATCTCAGATAATCATTTTGATAATTTTTTATTTTTCTATAAAGTTCATCAAAGTCTAATCCACGAGATTTGAAGAAGTCATACTCACTGTTATAAACCTTTTTTTCATCAGAATTTGAAAAGGTATCACAATCCTCACTTGGTTCACTTTCCACACTCTCACAAGTCTGAGTTTTATCTGTCACATGTATTGATTCTAAAGGTCATAAAGGTCTAACCCATCAGGATAAACAATCGACTGAGGAAGGTTGATAGGTTAACCATTTCATGTGAGAGAGAGGTAGCTGCATTAGGAGATGGAGGAGCACCTTGAACAGAATTTGGAGTGCATGCAACATCTGTTAAGTCTATAACTGTGCTTAATTCCCTTTGAATTGATGAAAAATCTAGTGGACAAGTTTGAGAAAGTCCCACGATTTTATCATATGGAATAATAATAGCCGTTTGTTTACTAGTGGGGATATCGATTTGAGAGGAAAACAAATAATTATTTTCAAACCATGAGCATGGTCCACCCCTATAGCACGAGAAGCATGGCATAGAGTGTCTTTATACAAAGTAGGAGCATCACAATATTTAAGGCGGCCGATAGTTATATCAAAATTGAGGAACATTAACAACTTTATCCAAAACATCCTGGCCCATACCGTTATCACGTGGAGTAGACGCCTTAGACCTGACCATGGATTTTATCTTTGAGTCTTGCTATGAGTCCTAAATAATTTATCCAAAACCTCCCTCCAAAATAATAATTTTTTGTCCCCTGACGAGACCCCATGCTACAAGGCAAAATTTTATAGGTAAGTGAGAGAGTAAATGGAATCCACATCACTTTTGGGAGAGGTTTTTGGAGAGATTTTGTTACTCATATCATTATTATTTATCTTTCTAGGAAGTGGCTGCAAACCTATCTCCAATACATGTGCAAGAACCATACTATTGGCACATGGGTTATTATCGTAGCACACCAAATGTTCCTTAGGCAGCAGACCAGGAGAAGTAGAAGTGCCCATTTGTTTTGTCACATCGAACAAGAGAATAGATAATTTTGGGTATTCTATACTTAGGATTTGGGTTGAATTTATGATCTTTTTTTTTTGTTATGAGAGTCTTCCATTATTGTGTGAGTATTATTTTATTTTAGTGAAGAAATATGATTTTGTTTGTAAGGAAGAAAAAAAACTCCTTCAAATTGTAATGTTCTTCTATTTAGAAACTCGTGGTCGCGATTACCATTATATATGTGTTCTTCTCTTCTTCTAAATTTTTTTATTTGGATTTCAATATTTTTTGATTAGTTTATTGGTAACTAGAGACATATTCCAAATATGTGCTTCCGCACAACAAATTGGTATTAGAGTCTTGGTGACAAACTAGGGTCTTTTGTCATGGCATCCAAGATAAAGTATGAGGTTAAGAAATTTTATGGTACAAAAATTTTGCCTATGGAAAATAGAGGCCCTGGACATCCCTGTCAAGAAGGATATTATCTAGTCCTTAGAAGAAAACTTGACGTAATGAAGGATGACGAGTGTTAAAAGATCGATATGGAGGTTTATTCCACGATTCGATTTTGTATGTCTTTGGAGATCAAACAAAAGGTTATGAAAAATACTTACAATCAGGTTATTTGGTTAAATCTTGAGAATATTATTTGGAGAAGTCTTTGACTATTTAGATTAATCTAAAAATAGAGTTCTATCGATTTCGTATGTGTTCGAGTAACTTCGTTGCAATACCACCTCAATTAATCTAAAAATGAGTCATACCAATTTTGTATGGCTTCGAGTACTTCATTGTAAGACCACCTAAATGAGTTTAAAAGGATTCCATTGGAACTATTAAACATGGACATGAATATAAATGAAGGAGACAAGGTTGAGGTTTTGTTGGGTTCTCTTCCCGATAAGTATGGTCATTTGGTGACTACAATGATGTGCAAAAAGAAATGTGTTCTTTTGGATGAGGTCACGTCAACGCTTATCTCCAATGAATATAGGTGGAAAGTGGTTGAGGGTGATGACGCAAGCCTAGAAGGCCAAAAAACCTAGGTTCTAGAAGCTTTAGGTCTCAGTCAAATGCCCCAAGGAAAGGGAGTGTTAATATTTTCAAGAGGTTAGGAGCAACATTCGTTCTTGTCATAAAGTTAAAGAAATATATAGGAAAGACAAGGAGAAGGTTCAATAGGCATTGATAGTCCTGGCGTATGCAAGCGTATCAGGGTATATCGACGATTTTGTTCTCATGTCAAACCACATTTTTGATAAGTTATCTAATGAATTTTAGATTCTTGATTCTACATGTTTGATTCATATGTGTCCCAATCAGGATTATTTCTCATCTTACAAAGAGGTGAAAGTTTCATCTATTTTGATGGTCAATGGGAGAGACTTTAAAATTTTGATAATTGGATCAATCAAAATCAAGACATGTGATGCAGTTGTGAGAATGAAATTTATGTCGATGGGAGTGAGTGATAAACATCAAAGGCTATAATTTTTGTAACATTAATTGGAGCTGTGAGGGTCTTAACATGTTCTCTTATGGTGTTTAGTGGAACCGCGGTGAGAAATTTATATTTTTTTTCAAAGGGAGATAGTAACAGATTGAGCTATTGTATGTCTTCTATTTTGAGTGAAAATCGTATTCAAAGCTTGGAAAAAAGAGAGGAGGTTAATGGGGACTTCATTATGATAGCAATCATGATCTTTAATCTCATTCGAGTCATGATAAAGCTAAACAACATTCTGAGATAGTGAAATTATCCTTTAGATGGAAACCAATAAATTAATCCATTGTTAGGTCACGATAAAATTTGTAAGGTGAAAATTAACGGTTTATCTTTTTGGTGATTATAAAATAATATTAACCATTTAAGAAAAAATAAATTAATCCACTGTTAGGTCACGATTCTCAATTTCGCCCATAAAGTTCGTTTCCTTAACTTTAATCCCCGATTTTTCTTCACTTATACACCTAATTCCATTAAAAATTTGAACGGTCATCATAATTTGGATTCGATCGAGATACTTACCAAACTTTGGGGTTCTATGTGTACCTTTTTAAACTTTGCGAATTGAAGTGAGAAGTTAACAAATCATAATGGAATTAAATTTCTATTAACCCCCTTTTAGAGTTGTCAAGAGAGTGACATGACTCCTTAGTAGTGTTTAGAGCTGCTAGTATCACAGAGATGGTACTTATGTCAAACTAATATTGGATTTTCTTTTTCAACTATTCTTAGAGAGTTTGCCAAATAATGAGTGTCTAAATATTGGTTAAAAGTAATTTTCTAACAAAAATAATTTTTACCCATTGGTCATGTCTACTAAATGTTTATGTGTCAATTACAAAATTCTCGTGACCCCACTTTTTATTCTCACACATTTTGACCCCGTGCGATGCGTGGGCATTTTACAAAACTCGTATAGAAGGACTAAAAGAAACATGTTATTTAAATATTATAGAAATATGTATCCAAATAATTTTCTACTATTTGACAATTACATAAAAATCGGAGTTAAATTTGCATAAAAACCAATTGACATGAAATCCACTTATATCAAGTAAATATTATCCAACCTTTTATGATATTGTAATACCTTGTCCCAATAATTCAACTAAATTATATATAAATTATACTGAAGTGGGGTTAATGATGATTATAGGAAAGAATTGTGGGTAAAAAATTGAAGGAAATAAAAGAATGGAAAAAGGGTCGTTCGAACGACAAAAGAGGGTCTTTAGAAGCGAGATTCGAGGTCGCGAGAAGCGGGGTTCAAACAACCTTCAAACGAGATATTTCTGCATAATAATGACATGTCGCATGAAGGTCGCGCTAAGGTCTCGTGAAGCCATCTATCGAGAGAGATGGACATGTCGTTTGAACGAGGATCATGTCATTCGAACGACGTCCCTCGAAAATATTTAGATCAGTTTGCCCTTGTGCGCTTTCATGATTTTGGCCATTAGATTGTTGAGTTGTCAATCTCTGGTGAGATCAAATTGGCCAAAATGGGAATTTAAGGTTTTGGGGTGTTTTATAAGGGTTTGTTTGGCTCATTTGGGGGATTTTAAAGAGAGAAGAAGATGGAAGAAGGAGAGAGAAAGTGGAGATGTCTTCCACTATTTTTATGTCTTCCACCACCATTTTATTTAGTATTCCACCATGTTCAAGCCTACAACATCCATCTCCACCATGGATGAGGAGAGATACAAATATTTTGAAAAGTGTTGGGGTATTTTTGGAGATGAAGATGGAACTTTCATGGTGTTTTGAAGTTGATTTTTAAGGGATTTTGCTTGGAAGCTTAAATGGAGCATTTTGGAGGATGCATTTAGTAACCCCTTGAGGCAACCTTTGGAGGTGGGGGTTGCTCCTCCTACACTAATATTTTTACCACCATTGGAGCCTTTAGAGGTGAGAAAATCTTACTCTTAGTATTAAGACTCTATTTTGCACTATTTTTAGTCTTGTAGTTAGATTGCATGAATAGAGTTTATTTGATTATACGATAAAAATCATGTGTAGTAAACTATGATCATTATTATGGAATAAAAAATTTAGTAAAATATAATTTTGGTTGAAAATAAAGAATGAATAAATATTTCAAGTTTTTGAAATATTAAAAGTTGGTATTTTATGAAAATGGTGTAATTTCTAGAAAGATTAATGTTAAACATTTCATGAAATAAAATATTTGAAATTAATGATTTATTTTGGTAAACATTGGTGAAATAATGTTTCTTGCAAAAATGAAGATTTTATGAAAAATGGACATTTGTTGACTTTGAAGAAATTAAATGTCTTTTATATCTTAAAAGTATATTTTTGCAAGTATGATGAATTTCTAAAGGAAAATATATGTTTAACTCATTTAATATGATTTTAAGGTTTCAAATCCATCTTCTCATGCATATAAACTTGTAGTATATGGGTGATGAATGTATAAACAAGTTTAAAGAAAATTTTATTGGGTTTAAACATGAAATAAAAAAAAAGTGGAGATTCTAGTCTTCAAGTGTGTGAAAATAGAATTAAAGGTATAATGAACATAAGTTTGTAAGACTACATATGTTTATAAAAAGAAATGATATTTTATTATAAAAGGTAATCTCTAAGTGTAATTAGATTTCTTTAATAAAGAAATGACTAGGTTGAAAAATGGTTAGTTAAAGGCTGAATAAGTGTTAATGGTTAAACATTAAAAATTTGGTTATAACTTAATAATGTTGTAAAAGATTGACACTTATGAAATTTGGAAAGGAAATAATGAAGTAAAGATGTTTCCAATTAAGAACAATATTACTCCAAGGTTAAAAAGATGTTAAGGTATTAAAACACTTAAGAAGTTAGTATGGTTAAATTAGTAGTATTTTGGGAAAATTAGCACTTGAGAAAATTGAGTAAAAGATGAGTTCGGAAATAAATTATTAAGATGGTAATTTTACATAAAGTGGAACATTTTTGTGAAATAAATATGTTGCAAAAGGTGTTACACAAATTGGTCCTAAATGAATATGCTTTTTGATATAAAATCAAGGTTAAAATGTAAAGAACTTGAAATGGTAAATTTCAAAGTGTAATAAAAGTTGGGGAGAAACCTCGGTTTTTGGATTCGCCTGGATAAAAAGAAAACGTGGAATAATTTGGACATTTGTAAAATATTTAAACACGTGTAAATGAATTCGAATGACACCTAAAATATTAAGGAGGGCCTAGAACCCTGGGGTGAAAGGCCCAAAATAACTGACCAGATGGTGTGCATAGCCGGTGGTGTGGAGCACATTAAAGTATGCGACTATTGGAAGATTCTAAGAAAATATAAAGGAATAAGGAACATGTCAAGAAATTGGTTGTATGGTGAAATGTGTTAATACAACCTTACTTGAATGAATTAATAAATATTCCGATAAAGTTTAAATGGATGAGTAAATGTGTAAATCTAATAATGTCCATAAAGTAAGGAAAAAGTCAAAGCAAGTGGGTAAATGGGTGGCTAAGCAACCTAAGTGGTTAAACCCATAATTAACACACGAATGTGTTGTAAAAGGTTTTCAAAGGCTAAATGATTATTTTCTAACACGGTGTCCGCGTGTGTTAAAAAAGCGGTTTTCAACGATAATAATGTGCATTGGATAAAATAAAAAGGGTGAATTAGGTAAAGAAATTGTTTTCGGTCAAATCAAGTGTAGTGGTTTCAAGTATTAACCATGTGTGTTTATTAAAGCAAGAAATGCTAAAATAAGTAAATGGAAGTCTTTTACAGATTAAGGTAAACTAATCTGGATAATATAATTTTTCGAATTATACTGTTTCATGCATTAAGTATATGTATATGCATATGTATGTATATATATACAAGGTAGTTTCATGTGCACATAGTAGGGGTGTGCAGTGAAATCAAAAATTCGATAAACTGAACCAAACCGATGGCATTGGTTCGATTCAAGTTTTTCAATTAATGGTTCGGTTTTGGTTACAAAAAAATTGATGTTTTGGTTCGGTTCCCGATTACCCTCCAAAAAAATCCAATCCAATTCGAAAATCGGTCTGAACCGACCCGTCATATACTAACTTACTAAAAACCGTAACCATATATATACTAACTTTCTAAAAACCCTTACTCGTACTCCCAAAAACCCAAAACGAAGCTCAGATCTCCTAAAAACCCGAAGCTCACGACCTCAGCCCCTGTGTAAACCCGTGCACCCAACCACCATCACCGTCGCCACAAAACGTTTCGGATTGCAAACCACAAACATCATCCAGATTCATATACATGACAGGCCCACCGGCGAATCTCTATCCCCCAGATTGTAAACCACAAAAAGTCTCGCCATATGCTTAACTACACGAGATTGTTTCTTCTTTGTTGTTTTTCTATTTTTCAATTCTTGCTATTTTTCTGATTATAATAGCCTTTCTTACCTCCGTGTATTGTTATTCATATATTTTCATCAAAATGCAGTTGACTTGCGATCTTTATTTGATTAAGGATGCTTCTTTGTGGAAAAAATAAATTATTGGAACATAAATTTGTATGGAATAAAGCACGCAAAATTAACTTTCTTAGGGTATACTTGTTAGTTCCCAAACTGAGAACCTATCCAAACCAACCCAATAATCGTCAGTTTGGTTTGGTTCAATTCCAAGAAAAATTAGTTTCAATTCCGGTTCCAAAATCTTGGAACCGAACCACCCTGGTTCTGGTTCTGGGTTAGTAGTGAAATCGAATCATCCCGAACCGTGTGCACCCCTAGCACATAGGTATAATGTGTTAGAGTCTTCTTATCGTCGTTCAATTCTATATTATATTTGTATATTTCCCCTTGAGAATTTGGCTCACATCCTCGCTTTGTTATGGAAGGTTGAGAGTGGTTTCATATTTTGAGAGCATTATGCAGGTAAGCACTTTCTTGATTTTCAACGTTAGAAGCTCAATATGCTTGGACTTCAGGGTGCTCCCTATGGGTCCCTCGCGTAGTTCATTTGAAATTGGAATCACATTTTAAACAAGTGAAACATTAATTAAAATAAAACTGGAGTAGCAACATTAGATAGGTTGTTTCTTTTCACTTCATACATAATGCTCGAATCGGACCTGGTTGACTATAGGTAACCCATAAATTTGGGTTGGGGCTTTACAAATGGTATCAGAGCTCTAGGTTCAAGGTTCCTTTCCGAAGTGACGTGTTGAGGTCGTTATTGGATCTTTCGATGTCAATGTTGGTTTGGGCCGGTCACACTAGTTTGGTGAGGGTTTAGTTCGTATCCTCAACGGTAAAGTCTAAGATGTTAGCACGATAAGTAAGTGAGTGTTATGTGTCACGTGATCTAGTTAATAATTATTAATCGATTCCATACTTTTGATTACAATTGTCAGTAAATTGTGGGTGTCTTTGCAAACCAGTAGTGGTGACACCGTGATTGCTAATGTGAGGTTCTTATGTTAAATTCTTGATGGTATAAAATCATTTGACATGTTCATAGAGTGAGATGACGCCCATTAGGCAAGTGGTACGAGTTGCATACAGTCAACGGTTGAGGTTGATGGTCAGGGTGTCATGACCAGGCACTCATGATTGGTGATTAGAACGTACATTGCCCTTAGGTGCAGCAGTTACGGGTAATCAACACCGATAATGTAATTAGGAAAATTCGATACTTGGGTAATATCACAACTGATGGTAGTCCGGTGGACATATGAAGTTGTGTAAGCTAATAGTGTCAATGTCGTGATCTTTTGTGTGAGGTGTATTGTGTGATAACTTTGATGATGAGAGTAGTCTTGGTAGTGGCAACAGTGAGTAATGTTCTTGGAGACCTAGCTGTAAAGGTTGTGTATTTCATGAATGAAGACTAGATGACTGAGTGGCATTCGTAAGTATTGATCATGTGGTGACAAAGTAGTTGGGTTCCTTGGTTAAGGACTTAGGTTTAGTGTATTTTCATTATAATGTGGTATTGATGAATAGGATCACGTGTGGCATCTATGGTGTGGGCCTTGGTATTTAGAGACAATACCCAACGTCCCATATCCTACCAAGATCTATATAGTCATGTCAACTTGTAGGTTAGAACATGATATGATGTTTACATAGTGCGGAAATTTTGTTGTCATAGTTGAACATTTATCGAGGATTAGGTGAGGCGGACCTTGAGGTTTATAGGTTGCAGACGACATCTTCTACCCTTTCAAAGTTCGTAGTAGTGTTGGTCATGGTTTGTACGTGGCTTATAGTCCCGACCGTTTGGAAGAAAGAGATCATTTTTAAAGCATAGAGACTCGTTTTACCCATCGAGGTAATAAATAGGTGCGAGGTAATCCTAATGAGAGAGTAGTTCATAGGAATTTTGAGGTGCACATAGGACAAATTATGTGTGGCGTCATAGAGGATAAAGATCGAATGTTGCGATGCCTTGAGGTGTTTGACGGTTAAAGTGCACTATAAGTAGAAGCTCGTATACTAGTGTCTTTGCGAGCACTGAGTAACCATGATGTGGGTATTGAAAGGTTTATAAAGAGAACCTACAATGATAAAGGTATGGATGATTAAATTTTGTCGGGTCTTGAGGATGGTTTCATGAAATGTGTTTAATGTCCTTAGAAGGCCAATTAGTTTGGTATGAAGAAGCTTTAGAAGCCTAGTAATGATTGTGTTGAGGGTTAGGTGATGATCCCAGATTGCTGGTTGTATAGCTTACGTGTCGGAGTGGATTCCCAAATTAACATAGAGGGGTAGTGCAATTCCTAAGGTAGGGTGATATCTTGTGTCATTATAGGGGTAATGCTCGGATGTCATGGAATTAATAGTATTGGTGTGGTGATACTCAGTATCGGGATGTACAAGGAAATGTATTCGAGATATAGAGTGATGACGCCATGTGGAGGCCTAAAGATGGAAATCGAGGTGGGTTAACATCGATACATGATTGTAATGTCGGTGTGTATTGATGGTATATGCTAGGGTAAGCTTATCAATGTGAGGTCTAGTTCTCTGCACGTCTTGTCAAGCCATAACGGAATAAAGGATTTAGCCCTGTGTGATATTTTCTACCCTCAGAATGCCAATGGCGGCGAGTGTGATCTCCATGAAAAATTTGTGTGGGTAGAAATCGAAAGTAAGTTTGGTGGCAATCTCGTGTGGTCAATGGACACGGTAAGGTGAATGCCTAGTGTAATACCCTGTAATTTTATTAATTTTATTTAATGGGACTAATTAAATTAAATGGGAAATTTGAAAATTAATCCGGACTTAAATACTAGCGAGACGTGAGTTAGTATTTGATTACGATGATAATGTTGAATATTACTGGGTATATATGGAAATACATTCTTATTGAATTTATTAAAATTGTCGCAAGCCATAAATACGACAATTCGGAAAATTAAGTTGGGACGCGCATGTCAGTCGCGTCAGGAATCAATTTAATTAGATTTAAAAGTAAATTATAATTTTATCACCCGTGTGGTCATTTTGAGTGCGTCAACGTGTCCGGAGGGATCGAAATAGTCAAAAAAATACTAGCCGGGGGTTTAGTTTGGGTCCCGGGGCATTTTTAGGCCAAACCGGCAACCCGGGAGGGTATTATAGTCATTTTAATTTTTATAGGATTTTGACCCACGAATTTTAGGCCTTATTTATCAGCCAATATTAGGGCCATTATCAGCCAAAATGCAAGAGTGGGCAACATGAGAAAGAGGAGAAGTTACAGAGAGGGTTTCCAAACCATAACCACCACACATCGCCATTATTCACCGGATTTGTCACCGAAGAGAGAGGGAGAACTATCCATTAACATCACCAACGGATCAGAACATCGATTCTAAGGTAAGTGATTTTATTTTATTAAGTTTCCGTGAATATTTCATCCATGTTAGTGTAGGATTTGATGATAACCTTAAATAAGGATGAAAACTCATGAAATTTAGAGAAGAAACCTAAATCTTATATATGATTTACATGTAGATTAATTCTGGAAGTAATTCAGTAACCAAATCATAACCTTAGATGGATTAAAAACGGATTTAAGAAGTTAAATATTATGGTTCATGAAGAAAATAGAAAAAAATAAGGTTTTTTAGCTTAATATGGAGATTTGATCCAAGAAAGGCTTATTGTTGATGATTTAAAAGTTTTGGAACATTAAGAATCATATAATTAGGTTGTATAATAACGCCATATACATGTATTATAGTTTCACATTGTGTAATAAAGTTTTGGGACAAATCTGGGACTGAAAAATGAAGGAACCCGTAGCCTCACCTGCTTGATCGATCGATCGATCCTCCCAGAAATGGTGACTTTTTTCCCCTTTTTGATTGTAAGTGTTTTCGGCCATCGAACGTTGTAGTTGGGGGTTATGTGAGTACATTAGGACTTAAGGGAGACCAGTAGGGATACATTTGAAACCCGAAATATATTATAATTGGGGTGGAATGAAGTGTTGAATTTACGAGTGTCCGACGAGTAAATTCGTATTTTATGATGCGAGAACGTGATTTAAATTCTTCAGAGTGAAAAGTTAGGATTTTGGGACACAAATAAGGAGTTTAGAATACTTAATTAATGTGTGGGTAAGTTAGGGACTTAGTAACCATTTTTGTTAGGTTTAAGTACTCGAAATTATACGACGTGAGACGTATCGACGAAATATAATATATATCATCTGAAATAATCATAGTGTATGAATTATACTAATGGTATAAGGCTAAGAATATACCTTTAATATTATAACAAGTTATCTAAGTTGTGTGAATGCTTAGTAAACGTATTATTATGTGTATGACATACCTACCATACTTACTATCACGGGAGGTAGGCTTTAGAAATAGGGCCATCTAATCTTTGTGTGCCTATAGGGGGATTTAGATTGGTACCTTAAGGACATAGGGCTGTGAATGACTTATTCGTGAGTTAATAATTCGTCTGACCATGGGAGAGTAGGTATGTGTGTGACCCATGGGTTTTGAACTATGTTCGCCTCCAATATGTGGGATTTTTCTTATTGAAACGGTTCCTGAGAGATTCGGAACACGTGGTCCTTAGGTACGTGATGTACCGGGATTCGATAGCAGAGTATGTGTGCACCGCATCTTAGCCCAGGGGTACCCTGATTGTATATTTATGATGAGATTAATATACTTGAAATTATAACAAACTCTTTGTTAAAGTGTGAATATAAGTAATTGAGATATTTTGAGTGGGATTTAAAAAGGAGAATTTCCTATCGTAATTGTTATAAATTAATTTGGTCAATGAAAAGGTGAGATACACGTAGGATATATTAGAATGTTATGATTAAACCCCTATATTATAATGTGAGGTCACAAAGTGGTACAGACTAGTTAGTTAGCGGCATAACTAGGAAGGGTTAAGGATATACGTTAGGCGTGCACATTAGCTGAGGGGTGAGAAACTCATGTGAGAGTACGTAACTAACATGTATTTAATATTCACTGTTTAATGCAATTAAACACTTGTTATATTTTAAACTGTTTTCACCTCAGGCTCTGACCCGTTTGCTTTCAAATCTATTTTCTTGTAAAACGTTTTAGGTGCCCAGTCACAGGGGTGCCAATCATAGGAGTTCCATCCATTGACGTACTGTAGCTGATGTGAAAGTTACAGGATCTCGATAGTAGACGCCTCCAAATTCTGCATTTGATTCCATTTATGGGTCATTCATCTGTTAGGGCATGTTACCCTTTTCCATTTAGAGACATCTTTCTCATACTTTCAGTTTCATTTTAGTTCTGGAGTTATTTAATTATTCAGAGTTTGTATTGGGTATTATTCAGTATTTGGATTATTTAGAGGAGTGTTACTTCAGACTCATTTTATTATTCCTTTAATATTCTGTTGTGATTGTGGTATAGTTAACTCATAATTTAATTGGTTGCATGTTAATTTAAATTAATAAAATTTGGCAACTCACTTTTTAAATATTAGGTGGCTAGTATTTCTATAATAATATTTTCGTCAGTGATGCTATGAATTGAACCGACTTGACATTTTGTATTAATTTGAATAAAGGAGTAGCTACCCGGTATTTAATTAGTTGGGGTGTCACAAGTGGTATCAGAGCATCAGGTTCGAGTGTCCTTAGGATCTGTATGGCTTGTTATGTTTCCGTGTAGCGTCCTTTGATATAGAGCCCTACATTTTAGGATTGTTGTACTCTTTTGTGTATCTTACGCTCTTCAGCTATTTTGAGATATTAACTCTGGACTTATAAAACTTATCTCTCATTTCATATGCCTCCTCGACGTGCACAGCGAGTTCCCAGGGGTGCCCGAGCCACAGCCTGCACCAGTTCGGGGTTCCATGAATGCTGCGGAAGTTGCCGCCATTGTAACCTAGGCGGTAAATATCGCGTTAGCAGTTGTGAAGAAGGCACCACATAAGGTACCGGTGGTAGCCCCAGTCTAGGCTCATGCATTCCCGTTTGCTTGGGAACGTGTCCGTGATGCCTTTCAGAAGGCGCACCCTCCGGAGTTCATAGGGAGCTCTGACGTTGTTGTGTCAAGTCAATGGAAGAAGGACATCCAAAGACACTTGAGGATATATAAGTGCACAGATGTACAGAGGCAGGCACTGCGTACTTTTAAGCTGGTAGGATCAGCATTGCAGTGGTGGGAGTCTATTACCACCGCAGAGGAGAACGATATTCTTTCGATATAGGAGTTCTGGGTGCGGTTCGATCGTAAATACTTTCCCTCAGTAGTTCACACCGAGATGAGGCTGAAATTGATGAACCTCAAGCAGGAGGGGAAGACAGTGGCAGAGTATGAGGTCGAGTTCACTAATCTTCTGAACATCGTTCCCGATGAGATCCCCATGGAAGAGAACAAGATCCAGAAGTTCATGGATGGGTTAACGTGGAGGATTCGTCAGCACTTTCCAGGTAATCACTCATTAGCCACTTATTCATATGTGGTTAACACATCATTACTTCACTGCCAGGACCACCGCTTCCATTTGTCAGAGGGTAAGCGAGCAGGAGAGTCCAGCCAGCAGGGCAGGACAGGGGGTAATAGTGCCAGCGGGGCACAATCAGCTCAAGGTCAACACAGGCAGGGTGATCAGAGTTCCCAGCAGGGGGATACTAAGAGGTTTAGATCAGTAGGTTTCAGGCATGGCAAGTGAGGTTTTCGGCATGGCCAGCAGGGTCAGCACGGCCAACAGGTCCAGCCGTAGTTTTAGCAGGGCCAGAATGGCCAGGGTAGGGGTGGTTACTGCCATCAGGGTCGCGGACAGCAGGGTCAGAGAGGGGGAAACTTTATGGGGAAATGTTTCATATGTGGAAAGATTGGTCACAAACGCGAGGAGTGTTCTGAAAGGGGCAGGGCCCCACAATAATAACAGCAGGGTGCTCGACTTGAGCCCAGAGACCTATGTTTCCCGCCGCCCTCCCAGCACCACCGTAGATGCCAGCATTACCACCTAAGGGTGTAAACGGATCGGGTCTGGATCGGGTAAGGATATATCCAGATCCGATTCGAATAATTTTTTAACGGATCGGGTCTTACCAGATTACCCGTCGGGTCTCAAAAAATGGATCCAGACTCGAATCCGTTAAGGACCTGAATACCTGACTCGAATACCTATATAAACTAACTTACATATATATATATATATATATATATATATATACACACACACTAAACTTATATAAACAAACTTAAACTAACTGTTAATATATATACACACACACACTAAACTTATATATACTAACAACTTATATATATAAACTAACTTACATATATATATATATATATATACATACATATATATATATATGTAAGTTAGTTTATATATATAAGTTTATATATATAAACTAAGTTAGTTTATATATATAAACCATTACTATACTGTAAAACTAAGTTAGTTTATATATATATATATAAACTGTTACTAAACTGTAACTATATATATTATATAACTGTTACTAAACTTATATAAGTTTATATATATAATCTAAGTTAGTTTATATATATAAATTATTACTAAATTGTAACTATATATATATAAACTAACTAACTTATATATATAGTAACTATATGTAAGACTATATATATATATATATATATATATATATATATATATATATATATATTTTTATTATATTAGATATATATACACATTCCGGTCGAGTCCTTATCGGATCGGAGTCATGTATATCCAGATCTGATCCATTAACTAATCGGGTAATTGGGTAATCAAATAATCGGGTTTATAAAATTTGCTCAGATTCGTTAATTCGGGTCGGGTTCGGATCGTGTCCAGGTGGTCCATTAACATCCCTATTACCACATATCCCACCAGTCCCAGTCCAGTAGGGACAACTTCAGCACGGACGAGTTTACCAGCTCTAGCAGGCCATACTCCCATAGGATCCACCTGCTATTGAGGGTATGTTTTCTATTGAGGGGACTATAGGGCGTATTTTTTTGACATTGGGGCCACACACGATTTTATTGCCATGAGATTTGCACGCGCTATGGGGTTATTAGATACCGCGGAGAGCACTGTTACGTGTGTAGACTCACCGTTGAGTAGGGGTTCTGTGATTTCTCTTATATGTAGAGGTGTGGGAGTATAGATTGGGAGGTTTACTTTACCTCCCGATATGTTGGTGTTAGATATGTCTAAGTATGATGCCATCATTAGTATGGATTGGTTGGTTGCGTATCGAGCCATGATTGATTATTTCAGTAGGAGTATTATTTTTTCCATACCCGGGCAGGAGATGTTCCTAGTGGTGATGCCTCGTCTTGAGGGTGGATCATCCACTCACTTGTATTATATAGAGAAGGAGACCTCTAAGGAGGTGGTGATACCACTTGATTCGATTCCATTTGTTAGGGAGTTCACTGGCGTATTCCAGGATATTCCGGGATTACCTCCTAGTAGAGAGATGGACTTTATTATCGATTTGACGTCGAGCACTCGATCAATAGCCCGCGCACCTTACCGTATGGATCCAGCGAAGATAAGGGAGCTAGGGATCAGATAAAGCAGTTGATGGGTCAGGGGTTTATCCGTAGGAGTACTTCGTCGTGGGGTGCTCCTCTGCTGTTCATTAAAAAGAGGGATCGATCTTTGAGGTTGTGTGTAGATTATCGGGAGTTGAATAAAGTCACAATTCAGAATAACTATCTGTTGCCCCGAATTGATGACTTATTCTACCACTTGAGAGGAGTTGCCTTCTTCTCAAAGATTGACTTGGGATCAGGATACCATCAGTTGCGTATCAAGGAGTAGGACGCCTTGAAGACTGCCTTCTTGACGAGATATGGTTCCTACAAGTTTAGGGTTATGCCTTTTGGCCTAACCAACGCCCCAGCCGTGTTTATGGACTTGATGAATAGGGTGTTCAGAGAGTTCCTGGACCAGTTCGTCATTGTCTTCATTGATAACATTATGGTTTACTCCCAGACAGAGGAGGAATATGCCAAACACTTGAGACAGGTTTTTTAAATGCTGCGTCAGAACGAGTTGTATGAAAAATATGAAAAGTGTGGATTTTGGCTGAAGAAGGTTTAGTTTTTGGGGCATATCATTTCAGACAGGGGGATATCGGTTCATCCAGGTAAGGTATCGACGGTGAGGGAGTGGGGATAGACCACGACACCGATTGAGATACGTAGTTTCTTGGGCCTTGTAGGATACTATAGGAGGTTTATTCGAGGGTTCTCAGAGATAGCGGGTCCTTTGAAACATCTGGCTCATAAGGGTGTGCCATTTATCTAAAGCGATGCCTGCCAGTTGGCTTTTGACGAGTTGAAGGACAAGTTAACCTCATCACCAGTGTTAGCAATGCCTAGGATGGGAGTGGAGTATTTAGTCTACACTAATGCATCCTTACAAGGACTTGGGGGTGTACTGTAGCAGGAGAGTCAGGCTATAGCTTATGCTTCCTATAATCTTAAGCCTCACGAGAAGAATTACCCCACCCATGACTTGGAGTTAGCGGCAGTCGTGTTTGCTCTTAGGATTTGGAGACATTATCTCCTGGGGGAGAAATTCCGTTTATTCACGGACCATGAGTCCCTATAGTACCTCTTCACACAGAAGGAGCTGAACATGCGTCAACTTAGGTGGCTTGAGTTTGTGAAGTATTATCAGTTCGATATCCAATACCACCCAGTAAAGGCTAATGTGGTAGCAGACGCATTAAGCCGTAGGCCAGTAGGTGAGGTGGTCGAGGTGTGAAAAACAAAGTGGAAGGAGTTGGGATATCAGGACGCAGTGGCCCGATCATTCATATCTGTAATGACAGTTATGCGCCAGATCATTACGAGAGTGGTATAGGCCCAGGCAACAGACCCGTTCTGTCAAGAGCAGATAGTACGATTGTTAGAAGAGGGGGCCGAGTCTTATACTGTTACTTCAGACGGGGTCTTACGCTTCAATGGGAGGTTAGTTGTTCCTGAGGGGGAAGACTTATGACATGAGGTAATGAAAGAGTCGCATGGTTCTCGATTCACAGTACATCCTGGTGGGGATAAGATATACAAGGATATGAGGCGACAATACTCGTGGAGCGGGATGAAGAGAGATATTACCGAATTCTTTTCGAAATGTGCTACTTGTCAGCTAGTAAAAATTGACCATCAGAGGCCGGCAGGACTTTTACAGCCATTAGAGATTCCTATGTGGAAATGGGAGAGAATTTCTATGTACTTTATCTCGGGATTACCTACATCGTCGAGAGGCCACGACTCCATATGGGTGATCGTGGATCGGTTGACAAAGGTTTCATACTTTCTTCCTGCCCGGATAGACTACACTATGGGACAGTATGCCCAGATCTTCATAGCTGAGATAGTGGGACTCCACGGGGTGCCTCTCGATATCATGTCCGATAGGGACAAGATATTTATGTCACGATTTTGGGCGAGTTTCTAGGAAGCCATGGGAATGGAGTTGCGATTGAGTACAGTCTATCACCCACAGACAGATGGGCAGATCGAGGGGACGAATCAGATGTTGGAAGACATGTTACGTATGTGCATCCTAGACTTTGGAGGTGGTTAGGAGAAGTATCTTCCACTGGTGGAGTTTTCCTATAATAACTCCTACCAGTTCACTATTGTCATGGCTCCATTTGAGGTGTTGTATGGTAGACCTTGTCATTCCCCAGCATGTTAGATAGAGGTGGGGGATAACAAACTTCTTAGGCCGATGGTGATTCGGGATACCTCGATGAGGATAGAGATAATATGGAGCCGTATTCGGGTAGCTCAGGATCGACATAAGCGTTATGCCGATGCCAAGAGTTTCTTTAGAGAGTTCAATGTGGGGGACCAAGTGTTGCTCAGAGTATCTCCTATGAAGGGGATTATGCGTTTCGGGAAGAAAGGGAAGTTGGCGCCTATATACGTGGGGCCATTCCCTATCATCAAGCGAATTAGACCAGTTGCGTATAGATTTGGGTTACCGGAACACTTGCACAGGGTCCATGACATGTTCCACATTTCCTCACTGAGGAGATATCTTCGAGACGATTTGGCACATACTCACATTGCATTAGAAGATATAGATCTGCAGCCAGATAGTTCCTATGAGGAGGGGTTGGTTGCCATTCTAGACCATAGCGAGAGGAAACTGAGGTCGAAGATAGTACTGTCAGTACGTGTTCAGTGGCGACATCATAATGCCGAGGAGTCTACCTGGGAGCCTAAGGATGAGTGCGCGAGCATTATCCCGAGTTATTTTTGCCAGGTATATTTTATTTCCAAATTTTGGGATGAAATTCTATTATTAGGGGGGAAGTATGTAATACCCCGTAATTTTATTAATTTTATTTAATGGGATTAATTAAATTAAATGGGAAATTTGAAAATTAATCCGGACTTAAATACTAGCGAGACATGAGTTGGTATTTTATTATGATGATAATGTTTAATATTACTGGGTATATATGGTAATACATGATTATTGAATTTATTAAAATTGTCGCGAGTCATAAACACGATAATTCAGGAAATTAAGTTGGGACGTGTGTATCAGTCGCGTCAGGAATCAATTTAATTAGATTTAAAATTAAATTATAATTTTATCACTCGTACGATCATTTTGAGTGCGCCAACGTGTCCGGAGGGGTCGAAATGGTCAGAAAATACTAGCCGGGGGTTTAGTTTGGGTCCTAGGGCATTTTTAGGCTAAACTGGCAACCCGGGAGGGTATTTTAGTCATTTTAATTTTCATGGGATTTTGACCCGCGAATTTTAGGCCTTATTTATCAGCCAATATTAGGGCCATTATCAGCCAAAAAGCAAGAGTGGGCAACGTGAGAAAGAGGAGAAGTTATAGAGAGGGTTTCCAAGCCATAACCACCACACACCACCATTATTCACCGGATTTGTCATCGGAGAGAGAGGGAGAACTAGCCATTAACATCACCAACGGATCAGTACATCGATTCTAAGGCAAGTGATTTGATTTCATTAAGTTTTCTGGAATAATTCATCGATGTTAGTGTAGGATTTGATAATAACCTTGAATAATGATGAAAACTCATGAAATTAGGAGAAGAAGCCTAAATCTTGTATAGGATTTGCATGGAGATTAGTTCTAGAAGTAATTCAGTAACCAAATCATAACCTTAGATGGATTAAAAATGGATTTAAGAAGATAAATATTATGGTTCTTGAAGAAAATAGAAAAATAAGGTTTTTTAGATTAATATGGAGACTTGGTCCAAGAAAGTCTAATTGTTCATGATTTAAAAGTCTTGGAATGTTAAGAATCATATAATTGGGTTGTATAATAGCCCCATATACTTTTATTAGAGTTTCACATCGTGTAATAAAGTTTTGGGACAAATCTGGGACTGAAAAACGAAAGAACCCATACCCTCACCTGCTTGATCGATCGATCGGCATTCATAGCTCGATCGATCGACCATCGATCGATCGACTATCAGGATCGATCGATCAATCCTCCCAGAAATGGTGACTTTTTTCTTCTTTTTGATTATAAGTGTTTTCGGCCATCGAACGTTGTATTTGGGGATTATGTGAGTACATTAGGACTTGAGGGAGACCAGTAGGGATATATTTTAAACTCGGAATATATTAGAATTGGGGTGGAATGTAGCGTTAAATTTATGAGTGTCCAACAAGTAAATTCCTATTTTATGATGCGAGAACATGATTTAAATTCTTAGGAGTGATAAGTTAGGTTTTTGGGACATAAATAAGGAGTTTAGAGTATTGAATTAATGTGTGGGAAAGTTAGGGACTTAGTAACCTTTTTGGTTAGGTTTAAGTACTTGAAATTATACGATGTGAGACGTATCGACGAAATATAATATATAACGTCCGGAATAATCATACTGTATGAACTAGATTAATGGTATAAGGCTGAGAATATACCTTTAATATTATAACAAGTTATATAAGTTGTGTGAGTGCTTAGTATATGGATTATTATGTATATGACATACCTACCATACTTGCTATCACGGGAGGTCGGCTTTTGAAACATGGCCATCTAATCTTTGTATGCCTACGGGGTGATTTAGATTGGTACCTTAAGGATATAGGGATGTGAATGACTTATTCGTGAGTTAATAAGTCAGCTGACCATGGGAGCGTAGGTATATGCGTGACCTATGGGTATGTGAACTATGTTCTCCTCCAATATGTGCAATTTTGCTTATTAAAACGGTTCCTAAGAGATTCGGAACACGTGGTCCTTATGTACGTGATGTACCTGGATTCGATAGCAGAGTATTTGTGCACCACAGCTTAGCCTAGGGGTGCCCTGATTATATATTTATGCTGAGATTGATATACTTGAAATTATACCAGACTCATTGTTAAAGTGTGAATATAAGTAATTGAGATATTTTGAGTGGGATTTAAAATGAGAATTTCCTATCGTAATTGTTATAAATTAATTTGGTCAATGAAAAGGTGAGATACACGTAGGATATATTAGAATGTTATGATCAAACCCATATATTATAATGTGAGGTCAGGAAGTGGTACAGACTAGTTAGTTAACGTCATAACTAGGAAGGTTTAAGGATATATGTTAGGCATGCACATTAGCTGAGGGATGAGAAACTCATGTGAGAGTACGTAACTAACATGTATTTAATATTCACTATTTAATGCAATTTAACATTTGCTATATTTTAAATTGTTTCACCTCAGGCTCTGACCCGTTTGCTTTCAAATCTATTTTCTTATAAAACCTTTTAGGTGCCCAACCACATGAATCCCAAGAATAGGAGTTCCATTTCATTGACGTGCTGTAGCTGCTGTGGAAGTTACAGGATCTTAGTAGTAGATGCCTCCAAATTCTGCATTTGATTCTATTTCTGGGTCATTCATTTATAAGGGCATGTTGCCGCTTTCCATTTAGATACATCTTTCTCATACTTTTAGTTTCATTTCAGTTCTGGAGTTATTTAATTATTCAGACTTTGTATTGGGTTTTATTCAGTATTTGGATTATTCAGGGGAGTGTTACTTCAGACTCATTTTATTATTCCATTAATATTCTGTTGTGATTGTAATGTGATTGTGGTATAGTTAACTAATAATTTAATTGGTTGTATGTTAATTTAAATTAATAAAATTTGGCAACTCATTTTTTAAATATTAGGTGTCTAGTATTTTTTTAATAATGTTTTCGTCAGTGATGCTATGAACTGAACCAACTTTATATTTTGAATTAATTTGAATAAAGGAGTAGCTACCCGGTATTTAATTATTCAGGGTGTCACACCTAGCTTGAACTAACAAATGCCTATAGGAGTTTGGGATTTCGAATGGTAGTGATTCGATTCGTCACAACTAGTGACCCAAGACAGGGTATGTGGCTAGTATTCATGCTCGGTGAGAACTTTGGGAATGAGTGGCATGACTTCAAGTATATGGCATAGTTTCACTTTCGTAAAACATAATCGGATGCTTATGGGCAAAATTTCTCCGGACGGTTGCTTGTTCCTTCTGACTCTCATGTGTCCCTTTTAGGTTTCGATAATCGAGGATAGAAATTATCACCTATGTGGTGACTCGAATCGGTTCCATGTCATGGTACGACATGGTTGGATCTAGGAGAGATCTATGGACCAGGTATGCTCAATGCATCTCGGTAACTGGGTGCACCCCATCTGAGGTGTTTTTGCTACTGCATAAAGTTCTGTGTATGGGTGGTCGCGCTTTTGACCACACGATTTGCTCGTAGTATTACTGTTTCTTAGGATTAGCGCACTTTTGACTATCCATTATGACAGCCAATGGCTCGAGTTGACAAAAAGCGGGATGATGACTTGAGAATACGATATAGTGTTGGAAATCGAGGAAAACTTAGCATACGATGTTTCTTTGCCACGATGAGTCGATTAGACCAAGGCTCTTGCGTGTACTCAAAGGTAATACACCTAGGGTAGTACTAGGTTCATTTGAGTAACACAACGAAAGGTGTAAGACGGGCGCACGATGACGAATTGATAAGAATATTACCCCTTGGAGTGAGAGAGAGTAACATAATATGGTTATTAGCGAGCTCGTGCGAGTTGTATGGTCAAAATAGCCTAAAAATTTGTGGGACGCAGGATGTATGGTCCTAAGATCGAATTGATTTTGATAATGAATACGACGATTGGTTATATTACGGTTCACATTGGGTGAATGTTGACCACTAGAAAGGATTTTTCCCTGGAGGCGCTGGTATGCCTTAGGTGCTAGCATAGGTAGTGCTAGAAATTATTTGAACATGATCATCAAGTGAGTGGAGACTCGGAATCGATTGTATCATGTTCATGGTTAGCGAGATAATGAGCATTATAGCATGTTCAATGTTAATTATTTGGTGGCGAACCCCGTATGGAGGCACGTAGGGTGGCCTTAGTATTGAGAACTTTGATGATTTTGTCTTGAAGGATTTTTATGGCTTAGAATAGAAGTTGGTGAACCCCATAAGCTTAAGGATTGACGGATCGAGAATCTCGGGGATGAAATTCCCCAAGGAGGGAAGTTTGTAATACCCTGTCCCAATAATTCAACTAAATTATATATAAATTATACTGAAGTGGGGTTAATGATGAGTATAGGAGAATTGTGGGTCAAAAATTAATGGAAATAAAAGAATGGAAAAGGTTTCGTTAGAAGCAAGATTCGATGTCGCCAGAAGTAGGGTTCAAACGACCTTTAAACGAAATATTTTTGCATAACAGTGGCATGTCGCGCGAAGCCATGTATCGAACGAGATGGACATGTCATTTGAACGACGTGCCTAAAAAATGTTTAGATCAGTTTGCCCTTGTGCGCTATTATGATTTTGGCGATTGGATCATTGAGGTGTCAAGCTCTGGTGAGCCCAAATTGGACAAAATGGAAATTTAAATTTTTGGGGTGTTTTAGAAGGGTTTATTTGGCTCATTTGGGGAATTTTAAGGAGAGAAGAAAATAGAAGAAGGAGAGAGAAAGTGGAGATGTCTTCCACCATTTTTATGTCTTCCACCACCTTTTCATGTACTATTCCACCATATTCAAGCCTACAACACTCATTTCCACCATGGATGAGGAGAGATACGAATTTTTGAAAAAGTGTTACGAGATTTTTGGAGATGAAGATGGAACTTTCACGAAGTTTTTAAGTGAGTTTTTAAGAGGTTTTGCTTAGAAGCTTGAATGGAGCATTTTGGAGGATTCATTTGGTAACCCCTTGAGGCCACCTTTGGAGGTGGGGGTGCTCCTCCTACATCAACATTTCTACCACCATTAGAGCTTTTAGAGGTGATAAAATCTTACTCTTAATATTAAGACTCTATTTTGCATTATTTGTAGTCTTGTATTTAGATTACATGAATAGGATATATTTGGTTATATGATGAAAATCATGTTTAGTAAACTATAAACATTTTTATGGAATAAAAATGTTGGTAAAATATCATTTTGGTGAAAATAAAGAATGAATAAATATTTCAAGGTTTTGAAATATTAAAAGTTGGTATTTTATGAAAATGGTATAATTTCTAGAAAAATTAATGTTAAACTTTTTATGAAATTAATGATTTGTTTTGGTAAACATTGGTGAAATAATGTTTCTTGCAAAAATGAAGATTTTATGAAAAATGGACAGTTGTTGAGTTTGAAGAAATAAAATGTCTTTTATGCATTGAAAGTATATTTTTGCAAGTATAATGAATTTCTAAAGGAAAATATATGTTTAACCCATTTAATAGGAATTTGATGTTTAAAATCTGTCATCTCATGCATATAAACTTGTAGTATTTGGATGATGAATGCATAAACAAGTTTAAAAAATATTTTGTTGGTTTAAACATAAATAATAAAAAGTGGAGATTCCAGTCTTCAAGTGTGTGAAAATAGAATTAAAGGTATAATAAACATAAGGTTGTAAGACTACATATGTTGATAAAAAGAAACGATATTTCCTTATAAAAGGTAGTCTTCAAGTGTAACTAGATTTCTTGAATAAAGAAAGTAAAGAAATGACTAGTTTGGAAAATGGTTAGTAAAAGGTTGAATGAGTGTTAAACATTGGAAAGTTGGTGTGTATAACTTAAGAATGTTATAAAAGATTAACACTTATGAAATTTGGAAAGGAAATAATGAAGTGAATATGTTTTCAATTAAGAAAAATATTACTTCAAGGTTAAAAAGGTGTTAAGGTATTAAAACACATAATAAGTTAATATGGTTAAGTTCGTAGTGTTTTGAAAATATTAGCACTTGCGAAAATGGAGTAAAAGATGAGTTTGGAAACAAATGGATAAAATGGTAATTTTACTTTAAGTGAAATATTTTTATGAAATAAAAATGTTGAAAAATGTGTTACACAAATTGGTCCGAAATGAATATGATTTTTTTTTAATAAAATCAATGTTAAAGTGTAAAGGACTTAAAATGGCCAATTTCAAAGTGTAATAATAGTTGGGGTGAAACCCTGGGTTTTAGCTTCGACTGGGTAAAAAGAAAAGGTGGAATAATGTGGAAATTTGTAAAATGTTAAAACACATGTAAAGGAACTCATATGACGCTGAAAAAATTAAGGAGCGCTCGGATCCCTGAGATGAAAGACCCACAATAATTGGCCAAAGCATATGGTGCACATAGCCGACGATGTGGAGCCCATTTAAGTATGCAATTATTGAAAGATTCCGAGAAAAGATAAAGGAATAAGGAACATATCAAGAAATGGGTTGTGTGGTGAAATATTTTAATACAACCTAACTTGAATGAATTATTAAATATTTCGGTAAAGGTTAAATGGACAAGTAAATGCGTAAATCTAATAATGTCCATAAAGTAAGAAAAAAGGCAAAGTAAGTGGGTAAATGGATGGCTAAGCAACCTAAGTGATTAAACCCATAACTAACATGAGAACGTGTTGTAAAGGATTTTCAAAGGCTAAAGGAGTATTTTCTAACACGATGTTCCCGTGTGTTGAAAGGGAGGTTTTCAACGACAATACTAATCTGCATTGGATAAATTAAAAAGGATGATTTCAATAAAGAAATAGTTTTTTATCAAATCAAGCGTAGTGTATTGAACCGTCTGTGTTAAA